>OX494430.1:1370833-2701666 GCA_950381575.1 Plusia festucae | reverse complement strand
TCATTGTTATGAAAGAAACACTGTACGGATAGCCGAGTGGTATAGGTCACCACGCTAATTACCACTCTGCGCGACGTGTTGCGGGTTCGATCCCCGCATGGGACACGCATTTGTGTGATCCAAAAATGATTGTTCCAAGTCTGGGTGTTCTTTGTGCATGTGATTAGAATGTTTGTGAAATCCCCGCGACACAAGGATTAGATTTCTTAGTGCGGGAGTCGTTTTTACAAATAAATAAAAACTTTTTACGATACACAATAACTCGGATAGAATTAATGGCGGATGGAGTTAAAACCCTATTTTAATAATTATCAGCTCTCATCAAAGTTGAAGATATTTTTGAAAGCTTCTATAATAGTCAATAGGTTATAATAGAGAATTTTATAATTCACTAGCTGACCAGGAAAATGTTGTTCTGCCATATTAAAAAAAAACTGGAGTGGTCCACCCCTATCACCTAGGGGCGTTATTTAAATAGTTTACGAACTATTGTCAAACCTACTGAATATATATTACAATAAAAAAAAAACATAAAAATCGGTCAAGCCGTTTCGGAGGATTTACAAACGTTTATAAACACAGTGACACGAAAATTTTATATTAGACTAGCGGTCCCGGCAAACGTTAAAAAACGGCCAACCCTATCATTTCGGAGCATGAAGAATAGATGTTGGTCGATTCTCAGGCCTACCCGAAATTCAGACAAAATTTATAAAAATCGGTCAAGCCGTCTCGGAGGAGTTTGGTTACACACACTGTGACTCGAGAATTTTGTATAGGTACACGTATAAAGATATTGCAGCTTTAAAAGTAGGTAAATTAGAAAAATATTTATTTTAATGGTACATGGTTTGATATTATTTTACATTTTCCCTTTGTGCATGTTCAAACGTGGCATCCCACATAGGTACGTTCACCGCCAACAATTACTGTAAACACAGTAATACAATATTGGCCCAAAATGGTGGATTAGGTATATCCTCTACATCCTTCCGGCCATTAAATGCGAAAACTATAATTCACAAATATCCTGTTAAAGCTGTCAGGAGATTAAATTAATTCAAGTAAATATTTTCGAATTAAACAAAATTTATTTAAATATTTATTTTGTATTTATTAATTATTTTGTTTCTCACTTTACATTATATTATTTTTTGTAATTATATTGTTATTATTCGTCGTGAATTATTAATAATCACGATTAATATTTAAGGGTTAACAGGAAAACTAGTAAAGTGCGACCCACAATGATAGAAATCTTAAAAAAAAAATAAAAAAAAAAATTGGAAATAATAATAACGTTAATGCTTTTTTTTAGCTGGCTTCGGATTCCGGTTGGTTGGTTGTGGGCTGTTCATGTTTTAGCCCTGCAGTTATAGACCTAATGTTCAAGTTTCATGAACATGGAATCTGAAACGGAGGAAAATGCAAATTTCGAGCCAAATTTTAGCGGTTAGTAGACTTAAAACAGAGATTTTAATGGTAGGTTTCGGTTGCATACAGTAACAAGTATACGTGCACATTTATCGTTCAGTTTTGTTCACTGCATATTTACATGTGCGTAAAGAGAATGCCTTTAAATGCAGTCTAAAATGGTTTGATTCGCATTGGAATAATTTTAGAAATAATCTACAATTACCTACTCAATATTGAAACCGTAGTCAATAATATTTTGGTAGATAATAATTATACACTTCACGTGTAATCAAAATGTATGTACTTTTATTTTCAATCAACTCATCACATAAAGATTTTTAGTCGGAATCCAACCTATTGACCTCCAGTTAAGCAGTTGAGGTCACTAACCACTAGGCCAGTCAAAAGTTATGAAAGTTATCTTTACATAGTATATAAATTAAAGTCACTACAGATCTCTGTACTGTGTTTAAAACTACTAATAGTTGAAAAATGGCTAGGGCGTCGGACTTGCGATCATGTGGTTGCGGGTTCGAATCCCACCCATTACACTACCGACGTCAACCCACTCGTAACACAAGCATCTTAGCTTAGCACGAGGGGTTAACGAGATTACTAGTAATGTGTGACCCACATTGCTAGTAATCTTTATTAAAAAAAAAAAAAGTTGTCGTCCGGCTTGGGCGAGAGATCAAATTGAATTAAGAAAAAAAATCATAATTAAAAGAAAATTGAAATTTTATACTCTGAATAAGAATTTATCGTACTATAATTATTATATTCGATTGCCATCTTGCAACCCTTTTGCTAATCTGGGAATAGAATAAAAAAAAATCGCAATGGAAAATCGATTGATCGTTTAAGTCGTGACAAAATGTAAAAAAAGATCTTGTTATAAAAATTATAAGTTTTTAAATAACAAATAAAAAATAGGGGTTGATCGTAGAAGAGTGAAAACTTGAAGTTGTTGATTTTTAATGCTAAATCATATTAAATTAACATAAAAGTAAATGAAAATACAAAAACAATATTTAGTATGCCACCCCTATCATTTAGGGTTATGAAAACAGATGTCGTCCGACGCGCAGACTTAACCGATATGCATACATTAACGATGCGAGAACAGTTTTCTTCTTTAGTATAAACGAGCTTTCAGCGCATCTGAAGACATTATGACAACAAAATTGTAATTTATTTTACATTAAATGGTAGTTTTATGGCGACAAGTTTCGAGCCCAAACTGGCTAAATTTTACCTTGTTCCCTTTAAGTTCCCATGGAAATTAGTGTATGCGCACCCTCGACAGATGGCGTTGTTCCCCCATTTCTGAATCGCGCTATGGTTTCGTTACATGAGAATAGTTAAATATTCCGATCGAGACTGTTGACGACTTGAGAGATTTAGGTTATTATTAGATCATTTCTATGTAGTTTGTGAATTTTTGAAGAGCTCGTGACTACTCTCTTGTTTTAAAGGGAGGTTCATGAGCTTAAGATACTGTTGTAGCTACAAGTGAGCACCTACATACTACGTAGATCGTACTAACCAGGAACCATACGATTTACGATACGATGATCTCTTGTAAATCTCTCTGTTGAATCAGGACATCATGTTGACGTTGTCGACGGGCCTGTTGGTCTAGTGAATCCTGAGAATTTAAGTATCTGGTGACTCGGGGGTATCACCGCGGGGCGTGTAGAGTATAATAAATGAACATTATAGTTTGTATAGCTTCTTTCATGTATTTCTCTGTGTGTGATATCCTCGTGCAGTTATATTTTATACTGGCGACGGGCCTGTTGGTCTAGTGGTTAGCGACCCTGACTGCTAAGCCGGAGGTTGTGGGTTCGATTCCCACCCAGGACAAATCTTTGTGTGATGAGCACGATCATTTGTTCTGTGTCTGGGTGTTATATATCTATAATATATGTATTTAGAAATATTATATATAGGTATGTTTATCAGTTGTCTGGTTACCATAGTACAGGCTCTGCCTAGTTTGGGATCCGATGGCCGTGTGTGAATTGTCCCAAGATATTATTATTATGTTGGCCAAGTTTTTTCAATACGGGGGTGTTATTTACAGAATTAAGCATTAAAAATATTAAAATAGTTACTCTTTCGCTAATTTCTTATCCGTAACCTCTACAAATGTGTTCTTTGGTGCGTATAATTATGTATTGCATTCAACAAGATTATTACATGAAAGAAATAAGATTCATTCGGTTTAAATTTTGCCCAATGCTAATATATATATTTTTAACTTTTTAATACTGATTAAGGATACGATTAATTTGATTTTAAACGCGGGGACCTTGAGCTATACTTTGCCGTCTAGCAAACTATACGTGTAGAGTAGGCAGGGGGGCTTGGTCGAAAGGTAACGCTTTGTGGTATCTAAGTTTAAGTAAAATATAAAGTTTTCTGACATTATATCATTGCAAGGAGTTATTACAGCCTTGTTTATTTAATTGAATAATAACCTCTATGGAGGAGCATAGAAATTCGTAAATCAAAATAACGAAATTTGAAATTACAAACACACGCACATAAGAACTGTATTATATGAAGACTAGCTTTTGCTCGCGACTTCGTCCGCGTGGAGTAATGACTTCCGTCAGAATTTGGGTTTTTCACTTAGTTATCGCCTGTTCCATGGTCTATCGATTACATGTGTAAACAAACATTAAAAAAATCAAATTTTTATTATATTAGAAATATGTCTCCATGAAATCATGGTCTAAAAAATGCTATGTTCACTTATACATATGCTATGCTCACTTGCTTCACTGGTGGAACCTACATACAAAGATTTAAGTGAATCCATTGAGAAATAAACATTTTCAATTTACCACCCTTTTCTCCTCTTTGGGGGGGAATTTCCAAAAATCCTCTCTTAGTGGTAGCCTACTCCTCCCAACAAACACACATGCCAAATTTCAGCTCTTTACGATCAGTTGTTTCGGCTGTGCGTTGTCTGTCATTTACCACCCTTTTCTCCCCTTTGGGGGGGAATTTCCAAAAATCCTCTCTTAGTGGTAGCCTACTCCTCCCAACAAACACACATGCCAAATTTCAGCTCTTTACGATCAGTAGTTTCGGCTGTGCGTTGTCTGTCATTTACCACCCTTTTCTCCCCTTTGGGGGGGAATTTCCAATTATCCTCTCTTAGTGGTAGCCTACTCCTTCCAACAAACACACATGCCAAATTTCAGCTCTTTACGATCAGTAGTTTCGGCTGTGCGTTGTGTGTCATTTACCACCCTTTTCTCCCCTTTGGGGAGGAATTTCCAAAAATCCTCTCTTAGTGGTAGCCTACTCCTTCCAACAAACACACATGCCAAATTTCAGCTCTTTACGATCAGTAGTTTCGGCTGTGCGTTGTCTGTCAGTCAGTCAGTCAGTAACGGAAGAGTTTTATATATATAGATATATAAAAATGAATCCCTATTTTCCTTGGTCACGGCATCACGCGTGAACGGCTGGACCAATTCCGATAATTCTTTTTTGTCGTGTTTGTTATTATCAGGAGAAGGTTCTAAAGAAGAAAAAAAAATATAAAAAAAGCTTCGCGAAACATTACAATGAAAGAAAACTTAACGACCATATTATTAACCGTTCTAATGTAATCTTTACAGCGTTTGACATTTGTCTATTAGTTGTTTGACATGACTTAGTCTGTCAGGTCAGCTAGTCTATCAATATAAATAAAAATGAATGTTGGTAAGCGCATTACTCAAGAATGGCTGTATTAATTCTGCCAATTTATTTTTTTGTATGTTCCATAAGGTCCTTGGAAGGTTTTTGTTCAATCGAAAACGTTATATTTATTAATTAATTTTTACTATTAACTTTTGACAGAACGAAGTCTGTCCTGGCAACTAGTTATCCGATTATAGCTAGTACTTATAAATTATTTCGTAATTAACAATATCTACTTAAATATTACCTACTCCGCTATTTCTGTTATAATTTAAAAAAATATGAGTGCACCAAATAATTGATTCGGCGTTTTAATGGCCGAATATTAACTACGTTTGGTTACAATTGATAAATCCAAAAAGGATAATAATATATGAAAGAAAAATATTATATGGAGATTGGTTAAAAGGTAAAGTTAATTTGATGATGATCTTACAATAATAATAAAAATGAAAGAAAACGGTAAGAGTATAATAACCCGTCTGGCAACAATACCTGTGTGTTATAGAATCTACATTATTTTTATAATTAAAATAATTACAAACTTTGAGGTTACTTACACCAGTTGAAACGGTCAAACAGACTGATTGTAGAAAACGCAATAACTGGATCAAGATTTGGAATATTCGACACAATATAGTGACGTCAAAGCCGAATATTCGGATTTGGCCGAAAACTTTAAACAGAGAATATTGTTACAACTTAATTTGTAAATATCTTACGTTATTAAACTGCGACGTTTCACCGAGGCAGGTGATATTTTATGCGTAAATGTCCCGCAAGTAACTATAGTAATGGCATGCAGCTTGAACGCATCTGTCACGGTAAATCGGCCCATCTTATCCCTCGGCTTCTATTGGTACTAGCAAAGAAATTTTAAGCCAATCAGGCGTCTCAGGACGTTTACAAAGGAGCCCCAAATACGCACGGATAATGGTACAACAGCTTTTTTTTTATACCAAACGTGTTAAGGCGTTAAAGATTTACCCAAAGGGGAGGCGCTTTTATTCAATTCTGAAGTTATTGCGATCCAAAGACATTTGAAGACTGGGTAGAGTCCGTTAGACATTTGTTTTTTTTTAAACATATAATAGTTATCTACATATTTTATCGCACGATTTAGAACACGACTGTCGATTTCCCTGTTTCGTCATTAAAATAAATTACTGAATTAAACTAGACCAAGAGAAATCTTATGTCATTAATTCAAGGAATGAACACTGCGGGAGGCTACGGGGTTAGTTCAATAGTCCAACAAATTCCCTTAACGAATCTTATTCAGTACAAAATCTTTGGTAATCATAAAATGTCCCTTTCGTCATTACACAGTGTTCTTAAAAAAAATGTTTGGATGCATGGGACCCCTTTTTAAAACGAATAGGTAGTAGCATCAAATTCAATTATAAACATTTAGTTTTTTTTCTAAATAGAAATAAAACAAATGTGGCATTTAAATTGAAATGACTGATTTTTGGCATAAATAATAATTTAAATTATTCGTTCGTATAATCTAGCTTTCTACGGTGATCAGAGGGTTAGATTTTTTGCTCTTGAGCCTAACCCGGCTATTTCCCCGTATTAAAATGTGGTAGTACCTACCTACCTAGGTATATTATGCAAGTCAAATAGAACTAGAAAAACTTAAAGGTATGATCAAGAAAAAGTGAGGAAAATCAACGAAAGGAGTTCTTGATTGTACGATGGAACCAGGAAGACGTTTCGCTTACATAATATTTTTATCAGACAATTTTAAAGAAAAACTTTAGATAAACAATTATAATTCAGAAAAAAAGTCCATTACAAATAAAAGCACGGAATAAAATAATAATAATATATTGTACCTAAGATACTATGCATAATCCGTAAATTCTGAATAGGTACCTACCTACTTAACTTAAGTTGTGATACCAATAATATATTTTTACGTTTTGGTAGTTAGTTGTATTGTGTTGTTTTTTGGTATTTTAATTTGACATATAATTTTTTAAAGCTCGTATTATTACCATTTAATATTTCTGACCCACTGACGGCGTCGCTGTAGTTGAATTGAGTGTTTCAACTCAATAGACTGACTGAATGACTGGCCTGTTCATTTAGTGATCCTAACTGCTAAGCCGGACGTTCTGGGTTTGATTCCCACCCAGTACAAATGTTTGTGTTATGAGCACGATCATTTGTTCTGTGTCTGGGTGCTATTTATCTATAATTTGTATGTGTTTAGAAATATACAGTGAAACCTGATTAATTGGGATCTCAAGGGACCAAGGATTTTGCACCATTTAAAGAGGTTTTCATTTATCCAGTTTTCCAATTAGACAGGTTTCAAATTTTGTTGTCTCATTTACAGAAGCTTTCATTAATAAGAATAAGAATTATAATATAATGCCTTCGCCCAAGTGTACAAGTAGTACTTAAATTTAAATCTCAATTTCCGATTATGAATTTTATATAATAATATAAGCTAGGTACATATATAAAATGAAATTAATAAAATAATATTATTTCGATATTTAACTTCGGAGTCGGATAAGTTTGTAGCAATGTAGATACCTAGATCACATGATTTCAAAATTTCTAGTATGACAATATGTAGGTACCTATAGGATACCTACATAGGTACTTATTCTCTAAAATTTCTAAATCTCTAAAAATTTAGCTAAACTATGTTTTATTCGTTGATTTTATTACCTAAGACACGTTTGTCGTCACCAACGGTTTGTTACGAAACAGAAATTATTTTATTTACACCTGCTAGTGTAGTAATTATAGCAATTACGGTGGATACTATGCCTATATTAGTTTAGCCTAGTGTTACTCGCACGCCACTTGTTTCCTAGGCAGAAAATAATAACATGTCATTAAAACGTAGGTATTTTGAAAATGTAGAACACTGCTTAATTCCCTGCTTGAGTTTGCTATTACTTACATATTCTAGATCATTTGATTTTTTCCATTGGCAACTCGATAATTATATTAAAACTAAACTTTTTTTAATAACAGTTTTTGTGTCTTGAAGTGTAAAATATGAAAAAAGTTGTGTTATTATTCTAAACGTAGATATCTTAGGTAAGTAGGTATAAGTCAGTTTTAATGCATCAACACAAAGTAACTTGTATGGGTACTACCTATAACACAAGTCAAGTTTGTACCTATAACAAATTTTCTAAGAAATGCATCAAACGCACTCAAGTTATCGTTCCAGAACTAAAATGACCGCAAGCTGCAAATTATACGGAACACAACACCTAAGTATTTCCAAAGTCATCTGTTATACAGTTACATATTACTACCGGTTACTGGCAAGTTGTAATAAAAAAAAATACATACATATCTCAAATGTCGAATGCAGTTTCCAAACTTGAGAATCAGATGCATCTATCCAGAAGAGGCGGTGTGAATCAATCCAGTCAGTGTTTGATGCACTTAGTTTTAACACGAGAAGTGCGTGAGTGAACGGTACGTAAGGTCGTCGGGTCGTGAGACCGGTCCTACCGCCCCCGCGCTCGATGGAGAACACAACGCGATACACACCCGTCCGGCAGCGGGCGCGGCGGCCGACTGCCGCCCTGCCCCGCGCACCTGCGCTCGCGCAGCGAAAACATTGCGATGCATCTGTTGCTGCGATGTGTCGAAATGCGTGGAAACGCAAAATAACTAGTACGAATGCGAGCGCTGTCGCTGATGATCGGCTATTTCTTATTTGCAACTTTGCTCTCGCTTTCGTATTTGTAACACCAGAGTTTAATATTAGTGGTATGTAAATTACTAATATTTACAAGAAATAGAACCTGTTTAAGTTGCATAGTTTAATTTTTAAGCTAAATATTTGCTTATATTCGCCTAGTAAGTATACTTTAGTAGTTGATTAGTTAGATAGTAGTAGATACCTACTCTGTGATATCCTGGAAAGGAATCCCAGAATAAAGCTATTATTGACAATTTCATACTTACTCATATCTGACTACATAATTCAAATTCATAAAAAAAAACAATTAGACATTACTCTAATAAGAAAAAGAAACCAAACAGATTGCAAATTTGGTTGCCATGCGGCTTCTCTCCCCAAACCATGACTCACTTGCTGAGCTGCCCAGCGTGTCCTGCCGCCTGTACACGCGAGGACCTGTATAACGCCACTGAAAATGCTGTCCGCGTGGCTGAGTACTGGTCCGTAAAAGTTTGACTTTGCCATTGATCGACTCGCTAAGAAGAAGAAGAAGATTGCAAATTCAAATATTTCATATTGGAATTGCATGGTAGAGCTCAATGCAAGGACATATTCATTATTTTCTTAATTTAGGTGATAGGTTCTCCTAGACACTTATCATAACAACTAATTTCGCAACATCATAGCAACGTCCACGCATGCGCACTGCGTTAGGTACAGACATCCGTTAACTAATAAACATATTCCTTGTGGTCGTGATTAATACTTCGTCGGCCATAGAACAGGCAATGGAAATACTTTGAATTGCATAGCCTTTATTACCAAGCAGTAAGGTTGACTTTTAAAGGAGCGTGGGGTTGACTGTATTCTGGATGTGGGAATGAATGATTATTTGTCATTACTATCCCATTGTCAGGTCATTCTCTACTTTCAGTCTAAGTTCACCTTTAAGTCTAAAATGTTAAAGTCCACAATTCTTAATCTACACCTAATAATTAAAGCAGAAGAGATTTTTTGTATATTAGACGCGCTAATCTCTGGCCTACCAACAGGATTCAAAATAATCTTTTTCCTAAAGATAGCATGATTCTTGAGCAATACTAAAAGTTGGGATTAAACAATGTCAGTGAACGTATTCGCAAGCACATGGTTGCAGGTTCGAACCCAGGCAAGTAACAAGTGACTTTTCCAAAATTAAATGTATAATCTTTATCAAGACATCATTAACAAACGGTGAATTAAAAAATCGTGAGGAAACCTGGATTCCAAGATCTGAAATCACCAACCCACAATGAGCAAGCGAGGTGATCAATACTCGTTCCTTCTCTATATGGGAAGAGGCCTGTGCCCAGCAGTGGGACGTATATAGTATTATAATAAAAGTTGGGTTACTTCTATTTTAGAAAAGAATATAAAACATAACAATCTCATGAAACTAAAATACCCGGACAAAGTCCTAGTGACAGCTAAATTCAACAAAGCCATGAAAATTAGTCATTTTTCTGACAAAAAAGATGATTCTATTCACTTACAGTGCCCCAAACTTATTTGTCCCGGTGTTGCGTCGATGTTTCTGAACTTAGTGTTCCAACTCAAAGCAATTTCCGTTTTTACGGTAAAAATAATGTCCGCGCCCAATTTAATTAGTAGGATATAAAATAATCTTAATTATTTTATATCCTACTATCCTACTAATGGTATAAATGTGAAAGTGTGGATGTTTGGATGTTTGTTACTCAATCACGCAAAAACGGCAGAATGGTAATGGATGAAATTTGGCATGCATGTAGCCTTTGACATGGAAAAGAACATAGGCTACCTTTTATCCCGATTCCTTAAGTAGTTCCCGAGGGAAAATTGAATATCGTTTGCGAGCTAAGCCGTGGGCAGACAGCTAATAAATTTGGAATTTTTGTCTATTATAACACAAGCGATACATTTATTTGTTAATTATTGTAAAATAACGGAGAAAAGGGTGGGGCATAACTAGTACGTTAGTTAGCCTCATTAGGATATAATTCTCAACAATAAAACAACTCGATGGATATTCAATATTGATAAAACAGTCCATAAGGAAATTTTAACGAACAATGGCGGGAGATGCTACAAAAGAAACTAAGCTGATTAAGGATTGTGGAAGCTGCAATCTTATTTATAACTCACATTATTATATTACAGAAAAATGAGAAATAAATTATCGATTTTTATAATGGAAATGTCAGTAATATTATCTCTATATTTGATAAAAACTAGGTTACTACTTATTGAAAAGATACAAATGCGACCGTAAAATGGGGAGTATAGTAATTATTTTTGGGTGAATAAAGACAACTTTGGAGAAGGATTCTAGGCTTTTATGGTGCCGCAGGCATATAATTTTACATTAAAACTGCTCTAATATAGTTTTTTATAGTCAGGAGTCCATCGTTGTCATTATATTTATCCTGAAAATTTAAAAAAAACTGCGATTCGCTATTCACCCTCTGATTTTCTATTCATCCCAATTTACCGATAATCTTTGTAAGACAACAGCGATCGACAACATCCAGTAACAAGAAGGTCCGCGTGAGATGTAAGTACCTACACGTAAACGTTACATGTTAAGTTAATATCGTTTCTCTTTTTTGACTCGCCAAGTTGACATTGTCCGACGCGTACGCAAAATTATCTTGATTTCTAGTTTCTTAAAATACTCGCATCAAGAAATTACCATCCTTAAAAAACTAATAAAAAGCAAATAATCGAAAGTCCATTTTTTTATGCACATTACAATTATTCTTATTAACCCTTGCTAAGCTAAATGCTTGTGCTACGAGTAGGTTAACGTCGTTATTGCGTTAAGTGGGTTTCGAACCGGCATTACACGATCGCAAGCCCGACCCCCTAGCCATTGGGCTGCCGCCGCTTCTGATATTTAATTCAACGTAAGTAAATGTTCTTGTGATGCTTATAAGAAAACTACTTATTATGAGACCTAATTATTATATTCTATTAAACATTAAGAACGCTCTGTTTAATTCGTGAAATTCTCGGAAACTAATAAGGTTGTCACAGATTGAACATTTCTAGAAACAAGACAGAGAATACCGTGTAAGAACTTTTTATGTACCCATTCGAAGACGAATAAATGATTTGATTTGATTTGAGACCTGTAGTTTCTGCTTAAATTAACTGAGGTAGAAAAATGCATAATCTTACAAGATGAAGTTTTTTTAGAGGATAAAAAAATATATTTCTCTTTGTAGCGTGTCACTGCACATTGTGATTGGTTTCTTGGTTCTTGGTTTTAAAAAACGACGCCCGCACTAAGTAATTTAATCCTTGTGTCGCGGGGGTTTCACAAACATTCAAATCACATGCACAAAGAACACCCAGACTTGGAACAAGTATCTGTGGATCACACAAATGCTTGTCCCATGCGGGGATCGAACCCGCAGCACGTCGCGCACAGTGGTAATTAGCGTGGTGACCTATACCACTCGGCTATCCGTGCAGTGATGAATTTGAAGTAAAGGAATCGATGAATTAAAATAAAATAAAAGTTTTTGTTTTAAGAGTATTTTTATTCTGATTTTTGACTGGCCTGTTGGTCTAGTAGTGGTGACCCTGACTGCTAAGCCGAAGGTCGTGTGTTCGATTCCCACCCAGGACAAATGTTTGTGTGATGAGCTCTATCATTTTGTTGTGTCTGGGTGTTATTTATCTATAAGATGTGTTTGGAAATATATAAGTATGTTTATCAGTTGTCTGGTTACCATAGTACAGGCTCCAGTCTGCCTAGTTTGGGATCAGATGGTTTGTGTGAGATGTCCCAAGATATTATAATATTTTTTTCAAATCTTTTTGAGTTTAGTTCGTTGTGGAAAGCGTTTGAAACTGATTTTATGTGCCTTAATTAATTCCTCGAATAAAAATTATCCGAATATGGTAAAAACAGCAACAACATACAAATATATACCTATTATAGTATATCAACCATTATATTATATAAAAAGCATAAATAATAAATACGAAAATAACTCTGTCAAGGGTAAACCTCTTAACTGACTTTGATAAAATTGCATATGAAAAAGGCTTAAAGAAAGGCTTAACCTTCAAGAAACAGCATAACATTTTCCGCGATATCATGGCGAGGAAAACTGCGGTCGAAAATTATTTAATAATTATAAGACTCATTTATGAATATATAACAAGCTTCTGCCCGCGACTTCGTCTGCGTGGAATAGAATAGAATAGAATATAAGTAGGTACTTTATTGTACACCAAAATTTTATACGTGTGTGGACTTCAGAAATGGGTCGTCCCTCGGGAACTACTTTAAGAATCGGGTTTAAAGGTAGCCTATATTCTTTACTATGTCAAAGGCTAAACATCCAAACATTCACACTTTCACATTTATAATATTATGTAGTAGGAAGTAGGATTTGTCTAGCTAGGCAATCCAAGTTATTCGGACAAGTTGGCGAAGTTGGCTTAAAAGTTTATTAGTATTTCGGTACCAAAATATACCAACCGGTATCCACTACTGTTGTCACAACACAATGCAATGAAGATATTAAAATTCAATTTAAAAGCTTTTTAAGTTCCTAAAGCTGGTTTCTCATCGACGGCGGCGGCGGCCCAGCCCGCACCGACAAACGATGGGAAAGAAACCTATCGTCCATGGTAGCGCGAACACGTATATGGGGTGCTGATGCTCTGAAGCATTCCTTCAATCAATCAACTCAGTCTGTCGCGGTCCACTGCTGGACATAGGCCTCTCCCAAATTGTGCCACAACACTGCTCCGTACTCCGCCTTCCGCATCCAATCCTGCACGGATAGCCGAGTGGTATAGGTCACCACGCTAATTACCACTGTGCGCGACGTGCTGCGGGTTCGATCCCCGCATGGGACAAGTATTTGTGTGATCCACAGATACTTGTTTCAAGTCTGGGTGTTCTTTGTGCATTTTGATTTGAATGTTTGTGAAACCCCCGCGACACAAGGATTAAAACCCTTAGTGCGAGCGTCGTTTAAAAAAAAAAAAAAGAATCTACCCAGCTACCATTTTCAGATCATCGGTCCATCTAGTCGGGCGGCGTCCTACACACGTTTCCCGATTCGTGGTCTCCTCTCAAGGACTAACTCTGCAAGCTATGTCGGTAACTCCGGTTATTCTCCGGATAATCTCATAAAAGTATACCTCAAGTGTCTTAAAATATGGTTCAATTTTAAAAACTAAAAGGAGATATGCTGCTTTCCGTGGTCGTCAATCGTCGGCCGTGCGGGGTGGTTCGCAATACACCGGATCTTGGGAAGCCGGCTTTATACTTGCATACTGGTTGGTACATACCTACCTACCTTTAGCATTCAAAAATTATCCTAATATAATGGAAGATATTACTAGTTTATTTAAAAGCGCTAAAATCTAGGACGGGTTAGCTTTGATGACATTAATTATCGTGCATCGGTGCATTTCAAACAGTCTTTGTTATTCTTTATTGAAAATAATACGTATGAGAACACTAATTACATTTAAAGATGGCGACTTTTCTCGTTAATCGTTATCGTTTGTTTCCACGTAATAATTTCCACTTCTAAGATGAATTTCTGTAACAGCTTAAATCACATGTATTGCAATGCAGTAAGACTTACTATCGTGAATCGTTCGTCCTTGGTGTTATCATAATAATATAAAAATGAATCCCTTCTTCCTTGGCAACGGCATCACGCGCGACTGGCTGGATGTGTATGTGTTTGTTATTGTAAGAAGAAGCTTCATAATTATAAAAGAAAAATATTGGAAAATTTATTTAGGTCACTGAAGCAAGGTAACTAGAGCTCGTGAAAGCCGTAGGTACAGTTTGACCGATATTAAGTCAAGATATCAAGTACAGTGATCTTTACAAATCTGACAACCAGTCTCACTATGAGATATTGCATTACTCAACAAAATGTGTTGCGGAAGTCAGATAGGCAGTCGGTATTCAGCTTAATCCGATGAGACTGGAAGCCGACCCCATAGCTTGGAAAAATTCAGGTGCAAATAAGTAACAAAAGTTTTTTGTGAAACATTTGTATGCGAAAATAACCTTTATTTTCTGTTCTATAAGTCCATTGAGCTTTAAGGCTATGGAATAATAAACCAATTTGTTCTAAAACATTGCCTTGAATTTCAAGAAAATAAGTTTTACTGCGTTATCTAACACCAACGAGGAACCGCGGGCGAAAGCTAATACCTACTTCGCTAAGTTAAAAACGAAAATATTAACTCGTTCGAATCCGTTAAAATCAATGGCGTGGTGTGAAACCCGCCAAATTCGCGACTCAAAAGAAATATTATCCTTACAAAAATATAAACAAATCACCGACCACGTTACGTTTACTGGCGGATACATGATGCCAACGTGGCTTGGACATCGATCACCTCGTGCGCCCTTCACACCTCTAGATCAAGCTGGCCCAAGCCGGCTAAACCAGCAATAAAAATAATGCTCTAAAGAAGACAAATTTAGAACCAGCCCCCCCTTTTTATTTTTTTTGACGCTGGGAAAAAATGCATATGGGGGAATGGGGGGGGCTATGTGTCACTAAAACAACCCAGCGGCATTCCCGCATCGTTTGAGTGGAGGAGACTGGGAAACCGGCGCAGCCTTTACGTCCAGTCCACCTCCGACAAAACCAGCCCCCCTAGCCAAGTGACATTTCTACAAGCGTCAACGCTGATAGAATAGCTTTTAGTTATTATTCTATGGAATAGCTCACATGTATGGACGTGACAAGTCTGAGTCACGTGACTTATCGACATCAAATGTCATTTCCATACATTTAATGTCATTTAAGCGTTTTCTATCTTCGTTAACGCGCGTAGAATAGTCACTTGGCTAGGGGGCAGCCCTCTCTTGCTGTTCGCTTTTTTGAGATTGCTAGCAACGCGACGAGTTGAAGGTCGAACGTAACGAGTCGGGGTTGCCCTTAGTGGACGTTGCTAATGTAATAATTTTTTCTATGACACTGGCTGGAGGCCCTTGTAGTTTCGCAAAAAGTCCGGTACAGCAGTTAAAGCTAACGCTCGGGCTCGCTGCTGTAGACCACATAAAAAGGCGCTTGCGCCCCAGTGGACCCGAGTCTCTATGATACACTCGAAACAGCATCCCATACATATAAAGAAATTCCTTTTACAAATCAGTACTAATTTAATTATAAGAGTTACTGAAAATAAAGCTGACATTCTAACTAGTTTTATTAAAATGGCTCGCACGTGTCCTCGTACGCTCATTGGATAAAATAAATCGCCGTAATGGAACATAATGACAGTTATTTTATTTCATTTTAAATCTGAATCATCTTTTTATATTTAACTAGCTGCCCGGACAGACTTCGTTCTGTCAAATATATCCTGAGAATTTGGTTTCTCTGGTATAATTTGAAGCCTAATGGCTAGGGCGCGACACTTGCGATCATGTGGTTGCGGGTTCGAATACCACCGTTTACAATGTAATCTTTATAAATTAAAAATAATACAGTCAAGTAAATACCAAACTCTTTTAAAATATGAACCAATACCAATACCAACAATATCGGTAGTTTTTTGTTGTTGCCATGGAAACGTACGAAGAAAACAACATGCTTTTGGAGTTTCGGAATTTTCTGGCTGGTGGTATTTTTTTCGTCTAATTGTAGACCGGCTTATATATAGTTGAAGAGCTTCTTATATTGTATGTTTATGAGAAAGTTTTGTTATTGAACATCTTCAAAGGCGGTTTTAAAGCTTAAGTAGGTAGGTATAATAAACGTGAAATAAAGAATTTACAAAGAAAACATGTAATTAATTTTATGAATCATATTTTTAACCAATATTGAAAGAAGAACATTATCCTACTTCCTACTAATATTATAAATGTGAAAGAGTGGATGTTTAGATGTTTGTTACTCAATCACGAAAAACGGCTGAACAGATTTGAATGAAATTTGCCACGCATGTAGCCTTTGACATGGAAAAGAACATAGGCTACCTTTTATCCCGATTCCTTAAGTAGTTCCCGAGGGAAAATTGAAAATTGTTTCCAAGCATTTATGTCATCCATGTTTGTTCCAAGTCTGGGTGTTATTTGTGCATGTGATTTGAATGTTTGTGAAACCCCCGCTACACAAGGATTAAATTCCTTAGTGCGGGAAACGTTTGAAAAATAGGAAGGTTAGAAAGATTATTATTATCTTATCGAGGAAGGCCATACCGTTATAGCCGCCGCTCACGTGGGCGGAACCGCGCGCACAATATAGTAGAAAATATAAAACCAGGTATGAAAATATTTGATACTTCGCAGTTCCAATTAAGTAAGTATTCAGCGCAATTTAAAAACAAACTGAAAATGCGAATTTCGTTGCATGGATTAATGACTTGTGTACCGCTCTGAATAAACACGAGAATGACTATTGTTATGCAATGAGTTTGAAAAATATTCGGAACATAAGTAGATGCTATTAGTTAAATATTTAGGGTCTGTTTCTCTCTCCAAGTAAAGCCCTGAATAAGCTTGCCACTTATCTTATTAGTAGAGTCATCGTTTGCGTTTTACAGTCCTAAAATAAGCCTATCTGATAAATAAAAATTATAGGTCAGATTATCTGTCAAATAAGAAATTGACTCGGTCATTTTTCTATTCGACAACTTCTTCACGTTTAAAAAATAATCAATTTCTAAAAAATGCTCATTCGTATCGTTGTTTCTTTTAAGAATTTGCATTTAAAGTATATCAATCGATCCTTCTCTATAGGGGAAGAGACCTGTGACCAGTAATGGGACGTTTATAGGCCGGTATTTAACAAGTAACACCAGATAATGCTAAAAAGGTGCATTTGAAATACTTATAAAAGTTTAATTAAATAACTTATGAAGAGTTATTTAATTAAAAGGATTTATATGATCTCTCATGATCTGTAAATCGCAACGCCAAAATGCGATATTACCGTTTCTACCTTACGCGGCGGTAGCCTAATGGCTAGGGCATCGGATTTGCGATCACGTGGCGGGTTCGAATCCAATCTACTGAACTACCGATTTGAACCCACTCGTAACACAAGCATTTAGCTTACCACGGGTTAACAAGCATACTAGTAATGTGTGACCAACATTGCTAGTAATATTTTTTTTAAGTTAACCAATTGTTTACTCGTTCTTTGTGAAAAAGGTTAACGTAACTTTAAAATTAAGTGGAGCTAGAAGCGCGGTTTCGAAAGTCTCTGTAGAAGAAACGGCAAGGAACTGCATTTATATATTACTATGTGTTTCCCGCAGCTCCGCCCGTGGTCAATTTTTTTTTTTATAAAATTGAGATGCAAGCTGTTCTATCTTTTAAGTTGGATCAAACTGCACACGGTTTGCAAATTTGATTTAAATCGGTTAAGTAGTTTCAGTGTTCATCCCGAACAAACATCGTGACACTGGAATTAGGTATAATATTTGTATAGATTATTTAGGCCTGACCCGGGATTCGAACCCGAAGCTTGCGCAGCAGTCGTGCTTGCAACCACTAGACTTACGAAGCAGTCAGTCTGTTTCTATTCCAGAATCATTATAAAAAGGTAACAGGAGGCTTTTTAGGTACATCATACAAAAACGATATTGGATTCTTTATTAAAAACCTAATTTCTAGCAATTCCTAAAATATAGTTTAAAATTCTACGATTCCAAAGGCCGTATACTGAGACGTCAATCAGTTTAAAGCCGCCGTTAAGTCTCATGCTGTCTCTGTCACTTTAAGGTGTGAAGTAGCGACAGATAGACATTTAAGAACATCTTAAAGTTAACTGGCGTTTCAGTATTCTAGTGTAACTAAGAATATCAGATTTCAGACGGGTCTTGTAATTGAGATCTCATTTCCTAACTGTGAAATGAAAATCTTTAAATACCTTACTGTCATATTCTAAATAGTTCAGCAGAGCTATGCGTTTCGATTATTTTTCATGTCCTGGCAAAGGTACGCGAGTTATGCCGCTCGAACTGGTTTCAAAGTACTGAAACTTTTTTTACGATGCGTTCGCTCGCATTGACATTTATTTTCAGCGTAACATCCTTTGTAAATTGAGAAAAAAGATGATCTGTGCGACCACTGGCGCGTCAAGCCAGTGGTCGCAGGTTCGAGTCCTGCCTGAGGTTTAAGTTTTTCCTTCTACAATTTGTATTTAATTACAAAAAAGATGATATTAACAATTGGAAATCAAAGAAACCTAATTATTCGGGTAATTGTTGCATTTTACTAAAACATTTTAACTTTTAGATAATTTACGTGTCCCACAATTTTTTGTTAATCATTATTTTAATTAATCTCTTCAAGACATATTTTAAATTTAAAAAATTTGGTTGACCGTTATTTTAGTATCGTTGTTAAATTCCGCACTATTTTCCCGCGTTATTTCGTAATATTACGAAATTCGAATTCAAATTTAAAAAAAAACGAACTCGATATCCGGTTTTAAAAATCACTGAATTTAAATTTAAATAAATTAAAAAGCCCCACTTACCGTTCAAATCCATTTCATGTCTCTGATTGTACAATTGAAACAGAGTGTTCATTTTAACCACACTTGCACTAAACTCGACCAAGATCAGGAGTAACTAACTTTGTTAAAATCTTAAGGTTCACTACGTTCGACGGACACTGCGTCGAGCGATGCGTCCTGTTCGCCACCCCGCGGCGGAATGGCGCTGGTCCGGCTAAATCACTGCACATGAGAAAATTCTTTTTAAGATTCGAGCACTGGACAGATGCAGCGCGTGGGAACTTAGGGGCGAGCGTAAGGAGTTGACGTTGAACGCCTCCCACCCCTAAGATTTTGACGAACGCACTCCTTTGTTTGTAATTCGTTTATTTAAATTACGAAACTGTCGCTATGCAGATCGACTTTTTTTTTGTGTGCTAATTTGAGGTCGAATAATTTATTTAATAATTGTAAAAAGTACGTATTTTTTTATCGATACATTTTTGTGTTTCATCGATACATTGAAGTGTTTAGTCAGGAATAATTATTGACAATTAATTAAGTAGGTTATTAAACTGCACTTTTAAGTAATTAAAAGTAAACTATCATTTTTAAATTTGTGTGAATAATAATTTAAAAGATTGACCCGTAGGAAAGAGGGTGTATTGTCTCCTCATTAATCAGACATATTATATTTGTATCGCGCGGGTGTCAACTCTTTTGGTTACGGGCAAAAGCAACCACTGCACCAGCGGGTCTTTAAATGTTTTTTCGTACTATTTGTGTTATGTTTAGTAATAATTTAGTATGTCTGTAGGTGGGATTAGTCTTGCAATAAACGTTGTTTCAGTTCACGTCTTTTATTTAACAGTAGTGCGATAGAGACAAATTGACGAATCTGTAGAATACGATTTTTTTTCTTTTGAGGTACGGAACCTTAAAACTTATTTTCTGAAGAGGGAAAGAGATGGATGGATTTCGTGAAAGATAACATGAGTAAAAAAGAAGTGGAGGCTGCGATGACGACCTCATAGAAATGGGAAAAGGACACAGAGATGAACAAGTACGTAACTCTAATAAAATGGAATTTACAAAACCTAGTTTAGCTTATTAATTCGAAAGACCATAGAGTTTTTCTTATAATTATTACCGTAATAAGACATCAATTTTTTTGTACGTAGGCGTATTTAACATCGAATTACTTACCTTGAAATTTCTGTCTACTGGTTTTTTATAAGCCCGTCCGTACACGAGGCGACGCAATCCTCAGATACTCGGACCTTTATGAGTTTTGCGTGGCAACAGTGGCTCGGATACCTACTAAAATGTTCGTTAATCGGAAACTTGCGTCGCCCCGTGTAAGAACGGGCTAAGTTTTAGGCTGCTCACACACGAACTACTTGAGCAGCTACTTTCTACAGTTACATGGAGACGTATTTGTTCAAGATTCGATTTGTATAAAAAAAAAACCGGCCAAGTGCGAGTCAGACTCGCGCACCGAGGGTTCCGAACAAACCTGTATAATATTTATAGACTTGAGTATTTGTTAAGAATTTCAATATAATACCACTACGCGTTCATGAGTAAAGGGGTAATAAGTTTAAAATTATTAAAAATATTTTTATTATAATATGATGTAACTAAAAATTTATGCTTTTCGCAATTTTTCCTTTATCTTTGTTATAAGACGTTGCTTCGTACCAAATTTCAAGATTCTGAGTTCACGGGAAGTACCCTGTAGGTTTTGATTCCCTTGCGAGTAGTGGCGAGTTTCAAAATATGCGGTTTTAATTCCTGTTTCTTTTGATTGCGTTGACATAGAAGTTTGATTTTGTTACAGCTTAAAGGTATTATAGATTTGAGTATTTGATATGAATTTCAATATAATACCACTACGCGTTCATGAGGAAAGGGGTAGTAAGTTTAAAATTATTAAAAATATTTTTATTATATGATATAACTA
Source organism: Plusia festucae (assembly GCA_950381575.1). NCBI lineage: Eukaryota > Metazoa > Arthropoda > Insecta > Lepidoptera > Noctuidae > Plusia > Plusia festucae. Next base: position 2,680,455 of record OX494430.1, on the reverse strand, counting down.
AAAATGTATACTTTTCGCAATTTTTCCTATATCTCTGCTATAAGACGTTGCTTCATACCAAATTTCAAGATTCTGAGTTCACGGGAAGTACCCTGTAGGTTTTGATTCCCTTGCGAGTGTCGAAAATTTGCGGCATAAACGGGAGTATCTTTTGATCGCGTTGACTTAGAAGTTTGATTTTTTCACAGCTCCAAGAGACCATAGACTTGAGTATTTGATATGAATTTCAGCTTGATACCTCCACGCGTTCCTGAGAAAAAAGGTCTTGACAGACAGACAGACAGACAGACAGACAGACAGACAGACAGACAGACAGACAGACGGACAACAAAGTGATCCTATAAGGGTTCCGTTTTTACCTTTTGAGGTACGGAACCCTAAAAATGGCAGAAAAAACTGTTTTGTTGTATGGGGGGCTCCCTTAAATATTTATTTTTTTAGTATTTGTTTAGTATTTGTTGGTAAGGTAGCAACAGAAATACATCATTCGTGAAAATTTCAACTGTCTCACATGATTCATGAGATACAGGCTGTTGACGGATGGGAGGACTGACAATATCCACTGCGACTCGGAGGCACAAAAATGTTATCAAGCGAGACATGCAGCTAACGTGGGCGTGGACATCGTGGTCAGCGTGCGCCGCAGTAGAAGCATCGGCCATATTCATTGTACACTAGCTGACCTGACAGACGTTGTCATGTCAAGCAACTAACAGTTATGTCAAAAGCTAATTAAGTTACATTATAAAGTTAAAATGGTCTTTAAGTTTTCTTTAATTTTTTAATGTTTTTTTTTATTATATTTTTTATTTAAAAAGAAAACGGCGTCCGCACTAATGATTGTAATCCTTGTGTCGCGAAGGTTTCACAAACATTCACATCACATGCACAAATAACACCCAGACTTGAAACAAGCATTTGTGGATTACACAAATACTTGTGTCATGCGGGCATCGAACCCGCACCAAGTCGCGCATTGGTAATTAGCGTAGTGACCTATACCACTCGGCTATCCGTGCAGTCAAATCAAAGACAAAGTTTCGCGCAATTTTTTTTCTTTAGTAAGAACCTTCTGATAATAGCTCCTTAGTGAGATTGGTCCAGCCGTTCACGCGTAATGCCGTGACCAAGGGAAATAGGGATTCGTCCTGACTTCTTACTATCCTAATACTTAATGTATTATAAGGAAGTGTCTGTCTGTGTGTTACGCAATCACGCCTAAACTACTGAAACGATGGAAATGAAATTTGGTACAGAGATAGTCTAGAGCCTGAGAAAGAACATAGGCACTACAATAAAAAAAAAGGCCAAACAGTGTTTGTGGTCAGCCCTATAAACTAAATACCTGTACCTCCACTTAAAGTAATAAATATGTTAAACTAACGGTTGAATACTGAAACGTCAATCAGTCTAAAGCCGCCGTTAAGTCTCATGCTGTCTCTGTTACTTTAAGGTGTAAAGTTGAGACAGATAGACATTTAAGAATGTGTTAAAATTAATAAGCGTCTCAGTATTCGGGGACTAGTCTGTTATCTTTATAGGGTCGGCAGGTGCGTTCCATTCACACACATATTGACACATATTACCGGGTACAGATTCGATTCCGACCCACGTAACGTAAGTATTTTAGCTGTTGCTCATTATTTTCCTGTAAAACTATTTTTAAACGGATTTTGTCGCGGTTAGAATATAAATATATTTCTGTTTTTAACCTTGCAACGCCTTTGCGAGGTTGTTCTTCGCAATTTAATTTGTTATTTGTAGTCCAACCTACGTAAGAAGCGCTAATGAGTCTTGAAGGCTTGCAGTGATGCACTTGGATGTTAATGTTTTTTTGTATTTTTTAATGAATTTTCAGGAACTTGACTGCACGGATAGCCCAGTGGTATAGGTCACCACGCTAATTACCACTGAGCGCGACGTGCTGCGGGTTCGATCCCCGCATGGGACAAGTATTTGTGTGATCCACAAATGTTTGTTCCAAGTCTGGGTGTTCTTGGTGCATGTGATTTGAATGTTTGTAAAACCCCCGCGACACAAGGATTAAATTCCTTAGTGCGGGCGTCGTTTTAAAAAAAAAAAAAAAAAAAAAAAATTAGAAATTTTATGTAATTTTTTCTTGACATGTAATTTGGCTAAGTAGTATTGTCTATATACTATATTATATTTTAGTGCAGATATCCTACTAGGTAATTAGGTACAAAAAACTGAACAACTTTTCCCACGGAACGTAGGTCGAAATCGTCGTCGGTCGTAATATATAAATTATATTTAGAATAAATTCTAAAGATTTCTCTCTGTAATCCAAATTGTAATATGATACCTTATCAGCAGATTTTTACAAGGTCATTCATATAAAACTATAAATATTAAACGAAACACTTCTTACAACTGAATCTTTGTTTTTGTAAAGTATTTGAACCACACTTTAACATAAACCGATAACCAAGGCCACTTGAATCGCCAAGTTCGTAGAATTGAAGCTCACAGACGATTTTTTTTTTTGTGCGGTACTCGGGTTACGTCATAATTTGTCGTAATGTAAACAATGTGCCGAGATAATATAAACATAGTCGGAGACGTGTTTTTGTTATGGATTTGCATGTTACAATGTATTGTAATGAAAACAAAACCTATACTTTGTTTGATTATGTTTTGATTTCAAATATTTTTAGGGTTTAGTACAAGAAACCGGAAAAAACGTGTTCCGTATTTGGAATAATATTAATTAATATTTATGAAGGTAGAATTACCCCGAATTATTTAAAATATGATACCTTCATTCATGACGAATCGATTGATATACGTTTCTTATATACCCACATAAATTTTTTTGGAAAAAAATATATTTTAATGTGCGGGGGGCGTTTTCACGGGCACCACCCGCGGGGGGCCCGCCATCAGTGCAATTTTGAAAAAAAATGGCGTCAGCACCGGAGAGGATAAAATTAAAAATCAACTTTTCATACTTGACAAACATAAGTCACGTGGCTTGTCACTTTGTATGAAAATTTCATATTCTTGGGGAAAGTGGTTCAGTTATATGAACCTGTTTACCTCGTAAAATATGCGCACTCCTTTTTAAATAATCCTGTATACATAACATAATACGCATCACCCAACCTTATCCAACGGAGTTAGTATTTCAGATATACATTACCTAATACCCTGGCAAGTATAGTAACACTCAAACTAAACTACTAATATAGAATTTAGTGCAGGCATACAGACAATCTTTTGAATGGACGACTCTTATTTGCTACGCCGTAGCCATGTACTACGGCGTAACTCGAAACTATTAAAATAGGTGCTACGTCAACGAAATTTCGCTGTAGTTGTATTATTTGTACATTTTACATGATGGGATTACTTAATTCTATCGAGTCAGTTCGGAACCAGTATAGCGCTATGTAGGTATAGGAAAAAATATTAAAAAAATAATGATGACGACCTCCGTGGTCGAGTGGCGTACACACCGGTTTTCAAGGTGTCGCCAGCTCTGAGGTCCCGTGTTCGATCCCCGGACGGGTCAATGTAGAAAAAACACTTTTCTACATTGTCTCGGGTCTGGGTGTTTGTGGGACCTTCGTTGTCTCTGATTCCATAACAAGTGCTTTAGCTACTTACTTTGGATTCGGAGCAATGTATGTGATGTTGACCATATTTATTTATTTAAATTAAAAAAAAAATTGCAAGATACAACAATATAAATGTTCAATTGTATTTTTCTAGCATTTTAAGGTTACTTATTTTCAATGTTTTGCGTAATCTATACTAGTATTATTAAACTTGACGAATCCGTTTGTTCCTAGAGAATTTTCTTGCGTTAGATAGCTTATTTATCGAGGTAGGCTATATACTATTAGGTTGCGATCAATATGAGCGGAGTGACAATGTTGAAGAAGCTTTTGTAACGAGTAAACTAATTTTATGTGCGATATTCGACTCCAATGCGGATGAAGTCACAAGTAAAAGCTAGCTAGTACGGTGGATTAAATAAACTGTTTTAAATTTCTTTAAAAAAGAGTCGAAATATTTTTTTTCAAGTTACACCGCGATTTTCAAATAAATCCACTTTTGTGTGTTTTGTAATATTTGTAGTTATTTACAAAAATTCCAAAGTATGGGTAATAATACCCATAAAACTATAGACATTAATATCGCTGCTTCTTTTAGTTTTAGTTCCCGGCGTTGAAACATCCAGAACTAAAATCAAAATAACAAGCGATAAAATCCATTTGAAAAGTAGTTTTATTTCCAAACTAAATCAGCTAGAGAAGGCTTAAATTTTTCTACAACGACCCTTTATACGATCCAATAAAACACAAAAAAAGCACTCTTTCGACGGATTTGTCTAATGGATTCAACAGTACAAATGAATGAGTGCACTCGTCTGATACTCGATACAGTATTACACAAAGGAATGGATATTGATAAACAGCGAAATAAATGTTTGTTTCAAAACGAAAAGAATTTGTGTCTTTATTTAATTAGCATCATAGTGTATAACATAATTTCTTTCTTTAATAAAATACCAATGAGTTGTCCAATATACACTGAGAAAATAAACACAAAAAAGTTTATGTAAAAAATAGTACAATAAATTACTTCTTTGTGAAAAAATTAATATAAAACTCGTGTGTTTAAATTACGGATATTGAACAAAGTGCATCTATTAATGCTATTTTATTTGCTAGTTTTCACTTCTAAAGTCCCTTTTTTATTTTGATTTTGTAATTTAAATGCTCCAAGAAATATGTTTTGGTATTTTGTCATAGCCTACTTTGTTTATTAGTATCGAACAAGCCATTGCTATCTGTTACTATCCGTTCCTCTATAATAGTTCAGGATTAGTATGGTCGCCGTATTGGCCCTTTATGCGATACAAGCCGGCCAATCCAGAGCTCTGTAGACTCCATTGATCATAGACCCAATAGCTACTACTTATATAATCAGAATGTCACCAGTTGTAGTCATTACAGGCTGTGGGCTATTCAGAGTTGGTTCTACGGCCGTTTTCAGACTGGCAACGCAACTCTCCGATACCCAACGGCCTTATTCCAACGCGTACCATTGTATCTAACATACTTTTAATGGAAAACTAAAGTTGTAAGCGATATCTCGTAACAAATAAAAACACACAGTCTAATCTGACATTAATATTTTACTATTTTGCTAATTTAATAATAATGTATTTCATTAAAATTTGATGTATAGTATTGTAATTTTATTGTTATTTAGTCTAAATTTAGCTTTCGCTGTCGTTGTATTAAATAAATATCTTGGGACAATCTCACACACGGTCATCTGATCCCAAACTAGGCAGAGCCTGTACTATGGTAACCAGACCACTGATAAACATACATATATATTTCTAAATACATACATATTATAGATAAATAACACCCAGACACAGAACAAATGATCGTGCTCATCACACAAAGATTTGTCCTGGGTGGGAATCGAACCCACGACCTCTGGCTTAGCAGTCAGGGTCACTAACCACTAGACCAACAGGCCCGTCATAGCCCGTCGTATTATTTGTACATTTTACATGATGGGATTACTTAATTCCATCGACTCATTTCGGAACCAGTATACCGCTATGTAGGTAGGTATAGGAAATAATATCATACTAGCATGACGAAATAATTAAGTACTGAAAACTGTAGTCTAAATTTAATTTATTTCTATAAATTTTTCAATTGTATTTTTTTTTCCGAACTTGTGTCATAAATTTTGATTTAGTTTTAAAGTAGGTACATATTATTATTACAATATATATAACTTTAACTTACACGTAAGAAAAGCATATAAGAAGATACTTCGATAGCGTATATGAATACCTAGTTTACGCGTGATTACGTAACAGACAGATTTACTTACATGGAGAAGTAAGGATTTTAGAAACATATCCTTGATTCCCGGCAAATAGGCCAAGTTCGTGACCTTGTTTTGGGAACAAGGTCAAAGTCTTTTGAAGATGTAATACGGTACTTGTCTCGTCGTTTCTACACATAGTCCGCTTTTCCTTTTAAAAAACAAATAAAATGGCTACAAATTAATTTCCTTTTTGACTACACGGCCTGCATGGGTGTGCAACATTTGCGTGATACACGAATACAGGTTCGAAGCCTGGGAGTGATTTTTGTTAAATGATTAAACTACAACGTTTTTTGTGTATGTGTTACCAATTTTGATAATAAATAAGTCTTGTAAATTTGTTTGTTTTCTTCTAAGATTTAGACTCTGTATATAATACGATGTTCTCGTAAACTTAAAATATATTAAATTCCTAAAATAAAAATAGCATAAGTTACTTCTTAATACATCAACTATCCCCATCGAAATCCCGTCAAAATCGGTCCAGCCTTTCCCGAGATGAGCATATATGCATTTAAGGTCTGTTCATCTATACTTGTCACAAATAGTAAACAAACCGACGTCAATTACAAATCACGATTTTTCTCAAAAATCACACAATGTATGTTACCACAATTAGTTTACAATTCTGAATAGATCACACAGTTTCCCATCACTAATTTTATTGACATTTCTTACATACGCCATATTTGTTTACATGTTTGGACAAGTATAGATGAACAGACTATAGTAAAAAGTGGTTATTTTAATATTACAAACATCATTTCAATTTTATTTATCTACATCGATGTAATATCGAATAGCTAGCCATTACTACCCCCTACATTACTTACCCCGTACGTAATAATGATCTATGTAAGCTCTGCGGACCACAACCAAGTCTTAAGATAAACCTAAGAAGTAACAAAACCTCAAGACACGCCCCCGCTGTCACAGTAGGTATAGGTCCGTCCAACAGGTTGTCACCCTGTAGCCTACAATTTTCCTCCACTTCCATTGGCCGCGAATCGAAAGAAAACAAATGTATTTATATCATTGTCTGGAGATTAAGATCGTGACGTCATCTGAAAATGCTTACCACAATACCGAAGTAGCTCATTTCAATCCTATGACTTAATTATTTAGAACTAGCTGCCGGACAGACTTCGTTCTATCAAAAGTTAATAGTAATAATTAATTAATAAATGTAAGGTTTTTTGAGTGATCACGTAATTTTTTTATAGTATTATAACCTTAGGACCTTAGAAACCTACAAAAAAATAAATTAGCCGCCGAATTAGTGCAGCCATTCTTGAGCTAAGCACTTACCAACAAACATTTTAATTTATATAGGAGATAAGAAATTTAACTGTTTTAAAAAAACGTTACATTAGGAATTCAATTCGCTTCTAGTAGCTTCTTCGTGATATGAGACCGAACAGAAATATTGGCTAAAAAAACTGTTTTAGAGAAACCATTATCCCAATATAAAATAATGCATTTAATTCTGTCAAACACAGTACTTACCCTTAATCTTAAGAATACAATACACATTATTTACAAAATACATTGTATACAGATGGCACACACAATAATCATCAAGCCGAGACTTGACATATAAATATAGCTTACCTAGTAGAGTGTCTACTGTAGCATTGCCAGGTCCGGTATCAACGCCTGGACGGTGTTAGATCTGGCCCGCACCCTGCGGACTAAGGACGCGGCAACAATACGAAGGTCGAAAAGTAAAGGTTAGAAAAATCAGGGTCGTTACACATTAACGGCACACAGCGTTACGGACCGCGGTGTCAACTGCCCAAGAGCTGTTTTTGAAGTGGTTGTTTTACACCGCGGTGTGTAAAACCAAAGGACTTTTAGCGCTTGGTCGATTGGAACCGCACAATAAAGTAGGTACAATTTTAATAAGTATAGTACAACTAGCAACAAGATAAAAATTACATTTGTTAAAAGTAAATCAATTACGAATACTTATCATGGTATACCACCGACAAATCATATTTTTTTTTGCAAAGTGAATACATAGACTAGTCAAAAATATGTTAAATACATAATGCAAAAAAAACATTCCAGAAAAACCGAACATAGCACAATTACTTTACGGAATACAAAAAGATGCCAATTTTTACTATTGTAAATTAAATAGACCAGGTGACATACAGATTTCTAAAAGAAAAGCTAGCACCATCGAAAATAATCGAAGAATTCGTAATGCCATACGAGAGTTATTGGCTAAAGAAATAACTGTAGGACATTGCTTAGAAAAATTGAGAATTTAGTTTAAGTTTACATCTAATATCTACATTATTAAACTATATTAGGTCTTATTTTACCTTCGTTGATTTTTTAAAACTTATGCATGTGATTTTTTTATTTTATTTTCTTTTTTTACTAGTCATAAGAAAGTTATAATGTACAACAAAATCTGTGATTAATAAAAGTTAGTTTTAAGTAGAATGAGTAATGTTGATCAAACTGTGATTTAGGACTTGTCTATCTTTATGTAGTAAAAGGCCATTCTTATATTACTCTATCTGTGATTTTATTATTTTTGTATAATGTAATAGTGGATTTTTAAATTATACTATATTTTTACACATTAATTCGTTTTTATTCGCTAACCACTTTTCTACTCAACTGTACGAACAAATAATAAGTATCAAAATTTAAATATGAACCTAAATCGTCGTTTCATTCTGTTGTCCGTATCAACCTATTCCAAAAGATACCATGGGCGTTTGACACCGCTCTAACCACTGTGGTGCGTATGAACCTATTCAGTATCAGTACTTGGGCGCTACACACCGCGTTCCGTAGTGTTCGTGGTGTCAAAAGCCTAAAGACCCAAAAATCACATCAAAATCTACAACACCGACAATCGTCAAGAAAGTTGATTCATAATCCGTTTCGAAGCCAAATGAATGAGCTATAAGTAGTAGATACATACCTACAGTTGTTTATACTGTTTAAAAAAACGACGCCCGCACTAAGGAATTTCATCCTTGTGTCGCGGGGGTTTCACAAACGTTTTAAAATCACATGCACAAAACGTTTTAAAATCACATGCACAAAGAACACCCAGACTTGGAACAAGCATCCGTGGATCACACAAATACTTGTCATACATGCGGGGATCGAACCCACAGCACGTCGCGCACAGTGGTAATTAGCGTGGTGACCTATACCACTCGGCTATCCGTGCAGTCATAGGATGACCGCGCTTCGGTCGAAGTCCATAACACAAGTGCTTTAGCTACTTACTTTGGATTCGGAGCAATGTATGTGATGTTGTCCACATAATTTATTGCTATAAAAAAAATGCACAATGTTTGTTTCAATAATTCAAATTCGTCCTCAAAAATTACCACAGAAATACGTTCATTTCAAAAATCAACTTGCAAGTCATGCCTATAAGGTTGAATTTGCGAAATTTTATCGCTTTATAACTGTCTCTTTCTCCACTAATGTTGAGACTTTAATTTACGTTCTTTCTACATCTAGAGTTATTTTTCCAAATATACAGTTTTAAATTAATTTAAATATGTTACCTTATGTCTTTATTTTATATTATCTTTTACTATGATTTTGAAGTCGTAACACTTATAAAACTTTATTCTTTGTTTCTTTAGAAAAAACGACACCGATTCTGTGACTGATGCGGTAGTCTAATGTCACTGGTAATCAAAATAATACTGGCCCTGGCCGCCGTGACACTGCAGGGCGTCTGCGCTGTTTCATTAGAAGCTAGCTTCTTTAACTAAATAATTTATTAGTAGGTATCGGCATTGCAATCTAGGTCGCGAATGACGTGTAATTTCCCATACATTTATTATAATATACATTACGTTTAAGAGCCATTTCACGTTTTCGCGCGAATATCTAAGATTTTAGTCGCCTAATTTACCATCTTAGTTAATACTCTGGCATTGGTGAATACATGTAAAAAATAGACCAATCTTTCGTATTGACACTTCATGTAAAACATTTACAGAAACTTATTTCTTTACTTTGTAGTGATTAATCTCCCACAACTAGTTTACTGAAGAATCATCGCAGAGTCAACTTCAGACTCCTATATCTATCATTAACAGTTATAATTTTGACGAAAAAAAATACACAATGCATCAGGCATATAGTTTTGTCGACACATAATGTACTAGAATATCGATTATTATAAACATTAATTAGTAAAAAAATAAAGTCTTGGGTCAATTTTTACGATTTACTCGCAATTACATCGCAATTTTTTGGGTTTACTAAGGCGTAATTACATAAAAAAAAATGTCAAAATAAACTATGTTCTTTAACAAATCGAATTCTAAAGTTTGATTAAAATCCCTTCATTTAATTAGACATAATATCGATATTAAAATCACTCTAAATTAGAATAAAGTACGATGCATAAGCCGGTACTGTTTAGTCCGGTGCGAGCGCCCATCGAGGAAGGACCTATGCCACTTTTTCCCGCGTCTCAATCTGCGCGTGCTCATGTCGTGAACGCATTATTATACTACGACTACAACATTTTGATTTTTTTCGGTTTTTTTTTTTACAAGAGGAAAGAGTTTATTTTATTATAAAGTGTTATTTTAGTAGATTAAAGATTAATTATATATTATTGTTTAATATTGTTTAGCAATGGGGCGTAACGACGCAACCGTTACGCCCCATTTTGTACCATTGTATCAAAAAAAGGAAAAATAAAAATTATGCAGCCATATTATTATAACTTATGTGATAGTCTATATTATTATTTGTTTTCCTGATAATTTTTATTACATACTTAACATAACATATATGTACTTGTGTTTTTTTTTATTATCTAGAAACCTTTATTAGACTGAATTTAATTTTGACAAGTCAGGATGGTTTACATATAACTAATTTAGACGTGAAACAGATAAATAAAATAACTTTTTTCATAAATCTCTAAATTCCGCATTATGATTACAACGGCTCAAGATTATTTAGTCCGTCTCGACACTCGCGTTACACTGCTTGTATTGTGTATGTGTGATAAGCTTTGCACACATACACAGTGCTGCCGTCTTTTACCTAAACTCGAGCGCTTTAATTTTGTGAAATGGCTCTTAACTAAAAGAAAATTCTTGGTCCTTAAAAATTGATTAATCTTCTTCTAATATATAAAAAAACACCGACTGTAGCAATTATGGTCATCAAGATTTAGATTGGTGAAAGAAAAATATGACCGGAAAACTATGACGCCTTTCTTTCATACTGAAATGTAACTTACATTCACCAAACTGCTAAATGTTAGAAATGTACTTTTTAAAGATCTAACAATAAGGTAGGAAAACATACAATCAGCTCTTTGTTAAGCTACCGTAAATAAAAAACAGCGCCACAAAAATATTTCGTCATACATCCCACTCGTAACGGTACCCGCCACGCGTCTTTACAAGAACCGAGTGACGTCAGAGTTTTTTTCTTTCTATCAATTAGCAACACCTTTACACCGGCCAGGTGCAGCTCGTGGGAACGCCGCGACACACGGCTGCGGCGGGCGGCGAACTTATTATTATTTATTCTTTCGTTTACAGTTCGTTTCTTGAATAGATTACTTTTATTGAATTTCTTAAAGCGAGGGTGGTTGATTAGTTTTAATTCATGTGTGTCGCTTTGTTATATTGTTATTTTGAATTCGTGTGAACTGAATTATTATCGTTAAATTGTAACAATCAATTTGACGATAATAATTCAGTTCTTTTGCTATTGAATCTTTTTTATGTTTTTTGCTTGTCCGATATATTTATGAAAAAAAAAATACTTATGACATTTAAAGAAATTTTCTGATTGAAATAGTGCAACGCCCACGTCAAACAAAAAATTGGTCGGTACGGCCCGATTAACGGTCCAAAAACAACGTACCGGGTAGGCTTCAAAAGTTCAACATCTGTCAATAAAGCTTATGTCAATTTGCTGCAGCTTTTGGTCCACCAGTTATTGCATTTTTTTTTAATATATTGTACATTAATTTAATATATCGAAACGTTTTCATCTTCCTCAGATATATAGAATCTACGACATAATAAGTATTGTTAACAATACAATAATAATACGCACTGCATTTTTGCTTGCAAAGACCAAAAGAAAGATCTGGACCAGTTTTATAACTGCCACAACTTTCATCTCCTGAATAACAGATCCCAATCTTTGAACTCACGGAACACGCAATTTTGATATTCCTTTTAAAAGAAACCTGATAATCTAGTCTTAAAATGACCCTAAACTCTTTATAGTAAAATTTCTTTTAAATTCAACGATGCGTGCCAACGAGGATGTATAACTGAACAAAATTATATACCTCCCCAAAGTATTATTGCACGAATAACTACAACTGGTTTCTTATTTTTGTAAAAATTTCGCTGGAGTAAATAAACTTGCACGTTACGTTTAAAATGAAGGGTTGATTTATTTAAAACTTAAGGTGCAAGATGGTGGATTGATTGTTACTATGCATATTCCGCCAGTCAACTTTTTGCCAAAAAGAAAATCAACAGTGAGGAGGATACATTAGGTTAAAAAGAAAAAATGAGATTTATGTAATAATAATTTACTTTATCAATACCAGCTGGTAGTTAACAAAATCATTTTTCATTAAAAACAGTAGATCAAATTGGTATAAATTAGCCGAAAACTTCAATTGAAAAAAGTCAATTCCATTAAAATAATATTAGCAATAAGCAGCAAAAACTAAAAATTTCTATTAAAGTAAATAATAAAAAAAAAATTAATCAATTCTGTTATTTGCCGTTGTTTAGTCAAAACTCTACTCATATTTCGTAGGGTTGGCCCCTGTAGAACCTGTTCTCGCTTATTGTGACTGCGGTAGCTCTCATTTCGTTTAAAAATTATTAAACATGGTAGATTGGTTATTATTTTGAACTGTTGTAAACCCATTTACGGGGTCGTTCGTAATTATTCCATTGACCGCTAACAGACTAGGGCTTACTTTTAATATTGATAACAATGAATCATCGACGGGTGTTTGATAAAAACTACTTGAACCAAATTATTTGTCACGATAAGTACATGAAAATTGCAACTACGGAGATAAACCGCAGGAAGTATGTAGTAAATTCAATATCTGTTATATTTGTGTCTGTACGTCCGTATGTATATCTTATTTGAGTTTTTCTGATATTTTGAAAAAAAAGACATGAAATTAAAATAAATATCATCTAGCTATCGTAATTTCACAGCGGTGTGTTACATCGTTCGCGCGCGCCACCCACTCACGCCGCGGCACGGGCCGGACTTTTTCTGCGCTCTCATTTCTACAGACGTTCTCATCACAAAGATTTTTTTCTTGTATTGACAACCTTTTTATGTATACACTAGATGAAAACCCGGCTCCGCTCGGTTGAAAATATTTCTGTAGTCATCGGTTCTCAAGGAATATTAAAGGTAAGCAAGCCATAGATTCGCATAGCTTCGTTCATAGTGTTTAATAAATATAGTAAATAAAAACCGCAATAGTTTTCACACAAATAATTTTTATTTTTTACACACAAATAACATTAATATTTTCGCGAAACGACAACGACTGAAGAAAAGTTTAAAGTTCTGTTAAGATTCACTCAATGTTTCCGGCAAGACGTTTCGATTAACACAGTCAAATGAGTCACAGTTCTTTGTGATCTGAAATTCTCCATAATCTGAATTTTGCGGATATACTATGTTGTCGACTCGAAATCAATATTTTTTACGTTTTGTTATTCATAAAAGGTTTCGATCGAGTCTACCGTACCCCTGAACGAAATTAATAATATAGATATTACGTAAACTGTTTGATGTTATTGTTGTTTTTTGTTTCGACCCGTGCCATTAAATTTTGAGTTTGTTTATACAATTAAAAAGAAAGAAAAGTTTTAAAGAAAAAGTTTTTTTAAACATTTTTTCAAAGTTTAATTTTCAAAGATTTTTTAAGCAGTGAATGGGTTACGTATGAGCACGTTTTAAACACCAAAGACCAAAGTCTTCTTAGCGTGTCGATAAGAAGATTTTGGTCTGAAAACCTTCTTATCGAAAAATTTTTGGACCAAAATGAAAATGTAGCCGGGTCGGACTGAATGCGGAAGGTGAGGGACTGGGTGTAGTGACTCAACTTAGGAGAGATCTTTACCTAGCAGGCAACCACTACTGGGGTCTCATTAACCGGCCCTTAGTGAATACCGTTAACTATAAACATCCCTTACACGATAAATTATTAAAAAGTATTGGACCCCCTTTTTTCGAGACCAAAATCTTACCATGTGTGCAAAACCGTGACGTCATAGCTCCCACTCCAGACTGTTGATTCTGTAAGACCTCGTTCTAAATTTCGAATCTGAATCCGCTGTGAGTTTCTTGATTGGCATTCTAAAAACTCGGTTGATGCACTAGCGCTACCCTTGCAAGCGTGTCAGCGAGTTGAACTAAATTAACCTTGAGATTGGACAAAGTATGAGATGACGTATGAAGTGGCATTCAGTAAGGTAATTCCCTGGGCACTTCAATGTTCGCTTCGCACTCGAAATTTGAAACTTATGCGAAGTGAGAGTGAATAGCGAAGTGAGATGCGAGTTGTTGGTTGAATTTTACAGAATCGTCGTGCTGAACTTTGATTCGCTGCGTCACCATGGTTTTAATATTTTTGAAGAGCAAACTCGAGACAGTTAAAGTCCATGTTAATGGTGACGATACTTACATAATTTTATTTCCGTCTTCAAAAGTAGGAGTTTTATATTCAGATAATATGTTTTGTACTTTAATGGATTCTTGTTAATAATATTAATGTACTTTATTGAAAGCAATTCGTGTCTCCGAATCCCACTGCGGGTCAGTCTTACCTCTCTCCACCACTAGGCAAATGAAATAACAGTAAAATTACAATCTTAAATCTCAATACTCCACAATTACTTACAATCGCAGCCACCCCAAGCATTCGCAAGGGCGGAGTGCGCGCAGGTGTGCCACGTGAGAACGAACTCCCCTAGAGGTAGTGACTTCGATTCCCACGCCGTTAACTATCGCCAGCTCACTCAAAGTGTCTTTGTTTAGGTTGTGGGGTGGATTTCTAAGACACCTACGGTACTAGTTAATAATAATTTATCTTGTGACGTCATCAAACGGTAACTCTCGATTTTATGTTGGGGCTATAACGGTGTTTAATGGAATTCTTTGAATTTAACGTCGGGTTGATAGATTAAGTTATTACATACTAATATCACCTAATATTATAAATGCTAGATTTATTTGCAAGTATTTCTAAATTTACTGGATTAAAATTATCCACATTTTTGATAATTAATCCATACTTTTGTAGCCAGTATTAGGTATTATTTACAAATGGCGCCTTAGTGTTGTGACTTAAAATTAACTCCCCCCCCCCTCCTTTCTACCTGTGGGTGTCGTAGAAGGCGACTAAGGAATATATAAACTAGGAGAATGGGTAGCAGGGTTTTCCTAAAGAAGGAATATTAAACTGTGGTCAGTTGGTCACCAACCCGCTTGCCCAGCGTGGTGACTACGGCAATAAATACCTTGGTTGCTCACCATAACACACGGTTCGTGGTAGTCCCACTGCAGAAGGCGGAGTATCAGGAGCTGTGACACAACTTATTCTTTTATTTATTTTTTATAAAACGACAGCCGCACTAAGGAATTTAATCCTTATGTTGCGGGAGTTTCACAAACATTCAAATCACATGCACAAAGAACACCCAGACTTGGAACAAGCATTTGTGGATCACACAAATGCTTGTCTCATGCAGGGATCGAACCCGCAGCAAGTCGCGCATAGTGATAATTATCATGGTGACCTATACCACTCGGCTATCCGTGCAGTCAAAACAATAGCAGCAACTTGGGAGAGGCCTATTCGTATGTCAAGTAGAGGACTGCCATAGGCCGAGTTGACCTACAAATGCTAAACGGCTCACGGCTAAACCGCTGGACGGACTTGGATGAAACTTAGTATGGGATAAGCTTGAATCCTAAGAAAGGATACGCTACTTTTGGCCGCCAAAACAAATATCCAATAGAGCAACGGCTGCGTGTAATTAACATAAGATTTTGTAATACAAGTACCAACATTAGAATTTTATGACCATAATAAATGACATGGTTTTAAATTACTAGCTGCCCGGATAGACTTCGTTCTATCCAAAGTTAATAGAAAAAAATAATTAATAAATGTATCGTTATTCGAGTGATCACGTAATATTTTTTTTCTTAAAGTATTAAAACCTTCCGTGGAACTTAGGGAACATACAATAAATTAATAGCCGAATTGGTCCAGCCATTCTTGAGTTATGCGCTTACATTCATTTTTATTTATATAGATATAGTTTTGTGCGATTACTAAGTTAATCTACTTATTTAGTTTAGACATAAGATTTTAAATATTGATATGGTATCTATACAATGTTGTTGTTAGCTAATTACGTAATAACTTTAGACAGACTAAGATCCTTTTGGAGGACACTGAATATATTAACCGACTTGGTAGGTACTACATGCATCTCACAACTTTTTAACGTAGAAGAACTGAATTACAAGACTTGGTTTTTATACAATTTATCTTTATTGCTTAAGGCAATAATTGTGAATGAATGCGTTATAATCAAATCGTTTATTTGTAAATTGGAAATTTGATGACTGTCATTAGTTTTCTTTACAAGAGTGTTACGATGTTGATTCTATAGAAAAAAATGTGCACTATAAAATTCACCTACTCAAGGCTCAAACTTATCTGGACCACTATATAAAACGTTAAAATAAATTAAAGACAACTTGAAAGATACTGGGTATATAGTAATGTTTATTGCCAAACTAGTAACCATAACCAGTATTGTGCTAGACGTATGTATTGCCACCGGTCACCGGTCACCGGTCACCGGTCACCCCTACCTTTGAGTCGAATAATAAGCACTGTTCACAGTTGAGGTAATACTAAGTACCCCTGTAATCTACATGAAGTTGCTGCTATACACCATGCGATAATATGTTAAATGATATCATCAATGTTTGTTACCACGGCCGCGGCATCAGAAAATACATAATCTTAATACTTTATTGCGTTTCATAATGTTTATTAAATATAGTTGGTAGGGAAATTATTATATTAGACACAATTAGGTACCATCGAAATAATGATTTATGAGAAATGTTTCTAAAAATAGTCGTACATTTTAAACGCCGAACTGCGAAAAACATGTTGGAAATATCCATTTTATACGTTCATACACGAATGTAAAAGTTATAAGCTTTTAAAGTTAGTTGATGCCTTGTCTAGGTACCTATACATTTTTCGCAAAACGATGTACCTACGGGGCCTCGGACTATTTATTAATCTGTGCCTCGGGGCGGTCGCGTAAGGAGGTTTAGAAAACTGTTATGACGTTATATTTTGATATACCTACCCGTCTAATTAGCGATATTGAATTGCTTATAACTAGCTTTTTTTAGCAAATTGTAGTTTTTAAGTATAATTTTGATACAGTATGTTTTGTTTAATAACCCTAAAACGTGTTTAGTAAATTGATTTATGTAGGTATATTGGAAAATTGAAAATAGTTTTTATGTTAATTTATAACTATTTACTTCTCCTATTACTAGCAGTTGTATTTTTTATAAGTTTTATTGAAAATAAGTTCTGCGCTGTTTAAAAATCAAATATTTTTTCTTGTTTTATTTTCTTGGATTCTGTAACCTATATTTGCCTTTAAATATGAATTAAAAAATGTTCTTCACGTTGATATCCTTTTGCCCAAAAATTTAATAATTCGCAAGTAATAATTAAAAGAGGTGTCGATTATATCTTGGTCAATCTCTAGCTAAATATCGCCGCAGCTATGCTTGCAGTAGTTTATAACATTTACACACTAAGTCCTAAGGGCGTTGGGTACGATTCTCCGCTAATAAAGAAACACGTGTGTAGTGACCCCCTCATATAGCGAAATCATGAATAAAGTACCGTTACACTATTGCATGGTACGTGTTATGTTTAAAACTCAAAGTGAAATAAAATAAATTACCGTTGTCTACAAACAAAATACTTAAATAATAGATTCTTTCAAATTATCGTGATTTCTGAAACTGCTGATTGAATCCTCTTACAACCGAAAGTGTCTTATCGAAATCGATCCAACCATTTCGTGTTGACAGATAGGTGGGGGTGGGACTCTCAATGGCTGAGACACTGGTTGAGCCTGCATACAATTTTATAATATGTATGTTATATTTTATTCTTTATTTAGTTATTAATCTTTAATTTTTAACACTGTAAGTAATATGGTCTTGTCCGAAATAAAGTTTTATTATTATGTATTATTATTTCCGAGTTATGATGTCACAAACACACAAGTATTAACAAGTAGACCAAAAAAAACTCTTTTGAAAGGATATAATCATTATTATCTACTAGCCTATAAATGTCCCAATGCTGGGCACAGGCCTCTTAAAATATAGAGAGAGAGATGAGTATTGATGACCACGATTGCTCATTGCTGATTGGCGATTTCTGATTCCAATGATTGGAATCCAGGTTTCCTCACGATATTTTTCTTCGCGTTTTATCAATGGTACCTTAGAATATCTAAGAAGGTAAATAACTCTTCGAAAAAGTGACATCGGTAATTGTGAATACTGTTGTTTAATAAAAAATACTGAGTATATTTGGAAGCGGGAAAGTCTTTGCCCAATTGTGGGCAACAAAAACGCAATGTATGATCCGATCAGCTACTTCACCATTTAGGGGTTGTCGACCTGCACGGAACTTTTTATGCGTACGCTCAAATATTTGCGGCCAGTTACTACGATAAAGATTATATGATCTTCGCAGGTTATGGATGTAGGAGGAAGTGAACATTTTGATGATGATTAATATAAATAATTGATACCTACACACAAGTATTAACATGTCCCAATGCTGGGCACATATTATACTTTAAATATTTCTTTGAAATGTTGGTAAGTTTGATCATCTTGTTTAATATTATATTCATTGCTTTAAAATCAGTCCAATAAAAATAAAATACTTAGGTAAGTCAAATAAAAACAAAATCTCTATTTACAAATGATAAATTAAATTGCTTTAATTTCCTCATGGTCAAATTATGTCTAAAATGGGCCTAAACTACCACCGTATGTGTCCTTACATTATAACAGGCATCAGCGGGGCAGGCCCAAGACATGATGGCGAGACCCTTTAGATTCTTTCTTTCTAAAGAACTTCAGCTCTCGGCTTTTGAGAGACACAAATAAAAGAAGAGGGCTCCTTTGCCCAGATGTGGGACATGTTATCCTAGTGATAATAATCTTCTTCTGTTCTAGTCCTTGGCACAACATCGTCAGAGATAAGCATATTCCTCGGACCCCACGAACCACAGCATGATGATTACATGCTGAGCAGGAGATAGCTTTCTATTTAAATTTAATGGCCACTAGTTGGCTTTAATAATATTTTCAGTTACCGCATACTCTTAAATTAAATACATATTTCACACTTACGCCTTCCTTGTAGTGGGTGTTACATGTCATGTCGTGGGAACAAACCGACTGTGCAAATAAGTACGTATTTATACGTATCATTGTAGGGATGGTTTTACGGTAAATATACACTCAATTGTAACATAGGTATATCTCGCGATAAGAAATAGCGGCGAGTGAACTCATGTTGACGGTTTTTTTATATGTTTTTCAGTGTCAAGCGGGCTACTGTGTATTGTGAATATTGAAATGTAGATTGCGGGATTTTATGACGATTTTCAACCTTACTACATTGATTTAAAGGCGCTGTACTAACAAGGATTACTGTGTGTAAGTAAATGTGTTGTGGAGGTCAGAAAAGTGAATAATAAAATTGATTGATATTCTTCGATGAATTATTATGACGACCTCCGTTGTCGAGTGGCGTATACACCGGTTTTCAAGGTGTCGCCAGCTCTGAGGTCCCGGGTTCGATCCCCGGACGGGACAATGTAGAAAAACACTTTTCTACATTGTCTCGGGTCTGGGTGTTTGTGGTAGGTACCTTTGTTGTCTCTGATTCCAGAAAATAAGTGCTTTAGCTACTTACTTAGGATTCGGAGCAATGTATGTGATGTTGTCCACGTTTATGAATCCGATGGGATTGTAAGGTGATCCCAATAGTGCAAGGCAGAAGAACATGGATCGTGGGCTGCTTCAACGCGCTCTAAGGACAAAGTCTGATTTATTATTTAATAACTAAGGTGCTTCTCATTAATACAAATCAATAAAAATTGGTTATTTCGAATTCGAAACTAGAAGACTAATATCATATTTTAAGCTCATACCAAACCAGTTTTTTCAATTTTTGTTTGTCTAAATAATCTTTAAAACGACTGAACCGATTTTGATAGGTTTTACTGGCAGGTAGCAAACTATATTATGAGGAGCACTTACTTAACATACATAAATTTAACCAATTTTCTAACCGAGAACATCGATAAAAAAAACATTAAAAAAATGATGAAATTGAAGAAATTATGTTTTACATGCCAAAGTTATCTATGTGCTTACCCCATTAGATAACAGTGCGAAGGCGACCCCAACCCTTCATAATTTCAAGGTTTAGTCCGTTATTCCGGACAGAGACGACACCTTTTCATTCATTTGTAGTAAGTAAGTACACTAACGCCATCTAGTAGGTTTGATATGAACTAATTGGTTTGAAAAGTTCCTCAGCGGTGTCACGGTAATTTAATATTATAAGTTCTAGAGCTTTTACAACGCGTAATCATACTTATTACCATAATAGCGACAGCAAAGCGATGAAAAAGAAAATTTAAGAATTGATCCTCTTAAAATGATAATCCGGTGCCACCAACAAATCTGAACCCGTGACGGCGCGGCATCGTTGTTGTTGAATTTGATGTTTCAACTGAATTGAATTTTCGTGTTATGATGGAAAAAAAATCTACTAGCTAATTAAAAAACTAAATAAATGCTTGTAATACTGCCCATTCGTAATACTCAAGTGTAGGTACAAGGAGTAAATTAAATCTTATTTTATTTATTATAAAAAAGCTTCTTCTTCTGCTTCTTCTGCCTAGCCTTTTCCCAAGCTAAGTTGGGGTCGGCTTCCAAATAATATTAGTTCCAGATTTGGCCACCGGCTCAGTATAGTTTGTGGCGCTGTACAATACATCATAATGTCATACAAATTGGACTGGGTTTTTTGTATCAGTTATTGTACACTCAATTATTATTGTACAACTAGTGCAGTCAAAACCTTAGGCTACCAATACCGATTTGTATAAAAATTACATAATATTGTAGGTACTGCCCACAGAAGTACCTACTATCTATAGTCTATAGTATCTAATAACATGTTAAATGTTTCTAATTAGGGTGTGTAAGTCGCATTACAGGTCAGGAGTGAGGGTTGGTGACGTCATCATAATTAAGCAAAAATAGCCACGACGCGACGCCACGACTGGCGTGGCGTCGCCGCGTCGTGGCTATCCCCTTCTTGAAGGTCGCGCGATCATGCGATGTGATCATAGACAGTTCCATCGCTCGATGAAATCGCGGACAATAGGTAGCCCTAATAACTACTTATAATATATAATATTTCATAATCGGTCCACCCGTTCTCGAGGTATACCTATCTAAGTGTTGTAACAAACCCGACTTTGTTTTATATTATAGATATATGTAGATGCCTAGCCGTTTGATGACTTTTTATACCTAGTAATCAGACCTATTGTAGCGCTAATAAACTTAAAATCGAGTAGGTACCTACTTAGGTACCCACCAAAATTTGATCATGGTATTTTAACTAGCATACCAAGGGCATTTTCTTACAATACAACTTCGAAATCAGAATAAAATACCGTTGTTCAATCGTTCCCCTTCGCGCTGTGGGGGTTAAGATACGCCGACGAGGGTGCGCACACAATCTCACGGTGTTGCTATTATTATTAAAATATTACTATTTTCTACCACGCGCCGCTCCGCACACCTGCGAATAACTGTTGTTGGCGTACGTTCTTGTTGGGTTTACAACTGTAGACTGATCTATGGAACGATAGTGAGAGGGTCTCGCTTTCATGTATCTCTAAGACTCTATGTTTAAAAAAAAATGTGTTACTAGGTAGGTGTTGCTAAGTACTTATTTTTGAAGTTATACTTCTTTATGTGCGATAGGCAAAAATTATGAGAGTGAAAATTTAAGATGCGTGCGCATCATACCTATATCATAGAAGTTCAAGAAAATTGGTAAGTAGGTAGGTGTTGCCATGACGATCAAATTTGGTAACTTTGATGAACGATTAACAATCCTCCTCCATAGAGGTTCTTTTAATTTTATCAATTATTATTAAATATACAACGTTGTGATAACTCCTTGCAATGATATAAAAACTGTTTTCTCCTTTAAATATCAGCCTCATAGATTTAATGTTTTTGTTCTTTTTAATCTCGTTATGAAAAAATGATGAGAGTGAAATTTTCGATGCGCGCGCATTAGGTTAAGTTTAAAAATAAATTGTTTACATGTATGGTAATTTCTGTACCTAATATTATTTTATAAAATGGTGTTATAATCAATATTTATAAACTTAGCAATAACAAATAATAATACATATTTCTACAGCAAAAAAAAACTAATTAAAATCTAAAAAATGGCGTCAAATATTCGTCCGTATCGCTGTCGACCGGAAGTGTACCCAAAATGCTGACTTGTCAACGTGGCAAATACAAACTCTTGTTTAAAATATGTCAACGAAATGCACATTAACAATGCGAATCCCATTCCGCCTACACAGTAGGTACGTTTATAAACATTGCTCCATCCATTTAATTGTTTTAACATCACATGCATTCAGGGTTTTCATTACTACTTTCACAATTACATCTTAATCAAATCAGGAAACTCTCTTCTTAAAAAGAATAATAATTTAGAGCGCATGTGACTCAATTTTATTTAAAAAATCTAGCGGATCAGCTACTGCTTCCCTCGCTTGAGTCTCACTATCAATTCAAAAAAACTGCATCAAAATCCGTTTTAACCTAGGTATTCGTCCCCGAGCGGCGACCGGTCGCCGCATTACAATAAAAAATCAATTGTGTCTCATTAGCGGTGATTAGAGAGATTAAAGATCTAAGCATACATAGGTCAGACAACGGGAAAAGACGAATAATATTTAGTAAGATGTGTATAAATATATGTTTGCTAATAAAGATTGAGTATTGAGTAAATAAATTAATCATCGATCATATTTTATAGTAATAAGTAAAAACTTTTGTTACCAATTAAATTTGATTTCATTTATTTATCGACAACCCTGATTGTCTCGTGGTTCTGCTCTTATTTTTGCGTCTGCAACGAATCTAAACTTAAACTTCGCATGCCAGTCAGTCTGCCGCGACTACGTCGATGTTACTATAAGCATTAATGGTGCTAATTCCTCTGTACGCACACTAAATTATTTAAATCATTGCTATCTTTTACTAAGATAAGGCGTGACAACTAACTTAGAAATGTCAAACTAGTATTCGCCGTGATGCCGTGAACATCACGGTGTTCTTGGAGCACACGTTTTTACTTGTCTTAAATTATACTAATTACTTACTTATTAAACACATACTGACCAAAAAGGTAAAATAGGTTTGATAAAAAATAGGTCTGGATTACTTTCGATTGCATTCACAATGTTTATAGAAGATACAGCTTGTCGATTGGATCGTGCCGAAAAAGGCAGGTGGTGACGTGATCGTAACACAAAACATGTACACAGTGGGAATTGACTTAATTTGGGCTCGATAGGGGCAAACAAATGGCTTAGCGAAGAAATATCGATATCTTCCGGATTTATCTAATGTCCTACAACAGTCTAATTTGGTTCCCTATGATTTGTTTCAGCTTAAAATTTAAAAGTAGATGATGAATTGAGTTTATAACTTTTGGAGTAAAAACTGATCACGAATATAATTATGGGAACTGTAATTATTGTAGTAAATATTTGGTATAATAATTTCTAATCTCATACAAGACTTTTGAATCACTTCGACGCCACACAGTTCTAACGCGAACTCCGTTCATTCGTTTTGAATTTCTGATTTGATCATCTACTTTTGCTGTTGACTATACCTTCCTACGCTACCAGGCTGAATCTCACTGAATCTCAAGAATCGCAATTTAGACAGTTAAAATTGTCATAGATAATACTAACATTTTTGTAGCCGCCATAACAAAAAAAAACTGAATATAATAAATATTGGGGGCACGCATACAACAAATGTGTTTATATTTGCTCGTTTTCCTCGATATTGATACATAATTGCAACAGGTAGACAATGCGTGTGTTATATTCACTTTAAAAAGAAATAAATAAATCATTAAAATCAAACAAGTATTTATGGGGGCTCTTATAAAACAAATGTGATTTTAGATTCCGTTTTTATAGACGGTACGGAACTCTTCGTGCTCTAAACTTAAAATTATAACAAAAAAGTTTAATATCAGCTATAGTGTCAACACTGTCAACTATTTCATCATGGATCTTATTATATTAAGTACTTGCTGATATTTAAGCTAAGGAGATCAAAATCGTCTCAGAAAAAATACCTATTATTATACAAGAATATTAATCAGAAGGTAGACCATCCAGTTTGCAGGTGTGGGACCTAATACAAAAGGCACGATATCATGTCCTATTGTAATTCGTATAATTATTACTATACAGGCTACTAGCTGTGTCCCGCGCCGTTTTGCTCGTGTATTGTCCCCGTTTCCATAATTATATCCGTCAATTTTCCATTTTATTGGAATTATAGTAGCGCCATCTGTCGAAAATTGGTCGTACTATTAGAAAACTGAGTGGGCTCACGCACAACAACTTTGCTAAAGGCATAATATTCTGAGATAAAATGCTTAAATTACGATTCTATATAGGACATACTGTAGACAAACGTTATTTTTTATATATAGATTAAAACCTAATAAGTAATTGGCAAAATAACATTTGTTCCAGATTTGCCCACCGGGTCTAATAAATTTATGTCACTATATCTTGTTTGTGAAGTTATTTTGTGTTAAACTTCATATTCTTTTGTCTCTAGAAATTGCCTTAGTGTATATAAAACATTAAGATTAAACCGAAAACAATTGGATAATCATATCTTGCGTCATAAATATTATATCAAGGGTCTTATATTATGTCCAACACTTAGATATCGTCTAGGTGAGCCTCGGGTCGTGGCAGGACAGATTCTTTTCAATTTAGTTTGTACAACATATTACAATAATTATATATTATTATAATCCTGCGTTACACAAAATGGCCTTTTATATTATTATCATTAAACTTTTCACGAACTTTCCTTACAGCGCCATCTATCATATCGTACTGTAACTAAAACAAATGTAGCCTCCGCACCTACTTACTACACTACCTACCAGTAAATTTTATTTACCTATCTATTACTATGATAGATAAATATTTATTTAGACTATAATTTTTATCATCATTTATTAATTTATCAAGCAATGAAGCAACCTATTTATACCTAAAACGAGGTCCACGTCGGCCAGTGTTGTTATAGAGATTGACTCACTTTAGTAATAAAATAATAGACGATACCTAGAACTGAACGCTGTTTTTAATTAAACATAATCTTAAAAAAATGATAATATTATATAAATTGTAATAAATGAAAGACTATTATTAAAAGTTCAAGTAACCTAAGATTGGTAGAAATGTGAAAACAGGTACTAAAGTAGTAGACATCCTAATTTAGGTGTGCCAACATTATTAGAAACGTCAAGTACTGTCAAGTAACGTCAAAACCTCCACTCTGTTTAGCAGACTTCAGTTCAGTCAGACAGTTTAAAACATGGTTGCTTGAGTGACCTGTGCTCTCTGAATTTCTCTGTATTGATTCGTCGTATTCAGTCAAAGTTCCGAGTGAATTAAATTCAAATAATTACTAAATCTTTCTTGAAATATCAAGCTATCTTTACCATGTCTGGTAAAGTGAATGAAGCGCAGGAACACTGCAAAGCGGCGGAGAAATTGTAAGTTACGCAAATTAGTTTACATTATTTAATTAATTGTTTGTTGCTTTCCACTGCAAAAGTAGCCCTGGGGAATAGACCAAGTATTTTAAGTTATGTCTGATAACTCCATACACGAAATAAAGTCCTTTAAAAATTATATACATGAGTTTAAAAGGGCAATAAATATTTATTACTATTTCAAATAATTCAAACAAGCAATAAAACATTTTTGGAATATGGAGGGAAAATCGCAAGTTTTATACCTCTCTCTCATTGGTCGAAAATTACGGGAATAATATCTTACGTAAAAAGTTGAGGGAGGATTTAACCTCTATGTTGTTCTTTGCTCAAAATAAGTTAAGAATATGAATTAACTTGGTTATTTCATGAGTTTAATGAGTATTATCCATTTAGCTTTCATTTTTTCTTTGAATAATATAGTGATTACGTCGTTTCGTATTCAGTCTTAGCTTGTGAACTCTTTTGGCATGATGCAGTGACCAGTGTTAAAAAAGGCTTAAAGCTATCCATGTCAAGGTCTTTGCTTACCCCTTTCGAGAGTTTTAAAACTTATATTACATCTTTTGTCATATTAATTATTATTAGGTACTTAGATAGGATTGTTATGCTTTTGATACAACATCAGATTGATAAAGTCATAATCACTAATCAAGTGCTTAATTAAATTATGTACCAAACTTAATGGTTATAAAAGTAAAATGGAAGAAAAATTAAATTATATTTCAAATAGAGGTAATTGTACAACAACTTCATGATAACTATTCATTCTATTGTTAAATTTAAAGTAATTATGATAGAAAAAAAAGTTAAGTTAAAATTTTGCTTATTTTCAACTTTAATTAGTATTTTCGTAAATTATAATAGGTTTATAACTTTTTCAAGTTACTTTTAAATGAATATCTATAGGTATAAAGACTTAATAAGTTGAATATATATGATTAGGGTGTATTATTTATTTTCAAGTTAGATTCTGAAGCACTTAGGAGCAAGTTCATATCTAGATTCGAATATTTGTACTTAATTACATTGAGAAACCCAGTCACAAAAACTTTCTTTTACTGACAGTCTTAAATAAATCAGGAATTAGAATATACTTTTTTAAGCAGTTTCTTATGGGTTATCTTGCTTTTATGTAATAATTTTTACATCAAGGTACCTTCTACATATAATTATTGTAATATATCCATGCAATCATGATAAAAAACTGTGTAGGATCAAATATAAACTAGATTTTCGTAAAACTTAGAGCAAGTACTCAAAGGAGCTGACTTGTCCCCGCTGACAGCCGGTGGAAATTAGTCATTCCATGACATCACTGAGTAAAATAATGTGCCTGATGCAATGCACTAAGCAAACATTCACTAAAACAAGATTCTGCACCTATTTACTCATTATTCTTACCAGGCAACTGATGAAAGGGTTCATTTACCCATGAATGGTATGTGACCATACCGGTATCTAATTGAGCCAAAAAAAAAGTTGGTTCTAGGATATCTTTCTTTACAAAAATATTTTAGTATAGGTGATGAATACCTGAACAAACTATTATACAATGTACTTATACATTCTTATCAGCTGCTACATATACCATATTACACACTTGTCCAAGAGCCAGGGTTAACTGAGTTCAGTTTAAGTTAGAAGTTGCAAACAAATTGTTTTCTGAAGCACAATTAAATTTAGTCAGCTGGCCCACTATTGGGCAAAGGTCACCCTCCTCTCCTTCCATCTGTCTCTGTTCAAGAGGTGGGCGCCGAACAAAAAAAAACCGGCGTTGGCTCGCCTGGAGAAAATAATAGGTGCGGCGTTGGCGCGTTTAAAAAAAATCAATTTTTGGTTTAAGTGTTATTTAAAACTAAAAAAAAATATAAGACAAACACATAGTTCAACGTTTTTACAAAATTTATTATGGTCATGAATGAAAATGATTTTGTTGACGCGAGTAGGGTTCAACCGAATCTTTTTGCGTTGAAAACCGATCCTGCTATTGCAAAAACACATTCATTCGGCGTACTTGTAGCAGGAATTACAAGAGTAATCCTGGCAAGCTCAGCAAGTCCTAGGAACTCATTTTTCTTCTCTCGCCAATAGGCAAGCTCATCCCCCGCCCGGCTCAATTGGCGCTAAATTTCAAATACTCTGTTCTGCGTTACTTCTTTCCAATTCTCAAGGAAGACATCCCACTCCCTCAACCTCCTTCGTGATCTGCCGCGGTCCCCGTTGAAGCACAGAAAAAAGATATTTTATTTATCTATACAGCTCCAGCCAACCTCTATCATTACAAAGCTTTTTTTCAATCTCACAGGCAGTTCAAAATATTGATCACCTACGTAAAAAAGACTTTAATTGCACGAAAGCACATAATACTTAATACACAATATCGTTATCGTCGTAAAATATTAAGTACAGTTTATCGATTTTGATGAAATTTATATGGGACCATCTCTGAGGTATACCCTACTCATGAGAAAAAGAATATTGGAAATCAATCAATAATTGCTATCGATATCCCGTAACAAACATACAAAAAACTACCATAAAGTCAAATTGAGAATTTCATTTTGAAGTCGGTAAAAATTGGCGGATTTAAACAAACATAAAACTGCTCCGCTTTTTTACATTGTTATGGATTAACTTACTATTGAACCGTTAACTAGATCTATTTCTGGAAGAGAGTATGATAAGGGATGTCTCAGCACTTGAAGGCAAACGACGCGTAGGGAACCGTAGAAAGTCGTCATCAGGCTTAGAAACATGTGAGAATTAACTACAGTACAGGAGCTCTTCCGATAGGCGTAGAGCCGTAAGGATTTAAGGGCCGGTACAGCGAGGTACTAGAAGAAGAAGGAGTAGAATTTAATTACCTACTCTGGATAGCTTTGTCTAACCATCTACAGAAATCATAAACATGAGACATTTTAATGAATACGCCATCTACAAAATATAAGCTACTAGCTGTTTCCCGCAGCTCCGCCCGCGGTCTAAATTTTTTTTTATATAATTGATATTTAAACCATCCTATCTCTCAAGTTGGATCGAACTGCACATGGTGTGCGAATTTTATTATAATTGGTTAAGTGGTTTAGGAGTCCATTGAGGACAAACATTGTGACACGAGATTTATATATATTAAGATAGTTCCCTCCCATTACACCATTAAAGAGTAGTAAAAGAAGTTATAATGTCTTTAAACTATGACCATTTGTTGTTTTGCGGACTAGCCTCTCATTGGCCGTATGTATTGGTAGCACGTTCAAAGCCCCCAGTAACAATGTGACGTCATTCAAAGTTTCAATGAACAAGTTATTGCACTTTACCACAGACCAATGTTAAAAGAAGTTACGTTGAGAAAACTTTTAATCTAGCCGTCCGTGGTCTTCCGAAGGCTATAGGCTGTTATAAACGTATTATTTTCTACACAAGGCTCAGCTCACACCGAGACGCAACGCGACGCGATGCTGTGCGAACATTTTTAAAGAGCTATTCAAAATATAACTTTAAATTCTACACGAAAAGATACACATTTCGTTTTGAGATTCCAGAATACGTTGCGCCATGCAGCGCTGCGGCACGTCAATGAAATGTGTATCTTTTCATGTAGAAAATAAAATTATGTTTTGATCGGTCTTAAACTGAGCCTAAGGCTACGTTTCAATCAGACACGTACGAAATAGCTAGAAAGTAGGTACGGATACGTAGCGAGGATGTGGAGTCGTGTGAGTGTTAATATGGTCCCTAAAAGGCCCCAGTGATAAAATGCTGCCATTAAATAAAACACACAGCTAAAACAATGCTAACTAGCTAAGTCTCGCGGTTTCACCCACTATCTTCTCGTTTCCGGGTGTCCTTCCGAATATTAATATTTGCGGCGAGAAAACGATTCTTATAAAGTCATCTGGAAATCTATCGAAAATAAAAAAAGTTTAGGGATGAATGGGAATGCTAGGGATGATGATGAAAATGTTAGGGATGATGATGAAAATGTTATGGATGATGATGAAAATGTTAAAAGTAGGACGTATTTCGGACAGAGCCACAGTCAGAAGTTATAGTATAACAATTTCACATACAAAGCGCAACTCAAAAGCACGGAGGCATAATATCGCCTACATTATGACATCTAACAGCTATCGAGAATTCCTCGAATGAATTTCATGTAACATACGATATAAGGATGAAAGCAATCTTTGTCGATAAAATGCCGATGCATAGCGAACTTGTACCTATTCATGCGAATTCTCAAGAACTAACTGGGGCCGTATTACGATGTTATAAACCCATCGCATTCTAAAGTGAAGCAGATTTTTTGTTTTACAAATAGCTCGAATACTCGAAGAATAAATCGCGTTTAAAATTTCAGACGTCCTAGTACGGTCTTAGACCTTGCGTCTATGTAATAAGAGTCAATTCATACTACAGTAGAATCGAAGAGCGTCTAAGCCTCAAGCGTAAATTGAATATAAGCTAATTCATCCTGAACCTAACAACATTCCCGTAATGCTTATAATAATATTTCTGCTTCGATAAAGTAAGTGAAAAATCCATAGAGCGCGAATTTTTATCTCGGAAGATGTATTTCTGATCGATGTTTCGATGCCCACGATTCTGGTTTGGTATGAATTGACGAAGGCTCTTTTACATTTGTCCTGTAAGAAGCGTCAGTGTTTGAGACAGCTGAATGCTTCCAAAATATTCAGTAATAAGATTCCAATACGCGGCGACAAGTCTTCAACGTCGCCTGAGTCCGGACTTCTATGAGTCTGTATGGCGGGACGTCGAACGTCGGAGACTTGCGTCGGCTCGAGTATAAACCGCCTTAAGCTACCAATTAAGAAAACGGGTGGGCTTTTTAAAATAATGTATTTGAAGTAACCATAGCTATAGCGCTTTATACATATTGCGTGTGATAAGAACAATGCTACTTAATATCCCACGTATATACGGCGTTTGGCTCTCGACTGTTTACGTTTCCAATTTAATAGATCTTTCATATACGAAATGAGAAGACTATGCCCTAATTTTTTTGTTAATAGTTACCAAATTTATACAATACGTCTCTGAATATCGGTGGTACTTAAGCTGACCCGACATCAGAACGGAGCTTTGGGCTATATGAACTAGCATTATATGGTAGCAATTATGAATTTACTTGATTGTAAATTTAAGGACTGACAATAAACTATAAAAAATCTCCGATAACTGCGATCGAAAGTAGCATTTTTGGAAGGTTCTAGTCTGTTAAATATATTTTTCGACGAAAGGAAACAATTGGGGAATAGATAGATATATAACACATAGATGTATAGAACTAGTTTATATCTATATTACTGAAACAAATTATAGCTCTTAAACATATCAATCAAATTCATAAACCACGGAGAAAACAGTCGAGAGCGTTTTTATGGAAAAAAGTGTAACACCTACGTTTCCTTTTAAAATCACGTCGGTGTAGGAATTGCCTCGAACTTGCAGACAGTTAATAACACAATGTATATCAGCCTTTAGTGCCTGCTTGCCTTTATTTCTTTGGATCTCTTTATCTCGTTGCTACCATCAACGTGATGGTCATCTGTAGAGATCTGTGACAGACATTTGGATGCGAATTAAACAAAAGATGTATGAAAGTCAACCAGGGTTTGTAGACTCCACAGGAATATTTCTTGAAATTTAAGGGCTTACACAAACGCACTAAGTTACCGGACATATTTATCAAACCAATTGATTGTCATTATTATAGAATTTTAAAGAACTGAATCGCAATATTTTAACCTTATAGGGATATGATCACAATTTTGCGATTCTGTTTCGATTTAGTTTTTGCGTTACAGTGTTAGGGCAATGTTATCGAATATAAATCCTTGTGGAGACTGCCGCCCCTGGTCTAATTAGCAATGTTTGTTATTAACCTCTCAAGTCTCGATTCCTTTTTGATATTTTTGTACCTATTAATTAAGTTGCTATCCGCAAATTAATCAACATTGCCTTTGGAAAATATTTCGTCGTCTCATGAAAATTGAAAGTAGTTTTGGCTGGTAAAATAAATATACCCACAATCGTCGTTTCATGAAAAACTTAAGCAGGTTTTCATGAAACATCCAAAAATAAATATACCGACAGTTATTCCTATTTACAAACATAAAACAGAATTGCCAAATAAGCTGCAAACATTCATTATAACTGAAAATGTACACTATATTTATTCAACAAAGTAAATACCTGCAAAAGGACAAGCCTACCATAACCCTAGGGGATAATTAATACAGTTTTTGCGTCGAAATTTAATTAAAGGGTAATACGAACCGAATTTAATCTGAATGTATTTTAAATAATTATAATTTGTATTTTCCGTCAGGATTTGCGAGCTCGCGTTTATGATAAAAATATGCTCTCACGGACACTTATATTCAGCCACGTTTCTAACGTTGGAACAAACTTTTTAAAAATGTACCCCATTTTAGCTTTGTTGGTGGATATAAGTGTCTAATGTGTATAATGGTTTCATTACACCTGCGTAACTATTGATAGACGGCTGAAATGTTGCTGTGCGTAAACCTTGTGTTGATTGATCTAAATACTAACTAGGTGATTAAGTTAGAAACATCACATACATTGCTACGAATCCAAAGTATGTAGCTAAAGCACTTGTGTCATAGAATCGGAGATAACGAAGGTACCACAAACACCCAGACCCGAGACAATGCCTTTACTCAAGGCAAACTTATTAGAAACTGAGGATATATTTGTAATGCTTATCTTCATTCTTTAACCTTTTCTGAATCAGACGACATAACTTTGAAATTTATAAAACTTTTAGAAAATCATAGTTCTGGTCGATCGGACGTCGCGTCATTTGGAACGATGAATTATATAATAAACTTTATTTCTTTGAATCTAAATAAAGCTGGGGTCGCCTTATCGGGATTATTTCATACGAATATTATAATTTTAACTATATTATTTTCTTGCCAGCCTGAAGACTTCGCTGCTTCGTTGGAAGCCCGACTATGACTCTGCTGCAGATGAATACAGCCAAGCTGGTGAGTACCTCTGCAAAAACGTTTTATTTTTATAAAAAAGACAGATCCCGTATAAACCTGAAAACCAAAATCATTCCAGTGGCAGGGGTAGATCTAAACAGACGGTCACTACAACCTCATTTTCTTTTCAAAATGTAACTCACTCACCAACAACTTTTACTCCATGTTTAACATAAACCGTTCCACTGTCCGTGGTATCCTCCCAGTCATATCTTTCTTTTCCTAGAATATTTTCAATATCGTCTGACCATCTCATTCTTTATTGCCTCGGATTACACTGTTCGCGCTTTATACATATATAAAAACGACATCAATAAAAAAATCCGGGAATTACATACTTACGTACATACGGAATTTCTTTTAAACAGTCCTGGTAATATATCCATTATTTTAGGGTTCTGGAAAAATCTTGTCCGGTTACTAGCGCTGCAAGACTTCAAGACACAATAAGCGCATATTGCCTAGGTCGGAATACAAATAATAAAATTAATATCAAGGTAGAACTTTTTTAAATAAACTGAATACCAAATCCGTTTTGATTGAATTTATATGGGACCGCTTCTGAGGTAAAAATCCTAACAATTTTATTTTTGAATTTATCCGTAATTGCGGGAGATAACTCCTACTGAGTTTTTAATTCTTTGAAGTCACGTTGAATATACAAATAAAGTTCCGGAATCCCTCTTTTAATGCAGGTTCTTTTGATTATTGCAAAGACTAACTTTTCTAGCGTTGGTACATCACAGGCCGTGAACTTCAAGAGATAATCCCTGCACAATACAGCCCCGGGCTCTCCTTGACTGCAATGTAAACAAGTCAACGGCCTTAGAAGCTTAAGTTCTGAGTACCGGTTCAATGCGGCTTTCATAAAAGCTGAAAGAACTTTTTCTTAACCTGCGACGTTCTCTTGTAGAGCGTCATGTATGAGTATGATTTGTCTCAATACACATCTATCAGTATCACTGGTTTTGAATCCCGATGCAAACCCCGTTCCAGAAATAATTGTTCCAAATCTGGGTGGTCTTGTTCATGTGATTTGAATCCCATTAAGGATTGAATTTCTTAGTGCGGAAGGCAAAATTGAAACGAAAAAAACCAGTCCATCATCCATTCCCTACTACACTTCTTCGCCATGATTTTGAAGCAGCTTAGAACATTCATAATTCTTTGTATTAAACACACAATTACGGAGCCCCAGGTGTTCTTCCTTCGTTTTCACAGTTACGACACATCTTATAACACAACTTTCTAGACACTTGAAGGATTAGGCTCAGGACCAATTTCAGTGCGATACAGAGAATGGAGCCATATTCTGTCACACTCCGCCAAAGCCGTGACGCAGGGAAATATATTGAAGAATATCCATTTGGTCTCTAAAGATAGAATTCAAGGTCTCGATCTAACCTTTAGACATGAGAGCGTATGTTATTGAAAAATGCATTTTCTTTCACGAGCGAGTCTATTGTAAATCTCAATTCATATCACAGTGTAGGCGAAAACCCCAAAAGTATCCTTTAAACATCTAATGCGACATTTACGTGTTCTTTTGTCGTTCGACCTTAAGATAAAAATGTATTATATCATAAGCCTCTTTACTGTGTTGTTAAACAGCCTATACTTATCTTTCCTCAATGTGGAGCTAGCTATAACTACAAAAAGATTATTTTTTTCAAATCAGATTTGCTTAAGCGCGTTCAAAAAAACTCTAACTTTATTATATTAGTACAGATATTATATTACCGAAATTTTTATGCGGCGACTTTGCAGTAAATCTAAGTCCGTTCGTACACGAGACAACGCAATTCCTCGATTGCCGAAGATCGTCTCCAACAACGCGTGCCTATGTACAAAAGGTTGAGTTGCCGGTAATTTCTTGAATACAAAAGTCGTTGGATTTTCGAGACTTGCATCGCTTCGTGTGCGAACAGGCTTAGTGTCTGATTCGATTATTCGATTTTGCGGCATTCCATTAACATCGCTTCATTACATCTGACATGGATGGGCTTATCCGTTTAATATCCGTGCTGTCAAATGTCCTTTAATACAATATAATTACGTTTACTCTGCATCGCCGTCCGTATGTATACTATTGTGTTTTACTGCAAATATTTTATTGTTTTACATTGAAATATCGAAGGTGCTTGGGGATCATTTTAGGGATCGAACAGACCTCTTAATCATGACCTCATTACGCGTTGGTGTCAGTTCTCTACGCGACACGTTGCAAATGAGGGTCAAAAAAAGTTGAACCGAAAATGTATGTTTGGGACTTTTTAAACCCGCGGGTGGATAGGTCATAACTAACTTCGTAAGGTCGGCAATTGTCTAGTCGCATTGCCTTGTAGTCAAAAGCTTGTTTTCAAAGAAATAAAAACAAAATGAGTGCACATCTATTTGTGCATGTCTGTTTGTTGTCAAAGGCCTCTGTGAAAATGAACCCCTCGTTTCACATTGTTGCATGAAACATAATTCCCTTGATGTTCAACGTGTAATATATTAGAGGATGCAACGAACGGCTTGAAGGGTCCTCTTGTCGAGCAACAAGCCGCTTAATTGTCTGATTTTACGCGTAGGTGTTGTTGGCGTTGATGCTACTAATAATGAAGCACTTATGCTTGTTGGAAAATATGAATTGTTCGGGGAAATACTTAGAAATGTTAAGTATAAGTGTTATTACGATAGAATAATATATTTTTAAAGTACTGTAATGTTTAGGAATAAATATTGTAACGAAATATTTTTAGGCACTCCGAAAACCTCTTAGTCTTTTTCGGAGATATTTGTTCGGCCATTTGGGTGATTTTGTAAAATTTAATGCGACTTTATGTCCTACCTATGGTCCTCGGACTTGCGATCATGTGGTTGTGGGTTCGAATACCACCCTTTACACTACTGACGTGAACCCTCTCGCAACACAAGCATCTTAGCTTAGCACGAGGGGTTAACAAGAATACTAATAATGTACGACCCACATTGCTAGTAATCTTTAAAAAAAAATACTTCTGGTGTCTGCTTGAGAGCACTTCCAGTGCAACTCGGTCGAAACCGAAACGCCTTCAAACGCACGAGTTTCAATTTCCGTTTCGTAAAATTTTGTATAATCATGCATCGAAAAACAATCTAACTTTTTTTTTATCGTGGTGTTAAACTGCTATGACTGCCAAATGATGACTTTGACCCACGCCGAGGGCTTGGTGTGGGACGTGGGATATGTCGGACTTCCACCGACTCAAACCGATCCGGTCCCGACCTTGCCTTGCGCACTTGCGTGGATCACTTGTCCGCGTGTCATCTGTCTCAATTTTGCATACAA
Source organism: Plusia festucae (assembly GCA_950381575.1). Lineage (NCBI taxonomy): Eukaryota > Metazoa > Arthropoda > Insecta > Lepidoptera > Noctuidae > Plusia > Plusia festucae. The sequence goes on along the minus strand of OX494430.1, from coordinate 2,644,175 downwards.
AATTACATCAGGCGACTTTTCAGAATAAAGACTACTCCAATCGCGTAAAAGTATTAAGATTAAACATTGTTGTTGATTAAACAATGTTACTATTTAATATTTTCTTTTCATAACTCGTGTTTTTCGGGAATGTCCGGTTTTTTCCGGACTTTGAGGGAAAGCCATTTACCTTGAGCCAGTCACGTTGGCTTCTCCGAACTTTCACATTCATATGCGCGAGGGTTGGCGTCAGTAAAAACATCGATCTAGAATATTCGACGATTTTATGTTGTGTAAATACCTAGTAAATATCTATGAATGTTTGTGCGAATTCCACGAATCCATTTTTTCATATTCTATTCCAGTATTGAATGAAGTTTGGGGAATTTATTTTTTATAGATCTTGATATTTTTAAACATCGTTTTTTTTTCTAATTAACCCCGTTCTAAGCAATTTTTTATTTTTGTCGCGGGTAGTTTTACAAACATTCACTCTTCACGTACGCCAACATTTAGACTTGAAACTTTTGTTTTTTGGATTAAACATCAAATGCACACTCGCTATAGGCACAGCGTATCGTCCCCCACGCTCCGATTTGGACCTCTTCTTGGATGCCATTACCGACACCATTAGTTCCCTAACAAATTGTGACCACTACGTACTGCTGGGCGATTTTAATGTCAATATATTGAACACGAGCTGCCAAACTCAGAAACTTTGTGAATTTTTAAATAGTTTGAACCTAAAGCAATTAGTTAACTCCCCCACCCATTTCACGGACCATAGTGAAACGCTAATCGACCTTGTTTGCACTAACATCGACCATAAATCGGTCTGTGTTGAACCATTCGGCGCAATACATGGTCACTCACTAGTAATATGCAAAGTTAATATAAAACGCTGTAAGTATAAACCTCAAACAGTGACCTACAGACCAATAAAAAAAATTAATAGGGAAAAATTTGATGACGATTTGCTGCACATGAACTGGGAAGTTATTTGTGACTTGCCCCATATAAATGACATGGTTGAACAATTGAACAGGAACATTATAACTATTTTTGATGAGCATGCTCCGGTTAAAACACGTTTAATTAAAGATCACACATACCCATGGATAACAGATACAATAAAATTTATGATGAATTTACGAAATGAAGCCCTGGCGAAGTATCGTACAACAAAGTCGGAATCAAAAAAGGTATATTATAAACAGTTAAAATCTCTCGTGTCAAGTTCCTTATTTTACGAAAAAGTTGCATATTTTAAACAAAACATAAATAACAAAATCAATGATCCCAAGACACTATGGAAAAATTTAAAAAGTAACGTATTGCCACCTAAACTATTTAATGACCTTCCTATTCACTTTAGAGACCCTGATCAAATAAATTGTAATTTTTTGAATGTTCCTGGTAACCCTATTTCTAACGTAACCGCTTGTACCTTTTTTGAATCTCACCGTTTTAGTGGTGCGAGTTTCGCACTACACCCGGTGAGTACCGATCAAGTTTTGCGATATTTTGCTCAGTTAAAATCGAATGCAGAGGGCTGTGACGGGATAACACTTGACATGCTTTCATTAACACTTCTACGTACAGTAAAGGTCATCACGGACATTGTAAACAAGTCGATTGTCTCTGCAGCGTTCCCTGAGATTTGGAAAGTAGCAACTGTCAGACCCCTCCCAAAAATAGCCAATCCGACTGAGCTTAGAGATCTCAGGCCTATAAGCATATTGCCTTGCCTATCCAAAATTGCTGAAAAAGCAGTTTGTCAGCAGTTGTCGCAGTATTTGGAGAAAAACAAAATACTTCCAGAGATGCAGTCAGGCTTTCGTAAGCAACGGGGCACTTCAACCGCTCTGTTAGATGTGACAGATAACATCCTATCGGCACAGGACAAAGGCATGTGCACACTTCTTGTTTTGCTTGATTTTTCCCGCGCTTTTGACTGCATAAATATTGAGCTGCTCCTATGCAAGCACGGTTTTGACGATGACGCTATAAAATGGTTTCGGAGCTATCTCAGCAATCGGCAACAGCGTGTGGAAATACGACAAAGCAATGGATCGTCCTTGATCTCGTCACTCACCCCCGTCGATAGAGGAGTTCCGCAAGGCTCTATACTGGGCCCCTTGATATTCATTTTATATTGCGCTGACATTACACACTCACTGAAGCGATGTAGGTATCACATTTATGCGGATGATGTGCAAGTGTATATCTCGTTTAAGCCTAGTGACTACATCAACGCTCTGACAGACCTGAATGATGATCTTAACAGGATAGCATGTTGGGCTGAGGTTAACGGTTTGGTACTTAATCCTATTAAAACTAAATATATGCTATTTGGAACTAAGTGTCAAACTAGTGCCTTGCCATCGACAATAAACGTTGTCCTGATGGGTGAGTCGGTTGGTCGAGTTTATGAAGCACGCAATCTGGGTCTGACCATGGATGCAGAGTTGAGGTATGAGGCACACGTGGCAAAGTTAGTACGCACATGTTTCTACCGGCTTAAGGTCCTTTATAAAATAAGGCCTTATTTGTCGGAGGAATTGCGTATACAGCTGGTTGAGTCGCTTGTGCTTTCTAACCTTAACTATGCAGACGCAGTTTATGGTCCTCGATTGCTGGCACGAACGGAGCGACTGATCCAGAGAGTGCAAAACGCCTGCGCTCGGTTCTGCTTCAAAATACCACCTAGAAGTCACGTCACTCCCTTTATAAACCAACACTCCATCCTTAAGATGAAGTCACGCCGTAAGTTGCACTTGGCTTGCCTGCTCTTCGGAGTTATCAAGTACAAAGAGCCATCCTACTTGTACAACAAGCTCAGCTGGATTGCTAGTAGGAGAGAACGGCCAGTGAGACAATGCTCACAGCAGCTCACCACAGAACCGCACAGTACTGCGGCCTTCAAAGGCAGTTTTAGGTACGCTGCTACAAAATGCTGGAACAATATTCCCCCGCCAATAAGAAATATCAAAACTCTTGGCACCTTCAGAACGTACTTACGAAAATTTCTGATTGATTCGCAAAAAACACTCGCTATGACGATTTCAAACACGTCCATAATATAGGGATAGCAGGTACCTGCCGTGATGGTGAGCTTCGTTGGTAGTTTGGTTCGCTCGTCGTCAGTAATCTGAAATAAAAAAAAAATAAAAGACTATGTAAGCTTCCACAAGGACACAAAATACCCTTACTTTACTTTACATTACCCTTATTTTACTTACCTTTATTCACCCTTAACTGTTAATATATAAACACAATACACAATAGAACATTAAACACTTATTTTTTAACACTCACCTTATAGTAGCACACAGCACTGAGCAATAAAACGCCTTAATATTAACCATAATTGGTCTACTCGACGTCCGTACGTCATTGCTGGGATCCAGCAGAATACCAGCGTCAGGTATAATACCTGACACATGCTGAGCTGGACTCCCATTCGGTGCAAACTTAAGACACACTGCACCACACCGTCATTTTATTTTTGTTTACCTTCTACCTTCTACCGTCAAATTTGCCACTTTATAAATGTTTATGTTGTTAAAATCTTTTGTACTCACTTTTTTTTCTCTTTTCTCATATTGTAAATAACCTGTGTCTTGTTTGTACTGAATAAATGTTTTATCTATCTATCTATCTATCTATCTACATTGTCCCGGGGTTCGAAGCCGCAGGACGTCGTGCAAAGTAGTGACCATTATCTATACGAAACACTTCTTTTAACCGCATCCTCGTTCGCGAGATGACATCAACCGCTTGTTGCCGGGTTGGTAGGATGCGGCTCGGGAGTATTCCGGACCGAGAGGCCTGGAGCATGTTGGGGGAGGGAGCACTTTTGCCCAGCTGTGGGACACCTAAAAGGTTAAAAAAAACGCATCCTCGTTATGAGACAAACTTAGGAATATAATTGTTTCAGCGCAATGTTACCGCATCGCCCGGGACGTGAAGAACTCGAAAGAGTGCCACCTGAAAGCGGCCGAGTACTACAAGAAGCACCGCGCTTTCTTCCACGCTGGCAAGTCTTTGGAGAACGCTATTATCGTCAGCAAGGAGCTGGCCACGCATGAGGAGGTAAGTTCGTTGGCATCTCCCATGTAAAGTTGTATTTAGCGGAATCTGGCAGCCTTCAGAAAAAACTACACTGAAAAAGTTACCGGAACCATAGAAGAAAATGGAAAATATAACTTATAATTAATATTTCGCCATACCTACACACAGACCACAAAGTATGAGAGATTGGAGCGTACCTAAATAAGTGTTTAATACGCCTTGGTTGAAAGATGAGTATTAATTTGAAAAAATCCTGACAAGTGCGAGTCGGACTCGCCCACCGATGGTTCCATACCAAGATTATATTATTGTAATTTAATTAAAAATCTTTTTAGGTCAACGGAAAGTTTAACTTTGTCGGTATATTTTGAATGATAACTCCAAAATTATGGTAGATAAATTGATTCCTTTGGGAGTATCGAAAAATACGTTTCTATGCGCTACAAAAGGCTGTATCTTTTTAGAAGTTTTTTTTACACAGATTCAAGGGACTATAAAATTAAATATGTAGTTTTAATTTCAACTCGATAAACACGCGTTTCAGACAACAAAGTATATTTAAAAGGACTCCGTTTTTTTTTCTTCGGAGGTGCTAACCCTAAAAATATGGAACATGATCGGGTCTATAACGAGATTATCACAAATCAAGCTGGGTAACTTTAATAGAGTGATTCATTCCGAAAGTGGGTTGCTCCGTATATATTCTTTCTCAGGTGTTTATCGATGAAATTGTAATGTGAGAACTTTTATACTACCGCATTGCATAGTTATTATAAAATTATGCCACGGGAATTACCGCGTGTACATACATGTATTAATTAATTTCTACTTGTGACTACGACCTGCGACTCGAAATATAAACGTTATTTTATTACAAGCAAGCTGAAACCCGCGGCTTAACCCGTGTGGATGTCAATTAGCCAATGTTTAAAAATACATGACAAATTACATACTAAAACCTTCCTCGATAACCACACTATCCATAGGTGAAATACATGAAAATTGGTGCAGTAGTTTATGAGTTCGCGAACAGATAGACAAACGTGGACATTTTATAATTTTAGGTCGAAATTTGATCTTTCGATCCTGTCATATGTTTACTATAATGCCTTGTGGTTTTCGATAACTATAATTTCTCCTAAAGATATCACACTTAGGAATCGCACGATCCCGATGAGCGATGTTATAAGTTTTAGACGTTATATCTGAATATATCGTCTTGAAAAAGGACTCGTGATGGATCTACTTGTAACAAACTTTTCCGAAGGTCTCGACCTTATTTACCTAGAGATGTTTTGCGATAGAACTTTGTTTTTTCTTTTATATCACCGTTTTAACATTCTCACGACTGTATAATCATCTTTATTATATCCTTTGTTTGTGGTATCGCCATACAAGTAGGTTTCTTTTTCTTACGTTCATCTGTAATACAAATCTTTACGAAAGGAAATGTTTCATACTGGCTGGCACTTGTGCGTGATATAAAAACGAGGAAGCACACTGACTTTAGAAAAAATATTAATCCTTGAATTAGATTGCCAAATATTGGCATTTCTTATCGTTATGGGACACATTATGGCGGCGCTGCCAACAGGCGTTCTGAAATCTGAAATGAATTTAAAACCTTAAATAAAATAATTCAAAAAACGACTATAAAACGTATGGCCGTATTATTTAGTATCAAATAATATGCTATAAGTATATCAAATAAGAATAATATGCCAAAGAGTACATTTCACAGATTTTCTACAACTAGAGACCGAATAGTAGTCTTAAATCGACCATAATTTAAAAAAAAGCACATAATAATCTATGCATTCCTTCTAAACTTGTCTATTTAAACTATAAGTGTGCAATATATCATAATCCTCAGTCCGCGGAATTTTCTTAAAAAGGGGTACAATGTTTTTGCTTTACGTATTAACTAATATATAGATTTCACAAGTTCTAGCCAAAGATCCATACAAAAAACGTCCTCTTAAATCATTTGAGCGTCACCATTTGATTTTTCAAGTGATAAGGACACTTAATTTAAATCGTATGACCTTTGGATTCCCTCCTAGTATACAATATAGATGAGAATGCTCTTTGGAAGCTTGTGGTTTACGTCGTTGAATTATATAACAGTTTGTCGAGCACTTTAGCTTTTGCAATGTATAGACATACGAATAGTATATACAGAAAGATTTCATCGATTTCCATTTGTTTTTGCACATACTGTGTTCAGACTTACATAATTTTAAGCTGCTTGTTATTTTAACGGTGAAAATCCTTGTTAAATCGTTTTGTTGCCAAAATTATTAAAGTGAGATTATAGGATTGTGGCTTCACTCCTCGTTTACGTGGTTGTACAGTAGCGGTCACATAGCAACAATATGTAGCATAAATCCATTGCTATTGTAAATTCGGTTTATACAGACTTACTTCAACATGTAGGTAGGTACCTACGTTCAATGACCAATTTAAGAAGCTAAATCGGGAAAGACAATTAAAACAAATTAATTATAACAAATACCGTTATTATTATTATTTTAATATAAATTCCGTTCATGCTTTAGGAGTTTATTTCAAAGGAAAATTTCATCTTTCCAATGTTTCCTTTCTATAACATACAGTTCCTCGTGTAACTACTTACGGATTATTTTTTATCTGTTTCATATAATACAGTTCCTCGTGTAACTACTTACGGATGTTTTTTATCTGATTTTTCTTTATCTTTTTTAAGGAGCGCCGAAAACCCTTTGTGTTGTTTCTCTTTGTGCTTAATCACACAAAGAGAATTATAAACGTTTTGGAAACGGTTACGTCTCTCTGACTTCTGTAGGATGTACATGATGTAGTGTGTAAAAGTGTAAAAAACAAATTTCAAATTCCAATTCATAATCATTTATTCAAATTAGGCTACCATTCCTAAGTGCTCTAGCCGGGGAGAAGAAACGGCGCAACAAACTCCCCAGCAGACGGCCGGTAGCCTAATCGCTAGGAAACCGGACTTGCGATCATGACTGTGGTTGCGGGTTCGAATCCCACCTATTGCACTGCCGATGTGTACCCAATTGTAATACAAGCAATTTATCTTAGCACGAGGGGTTTACAAGAATACTAGTGATGTGCGAACCTAAAGCTTTTATAAAAAAGGTTGCTAGGATGTCGATAATTCAAATAAATATCGGTTTATCACGGCAATGTAGTATAGATTTTCGGCCACTATTTTATGAGTAGAAGGGTAGGTGGTTAACTGGTTAATGGGTTTCCATTTTACCAAGCTTCACTGCCGATCGTTGGACCGTTCCGACGTAACTAGGTTTTGAACCTAATTAAGTGGTTTGCGCTCGAATTCACAGATCGGATATTCGGATAGCAAATGTTTTATCATTTTTATGTTTCCTTCGAGTACCTATATACTGTCTTACTAACTGAAGTACCAAGTATTGAAATTTGCCATAATAGGCTCTGAGCCTAGTTTTTTTTATTTAGGTATTAAATTAAAAAAAAAATCCCAATTGCACGAAAGAATAAGAGCCTCGTATTATAGAAGTCAGTTAAAAAGTAAATTGATTGTTTTCAGCAAACCGGAGTCTTACGCCAGGCGCCTTATTCACAGTCAAAGCTGTTAACATGCTGTTACGTGAATGGTTAAGAGAGGCTTTATCTCTTTCGACTTTCTATATTTTTAAGTAAAAAATTTATTAAATGGCCTAAAACGTATATACTACCCTATCCGGTAACTTCCAGAGCACAAAAAGTTTGGCGACACGGGATTCTTGAACTAAACTCGCGTCGTGATTTTTTCGAGTCCGTGATTTGGACTTAGAGAATAACCCCCCTGATCCCTTTCAAAACACGACTCTTTATAATATGAGCTTATACAAGCACCGAGCTTAGATTGAGAAGTAGACATTTGAAGAATCGAACTTTTTTTCTAAATTAGTGCACCTACTACGAATGCGATGAATACGTTTATGAAGTCCAACCCATCGATTAGCCGTCTCCAACCAGAGAGTCAAGTTATAAAAATGTAAAATGTATTTGCGATAAGCAACTTATGTGTAAATAATTTCTTTTTTATGGTGAATGACGGGCTTAAGATGGAAGGTGGGCGGAGAGATGAATATTGTGTATTTGAAGTAATTCGCTGTCGCGTATACTTGCGTATATTATTATGATAAGGAAAATTTTACATCCGACTGAATATCCCACGTAAAAACGACATTTGGCTCATACAATTTTGGGCCAATTTAAAAGATATCTCATACACTGTGTTAATTGTTACCAAATTTTACAAAACGTCCCTGAAAACTGCGATTGAAATAAAAATTTTTGGAAGATTCTAGTTCTTTTAAATATAACTTTTACACAAAAAACATAGCTCGTAATTTCATAAACCGCAGACAGAATAGTCGAGAGCGTTTGTGTGGAAAAGTAACCAGCGCTTCCTCTGATTGTGAGGGCCTTTATTCACTAGTTCATCTACCTCGCTCGCCAAATAACTTTTATTTTCTGAGAGTCAGCGGGTAGTGTTAGCATATATTCTAACACTACCCAGTGACTCGAGCCACGACTGACACGACGACACGACCCGGTGGAATAAAAAATCTGTTAAATATCTAAACCGTATATCCTACTAATATTATAAATGTGAAAGTGTGGATGTTTGGATGTTTTGTTATTCAATCACGCAAAGACGGCTGAACGGATTTGGATGAAATTTGGCATGCATGTAGCCTTTGATATGGAAAAGAACACGTTATACGTTTTATCCCGATTCCTGAAGTAGTTCCCGCGGGAAGATTAAAAATTGTTAACTAGCGAAACTTTAGACCCAATTCTGAAGTTCACGAAGACGAAGTCGCGGGCAGAAGCTAGTAAGTAATAAAGTATAGTAAATCAAAAGAGATAACACCTCTCTTAACATGTAGCAGTACGTTAACGGCTTGGACACGTGAATAGGGCGCCTGAACTAAAACAAAGATACCACAGATCCGAATCTATGGTATCAATACGCTATAAGCTCGTATGAACTATCTTAATCCCATATAACATCGGATAACACTAAGTTGCATGAGATAGCATTAAAACATTGTAACAAGGTCTATCCTTATCTGTACACATGAACTCGTATCATACGCAACAAAGTTCGTTGAAACAGAGAACAAAATATTCCAATCCCGTACAATAAGATTAAAGGAAAGAAAGAAGGTTTTTAGTTATTCGAAAAACTGAAATGGGAATCTAGTCCGATTGGATTTGTTAATTTTTTTTCGTTTTTTAACGTTGCAGTTTTATAAGATAATAACATGAGAAGTAGGTACTAGAAATAGAAATTCGCTTGTTATATTCATTTTTCAGTATAAACTAACTACGCGGTGGGTTTATTGTCTAGAAGGCTCTATATTCTCTCCCACAATAAAAAATGATATCAAAGCAAGCTTTTACACAAAATTATTTTTACTTTAGTCGAAACCTGATCTTAGTTTGGTATATACCTATCCCATCAAAAACATAAATGTGAAATGAGAGCCAAGTTCAATATTATGATATTATTATATTCCTTGGTTGTTGACTTAAACAACAAAATAAGTGAGATCTAAATGGGTGAAATGATGAAATTTATTTATAACAACATAAAATATAATTTCTTCTTATTACTTAGGATAATATTGTAGCCTAATTAATGTCTGACTTGGCTACTTCTCATATACGAATTATATTATAGCCTTCGCAAGTTCTAAAACTTGTACTGTTAATTTGACACGTTTATGCGTAATAGTTTTTGAGTAATGTCATGGTGGCCTGTTGCCAGAGGATGTACATGGTTGCAGGTTCGAACCCAGGCAAGTACCAATGTGACTTTTCAAAGTTATATGTACTTTCTTAATCAGTCTAAGATATCATTGACAAACGGTGAAGGAAAAATTCGTGAGGAAACCTGGATTTCAAAGTATTGGAATCTGAAATCGCCAACCCGCAATGAGCAAGCGTGGTGATCAAAGCTCATCCCTTCTCTGTATTATATATGTGAAATAGTTTTTGAGTTATGAGGGGGTTAAAAGTGGCTCTAAGTAGTTCGCCAGTTCTGTTACTTGAACTTGGCTTGTCACGCTACCGCTTGTCTATATGTATACTAAAAATTAGGTTGTAAACTTTTATTGGACACCTTGTTTAATAATGTCAAAGGCAAGTGATATTGCCAAGTTAACTAGTATATTAAAAAGTTTCTCATAAAATGTGCATTGAAAAATATCTTAATTAAGCTAACGTAAAAAATATGACCGGAAAGCGTAAATGAAAATAATTCCTGCGAGAGAAAAAGCTTAATGAACTGAAAGCCCGTCGTTGGCCTGAACAGTTAACACCCGATCATAATTGATATTGCATTTCTGCGAAACAAAAAGAATAAGCTGGTGAATAACATTGATTCAACGTTAATTTAATTAAGCAGAAAACTTCAGTCCATTATTCAATTTGAGAGTAAATACAATTTGTTCTTGAGTACTAATAATAAAAATATATGGAAATGATAATATTGTAGTAGCAAATATTCAAGTGTTTCTCTTTTGAAATGTTATTGTTTGCGGTTTTTAAAGTATCAATATGTCGCAATACAAGTGAATAAAGTCGTGCCATTAATAGCTTGGTGACTTCTTTGAATATAACTATTTGATCGGTGTTTTTTGAGTAGGTTTTTTTTTTAAGAAAGATGACTAGCCATGTGGGTCACACATTACTAGTAATCTCGTTAACCCCTCGTGCTAAGCTAAGATGCTTGTGTTACGAGTGGGTTCACGTCGGTAGTGTAATGGGTGGGATTCGAACCCGCAACAACATTATCGCAAGTCCGACGCCCTAGCCATTAGGCTACCGCCGCTTCAAAGTTTCGTGGTATGTGGTCGTTTCCAGACAGACCTGCCCTTTCGTCTTCCAAACTCTGACAACATTATCACACCACCCTCGCTCCCGTCGACCTCGATGACGATGTCCTCCCTCAGGTGTGGATGACAATATTTGCCCATATGTAAGGCTGCAATCCCGCGATGTAGCACAGTAATCTATATATCTATATATTAATACGTGATGCCAAAACTTTGGACCCCTTTTACGAAAATTGCGCGGACGCAGGAGCATAAATAATAATAATAATAATAATAATAATAATATCTTTATTTGCTTAAAATGTAGGTACATATAGTTGGTCAATATAGTAAAAATAGCGCCATATACATTTTGTCGTTTTGTGACATGCAAATATTTATAAAAACATTACGTAAGTTATATATTAAGGTAAACCTCTTGCAAATTAATATTGAAATTATTTCAGTAAATCTGATGTTGAATAAATACATTTTTCAATCAACCACATCCTAAGGGACTTTTTAAATTTGTTTAGGGGCAATTCTTTAATAGAGTTAGGTATGATATTGTAAATGCGTCCACACATGACGTGACAACTTTTTAAATACATAGTAGTGCGTGGTATGTCAGCTAAAACAATTCTGCTTGGGTTTCTTGTATTTCTGGGATTTAAGTCCTTAGCTGTTTTAAATAGATTAGGATTCAACTTAATAAACTTGGCCGCTTCAAATATGTACATACCAGGCAGTGTGAGAATGTTATATTTTTTAAACAATGGTTTGCATGACTCCCATGGTGGTATACCAGCTATAGCTCTGACACACCTTTTCTGTGCTCTAAAAGCCTTTTCTATGTCTGTCGAATTACCCCATAGTATTAGAGCATAGCTTAAAACAGATGATATGTAACCATGATATGCTGCGAGTACAGTTTTAGGCGAAGATGTTTTACGGAGTTTGTAAAGTACATGCACAAATTTATTTAATTTACCACAGACCTTATTTATGTGACTTTTCCAATTTAAATTTTTATCAATAGTGATACCTAAAAATGTAGTTTCGTTAACTTCTAGTACATTTTGATTTTCGTAACAAATTGTTAGTGGTCTATGTGGTCGACCATACGGGCAAAATTGAATAAAGTTAGTTTTATTTATGTTTACTTTTAAATTATTATTATTTAGCCATTGAATTACAGAGTCAATTGTATTGTTAATGTCCAAGTTATATTTATATATGTCAGTTTTTTTATCACAAGTCAAAATTAAGGAAATGTCATCAGCAAATAAGATACAAGGGTGTGAAGTAATGTCAGGAAGGTCGTTTATGTACAAAAGGAATAAAAGTGGGCCAAGTACACTGCCTTGAGGAACTCCAAATCTATTCTCAAGGGGGCTAGAACGATACGCTTGAAGTTCTTTATTTTCGTCAATATTGTTAATTTCTACTGTCTGTCTTCTGTTTAGCAAATATGTTCTAATCCAGTCTAATGAGGTTCCTCGGATGCCGTACTTTTCAAGTTTTTTCAATAAAATTTCATGAGATACGAAATCGAATGCCTTGGACATGTCAAAAAATATTACTGTAGCTATTCTACCTGAGTCTAAGTTTTTTAGTACTTTGCTAACAAGGTCATAAGACGCTAAAGTGGTGGATTTTTCTTTTTGAAAGCCAAATTGTTCAGGGCGTAAAATTTTATATTTACCAATGAAATTCATAAGGCGTTTATACATTGCTGATTCAAAAATTTTTGACAAAATCGGTACAAGTGCTATGGGTCTATAATTATCAACACTGGATCTATCCCCTTTTTTGAATATTGGCTTCACAATCGATATTTTGAGGGGCCTTGGAAAACAGCCGTCTTCAAATGATAAATTAATTAAGTAGGTTAAGACTGGTGTAAGCTCTTTGGAACAAGCTTTTAGAATTTTTGTTGCTATTTCATCATAACCCTCAGCATTAGTATTTTTCAACGACATAATTATTTTATAAGTTTCTTCAAAACTGAATGGATGCAGAAATATGCTGTTTTTTAAATTAACCTTACAAGTATCCGATATATTACTATTAACTACATTGGGTAAATTCACAAAATATTCATTAAATGTTTGTGCTATGTCATAGGAATCTTTTATAGGTACACCATTATTATTGATACAAGTAATGAGGTCTCTTGGTTTACTTAATTCGGATTCTTGTTTTATTAATTGCCAAGACGTTTTGCAAACGTTTTTAGAACGACTGATCATTTCCATATTATAGTTTTTAATTGACTGATCTATACAATTTCGTAGTAGTTTAGAATAGGATTTAAATTTACTTTGACTTAATTCAGATTTATCTATATAGTATTTATACCTAAGTGTGCGCTTTGTTTTGCAACTACGTTTTAACCCTGTAGTTATCCATTTTAGTTTACGGTTTTTGTTTGATATTTTAGTTTTAGAAATAGGGAAACACAGTTTATAGAATAGTAATACTAGCTCATAAAATGCGTGAAATGCCGACTCAAGGTTAGCTGCTTCATAAACTTCTTTGAATGAGAGATTTGATAAGCATTCTTTAAATTTAAGAATATATTCCATGCAATAATTTCTATTACGTATATAATATTCAAGTAATGGTATTTCTTTTTTACTCATTGGGATATTTATTACTTGAGCAGTATCGTGATCAGAGATATCTAAGTTTAACAATTCGGCTGTGGTGTTACTTATATTGCTTATAATGTGGTCAATGCAGGTTTTTTTACGTGTGGGTTCTTCTATGTGTATATTTAGGTGATAGTTTTGTGTTAAATCTATTAAACGTTTTGTTTCTTTATTTTTCAGCTGTAGTGTATCGATGTTTAAGTCACCAACTAATACAATATTTTTCTTCTTATATTTGTTATTAATTTTATATAGAAGTGTGTCAAGTTTACTAAAAAATAAATTTAAATCCGAATCAGGTGTTCTGTACAAGCAAATAATAAATAAATTTTGTGAGGTTATTTCAATTGCACAACATTCAAAATTTTTGTCTTCACTTAGATCGCTAGTAATATTAGTATTTCTGAATATTAGTTCTCTTTTAATAAAAATACCCACACCACCACGTTTTTGTTTAGTTGCTCTACAGTAGGATGCAGCTAAAAAGTATCCGGAAATATTTGCCATTTGTTCGTGACCTCTTTGAACAAAAGTCTCGGACAAACATATAATGTCTACTTCTTTTATTTTCTAATAGGTCGTTTAAATGTATTTCTAAGAGTCGACGTTTATTAAATAATCCTGCAATATTCTGATGCATTATCCTAAGATATGTATTTTGATCATTATTCGATACGAAAAAAATTGTTATTTTGGGGGATATCCTGCGGTGCATCTGTCTGGGTGCTTTGATCAGATAAACGTTTTTTACTCTTAGTGTCAAGGATTTTGTTACCAGTATGTACTATTTGAATGAGCTTGTTAGTTGGAGCCAAGAATGTCAAATCGTAATCCGTTTGATCCAGGGCGTTATTAATATTATAACATAGGTCCCTAAATAAGTTATGAGAGTTATTATAATCAACATTTATATAAGTACATCCTGAAAACTGCCTGCAAATCATACGTAACATACTATTGAGTTTGAATTCATTAACATACTTATTTCTTAAAATTCTTATCACAAAAACAGGACAATTTATAAATTTTAAGAAAGAACACAGTTCTGCATTTACTTTAAATGGATTTGAATCATTTTGACCTATAAACAATACAACTCTATCATTCTCCGTAATTTCAAAAAGTTTGGCACTGTTCAGAATCTCTTCTGTGCTGGCTTGAGGTTTTATAATTGAAATAAATTGGTATTTAGTGTATGGATTCTTAAGTCTCGAAGTGATGAGGTGTTGTGTCAAACCTGAGCATAATTGTCCTCCAAAGATGAACACTCGTTATATAATATAAAATTTGGCACACTTATAGTTTTTGTGTTGGAGAAGTGCAGAACGCTAATATTTTTTAATAATAATGCTTATAAAGTACATTAAATCAATAAATAAAACAATACCCACTCTACCATGCATTTCACACACACATGTTTCTTTTGTTTTTCATTTTGTCCATAGACATAGAGTACTGACTTTGACATGCATATTAAAAATTTATATATTTGCCTATACATACTCTGTGGTCAAATTGTTTCTTTTGTTTTTCATTTTGTCCATAGACTACTAAAAAAAAAAGTTTTATTTGCCTCATTTAATATAAAAAAAGATTTTCATAAAATGCTTATAAAATACATTAAATCAATAAATAAAACATTACACAAACCAGCATGCATTTGACACACGCATACATACTCTGTGGTCAAATTGTTTCTTTTGTATATATTAAAGGCCAAGGTGACTGAATGATGTAGATTTAGAAACTTGAAATTTCACACACGTATACCTCATATGACGTAGACTAAGGAAGAATTTTTCCACATTTAATCCCCAAGGTGTTGAAAAAGGCGATGAACGGTTGTATGGACATTCGTCATTTGTAAAGTTAGCAGCGTGAAGTTTTGTACACGGGTTTTAGTTTAGATGTGAATAACATGTACCTATTTTAGTTATTTTGAAATCCACCCCCTAAGGGATCGAAATAGGGATTGGAAGATTGACATACAAATTGTCATTTTTATAGATTGACATAAATGGTATTTCATATACGAGTTTTTGCTTAGGAATAAATAACACGTATTTCAGCAATTTTGGAAATCCACCCCCTACGAGGGTGAAAAAGGGATTGGAAGTTTTTATTGGAAGTTGGTCATGGAATTTCAGAAACGAGTTTGGAAAGGTTTCTCATATGGTTTTCACCAATGGATAAACTGATTTAAAATTAACCTTATTGTGCACAAATCATTACTGTTTGGGGCAAGTTGCTACTACCCGTGTGAAGCCGGGTCTGCTTATAAATACATAAAAATCTTCCTCTTGTAACTCTATCTGTTGCTGAAACCTGCATTAAAATCCGTACCGTAGTTAAAAAGTTCTATGAGCAGGAGCAACTTCTTTTACACTAAAGATAGATTTTTATTCGTCGCCGAGAACTCGCATTACGCTCAGTAAATTACCATGTCTAGAAATAGTCATTAATAAGGATAATATCAATATTATAGTATAACATCTAATATTGGTAATATTACACCACCCTCGCATTGAACTCAAATTGCATTAAATGAGCAGGTAGGGAGTGTGGGCGTGCTCGTGGCATCTAATTTGTAGTCATTATAGCTTGATATACCATACCATGTTATAGAACTGTGCTGTAAAATCAATATTGCACTTGTGACATTTGTCGCCAACAGTCTGACCAAGCTGATTTTCATTTAAAATGGTAATCTCTGCATCTTTAATTGAAACTCGAAAACAAATCCCAATTTTAGAAAATATCTTTTTATAAGCCGTTTTATGACCCTTCAATATTTTTTAATTTCAATAGGTTTAAAATAATACCGGCTTATGAATGCCCCACTGCTGGGCACAGGCCTCTACCCATATAGAGAAGGAATGATCACCCTATACATGGCCATCGCGGGTTGGCTATTTCAGATTCCAGATTGTTGAATCCAGATTTTTTCACGTTTTCCTTCACCGTTTGTCAATGGTATCTTGGCATAATTAACAAAGTTTTAGTAACATATAACTTTGAAAAAGTCATATTTGTGCTAAAATATCTGACTTTACCAATCTCTATTATCGAGAGAAAGTTTATGTTTCATTATAATATCAGAACAATATTTGACGTGAAATCGAACACCAATATTGTGCCACATTATTGGTACACCATTGTTGTGCTATACCAAAAGGAATCACATCAAATTGCATCAAACAATGGCGTTGACTGCGTCTGAAAGAACTTCTATATCTATATATTAATACGTGATGCCAAAACTTTGGACCCCTTTTTACGAAAATTGCGCGGACGCAGGAGCATAAAATTTGGCACACTTATAGTTTATGTGTAGGAGAAGTGGAGAACGCTAATATTTTTCAATAATAATGCTTATAAAGTACATTAAATCAATAAATAAAACATTACCCACACTACCATGCATTTCACACACACATGTTTGTTTTGTTTTTCATTGACTGCTTACTGACATTGACATAAATAAGTGGTTTAAGTTTTTATATATCCGAATATAACGGCCAAGGACATTTAGCAAACGATAAAAGAGGTTTTACAAAAAACATTGTTTGCAGAGAAGTTTGCAATATGCGATAAAATATGCTCTAAATGGATAGTATTTTCCTCTTATAGCATGTTTTCTTTTAATAAACATTTTTTAAATAGATATTCTTTATTTTACTTCCTTAATTTGTTCAAAAAATAAATTGGCAAATAACAGTCTTGGTCAAATGTGTGGTTATAGTAGTTTAGTTTTCGACAGTAGAACCTTAATAATGTTTGAATATTATATTTTAATAATGTATATTAAGTCACTCACAATTTAAATTTATATTATAAGGTCGAATTTCGACCATTGGGCGACCACTAGTAGTTTTAAATACATAATTGCGTACTTGAAGAAAATAGTTTTAAAAGTTAACTCTGAACACAAATGCGAAAGGACAGCGCAAAATTTCTGAGTAGCTTTGTGTTAAAAGCTAAGCTTTTTTTTATCAGACTTCCACTTTTTAAATAGAAAATTATTTTCTCGAAGCGAATGGTGGAATGAATTTTGAAAATGTAATCCGTTTATGTAAGTAGTCCTTAGGATCATTCGAAATTATAAGCATCACTTTTATAAGAATTTTATTTATGTTTTAAGTTAATCTTCCGAGAGAAGATGTCATCAACCGTCAACGTTTTTAAAGTCCTTATCAGCTTCGTTGCATTACGACATGAGCTGATTCCTGGTGACATATCACTCATTTAAAGAGATATCCTTATAAATACATATTCACAGAATGTAAAGGGACGAGGTATGTCGGTACTTACTTGAGAACAATAAAAGCGAGATAATATTCATCAGCACAACCCTTACGTGACTACACTCAATTGTTTTGGTTTAGTAGTCGAAAATGAGTCTAGAGATTTTAGAAGGATTTCATTCTAAAAATTCTCGGTACAATTTCCGATGTAAAACGTGTCCAGTTTCCCCCTGTTCGAGTGGGACCCCCTTAGGGTTGGCCAACCCAAACCCACCCGTTCCGGGAAATACGCCTCAGTTAAAAGTTTTGTCAATAATGCAATCACCAGGATCAGAACACGACCAACTCGTTTATTTTATTATATTTAATGTTGTAATTGAAACCCGGTATTGGTGCCGAAACGTGGGGATGATGAGAAAATATATTCAAACTGTATAGACACATATTTTATTTTCTTATGCAGGTACTTTAATCCTTCTATCCTACTAATATTATAAATGTGAAAGTGTGGATGTATGGATGACTGTTACTCAATCACGCAAAAAGGCTAAACGGATTTGGATGAAATTTGGCATGCATGTACCCTTTGACATGGAAAGAACATAAGCCTTTCATCCTGATTCCTTAAGTAGTGCCCGTCGGAAAATTTAAAATTGTTTACGAGCTAAGCCGCGGTCAGACAAGGCTGGAGAAGTACATGTACTTTCTATACCAATCTCTCAAATAGTTCTCGTGGGAAGATTAAAAATTGTTAACGAGCGAAGCTTTAGATCCAATTCTGAAGTCCACGCAGACGAAGTCGCGTGCAGATGCTAGTAATTTATGACGACATTTGAAATACAGAATAGTTATGTCGGGTTGTTTCATACATCTACATTCAAATCACATACGCAACAATCCATACTTTCACTTAGATCTGTTAATCCAACAATTTCTTGTCTCGTGGGGATTCAAAGTAATTCAAACCATCTGAACATCGTAGAAAAGTAGGTATATAAAAGGAGTAGTATGTAGGTATTTATTCAATGTCATCATATCATAAAACGAATGGATATTACTTACATTAAATATATTAGGTATACCTACTAGCTGTGAACCGCGCTTTCACCCGCGTAAGGAGTTCCCGTGCCTGAATTCCATTCACTCACGCAATTTCCAAACTATGTTTTTTTTTTATTATTTACTTTTATAAAACCTTGTCCTGATAATAACGAACACAATAAGAAAAGAATCATCCAATTTGGTGCAGTCGTTCGAAAGTTATGCGCTTAGCAACACATTTGGCGATTCATTTTTATATTATAGATTAAAACATAAAATCTCCAAATAAGATACCTACTCTATATACTATAAGTAATAAAAATATTTACCAAAACCGCTCGTCCTTTGATCCAAATCAAATCTGACGTTTTGTGATTAAGAAACGGACCTCTGTCCAATCTTTGACATGTACAAAGTATGATCGGAAGGTAGGTAGGTTTCATATAGACCAAGAATAATGTCTAGAAAATACTCGTTCTTGAGGCAGACGGTCCATTGTCTCCCAAGGTCACAGCCAATTAAGGCTTTTTTTTTTGTGATCGACGAGCTCAATTAAGTTTATTAGTTGCTGTCGAATGTTGCCGTGGTTACGATAAAGCTAGGCATTCAATGTCGACTATCTCGAATACTTTTTTTTTGTAATTAAGTCGCGAAGCGCTGTTATATCGATCTAAAATTAGAATAAAAGTGCTTTGACAAAAGCGTTTTTCAATGACATATCTCTAATCGTTAGTGCTCATTAGGCCCAGCTCTTCGTATTTTTGCTGGTCGTCCTTTAAATAATGGTATTGTTGTTAGATTTTCCCAACTTTTCTAGACTTTTTCTTTCATCCTTTTGGCTTAAATATATTTTTAAAAGGTAGCTACTTATTTCTTGATATGGTTCATAAAGTAATTTATCTAACAAGCTCGTTAAGTTTCTCGACAAGCTTTTGTTAAGTAATAAGTACATATTCCTAAGCATAAATCTCACTAAAATTTGTAGTGCTTCCGAACAACGTGCCGCAGAAACATTAAAGGCATTTTCACGCAATCAACAAATGACGTTTTTGAAAGCGCTTTAGAAAAGTAAACGATACGAAAGTAAAACCAAAGTTTAAACAAAACAATATAAGGAAAAAGAAAGCGAAACAAAGCATCCTTAATTGTAAAGAAAATTATTTGTTAAACGTTCCAAATGTTACAGGGAACTGTTGTTTAAAAGTTTACAAGAACATAGGTACTTAAAATTATGCGACAATGCAATTTTTTTTGTCGCAAATATTAAGTACTTATTTAGTTAAAATACTTAAAACGTAACATTAGTGACGTATTGAATAGGCGGCTTTACCACTGACGTAGGGTTGTCAACCACCCACGATACGCGACGAAGGGGTGGTTTGGTGTGGGTGGCGGTCACTCGCTGCAAATCGAGTATCAGTACGAATTAATTGATGCTTGTGTAATTATACATGTTCGCGTGTATGTGTGTCATGAAATTTGAGGTAGGTTGCTTTGTTTACCTGCCTGTGTGGTAGCTTTGAACATAGGCTATCGAACTAGGTTTATTAATTAATGTGTTCTGTTTAGTATGTCACAAGGTAAGTTGGGTAACTGACAATTTTTTTTTATTCATTAAACAAAAACGACACACTAATTAATTTTATATTGAGCTAGTTACAAGCATTCCAATATTGCTAATTTGACAGAGATAGCGATATTGTGACGTCAATATTCATTTCTCCATTCGGGGCTGCCCCGCACTTACAAGTTGTCGTTTTGCGAAATAGAGATAGACATGCGACATCAACTAACTTTAAAAGCTTTTATCTTATATAATTGTGTATATATTTTTGTTATTTGTTCGAGATCTATTTTAGAAACATTTGTCAGTAATCAATTTTTCGATAGTGGTCCAATATCCATCTTCCTCAGGTTTCCTCGATTGGCTTCCCTCCAGCCTTTGAATGTTCGAATCGCCTCCTTTTTGCAATTGGGTTCTTTGATAAACATTCACTTAAAAATATAGCCTAACTCTGCTAACTTGTTACTTGGAAATTAAGTTTGATTTAAAGGTAAATCTAGGACTTATATATAATTATTAATCATACATTCAAAATAAAATTTTGAAGAGCAACTTGGGTATATCTCAAAATCTTCGGATTTTAATTAATCAATACAGTTAGTTCTATTAAACTTCTTAGAATTTAATCAGTTCTCTGTTTTTGCGAAACATTATAATTTTTTAATCTCCTTATACCTGTGAAGTATTATGAAAGCCTCTTTTTTCCATTCTGTCGACAAGTTGTAATAGAATTAGAGCCTTCCAAAAACTGCTTATTTTAATCGCAGTTTTCAGAGACGTGTTGTATAAATTTGGTACCTCTTAACGAAAAAATAGAAGGACAGTCTGTAGTCTACTCCTTCAGTATATGAAATATATTTTAAATTGATGGTTAAATATTCGAGAGCCAATCGTCGTTTTTACGTGGTATATTTAGTTGGATGTACAGATGTCCTTATCACATACACATACATACAGCGCGACAACGATAGTTAGGTACTTCAAATACCTAATCTTCAAAAGTTTTTCCGCCCGCCTTTCCTTTTAAAGGTCACACTGTGTGGTGGCTGGCATTGATTACAACAGAGTTAAGGATAGGTACACGCAGTGCACGATTTCTTCGCCTACAGCTGCATGTGTCCGTGAATGCATTATTTCCATACGAAGCGAAGCTTTACACATTCGGTAGCGTCTCCGAGCGCCGCTGTGGGGGGCAGCGCATTTAATATTCTGACGAAAACTTTCGCCATGCTTCTGACATTTGAAGTGATTTGAAGGAGAGCGTATAAAGAGAACTTTATGTTATTTGAGTTCACGGAGTTCAGGTAATTGATTGATTTTCAAATTTCAATGTAACTAAGGCTTGAGTCACACCGAAATGGCAGCGGCCGGAAGCGGCCGCCAGACCCCGCGCGCCTGGTATCGTATAGGAGCGCGCAGCCGCGGGCGGAAACACCAACAAGACGCTCGCGTCACCGCGGGCGGCCTCGCGACCTTTTCAAGCTTTTCAAGCGATACTAGTCTTTTAAGTATGTAGTTAAAGTTTAAAATTATTTCACACTGAAAGTGCTCGCCGCGTCGCTGCCGGCCGCTGCCATTCCGGTGTGACTCGGCCCTAAAGGGTAAATTTCTCATGGAACTGTATGTCACGTTTGTTTTCAATCTCTAGAGAAAAGGAACTTACGTAAAACAAAATATTTTTTTCCTGGTTGTACAGTCCCTTTGATCCATTTCTGTTTGTTTTGAAAGAGTTTTGTTCTTTCACAACTGATTGCGTGGTTGCGTTGTGGTCAACGTGCAAATATTAAATCCTATTGAAAAACAGTTCGGTAGCATGAAAAGGCTTTGTTTTACATAGTAAACAACATTTCATTTTATAATTCGTGTTAATTAGCTGGAATAACAGACATTTTCCAACTAATTAATTATTTCGCAGAATTAGAGAAAATAATTTGTATATCAAAATAGAATGCTCCGTAATTATCTTGTAATAGGTCCTAATAAATTCAATGTTTATTTATAATCGGATCAAATGAAAATAATGAGGGATAGGATTGGATAATAATAGGTACCTTATCCTCTGTCGATCCGCTTCATTTACTTTATTAATTCTTAGAAGGATCGAAGACTAATTAGATCCCAAACGATTGATCATGGATTAGCCTTTACAATATTAGTATTTATTTTTCTAATACAGTAGGTACTTATTCTGTCAATAACGGCTCGAGACGTGTATTTTAACTAATAATCTTCAAGTAGATATAAAACAAAGACCTGTCGTCGTGGCGGGTAGTTACGCTTAAACCGTATACTTACAGGATGAATTTTTATAATCGCCTGGAAGGAAAGTCACACATAATACAGGAGATAGAAAAAAAAACCCTATATGAATCATATCTCACAACAAACATAATAAATAAAAGGAAAACTATGAAATCCAAATGTACCTACCTACTCTCCGTCCAGGTGGCAGTAAAAAAATAATTCTATTAATCTGTGTCTACATGAAGTAGCGAAGTGGAAAGGGAATATTCTACATAGCTATTAAAGAGACAACATTAAGTAGGTATGTACATAATTTCATACGCTTATGAACGTGTAACATCATTATTTATTGACGACGCCGCGGCGGCTGCAACTTATCAGTCTTAGAAACTTCTCGTTACTAAAATTGCCTTTCACATAATTATACAATACTAGCAAAACGCTGCGGCTTCGCATGGGTACCAAAAATTTACAACAAACATTAATTACTCTGCCCATCGGTGAAAACTATAAGAAAATCCACATATAAACTTCCAACCCATATTTCACCCTCTTAGGAGGAAGTTTTTTTTTCATTTGTGGAAAACTCTTTTAACCATAACTTTTTAAAGTGTTACATTGAAAATGACGAAATCCCGAAACAAGCTTACAACCCCTATTTCAGCCTCTTAGGGGTTGATTATCAATAACGCTGAAATACTTATTCACAGTCGAACTATGAACCCGGTTTGTTTCATCCGTCTATCTTTGAAAAAGACGAACTTCCCATACAAACACCTATTTAAGTAGGGTCTAGGAGGTAGAGTTTTAAATAACTCCTAAAAATACGAATTTAGTTATCCGTACTTATTTCTTCTATATTTTTATTTTCTGGGCTGTAAGCTTTTTTACTAACGTCATCACACAAAAACTTACAGCGCCTAAAATTAAAGAAATAAGCTTCTATCTTTAAAAATTACGTTATTTCCATACAAATTTTCATCCTCTATTTCAACCCCTTCACACAAAGTAGCCTATGTCCTTTCTCAGGCTCTACTACATAAACCAACTCTGTACCAAATATTCAATTAAATCGGTTCAGTAGAGGCCTGATAGCGTAGCCAGTTACTTTCGAATTTTATAATATTATATAAGGATATAGAAATGATTGTAGCGTCACCACCCTTAGGATTAAACTAGTCGCTAAGGCCCCAATCGGCATTGATCTCATCAAGATTGCAGTAAAGAATTTTATAGCCTCATATTTTAAGTCTTGTTAAGGACGCGTTCTCAATTCTGTCAAAATTATGCTGTTTTTCGGTACATATTGTGACTAAACTAAATCAAATCAAATATAACTAATAACTCACACGTATAGATTGGTTCTTTATCTTCAAACGCTGGGAAAAACATTATGAAGATTTATAGTGTTTTATATAGTAAAAACGATCTTCCGTTGCCATTTTCAAAATTTTTTACGATACTAGGTTGTGTTTCGGTACATATTTTGTTCTACAAATTACATATTTAAAGATTTCTAAAAATACTGTTAGTAGGCAGATATAGTTTATTCTAAATCTGGGAGAACAAATTATGTAAAAGTGTCACAAATAGTCGCAGAAAAAATACAAACTGAAACTAAATTTTTCACACATTTTTCTATTACGGACCCGCGGAAGCCGTTTTTGCATGTTATAGAACCGATTTCATGATTTGATAAAAATATATGTAAAAGATACATCTTTTCCTGAAGGCTTTCACTGAATGGAAACACGATTAAATAAAATTTTATCGATGAAAAAAAAATCCGAAAATAAAGTCGCTTCGCAAGCTAAATCTCGTTTTATACGAGTATCAATACTCCATTTCTTTTAAAATTAGTACAAACTAGTAGATAATTCATTTTAGGAGGGTTCTCAATGATGATTCCAATTTCTAAACGTCCGTAATTAAAATGTCGAGCATTTTATGTGATTTTCTATGAAATTTCGATAAACGAGCCATTTGTCAGAGTTGTCAGTGTCCTGCGGGACGTCATCGAGGTAGGGCTTATGTCAAATTTTTTCGCACATTATCGTCTGCAGTTATGGGAATAATTTCAAAAGAAATGAATTAAACTGTGAATCATTATTACTTTATAGCTTCTTCGACCATAATTTGGATAAAAGTAAATCGAGGACGTAATTTATTTATTTTCATTTCAAAATTTTTGTCTTATGTGTAGCTCGAGATCCGGGGAAAGATTGTGACTAATATTGTTTTCAAATTAAAACTTTATAGGCCGACCAGTTACCGAACACTATATTTTTTTTTTAAAGGAAGATAGTGGAGTTAATGTTAGGTAAAGAAACATATCAAAATAGCAAGTGCACATATATATTAGAAATATTACTGGCATTGACTTTCGTACATATTATATCGACTCAAGACCTTGAAAACTCTCTAGGCAATAAAAATTGGTATCATTCATTAAAGAGTTCGCTGCTTCAAACATGAACCAGACTATCCAACTGTAAACTTTTCGTTTCGATTTGCGCGTTTTTTTTACGTAAGTCTTAGCCAGGATAATGCACACACGACATCTGGTATTGCGGAAACGCATAAATTTTGAAAAAAATATAATCCTAATTCATATTTGACTGTTTTTCTTTCAATTAATTTACTTTTTTGTAAGATAGAATTGGGCTTCATGATTAATACCATAAAAGTACAAGGTGCTCATTTTCCGCATTGTATTCAACGCATAATTTCAAAATATAATGAATGTAGATTTATTAATTAAATAAAGGCATAATTCCTTTGACCATAATTTGCTATCTCCAGTATTTAGAGTACTAGAGTACTTGCTTAAATCAATCAATCAACTCAGCCTATCGCGGTCCACTACTGGACATAGGCCTCTCCCAAGTTGCGCCATAACACCCGGTCCTCTGCCTTCCGCATCTAGTCGGACCCAGCTACCTTTTTCAGGTTATTAGTCCATCTAGCTGATGGGCGTCCTACACTACATTTGCCGATTCGCGGTCTTCACTCAAGGACTTTTCAGCTCCAACGGCCATCAGTTCTTCGACAGACATGATCAGCGCACTGCCACTTCAGCTTACTAACTCTGCAAGCTATGTCGATCACTCCGGTTTCTCCGGATAGTCTCATAATACTAACTGCACCTTATAAGTACCAACCTCTTATACAAACTTGACATATTTTGCGATTTTGCACACATATAATACTTCTGTCATTTCTATTTTTTTTGGCACGCCTCAAAAGCGAAGCGTTGAGGTGGGTATTACTGTCAGTTTACGCACACCGAGTGATTCTCGAACTTAAAATATCACTTTTTTTATTCTTTATTGCTTTTATAAGTGAATATAAATAGACAAATGTTGAGAAAAAACACTATTTTTAACACTCATGATATTTTTAAATCTCTTTTTATTATATAAACTAATTAAAAAATTGTTTAAAAAAGTTCTGACTTGGACGTCCGTGTGTCTTTATGTACGGATCCCGTATCTTGTGGTCACGATAACGAGTGAAATACTTCACTTATCGAGTTGGTTTTTTTTATAGATATATTTTGAGGAATAGAAGCCTATTACTTTTCACGGTATAATTCGATGTAGTTTAATTATTATTTACAAATAATCTTAATTTTATTGTAATGAATGAGATTATGAGGCGTGCACTTTTGAATTTTCTAACTATTCTTAAATCTCCACTCATTGTCGACTCCAGTGAGCTCACAAATTAATATAATACTAATAGCGATTTCTAGCTATTTTATTAAAAAAAACTAATCAAAACAACTAAACCTTTAATTTAATCAATTTTAAACAAAATTAACACAATAATAATTTTAGACCTAATATAATTTGGGATTTTAATAACGATTTTATACAGTAATATTACAAGAACGATGTTAACACGACGAATGCTGAAGACGAAGTAAGGGGCGATCACTGGTCGCGCTCTGCTTTTATAGGGAATGCCGCTTGGTAGGTGAAGCGTGTCGTTATCACGCTAATAATACATATAATAATATATGTCATGTAAAAGTGATCATATTATGCCACTTGCAGAAACATTTTTTTTTTTCATTTAAATGTATAGTGAGATTAATCGATTTTAATACATTTGGAAGGTGCCATTACATATAAAATTTAATTAAAATTGGCTCGTGTTCGCTATTGTTAGGGTCAGACAAAGAAAAACCGTAATTTGAAGTACTTTTAAATGGTGTAGTAATATTACAAATTTACATACTCACGAGGACACATACAAACATAAGCGGCGGTAGCCTAATGGCTAGGGCGTCGGACTTGCGATCATGTGGTTGCGGGTTCGAATCCCACCCATTACACTACCGACGTGAACCCACTCGTAACACAAGCATCTTAGCTTAGCACGAGGGGTTAACGAGATTACTAGTAATGTGCGACCCACATTGCTAGTAACCTTTTTAAAAAAAAAAAAAAAAAAAAAAAAAAAAACAAACAATGTATGTATATACCATTATTTTTATTTTGACGGACTCTGTAGTCGAGTGGCGTGTACACCGGTTTTCAAGGTATCGCTTGCTCTGAGGTCCCGGGCTCGATCCCCGGACGGGTCAATGTAGAAAAAAACACTTTTCTATATTGTCTCGGGTCTGGGTGTTTGAGGTACGTTATTTGTCTCTGTCTGATTCCAAAACGTTGTACATTTTTGATATTTTTTAAAATGTTTAGGGAATAATTTCGCATGACCTGCTTTAATTATCAGTATAAAAGTACTATCATTTATGTGGTAAAATACACCTCTATAAATTTTAAATAAACAATTTTAAAACTTACTCCGCACGTGTGCTTATTGTGATATTATAAAAGTATAAACATGTTACAAATATTACATCTATAATGCGTAAATCGTCAAGGAGTACGATAGACTCGATCGAAACCTTACCTGAATAATAAAATATAATAAAAAATATGAAACCGACACCCATTGACATACATAGTAACTGATGACATCTCACACCGCCCTAGCGCCCTGCGCCGCGTCTTAGGAATTTTCGATAAGGGTCACGTGTCCCGACGCGAGTTTTAATTTTTTACCCAACCCAAAAAGTGCACATCGCAGCTAAAGAAGATTTCACTTCAAAAAATCTTCCTGTTCAATCACTTTATTGGTGAAAACTGCATTTTATGGCTCGATAGATTATTATTTGCTAAAAGTATGCCCCTCGGGTCTTGGTCTATAATGCATGCTGACGTCATACTGAAGCGTGCCAAAATAACTTAAGCTCAGTGCTGCCTAGTGGCCATTATACGCAACTCTCCTCTTGCCAATTTGACCGATCATCAAGGAGAACGCGTCCTTAATTTTCATTGTTTTAATGTATAAGTCAAATCTAGTACAGTAAATAAGGACGACTTCTTAAAGTCTGCTTACATTGCATTTTTGCGTAGCTACTGCAAATTTAGGTAACTATACAATATTAGGTATAGTACTTTCCATAACTGATAGTCCATACTAACTCTGTAACGAAACTACACAATCCCTTTGTATTTGTGTTATATAGGATCACTCTATTGTCCGTCTGTCTGTCGGTCTGTCCGTCGTCTGTCAAGAGCCGTTATCCCGGGAAGGTATCGGGTATCGCGTGGGGTATCGAGTTGAAATTAATACCATACGTTAACATCTACACTAATCTACAGTCCCTTGAAACTATGAAAAAAAAAACGATCTTCTTAGGCCCAGTTTTTTGATCCCTAGTTAACTCAACCAATGGTTAAACATGCTAACTAATGGTTTTAAAACACGTTTTTTCATTAATTGTTTGGCTATCAAATGATCAAATTAGTTATAGAGTTAATTATTTAACCATTTGTTAGAATGAAAATTGATGAATAGACGCGTTCAATCGAAGTTTGAAACCATTAGTTACGATATTTACTCATTGTTTGAGTTAACTAGGGATCAAAAAACTGGGCTTTAGTTAACGTAAAAAAAGATACTGCCTTTTACCGCAAAAAACTTAATTTCGTCACTCTCAGAGCAAATATAATTTATACGGTACTTCCCGTTGACCAAGAAATTTGAAATTTTACAGGTAATACCATCTTATATTACTAGGTATAGCAAGAAGTCTGAAAAATATACATTTGTAATTAAATCGTAAAAAATATTGTCTTTATACGGAAACCTCGGTGGGCGAGTCCGGCTCGCACTTGTCCAGTGATTTCTAGAATTGTATTTCCAATAACTTTGAGTCTTGTATAAAAACTTGTGTTAAAAAAATCATAACTAAGTTTAGTTTGTATAATAACTTTCCTGATCCCTCAATCTCGTGATCCCTCGATTAGTTTGAGACTCTCAAAACAGAAATATGACGACCTCCGTGGTCGAGTGGCATACACACCGGTTTTCAAGGTGTCGCCAGCTCTGAGGTCCCGGGTTCGATCCCCTGACGGGTCAATGTAGAAGAAAACACTTTTCTTCATTGTCTCGGGTCTTGGTGTTTGTGGTACCTTCGTTTTCTCTGATTCAACAACACAAGTGTTAGCTACTTAATTTGTATTCGGAGCAATGTATGCGATGTTGTCCACATTCATTTATTTAAATAATAAGGAGCAGAATAGCCGCCGCGTCAGTTCATGATTAAGGACTCATATTTAGTCTGAAACTGGGCGCGCGCTCCCGAGAATGCGCGTGGGTAAGCGGTTTAGTCTTTAAATAAGTTTAAGCTTGTACACTGTATCTACAGTGAACAGGATAAAGAAAATGAAGCATTAAATGTAGGTACTTCAGCTTATTAAAAATGAAGATAGTAATTCTACGCAAAGAAATGAATTATGTGCAACTGGTTCCAATTTCAAAGCATATAGAATTTTGTAATTAATTGCTTCTATAATTATTAAGTCAGCAGGTTTTGGTAACTATTAGCCAACGCTGGACAGGCCAGCTTCGTTTACACATTGCCAGCAAGCTGGTGACAATCCTACAAGACAGCGGTGGCCGAAATGAAACTTGTACCATGCACTTGGGTCGGACAAGTGCTAGCAAGTGCGTCACGTCTACACGTGTCCGCAACGCTGGTTTAGAGGCTGCGGGCAAGCGAGGGGAGGTCACTTGCTTGAAAAAATAGGAACTGCCAGCGCTGGATTGGCTTTAAGAAACCGTTTACAAAGGGCCAGTGCTGGCTGCCAGTGAGACTCTCTAAACACACTATGATAATCAGTATCATAAAGTTTATCGGAATTGACTATTCACATGTAATGATCATCCTATTTAATTTTACATTATACACAAAATAAACTGAAGCGTTTTAGCGAGCTTTCTTGACACGACAGCTATGTGCTTATTGCCGGTTATTAAATAATTTGTCATTGTTGCGTCACATATTTTTAAAGAAAACATTCTTCGACGTTCGTTCTTTAGATATAGTGAAAATTTTCGTAGCGATGTTTGGAATTAGGGCTCTGTTCCTTGCTCGACAATTCTTGATATTCTGGTACAAATGAATGATTAATATAATTAGGTCCGTCCGCCGTCTGTATTTAGTTTAATTTATAAGTATAGTATAGCCTATGTCACCCGGGGATAGTGTAGCCGAGCAACAGGGAAAAAATTTTTCAAATCAGTTCAGTAGTTTCGGAGCCTATTCAATGCAAATAAACAATCAAATCTTTCCTCTTTATAATATTAGTATACATATTATCCTAATACATAGTCAAATGTCGTTGTTGACTGAGTTGTAACGATTTCAATTAGTTTGTAAGCAAATATATTTTGGTAGTATAAAACAAAGTCGATCTCGCCGTCTGTACGCATGTATCTTTAAACTTCGCAGTAGATTTTAATGCAGTTTTCACCAATGAATAAAGTAATTCAATAGAAATGTTTAGGTGTATAATTATAGGAATTTATTATTGCGCTACCCGTGCGACACCGGGACTACCGCTAGTCTATATATATAAAAATGAAACCCGTTTTCCGTTGTCACGACATAGCATGAAAACGGCTTGATCGATTTGGCTGATTTTGATCTTGAAATGTTTGTGGAAGTCCAGGGAAGGTTTAAAAGGGAAGGTTCCTAAACTCGGGAATTACCTTAATTAATTTACTTTTGACAGAACGAAGTCTGTCCGGGCAGCTAGTCTATAATATAAAAATGAATTTCCAAATGTGTTGCTAAGCGCATAACTTTCGAACGAGTGCACCAAATTGGATGATTCTTATTTTATTGTGTTCGTTATTGCCAGGACAAGGTTTTTATAAAAGTAAATAATAAAAAAAGTATTTTTGTTTAAATTCAAAGGTAGAAAATTTCGTGAGTGAATGGAAATAAAAAACGGGAACTCTATACGCGGGTGAAACCGCGCGTCACAGCTAGTAGTAAATAAAATAATATGTATTGTAAATGGTAGACAACCACACACAATATTCTTTGTAAATGATAGAGCCATTTTTCGTAACAGCGATCACAGATCTTTGACATACTCATTTCTTTGAGTTACATGACATTTTTTGTGTTCAGTTAGCAATTCCATCAATTCCATAATGTCACTGTCGAATTTCAAAGATATGCCAACGTCAGACTTGGCTAAATATCGGGCCGATTTCGAATTCTGATAGATTTCTGACCGAGTTTTTGTTAGAATTTAATATCAAAATATTGTAAGTATAGTTTTGCAACTACCAGTCAATTTCCTACAAATTAAAATGTGAGTCTATGCAAAGCCACTACGCGAGTATCATAAGTTTTTGTAGTACGTGTGTCATACTCAATCAATTATCTCAGCCTATCTTGGTCCACTGCTGGATATAGGCCTCTCCCAAGTTGGGCCACAACACCCGGTCCTCCGCCCTCCGCATCCAGTCCGACTAAGCTACCCTTTTCAGGTCATCGTTCCATCTGACACATTATTGTTCTACAGGAAATTTTTCACCGTTTATTGGTCGATGGTGGGAAGCCTATATAATTTACTAGCTCGGCTCGCGGCTCCGCCCGCGTGGGCGTCGGTTACCGAGGCAAATTATAACCTTTCTTATCTATCTATCTACCAGAGAAAGAATTTTTCCAATAGGACCAGTAGTTCCTGATATTAGCGCGTTCAAACAAACATACTCTTCAGCTTTCTAATATTAGTATAGATATATAAGCCTGTCCTGTCCCATGTCAGGTTTTTGTAGGGCGTATATCAGGCCGATACGGATTATAATATGATTTCCGTCCCACCTTTCAGCAAGATGTGTGCGTTGCAATCAGTGTCTTCAATTTCGACGACCTCCGTGGTCGAGTGGCGTACACACCGGTTTTCAAGGTGAGGTCCCGGGTTCGATCCCCGGACGGGTCAATGTAGAAAAACACTTCTCTACATTGTCTCGGGTCTGGGTGTTTGTGGTACCTTCGTTGTCTCTGATTCCATAACACAAGTGCTTTAGCTACTTACATTGGATTCGGAGCAATGTATGTGATGTTGTCCACATTATTTAATTACCTATTCATCTACACAAATTAGCCAATTATTAAATTATCGGACGAGGGCAGCCTAATTAATATATTTGTAAGGACGTCATATTCTCGCTTAAGTATTTTTTTTTGTGATTCACAATTTTTTGTTCTTCACTTCTAAGTTATCGTGGTCCTTTTCGTATATGTGATTAAATTCTTGTAAGCCCCGAGCGACAAAGAATTTATTCGGAGTCCTGTACATAGAAAAAAAATCTTGTTTGCTCATCGTGTCCTGATCATTAAAATTGTCCCATCAGTGGATTTACTTTGAAAATATATCTAACTTACATTACGTTGAAACTATGTACGGTATTGTACAGGATTTTCACCTATATGTTTAACAATAATTCCGAAAAAAAAAACCATGTTTATTTGTATGACTTTGTGTATAGCTAAATTGTACATGGACAGCACTACTTTATTGACCGTATCCGCCTTGATAGCCGCCGCCGTACCCGGCTTGGCCTCTGTAGCCTCCTTGCTGCTGACTGCTGACTGCTGTAGCCGCTCTGGCCCTCCCGCTTGCATGCCGTTCTGCATGCCGCCGTATCCACCTTGGCTTTGGCCAAACCCTTGGCCGCCACTACTTGTAGGGTAGGTTTGGAATCTAAGTAAGTACAGGCTACTCTTTGCCGCAATTACCGACACCCACGTGGGAGGAGCCGCGGGCAATAGCTATTAAAGACATAATTTAAAGTTTCCTCAGTCAAAATCATTCCTCGTTGTCGGAAACTTAGTTATTAGCTCAAGCGTCGTGATTTTTCTTTTAATTTCCTTTATTTCCGGTGAAAGTAAAAAAGCTTTGGAGTAAACTTCTTATTAAAATAAAATAAAAAGCATTTATCAATAAATTATCCATACTAATATTTTAACGTGCAAGTAACTCTGTCTGTTACGGTTTCTCGTCTAAACGGCTGAGCCAATTAAGACGAAATTTTGTATTAATTCGCTTGGCTCACTAGAAAGACAATAGGCTACTATTTGCCACGATAATCGACATCCACGCAGGCAGAGCCGCGGACATCATCTAGCTTATAATATTAATGTTTATAGGTAGGTACTCGTAAGGCCCCCACTGAGTAGTAGTCTGTTTTCTCGAATCGTCTAATGTGCCAGTGGTAGTACAATTTATACAGGCTTAATTTAAAAACAGTTCGTATATATTCAACAAGGTAATCAGATACATAAAACTGAAC
Source organism: Plusia festucae (assembly GCA_950381575.1). NCBI lineage: Eukaryota > Metazoa > Arthropoda > Insecta > Lepidoptera > Noctuidae > Plusia > Plusia festucae. The sequence continues at coordinate 2,610,853 of OX494430.1, read as the reverse complement.
AACTTTTCCCTAGAAACATAGGTCAAATCTTAAAATGGAAAATCAACTTTTTATACAAACATAAGTCACGTGACCTGTCAATATGTATGAAAAGTTCATTTTTAATTTAAGATTTCGACCTAAGTTCTTTGGGGAAAGTTGTAGGTACAGTTTTATGCATCTGATTACCTCGTTGAATATACGCACTCCTTTTAAATTAATCCTGTATGACACCGCTCACATTTACACGGACCCGAGAAAAGGAACGGATAAAAGTTTTCCAGTCGGTTATTTTACCGCTGCAAAGAGCCGTCTAAACAGATCGAGTATAGTGTGAATTAGCATGCCGTCGAGACGGCACCAACGTGCCCACCACCTACGTTGCAGTCTCAATCAGTTATCAACTAACATAATATACGCCCTTTGAAATTCATCCATAATTATCACTAAATAAAGTAAAAGACATTCGAAAGTATTTAAAAAATCTGATAAAATTAAATGGTCTAAAAACAAACACAAAGAAATTTTGGCGATCCGGGATTCTTGAACAAAATTCTGCGTCGTGCCACGTTTTTAGGGTTCCGTACCTCAAAAGGACAAAACGGAACCCTTATAGGATCACTTTGTTGTCCGTCCGTCCGTCTGTCAAGACCGTTTTTCTCAGAAACGCGTGGAGGTATCAAACTAAAATTTATATCCAATACTCAGGCCTACTGTCCCTTGGAGCTGTGAAAAAATCAAACTCCTAAGTCAAAGCAATCAAAAGATAGTTGGAAAATCCAAAAGTGCACGCCTCATAATCTCCATTACAATAAAATTGAGATTATTTTAAGTAAATAATAATTAAACTACATCGAATTATACCGTGAAAAGTAATAGGCTTCTATTCCTGAAAATACTGAAGCCTATAAAATAAAAACCAACTCGATAAGTGAAGTATTTCGCTCGTTATCGTGACCACAAGATACGGGATCCGTACATACAGACACACGGACGTCCAAGACAGAACTTTTTTAAACAATTTTTTTATTAGTTTAAATAATAAAAAGACATTTAAAAATATCATGAGTGTTAAAAATAGTGTTTTTTCTCAACATTTGTCTATTTATATTCACTTATAAAAGCAATAAAGAATAAAAAAAGTGACATTTTAAGTTGGAGAATCACTCGGTGTGCGTAAACTGACAGTAATACCCATCTCAACGCTTCGCTTATGAGGCGTGCAATACAGCCGTTTATGCCGCAAATTTTCGAAACTCGTACGGGAATCAAAACCTATGGGGTACTTCTCGTAGACTTAGAACCTTGAAATTTGGTACGAAGTAACGTCTTATAGTACAGATAAAGGAAAAATTGCAAAAACCGTAAATTTTTACTTACATCATATAATAAAAATTATTTGAAACTTAATTTTGTACGGAACCCTAGGCTACCCCGGCTTTTTGTTTATCTGGCCTCAGAGAATAACCCTCCAGATTGGAGCCGGCCATGTGTGAAAACACGTCCGGTCTCCGTCTTCCGTTTAAACAGACGATCCGTCTAAGTGGGGGTAGTAATTAACTAGGCACACTATTCATGTTTCTACGTATCTCAATTGTTTGATTGCTCACTACGGTTGTCTGAGCTTCCTTTCGTATCAAGTTCATCAGTTTTCTGATTGGATTTGTATTCCACACAATGGAACGATCTGAAATCCTTCAGGTTTTTCTTAACACGCTAATATTATAAAATCAATATATTAGGGGAAGTTTGTGAGTTGTTGTTTATGTTCGTATGTTCACGCTTACAGGCCTTATTTGCAAAGTCCAAAAAGTCAACGTGCAAATACGTGTGAAATAAAAAAAAACAGTTAAATGGACTTAAACGTGAATACTAACACTACCCGCAGACTCTCAGGACACAAAAAAGATTTGGCGACCCGGGATTTTTGAACTATTTACTATGCGCACCTGTGTTTGCGCACACACTTGTGCACTATAATATTAACAACTCGATAAGTGAAGTATTTCGCTCGTTATCGTGACCATAAGATACGGGATCCGTACATATAGACACACGGACGTCCAAGACAGAACTTTTTTAAACATTTTTTTATTAGTTTAAATAATAAAAACAGATTTAAAAATATCATGAGTGTTAAAAATAGTGTTTTTTTAACATTTGTCTATTTATTTATATTCACTTATAAAAGCAATAAAGAATAAAAAAGTGACATTTTAAGTTGGAGAATCACTCGGTGTGCGTAAACTGACAGTAATACCCACCTCAACGCTTCGCTTATGAGGCGTGCAATAAGCTCATTTTCAATCTCCAGGTTCCCGTAAACAAAATAGGGGGTATTTTTTCAAATGAGTTACATAAATTGAGGTCGTATAGTTACAAGAACCTTAATGTATTGTTGTATAGTCCATAGAACTTCAGTCAACTGGCTTACAATAATGTTATGGGACCATTGTTAGTTGCCGGGAGGTATATTAATTTGTTTGCAAAGATTTGAGGAAAACAGAAACCGTAGAAGTTCTTTTGTACAAACAACTTATTTTCTTGCTTGGCAGCTAAAGGTCGGAAGAAATTAGCAATTCTTTTTCAGTATTTTATGAATTTCAACTACTTTTCGTAAAAGCTCTTATCCTTTTCCTCTTACGTTTAATGTAATCGCTAAAAAATCTACTTGAATGTCTACTGTTTTTGTTTTCTTGAGTCGGGTCATCTCCTTCCCTCATATATGGCGAGGGAGGTGATGGCTGACTCTTGCGTCATACTGGTGAACGGGTGCTGCTTGCGGTGACTGGTCGTCCTGTTGGCCTCGGTCTATTTACTTCATAATTGGAAATCTATATTCATACCTATCGACCTTAAATACTTGTTTGATTTTCGCAGTTCCTAAGTACTCTTTATTCTTATACTTTTGTGAAATGAGAGACAGCGTGCTGCTGTGGAGTTTGTTGCGCCGTTTCTTCTCCACAGTTAGAGCACTTAGGAAGCGGTAAGGGATGGGCGCTTTAGCGTGCTGTCTAGTTTGTCGACGTTCAGAAAGTGATACTTAGTAGCCTAATTTGTATACCTAAAGAAATTTTGATTCAACGTATTTTCTAATGTTAAGTTACTGCGCGTTAGTAAAAGACGTGTGTAGTGGTTGATGTGATGATACTTCGAAAAAAACGGCCAAGTGCGAGTCGGACTCGCGCACCGAGGGTTTCGTACAAACCTAAGTTTAAACATTTTTTCCTTCATCTATGCTTTAACACGTTGCTCCGTACCAAATTCCAAGATACTAAGTTCAAGGGAAGTACCCTGTAGGTTCTGATCCTCTTGCTAGTGCCGAAAATTTGAGGAAATTTGCGGCATTAACGATATATATATTTATTTATTTTATTTATTCTTAGGAAAGCTTACAGACTAATGATATTTTAATAACTTAATATATATCTTATTTGCTAACAACAAGCTTCCACCGTTAAATGACTAGATATAAAATAATATTACTGTCATAGACCGACCTATAAAATCTAATATATATATTTTGATTGCGTTGGTTTAGAAGTTTTATTATTTCACAGCTCCAAGGGACAGTAGACCTGAGTATTTAATATAAATTTCAGCTTGATAGACGGTCGGATGGACAACAAAGTATGAGATTCTTAGGTCAACGCCGGAAATAACATCAACAGAATCCAATACAAATATTACAATGTTTATAACAAACGCCGCACGCGTCGCTTTCCGATGGACGCCGGTGACAGAATGGCGTCTGCTGTCAAAAACAGGTCTATATTAGGCAAAATATTGGTTCAGTGACTGGACATTGTACGTTATTTCAGATGTTATTAATAAAATAAAAGCCAGATTGCTAACAAAAGTGATCCTATAAGAGTTCCTTCTTTTGAGATTAGGAACCCAAAAAACAAAGAAAAAATAATAGAACTGCCTTCGTATTTACGTCGCTTTTAAACGCTCAAATTAAATTTAGCTAAGAATTCGCCATTATTCTTTAAATAAATCCGAACACGTGTAAAGTCTTCACATAAACTGTATTTAAAATAAAAACAAGGGTTCTTCAATAAAAAACGAGATATTTTTATCTTGTCTCTGAAAAGGTTCTCTCGGTTTCTTAAAGTATTAGCAATCTTTATAAAATGTAATTATTCATCTTTTAAACCAAGTCGAAATTAGGTAAGTATTTTAATTTGCCAATTTAAATTTTTGACGACCTCCGTGGTCGAGTGGCGTTCACACCGGTTTTCAAGGTGTCACCAGCTCTGAGGTCCCGGGTTCGATCCCCGGACGGGTCAAGGTAGAAAAACTGTTTTCTACATTGTCCCGGGTCTGTGTATTTGTGGTACCTTCGTTGTCTCTGATTCCGTAACACAATTTCTTTAGCTACTTTGGATTCGGAGAAATGTATGTGATGTTGTCCACATTTATTTATTTAACTGTACTGTATCCTTTCGGAAACCGATACCGTAATGCAACAGTGACAGAATTTCAACGCTATTCTTGTGCGAGACGCCCCTGAGCGTAATTACGCCTTGATAACGAAATCTGACACCTTTCAGCTGTAAGCTGTTTATCTAGAAACTAGTACAGAGCTTGCAGTGATGTTCTAGAATTAAACTAGGAGTCGGTTTACTGTTCTTAGGGTGCTGATAGATTAGCTTTAACTTGTTTACCTAGTATTCGCCGTTTTCGGATTCCGTAGCCAAAGGTAAGGTAATGGGATATAAGGTCCCATTTCACCCTTTGGCTACGGAATACTAAGACCGCTGTCCGTCGGTCCGTCGGTCACGAGGCTGTATCTCATGAGCCTTGAGAGTAAGACAGTCGAAATTTTCACAGATGACGTATTTCTGTTTTCGCTATAAAGATAAATACTAAAAAAACTGAATAAAAGTTTAGCTCGTTTTTATAGTACCCTTCGTGCGCGAGTCCGACTCGCAATTTGCCGTTTTTTTAAACTTACTAACTATGTGGGTCGTACATTACTTGCATTCTTGTATTACGACTGTTACAGATCTCTTTCGTAGTGCAAATGGGTGGATATCGATTAGTTTCGAACCAGAAATCACATGATCACAAGTCTGAAGACCTACACTTTAGGCTACCGCCTCTGTAGAACCGCATTCTAGTGAACGCTCCAATAAATTCTCGTCATAAAATGTATCCCTATCGAAGATGCGGCAAAACCGTGTAATAATTTAATGGCTTGGCGAAGCTCGAAGCAAATTAACCGTCTTCTCGGAAGAAAGTTCGCTAAAATGCTCCAGTTTTTTTGTGAATAATGTAACATTCACTAGAATTAAGTGACTTATGTCTATCAAAATCATTATGTGTGAGTGCCTCCGTATATGTATCGTGTATTCTTAGATAATTGAACCGAGATGGAGCTCTGATAAAAAAAGTAAAGACGGAATAAATATTGCCATTATAATTTTAGAAATGTTCTGAACGCTTTTGATTATGTATGCTTTGTTTAGTGCTCGTTTCTATACAGGATTATTTTTTATGGAGTGCGTATATTCTACGAGGAAATCAGGTGCCTAAAACTGTAAAACTTTTCCCACGTAACAGTTAAAATCACTGTTCATACAAACATAAGTCATGTGACCTGTCACTTTGTATGAAAATTTCATTTTCAATTTTAAGATTCGACCCATGTTCAAGGAAAGTGGTTCAGTTTTATGTACCTCATTACCTCGTAGAATGGCACTCCTTTTAAATTAATCCTGTATAGGAAAGAGCCCTATTATTATTGGCCGTGTGGTTGCGGCTTAGAATGGCTCCAGTAGCTGCACCCTTGGCTTGTGTTTGGACTTCTTACGACTTGGACACGAAACGATGTTCTCCGCCTTTGTGGTGCGGTGTAGGCGAGATATGTACACTACACAATACTCCCGTTGCTTACAGACATATTTTTTGTTAGTCTATCTACAACAGAAAAATTGCCAGCACTGGTAGCTAGACTGATTGTTAAATTATCTTATTGGTCTACCAGTCTCACAGTACACTTGACTTACAAGAAGCAACTGCCGATATAGATTTCCTACATGTGTTTATGTGTTATAATTTCTAATTAATCATAATTTGTATTAAACTTTTACTCGTTCGAAGGAGATTATTATGCCTATACTACTAGCTGTACGAGTTGGCGCTGGAGTCTTCGAACCTGTACCAACAGCATGGTTCTGGGGACAGCGGCGCCAACGTGCTGGACAAAGCCGCCAAGATTCTGGAGCAGAGCTCACCCGAGCTGGCAGTTAAGCTATTCCAAAAGGCGGCTGATGTGTCCTCGGTAAGTACCTGCTCTAGATTTGTGAAGCTATTGACTGCGCATATTTGCGTATTAAGTCAATAGCGATTTTTGCTTACGGGTCCGATCGCGTTTCTTCGGCGCACTTAAATCATGCCGATTAATAGACTTACATTAATATTTGTCTATAATTATTGCTATTGCGTTTGTTGATTGATTATGTCGACGACAATAATTGTGTCCAATTCGGAATTAATTCAGTATTTTGCTATTTCGCTTCTTAGAGTTTGACAATTCGTCGAACATAAATGTTTTGGAAGTACGTAACTACCATACGTAAGCGAATTCACTTCAGATAATAGTGAAAAATGTTTTTTCATGGCTGAGCGATCATTCAAAGAAGATAAAATGAGGAATGGCAATGGTACGAGTTCGAAATATAAATAGAAGTTTACTTACTTAAAATGATTGTGATTATAATGAAATTTAAAATAAACTTCCCTTTAAATTGATGAGTGGGAAGTTGATAGATTATAATATAACAATAAACGGTGGTAAAACTAAAGTTGAAGTTCGTTAAATACTGTTGCCGTTCTTTTTTAATCTTGGCTTCTTTGTGTATATACTAATTTTATCTGTACCAAGGTTATATATCTTTGCTAAAAATTCTAATTTTTACTAATATCCCTCACAACAAAAGCCACACACTGGAAGGGAATAAGATCGTCTCTGTTTGACCATCAAATCAAATTAAATCAAAATTGTTTTTAAAGATTACGTTCATTTGCGGCGGTGAACGGACGTAAGTTTGTCCGTTTCCATGGAAACAGAATTAAGTTCAAATTTAGTGGCGTAAACTTATTTTAACAGAAACGTGTAGCTTTTGTTTAAGGACGTGGACTTAATTATTAAAAGGAGATGTTTCATTTTTGGATGGCACCATATATAACAGGGAAATATGTTCATCGGTGATTTCAGAAGTTACCTTTGTAGTCCACACAAAGAGTTTCACGAATATTGCAATTTGTTCTAGTTTTGGGACATACTTTGGTGACGCTGCCAGCGTGCGTTCTGAAATCAGTATGGATCTAAAATAAATGTGACACTGTAAATAGAACACCTATTTGGAATTTGTTATCTTCTATATATAGAAAAGAAATTCGTGTTAGTTACACAATTTATAACTCAAGAATGGCTGAACCGAAATAGCTGAAAATTGGTAGGGAGGTAGCTAAGAACCAGGAGAAGGACATAGGATATTTTTTATCTCGTTCCCGTCATTCCCGTGGGACGTGATGAAACGTGTGGTATAACAAAACGCAACTGACATAGAATAACAAAACATAACTCAGTCAAAATATAAGTCAGCGGTTCATTCGTTACAATACTTACAATGTTGTAACAAAAAGCAACGGAAAGACGAACATATTTAAGAAAAAAAAATTGACCGGTTGATGCATTTGTTTAAAAAATGCATCAACTGGTAATTTTTTAATATTATGTTGCTGTGCCGATATTATCATTAATAACAATATCATGCCGCGACCAAGACCTCTAAGGCAGGCGGAACAAAGTTCGCCGGGTCAGCTAGTTATAATTATAGTTCTTATAACCCCGTTTTTAGTTATTATAATAAAAGGTAAATAATATCAGTGCCCTCAAAAATAACTTCGTCATTAGGTTCACAACTATCAAGCATTTGCAATTTTATTTTTGTACTAGCTTCTGCCCGCAACATCGTCTGCGTGGACTTCAGGATGGAGTCCAAAACGAAATGAAAAATGTGAAAGAAATGAAAAAATGGAATAAAATTTTCACCCGTGCTATCGTTTACGCTCTAATAGAGAAAAACAACAAATTTCAAAGCTATCTGCCAGCGGCTTAGCTCGTAAAGAATTTTCAATTATCCCTCGGGAACTAATTGAGGAATCGAGATAAAAGGTAGCCTATGTTTTTTTCTATGTCAAAGGCTACATGCACGCCAAATCTGTCCAGCCGTTTTTGCATGATTGAATAACAAACTTCCAAACAGCCACACTTTCACCTTTAAAATATTAGTAGCATTGCACAGATTTTCTAGATTTTCACAATTTCTAGCCGAAACCGCATACAAAAATGAAACGTCTCCTTTAGCCTCATTATTTAGGTTCGGAAGGAAACGCAATCGGACCCATTTAGTAGTTGTCCTTTTTTTAAATAATAAAAAGTATTAGACATGCATTTTTTGTTTTTTCGAAGTAACGAATTTATACTCAGATACAGCGAATTTAATTAAAGGAGTGCGGGGCTCGACACGTCAGGTTTGGCTACTGTATTCGCCAAATTCTGATGACACAAGCCCCTCTCTGCAACTTGAACTTAAATGCGCCTTATCTTTGTAAAAAAAATTGGAAACGGCGGTAGGTAATGGCTAGGGCGTCGGACTTACGATCATGTGGTTGCAGGTTCGAATCCCACCCATTACACTACCGACCGGAACCCACTCCGAACACAAGCATCTTAGCTTAGCACGAGGGGTTAACAAGAATACTAGTAATGTGCGACCCACATTGCTCTTTAAAAATATACATATTATTATTTTGAAAAAATAAAAAATACGTGTCTGATATTTTTTTATTATATAACTTACGGACTAACTATATATTTTTTTACTTTCCATACTTAGACCGCATCACAACTCACCAATACTTGCTACCTGTGTAAATTAAAACGGCAACATATTGAAAAGGTTTGTTGCCTGCAGAAAATTTCACGTATGACTGCCATGTGTAGTGCAACTCGCTTGTTGCTAAAGTTACTCTGTGTTGTGTTGTTTTTTATTTATTTTATTGGCGATATAAAAGCAATGTAATAGTCAAATGCAAGTAGCCACTAATATTATCATTTTGCTCGACAAATCTTAACTGCGGTGTCGATGAACTGTAACAATGACGTATGCAGGTGTGTACATAACATATAACTTTTTACTTTTACTTTAGTTATTATTCTATGTTTGTCTATCTATTTACAGAAACCTTATTCACTTAATCCAAAAAGTCCTACTGTCATTGGCTATCATAAACAGTGAAGAGCCATAAAGAAAAAAAAAAAGTCCAAAAAAGTTTACGTACTACGCGTAACCCTACGCGTAGTACGTAAAAAAGGCTTTATCTCTTTCGAATTAAAATACTTTTATGTAAAAAATTGTTGATTGAGTGGCCTGTAATGGCCTAGTGGTTAGAGACCCTGACTGCTAGGCCGGAAGTCGTGGGTTCGATTCCCACCTAGGACAAATCTTGTGTGATGTGCATGATATTTACTGAAGTTCTAAGGCTACTGCAACATTCTTACGTCGTAATTAAAACTTTGTAACATTGTTACGGTTCATCGTTCACGTGCTCTTGCGAACAAAGTCAAGTGTAATTGTTGTTTGCATAACGGACACCACTTTGGTCGCGCCGTTGCGAAGTCCTCTGTATTGGAGTAGAAAACTAATGTTGTATTTATCTTGTAGACGGAGAGCAGTCAGCATCAAGGCTCGGAGTATATCAGCAAGGCGTCTCGGATACTTGTGAAGCTGCAACGGTGAGTCAATTTTTTCTTTGTATTATTTTTCAGACGAAGAAAATAGTTTTATAGAAAGTAAGTAACATAGTAACATATTATGTAAGTACCTACCTAATCAATTTTTTACGTCAAAGAGGTTGGTATCATTTTTTTCTTTTTTTATTAGGTATGTGTTGCATGTGGTACGATTAAATGCTTGTTCCGCCTTTATTCTTCATTTATTAAAAAAAAAAATTTTTTTTCTGGAAACCTCGCTTCTGTACTTCTACTGTATTTTATCCGGTGTGTGTAGTTTGAATTGATTTATATTTTGAATTTTGGACCGAAGTTTCACGTAAGAGTTTATTAATGATAAGAAGTAAAGGTTTTCAATTTACTCGATAAAATGTATTCAAATAAGAAAACCTTTGTGTAGTTATAGCTTCTGATTATTTTACATCAACAATTGCACACCCAGTGCGGAAGACCTCACTGTCCACTTTTATTATTGTCACCTTAATAAACCCTCCCGTCCCTAGATCAAGCCTGCCCGAGCCGGCCACACAAACAATAAACATAATATGTCCCTAAATAATAAAAACTTAAAATCATTCCTTTCATGCTGTTTGCTTTATTAAGGGACTTTAATCGAGGAATAATTTCAATAATTTTGACGTCAATTTTATTCGGCGAATAAAAGTTATCTGTCGATGGAACAATCAGCCCTAAGATTGTTTGCAACGCACTAAGTCGAGGTCCGAATCCCGCAGGGGCTGCCCTTAGTAAACATTGCTGACGTAGATAGTATTTCTAGCTGGAGGCCGTTAAAGTTACATAAAAAAAAATCCAGTGAAGCAGCGAAACAGGACCTAATCAAAAAAGTCACCTTTATAGTCTGTGTTCGTTCGCAGTTCGCGCGCATACGGTTCCGTTCCGTATTCGGTTCGTTTTTAATAAGTGAAAAACAGGTACCGGAAATTGCCGTCATAGCGTTCACAGCCCACCTTCACACACACTATAAAAAAATCCGCGGGTTTTTCTATTGTTTCTGTTATTCGATCTGAAGTAACGCGCAAAATGACAGCCGATTGGCCCACGACATTTCAGGTAACTTGATAAAGAGGTAACAACTTGTTAGGCGATTCCCATGTTTGTAATAATATCTTGGGACTAGCTGTTGCTCGCGGCTTCGCACGCGCGTAAAGTTAAAAGTAGTAAGTAGTAAAGGATAGATAGATGTATTCTGTGATTTTCAAAGTAAGGAGCAATTATATTTTTCATAAAAGATTATGGCGTTAAGATAATAATAAGATAATGTGGAAAACATCACATACACTGAGTTTGGATAAACTGTTAAAATGGTGGCAGCTTTTTGGTCAGACGAAACTTGAAAATCATTGACACGAAAAGATGAAGAAGAATCACATACATTGCTCCGAATTCAAAGAAAGTAGCTAAAGCTCTTGTGTTATGGATTCAGAAACAACGAAAGTACCACTAACACCCAGACTCGACATAATGTAGAAAAGTGATTTTCTACATCGACCCGTCCGGGGATCGAACCCGGGACCTCAGAGCTGGCGACACCTTGAAAACCGTTGTGGACGCCACTCGAACACGGATGTCATCGTAAAGATATGTTTTAGATGGTCATTTATTTGTATCGATCCAGAAACCCGTATATGAAAGGCATGGCCGTATCTTTAAAAATAAAGTCCACAATATAATACCTTGCAACCCCTATTTAACTATCAATTCTAAAATCGCTAAAATATGTTTTCATTTATTTCTAACCAAAAACCCGTATACCAAATCTCATGAAACCAAATCTCATCTCTCTCTTTGAAAATGACGAACTTCCTAAAAAAACTTCCAACCACTATTGCACCCCCTTAGAGGGTAGATTTCTAAAATCTCGGAAATACGTCTTATTTATTTCTAACTCATAATCCTATGAAATTTAATGTGCCTATCTATGAAAACTACACAATTCATATACCTACAAACTTCCATCCCCTATTTTACCCTCTTAGGGGGTAGATTTTTAAAATCGCTGAAATATGTCTTCATTTATTTCTATCGAGAAACCCGTTTACGAAATTTCATGTGTCTATCTTTGAAAACACCAAACTTCCCATACAAACTTTCAACCCCTTTTAACTCCTTTAGGGGTTGAATTTCGAAAAATACTGAAACACGTGGTTTTTAATTTTTTACCAGAATGGTAACCGCAAATTTTGGTTTAAACTACAAAAATGACGATTTTCCATACAAACTTTCATCCTCTATTTAAGTCTCTTAGGGGTCGATTTTCGAAAAATAATGAAACACGTCGTTTTTAATTTTTTACTAAATTGTTATCTACCAATTTTTATGGTTTAAACTACAAAAATGACGATTTTCCATACAAACTTTCATCTCCTATTTAAGTACCTTAGGGATTGATATTCGAAAAATACTGAAACACGTCGATTTTAATTTTTTTACCAGAATGGTAACCACCAAGTTTCATGGTTTAAACTTCAAAAATGACGATTTTCCATACAAACTTTCATCCCCTATTTAACACCCTTAGGGGTTGAATTTCAAAAAATCCTTCCTTATTCCTTGTCTACATTATAAAGGAAACCTCTGTGCAAAATTTCAGCTTTCTAGGTTCAAGGGTTTGGGCTGGGCGTTGATGAGTCAGTCAGTCAGTCAGTCAGTCAGTCAGGCCTTGTCTTTTTATTTATATAGATATCTCACACACGGCCATCTGATCCCAAGCTAGGCAGAGCCTGTACTGAGTAACCAGACAACTGATAAGCGTAATTTTATTTTTCTAAATACATACATATTGTAGATAAATAACACCCAGACACAGAACAAATGATCGTGCTCGTCACATCGTATTTGTCCTGGGTGGGAATCGAACCCACGACCTCCGGTTTAGCAGTGGTCACTAACCACTAGACCAACTGGCCAGTCATATCAGTCATGTTAGTTCCTTATCAAAAGTTTCTTGTAGGCTACCTTTAGTATGCCGAGGGCACGGCTGGGGATATGTCGAACTTACACCGACTTAAAACACCCCGCTTCCATCATTGCCTTCGTTGGAGCCGCGGGATCGCTTGTCTATTCTCAGCGCAGCACTATCAAGTTGATTCAACCCGTCAAATAATATAATTTACCTACACGAACGAAGCTCTAAGTATCTCTGATAATAAAAAGCGCTAGAATCAGTAGAGCGTAACGTAAGGAAACATACACAAATTGTTATCGATCATACAATTAATAAAACCAGAGGCCCCAATAGTGGTCGTAAATCAAACCGTAATTCGTTCTTTCATTCAAGGTTGAAAAAAATGATTGCTTTACGTATTAATTTATAGATTACTAGCTGAGCCCCGTGACTTCGTCTGCGTGGACTTCAGAACTGGGTCCAAAAAAAAATGAAACGTGCAATTAATGAAAAATTGAATAAAATATTCACCCGTGTTATATCTTGCGCTGTAATAGAGAAAATTACCAAATTTCAAAGCTGTCTGCCCGCGGCTTAGCTCGTTAACAATTTTCAATTTTCCCTCGAAAACTACTTAAGAATCCGGGATAAAAGGTAGCCTATGTTCTTTCCAAGTTAATGGCTACATGAATGCCAAATTTCATCCAAATCCGTTCAGCCGTTTTTGCGTGATTGAGTAACAAACATCCAAACATCCACACTCTCACATTTATAATATTAGTAGGATACTAGCTGTGCCCCGCGGATTCAAGTTGACCCGTTCCCGTAAACTTAAAAAATAAGATTTCTTAAAAATAAAACAGTCACTCCAATTTTATTTATAAGTATAGATCTATAGATAGTTATGTTTGACATTCAGTAAAGACAAATAATATCTACCTCTTAGATCCTTTGATGAATGTATATTTATTTTCAATTTTACAAACGAGTATAAATAAGCGTCTGTTTGTCAAAGAGATGGTAGTGTGTGTAATCTTGTTTATGGATTTTTTTATGCACAATTAAAAAAACATTAGCATTCAGCAATCCTTCCCTAAATACACTATAAGTGTGCGAAATTTAATACTCCTCCGCCCGCAAATTTTTCGTAAAAAGAGGTGCAATGCTTTTGCCTCACTTAGTCCCAGTTTTTTGCTCCCTAGTTAAGTCAACCAATGGTTAAATATGCTAACTAATTGTTTCAAATGAAAACGCATTATGTCTGAGAGTTAATTATTTAACCATTTGTTAGAATAAAAGGTTATGAATAAACATACTCTACTGAAGTTTGAAAGCATTAGTTAGGATATTTAACAATTGGTTGAGTTAACTAAGGATAAATAAAACTGGGCTTTTAACCTAGTTGGAGATATTCATTATATATCTTCCAACTCTCCACCACAGACTTAAGACTTTCTCGGTGAACTGTGGTTTGAGTCCCGACAATATCTGATTACGTACTTACGTTTTATAGAAGTAAAATTTATTTGCTGGATTAAATGTAGATGTAATGAGATTAGAGAAGCTGGTTCTTGATACTTACAAAGAAAAACATTCAAAGGAATACTATTTATGTTTGAATACAGGAAAATATGAAATTATTTTCTATTGAAATTGAAAGAAATTATTTTCCGTCAGTAGAAAGATATTAACTCTTCATTTATTTTAAAAAAGTTATGATATTTTATGTTTGTTATGCTCTGTGCCGCGTTTCAATCGTCTTGCTTATAAGTAACGTTTCTAAGGATTAATAAAGAAAAAAACGTGGATAAACATAACATATTTCGAAAAAAATGTCGCCAATAATTACCCATAGGCGACGGATTTGAAACGAAAATATTATTTCCTAAATTCAACCTTATCCGGATGTCATAAAGTTCTTTTATGAAAACAATAATAATAACGACCGATCTGTCTGGAATGTTAATGGGAATGAATAAAGTTTGGTCGTTTTTTGAAGATGGATTTGAGACACTGACCCGAATACTGAAACGCTAATTAACTTTAAGATATCAACTTTAAAACTATCGCGTTGCATGATTTTAATAAAATTACGTCACGGGAATTAACGCGAACTCATGCATTTACCTTTTAACGCTTGATGTTTCGGCCGGGTAAGATAAGATATATCATTTATTTGCTTGAAATATGGTACACAAGTTGTTAAATAATGGTTATACAGAACATGACATATTTCACCCTGGTACGGGTACACAAACATAATTGAATTGAATTTTGCTAGCACTAATAACTACATATTAAATTTTATATTGAACATTTACGACCATGGCTTGCGACCACGGCCAGTGTAACCCGGCCGAAACGTCAAGCCTTAAAAGGTAAATGCATGAGTTCGCGTTAATTCCCGTGAAGTAATTTTATTAACTTTAAGATGCTCCTAAATGTCTAATTGTCGCTAATTTACAATACATATACTGTTACAAAATTGCCCACAAAGGCGAACATTCATTTATGAATGTTAAATAGAAAACCTATGTAGAAAATTATAATTAGGTTAAATAGGTACCTACGTAAGCCCAGGTGCATAGAACTGAACAACTTTCCCCAAGTAACATAGGTCGAAATCTTAAAATTGAAAAAAAAAATTTCATACAAACATGAGTCACGTGACCTGTCACTTGGTATGAACATTTCATGTTCAATTTTAACTTTTCGACTTGTGTTCCTTGGGGAAAGTTGTTCAGCTTTATGCACCTGATTACCTCGTAGAATATACGCACTCCATAAAAATTAATCCTGTATAATAATATAGAAATGAATCCCTGTTGCCATTGGACACGGCATACGGCATCACGCGTGAACGGCTGGACTAATTTCGCTAATTCTTATTTCGGCGTGTTTGTTATTATCAGGAGGTTATTACAACGATAATATTATAATATTACCGTGACGTTACTGCCGGTAGGTACCTAAAAGATTTCTAATTGTATACTTAAATGAAAAAAGACAAACATTTTTTTTTCATTCTCATCATAATTATGAAAATTTGAACGAGACAGACAGTGTATTAAATATTCCATGTTTTAAGGGCAAGGTAGGTACCTAATGACGCGGGTGAAACCGCTAGCCACAGATATTTATATTTTTTTTGATTGATGAGTTTTTTTAATTAGTTACCTACCTAGGTACTTATAACGTATACAGGATTATATTTTATGGAGTGCGTAGGTATATTCAACGAGGTAATCAGGTGCATAAAACTAAATCACTTTCCCCAAGAAACTTATGTCGAAATCTTTATATTTAAAATCAACTTTTCATACAAACATAACGTCACGTGACCTGTCATTTATGAAAAGTTCATTTTCAATTTTAAGATTTCGACCCATGTTCCTAGGGGAAAGTTGTTCAGATTTATGCACCTGATTACCTCGCAGAATATACGCACTCCATTAAAAATAATCCTGTATATCAGATATATACAACATGTAACAAAAACCTTGTCCGATCCCTGAGACTATTATTCGGTATCGTACTGCGAACACATATACGTAGCCATAAAATGGATTGGAGATTTTTTCTCCCAATTGAAAATAGGTAATTAAATCAAAATAAAAACTGATCCAAGGCAACAGCAACACTGACCGCTCATCAAAGTTCACGTTCTTACTACCTGCAGCTTTGTGTCAAAGAAGCCGCCTATGCGAGGCGGTTCACGAATACGCCTTTATTGGATCCGACAGGGGTTTTGTTACATGTTTTAGATACTATGAGCAAAAAGATGTTTAGCACTAACTAAATAAAGATCACCATCTTCCTGATCCCAATTTTATTTGGGGTCTACGCACCATTCGGCACCATCTCCTTCCATTTTTCTCTATCTGACGTCATCCCACTAATAACATTCTTTCCCCATATCATCTTTCACTAAATCCATCCATCGTTTCTTTGGTCGTCCCCTCCATCTATATCCATCCACCTTCATTAAATACTCATACATACACACATACAAACTACAATAAATAATTAAGTAATAATTCCGTTGTTTACGACACTCGATGTTGTGATATACGAATGACCAAGATAATATATTATTGTTAGTAATTTGGTGCGAAGTCCCTAATTAGATGTTTTTGATATTCGATGTACATTTGGGAATTATAATGTATCGCAATATTTCTAATTAAAGCCAACAATATTGGCGTGATAAATATTAATGAGAGAATTGTGATTGTTTATTCCTTTGGCTTTTTTTATTATTATAATTTATTGCCCGATCATACATAAAAAATATTTAAGTGTATGTTTGAGATATACAATAATAGTAGGTATTTTTAACTCATACAGTAATTGTTCGCAGGACACCTAAGCTATGCCTAAAATTGTTATTTATTTTATTTATTTATTTACTAAAAAAAAAGTTTTTTTTTTCTTTATAATGGTCAACACATGTTATTTAATTATTGTCTGTCTGTTTGTAACGGCTAAATAACAAAAGGGACTAGATAGATACAATTTTACTTGAAGATTGCTGACTATACAGAGTTATTTGTAAAACAGCTGCAACCTCGCAGGAGTCCTAGGACTTTCGATAATTCGGTACTTTTTAGGGTTTCGTACCTCAAAAGAAAAAAACGGAACCCTTATAGGATCACTTTGTTGTCCGTCCGTCTGTCAAGACCCTTTTTCTAAGGAACGCGTAAAGATATCAAGCTGAAATTTATATCAAACTAGATGAAAACCCGGCTCCGCTCGGTTTAAATGTGACTCATGATACACAATGTAGGTAAATATTCTGTAGTCATCGGTTCTATAATATCGGTTCAATTGGCCAATCTCAGGTTTAAAGAAAGAACACATAACAAAGAGTTTATCATAAAAAAGTTTCAAAAACAATATTTTCGCGAAACGTCAATGACTGAAGAAAAGTATTAAGTTTTATTATGATTCAATCAATGTTTCCGGCAAGACGTTTCTATAATAATAATAATATGTAATTAAGAAATAAAATTACCGCTGAGCATTGATTTTTGTTATGGTTAGTATTCTTTTTCTATGGTTGTTATCGCAATTGGCCAATCTCAGGTTTAAAGAAAGAACACATAACAAAGAGTATCATAAAAAGGAGTTTATCATAAAAAAAGTTTCAAAAACAATATTTTCGCGAAACGTCAACGACTGAAGAAAAGTATTAAGTTTTGTTATGATTAACTCAATGTTGCCGGCATTTTCAGGCTACTTAGGCCCATAGATATATACCTTACAGACTACACATATATTTTATAAGTACATTTTGCGTTATTAATATAAACGTTTCGTTTTACACAGTCAAATGAGTCACAGTTCTTTGTGATGGCTACTTCTTTGGCGCGACATACGCGATGTGTTAATTGGCGAGGCGTATATTATGCAACGGAACGTGAAAAAAGCGAAATAAATATCGCGTTCCGAAACGATTCTGGTCCCAACTATCATGCAACTGTCATACGCCCTGTCAGCACTGTAATCACTTCAAGGAGGTTGTATGATAATAAACTCCTTGAATCACTTCGAAGCAGAATTATCTGTTACGGAACGCGGCCTTATTAATTACCCAAGATGGCGACTGCGGTTTTTTTGTTTGTCAGTGCCATTAGAATTTAACGAAATTCTCCATAATCCGAATTTTGCGGATATATGTTGTCGACTCGAAATCAATATTTTTTTATGTTTTGTTATTCATATAAGGTTTCAATCGAGTCTACCGTAGCCCTGAACGAAATTATTAATATAGATACTCAGGTTTACTGTCCTTTAGAGCTGTGAAAAAATGACCTACAGGGTACACCCCGCGAACTTAGAATTTTGAAATTTGGTACAAAGCAACGTGTTATAGCACTGATTTAATTACATCAAATAATAAAAATATTTTTAATAACTTTAAACCTAGTTTTGTACGGAACCCTCTGTGCGCAAGTCTGTCAGTCAAATAAATAGATATCGGTTAAATAGCGATTGAGCATGATAAAAAAAAACTAACGAATTATCAATAAATTAATAGTTTAAAAAACATTAAAAAACACGCTTTACTTAATCGTGGTCAAAGTTCATTACAAGACCTTTCTAACAAGTCCAAACACGGCTATGATACGATCATCCTTCATGAAGTTCCAGTTCATATCTTCCGGCTCCATCATCAGATCAGCTCGACAGTACCATATTATTGTATTGTCATCAAAATCACATACAACTGCCAATTTTCATAACGCTACGACCTTTAGAAGATGGTTAAATTAGTTTTCTTAGATTTGACTACATAGTTACATACATACAGGACGACCTAATAAAAGCGTGTTAAAAATCAAAAAGTCTAACAGTCTTATTCATAAAAAGTTAAAATAGGTTTATTAGCTTGCTATAATGAGAATCCCGAAAAGCATTATTCATAAACGTTCAATATCGCTAAAAAGCTTTTTAAGTATTCAATAGCGGCTTTGTAACTTAAAACAGGGTCGACCCGTCTATAAACCTTTAATAAACAGAAATATGGCCGACAAATGTATACAACAGCTGTTTTCGCGTCCGAACCGTCTAATGGTTAGTTGGTTGAAGTTAAGTGTTATTTGCAAGGAGCTGGGAAGTAGATATTAAAAAAAATCATGTAATCGTGTTTTCACCAAATCCATCAATAAATTCTATGGAAATAAAATAGGCCATCAATTTATCAACGAAAATAAATGTAAATAAACACTTGTGTACCTTAACGAAAATTGTTGAACTAACCATAACTTCCTCCAGCCAATTTTCGCTTCTTTGCCTTTTCTTTATATTTTTTTGGTTTTCCATTAATTATTGTAGTACTCACAAGAAAAAATACAAAGAAATCCAATTTTCTTCAAAACATATACACGTGAACGAAACACAAGAAAGCTTCCAAATGTCACAAGAGACGTTGTCAAACTTTTTTTTTTTGCGTTTTTTGGCCATTTAATCTATGGATTCATCAGAACGACAACTTAATCACGTTAAAACGCGTTAAAACGTGTTATAACGTGCTATAACGTGCTATAACGACATCTTTACTATGACGGGTTTATGGAACGTTTATGAATAGACAATTTTATAAAAGGTTTATTAGTTCTAATGAGCATTTTAACTAATGAGTGTTTAAAAAATATAATTTTTATGAATAAGACTGTTAGAACAAATGTTGTTGTTTGTGATGTTAGTTATATTCTCCTGGGTGTTTAACAAATAAGCATGTATACTCTCTCCTCCGCGACTTTGACCGCGTTTTAGTGGGTTTTTCCTTCATACTATAAATATATTCGCCTTATATTAATTTATTTTTATTTCGTTTCATGATCGACCGCCCGCACGTCATAATATAATTCGCGCGTGGTACTTAGGAGCTTTTTTCAAATATTTTATTGCGGAGTTATTTTAAAATTGTGATACCTCCTGAGATATTAATTAGAATGAAATTAACTCGTCGGCAATTTGGTTTAAAAATAAATACTTTTATTGGATAAAGAATTAATTTTTATAAGGATTAATATCATGTCTATAAAAATGTGTTCGCTAATTATGAAATGTGTTACGACAATTTTGATTACCACTAAAAATGTTATATTGAGTTAATCTTAATATAAACATATAATTATGTTCATAAGATGTCGCCAACTTTTTCTTATATTTTAACGTGATACAATTCCGACAGACTTCATTTTCGCGTAACTTTGACCGTTTACGAAGAGCATCATTACGGAAAAATACCTATTAAACAATATTTTTCCCGGATATCCAACAATTCTCATAAATGCTTAGCTTTTATTGATTGTAGCTTGATGTTATATAGCTTGTAGCGTTCGTCGATAAATGCACTATCAAACACAAATATTTTATCACATAGAACCAGTAGTTCTTAGTATTAGCGCGTTCAACCAAACAAACTCTTCACCTTTATCTATTTACTAGGTTTTAATCGCGACTCCGCCCCCTTCGGTTATCGGAAAATTCTCGTGACACAGTAATAATACGTCACACACACACGTGCGTGTCTCAGTGCTTGTAACTAAACTCCGCCAAAACGGCTTGACCGATTTACATGAAATTTTTCGTGTATATTGTATATTTTCTTGTATATAACAATGCTTGCCAGGTCAGCTAGTAATATTATATAGTATGTATAATCTCTTCAGACCAGCTCGGTGGCAAATCTCAATTGAGATAAGCCATGTACCTACGCAGGATATAATAGGGCACAAGTGTGTTCACAAACACATGTGCACACCTTGTTCCTTCATCCTCATAGTCCGAAGGAACGGCGGACCGACACGACCGAGAGAGATCAGGCGCTGGACCAACGGCTTCACGTGCTTTCAAAGGCACGAGGGTGTAAGCACCGCCACACTTCCAGACTCCGAGCGGTACTGAGTATTTCTTATCAGAAAAGCCAGTAATTATTTTTCTAATTTTCCAGCTAAAATATAAATAAGTAGGTAAGTACATACGGGTTTAAAAGCACTTGATTAAATTGGAGATAAATAAAGATTTTGATAGAGTTATTATGTCTTACAGGAACGGAAAGACTTCTAAGAAAATCAGCTAGTAAAATATAGTATTCTCAGTAAATATTTAATCCAATAATTAAAACAAAAATGACACATTTTTTTAGCCAGGCCAATAAAACAAAGCCTAAAATTCCAGGTACGACCAAGCGGTCGACAGCCTCCGCCGCGAGATCGGCTTCCACCAGGAGTCTGGCAACACCGGCGCCATCGGCAGGCTGACCGTCGCCATCGTACTGGTACAGCTGGCCAGGGGAGACCCTGTGGCCGCTGAGAAGGCTTACAAGGTGACACATTTCATTATTAACAGATTGAAAAACTACTGAAATAGACGAGACCTCTGTAACTTGGAAATGAGTCCAAGTCTTCATTTTAAATCTATAAACCATTTTTTGTACAGTCCACGCATATTCTACGACAGTCTACAGATTTGCACGTGACTTAAACATAATAAAACTTTACAAACTTGAAAGTAGTGCCCGTGAATAAAAAGGTCAGAGGTAAGCGTTTGTCTTTGTTTCGTCATGTTATGAGGAAGGATGAACTTCACATAACTGAACAAGTTATACGTATATCTGTGGATGGGTATACAAGCAGAGATGCAATGATGATATGAGAAAGAAGGGAGTGGATAACGCGATGAGGGAAATAGGGATGAAATTAAGAAAATTACCCAATTCGCCGATACCCTATAAATGGGATACAGGCAGGGAGATGAAGATGATGTTGTACTGAAACTTCACCAGGAAGTATGTAAGTGAAATGCTTTACAGATGTTAAATGCCTCAAAACCAACATATTCCAGGAATGGGGCAGCAACTGCGAGGTGGCCGAGATGCAAACACTGGAGCAGATCCTCCAGGCATACGACGAAGAGGACCGCGATTCCGCCAGGAAGGCCCTAGCCAGTCCCTTCATACGCAACATGGACGTGGAGTACGCGAGGCTAGCGGCCATGGTCCCGCTACCCGAGGCCCTGGTGCCTGCCCCCAGGGCCGCGGTCAGGGAAAACGCGGCCCCGAGCTACGTCAGCGCTAGTGCTCAGGGTACTACCACTGCGGTAAGTGTTCAACTTCGTCTACACTTAATGTATGTTCTTGGTCAAGAGTGGACTTACATTGGGCATCATGTTCAAGCACCTTGAATGTTGAATGCTCATACTTAGTACCTCAAAAGGAAAACGGAACACTTACAGGATATAGTTGTCCGCCTGTCTGTCCGTCCTTTCGTGTGTCAAGACCCTGTATCTCGGGAACGCTTGGAGGTCTCGAGTTGATATTGGAACCCTATATTCAATTCTACAGTCCCTTGAAGCTGTGATAAAATCAAACTTCTAAGTTAAAGAAAAAAAATTATGGGTGTGTTTCTCTCAAGGGAATCACAATTTATGGGGTATAAATTACTAATTCTTTCCTTTGACTAGATAGACTAGAACTATAAAATTTGGCAACTAATATCGTCTTAAACTACAAGTACAGGAAAAAGTATAAATTTGTAATATGGCAGGATAACAGCCAAAAATGATATTGGCCTAGCTGTTCAATGACCGGATTCGTATGCACATGCAGGTTCGAACCCAGGCGAGGACTAATGTGTATTTTTCAAAGTTATGTGTACTTTCTTAATAATTCTAAGAAACCATTGACAAGCCGAGAAGGAAAAATTCGTGAGGAAACACATTGTCGATGATCTTTACGACTGTAAAAAACATTGACAATGTGTTTCCTCTAATCTTCTAAGGTCTATGTCTCCTAGTTAATCTGCTATCATGATGATACCGGCCTATAAACGTCCCGCTGCTGGGCACAGGCCTCTTCTCATATAGAGAAGGAATGAGCATTGGAACAAACAGGTTTCCTCACGACGTTTTCCTTCACCGTGTCCATAATATCTTAGAATGATTAAGAGAGTAAGTACTTACATGAGAATAAAAACTAATATTTTTCTTTAATATTCCAGGAAGTTATGCACGAAGATGAGGAGTCTCCGTACGGGCCGGTCAGTTACACCAAGAAATCTGAAGACGAGGAGGAAGAACTCTGCTAAGCTTCGACGACGTGACGTTTATTTAATCTGCTATTTAGAACTAATTGATTATAGCACGACACTGAACGCAACTGTTAAAAAATGTTTGATCATTTTAGGACGTTCAATTATTTGAATTTTGTGTTTGACACATATTTTTTTTTCTTTTTTACACATGGCCATCTAATCCTAAACTAGGCAGAGCCTGTACTATAGCAACCAGACAACTGATAAACATACTTATATATTTCTAAATACATACATATTATAGATAAATAACACCCAGATACAGAACAAATGATCGTGCTCGTCACACAAAGATTTGTACTGGGTGGGAATCGAACCAGACATCCGACTTAGCCGTTTGGATCACTAACCACTAGACCAAAAGGCCCGTAAATTTTTTTTTATTGAATTTTCAACTTCTAAGAATAATAATAATATTTCAAGACAGCTCACACGGTCATCTGATCCCAAACTAGGTAGAGCCTGTACTATGGTTACCAGACAACAAAACTACATAATATAGATAAAATTACCCACAGACACCATGCTCATTATACAAAAAATTGTCCCGGGTGAGAATTGAACCGACGACCTCTGGTTTCGCAGTCCGAGTCGCTAACCACTAGACCAACAGTCCAGTCAAGGAATGTCTATTTTCATGTCCCTTAAAAGTTAATATAGCTAATTCATTCAGACATAGGTACATTCATTTGGAATCCTTTAAAGAGATCTTTAAAGGATTATTATATTACATTAGCCAAATATTGCCATTTCCAATAATATTATAAACATTTGCTTAATGAATTGATAACTTCAATTCTTCAAGTTGGTAAAATTAGATTTCGTTTCCTCTCTCTGGTTTTATATTGGTATTATTTATGTCATTGGTATTTAAATAGAACTCCTAAAATCGAATAATTCCAAAAAAGTATTACGAAAAATATTATTCTTTGTATTCATCATAATATCTTGTTTCATTAATTCTGTAAAAGCTTTAAAAGATTTTTTTTATAATTATTTATTGCAAACTTGTTGCTAAAACTAGTTTATTTGAGAAACTGGTTAAAGAACTAGTTAATTAATTATGTTATTGAGTTAACTAATCTGTTTAATAATGTAAAGAAAATAGCGCCAACCTGTATTTACCGTTTAGTTGAGCTTGTAGCTCATCAAGCTATTATACGGCTGTGATATACTCAACTTAAGTATAATTTCATATTATATTAGATTAGTTGGGTTGGCGACTGACATCATTAGCAAAATACAAAAAAAACATTAATAAGTTATGAATTTTAATTGTAATCATTAACAAATACAATGTTTAAACCGGAGGAATAGAATCTATTTATTGTCAAAATTCTATATAAATACGTGTAGGGAAAACTTTGAAACCCTCTTTACGAAAATAGCGCGGACCGAGGAGTATGAAATATCGCTTACTTATAGTTTTTATAGAGAAGGAGTGCAGAATGCTAATATTATTTTTTAATATGAATCAATAAAATAACATTACTCACACTACTGTGTATTTGACATGCACACACACACACACAACTGTGTATTTGACACACACACACACAATTTACTCTTACGTCAAAATTACTGTGGTCAAATTGAGAAGAGAGTATTAATAGGAGTATGTATTATATGACATTCAGTAAAGACTTATTTACTGAATGTCAAACTTATACATACTCTTTATAATAATACGTAAAGCAAAAGCCTAAACACCATTTTCAAACTTGAAATTTAAACGAATTACGGTCGATTTTCAATCATTATTGGGACTTTAGTTTCTTTAAGTACATTACAATTAAAATAATATAATAATAATATCTTGGGACAGCTCACACACGGCCATCTGATCCCAATGATCATAATTTTTTTTTCAATACTAACCCGTAGCAATACATTTTGTCCTGGTTTCAACCACACCACCATCCACCCCTATCACTTAGGGGTGTGAAAAATGTATGTTGACCGAATTACCCGATATGCACATAAAACTTCATACAAATCGGTCCAGCCGTTTCAAACATCGCGACACGTGAATTTATACTAGATATTTCGTTGTATTTAAATACCAATGACATAAAATGGAATGGAATATTTTATCGTATACTAATATTTTACACAGCTTAATTACAAAAATTATTAATAAAGAGTAATCTCTAATGGCATCTACCATACAACCTTAATTTATTTGACAAGAAACATTTTAATTAAACAAGAGAGATAGATACTTTTTTGTACTTACCAAAAAGATTTTTAATATTGACAAGTTGTGTTAAAAGACATTTTAAATCTATAGGTACATTATTATTTTACCTCACCAATCGAAAATAACCATTATAATCGGCTTACCACAAGTTACCACACATAATATTATCAACATACATATATAATTCAGTAAATATCTTAACAGGAACACATTTAAAAACATTAAAATAGGCATGCTGACTGGGTAAAGAAAACGTAATTGTGTTTAGTCCGTCAGTTAATAAAAAAATATTACACCAGTATTTTTTTGTTTTATCAAATTTACAAAATAATGACTTAGTTAAAACGCATTAAAGTTGGGTAGTGGGGGCTCACTACGTCATGGCTCGGTATAAAATTTACCAAGGCGTGACGTCATGTGACATTTCAACTCAATATATCTCCGTAATGTTTTGAACACGTGAAAAATGAATAATTACTTGTCCAATACTTTTCAATAATCTGCCTGATACGCGAAAAAAACTTAGTTCACACGTCTATAACTATAAATAATTATCTAATACAGGGATAAAATAACGGAAATTATGAATATAATCTGCCCGTGACCATGACACCTGCAAAGGTGTTGAAACGTCGGGAACTAAAATCAAAATAAACCGCGATAGAATCCGTAATTAAAGTAGTTTTATTTCAATTATGAATATGTTAAATGGTCGTGCTATCATCAACAAAGTAATAATTTTGTTTGCTATGCGGCTACAAAGCCCCCTATTATAATATTGTGTCTGTATACTTATAAATTTATCTATCACATCTTTTTAATATTATACTGTATTAATTATATCTTAAATATATATTAAAACGTATCACAGAAACGTTAGCAATCATGAAGATTAATATACAAAGTGTTTCAGAAAGATGAATAATATTTTCAATTTTATAAAGTACTAGCTGTTTCCCGCAGCTCCGCCTGCGGTCTAATTTTTTTTATATAATTGAGATGCAAGCTATGGATACTCACACACCACGTACTGGCGCCGTTGTAGTACATGCTATGTATCAGAGATGGCGCTGTATGTGAAAAATAATTTTTATATTTGGTTAATTTTTATTTTATATATTTGGATATTTGGTTTAGAGTTGTCGTTAAAATCTTTTATAAATGCTCTCACTTCTTTTGTTGGAACAAAAAAAATGATTTTATGACTAAGCCAAGTTTAAGTTCATATTTCAATATCTGATAGTATTATTTCACCTTTTTGAAACACGTTGTATACGTTACTCTATTGAGAAAATAACAAGAATTTTACATACAAATATATGTAAAATCCAAATGAAAAGTCAAACAATGGCTTTTATATTTAGTAATCATACGCACACATGTAAAGTATGTGATTATTATACAATTAATTCTTGTTCCCACATAAACGTAATTTTAAAGTAACCGATCCGCTACAAACTAAAATCGCATTTATATCTATCGAAGTAAAGTTAAAATTCTAATGATATTTAAAAAGAAATCGTGTTTTGCTAAATTGTACTTTAGATCTTGTGGCATAAGAGCTAGATTGGAAAATTAGTGTCGGGATCGCAGTCTTCTATACCATGCTTCGTGAATAAGTAAATATATTTATATATAACACATTATTAGTGAGATTCGTAGCAATATCATATAATATTGTTAATTCTCTCATAGATTATAATACTCGCTATCGTATCTCGGTGTCACGCGGCTTACACTCGTCAATTGTTTGAGCTTTACAGTTGTCTGATGTGACGTCATGCGGTAGAAATAGTCTGCGTGTATGGAATGTGATGCGTAAACTTGAAGCGGCGGTAGCCTAATGGCTAGGGCGTTAGACACTGGTTGCGGGTTCGAATCCCATCCATTACACTACCGACGTGAACCCACTCGTAACACAAGCATCTTAGCTTAGCACGAGGGGTTAACAAGTTTACTAGCAATGTGTGACCCACATTGCTAGTAATCTAAATTTAAAAAAAAAACTTAAAATTAAAAATATGGAAAATTAACTAGCTTTAGCTCGCGGCTCTGCCCGCGTGGGCGTCGTTTATCGCGACAAACAGTACTTCAGTCTTTCGCAATTAATGAACTATCTAACCACGACGTCAGTTCAAATCCAATTTATTTTATTTCATTTATTTATTCAGATAACTTTGATCCATACATTAGACATAAACTAGCACAAAATAGTAAGCAGGGACTTGGTCCGCTGCACTAAAATCCATGTCAGTGGACAATCATGCCTAGCAGCAATGGCACTCAAGATGCTGTGGCGACTTCCACGCAACCGACTAACGAATGACGCTGTCTTTTTGCGCCATAAAGCTGCAAAGCCATCTGTGTGTGCATCAGCAAACATTGCTGATGCGCTACAGAAACGTGGAAGCCGCAACAGCGCCCTGAACGCCAATGTCAGTGAACACAGTATTATATTTTAATATTACGCATCACACTCTTATACATGCACTTAAATTGCCTTCTATAATTGCTTATTCCCGAATACAGAAACGATAGTTAACTTTGAGAAGGTCTTAAATGTCTATGTCGCTACTTATCACCTTTAAGTGACAGAAGCAGGAGACTTAACGGCGTCCTTAAACTGATTGTAGTTTCAGTATCCACCATTTTATCTTCAATCTAAATTACAGTTCTTAAAAATCCAATTATTTATTGTTATTATGTACCTATTATTTATTATATTTTTAGATTTAATATATATCGTTTGCTTCTTGCGCAGCAGACATTTTAGTAATAGTATATAATTCCCTTTTTCTTCTTAATTACGGCTGATTTCATAAATATTCATATAAGAAGCGACTTGAATACATGTTCATGTTTGAATATATAATTACATATATGTTTATGTAAATGTTACAGTTGAATTTATATGTTAAAAGTTGCATATGTATTGACTTTTTAATTACATAAGTTATATAATGTATATTTTTAACTATAGTTGGCAGTATTCGTTAACCGTTATGTGTCTATATAGCTACTGGTACTAAACTTATAAAAAAAAGAAGACGTATACATATATTTTATGACTGATTTAATCTTTACAATTATGATTATTTTAGTGAATGATCCAATACTTGTTTACGTTATTAATAAAATAATTCTGAGATATCGAAAATTCGATACCAAATCCGCTGTTTGACAAAAAGTCTTGGTCAAATTCAAATTATTTATTTTGCAATTAGGATATTGTTACACTCACTTTTACACCAGAGGTCAAGTTAGGTTACAAGGTCAGGAGTCACAGCCTCTTTTAAAGTCCAAAAAATTGATTAATATAGAGTAAATAAATGCAGGGCCTTTCCTGGACTAGCCTTTTGAAAGAACCAGATCGATTTGAGGAAGCCTGTGCCAACAGGTGGCATACCTCGAATTGATAATAGAAATATGTTGCTTTCTAAACTCGCACTCAAATATTGATTAAAATTCATACAGTTCGGCCTTTAAACTTTTACCAAGACTGATGGTAAGCCGTCGGTCCCGACTACAATTCGTCGATCTTCGGTAGACCTTAAGTCATTTTGACAACCAATCTTACTATGGTATACCTTCTGTACTTACATAGAAAAGTTAATATTTACCTAGTATACAACAAATGTCCGCTGTCTTTACGCTTGGATCTTTTAAACTAGGTACTCAACGGATTTTAATTCAGTTTTTAGCAAAAGATAAGAGTGATTCAGGGATTATATATTACACATATAATTACTAGTTAATTATATAAGTTTAGTACGGTAGCTATGTTAACACTAACAACTTAATGTATAATCTAAAAGTACATTACATTAATAGTTATATATTTCAATGTTATTATCTATAAATTCAATTATTAATTGTAAGACAAAGAGGTGGAAATACAATTTATTTAGAATCGCACGCTTCAGTATTTTCACACTTGTAGCTTGTTCTGTTAGCCGTTGGCCTAAGATTTATATTGACTTCGTAATTCGACAGGCGACACGTCGCCATTACCAGATGAAATATAGGTACACCTTTTATACTTACTAGTTTTGTTAGATACAATGTCAATGTTACATAAATACAGAGTTATTGTGTCGTTAACTTGTCGGATTTGAAAGACCATAGGATATTTACTTACAGAATGACTACTAATGACGGGTCAAATAATTTTATATAACAAAACTGAATTATGGTTTTTGAGTAAATTAAAGGAAATATGAAATAATATACCTAATTTGTAAGGTTCTAAAATGTAGGTATCCAGCTCATGAATGCAAAAAATAAATATTCAAGCCATAATTCATTTATATAAATTCATTCTTTGTAAAATAAAAGTGAGCATCATTCCAAATTTTAAAATAATAATCACAGTACACATTTCTTTTTAAAGAAAGTTACACTTGGGTTGCCATTTAGAAAAAAAAATGATTCTTTATAAAAAAAAACATTTACATTTTAAATGACCTGTTTGAACAGCATTCTGTACCTATTTATTCTTTCTATTATAATAATAATTATGTACTGTATAACTTATTGTTATATCAAATCGGCGTAGTGAGATATAGTGATATAAGTGTTAGCGCATTTACGAATAGATTATATTCTCTAGGACATACGATGGCGCTCAAGAACCGTCGCGGGAATGCCTTTATTTCGCGTTAGTCGCTACCTTTTACTTCATATTATGTTGTTGATTTATTTCGTATAATATATTCATAGTGCGAGTCAATCATTATTATCAGAAACTTTATTTAATGTAATGTGTAAATTAACAAAAAAAAGCATCTGTTTGACGAGGATTTCGTGGTTTTTTGTTTAAAATGACACTATTGGTGCTGATTCCTCTGTACGCACACTAAACTAAATCATTGCTGTCTTTTACTAACATACAGCGTGAGAAAAGGACGGCAACAGATAACAACTATTATGCAATGTCAAACTAGTTATCGCCTTGAACATCAGTGTTTTAGGGCACACGTTTTTACCTGTCGCCAAGAATTTTAGTCAGAACTAAATTTGACAGTTCTAATTTTCGTCTGTCCTTTTCTAACTAAGTACAAGTGACAAAGATACCGATAGACTTATTTAGTTTAGTACGTGTTTAACAGAATCGGTGCCAATATGTGCTATAAAAATATAGATGATATTATTTTAAATAACTCGCACTACCTTTACTTTTCGTTGTACAGAACTATCAATTACGTTAAAAATATTTATAATTATTGAGACTTTTAATTATATTCTAGTTGAGTTTATTTGTAGGTATATTTAAATGTTTATATTTTGCTTCTAAATTTAATATTCTAGTGTGAGTGAGAGTTTGTTGACAGTTCTGTGAGTGCATTGTCGATTAAATATATTATGCTAGAAATTTCCAAGTTCTTTTGGTGTTTATTTACTTACCATCATATTCTGCTTGCATGCTATACAAAGAACGAGTTTTATTTAATTTCATGCTGTAAATTATTCAATTATTATAGTCACTTTTAAATCGTAATTACTTAATGAAGACGGGAAGCATCCCAGAATCGAATCTTGTTGAATTAAACAGTTTAATCGGCAGTGTATAGATAAAGAAATGTTTGGATTCACTGCGAAAATATGAGGTTAATATTATTCTAAGAAACGACAAAGTTCTGTGTAATACACTTACTCAACCTTGTATTTTATATGCTTCAATAAAGATAATCTACATTATGGATATTGAAATTGAGTCGACACGAAGTATTACTATCATATACAGTTTTTTAGCATCAGACATAACCAATGTATAGTGCGATTCAAAGTTAATGGCGGCTGTGTAAGTTACACACTGCGCAGTACCTCCCGGCCACACTGGATCGTGTATTTGATACAGCAGCGACTCGCTTCTTGTTCAAAATTATTGTTAACTTGTCGCAATAAACAATTATTGACGTTTAATATAATATGCAAAAAAAAATACATTCTTACTCAATTTTCTAAACATATGTGGCGACTATGATGTCATTCGCCGGTGGTTACCTGCGGCCACTGGTGCGATTCGCTAGAGCGCCAGTCTTTACCCCGCTCAGACGGCGAATGCACGCTCACAAATGGACCCATGTATTATAAATAAATTCGATTGTTACATACAGAACAGTGTTGGTGAATTTTAACACAATTACTACCCTTCTACAATAAGAAAAATATGAATTTGTTGACATTATTTGATCGGTCAATGTTGATCGCTTGATTCCTCATATTTTTCGTAGTGAATACATGAATAGAATTTAATTATTCCTTAATAAAAATAAGATTGTTCGAAATGAAAATAAATGTAAAATTTTAATCAATAGTTATGTGGTTTTATTTACTAATCTATGATCTCTATAACATTATAAAAGTATACTTATACTAATTCACAATTATAGGAAAAACTTCGACAACCTATTTCATACAAAACAAATGTAGCATTTTATTATTCTACACTTGAGGTTAGGCAAAGACAGGTATATATTTGGTGACATCTTTATATTTCTTTTTAATTTACAATGACACTTTAAAAATATTTTAAAATATCAAAACTATTTGATTGCAGCTATGTCACGCAACAAAGTATCAAGATAATGCAAACTATACTAACATCAACACTTATTATTGCTTTTATAACACGTTTTAAGAAATATAAAAGCCATTTAGAATTTAGGCATATTTTATACAATATTAAGGCAATTAATTAAGATTTTTTAAACAAAATTACTTAAGACAATATTCCTAATTTTAACACAATTATAAATGTTGTCGGAACTGTAGTTACAAACCAATAACAATGTTTGCACAACTTTGTTTAAGTATGTAAGTGTTTTAATTAATTAGGATTTACAGTCCAGACTCAGTAATACAGTATAGTGGAGATTCGAACGACTTATTTCGTAATATTTAAGCTTCAAAAATTAAAAGTATAATGATTAAAAGATGAAATTAGTACAATTATATTGGTTCCAGATTTGGCTACCGGTGCGTGAAGGGTTGCAAGCGGTAATTGAAATCCCGCACTGATATATATAATTAACAATAAGTATTCGTCACATTTTGAGAGAACTGAATAATAACAGACATTCAATAATTAAGAGATATTCAGTATTCCATTAAAATTATAATATTACGGTACAAGACAGTAACGAATAATTAAAAAGACAAGTACTATGTCAAATTTAAACCCGCAAGACAAGAAGACAATTATATACAGGTTTATTTTTATCAAGCGTATAAAACTGAACAATTTTTCTCAAGAAACAGGTCGAAATCTTAATTGAAAGTCAATTTTTCATATAAACATAAGTTACATGACCTGTCACTTTGTATGAAAATTTCATTTTCAATTTTAAGATTTCGACCCATGTTCCTTGGGGGAAAAGATTCAGTTTCATGCACCTGATTACCTCGTTGAATATACGCACTCCATAAAAAAAATAAGCCTGTGTTTAGGGAAATTTAAAAAGTTACAAATTCGAAGGGTTTATGAATACAAATCAAAGGCTTCTTCAGACTTGGTGTGTCGATTTAGACACAGTACACGATGTAATTTTCAAGTTAATTGATATTATCACAACGTAACCTTGTAACCACCAAATACTGAAACGCTAATTAAGTTTGACACGGTCTTAAATGTCTATCAGTCGCTACTACACACATTAAAGTGACAGAGACAGCATGAAACTTAAAACTGATTGACGTTTCAGTATTCGGCCGTAAAGTATTAAAAGAATAATAATTTTAATTACATAAATATTTTAGTAAAAATTCAATAGAGCTTTCATATAAGCCCGTATTTTGTATGATTATAATTTAATTATTGCTCCAGAGACGGAAGTATTAAATTGCTTATACATACATTAATTTGAGTCACAAGCAGACATTATTAAAATAATTAAATTTTGATATTCTGTACACACTTTCAATCAAAAGATAAAATACATATATACGTTACTAGCATTTAAAATAATAAAATACGTAGCTTATGAATACGGCCATGTCTTCACTTTATCGGATGCAAGCGAATTTAAGATCAGTATAAAACAGTGTCTAAGGATCAATACATACTATAGCAGTATCGAAGCGTCAATCTCAAAAATATAAAGCACATTCATCTTTTCTCAATAACGTAATGTTGCCTGCGAATTAACTCACACTACGAAATTATCTCTTTTGACTCCGATTTCTGTTCAGAGGTCTAGCTCACGGTGTCTGTTATTGCATCAATAATGCCCAGTTTTTTGATCCCTGGTTAACTAACCAATGGATAAATATGCTAACTAATGGTTTTAATCTCCGTAAAACGCTTTTTGTTTGTCTATCAAAGGGTCAAATAAGTCTGAGAGAGAATGATTTAACCATTTGTTAGAAAAAAAAATGAATGAATAAACATGTTCTGCCTAAGTTTGAAACCATTAGTTGATATTTAATCATTGGTTGAGTTAAATATGGATAAAAAACTGGTCCTTAGTAGCATTAGCCTTTTTCGATGAGTAATCTAACACTATATTTTTTTAAATCGGAAGAGTACAGAGGCGCCATTCTCTAAGTCCAAAAAAAAAACAAAACTTAACGCAGATTATAGTTCAGGAACCCCGGGTCGCTAAATATTTTTCTGGATGTCACCTGGTAGTGTTAGTAAGTACATATTATATATATGTTTTAGGCCATTTAACAGAACTTTACTTAAAAGTATAGTAATTCGAAGGAGATAACGCCTCTGTTCACACTGTTCACGTTAACTGTGGACTTAATGAATAAGGGGCCTGATATTAAACTCTTCAGTTTTATATTATAAATAATAATAATATAAATAAATGTGGATAACATCACATACATTGCTCCGAATCCAATGTAAGTAGATAAAGCACTTGTGTTATGGAATCAGAGACAACGAAGGTACCACAAAGACCCGGACCCGAGACAATATAGAAAAGTGTTTTTTCTACATTGACCCGTCCGGGAATGGAACCCGGGACCTCAGAGTTAGCGACACGTTGTAAACCGGTGTGTACGCCACTCGACCACGGAGGTCGTCTAATAAAATACTATAAAAATATTATTAGTATTTTATAATGAGCACTACGTTGTTGTGCTAAGGTCGAATTTGCTATATTAACTTTAAGTTTAACGCTCCGATGCGTTTCGACTTTAGTATGACTTGACCTTAATATAAACATGTTTCGTTCTTAACACTACTTTTATTTTAGACACAGTTTTGTTTACATATTACAAATCTTACAATCTATTATTAGCTTATTTTTTTTAATATTGTATACTCTACACTAGTTGGCGTCATATGGACGTACGTAAGAATGTAATTTTAAAAGAGAAACATTAAATTTTCAAACAATAAAACATTCTATTGAATTACATAAAATGAATACTAGTAATATTTTTTTAAATGTGAAACACGTTTAACCTTCAAAACAAACTGATTTTACAGTTTATATAGTAATGCATGTATGTTTGTATGTATGTAGGTACGAATCTTTAGCTCATTTTAAAGAAATGACTTTAAGACCCTCGACTATGTATTTTATACCAATGCACTTAAGTCCAAAATTAATGTTTCCCTTTTAAAAATAACACTAATGTACTGGAAAACATCTTAAGGAAGACTGCGCTACATGGATAATAATATATTAAAACTATGCTAGTTGATGTGACAGCCCCTAGCCAAGTGACATTTCTACAAGCGATAAAATAGCATAACGATGATAGAAATCGCTAAATAACAATAATTCA
This sequence comes from Plusia festucae, assembly GCA_950381575.1. NCBI lineage: Eukaryota > Metazoa > Arthropoda > Insecta > Lepidoptera > Noctuidae > Plusia > Plusia festucae. Next base: position 2,575,616 of record OX494430.1, on the reverse strand, counting down.
TTATTATTTTTTTTCATCAAACAGTTTCTAATTACCCTTTAAGAATAAATTAATTTCCACCCATTTTATAGATTCATTTTTTTTTATTCATAATTTATGGAGGAGCCATATTTTATAAGTCACGAGATGTAGATTTCTCTCTCTCATACATTTGAGCGATTCAATCGGCGTAGTCGCTAGTAGAAAATATCAATTGGCTAAAGGCTATATATTTATTAAATACAACTAGCATAACTTAAATATACCATAACACGTTCCTTATACTACCATGCATATTTCTACCGTACCACATTTGTTTCAGTAACCGTATAAGTTATGCGGTTGTCAACTAAAGCGATAATCACTTAATAAAAAACAGTGACAACAACAAATGTTGTATCGTTTAACATCGATGACCAACTAATGTACAACAACGTAATTTCAATATTGTTAAATATGGCTCCGTCGGGGTGTCGACGATTCTGCCAATGTCAGGGTTGGGAAAACCAGTGTTATCAGCGGGGAAAATAAAAAAGAACCCGAACGAAACATAAAATTAAATTTAACATGATACATCTTTTGAACGTAGTAGGTCACCGATGTTCATTTGATGACCAGTGAACATCGCTTGGGTTGTCATTTAAAAGATTGCCAACCCACAGAATGCAATAGACTACGCAATATAGGCGAATTAACAATAATATATTTAATTATAACAATAAAATTTTGTTCAAATCAAATATTTTTTTTTTACAATCATGATTAGTAGACAGACGTTTCATTTTAATAAGGTTCTCCATATTGCTTTTATACCTTCGATGAGTATGAAAAAGGTAAACAATTAAATAACAATATTAAAATGTTGGCCTGTTCACAGTACTTAAAATATAATAATGTCAAATGAAAAATATGTCAACAATTTATAGGTTGTATAATATACTGTTTATGAGTAGTGAAAATGAATTTAGACCGTCAGTTTTTAATAAAAAAATGTGATACGTACATTTTCCTTTATCTAAACTACATGGTTTTTATAAAAGAAAACATACATACTTATCTTTCATTTTTGTTTTTAAACGATGAAAAAATTATTACGTATAATTATGAAGATACAGTGTATGGGAAATTCGTGTGACGTCACTCATACAATTATTGCTGACATTGTGACGATAAAGGCTCCCCGCTCCTGAACTTTAAAATGCTTTTAAGGAAAAAATTCGCGTCAAATTATGTTTTTATTATCTAACTGACGGAATATTAAGATTTTTAATTATCGTACTCAGTATATTACCCTATTTACAAAGAAACAGACCATATTCATAGACGGGCGACAATTAACTTATTTTATATTTTCTCAAATTTCCAGCAGACGTCCGAGATCCGTATTCGACCACAATGATATTAATACTTTGACAGGAATACTCTATCATCTAGCAACTTAAATGTATTTTTTTATTGCTGCGGCTGACACAAGATAAGGTACTTTACTTGTAAAAATATTTTAAGATGATTCTTTTATTTTAATTATTGCAAAATAATTTCGTTTTAAGGCCGTCTAAAAAAAGAAATATTTTATTACTACTTTAAAATTATTTAAAACCTGACTCATTACAATATTTTTGGGAGCCACAGTGATTGTAGGTCTCACAGATATTGTTCACACGTAAATTGTTTTGGTGTGAAATTATTTTAAAAATACAATTTATATTTAATTTGCATTATGTAATTTAACAGTATTTATAAAAAACGAATTAGTAACCATTTAGTTGCAGTTCAGACATTATTAACAAATTTTATTTTAAAATATTTTTACAAGCAAAGGCGTAATAGGTCTAAAAAAATTACATCTTTACACTTTGAGATTACATATAGCCTCGGTTCATTCGTAAAATATTAAGTAACGCGTTGCTCCATAAAAAGGTAAATCAGTTATATAAAAACTTGTACTTTTGTTTGAGAATTTTTGATATTTCAATTTATCATTACGATTATAAAATCAAGCATTAAGACCACAAATAATAACTACATTAGGGAGTAAACACGCGACACATACATAGCTATATTTAAAAGTCATTCTATATTTCTAATAACATAATTTATACCACAGTTGGTAATTACATATTATTAAACTTACACACTTAAGATACAAAATGCTTTAAATTTAATTTGTATTGTCAAATATAATAAAAAATATATTAATAACACAAGAGAAATATTCAAAAACTAGTATTCTCTCGGTTTGCAAGTTTCAATGTCGGTACCCGTGGCAAAAATTAGCTCGTCTTTTCTTGGATTTTAAGTTAGGGAAATTTTATCAAAATCGGATAAGCGGTTTAGCCGTGAACCGTAAACAGACAGACAGTTTCGCATTTATAATGTTTATACTAATATAATATGGATAGTCAAAAGGCTTACAAACAAAATTATAAAAATATGAAGTAAATTTGTTTTTTTTTTATTTTAAACTTCTAAAATAATTATCATCTTCCTGTCAGCCACAAGGCGTCCACTACTAAACATGGGCCTACCCCAATAATTTCCAGATCAGCAGGTTGGATGCGACCAGCACCTAGCGGCTCCTTTACCAAGTCGTCTGTCCTCTTTAATAATACTAACGTCAAATACCAGTATCCATTTTTTTACTAGGAAATCTGGATTACATAAGCGCAATTTCTCTCTAGTTACGTCAAAAGGTAATATGAATGTCGCGAAATGCTACGTATTTTCTGTATAATTGAGAAAATTGCATGTCAAAGAGAAAAGAGCCATTCCTAGCCGTTTGGTTAGAGTACTTATTGCGTTTCCTGTCGGCATTGGAGCCAAGTTGGCGCCAACACACGCAAGATCTAGTTAAACTAATGACATAAAGACATACCGTACAAATTATACGAGATGTAAACTAAAAAAAATACGGACAGCTTCTTTCAATCTTAACATAATTAATAATTTTTTTCTGTGACTGTATTACAAACGACGCCCGCCCTAAGGAATTTAATCCTTGTGTCGCGGGCGTTTTACAAACATTCAAATCACATGCACAAAGAACACCCAGACTTGGAATAAGTATCTGTGGATCACACAAATGCTTGTCTCATGCGGGGATCGAACCTGCAGCATGTCGCGCACAGTGGTAATTAGCGTGGTAGGTATACTACTAGGCTATCCGTGCAGTCAAATCGTAGTGTACGTTTTTTTAACTTATTTCTAAGTCATTATCATCGTCAATATAGATAAAATATTATTATAGACTAGCTGCCCGGACAGACTTCGTTCTGTCAAAAGTAAATTAATTAAGGTAATTCCCGAACAGCAGGAACAGTTTTTTTTTTACATGTTTTTTATGTTTTTCACCTTTTAAACCTTCCCTGGACCTCCACGAACATTTCAAGATCAAAATCAGCTAAATCGGTTCAGCCTTTCTCGAGTTTTAGCGAGACTCACGAACAGCAATTGATTTTTATATATATAGATCATGGGTAATCCAAACATTTAAAAAATATGAAATTAAAGTTGATAACAGATAACTAACATATTTTTAGATCCGTAACATAAAATCATTAACTTTTCTATTACTAGCATTACGGGTTATATTTTTAAGATAATATATTATAAGAAGAATTAAATTATGTCTTCTTCATCACTGAATCACTCAAACTCACACAAACACAAAAAAATATACTAATAATATAAATGCGAATGAAATTATGTATGTTAGCCTACACTTTCATGGCTAAATCAACACACCCGACTGTGATGAATTTCGGTATGGATATAACTTGAAGTCAAAGAAATGGCATAGGCTTCTTTTTTGCCTCGAGAACCGGTATCCACTCCGGTGAAGCCACGGTCGAAAGTTCGTATTCTATAAACATACTATTTTGAACCCTATACACATTTTGGGCTTATATAAATAATATTTAAAGACCTTTGTAAAAGACACGTGTTTAGATCAATATATAGAATGAAAAAAAAAAGGACTGATTTATATTCATTTATACATGCAATGAATAAAAATCAGTTTTTTTTGCAATGCATTCAGCATCTCAGTGTGTAAGAAATAACAGATCTATACTAAGGTACTATACATCTACTCTATAGCCATTAATACCTATGTCTGTATGTTCTTGTGACTGAACATAGTGTGTATGTAAGGGGGTACCATCGGAGGCACATTGGGAGTTGGCTCCTGTGGCTGTTCCTTCTCCTTATTGTTCTTGGTTTTTCTGAACTGGAATCCATTCTTCCTTAAAATCTTTCTCAGCGTTTCTCGTGACCCTTTGAAGTTTATTTCCTCCTTCAGAATCTGTAGCAGTTTATTTATTGTGGGCACCTCTTTCTTGAATGCGTAGAACTCGTGAACTTTTCTTCGAATTACTTGGAGGTCGAACTCATCGATTTCTATCTTTCCTTTCGTCCTGACCCGTTTTTTTGGCGTTTTCTTTAGGGTTTCTGGGTCTAACAGACCCTGTTCCACCAGGCGAGCTTCTTTGACTATGTTCAACACTGTTCTCTCGGATACACCTGGAATAGTACGAGTTTTATTTTAGAATAAGGTATGAATTCAATAAAAATTGGGCGTGAATCAGGTTGGTGGTAACTTCAACCTATTTTGAATAACAGAAATATTTTTTTAATGCAAGATTGCAAGTGATTTTGAAATAGTTAAATTAAATAATGATTTAAAAAAAATATTAGTATGTGGGGCGCACAATTCTAGTATCCTTGTTAACACCTCGTGGTAAGCTTGTGATTACGAGTGGGTTCATGTCAGTAGTGCAATGGGTGGGATTCGAACCCGCAACCACATGATCGCAGTCTTTCCGATATCCGATAACCTAGATATAGGTTACCACCGGTTCAAAAAATAAAATGACATCTTAGTTTCTTTTGTATTATTTTGATTGGTATTAAGGGTATGTAGAAGATGAAAATATATAAATTGAGAAATAATAAAACAAGATAAAAAATGCAGATTATTTATATATTATTCGCTCTGTGTAAACTTAATATTTTTCTCGTTAATGTCCCACTGCAGGGCAAATGCCTCCCATCCATTCTTCCACTCTGTACGCTCTACAGCTATTTTATTATATTTTCATACAAAAAAAATAGTTAATAAATTATCAGAGATATTTCGCTTAGGCAGGCATCATATTCTCATCGCTTGATTTGCGAGGTGCAGATAAACAACCCATCTTCGCGTAGGCTTAAAGCTGCGCGCACAAGATTGCCTGAAGCATTTCGACATCCACTGCTTCGACCTGTCGATAAGTTCGAAGAGTCGCGCAAGAGCGGGCATCAAAGGCCTTATTTACTAAGTAAAAGCAGTTAATGAGCTGTTACCTTGAATGTTATAAAAGCCGTTATCTCTTTCTATAAATTATATATATTGGTCTAAAACATATTATATAGTAACACTGACCGTTGACTCAGAACACAAAAAAGATTTGGCGACTCGGGTAGTTGAACGTTTTTTGATAAGATTACTAGCAATATGGGTCGCACATTACTCGTAATCTCGTTAACACCACGTGCTAAGCTAAGATGCTTGTGTTACGAGTGGGTTAATTTCACGGTAGTGTGGTGGGATTCGAACCCGCAACCACATGATCGCAAGTCCGACGCCCTAGCCTAATGGCTACCGACGCTTCATTAAGAACTATCTGCATTATGCCATGTTATGGAATTTTGGACTTGAATAAGGCCCCAGGTAGCGCAGGTCATGTACGTTGATCACTTACTAAGTGCTTGAGCACTTCTTGTACTGGTCAAAATGAGGAACTTCCATATGAGTACATCTTGATTATTTATAGATCAGTATTATTTCTAATTTCTTTTATATCTAAGCTAAGCACAAATCCTACTAATATTATAAATGAGAAAGTGTGGATGTTAAGATGTTTGGATGTTTGTTACTCAATCACGCAAAAACGGCTGAACGGATTTGAATGAAATTTGGCATGCAAGTAGCTTTGACATGGAAATGAACATAGGCTTCCTTTTATCCCGATTCCTTAAGTAGTGCTCGAGGGAAAATTGAAAATTGTTTATGAGCTAAGCCGTGGGCAGACAGCTTTGAAATTTGGTATTTTTAGAGTTTTCTTAGCACAGACTGAAAAGCATCTCTATTATAAAAGCCCACGTCACTCACTGACTCACTGACTCACTGATTCTGGAACGCTCGCACACTATGATAATTTTTAAAGAAAGAACACATAACAAAGAGTTTATCATAAAAAAGTTTCAAAAACAATATTTTCGCGAAACGTCAATGACTGAAGAAATGTTATGATTCAATCAATGTTTCCGGCAAGACGTTTCTATAATACTTTACGCGCGAGCGAAGCCGCGGGCAACAGCTAGTTTTGTATAAGTATCTATCAGATCATCACATTGCGATAAGAGCATTGCATAACAATGAAAACTAAAATGTAGTATAGACAACAATGCAATGCAATACAAAATTAAAATACTAGTCGCAAAAGCAGTCACTTACATATCTATTTGAATGTGAAATCAGATACCAAACAATTCACTATACATTTAACAAATAGGACTAACAAATGTATTCAAATCTAGTAGATTACAAGCCTCGCAAGTGTTACACGGACTTTGTAATGATAATACATTTCTGACTCGGAGCAAAGTTTAAGCGACAAGTGATTGCAATCTAGAATGGAATATATCACATTTTAATAACAATACTATCTTAACAAGTTAACAAGAGCTGGTATGCTGGGTGTTATCACTCAAAGACGACAGGGCTTGAGAGCAATATTGATGTTATACTGTTGACAAATAAATAAATGTGGACAACATCACATACATTGCTCCGAATCCAAATTAAGTAGCTTAAGCACTTGTGTTATGGAATCACAGACAACGAAAGTACCACAAACACCCAGACCCGAGACAATGTGGAAAAGTGTTTTTCTACATTGACCTGGCCAGGGATCGAACCCGGGACCTCAGAGATGGCGACACCTTGAAAACCGGTGCGTACGCCACTCAACCACGGAGGTCGTCGATATAATAATGGTTACAATATGGTTTACGCACCAACTATCTATTTATTGTTGATAATATCTTAAATCTCCGGACAACCCATACATGTTACAAAGCCATCACAATCCCAAACTAGACAGAACCTGTATTATGGCACCCAGACAACTAATAAACACACAAAAATCTATCCTGGGTGGGAATCAAACCAACCAGCCTGGGTTATAAACAACTAGACTCCAGTTCTGCACTAGGTTAACAGGCCAGTTAAACTTCACATACAGTAGCTACTAAAAACTTACCACTGAAGTCAAACCAACCCTTAGATATCATATACATATACATAAGTATATCATACCTGCCCACAGGCAAGATATAATAATACCAGGCCTATAATTGTCCCACAGCTGGGCATAAGCCTCTTCAAATTGAGTAAGCCTGAGCACTGATCTGGGGTGATTTAGAATCCAGATTTCCTCATGTTTTCCTTCATCATAATTATGTCAAAGGGGTCTTAGAAAAATAAAAAAAGTACATATTAAGTACTTTGAAAGACAGGTTTTTGCATGGGTTCGAACCAGCAACCATGTGCATTTGAATTCAGTCATAAAACCGTTAGGCCACCACAACATACAAAATACTGGGGATTACTTATATCCAGGGCGTTTATAATAGTAGTCCACTAAATAAAGTAGATATCGGTCTCCCAGCTAAGTCTTCATTCAATAAAACATGTTTTTGGTGTAAAACTATTAAATTCTTACACTGACAAACATTTAAAGAACAAAAATAGTAATGTAAACAACTATACCTAAATTTGTATTGTATTTATTAGCTGTTGTTTGCTACGGCACTTGTTATTATATCTCGCTTTACGATTTAATAAACGCAAGTGAAATAGTCACGCTTAGATTCAGGAAATACGCATAGAAACTGAATACATCAAATAGCATACAGCAATTATTGCGAAACTTTATGATAATCTGAGAAATGTAAAGAGACAATACTAATTTCATTAATACTGACCTGTGGCGGCGGATACTCTTACGTATACTTTACTCAGAGGTATTATTGGCACTTGCATACGTTTCTCCTCATCCATAAACTCTTTAACTTTTAATATTATCTCGCGCACTTCACTCGTGATATTTTTCGGCATTTTGTAACGTAATTGTGGATACCACTCAAACAAAAACACTGAGAACTCATAAATGGCCGCTGTTGTCAGCGTGACATATAGTCAAAGATGGCGTCGAAACGTCCCGAACTGAGGTTCCGAATTTCCGATGAGGGTTGCCATTGCCAAGTTGATACTAGGATTAGGTGATAAATAAATAATTAATGTAACTCCAAAAAGTGCTAGATTATTTTAATTTATAATTATGGACAAAAATTGTGCTAAATTTGAAGGACTATTAATTAAATTATCATAAAATCACCAATTCTGCGTTCAATTCTTTTCTGCAATACAAAGGTTTAAGGGTAAAAAATGGTTTATCTTGATTTCCAGCAAAACTACAAGTCCTATGGAAAAAAGTTAAATGGCAAAGTTGTAGGTAATAAAAAGATCTACAACTTTTGTATTTGCAATTTTATCACATAACCTCAAAATTTAGGTGAAAAATTCAAATAACCAAGTTTTTGGTTTTTTATTTTTATCTTTTTCAAAAATAATTATTTTTTCACGAAATTTGCTGAAAACTTACCTTTTTATGTCCCAAATACGCTGTAATTTATTTGATTAAAAATATTTATTTTTTCACCTTATTTTGAATTAATATAAAAAAAACACCCTAATTTTCAATCGAAAATTCACCCGTCAAAATATCAACTTTTTTCAAAAAGTTTGGAGGTTTTTTGTTCGTTGAAATCTCTACTTTCTGATGGTGTAAAAAAATATACATTACTATAGTAAATGTTCTCAGAAAATGCATAATCACTATGTACAATTTCATAAAAAAAATGACATTGCTTCATTTTTTTTCAGTTTAAAGTTTATTTATTAAATTCGAATTACATTTATGTCATAGAAAATCACACAAAATGATTCAGATGAAATTCTGGATGAAGAACCAATGCAGACTGGAAAAAATTGAAGCAATGACATTTTTTTGATGAAATTGTACATAGTGATAATGCATTTTCTGAGAACATTTACTATAGTCATGTATAATTTTTTTTACCACATCAGAAAGTAGAGATTTCAAAGACTTGTAGTTTTGCTGGAAATCAAGATAAACCATTTTTTACCCTTAAAACCCCCCACTTCCCGAGCTCGGATCGACCGTAATTTATTTTTCCTTTCGTTTTTATCATTTTCCCCTCCTTTTCTAATGGGTTTCATCCTACTATTATTTTTTTTGGTTTTAAAAATTATCGACCCTGGTCTATAGGTATTTTCTGATACTTTGAACGTAACTCACATATATGTTCAAAGGAAACCTTATTTTTTTAGCTCTACTTCTTTTTTTTTTGTTTATTCTTTACAGGCCTAAGTCATGGACTTTGCTACCATATAATCCGTTTTTTTTATTGTGTCGTATTCCATTATAGGTAATTTCATTATTAAGTACACCCCTCAGATGACATTATTGTTTCGTCATTAAAATATGCATTTTGCTGATTTTTTAGCAAAATACAACAAAATTATATCAGCTATCAACATGATTACCAAATTATTAATAAATGTTTCTTGACTTATGATACGAATACACATGCTCAAAACTAGCTCGAAAGCAGAATATATGAGCAAGGGCAAAGATCAGCAAGTTATAGGAACTATTTAGTCATTGTGTCAATTGAAATTGAAAAAACCGGCCAAGTGCGAGTCGGACTCGCGTACAGAGGGTTCCCTACAGACCTGTAGGTATATAAGTAAAAGGTCACCCATCACGACAATCGAGTCATAGTTATGGTATTTTTATTGCAAAATGCAAAAAAAATACGGTTTTTTTACTATAATTTACTATAAGACGTTACTTCGTACCAAATTTCAAGGTTCTAAGTCTACGAGAGTTACCCTGTAGGTTTGATTCCCGTGCGAGTTTCGAAAATTTGCGGCATAAACGGCTGTATCTTTTGATTGCTTTGGCTTAGGAGTTTGATTTTTTTCATAGCTCCAAGAGACAGTAGGCTTGAGTAGGTATTTGATATAAATTTTAGTTTGATACCTCCACGCGTTCCTGAGAAAAACGGTCTTTACAGACGGACGGACGGACAACAAAGTGATCATTTAAGGGTTCCGTTTTGTTCTTTTGAGGTACGGAACCCTAAAAATAGTTAACAAGACATGTATTTTGAGCTGACGAACTTTTTTGAAATAATGAAGACGTATTTAGATATTAAGGGCTGAAGTCTCACCACGTCACTTGTGGCTACTATTTTCTCAAATTTGGACGACTATCTTGAACAACTAACTTACAGACTAAAAAGTTTTTTACTTTTCATCTAGTCTTACATTTTAGCCTTTCAAGGGACTTGGCAATATGTTCAAAGCGATAAATTGTAGACACTATGTGTGGGACATAAATAACTTTGAATACCTTTTATTATAATTTCCTTGATACGACCTGTAAATAATAAAGGGGTAGCTAGAGCTTAATACTGGGTTTTTTTTATGAAGTCTACCGCAGTTAACTTGATCCATAGACCCTCTCCAGCCAGATCTTTAGAGAAACTAACTAATTTAGAAACGTTCACTAAGAGCACCTTCGGCGGGATTCGAACCTCAACTTACTCAATACTTTCTTGTTTTTCCAAATGGTGGTGGTATGCTTAAAGCTAACGTTAGGAACAATTATGGACCCTGTTAAAACTTTGTGCGTTGATAACTATCTTAATACGGCAGACAGCAAGAGAGGGCTGGATCATTTTATTATTTAGGGTTTTAATTACCCGACTGCTGCAGAAGAAGGGTATAAATTAATTTTATTAGAAATTGGATGAAAAATGGTTGATCACTGATATATTATATAATAGGTATTATACGTATTTAATGGTCGTCGGAAAAGGAAATAAAATTAAAAAGCATTCTGTACACAATATTTTTAATCGTTGCCAAAATTGTACATGACATGTATCGCTAGTTGACCCATCAAACGTTTAACCACATTCTGGAGAGACCCATATCACTAAGGGGTATAAAAATTGCATACAACCTATAAATAATAATTATCAGACTTATATATGTATATACTTTCTAGGGATATTTAATTTTTTTTTATTAGTGTTGTATAGATACTGTTGTACCTGAAACTTTTCATACCCCATCACGGATGATCAAATTGTTGTTCCGAATCTTCCGAAGGCAATGGACAAGGCAACCGCAAATGAGTGTAAAGAAGTTTTAGTATTTCTTCATTACTTAAATCTTCGTATTTAGTGAACACTGAAAACCAAAATCGGTCGAATAGTATTCTTATTTTCATTTTATCAATTTTTCTCACAACATTTATAACAAAATGCAGGAATTCATTGCAAATAATGGCCAGAGCTGTTGTTGTCATTTGCGTTTCATGTACCATTTCAATAAAATTATCAAAGTTAGTTTCTGTTAAATATTTATCGTGTATTGAACAAAATAACTCGATAAAGTTAGGTAGATTCTCGTTAACCGCTCTATAAAAGGAAGAATCATACTTTTTTACTTCGAAACCGAAGTCGTCTTTAAAAGCGCAATATCCCTCGCTTTGTTTAATAAGAATATCAAAAATCTCCGAATCATTGTCTCTGAAAATTTTACGAAGCGCATCATCCATTTTGATCTTAGCATCTAGAATGTTAAGAATGTTTGCAGAACTTTGTTTGAATATAGTATCAAATAAAAATAACAATATGAGTGAGTTAAAGGGTTCGTTCTTCAATAAGTCACAGACATATTCGACTGCGAAGTATTCTGCGAATGTCATGTGTATAAAAATGGGAATATTATTTGTAACACTATCAATGACGCCAGTTTTCTCTCCCCCCTTTTTAATCAACTTTAAAGTTTCCTTAATCTCCTTCAATTGTTCCCTGCTAAAGAGAATACGGCAGTGTGTATGGAACATAGCATACGCGGCCAGTTGCTTATGTTTGTCAATGAAATCTTTGCGTTCTTTATTGTAAGTTGAAATAATATCAGGATTGTAGATATCCATTTTGTTTTTCGCCTGAAATCGAATTCTTTTTAGTTTGGTTTCGAGAAATCGTTCATAAATCGAAAACATGTGGATATCTAGGTTTCGTGTTTTTGTCTCATGCACATTTTTCATTTCGTTTTGAAAATAATCAGCTAATAAGTATAGATGTAATGGAGTGGATATGAAAGTGAGCATTGTTTGTTCATCTTTACTATTGCTATATAACTTTGTTAGCGTCCGTCCCTGACTTTGGATACGATATGACCACTTGGGAATATACGAGTACATGCTCGCACGTCTTATATGTTCCGAAGCACTAAAATATATGTAGTATAGCGGTGTGAACTTTGGTTTATTCAAATGATTCGAAATACTTGAAGCTGTTAATTCCATATTCATCATGAAATCTAGAAATTCGTAAATATTATTGAGTTGAGCACTATCAAATTCTTCTAAAACAAGATTCGATTTCCAGAATTTTTCTAAATATTCTTCTTTTTCTTTTAAAGAGAGAGGTTGTATCTCGTACGAAGTCCCAAACTCTTTCTGCAGTATTGACTTAATAATGTTGTAGGATCTGCTTGCTACCCACATTTTGTGTTTTGCGGGAAGGCTGCGGACAGCTTTTAACAAATTTAGAACCTCTTTCATGTAATGGGGGCAGATTTCGTCGAATCCATCGAAGAGGAAAATTATTTTGTTCGTATTATAAAAGCGGAGAAACATTTTCATTTCAAATAATGTGCACTCATCGGCGCTGGAGTCCTTAATTCGTATAATACCATTACTTTCATGCAAAGAGATGGCAACTTTGTCCATTTCATGAGGTTTCTCGCTCAGGACTGCTTGACACATAAAACGTACAGTTTCTACTGTATCGATTACAGTTTTTTTCTCTTGCCACTCGTTGAACTCTTTCGAGTACTGCAGTAAGTTGATCCTCACTATCCATACATTCGGGTCAAGATTTTTCATGTTCAGTGACAAGTGAGTGAGTAGAGTCGACTTACCCATGCCTGGTTTCGCTGTTATTAGTACTACGTCATCAGCAACATCGTGCAATGTTTCTATATGTATGTCCGTATCTTTCTCAAGAAGATTACGATCGTATACTTGTTGCTTGACTCTTCCGTAACAAAGACGTCTCTTCACATATAAATGCTTTATCTCATCGTACGTTACATTTGCAATGGGTTTCCCGACTACAATTGTTTCCCTTCCCACTATTTTATTCAACACGTCGCCTTCTATAAACGACATTGATTCTTCATCTATAATAGAATTTAAAGTCAATTGCTGACCTTGAAACGTTATGCTAGCATCCTGTAAGATGGTGACCTGGGTTTGCTTGGTCATGTCGTTAAGATTATTTCTATCATGTATAACGTCGTTAACAGCTAAGGAGAAGTATTCTTTTACATATGCTTCTGAAGCCTCGTTCGTAACAATGATAGTATGTTTGTGGTGAACAGCGCTCGATATCCTTTCTAAGACTTTACACCAATGTCGGGAGTATTTTTTTATGTCACAAATGAGGATCAATACGGTTTCTTCGTTTATCGTCTCTAACTCAGTACATAAAGCGCCACAATCATTCATCGAAAGACACGAAACTTCTTCTAAATCTATCAGAACATGCTGTTTACTCTTGAAATATTGTACAATTTTAGCACTTGTGAGTGAGATGCTTCTAGAAACGACGACGCTTGTGGAGATCTGATCTGGAATTTTCAAGGTCATAACGGCGTCTTCTTTGAATGTAAATTCAATGTTCCTCGCCTTGTTCCGATAAATCATGTTCATAATGCTAATCAATTGATCTTTAACGATATTACTGATCGTATCGTCATAAATTCCTGTTTTTTCTGTGAGGTATGGGCCCACTTTTGGAGTCATCCACCACCTTTGGATCGCATCGTGATATTTGAGGAATATTGCTTCCGATCTCACTTTTAGATTGTTCAAGACGTGGCCTTGCTGTTCTTTAATCTCATTTATCAATGTTTCTTCGACGCTGCTTTCATCAGCTTGGTTTGTGAACAATACCAGTTTGCTTAGAAAGTCATGGACCAGTGCTGTGTCGTGTTCGCCGCATTCGAACGTCGTTTTCGGAAACACACTTGATTTTACTTTGAACCTATATTTGCTCATATCGTTAATTCTGCTGGTTAACTTTTCAAACAACATTTTTGCTCGTTTTTGTAATCCTTCAGAGTGTTCTGTGAACTTCAACAGTTTAGTGTCTGCGTCGTATACTAACACATTACCGACAGCGCTACCGAGACCACCGTTAAGTCTTAGGAAGCCAGTTTCTGACCCATCTATTGTTATTACATGATTAGGTTTCACCTGGTCTATGAGACTGCAGAACTTTGAAACTAAGTAGTCCAACCGTTTGTTGATTTTAGTCTCATTGCCTCTTACTAACAGATCATTATTTCCGAACGCGGCCGGAACTCTTAGTTCACGGCTTGTTAACACTCTCTTCAGACCCAATTCGATGGCTTCGCTTACAGTTGCATCAGAAATGTAGACCAAGTTCAGCTTGCTCTTCATTTCGTGCGAAAATTTTGAACCTTTGAGAAGCTTTAATTTCCCACTGTCAAATGTTACAACACTACCAATCAAGTTGCTCAGTACATGAGCATCTGGAGATTCTAGTATGAGCTTATTTAAAAACTCCGTACTTTTTTCCCAGTCAATATTCTGCTTCTTTAGTATTTCTAAGTATAATGTATCCTTGAGTAACAGCAAATATTCGTCGTTGGTTTTAAAGTCATTTTGTACAAAGAAATTTTCTTTTAATGAAAAGTTTCGATATTCATCAAATTGGACATGAGATATTTGGAAAACTTTTCGCGCTAGTAAGACATGGTAGCGTAGAATGAGTTCATTGTTTAGCATGGTACTGTAGTTAGCCTTTCCGCAGATATACATCGCAATTTGTTCAGCCAACGCGGTTATTTCTTCTTTGACAGCCACTTTTGTTAAATAAGCCGCATGATCGTTAATACAAGTTGTTTGATAGGCAGGCTCCCCCGTTCCTATCAAGTCGTTCAAAAAGTTGACAGTGCGGATTAACGGTGCTTTTTCTGTTCCCGTACCTCTGGCTGGCGTATACATAACAAAAAGACATTCAACCTCTTCGAAAGTTCCGTCAAATAACAACTCCTTTTCGTTTTTTTCAAATGCTCGTCTGATCAGCAAGTAGCTTTTAAAATATTTCGTTAACTCTCTACTGTTTAGCATTTTTAATGTCTGGTCGGTCTCCTTATGTTTTGCTTGTATAAAGACGGCTATTGGTCTATCTAATCCTTTGACTTTAGCTCTAAAACAGATGTCATCAAAGCAATCGATATTATTTACGTTGGTCGCTAGTAGAAACTTTTCAATCCTCTTGTCATTTTTTGCTCTAAATTGAAGTAAGCTGATTAGTTTAGTTTCGTATAGGTGACCGCGAATCCCGCCGGTTCCGGGACGTTTTTTATACATCTTACAGTTGATTTACAGCTTTACCACATTTAGCCACAGTTTCTGAGGGTCAGCTCTACACCAGAAATAGCTTCCAGGCACTGAAAATACAAACAACAAAATAAATCAGGATAAGTATAATAAGGATATAAAGATAATTCATCTTTTCAGGCTTTGGCATCGGACTTGCGATCATGTGGTCGCGGTTTCGAATCCCACCCATTGCACTAACGATGTGAACCCACTCGTAACACAAGCATTTAGCTTCGTGGTAATCTAAATGTTTGTGTTACGATTGAGTAATAGGTGGGGAAGGAATGAACAAGAATGCTAACAATACGTGACCCACATTGCTATAATTATAGTAAGCTTTTAAAAAATATATAATACTTCAAAAATAACAACAAACAAATTATTAAAGGTAACAGTCCACTGGAACATGTGAATGAACATTATTCACAACGATCGCTTATCCGCGAATGGTAGTTTTATGATAACGAGTGAGGCGCGGATTGAAGGGTGATAATTAAAATTATTCGACCCATACTACACCAAAAACTCGCAAGAAACGCCTGAGTCACCATCGCCACTATCACGGAAATACATGTCATCGTTTCAGAAATTCATAAAGTGTCCTTCCGTCAATAATTGAATAATGCGACGATACATCGTTTCTATTATAGACCAATCCTTAAAGACCAAGCAATACGGATGCGGTGGCGAGAGTTCATACAAATATAAGTAGTCCACACATTACACAAACATTATAGGTACCCTACGTAGCTGTAGTTTTAATGAATTTAATGCCAAATAAAAATTACCTACGGGTCCTCTAGATTCCGCCAGATAAGTTCCCATAAGGAAGTGGTTTTAATTCACAATGTTCCTAAGGTTATTTCCAACTAAAATGCACACATGCAAGTTAATAAGACATGACAAAGATTTTAATTTCGACAAACATGAGTCATAATTATGTTCCTTATACCTAATTACAAGTACTTACTTATATAGACATGATGCTAAAATATAAACAAGAATAACTAGGCACTACTTACATTTTTGACAATAGTTGTACTTAGGTAATTTGGCGCGAAAAACTTTATCAATAAAAGTTTGTAAAGTAACTAGGTACGTACCTTAGATTGCTCGTTCTTTTATTTATCAAACATTTCTTTGTAATTTGAATAACTCCACAATTTCACCAAAAAATAACACAAAGTATAGTTTTTGTATTCAATAAACATGTACTGTTATCTTTGTTGATAAATGATAGTAATGATACGCGTGATAATAGATACTTTTAAAATCGAATCAGCCAGCGATACCGTCTAAGAACGTTCACAGTTGAATATTTTTTACTCTGACCACAGATTACAATATACATAACGTAATACAGGAAACACATGGCCGAATACCTCCCAGAATAATAAATATGATATAAACATTTATATACATGACGTCAATCAGTATGTTGATGCCGCCGTTTAGTCTCTCCCTCCCTGTCACTATATCGTATGAAGTAGATGTTGTACAGATAGAACGCTAACAAGTTGCAAAAAAAAAATAATTGCGTTTCAATATTCAGGTTTTAGAATATTTTTTATTCAGTTAGTTATTATTTAAACAAGTAATGTGTATAACCCGCATTATAATGTGGGCATCTATACCTAAGCTTCTCCACGCACGTCCGTGCACGAATGATGCTCGATGTACCTACCTAATGCGTTATTCCGCTTATTAGCGTAGCGTTGTTGTAGATGGTTTGACATAGCGTGCGGTGGATTCAGTAGATGTTATTGTTATTTTAGAAGCGACTCGATACCTGAGCTCTTGATCTATGGAGGGTAGAAGTAAGGAGAGTCATCTTATATGGGAGAAAAGTTGAAAAAGTGTCCAGTTGTATGCGCTAAATAACAGTTCCAAAATCCTCCAGAATGGCGCTGGTGTGGACAAAGGGTATAGTATGAATGTAGCAATTGTAAACGAATTGAAGTATGTCGAGTTAAACAATTTAATATTATTATCGACCAAAGTAGTTACTTATTGAAATTTCAACTACTTGCGTAGTTCAAAATAATGTAGTTAATATAACCTTGAAGAATTTTGATGAGAAAACTTGTAGCTGGAGTGATTTTATTTCGTAAACTGTGAATAGTACGTTGATTGACTTTTTATAAGCTTCCTTTAAAATTTACCATGACGCTAAAGTGGCGCCACGCTAATTTATAGCAATTTGACGGACACTTTTCATGTACGCAGATGACACTCCTTCTCTTTACCCTCCATATCTTGATCTGGAGCTCGATACACAGCCAGTAGTGTAGCCACCGCGCGGCACAGAACACTAATACTCTAGGCGAGAAGATTGTTCTTTACTATTCAGAGCTTGTTGGCCATGAGTGCTGATAACAAATAAATGCACCTCGAAGCCATGCAATCCAGTCACTAAAGCCAAGCCAGCAAAGCCTGGCCAAAAAAAGTTACTCTTTTCAGATTGATAAATTGCGTCCCGCGGTCTTCGTTTATTGATCTGTTTTTTTTTACGTAAAGCAAAAATGACTAAATATTTATTAATTATATACAAATCATGTGGTTAAATACATAAAATATTATCGGAAGTCACAGAAAAGTGATATTAATTAAATAAAACAGATTTTTTTTATCACAATTGAAAAGAAATAGACAATAACTGCGCAAAATCTATTTTCAGTACGTAAAACGAAACGGCCGAAAAATCTATATGTCAAATGTCATGTCATAACTTCATAAGATGTCTTACATGTGTCATTGTGTTTGTAAAAGTAAATAGGAAATAAACGTCCTTTTGATCAACCAGATTGAAATGATTTTAAATGCTTCGAATGTACGACTGATCTAAGATATTGATAGTATTATAAGCAAAATATAGGACATTTTAGAATTTTCTACCTCGAAAGCTATGCATATACGTAAGATAAGATTTTGTGTGCATTACAATAGCGAAAACTTGCCCAAAAATAAGTCAGGCCATGAAAAGTGGGCACGTCTGGGAAACTCCAGACATTTCTTTCCTTCCGACCCCTATATTACCAATCGTCGACATCCCGACGGAGCCCTAATCAACATAATTGAATTGAAATTGATTTGAAACATAAACAATATGCAGCTCATTGGAGAAGCAGATCATTGGGGGATGCCTATAATTATTCAGCTTTAGCAGTACGTCTTGTGGTTGATATGATGATGATATATGAGTTGTTAACGTATACACCATGTAAGTAACCACAAAATAGTATCAGTTATTGTATTTAGTCTAAAAGAATAAATTTTAAGTATTTTGTCATGCACAATAAGTACAGAAATAAATTTTGCTTTCATGAGGAGGCTGGTAATAGAGATGAATGGAAGGAAAACTGCATTGGGCTGACACTATATGAATGGAATGAAGGTAAGGAGATAATGATGATGAAGGTGATTGGTGTCTGATGTAGGTATAACCTGACCTGTAGATCACTAGGTTCAGCCTCTGTCAGATTCTTCACAGGTATGATGCTAACCATATTAATAATTAACATTACATTATAGAATAACTTAAAATTAAATCATTTAAAAATACATTTTACAGTAGGTATATAAACATACAAGTATTATATAGGTAAGACAGCACAACCTTATCAATTGTCTTATCAATTTTCAGAACTGGTGACACAAGGAGCTGAATGATGAAAGACTAACTTTCGAAGGAGATCTTATGTAAAGTTTGACACAATGTGGAAAAGTAACCATCTTAAAGATAATGTTGCCATAAGCAAAACAACAAATAATTGAAAAAATTAAAAACTGCTACCAATGAAGTAACAATTTCTGTAAAACCAAGGTATAGTATTACTTGATCATCTAGACTTAATCAGTCAAGCTAACAGATAAAGATTACTCCTATATTTGTCTACAATCACATAAACCTTAGTCAGGTTCTTACTACTATTGATAAGGGACCAGATTATGTCCATAACCTGTTTTAAAATCTTTACTGTTCTGTATCTTCTATGTTTGTAGCATACATTCTCTTACAAGACTGCCAGCGTCTATCTATGGTATTGAAACGCTTAGTGAACTTTTTTTGGCCAGGCTTTGCTGGCTTGGCTTTAGTGACTAGATTGATGGCTTTGAGGTGCATTTATTTGTTATTGGCACTCGTGGCCAAAAAGCTCAAAAGATGCGTAGAATAGTAAAGAAAAATCTTCTCGCCTACAGTATTAGTGTTCTGTGATGTGTGTTTAAAAGGGGCATGTGTATATCTGTATTTATGGGACTACTTATATCAGTGCTATTATCTAAATACATAAGAATATAATGGGCATGATCATTTGTTCTGTGCCTGTGTACCATTTATCTACACTATGTATGTATTTAGAAATATGTAAGTGTGTACATCAGTTGTGTGGGTGCCATACAGGCTCTGACTAGTTAGGGATCAGATGGCCGGGTGTGAGTTGTCCCAAGATTATATTATTATTATTAATGCATTCACAGCAATATCTAAACCTTCAGGTCAGCTCCCAGTACAAACCAATATAAGGAGTTTATTGACTTCACTAAATATGTTTAATAAAATTATTCCAGGTCAAAAATCACCACAAATGAAATAAGCAATGGAGTACTTTTGTTCTGAACAACAGGATTACTAGAACTCTGTTTATCAAATACAACTATTTGGACTTCAATGGATTCATATTGACACCAAGGTAAAAGAAGATTATGTATAGATTTGCTAATGCATCATTAATTTTCCTGTATAGTGTATTTGAAATTAAGATTTAAAACAACTAAGTCATCAGGAAATGGCTTAACGTAGAAGGGGTTAACAAGAACTATAGTAATGTGCGACTCACTTGTAAGCTTTTGTTATAAAAATAACTAACTGGACAGCAAACTTGTTCTGGCTTGTTAAAAAATCTGGAGAGGGCCACCCCTATCACTCAGTATACACACTCAGTATATACTTAATATACACACAAAATTTCATAAGAACCAATCAAGATTTGGAGGAGTTTTGTTCAAACAATGTCGCGAGGATTTTATAATACTAGTATATAATATATAAATAATAATAATACTAGCCTATAAATGTCCCACTGCTGGACACAGGCCTCTTCTCATATAGAGTAGGGACGAGCATTGATTACCACGCTGGCTCACTGAGAGTTAGCGATTTCAGATTTTTAGATTTATTTTTTTTCAGTCGAGTTTTTCAATCAATAAAAAAAAGCGGAGGAAAAGTTGTTTACTAGTGTTTACTAGTCGGAATTCAAAAGTTTTTTTTTTCAAAGTCTATTGTGGGGGGCCCCTCTTTTGTGGAGGCCCCTGGGCTGTAGCCCCTAGCCTTAGCCCTCCCCTAGATCCGGGCCTGTGTATGGAGGTGACAAGTCGTCTCTTTCACCTTCGAGCTTCGTTACGAATCACGAAGTTCCACTGGGACGACCTCCATGTTCGAGTGGCGTACACACCGGTTTTCTAGGTGTCGTCAGCTCTGAGGTCCCGGGTTCGATCCCCGGACGGGTCAATATAGAAAAACACTTTCTACATTGCCTCGGGTCTGGGTGTTTGTGGTACCTTCGTTGTCTCTGGATTCCATAACACAAGTGCTTTAGCTACTTAATTTGGATTCGGAGCAATGTATGTGATGTTGACCACATTTATGATTTATTTACTTGGACTAATTATAATAATATGATTAACCGACTCGTAACTTACTTGCCATACCTCGAAGGGGGTTTAAGGTATTAAGGTTAAGTCGCACTCGCTGCGGTTAGTCTGTGGATGGGGGACCATTTCTAAACATATGGGGGTCCGTGCCTCGGAAAGTATGTTAAGCTGTTGTCCCCGACTGACGAACTTCAATCTCTAGCCGTCGTACAAGTTTAAGTTAGTATAATTCGATCATATGGTATGCCATGCCATCTTTTTCGTGAACAAAAGCTGAAAGCAAAGTGAAACGGGCCCTAAGCTATAATTATGTAAAAAATTATTTTATACCCTTGGTACAAACTCATTTGTGAGACTTTGTTTTATTATATTCTTACAAGGTTTATTTTAAACATGATAAATAAATAAAAATTCGATTCTTAGCAATGAAAACAGTATTTTTATTCAAACGAGTACATACTTTTTTGCGAAAATGTAAGAACTTTTTATAGACTCGTCAAACCACGTTTTATTTCTCCTATTTAAAAATTACATAAAATACGAAGTGATCTGCTACATACCTTCTTGGTAATTTTTTATATAATGTAGCATTTCTCTTCGACTACAAACTAATATTAAATATGGCCTATTCTGTATTGTAATTTTATAGAAATACAATAAATCACATTTATTAAATTATACCTACATGATTTGTACCATTATCCAAACGGATAATTTAGTTTTAAAATCGTAGGTATAACATGTGTCAGAAAAAAACAATACCACTTTGAGTTTTTTCGCTCTGAAAAATGAACGAATATCACGATTTTCATGAATCATATTATCACCATACGTGTTTAATTATACCCGAGAAAGATGTGTTGGACACGGACATAATAGGGTCTGGGTGTTACTCTCGCCTGAAGCGCTGGTGGCAAGATCTGTTTCTTTTGTCTTATACGAGTGCTAGGAACAGAGGTTTCTACACGAGCTCTCACGCCATGACAATTGAAAGAGTCAGGCAGTATCGGAAATATAAACACCGTATCCATCCGATGAGTAAATTCAGGTACCATCCCTTAAACTAAACCATGACTCATGTAGATAGAGTACCCACACACAAAGTATAATAGCTTACCTTTTATAGGTATAAAGAGAACAGATTTGAATGTCTGTCTACACTAATATTATAAAGAGGAAAGATTTGTATTTTTGTGTGTATGTTTGTAATGAATAAACTCAAAAATTAGTGTGCCGCTTTAAAAAAATCTTTCACTATTAGAAAGCTACATTCACCCTGAGTATCAGGCTATATTTTTTACTAAAAAATGAGGTACCTCTGGTATAATAATATAATAAAGTCAAAAACTACTGGACTGATTTCAATAATTATTTATTCCATAGGTAACATTGGCTATATTCGTTTATTTGCTATCGTGTGACCAAAGTCGCGGACAATAGCTAGTAATAATTAAGTAAGATAACCATAGACCTGATATCGATGTAAATTTAAATTTCAGAATGTTTTGGGACTGCTTAATCGTGTTCGTGATCATCTTTAATAAACTGGTGTTCCATTTCACGTCCGGGTTTTCGTTTGATAAGATCCCGATTGTTATCTTCTACTTGGGGGCTTTACTTGAAGTGATTATCATTGGCGACATATTTGTGAACCTGCTGACAGGGTACATAGACGTCGAAGCCAAACGGGTCATCATCGATACGAAGAAATCATTGCTTCGATTCTGCTCTCATAAGCTGTTCTTACACTTTGCGTCGGCCATACCTCTTCACTGGATCATGTTCCTAAAATACGGTACTGACGTGAACTGCGGTCTGTGCAAGGCTAACAGGTTTATATGCGCTCTGAAGATCATCAGTGCAATAAGTTTGTACAGGGTTTTCGAAACAACTGATAATTTCATCCAAAATCGCCGATTGAAAAAAAGACAGTGTTACAAGTTTATAAGGATTGCTCTCATTGGGTTCATCTGCATGTTCCAGTTCTATGATTTCTGTGGTACTATAGTCCTTTTAGTGAGTTTTGCGAATGGTAGTGTAGCCGAGTGCTCACGGCTGGGATTTAGATTGGTCAAAATATATGGCAAAACAACTCGAGTCCCTATGGGAAATTTAGTGTTCTATGAAATTTCCGTAAGTTTCAAATCTCTGGTCCTCTTCACACTGGGATACAAGAACAAGATATATTATCTGGATAAGCTTGTGTCGTTGGTTGCGTATTTGATTGGGAACGGATTTTATATATGGAGTTTACTGGAGTGCTATGCCTTACTCAGTCGCATTATGTACCCGAGGGACCAAGTAGTGAAGATAAGGAGCGGGGCTTGTGATTTGATGGCTTGCCGGCAACTGCCTGATGAGTTGAGCCACAAGGTACAGCAGTATTTCAAATTTAGGCCGACGTATGTAAACTTGATTGAGAATTCGAACTACCTGTACAAGAGCCTGCCAACGGTACTGAGGTCGGAAATCAAGCTCAATTGTTACATGAGGATCGTAAGACTGATCCCTTTCTTCAGTAACTTGCCGATACCGATAATTAAGGAGCTCGTGTTGATGTTGAGGAAGGAAGTGTTTTTGAGCAACGATATTGTAGCACAAGTAAGTGATAGCATTTTTACATTAAAAACTGGTAGGTACTAAAGGTTATATTAGGTACAAACCTATGTACCTGCTGACCCGGCAAAATTTGTTTTGCTATATTAAAAAGACAACAATAGGTCCACCCGTATCATCGGGTACAAAAAAATTGTCTACCAAATTAAAGGGTAAAGACATTTCGGAGGAGTAAACACCTAAACAAATCATAATATAATTATATTTCCTAAGTATCATTAGTATACATATTATTATAACCATTCCCGATAAGTGATTGAATGTCCGGCAGTTACCTACGTGAAAATTTTTGGATACCTATGTACTGTTTTCGTCTCTTAAACAAAAAATGACGAAGTTAAAGGGAATAGAAATGACGCGTGCTGTAACTCCTTGCTAAGCCTTGCTTATAATTCCATGAGGAGACAAGCCACAGAGTGACAATAATAGGGATATGAACTTATCATACAAAGTGACAGGTCACGTAACAAGTTTGTATGAAAAGATGATTTTCAATTTTAAGATTTCGACCTATGTTCCTTGGCGAAAGTTGTTCAGTTTTATGCACCTGATTACCCGCACCCCTTTTAAATGATTCCTGTATTTTTGTAAAAATATGCGCCTAATATTTTTTCTATATCTAGAAACTGGACATGAGTTTTTTTTTTATCTTTCCTTTGTAGGAGTAAATAATTATTTGAAAGCGCTATACATATTTTATTTATGTCAACACTTGAAAGCTTTTGCTATTACATACCCTGAGATCAATAATTATTTTTGGGATCAGGCTTGGGCTCCAGCGGAGGGCCTCATGATCGTTGACACCGGGGTCCTGGCGGTGTACTCCCACTACCACAAGGAGATTGGCCACTTGATCGATGGAGACTACTTTGGTGAACTATCCCTAGTCATCGACAAGGAAGTATGCATGTCGTATGTGGTGGCCATTACACCTTGCACTGTAAGTTCTTTGTTCAGATTAGGTTAATATCTTGAGCGTTCGAGCATACGACGCCACCGCTGCGCCACCACCACACACCACCCAAGGCGACGGCGCGGCGGGCGGCGGTCCACTGTCCAGAGCACTTATTCATAAAATCTCGTTGGTGTTTAGCAACTGCTTAAGGCTAGTCTCAAATTAAAGCGGCTTATGGCAGAATTCTGAAACGTCACTCAGTTTGAGGCCACCGTCAAGTCACATGCTGTCTCTGTCACTAAGGTGACACGTAGTGACAGGTAGACATGAATGTGTTAAAGTTCATAAGCGTTAGGGCAGCGACGCGGCGAGCACTTTCAGTGTGAAATAATTTTAAACTTTAACTACATACTTAAAATACCAGTATCGCTTGAAAAGCTTGAAAAGGTCGCGAGCGGCCGCGCGCCTTGATTGTTGGTGTTTCCGGCCGCGGCTGCCAGCGGCGACGCGAGGTTGCTACCGGCCGCTGCCGGCCGCTGCCATTTCGGTGTGACTCGGGCCTTACAGTATTTGGGGGTTAGCCTGAAGGCTTTCATGGTAGCCGGTTCGAAACACCGGGTTTTAGCACCACCGACGTGTACTCACTGGTGACACAAACATTTAACTTTGTATGAGCAGTTAAATATAAAACTAGTCAACCTTCATAACGTAAACCTCCATAAAATACGCTTATATAAAAAAAAAGCTATAGAAAAATGTGACTAAGAATCTGCTTAACAGTTTTCTAAAACCCATCGAGATTTTTATAAATTATGTTACTAAATAAATGGCCTATGTTGGGTCCGACTGGGTGTGGAAAGCGAATGATTGAAGTGTTATGACTTGGGAGAGGCATAATATGTCCAGTAGTCAAAAGTACAATAATAAAACCGGCCTATAAATGTCCCACTGCTGAACATAGGCCTCTTCACATATGGAGAAGGAGTAGTCGAATTAATGTTTAAAATGAAGATTCTCGAATGGCTCCGACAGCTAAGATTCGCCATTCCTATTGGCTATTGCAAACACAATCTCCCTTTTTTTAAGTGTTTATGTATCAAGTCCACCACTTCGAACCAGCCCTCACAGTACCTTTGTTTCATTTTACAGATTCTTATTCTACCGAAGTTATCTTTTAGAAATTTCATGCGGGACTATCCTGATCTTTTCAATGATATTAAAATGGAAATGAAACTGAAATTTAATAATCGTCGAACTGATGAAAACAGCTGAAGAAGCAAAGAATGAACCAGAATCCTCGAACAACAGCATTGTGAAGAATTTCTAGATAAGTAAAACTTAAATACTCTGCGATAATATCGGAGGTGGCCAACTAGGTCTCAGACTTAGGCCCGGTATCCATCGAAGCTACGCGAAGAGATGTGGAAATAACAAAATCTGATTGGTTATTCAAAACCATTCAAAACACATCTGTCTTCTTCACTTTGGCGGATACAAGGCATTACAGAGCTCTATCAAGCTCTCTCTCTATTAAGTCTCGTTGTACTGCTTTCAACAGTAAAATTGTTCAAATTATTCTCCTTCTTTGACGACCCGCGGAAGACAAAAACCCTCAAGAAAGATAATTAACTTTCTTGAAGGTACAAAAAACCTTAAACGTTAGTACAGTAAGTACTTAAGTACGTGCTATTTAAGTTTTTTAGTAACTTGTAATTTATAAAAGGTACATAAGAAATAAGTACTCCCTTACTTGTTTTTTTAATTCTTAATGTGAAGTGAAAAAAAGTGAAACTTAGTTTATATTTTAAGCAAAGGATTCTTATTTTAGTAAACAGTTTATAATTAAAACGTTGAAATAAACTACTTCTATGTATTCTAATGTCTTTTATTTTAATATTACCGAACCCAGCTTTTAATAACGCCCGTAAAGTAATAAATGCTTATAATTATACACATAAATCTTCCACTTGAATCAAAGTTTTCTATGACTGAAAACTGTATTCAAATCCGTAGCGTAGTTTATACCATGTGAAACCATTACCAACTTTGTAGATCAGATCGCGTAGAATAAGATTATAGCAAAAATAAGATATTAAGAAGATAAAATGCATCTTGAAAGTTTGGTAACATCGCAGTACCCGCTACTACATCTTCCGTATTCAGATTTAGGTATAATAAATCGTTAGGTTCAGTGCGACTGCGACTCAAACTTAATGGCGACCGTGAACATGAAGCGAGTCGCTGTGAATTAAAAATTAGTTTAGTTGGTGCGGGGCATCTACTGCGCAGTCTTCAACTAGCTTCACAGCGTCACAGTCTCCATTTACATAGTTTGCATCGAACTATACTATACTATACAGTACACTTTCAAAGCAAAACCGCTAAACTGACTGTGATGAAACTTATTTGGTTTTTTAACTTCTGGGATAGATTGTGTTGCCAAACGAAAGTTATTATTTATTTACTTTCGTCTCACGAGTTCGACTCACGAGTCTCGTTTGAATTAAATCAAGAACATATTTTTTTAATTTATTTCTGAACACATGTCACCTTTTATACTAACACTAGCTTTTGCTCGCGACTTCGTCCGCGTGGAGTAATGACTTCCGTCAGAATTTGGGTTTTTCACTTAGTTATCGCCTGTTCCATGGTCTATCGATTACATGTGTAAACAAACATTAAAAAAATCAAATTTTTATTATATATTAGAAATATGTCTCCATGAAATCATGGTCTAAAAAATGCTATGTTCACTTATACATATGCTATGCTCACTTGCTTCACTGGTGGAACCTACATACAAAGATTTAAGTGAATCCATTGAGAAATAAACATTTTCAATTTACCACCCTTTTCTCCCCTTTGGGGGGGAATTTCCAAAAATCCTCTCTTAGTGGTAGCCTACTCCTCCCAACAAACACACATGCCAAATTTCAGCTCTTTACGATCAGTTGTTTCGGCTGTGCGTTGTCTGTCATTTACCACCCTTTTCTCCCCTTTGGGGGGGAATTTCCAAAAATCCTCTCTTAGTGGTAGCCTACTCCTCCCAACAAACACACATGCCAAATTTCAGCTCTTTACGATCAGTAGTTTCGGCTGTGCGTTGTCTGTCATTTACCACCCTTTTCTCCCCTTTGGGGGGGAATTTCCAATTATCCTCTCTTAGTGGTAGCCTACTCCTTCCAACAAACACACATGCCAAATTTCAGCTCTTTACGATCAGTAGTTTCGGCTGTGCGTTGTCTGTCATTTACCACCCTTTTCTCCCCTTTGGGGGGGAATTTCCAAAAATCCTCTCTTAGTGGTAGCCTACTCCTTCCAACAAACACACATGCCAAATTTCAGCTCTTTACGATCAGTAGTTTCGGCTGTGCGTTGTCTGTCATTTACCACCCTTTTCTCCCCTTTGGGGGGGAATTTCCAAAAATCCTCTCTTAGTGGTAGCCTACTCCTTCCAACAAACACACATGCCAAATTTTAGCTCTTTACGATCAGTAGTTTCGGCTGTGCGTTGTCTGTCAGTCAGTCAGTCAGTCAGTCAGTCAGTCAGTCAGTCAGTCAGTAACGGAAGAGTTTTATATATATAGATTTACATTTGCAACTCAATTACATAAAATTTCATCGAAATAATTAGACAGCATTTTACTAATGAACATCGTAACTTGATATGAATTAGTGCATAATATTTGTTCCTATACTCGCTTTTAATTGTTTTAATTAAGTTTTGTAAGGCTCTAATTACTACACTAGTTGGAGAATACGTGTAACACAAAGGCGAATCTAAAACATGCAAAATCCGAAATAGAAACCGAGAACGCGCAAGAATAGTGAAATCACTTCAAACTGTCACATCAACACAGTTGGTACGAATGTGCCGCCAATCGTCAAGGATTAGCAGATTAGCAGTTGCTATTTTTTTTATATCTTGGGACAGCTCACACACGACCATCTGATCCCAAACTAGGCACAGCCTGTACTTTGGCAACCAGATTATATAATTATTATAAAAAAATTATCATGCTCTGTTGTACCCTCATATTGATCCCCTACTACAAAGGTTTTCTATCGGTGGTTAAAAAAATTATGTAGGTAGGTACTACTGGCGTTATTATAGTTCAAACAAAATAATAAGCCAAAAAATCTATTTAAAAATATCTAAATGTACCGTTATTTCCACATCCCGAACTCTTAATAATGCACAACACAAATTCTTAGATGCCCGCCGACTGCATAATGTACGAGGAGGTGTCAACTGCATGACTAAGTGTTAGAAAACTTATTAAAAAGCCGAAAACAATGTTATATGACACCTGATTGCGTTTTCTAAGTAAATACTTATAGGTTAAGCGACGCTTGGTTAGGTCGGTTTTTGGATGGGTGTTTTTTTTATTCAGGATTTCTTTTTTTTTTCATTTTCTTTCAATTAGTTCACCTGGCGATTTCTCTCTGGTCTTTTGACAACAAGAGTAAATAAAGAAATAAAGAGTGCTAGGTAGGTACCTACCTACTGTTTTTCAGAGTAAAGTTATGGTTAGGTACTTAAAGTGAAAGATAATTATTATGTTTGAAATAATTTATTAGACTTATTTCAAAGAGTTACACATTATATGGAATAATACATGCATGAGAACCAACTTCAAGAGAAGAGAATCAATGAGCTATCATTTGCACCTACTTCCCTATTACAGGCAAGTACAAATATGACTTTTTCGAACTGTTTCGGATCGAATCTACAATCTTGCGCACGAAAATCCGTTCTTTGAACCGCTAGGCCACCACGACATTGCCTTAGCCTTATGATAACTAAAACTCATGCCTCGTGCCCCTGCTGTGGCAAGATAAGTCGTCTTAGGCCCAGTTTCTTGATCCCGAGTTTACTCAACCAATGGTTAAATATTATGCTAACCATCGATTTCAATAGGTAGGTACATCGGTAGTGCGCTTTTATTGAAAAAAAAAATATTCTAACAAATGCTTAAATAATTATCTCTTCAACTTATTTGGTACACTAACAATTGATACAAAAACGCGTTTTGAAACCATTAGTTAGCATATTTATTTAACCATTGGTTGAGTTAACTCAGGATCAAAAAACTGAGCCTCAATCTGTCTTATGCAACTAATTGATACAAAAACATACATTTAAATGCCTGCCATGATGCGGTATTCAGTTTAATGTTTATTTAAATTTGATGCTCATTCTTTACGAAGCTCTGTCACAACAATCACATGTTACGTTAAAATTACTACACCATGTTACATTTAAACAAGTAGGTACACATGCGTAACCGTGCCAGATATTCATCGGTTTACGGGATAATTACAAAATACAGTCAACCGCAAGGCAGTGGTAATGAAGGTGAATGTATTCGCAAATTGTTCTTATTTAGACTTCCGCAGCCAAAGGGTTAAACGGGGCTCTTACGAAGACTCCGCTGTTTGTACGTTTGTCCTTCAATCACTAAGTTGTATCTCACAAACCATGATAGTTAGATTGTGGAAATTATCAAATATGATGTTTCATACAAATTAAAGGCAACGTGTCTAAACCGCGTACGTAATACTTAGGCATAAGGTAATAGTACCCATTTTGTTCACGACGCGACGTTTCGGCCAACTTGCAAAAAATATATAGGTAGGGTACCTATATGATATTAAATTTAGTTATAAAATAAAAAAAAGTTATCTACGTATTCATAAAATTTTACCAAGATTTACCGTCTTGGTAAAATTTAAAGTTCGGGAGTAAGGCCTGTGACTTCATAAGTAGGTGAAAGTATTAGCCACAAGTACCATGGCGACTCTATCATAATAGGTAATCGTTCTTTCAAAAACGCAAAAAAAAACGTGTCTAATATTATTCCAGTATAGAAAAGAAAACAGTCTACATGCTTCTTTTCACCCCGATTATCAAAACAGGAACTGCGCGGATAAAACCGCAGGGCGCAACTACTCTTTCATAAACAGCGCAACTATTGCAATACTATAAGGTTGAATTTCGATATTCTTTGTAACTTAATACGTGCGCCCGACGCTACACTACGCCACAATAATTACCTACGGTATGTGTGTCATGCAACAAAATAAAAAAAAAGCTCTTGTACCTACTTACATGTAGTTGGCCAAACTCTTAATGAAGACCCAATCGTGTAGTAACGTGCGGCCATGGAATAGTATTGTTTCATACCCGTCGATTATCGGAGCAAATGGTAGCTTATATAATATAATAATATCTTGGGACAGCTCACACCCGGCCATCTGATCCCAAACTAGGCAGAGCCTGTACTATGGTGACCAAACAACTGATAAACTATATATATTTCTGAATACATACATATTATAGATAAATAAAACCCAGACGCAGAACAAATGATCGTGGTCATCACACAAAGATTTGTCCTTAGTGGGAATCGAACGCACGACCTCCGACTTAGCAGTCAGGGTCACTAACCACTAGACCAAACGGCCCGTCAAGGCTTATAGCATTCCTAGATGACTGGGCTATGTAACACTGAAATAAAGTACAAATCGGATCCAGTAGTTTCTGTGATTAGCGTGACAACTAAACAAACTCTCTAGATAAATAATATTAGTATAGATTATAGAATTTCAAAGCGGCGGTAGCATAATGGCTAGGGCATCGGAATTGCGGTCATGTGCTCGAGGGTTCGAAGCCCACCCATTGCACTACCGACGTGACCCATTCGTACCACAAGTATTTATGTGGAGCGCACATTACTAGTATTAGATTAGAAAAAAAAACAATGCAAGTGATAGGTTTTTAATTGCTCCAAGGCGTGTTTAATACAATTATCAGGGATTCATTGTTACGCTGAAGAGCAAAGGTCAATTCTATTCCAGAGTTCCAGACACAAATATTGGTCTGTGTATTTCTGTTAGCATCTTAAAATAACTGGTTTTATTAGGTCATGCCAAGATAGTTAGCAGATACCAGTTGGCGGCTTCGGTGGTTTGAAATCCAAAGAAAAAACACAATCTGGATGAACAAAATAAATATTAAGATTTTTTATAGCACGGGTATGTTAGACCCCATTGCAAGATGAAGGGTCTCCAAGCACATTTGCCTTTTTTAATTACCGGCTGGGTACTTTGTCTAATCAACAAACATCATCTATTTCTATAATGGGCAATTTTGTAGCTACCAAAAAGTATTAAAAAAATAAACGCAAAATCAACAAAAATATTTGTTAACACATTAATGAAAAGAAAAAAAACACGCTTAAATTGTTAATACCCTTCTTGTTTAGCTTTACCGTATTTGGCTAAAAAAATAACTGATATCAAATGCAGTAAAATACAAAGTAAATATAGTGCGGCGTCCATTTTTATAATGATTTTAAGGAACCACCAATCTATTATAAATATATCGATTACGATAAGAATCACACTAATACACATACATACATATACATACACACGTCTGCGTGTACTTCAGAATTGGGTCGTCCCTCGGGAACTACTTAAGGTATCGGAATAAAAAGTAGCCTATGTTCATGTCCATGTCAAAGGCTACATGCATGCCAAATTTCATCTAAATCCGTTCAGCCGTTATTGCGTGATTGAGTAACAAACTTCCAAACATCCAAACATCCACACTTTCACATTTATAATATTAGTAGGATCATTTATTATGTTATCATTTAGCATCATTAGCTAACTACACTATGATAATAAATGCCATTCATCAAAATAATAACTCGCGTAACAAATATACAAAAAAAACTGAGAAACTCCTTTTTGAAGTCGTTTAAATTTAGTTCATAATGTAACAAGGAAGAAGCGGCCATAATGTGCGTTCACGTGATTTCTTGCTTGCAAGTCAAATCAGGGTGTATTTCACCACGCGTAAGGCTGGCACGCATCGCGCGGAGAGCGTAACCTTGATACTGTTGTGTAACACCACACCGGAACACCGAGTAATCGACAATTTTATAGACATCTGACTACACTACTGTTTATGGAAATTATTTTGAGTTCTCGATTTTTTTTATCGATTAAATTAAATATTTTTTTAGAGTGTAGTAGCTAAATAATAATATAATATGTAGATTTTGGAATTCGAAATTCGATGACTAAATAAATAAAATTATTTAAAAAGGAAAGTTGTTTTTTTAATTAACCAGAATTATGTAAGTTTTAGGATACGGTTGTTAGTATATATTTTTTTAATTTATTCCTTTCGATCGGAATTGTAGATTTTTTTCATTTTATGCTTATAATCTAGTATTGCAAAAAAAACTAATAAGATAAGTACTTATTAGTTTTTTTATGTATGATTCCAAAAACGCTTATGATAAGTTAAAAATTAAGGTAAATAATATTTTAGTTCCATGATAGAAGTAATTTGCTTTATAATAGTATTCGGCCTAATTCTGAAAGATATATTCCTCAATGTTTTTCGTCAAGTCTGTGATTGTAATTTGTTTTTTTAGTTCATCCAATCTGGTTTTACGTATAGTTATATCGTAACTAATGCGTCTTCCTTGCATCATTAGTCCCGGCTTGGATCTAGAACCGTGTTAGTATTGCAATATTATTGCAGTAGCCCCGATAGCGACAAACACAGATATTTAATGTTGTGTAAACTTGATCTATAGACTCTGTAATAGATTATATTTACATAGGTTACATGAATCTTTGTGATGATAAAGTGGTTTCATAAATTATTTTCAATGTGTGCTTTTGGGGTAGGTACCTATGTGACGTTTATCGACTGGCCTGTTG
Source organism: Plusia festucae (assembly GCA_950381575.1). Lineage (NCBI taxonomy): Eukaryota > Metazoa > Arthropoda > Insecta > Lepidoptera > Noctuidae > Plusia > Plusia festucae. The sequence goes on along the minus strand of OX494430.1, from coordinate 2,542,103 downwards.
GTCTAGTGGTTAGCGACCCTGAATGCTAGGCCGGAGGTCGTGGGTTCGAATCCCACCCAGAACAAATCTTTGTGTGATAAGCACGATCATTTGTTCTGTGTCTGGGTGTAATTTATGTATATTATGTAGGTATACATTTAGAAATATATAAGTATGTTTATCAGTTTTCTGGTCACTTGGCTCTGCCTTGTTTAGGAGCAGATTACCGGGTGTGAAGTATCCCGAAATATTATTATTACTATGGAATGTCTTTAGTGGATTATTTGTTCGTCTTTCTTTCTTGGAGATAATATCAGATATGAGTGGTCCCACATAAACTTCACCAAACTCCACTCTGTAATTAAGATTTTAAATAAATAATAATATAATTATATCGGCGTATAAATGTTCCACTGCTGGGCACAGGCCTCTTCCCATATAGGTAAGGATGAGCATTGATCACCACGCTTGCTCATTGCGGATTGGGGATTTCTGATTCCAATTTTAGGAATTTAGTTTTCCTCACGATGTTTTTATGCTTGCATGGGTTCGAACCTGCACCCATGCGCATATGAATCCGGTCATTGAACCGGCCACCACGACTATCTCATCGACTATTTTAAATCAAATTCATTAGAAACTGTTATCTAGAATGTCATATGGAATGAAACTACGTACGGTAATGCAATTGAAGTCGGCTTTTCTTGTACATTTATGTATAGGTAATCAATTTTAGTCTTTACTAGTTTGATATAAGATGGCCTTCTCTATAAGATTAGGCCAGCATTGACATAACAAGCCAGTATTAATCTGATACAAATACATAAACAAAACCTCCTTTTACCAAGACTAAAAGATTATCAAAACAAATGACATAACCGTTGCGTATATCGGTCAGTGGCTATAATGTTACAGTTGGATCGTAATGACACGTCATGTGAGGTGGATGTCGACACAGTGGTTGTAATGATCCGCTACCCTACATCTTACCCACCAGTCTGCTTGGTACTACCGGGAAATACAGTATAAGATCCAGGTTGAATCTATCCTATCCTACTAATATTATAAACGTGAAAGTGTGGATGTTTAGATGTTTGTTTCTCAATCACGCAAAAACGGATGAACGGATTTGGATTAAATTTGGCATCCATGTAGTCTTTGACATGGAAAAGAACATAGGCTACCTTTTACTCCGATTCCTTAAGTAGTTCCCGAGGGAAAATTGAAAATTGTTTACGAGCTAAGCCTTGGGCAGTGAGCTTTGAAATTTGGTATTTTTCTCTATTACAGCGCAACCTACAACACGGGTGAAAATTTTGGCATTTTTAATTTTTTTTTTGGACCCAATTCTGAAGTCCACTCAGACGAAGTCGCGGGCAGAAGCTAGTAAAGGATAATTATGAAAATGTGAAGGGAAATTTGTTGTTTAATATTTCGTAAAGAATTATAGAATAAAACGTGAAGAAATTTGAATGCTCATAGTTTATAAACCGTAATGTTTTCACAACTGACGATTACTCATCTTTGTATGGTGAATGACTCAGCACTATTAATGTATTGTATTAAGGGCAAGTACCGCGATGCTGTGTGATAATATCATTAGTAATATTTTATTTTCCTTAACTCATTGCGTTCCACGCTAATTACTTTCATACGGTAGAAAAAGTGTCAGTTAGCGCTTTAATACGAAGCTTCCGTGGTCTGTATTGTACGGAATTATATTTAAGAGAGATAGGTCACAGATGAATTTAAGATTCCTCTCAAATTTGAGCGGCCCGACTCCTGAGATTCCTCCGACCAACAGAAGATCGCAACCAGATACCTGCGTTGTGTTGCTGCGGTAGTTCGCGTCACCTGACCCTCTCCGTCCCTTTATCATGCCTGTGGGTATCCGGGCTGCTTTGGGGGTACGGGATAAAATTCTCGTGTCACAATGTTTGTTACCAAACACTTCCGGAACGGCTGGATCGATTTGTATAACATTTTGTGTTCATATCGGGTACGACTGAGAATCTGCCAACACCTATTTCTCATAAATAAGTGATAGAAGGGTAGGTAGGGGTGGCCCTCTGCAATTTTTTTTATATGGCAGAACAACGTCTGCATGGTCGTTTAGTATATAAAAATCTAAAAAAGCTGTACATTATAACGTAAAAGTTGATTTTTTGACACAATTTGTCTTTTGCTCTTTTTATACATCACGTCTTGTAAACTTGATTGATACCAAAAATAAACCTGATTTCTGTAAGTCCATATCTAGTAACCAGTTACCGTCTCAATTCAGGTCTCGTCAGCTGTACTTCGATTCACTTTCGTTTCCTACGAATAGCGATCATACTTTGTTTAAACTACAGTCATAAGGAGATCTCTCTGTCTCCGTATAGCATTATCTTAACACTGAATATAATGCATCTTCTAGATTGGAAAGATCACACTGATGCTTCCAACTCTCAGAATGAAACTCGAAATGTAACCAAAATTTAAAACAATTTTACTGCCTCCACTTAAAGAAAACAATATATAAATTTCACTAAGAAAAAATGTTCTATTCCGAAACAAAATTTGAACCTCTCGACCCAATTTTGATCAGCTGATGCTAATTTTTATGGTAAGGTTATAAAAAATATGAATAATTCATTCGACATTTGCATACGACTGTTGCAGGTCATTGACCCAATAATCATCTGAGTGTTTTCGATTATTGTCTTACATCACTTATGACGGTCCGTCAGTCACTTGAATTACACGTCTGGCCGAATTAATTTTAGCCTTGGCCTTTATGTGAATATGTATTGTTTTAGTCTCTGTTAGTGGGCCATTTTACATTCATATTTTATTTCGTATCGTGTTCTATGTATTAATACAACAACTATCTATTCTTGGTATAATTTAGTTGCGCTTTCTTTATATTTTTATATATCATCAGAGACACACAGAATCAGTTACTTGTGACCTAGTTATAGAGTTTCATGGTTTTTAATTATAAACCATGCACTCTTACTAAAAGTAGGTCCAACTTATACCTACATCCAACATAATAAATACAATCGTATAGTATCGGTGTATGTTGAACAAGCACAGCAAACTCTCTCTAACTTGTAAGAAGAGAATTCACACTGAGTGCGTGAGTCTTATCTTGACTTATCGCGTATTTTCTCACTTAGCCGATACCGCGTAAGCTCAAAAGAATGCAAAGTCTCCAAAACCATTTAAGTCCAAGATCCCAGAGATCTTACTCTATTTCAAGTGTATAGCCACGGAGGCTCCTGGTTCCTAACTGGCACTCTGACACAATAAAGCAGTTCATGAAGGTACCACGATCCGATTCTTCAACACCACCGGAGTCTACTGCAACCTGCTAATTGTATGCAAAAGTATACGCCCCAGATATACCCTCTCTTATCCCGACGACAATACAACGATGAAGAAGCATTCGTAATAGCTGCAGTAGCAAAACTAACCACAAGAGACGCCCTTGCCGCCGGTGAGGCCTGTCAGATATTGTAAATAATAGTAACGTAAATGGTACTCTCCCGTGCCTAGATCAACATAGCCTGAGCCGGCAAAACTAGCAATAACCATAATATGTCCATAAATAAAAAAACTTAGATCCAGCCCTCTCTTGTTTTTTGCTTGATTAAGATTGTTAGCAACGCACTGAGTTGAGATCTGAACCCTGCAGAGGCTTTGGTTCTGGCTAAAGGCCCTATTAGTTTCACTATAGTGTCCGTTGAAGCAGTCACTGCCTGCGCTTAACCTAACATAAATATAGTAGTAAAATATATTTTTTATTGTACCGTCTAACCGAGTAACTGTATTTTTCAACCATCTCAATCCCACTAGTATCAAAATTCAATTCGCTCTGGAGTTGGAGGAAAATAAATCTTTGGCCTTCTTATATGTATAAGTCCACCTTAATCCTGACAAAATAATAAGTCACACTGTGTATCGCAAAAATAACCATACAGATAGTTACCTGAACGGTGAATCTCACGACCAAGATTTAACCACGGTAGCTAACCGCTTAGAGTAAGCGGTTGGCTGCCGTGGGTAAATCTTTGTTTTAGAGAGCACACGGAATCTATGATGACAGACATTTTGCCACCGGGTTTCAACGTGACAAACAAGTGTTGCGAGCTCCAGATACCACAGCCCCGTTATAGAAACCGAGTGAGGCCACAGTTGACCGTCTACCTGCCATCATTTGTAAGAAGAGTCACAGACAAGATTGGCTACATACTGAAGCGAGTTTCAATTAAAATTTACTTCAAGATAAGTCAGTCCTTGCCATCTGTAAAGCGTCTGAAAATTATAACGGTATAATAATTATGGCCTCTCTTACATTGGTCAAACAATGTGTGTTGACGTAAAACACCGGCGCTCAACGAAGTCTGCAATCGCCAAATATGTTGGACGCTCCAGCCACTATATTTGATTCGATAGACCAAAGATATAAGATCCTGGCTAAAGAATAAAAATCCCCATCAGGATGGTCGAGGTTATTGAGATAAAAATCAAGCTTATTTAAATAGAGAAGACTGGAGGCTGAGGATATCATCTATGTGGGCCCAATAATTCACAAAATGAAACCCAGGCTGAGCGCTGCAAGACCTCAAGACACAGTGAGCTCCTGTTGCGTAGTTTGGACATCACACACAACAAAACACAATTAATAATTGAAAATATGAAGGTAAAACGAGCTAACCATGCTAACCGTGGCCATGACACATGCAAAGGGCTTGAAATATCTGGAACTAAAATAAAAATAAACCGCACTAAAATCCGTTCAAAAAGTTGTTTTATTTCAACGTCTAACATAAACCAAACTAACAACATACAAGAAAACATAATCATTGTTTGCTATGTTACATGACTAGAAGCTGCCACATTTCGTCTAGATGAAACCTATGTTGTCGCGCGTGGCAACTTCTTTTTTTTTATAAAAGTGACGTATACTGTTGACGTAGACTAGTACTGCTGAACTAGAAAGATAAATTTAAAAAAGCATGTGCACACAATATTTCCACCACAAGTTGTATTTTTCTATCTAAAGCATTTGACTGAGTTCATTACGTCTTAATGTTCAGTAATAATGTACACGTGCAGTAACGATACGATGATTTTATTAACGCTCAAGCTTCCTTTATTAACTTCCAGTAATTTAGGTTTTCCATACTGAAAATCTGCCTGAAAAACCTTCAAGTTCTGACTTCGGTATTGGAGTCCCACAAGGCTCAAGTCTTGGTCTCGTTTATAAATATTTCTTACGTGATTTGTTTTGTTTCAAATTTCATCGTTTCGCTGGTAAAATTAAACAAAATGCATGAAAAATTAATTATAACCTTTTGTTAAAATTAAAATATATGTAAAAATAGGTTAGGCGTATTTTAATGCTAGAATCAGCACTAAAATACGCCTGAAAAATTTGCACACGTTCACAAGCACAATGTGCCAATGCAGAGCTTTTAAAAGCTTTTTCATTTATTTGGGTGTTGATAGGTTTACTCCGGGATCGCACTCGCCCCGGAGTAAAACTACCAACTGACGTGAACACGGTCCAACCTTCCACCGTATGCCGCTGCGTTGCCGCGTCCGTCGGACATGCGCAATACGACTCACCTGCGATACACTCTGAATCAAACCGTATGATAATACCTGATAGTCGGAATTCCAATAAATATAAAAGCCCTCGAACCGTCTGAAATTCTCGTCGTCAAGAGAAGAGGCCTAAGTTGAAAATTTCACATCTTCAGATTCTTTTCTTTGCTTTTATACAGAAATATTTTACTAATATTGTAAATGTGAAAGTGTGAATTTGGATGTTTGTTACTTAATCTCGCAAAAACGGCTGAATGGAATTGGAGGAAATTGGCATGCATGTAACCTTTGACATGGAAAAAAAATAGCTTACCTTTTATCCCGACACTTAAATAGTTTCCTAGGGATGACCCAATTCTGAACTCCACGCAGACGAAGTAGATGTCAGAAGCTAGTTGTTTTATAAGATTTGCATAGTATAACTACGTCAACCTATTAAAAGTAGTGGTAGTAAAAAGCATACTTTTGCTAGAGTCTATTTATCGGAAATATTTTGAATTTCTCGCGGTGGTCCTACCAATTTATAAGTTTGAATCTGATACTTAATGACTGACTGATTCTTTTCTATAAATTTTTGAATGAACATTGTAAACATATATTTTAATCATAAATCATAAATGATTCAGATGCTTATAAATTGTTTACGAGCATTAATTTGGATACATATGACTGAGATGGATATATTCAATTTCAGATGTTGTTTTTATATAGCGGCTGTATTACCCTTTATTTGCTTTGATATAAGGTCGCTTATGTTCTGTCGTAGCCGCAATTTATTGTGGTCCGTCCGCTCTCGGCAGGCGGAAATGAATATGGGTTAACCTTATTTTGACGCATTTTTTTCACCTTTACATTTTAGAACAAATTTTAATACATATCGAATATAACTTTTAATATTAGTTGCTATGGTGTTTATATATTATTGAATATAGTTTTTTGTCTCGTAGGTAGGTATGAAGAAAGATACAAAAATACAATTTAAACACTATTATATAAGGATAAATATCAGTAGAATTAGAACTTATTCAATGCTCATTTTATTCTAAACTAAATATTTCAATATTTTGTTATCGAAACCACATTTTTATGCTGATAATATGATAAAAGGACCTTCAAAATCGTATACGTTCACATCATTACTTAAATAATAATAAATAATAATAAACCCCCCAGGATACTGCCACATGTTACTAGAAATAGTCCTTTTCTTCCATAGATCTCGGAGTCAGGAAGTGGGCAGTGTTCACACCTTGACTGGCCTGTTGGTCTAGTGGTTAGTGACTGACTGCTAAGCCGGAGGTCGTGATGAGCACGATCATTTGTTCTGTTGCGTAGTTTGGAACACAACTAATAATTGAAAATATGAATGTAAAACTAGCAACATCTTCTGTCAAGAGGAATACTGCCTCATGCTAACCGACCGTGACCATGACACATGGCCTTGAAATATTGGGAACTAAAATAAAAATAAACCGCACTAGAATCCGTTTAAAAAGTTGTTTTATTTCAATGTCTAACATAAACCAAACTAACAACATACAAGAAAACATAATCATTGTTTGCTACTTTACACGATCTAGAATCGGCCAAATTTCGTCTAGATGAATCCCATGTCGCCGGGAATGGCAACTAGTTGTTTTTTGTAATAGTGACGTTTACTTGACGTAGACTAGTACTGCTGAACTACAAAGATAAGTTAAATAAATCATGTATATATGTGCCCACAACATTTTCACCGCAAGTTGTATTTTTCTATCTAAAGCATTTGACTGAGTTCATTACGTCTTAATGTTCAGTAATAATGTACACATACAGTAACGTTACGATGATTTTATAAAAGCTTAGGCTTTCTATATTAACGTCCAGCAATTTTGGTTTTCCATACTGAAAATCTGCCCGTAAACCTTCAAGTTTTGACTTCAGTATTGGAGTCCCACAAGGCTCAAGTCTTGGTTTCCCTTATAAATTTTTCTTACGTGATGTGTTTTGTTTCAAATTTCATCGTTTCGCTTGTACAATTAAACAAAAAGCATAAAAAATAAATGATAATATATAAAAATCCTTTTGATAAAATTAAAATAGATGTAAATAAAGGTTAGGCGTATTTTAATGCCAGACTCATCATTAAAATACGCCTGAAAAATTTGCACGAGTTTTTTTTCAAGCACAATGCGCCAACGCAGAGCTTTTTAAAGCTTTTTCATTTATTTTGGTGTTGATAGGTTTACTCCGGGCTCCCTCTGCCCCGGAGTAAATCTGCCAACTGACGTGGGTACGGTCCAACGTTCCACCGTATGCCGCTGCGTTGCCGCGTCCTTCGGACATGCGCAATACGACTCACCTGCGATACACTCTGAATAAAACCGTGTTATAATACCTGATAGTCGGTATTCCAATAAATCTAAAAGCTCTCGAACCGTCTGAAATTCCCGTCGTCAAGAGAAGAAGAAGGCCTAAGTTGAAAACTTCATATCTTCAAATTCGCTGTAACTCGGTGAAGATAATTTTATTTCTGTTTTCAGGATTTGAAAGATAGTCACAATAATATAATTAAATAAATTGTTTAACAATAATATCGTCAGTATTGAAATTGGCTTTTGATATTTTATTGATTTTAAGAATTCTTGAGATCAATTCAGTAGGTTTTTAGGTTATTCGCTACTAATCATAAAAAAATACAAATCTTTTTTTTCTTATCTAGGAGTTTTGTTTGTTTTAGTAGGGTGTTGTATGTATTTTGAACAGAAATATTGTTTTATAAGTTTGCATAGCATAACAGTTAAACCTAGTTTAATTTCTCATTGATGGTAAATGGTAATTGAAAAGCATAGTATACATTTGCTAAATAAAATGTTGAAATTTCTCGCGATAGTTCTACCAATTTATAAGTTTGAATCTGATAGTTAATGACTGACTGATTCGTTTCAATAAATCTTTGAATGAACATTCTAAACATATTATATTTTTATCGTCAATCATAAATGATTCAGATGCTTATAAATGGTTTACGAGCATTAATTTGGATACATAAATATGACTGAGATGGAAATATTCAATGTCAGATGTTATGAATTAAAAGCGGTTGTATTACCCTTTATGAACTTTGATATAAGGTCGCTTATGTTCTGTCGTAGCCGCAATTTATTGTGGTCCGTCCGCTCTCGGCAGGCGGAAATGAATATGGGATAACCTTATTTTGACGCATTTTTCTACCGTTACATTTTAGAACAAATTTTAATATAATATATCGAATAATACTTTTAATATTAGTTGCTATGGTGTTTGTATATTAGCGTTTATAGTTTTTTGTCTTGTAGGTAGCTATAAAGGTATAAAGTAAGAAACAAAACTACAATATAAACACTTTTATAGAGCAGTTTAATAAAGCAATACAGAAAACTCAATATTACTAATAATAAAGGATAAATATCAGTAGAATTAGAACTTACTCAATGTTCATTTTATTACAAACTAAATACTTATATATTTTGATATCGAAACCACATTTTTATGATGAGAATATGATAAATGGACCTTCAAAATCGTATATGTTCACGTCATTACTTTAATAAATAATAAACCCCCAGGATTCTGCCACACGTTGCTAGAAATAGTCCTTTTCTTCCATAGATCTCGGAGTCAGGAAGTGGGCGGTGTTCACACCTTGACTGGCCTGTTGGTCTAGTGGTTAGTGACTCTGACTGCTAAACCGGAGGTCGTGATGAGCACGATCATTTGTTCTGTTGCGTAGTTTGGAACACAACTAATAATTGAAAATATGAAGGTAAAACGAGCAACATCTTATGTCAAGAGGAATACTGCCTCATGCTAACCGTGACCATGACACATGCAAAGGCCTTGAAATATCGGGAACTAAAATAAAATTAAACCGCACTAGAATCCGTTCAAAAAGTTGTTTTATTTCAATGTCTAACATAAGCCAAACTAACAACATACAAGAAAACATAATCATTGTTTGCTACATTACACGATCTAGAATCGGCCAAATTTCGTCTAGATGAATCCCATGACGTCGGGAGTGGCAACTAGTTGTTTTTTGTAATAGTGACGTATACTGTTATTGACGTAGACTAGTACTACTGAAATAAAAAGATAAATTAAAAAATCATGTATGTGCCCACAATATTACCACCGCAAGTTGTATTTTTCTATCTAAAGCATTTGACTGAGTTCATTACATCTTAATGTTCAGTAATAATGTACACATACAAGAACGTTACAAGGATTTTATAAAAGCTCAGGCTTCTTATATTAACGTCCAGCAATTTTGGTTTTCCATACTGAAAATCTGCCTAAAAACCTTTAAGTTCTGACTTCAGTATAGGAGTCCCACAAGGCTCAAGTCTTGGTCTCTCTTATAAACTTTTCTTACTTGATGTGTTTTGTATCAAATTTAATCGTTTCGCTTGTAAAATTAAACAAAAAGCATAAAAAATAAATTAAATCCTTTTGTTAAAATTAAAATATATGTAAATATAGGTTAAGCGTATTTTAATGCTGGACTCAGCATTAAAATACGCCTGAAAAATTTGCACACGTTTTTTTTTCAACCACAATGCGCCAACGCAGAGCTTTTAAAAGCTTTTTCATTTATTTGGGTGTTGATAGGTTTACTCCGGGCTTGCTCTTGCCCCGGAGTAAATCTGCCAACTGACGTGGGCACGGTCCAACGTTCCACCGTATGCCGCTGCGTTGCCGCGTCCGTCGGACATGCGCAATACGACTTACCTGCGATACACTCTGAATTAAACCGTGTAATAATACCTGACAGTCGGAATTCCAATAAATCTAAAACCTCTCGAACCGTCTGAAATTCCCGTCGTCAAGAGAAGAGGCCTAAGTTGAAAATTTCACATCTTCAGATTCGCTGTAACTCGGTAAAGATAATTTCATTTCTATTTTTAGGATTTGAACGATAGTCGCAATAATTTAACTAAATAAATTGTTTAACATTAACATCGTTATTATTGATTAAGGAATTCTTGAAATCAATCCAGTAGGTTTTTATGTTATTCGCTACAATCATACAAATCTTTCTTTTTCTTATCTAGGAGTTTTGTTTGTTTTAGTAGGGTGTTGTCTGTATTTTGAACAGAAATATTGTTTTATAAGATTTGCATAGCATATGTTTTATAACAGTTAAGCCTAGTTTAATTTCTCATTGATGGTAATTGGTAATTGAAAAGCATACATTTGCTGTTAATGTTGAAATAAAATGTTGAAATTTCGCGCGATAGTTCTACCAATTTATAAGTTTGAATCTGATAGTTAATGACTGACTGATTCGTTTCTATAAATCTTTGAATGAACATTCAAACAACAACGAGCATTAATTTGGATACATATGACTGAGATGGAAATATTCAATATTAGATGTTGTTTTTATATAGCGGCTGTATTACCCTCTAAGAACTTTGATATATGGTCGCTTATGTTCTGTCGTAGCCGCAATTTATTGTGGTCCTTCCGCTTACGGCAGGCGGAAATGAATATGGGATAACCTTATTTCGACGCATTTTTCCACCATTACATTTTAGAACAAATTTTATTACCATATCGAATATAACTTTGAATATTAGTAGCTTTAACGTTTATAGTTTGTTCTCTTGTTGGTTATTATTTACTATATTACAGGTAAGTTAATATAAAGTAAGAAACAAAAATACAATACAAACACCATACAATAAAAAACTCAATATTACATTAATAAAGAAATTAAAATTCATAGAATTAGAACATAAGTATTCAATGTTCCTACAAACGAAATACTTAAATATTCTGATATCTATAAGTTCGTCTCTTGAAGTGTATTATATTTGTAACGTTACCAAATATTGTGCCCCGAGTGTATTATTGATTTTGGATACAATTACAACGAGATGTGTTACAATTATTACTTACGTCCTTTCACTTTGTTAACAATTTAAGTACAGAATTATTTATCCGGTCAGCAATTTTGTTTTCATTATAATCATGTTTAATATGAGGTAATTATTTTAATTTATTCTAGGTACTGTAACAACTACATCATAACAACTGTTATACAACTGTAATAGCGAAGATCAGAGAAAATGTGCATAAAGGTGGAATCATACGTTCTGTAAATGAATCCAAAATCTGTGTGCCGAAGTTCAAAATGGATGCCGATTGCTCAGTATATTTAGGAATATTATTTTTATCTTTGTGATATGTTTAGTTATTCTTATAAATAAAGTTATACTGTCGTGTAAACTTACGTTCCAATAACACACGGGCCGCTTCCCATATAGAGAGGGAACGAGCATTGATCACCACGCTGGCTCACTGCGGGTTGGCGATTTCAGAATCCAATTTTTGGAATCTAGGTTTCCTCACGATGTCTTTTTACACCGATTGTCAATGATGTCTTATAATAATTAAGAAAGTACATTATAACTTTGAAAAAGTTGCATTGGTACTTGCCTGTAGTGGATTTGAACCTGCAATCTCGCTAGGCCAACACGAAATTAAACTTACGACTCTTTTTTAAGTCTGGGATTTTCTGAACTAAACAAAGAGTAGTCATTTTAATAGAATTAAATCAAAACGTTTTTGTTTCTAGTAAACCTAAAATAGGCGCTTTAGAAATGTTAACTTTAAAACTAAATGACTCTAGGTGCGCGGTTCCAAAGTGTCATTCCTGAGGCGAAGAAACTCCATATTATGCCTAAAAAACAATCCTATTACAACATAATGTCCCAGATTATTATCTTACTTTCTAGTCAAATATTCTAGTTCAATCTAAATTATGTACCTATGTTACGATATAATTTATAATCGCCACTTTTACTTGGGAATCTTTATGACTTCCGCTTACTTTAGTTATGTGAGTATTATTACTTTTTTGTTGGATATGTTTTTTGGTTTTCGATGTCTGTGGTACGCACTGTATAATTTTTGATACAAATTATTTAATTATTTTGTTATTCCTAAACTTATCTGTTTACGCTCCTTAGCTAGGTCAAGAGATAGTACTTGCATGTTCTAAGAGTCATTGATCTTAAATGTATCCGGCCCAAACGATGCATGAACCTTTGAAATGACTGAAATTCTTCAGTCTTTTGTTGAGGATGGAATTGAGAGATTGCATCTTGGTTTTTTTTTAATATCAATGCGGAATTCTATATAATTATTTACTTAAATAAAATACTTCAATTTGGCCATCCCATATGCATATAGACCTTGCATATTTCTTAAGACGCTTATCTCGCCAAAGGCATTCGTAGGTAGTACTTTATTTAAATTAATGACATCAAACGTAATACCAATTAATCACCGTGGTACTAGGTAATTGTTTAAGAGAGTAATAAATAATATTAATTATATTCGTTTTGTTTTAAAAGTGAAATCGTAACAGTACCTACCTATGTATACTAAAACTACTAGAATTATTCATAGTGTTGTTGAGACTCGGTGTGGAATGAAACGATCAGTTTAAACTTCTGGACAAATACTCCTCTTTATTTAAAACTTCTTCTAGTTTATACAAAACTAGCTGTTTCCCGCTGCTCCACCCGCGGTCTCAATTCTTTTTTATATTTGTGATGTAAGCTATCCTATCTTTCAAGTTGGATCAAACTGCACACGGTGAGCAAATTTGATTAAAATCGGTTCAGTAGTTTCGGAGTTCATCCTGGACAAACATCGTGATTCGTGACACTGGAATTATATATAAATATTATTTATTAGATTATGGAGATTGACACGGAGCAGGTCCCTTTTGTGGTATCATGTGCCTAATTGGAATAATAACTTAAAAACATTATTTATTTTTTTATGTACAGGGTATTTTTTATACAATTTCTTTTACCCTGGAAATAAAGTTAAAGTTAATTAATATTTAAACATTACGTCGACATCCGTTTGATTCAATGTAGTCTGTGGTTTGATTGTTATACAAAAAAAAGTTGCCAGGTATCAAAGAATTAAATACCTAATGACGTCTTTTAATCAATTGAGTAATCGATATCAATTTAAAACGATAAATGAACAATAAAAAAAAAATTATTTTCATTTATATTTTATATCCTATTGGCAGTTTAAATCACTGTTACATTAAGATTAAGATCTCAACATTTGACAACTTCCACGCTACTGTGTTAGGCATTTTGTTTTCACGTCGATGAGGTAGAATGATGGTTATCCCTGTCCTTTTTATACATATTATTATTGTACCATGTAATTATCTGAAATGAACAAAGATAGGTGTACGCCAAATATGAGTTTATGTAAAGTATTCTTGATGACGAAAACTATTGGATAAACAGAGCTCATAGTCGATGCGAGTAAAACCGATGGAAATAATTACAAGAATAGATTGCTTCATCTCTCTAATCACCGCTAATGAGACACAATCGATTTTTTATTGTCATGCGGCGACCGGTCGCCGCTCGGGGACGAATAGGTTAAATTCATAATATAGCTTAAATTCATAAGCCTATATTGATAAATAATAGATGTTCACAAAAGCAATAGACAAAAACATAGCCATATTTATTTTTAAAACGCCTTAATAAAAATATATTTTTATCGATTGATCGATAACGATTCATTAATAAGATTATAAAATATTGATCTGGCAACATTTACTTCCACATGTCACAGATTTTCGTGGTTTGATACGTGCGTCCGTGCGTCATTGCTTTGTTTAGATACGTTGACTTTTGAATTCCGTAATCTTTTACTTAGTTATTATTACGATACGTGCTTTTTCGATCAATACCGAGTTGAGCTAATAAGTTCCTCGAGTGCATTACGTTAAGTCAGATATTTGACTCTTTTTAGTGCTGTTCTTGGTGAGATATTGGACTCCCGAACCATTATTGTCAGAGCCATGTCTACTCCAGCTAGACCGTCCGGACTCCGTCGGACACCGCGTCTGCGTTCCCGACGCTGCCGCTGTAATCTGTATTAACTGTTCGATTTTATTATCACCTAATTTTCGCCGGTATACAGTTGAAGAGTTGAACGAGCAAATGACAGTTCTTTTACGAACTTGCTCCAGCTCAATTCTTGGATGCTATATTTTATGAAGAATAAAATGGTTTATCAAGTTTTGATTTGTTTTATTTATTTTGGTACTTATAAATGAACTGCTGTTATCTAATTATACATTTTTTATCATATTGAAACGTCAATTCTACACCATCTTTGAGTCTTTTTACTGTGCTGTTTTTTAAAGTACATAAAGTATACATATTTTCATCTCCATAATGATGTATAGGATAGGTTAGGTAGGTAGTATGCGTACTTAACTATAGAGTCAGGAGGAAATGTCAATGTCAATTTCTAATTATAACCTAGATTTTTACAACAGAAAAACGATGATATCTCTTGAACCAGGGTGAATAAATGAAAAATGGTTCCTGATTATGAAAATACTATGTTTTTACTATTATGTAAAATAAAAATCTTCAGGGCACAACGATTTTCGACTGGGACCCAGCTTGCCTTACAAATCGGGCATTCTCCTTTACTTGTCATCTTTAAAACATTTTACACCTATCGACCAATCAACGCACAGTAATTGCGCTGTGGTTTTACGTGATTCACGACAGGAGCGCCACGGTCGCGGTGGCGGCAGCGGAGGCCGATGTAAACAATTAGCGAAGCGCTAGGGCTCGCTAGTCGGCCGGGATGCGCGGCGCGCTGCGGACGTCCGTTGATGAGTAGATGTATGCTGTATGTTGCTAACTTCACATAAATAGAGTACACCTGACACCAGATCATTCAATTCAAGATTAATTAATTCACGTTATATTATTCATCTATCAGTTTCCCGCAGTCCACCCGCGGACACAATGTTTTTTATTTAAATATATTATAGCTTATGTCACCCGGGGATAGTGTAGCTTCCCAACTGTGAAATATTTTTCAAATTTTTTCATTACATTCGGAGACTATTCAAACAAACAATCAAATCTTTTCTCTTTTTAATATTAGTAATGTGAGCCGTAAAGCTTAAAAAAAGTCAAATAATTATCAATACCACTAATTCTTTGGAAATTAACAAAATACTGGCTGTACTGACACAGTGAGCAGAATGTAAGAAGAAAAATCTAAGTAAATAAAGCTGAAGGTAGGGGATTATGAAGTCACGCTTTTGCCCAAAATACGAAAAAAGATGGAAAATGTATGCAGACAGACAGTTCTTAGTATAGAACACACAAACATTAGAAAAAGGTTTAAATCTATTATATTTTTTATTGTTTTTTAGTAGATACATAAATTGGCGATTAGCTAAAAATACATTATGTATTTACTAGATGAAAACCCGGCTCCGCTCGGTTTAAATGTGACTCATGATACACAATGTAGGTAAATATTCTGTAGTCATCGGTTCTATAATATCGGTTCAATTGGCCAATCTCAGGTTTAAAGAAAGAACACATAACAAAGAGTTTATCATAAAAAAGTTTCAAAAACAATATTTTCGCGAAACGTCAATGACTGAAGCAAAGTATTAAGTTTTGTTATGATTCAATCAATGTTTCCGGCAAGACGTTTCTATAATAATAATAATATTATGTAACTAATTAAGAAATAAAATTACCGCTGACTGACAGCTTTGATTTTTGTTATGGTTAGTATTCTTTTTTCTATGGTTGTTATCGCAATTGGCCAATCTCAGGTTTAAAGAAAGAACACATAACAAAGAGTTTATCATAAAAAAGGAGTTTATCATAAAAAAGTTTCAAAAACAATATTTTCGCGAAACGACTGAAGAAAAGTATTAAGTTTTGTTATGATTAACTCCATGTTGCCGGCATTTTCAGGCTACTTAGGCCCATAGATATATACCTTACAGACTACACATATTTTTTTTAAGTACATTTTGTGTTATTAATATAAACGTTTCGTTTTACACAGTCAAATGAGTCACAGTTCTTTGTGATGGCTACTTCTTTGGCGCGACGTACGCGATGTGTTAATTGGCGAGGCGTATATTATGCAACGGAACGTGAAAAAAGCGAAATAAATATCGCGTTCCGAAACGATTCTGGTCCCAACTATCATGCAACTGTCATACGCCCTGTCAGCACTGTAATCACTTCAAGGAGGTTGTATGATAATAAACTCCTTGAATCACTTCGAAGCAGAATTATCTGTTAGGCCTTATTAATTACCCAAGATGGCGACTGCGGTTTTTTTGTTTGTCAGTGCCATTAGAATTTAACGAAATTCTCCATAATCCGAATTTTGCGGATATATGTTGTCGACTCGAAATCAATATTTTTTTATGTTTTGTTATTCATATAAGGTTTCGATCGAGTCTACCGTAGCCCTGAACGAAATTATTAATATAGATTTAATTTTAAACAACCCAACTGCATTATTAGTATTATTACACATAATTTTATGAACTATCTTAATCATAATTAATAAATTTAAGGCCTGTTTCACCATCGTCAAATAACTTTTATTCGACGAATAAAATTGACGTTTTACAGAACTGTCAAAATTTCAAACTTATTCCTCGAATAAAGTTAACTGACTGGGGTAAAACAGGCTCCTAGTAATTACACAAATCACAGGCATGCATGGCACTTAGAACAATTTGAGACTAGTAAACAGTTTTTCTATTAAACAAGATTCTTACAAACACTACAGGGTATTTGGATAAAGTTTTTTTATTTTTGCATTTTTTTCGTTTTATTCTGAATTTAGTAGGTTATCAGGAAAAGCATCAAATATTCGCTTCTGCGTTATGAATTAATTATGCATAACGCAGCTATCCGTTTCGTTATATTTACAAAACATTAACCAAATTAAAAACTCTAGTTCTTAGAATATTGTGTAACATGGTCACAAGACATGCCTTTTACCAAAAAAAATTGCATGCCTATAAAGTTTTGTATTAGACTAGCTGATGCTCGTGGTTTCGACCGCGTGGATGTCTGATAACCAATGTATACAAAAACTCCTCAAATCTTATACTAAAACCTTCTTCGACGCCCGCGCACATACTTATAGTTATAATAACCAAGTTGTTATGACCTCATTATTTTATGCCAGTCATCGGATTATAGCTCTTGAACGATCAAGGAAGAGACAACTACCTACTAGCCCAGTAACATTTACGTAGGTCCCTGTAACAGGGAGGTCACAAGTTCATACTAAACTGGGTGAGAGAGGTATTATACAGGTTTACAGTTAGCTCATAGTTTCCTTAAGAAAGATTACTTAAGTACCTAAGTACGTAGGATAAATCGCAAGTTAAGGGTGTTAGGTAAAGTAAGTCCTCATCATACGTAGTTTTTTCCCGAATACTAAAACGTCAATCAATTATTGCAACCACACGTTTTGAACTTCTGATAGGTAACAAAAAAAGCTGTTATGTTTCGAGTTACGAGAGGCGTTAATTACTTACTGTACTTTAAAAATGGTTAAATATATTTTTTTATATTAAATACGACGCCCGCTCTAAGGAATTTAATCCTTGTGTCGCGGGGGTTTCACAAACATTCAAATCACATGCACAAAGAACACCCAGGCTTGGAACAAGCATTAGTGGATCACACAAATACTTGTCCCATGCGGGGATCGAACCTACAGCAAGTCGCGCACAGTGGTAATTAGCGTGGTGACCTTTACCACTCGGCTATCCGTGCAGTCAAAATAATTATGCTAACTAATGGTTGTCAAACGATTTTTTTAACAATAATTGTTAATCTATAAAATGGTCAAATTAGTTCGAGAGTTAATTATGTAAGCATTTGTTAGAATAAAAATTAATGAATAAACGGGTTCTACCGAACTTTGAAACCATTAGTTAGCAAATTTAACTATTGGTTGAGTTAACTCGGGATCAAAAAACTGGGCCTTAGTGAATAAGGCCCAGTTTTTTTATTACTATTGGTTTTTAAGACTGACACTAATAAATTGTAAATAAGATTAAAGTACATAAGAAATCTAAAAAAAGTAGTTACTTAAAAAGATAAATAATAAAATAGTTACAATTCACTGTGACAGTTACTAAATGATTAGAGTGGTGGCCTAGCGGTTCAATTAACGGATTCGCAAGCACATGGTTCCAGGTTCGAACCCAGGCAAGTACCAATGTGACTTATTCCAAGTTATAGGTACTTTCTTAATCATTCTGAGACATCATTGACGAACGGTGAAGGAAAAAATCGTGAGGAAACCTGGATTCCATTCAATTGGAATCTGAAATCGCCAACCCGCAGTGAGCAAGCGTGGTGATCAATGCTCATCCCTTCTCTACATAGGAAGAGACCTGTGCCCAGCAGTGGGACGTTTATAGGCCGGTATTATATATTATAAGTAGGTACCTGCCTGTAGTTAAGTATCTATATACAACGGGTATAATATTTCGCGAATGCGTAAGTGTTACATGTATTCCCAACTAATGAGTTATAGATAATATTATACAATTCGGATTAACTGGAATTCCTTTAAAATAAAAATTACGTTATTATTTATTATTATAATAAATTTAGTTCGCAACTTCGTTCGTGTAGAATACCTTTTCCGTTCTTACCTAATAATTATTTGGTTAAGAAAAATTATAAAGTAGAGGAAATTTCAAATGAATAAAAACAGGATATATACAACTCTGATAAGCTTTTTAGGCAATACTTTCAGCGAACCGGCGTCGCGACTACATAGCTTAGCGACGTCGCGATTGGGGTCGCGAAACTATTATAGCTGACCGGTGTCGCGACGCCGTAGCTGACCGACATCACCACGTCTTAGCTTAGAGACGTCTCGACGCTGTAGCTTACTGTCGTTTATCGTTTTTGTATGGAAAAGAGTATTGGCTTTGTCCTACAAATATTTTAACTCGATAAAGCGTAATTAATTTTATTTGTGAAAACATACTTCAAAAGAAAAATTTGCAGAAATTAAAATGCAATATAGGTAATAAAGGTTAGCAAAAGATGGCTGCAGTTTAACAAATAATAATTAAAAACTAACTTATTTAATTATGGGTGCAATGCAGTGGTTCCATAATATTTACAGTCATTAGTTTCTCCAAGCGTTTTGAAAACAAATAATTAATTAATCATGACTTTCTAATAAAGTGCATTTTTTCTTTAATATTTATTTGGTTTTGTTGCTTTAGCTAGCTTGCTAATTGTTTAATAATGTGAAATGTTTATTAATTATCTATGTTAAATATTAATTGTTTGTTAATTCACCAATGTTTTTAAATATGTTTTATCTGCGGATAATGCAGTGGGCTGCAACATAACTACTGTATTGTAAGCCTTTTGTATTATAAATATGTTGTAGTTGTTTATTATCCCTTAATGTATAAATAAAAAAAAATATTCATAGGTACATATTATTATTATATCGTCTGGGTCGAATGACCGTCAGAAATCCTTTGATTACTGAAACACGTTTCAATGAAATCAGTCCATAGACTTTGAAGAACTGGACTTCTTTCTTCCGTGATTGTTTGGAAATTGTTGATAGACTGTTGTTTATTTTAAAATGAACTGTTACTAAATAAACAAACCCATTTCGATGAAACTTTGTATGGGGACCTTGGATTCGAACTTCGATCATGTGGTTGCAGTTCAAATCCCACTCATTACATTACCGAGAGTGAACCCATTTGTAACAAATGCATCTTTATAGCTTAGCACGAGGGGTTAACAAGAAGAGGATTCTGGCACTCGGACCGCGGTTCTACATAGTTGCCAAACCAAAATATTAGTAACGAATGACCCACTTTCGATACACCATAAAGCTATTTAAAAAAACCGGCCAAGTGCGAGTCAGACTCGCGCACCGAGGGTTCCGTACAAACCTGTAGGTATATAAGTAAAAGTTATGGTATTTTTATTGCTAAATGAAATGTAGTAAGTTTAAAATTATTAAAAATATTTTTATTATATGATATAACTAAAAATGTATACTTTTCGCAATTTTTCCTATATCTCTGCTATAAGACGTTGCTTCATACCAAATTTCAAGATTCTGAGTTCACGGGAAGTACCCTGTAGGTTTTGATTCCCTTGCGAGTGTCGAAAATTTGCGGCATAAACGGGAGTATCTTTTGATCGCGTTGACTTAGAAGTTTGATTTTTTCACAGCTCCAAGAGACCATAGACTTGAGTATTTGATATGAATTTCAGCTTGATACCTTCACGCGTTCCTGAGAAAAAAGGTCTTGACAGACAGACAGACAGACGACGGACAACAAAGTGATCCTATAAGGGTTCCGTTTTTACCTTTTGAGGTACGGAACCCTAAAAAGAAAAAATATATATTATTTAATAAATAATAATACCTGTTCCCAATCCCTTTTACATTACATACAAAGATTATACACATAAGGTTGGCTATATCAAGCTAACTAGCTAATTAATCACGGCGTCAGTTCGTCTGGGAAACCGCGTTCCAATGGTGATCTATCGCTAATTATAATTGTGTCGTAATGAGGAAGGCATCGCATGCTTAAGGGCCGTATGACGTCAGAGAACTTGGTAAGTAAGCCGGCCTTACTTACCAAGTTCTCTGACGTCATACCACGGTGCACGATATCGCGGATCGCCAAGCACGGCCTATGACCGCAGCCAGACATGGCAACAGTGATGAAGCAGAGGTGGATGACTTTAGGTAGGTACCCCATCCTATATTAGAGTAAAATTCTGAGCCTCAGCATGGGTTGAAGTGATTAGCGTTTCACCCTGCCACAAAAATAAATAAATTA
Organism: Plusia festucae; assembly: GCA_950381575.1. Classification (NCBI taxonomy): domain Eukaryota; kingdom Metazoa; phylum Arthropoda; class Insecta; order Lepidoptera; family Noctuidae; genus Plusia; species Plusia festucae. The sequence goes on along the minus strand of OX494430.1, from coordinate 2,520,802 downwards.
GAATTAAGATATGAGAGAATTATAACTTAAAAAATTGAATAAAAAATATACCTAGGTTTTATCAATCGTGCGAAACAGTTTTACAGACATCAATGCTGGTATAATCTTATTCACAGTTCACTCATCAGCTGTTACCCAGAAACTCGTTTACTAAATAATAAGCTTAATCTTAAACTATTTTATTTAGTAAGTTCATTTACAAATAGGTACTTTACTGTCTGAAATTTCACGTAAAGACCTGGGTAAATGATTATACACTCTAGGAATAATGTACAAGGTAATTATTAAAGTAATTTTCAAACTTAGGGTATATTTAAGAGGTAGTCCCCATATAAAAGGACCGGTGCAGTTGTGTCTGCTAAAAAGCCATCGGTATATCAAAATTGGTCAAGCCGTTTGAGCATAATGAGCCAACAAACATACACACACACTCACAAACTTTACAAACTGCCCACCTGTAGGGCAAAATACTCTTGTACCATCTCTCTGTCTATGGCTAATAGGAATGTAATGGGTAATTTATCGCATAAGCATTTGGCATATATCTATATGTACATATATTTATACTTACGTGATAGTGCGTAATCAACTGCTTGCTAGACGTCTGCCATGTTGATGTCTGTTCCATAATGCATGTTGCTTAGCAACAAGGTGTAAACAAATGCAGGATCTACACGATACGAGTAGTACCCGGATAAAGAGGTATCATGCTTTCGTTGTTTATCAATTAGGTATATTATACTAGTCACGCCGCGCAGTGACACCTGCGGCTTACCAGATTACTTAAATTTTCGGGATAATAAGTAGCATAAGTACCTATCTATATGTGAATCCTGGGTATCAGCTATCTTCATGCCAAATTTCATTGAAATTGGTCGAACTGTTTGAGCGTGAAGAGGTAACAAATATACACACACGCTTATTTGAGTTACAGCTAAGTCCATTCCAAGTTTTATCACAATCGGCTGTGTGATTTAGCCGTGAAAGTGTAACAAACAGACAGACAGAGTTTACTTTCGCATTTATGATGTAGGTACTAGCTTCGCACCGCAGTTTTAACCGCGGTTTATCAAATAACTTACATTTTAGGTTGTGAGCTACGTCGATGCCAAATTTTATCAAAATTTGTCCAGCCGTCGGATTTTGTAGAAGTAATAAACATACATTCATATTAACACACAGCTGCCAGCCTTATCGGCCCACGTCGACAGCGATGTGGAAGAGTTTTTGATGGTATTTTTTAGTTTTAGCTGGGCTAAGCTCTTCCTCCATTTGTCCAAGATTCAAGGTATCTCTAAAACTTATTGCAAGAAAAAACTGTGGATATTATATTTTAAAACAATTAAAAAACGGTGGTAGCAATGTATGTAGGTAGGTACCACCGACGCTTTTAATTTACAGCACTTAAATAAGTAATAAAAAAAACTTTTCTCTTTGAATCTTGTAAATAAAAATCTAAGAATTTTGCTGTTGCAAATTGTAAATGTTATTAACTTTTGCAGACCAGTAGTTTTGTAGAGAAAATATAAATGCAATCCTCATTATTTCTTATTACCTAATCTGTGTTTTTCATCTTAATTTCAAAAGCTTTGACGATGCAAATGCTGCTTCTCGTTATTTCTGTTGTTTGTACGATAAATATTCAACAAACTTTAATGAATAATTATTTTTTCTGTTTTTAAAACGCAAACCAAAAAAAAAGAAAACGGAGCATACGAAATCAAAAGTAAAAAGTTATGTAATAATAGAACATTAGAAAAAAAAGAGTTTCTTCAGGTGCTACTGTGCTAGTAGGTATGATGAAGAATATTCGACGTTATATCAAGGGAAATACAGTCTACGGTCCGTCACAGAGTGCATTTGTAAGAAGAGTCGCGAATTATTAATGAAATAATAAAAAAAAACAAAAGAAAGTTATTAAATACGTGTTTATTGTAATCGTCACACTATTTGAATTCCAGCACCCTCATTAATTCACTTGTTTCCGGTTTCATTTTGTCTATGGTACCTGGTATTTAAATTAGTAGCTTACAATTTAAAGATAATTCATCAAAAAAAAACTTTCGCTTATTTTTATTTGCAGGTGATTAAACAAAAAGCATTAAAAATAAAACACATTCGCTTTTATTACATAAAATTTTTCGCAATGCGTAATGCAGGAGTTATACCGTTTACCGTTACAGGAATAATGCCACATTCAAAATAAAAACTGTTTTAAAATTAGAACAGTATAAATTTATTACTTAATTAATTATTCAAATAAGTAATTTTAGAAATAATACGAATCGATAGGTACGAAAACATATTATTTGTTCATTATAATGAATATTAATGCGAATTTTAAAATTTTAAGATTGTTTATTTAGCGGCCAATAAGTACGTTTAATGATAAAAAGTATAACATAAGATCCTTATAAGAGGGACAAAATGTAAAATTTATTTTAGAAAAGCAGGCATATTATTGGTACTTACACAAGTATTTAGTCAATGCACTAAATTTTAATTAAAAATCTAATAATAAATTATCAAACGAGATAGGTATTACCAAGTAATATTCCCATAAGTTTTGTGATTTGTGACCTGCCATGTTGACAAGTACTCGTATCAAACGTAACCACAGACCTTAAGATTCTAGAACGTTTTTTTTAAGCACTCGTACGACACCAACTGGACTTTGTCACATAAAAATACATAGAACTAAAGAAACGAAACGTCGACGTGCGCTCTCGATGTATCACCCCACTATGGCTACCCCACCAAATTGAAAATACATCTTTCTACATTCAAAGCTTATGTATCTGCCGCCTTTCTAAATTCGCCGGGTAAATCGGGCTAGTAGGGATGGACTAAGGGGCTAGATTATGCAATTATTGGACTCGCAAACCAACTAGTATATAAGCTTGTGGACCGCTCGAACAAGTAGAAAGTAAGCCAGTCTTGACAGTTAAAGTATAACACGGAATCAGTCCAGCTAAATAAGCAAGATGTACGCGAAACTCGCTGTGAGTTCACCAAAAATAATATAAATTTCGATAAAAAATAAAATAAATAAATTTTTATTTCATCAGTGTTAAAAATACAAAACACCATTTTTTTTCTAAACAGTGTGGTTATACAATAAGCTTTTATTTATTAGTGTGATTTGATAAAAAAAAAACTAAAATGTTTTATCATTGACGACCTCCGTGGTCGAGTGGCGTACACACCGGTTTTCAAGGTGTCGTCAGCTCTGTGGTCCCGGGTTCGATCCCCGGTCGGGTCAATGTAGAAAAACACTTTTCTACATTGCCTCGGGTCTGGGTGTTTGTGGTACCTTCGTTGTTTCTGGATTCCATGACACAAGTGCTTTAGCTACTTACTTTGGATTCGGAGCAATGTATGTGATGTTGTCCACATTTATTATTTATTTATTATTATTATTATTGACAAAATAAAAATCTAAATAAAATAATAAAAAATATTAATTAATTACATTACCAAGATGTGCAAAGTGTTCCTATTTTAATATTATTAATCTGAGGTATTTTATAATTGTACATTACAATTAAATCATTTATTTCGCAGCTTATCTCCCTCGTGGTCGCCGTGGTAGTCGCTTCCCCAACCCCCGGTGGTGGCGGCGGACAGTAAGTTGCTTTTTTTATTAAAAAAAAAAATGAAACAATTGAAAATGAAAAAAAAAGGATCTTTTTTTCAAAATTTAATGGCACTTGTTAAGTAATGTAACTATACTGCAATTTTACCTTATTAGAGGTAATAGGTTTTAGAGTATGGTAAAAACTTTAGTTTATTTTTTTCTAATAGGTAATCCTCATTAACTCTGTGCTTAGATTTCTTTAGTCCAAAGCAAAAGGATAAAAAGCGATATGTCCGTATCCTTTACTTAGTTCGTTGTTCGTTAGTGTTCTTACGGGATTAGTACCGTTAGAAACAAATTGATATAATAAAAGGCACACTATTTGCCTTCCGGATTTAATTCATAATAGCTAATTATTTAATAAAAAACACAAATTACCAATGCTATAATATTTTAACAAGTCTATAATAACAATAAAAGAATTCCTTTTCAAACCAAGAACAGTATTACTCAACTCGTAAAAATGCCAAGTTCAACTACAAAAAAGATAAAATGGAGATGATTGGTGTTCGTTTTTTAAAATAAGTATCGTTCATTCATCGTTCCGAATTCGAACGTTTTATTTAAAAATAGTTCCGTTATTATGACATGTATTGTGTAACTGTCAAGGTCGCGATGTAATGTTGTTCTAAAGCGCGAATTTGTGGCTTGTTAGAATTGTATTTTATTGCGTAAGTTTTAGGGTGTATTTTCTAATTGGCAGTCTCGATCGCTCGTCACGCGAATCGTAGTGTTTGTATTTTGTGGTTAGCTTCTTTATAACGAGTTAATAATTTTGTATACGACACTAATAAAAAATACGGTAACATACTATTTGCGGTTAAGTCATTTACGAGACATTTACAGTTGTTTTATTCGAGTGCGGTACTAACGATATATCATTTAGGTAGTTTAAAAAGATTCAAGATAAAGTACTTATAAAGAAAAATGTCACAAAACATGTGCGCCATCGTTAGATTTGAAAAGGTATAATAATATTTTATTACGTGCTATACAAATTGATATAATCTCCCAATTTGCGTCAAAATACAAAGACATTTACGACCCTTGTGATAAACACAATTTCTTTACAAATATAAAATTCGTCAAATATATCGTTCATTCCCATTCATTCGAAAGGGAATGCCTCCATTGTAAAAGATTTGAATTTGGAGAGAGTTTTTAAGCGGCTTATTTTCTCTAACAACTTATGTGTATTGTTAGACGATCGAGTATAAATTGCAGGTGTTTTAAAATAAATGTTGGGCCAATATTGGTCGCAGTGCTTGACAAAACATTGGCCCTATATATATCTCGTTTTACATACTTACAGTTGTACATCTGTCTCTTAATATTTTCATTAGAATGAGTTCAATTAAGGAAGCGCAATGTTCGTTAAAAAAAAAATCGACGCCATATTGAAATTTCGGCGCCCCTGTTTCGGCTTTATTTTTGACAGCTCTGTGCTCGTTCTATTTTTTCTGGCCTTTGTGATGATACGACATGTCATTCATTTCATCATTTAAGCCGACAGAGGAGACCTTTAAAATGAATAAAAGAAAGCGGCGGATTACACAACCTACCTACTGCCATACTGCCTACCACTATATTTCGCCCGCGACTCTGCCTGTACTGTTGTCTGTTATTGCGGCATAAAGAAGAGTAGGAATTTAACCTGAAATTTTTTATCAAAATCGGTTAAGTTAACAAAACTACGTAAAAAAAATACCACAGAAATTCAGGCATTTCAATGTATGTTTAGCAGCGAATAGGTTAAATTTGCGAAAAAAAAAGTTTTTTTCAAACCTATCACCACCAGTGTTATTGGAGATAGTTTGACTGTGAGCCTGTGACTTTTCTTCGAGACTGTGCCTCTGGGATTTTTTCTATATTATGTTAGTACTTACGGATTATATTACCGTTTTAGTCATAACAAAACTATCTAACAGTTTCTGATTTACCTGTAGATAATGGTCATAATATTTTCAAGTAACTTACGCAACTCATCGCATCTGTTCCTACAACCGATTCATAATCTGATTATATCGATTACGTCATATTATAACGGTAACTAGGGAAGCAATTAAAATATGTTTTAACAAACAGTAGATATTAAATTAAACATTTTTTATGCTGCTATGTTTAAAAAACGGTTTGTTATACATCCTCTTTTTTAAATTGGCAGCGAAGAAAAAGAAGAAAGAATTTTAGTAAAAAACAAAAGAATATTCAATCGAATTTAGAATCTCTCACATTTTTAAAAGTGGATAAAACTATTTTTGTTAGTAATTTTATAAATAAATACACTTAATTAAAAGACTTAATGATTCCATACTTCTTCAATATAAATGGAATCGTAATGTAATAGATGTAAAAGGTAGAATATTCTCTGAAAGATTGCATCTTTTCCCCTGCATTGAATAGTCTGTTTGATCAGAAAATCCTAAATATTTTCTGCTACGCTACTTCGTGCTCTTTGAGCATTTGTTGCTCTCATTCTGAGAAGCTTTCAACTAAATGCATTGTGAATAACTGGGCTAAAGGAAGTCTAGGAAATAGGATTTCAATGAATTCAAAAAGCATGTGTATTTCGTTTCATGCTTACAATGTCTCGGTGGCTTGGATTGAAAGTATAACCGGACTGAAGTACTAGACTCGAGATCAAATCCCGGTAAATCGGATGTCTTTTTCAATGTTTATACCATTGTTAAAGTCATTAGCAGTTAAATTATTATATTAGTAAGCTTAGTTTCAATTAGAGATTTACAAACGGGGTAATGATTTGTAAATTTGTAAAAAAGGTGTACTGTGAGTGTATGAGAAATATATCAATTTGTGATTCACAGACAAAATTACAATATAATTATTATGTGTACACTAAAAGCGCATTGTATTAGAAAATCAATGTAATATCGGGTGCACCCGAAATTTGATTGCATGGATAGCTGAGTGGTAAAGGTCACCACGCTAATTACCACTGTGCGCGACGTGTTGCGGGTTCGATCCCCGCATGGGACAAGCATTTGTGTGGTCCATTTGCTTCACAAATCCATAAATGCTTGTTCCAAGTCTGGGTGTTCTTTGTGCATGTGATTTGGCGACACAAGTATTAGTTTTCTTAGTGCGGGAGTCGCTTTTTTAATAAAAAAAACCCGCAACTGTAGATAGAAATGTCTCTAGTATGCAAAACCACAGATAAATTACTAATTTTCGTTTATTTCCTGATCATTAAGTTCCTGATTACACATCCACTTACTTACATGTAATCTTTGTCGGTGTTTCCATAGTTACACCTGCCCGTATTACGTAATTTGATTGGCACTGGACGCTCCAAGCCTGGCATGTTATGTTTAAATTACCAACTCATTGCAGGTATAGCTTGGTTACCTTAAAAATGTAGTTTCTTTAATTATTTTTTAGTAAAAGTACTTCATTTTGATCGCGGTTTTGTCCCGGATCAAAATTTAGCTTTAGTCCCATCTTTGTGTTCAACTTTCTTTCATACCAAATTACATAAAAAACAGTTCAGAGATTTAGTGTAGGCAGTTAATTTCGCATTCTTAACAATATACTGTAAGTTCCTTATTTGTTGCTCTTATCAAATTAAGCAAATACTTATAGTATTATGTAATATTATTTATTTGAAGTAGGTACATTTCGTAAATAATGTTTTTGTAAACATGTTTTTAAAAACACTTGTTATAGTCAAGACTCTTAACAAATTACGAGAGCATAAACATATTATTCATTTATGTAATTCGATTTCATACTAATAATATAAATGAAAAAATGTCCGTCTGTCTGTAACGCTTACACGGAGAAACAACCCACAACCAAGAGGAGGACGTTCGATGTTTGACTGTAAATGTATCTTTTTTTTTATTAAAACTTATTGAACTGAGGTGTAGTAGGAAGTTAGGAACCAACATATTGCGGGCTAACTGATAAGATTTTAAGTACTGCTTAAATTGCTTTACATTAATATGATTGTCAAAGTCTTTTATGCTCGAATACAGAAACGCCACTCAGTTTGAGGCCACCGTCAAGTCTCATGCTGTCTCTGTCACTTTAAGGTGAAAAGTAGCGACAGATAGACATTTAAAAACTTTTTAAAGTTTCAGTATATGGGGGGTTACTCACATTTTAACGATAATTTACAGCTTAAATTAACGGTCACTTAAAAATTAAGTACAGAGTTTGAGTTTGTGGCCACTGTAGTCGACGTTGAACAATTATAATTATATGAACAGCTAAATGCCTGTAAATATTTAAAATGCTTGTTTATTTCGTGTAAGAAGTAACAATTTGATCGACACTGCAAATGATTTAATATGAAAATTACTTAACCCGTGAAACAATTCGATGTTTCATTAAAAGGTATGACTTATTGTGTATTTTTCGCAGGCGTTATTCGGTAACTAATGTGTTACGTTTATTTTTACTTTCGTAAGCAATACTTATTATAAAGGAAAAAATAATTAACTAAGTTACCTAATATATTAATATTTCGTATCATCATTTTATGATCGCTTGTAGCCACTAATAACTCCCGTATTAAATAAAAAATACGGCAAAATAATTACAAATACATATTATCTGTTTGAAATGAAAAAATATAATAATATTATATAATAAGATAATGACAGATAAATCTTAAGCGACAGTAGCGACCCTAGCGGATTTTCGATACGCGATAGCTCCCATTGAACTGTAATTTAAATTAGAATTTCGTGCTCCTTGTTTTGTATTAATTAAAAAAAAGTTGACGTTTTGTCTTAGCCAACTTATAATGAATAGAAATTGCGAATTAATCGAATTCTTATGTCACATTATGCGTCTAGACTGTTACACAATGTTTTTAATTGATATCCTATTTTTTTGATTTGAGAAAGTTACGCGAATTTATGACCTTAGGAAATGAGATCTAGTTCAAAACGCGAGGTCAAATAATGTTATTTCCCAAATCATATCTCATTTACATCACTGACGTATTCATAACTCGCTAAATCGTTGTAGAACTACGCTCTTAGAATCAATCTGAAATGACAGTGTCGAAATAAGTATAAGTTTTTTGCGACATAAACGGCCGTATCTTTTCTTAACGTTAGTGTAGATTTTTGTACAGCGTCAAGGGACTGTAGACCTTCGTATGGTATTAATTTCATCTCGATGCCGTACGGAACCCTAAAAACAATTAATTAATGTTTAATACTCATTCGGTTCGCATCACAATGCAGTATCGCGCCGACTTTGAATTCGCTCGACTGACTAAAAAGCTTCGCAGTCAATTGTCACATTCTCTTCCAATTAAAACATTTAAAATTAAAAGCATGCATAATTAAGGACAATATTTGAATCAGTTCCCTCGATTTGATTATGACACGTTCGTAAAAAAAACAAATGATTCAGTTGAGTATTTTTAATGGAATGAATTCAAAGTCATTCATTTCTATTCTTTGAATAATTTGGTATCAAAAATTCCCACAGGCCCTTTAGAAATACATTTGTAAGAATCGATAACATAAAGATATTCCTTTTCTACTCGAATAAATGAATACTATCTGTGCTATTACTATGTTTATTGTCTATAACTTTTATTTCCGCATTTTAAACTATAGTGAAAGGTTGTCCACTAAGTAACGTGTTAGCAATAGCAACTGGATTTACTATAAACCTATGTTCCGAGACGATTTCTAATTCCATTATTGTTGGCAAGCAAATGTATCTCAAAACACGACTTGCGATCAATTTAAATTAGTTGCCAACACCACATGTAATAGAACATTTAATTTTGGAAATAGAATTAAGTTTTTAATTTGAATTGTTTTTATTTTATTATTTTTAAAAGCTGCAACAATTATTATAAAATGCCAATCGCATGTTTTTTTAATGTTTAAAAATATTTATCCTTTAAACAGCAATTATAGAAGATAGTAAAATAAAATGTCCTTACAAATAGAATCTTATGTTTTTCCTTTAATTGAAAAGGTTAAGTAAATACCTTTTTCCGAGACTGTGACGACTGAAATAATCTTCTATCTTAAGAGATCCGTAATTCAACCTTTAGAAATACAACGTTGCTTTCAACTCGTTTATCAACGATCTTTTTAAGTTGAAAAGCCGTTTAATACTCGTAAACGTTCACTATTAAATTGGTTTCAAATGAATCTTGATGTCTTATAAGACGTACCAGCTTTAACTTAAGATATTCCGTACTTTACTTAAGAAATTCCGTATCTTTTATCTATTAATATTTCTGCAGTAATTTTCCTAAACTATTTAAAGAATTAAGTATTAATTTTTCACTTTAAATAAAGTGAACGAGAGTTCTTATCATGCTAGTTCCATCTTCGAAGAAAAACTTGCAAAAATAAAATTAAAATATTAAATCATTATTTATAATTAAAATAAAATTTTGTCTTTTGTTTTTTTTAACGGGACCGCGCGCGCTTAATTTGTCGTATGACAACGCCATCTTTTATGTACCTATTTTATTAAAAAATATTCAACTACAATTACTGAGTGGCCGTTGGTTGAGTGGGCAACTGAATTGAAGCCGAACCAAATGAACTTGAAAAATCGTCCGCAAAAGTGAGAAGTTTGATAAAATTTATTTAAAAATGTACCTAATGTATGTCAAAACTAATTAATTTTGAATACGAAATTATAATCTGCAACCGAGTTTGAAATTGTACCGATTACATCTACCTACCAATTAGCCTGATTTCGTCCGTAAATTATTGTACGCAATAAACATTGAGAATGTTAGTTGTTGTGTTCCACTCGATGCCTACAGCTTATTATCATAGCGAAAAAAGAAAACCGAAAAAGAAATTGAATACAAAAAAAAATACAACTTTTTCAAATTATGACTTCACTTCATGAGCGCGGTGCTCCAAATACCTACAACAAAAACTCAATAAAAAAAAACTTAACCCCTTCCCTGTCTCGTCAAAAGACACAATAGGTAAACAATGAAAATGTTCATACGTGTCACACGGGACAGTGAAAGGGTTAAATTATTGATAAATTTTATGATCGGTCGGCACCCTTTCCAATGTCGGCACCATAATTTCAGCTTCATTTTTAAAACTCGGTGTTCAATGGAAGTACCTACGTTGTCTCTCTTGGAGTCTTCTTTTGTATACCGTGTAATCTGTTACGCTCTGTGACCACAGTAACATGTGGTAATATAAAACTCATTATATAACTTGTCCAATCATCTTGTCTGCAATTGTTGGATATTAGACAATAGAACATATACATATTTTTGTAACATTGTTGGTATCTACTCATATAATTTGTAAATCTTAAGCAGTTAAGTATTTTAATATACTTATCTTGAAATAAATAAATCTCCCGACCACTTTTAAAAATAAAATAATACTTTAAAAAAATACTAAACAGAAATTCATTCATAATAAATTATAGCTAAGAATCAAACCAATTGATCCGCTTTCCTACAAAAACAACCGAATCATAATTTAGGAGCTATGATGCAACAGGCAGACACAGATACACAGACAGACGCTGTCATAAGACTGTCATATTCGCTTCGGGAGTTACAAAAGCACAAACGTTTATTTGTAAAGTTTGAACGTGCTAATCTCAGTAACTACTGGTCCGATTTGAGAAAATTCTTTTAATGTTAGGTAGCCTATTTATCAAGGAAGGCTTTAGTCCACTTTTTGCCGTGATAACCAACGTTAAAGAATTCCAAAAGCTAATAAAACCAATTTCTCCTACAAAGTTATGATCGCAAAGTTTGATGCAAAAATTATGAAGGCATAGATCATTAATATGCATAAGTCTTTTAACATTCTTGCGGTTTCTGAACGAACCGGGATAGTTCCTCTGAAAAAAATCGATCGATCGAAACCATAGATTTTAATGTCAATATTTTCTTTCTTCTGCCAATTAAAGAAAATTTGAATATATTTTATTTTCCCCACTGATAACACTTGTTTTCCCAACCCTTACATTGGCAGAATCGTAAATAGGTACCCCGACGGAGCCATATTCAACAAAATTGAATTGAATTGAACATACTTCTATAACTTTTCCAAAATGCCGGTGCCTTCTCTTATGTAGTGGGACATTTTCAGACGGTGGTCTCGTAATTTAATTGAGTATTGAAAAAAAAATTACACAGTTCAAGAAAACGTTTTTAAAATAACCAACTTCGTAACCTAAAAATGCCGCCGACAAAAAGTGAACTTTCCAGACACATTCACAATTACAGTGTAGTTAAAATACAGATCCGATTAATCGTTCACTACACGGACACTTATGGTAAACCCAGGTGGTATTGCGTCACTTGAATGCTTACGTCATCAAAGAAATGGCACGTTTCCCCGTATTACCCAATTTGGGGAAAGTGTTATTTTGTAAGCGTAGGTACAACAATCGCAGGATAGGTGCTGCATCACGATTCAAATTGGTTTTTTAACATTTATGCAGTCGGTGTAAACTGTACATGTCTAGAATTCAATTCCGGCAAAGAAACTGTTTTGTAGTCGTCAAATCAGAATTTTGATTAGAATAATAAAAGATTCAAATCTGTTTGTGTTGTTGTTTGTTCTTGTGTGAAGGTTTATACATTGATTATAATTATATTTGAGAATTTCAAGAATAACTTCCGAGTATATTTTTTACAAGTTTAAGCCGGTTGCAAATTACTTATGTCATCTTTGTAACTGCTCAATTAAAACTTATGCAGCTTTAAAATATGCAATATTTCATTATCATTTATATCATTTTTTCTCTCTTATTATCTCTATCTCTTTCTTATTATATTGAAATCAATCAAATTATTCAAATCTACTTACATTATAAAGCTGAAGGGTTTGTTTGTTTGGTTGAGCGCGCTAATCTTAAGAGGTACTGGTCCGATTTGAAAAAATATTTAAATGTCGGATAGCCCATTTATTGAGGATTTATAGAAGGCTGTTCCTAATACGACTGCTTTTTTTTGGTATGTTAGTTACGCGATTTCAAAAGTTCTTAGTGTCAGAGATGACCCCAAAAATTTTATTTTTATTTCAATTTTGGATTAGTTTTTTATGTGTAATTTCATAATAAGTAATCGACTTCTATCTCCCACAGCCACAAACACGTTACCATCCATGTACCATACAAAGTGCACACCGTCCACCACCACCACGTCTCCAAAGTGCACGTGCCAGTCCACGTGCCAGTCGTGAAGGAGGTGCAAGTCATTAAGGAGGTGCCAGTGATCCAGCACGTGCCAGTGCCAGTATACAAGCATGTGCACGTGCCGGTCGTCAAGCACGTTGAGGTTGAGAAGAAGGTCTACGTACCTGTGCACGAGCAGCACCATGGATGGGAGAGCGAGTCGTTGTCTCACGGCTGGAACTGATTGGGCTAACTTGTTTTATTTTAAGGTTGGTATCTTTAAGCTAGCCACACACACACAATAATATTGTTAATACGTATTGTTAATAATATTGTGTGTGTGCGGCCTCAACCAGTGACACTTTTCTGAAAACTGTACTTTATTACGACCATCACAAGATCTTATTTTTATTGCGTAGTGTACCATTTTTATTGATGCTGATTTTCGACAAGTGTGCGTAGCCTTCCAGGCCTACCGCTAGGTTGTAGGGAGAACTATGTTTTATATGCAACTCCATCCAAAAATCAAGAACCTTCAATCCATTATAGACTTAAAACCAATCCAAAATAAGACTTATTTTACAAATTAAATAATTATCCTCCGTTGTTCCAGGTTTCATAGATTAAGATCCGCACATCGTTAAAGGAGTCAGGAAACCGCTGTCAAGATTACGAGGTTATCCGAAGATAGCCGATCACAACCGAACTCATCCGAAGTTACCAACCGCCATTTTGAGATTGATAAAATATATTTAGCTTACGTATGCTGCGATTTCGTATGCGTATTTCTGTGGTATTGAAACTATTTGGACGGTATGGAAAATGTAAAATAGAGTTTTTTTTTTAAGTTATATATAGACATTTATTTTGTCTTCATCATACTTGAAATAACTTTTCTAGGAATGAGAAAGCCTATGTTACGACTTGAATTATTTCAATACCTGTTTCAGCGATTGAAAAGTGTCTTTAAACAGTCATTACTTGACCGATCTTATCAATTTCTGCTCAGTCATCTACATCACATTTATGCCGCGTCATTTCATGCAACATACCTAACGTAAGCTAAATATACAATACGATTACATAATTAACAAGAGTCCTTAAAAAAGGTTTCACACCTTTTACCTACCATTAAATTTGCCTGTAAATATTGTAAAAAAGTCAAGATTGTAAAATACTTACCTACTTCTAAAGTTCAACCATATTTGTAATAGTTACCATAGTTAGATGTTAAACCTTTATTATGTAAGAACCAAAGAGAATAAATGATGTGTTTATAGTTTTAAAATTATTTCTTGGTTTTATTTTGAGAAGATTATTCTTCATTTACCCTGATTATTCAAACTTTAAGACGCATAGAATTCAAAGTAGCATAGACAACGATAATAAAACTAAGTAATTATTTTAGCAGATTTATTATTAACACTAACTCTTGGCACAGTAATCTAAACCATTAAAATAATTCAGAAGTTAATTCAAATATGAATAATAAGAATTAAATACATAAATTAACACCTGATGATAAAAAATAACTAAAAACTAAAACGGGTAAAATACGACTACAAATTTTGAAAGTGTTTAAATAATTCCAAATGCTCATTCGTACACGAGACGACTCAAGTCCCTGATACCCGACCAACATGGACCCTAACGACGTGTCACACAGCAAACGAGATAGTTAGTCACTGCACACCAACAAAGCTCGACAACACATGAATGTCAACGTAATAATTACCTTCTAAACGCAAGTGTGTGAGTAGTAGAAACAAGTTACTACGATAACACATGCATGTAGACTTAATACAATACTCCCGCTCTTTACACACATATTTGTTTGTTAGTGTGGCCTGTATAACTATCTAGTTTGCTGTACGTTCAGCCACAGAAGCAGATGACCATCTCCATATTTACAAAACTGTATACCGGAGCATACATAAATTGTTCAACAAGATTAGTGCGAGAATTGAATGAACAACTTAATAGTTCAGAATTTACTCAAAACACATTGCACGAATTAAATAAAAGTTTTCTGTCAAAAGTTGGTGAACAACTTAGCTTATTTCTAAACTAAAGTTAAAGGATAATAATAATTATTATTCGTTTTCGCTTTACCAATTAGAAGTTTCTAATACTGTTTCATGATGTCGATTTTTCTCTCAAAATAAGATTTACCATTACATAAAGTGATTATGATAATATGTTGCGTTTTTATTTTGAAAAATAAACAGTATGTTTTGTAACGCACGGAAGTTACGATGGTCGCTTAGCTACTTCGACAATTTAGCGTTTAGTCAATTCATGCAATGAACTTTAGCTAATTTTGAACTAATAAATATATTTTATATATACTGGCACTAGACTTTAAGGCAATAAATGTATGTGGCAGTGTAAATGAGTTTCTGAAATATTGATAAGGTCATCTGCTTTTGAGACTGACTGTGCGAAACCTATCAGTTTTTGGTTGCTTAGATACTAACTGTCGGTGATCGGAGAATTGCGTCGCCTATTGAACGAACGGGTTTACTTGTTCAAGAACCCCTTAATAAAGACCATATAAATGTTTGAATACTCTCGTGGACTGAAAAGACTGTAGGGAGACGTTGGTCTTCTCATATACTATACTATAAATTTCCAGCTGCGACTTCTCTCGTGACGTAGCAAATGAGTTCGTATGATGTGAAGGCCACAACGCTGGTGAGCTGGGCCTTGTACACTGTGACAGTCCAGCCTCGGAAAAGACCTTTGAAGCCTTCCTTTTTGTAAGCCAGGGTGAGGCACTGACTCAAATTCGTACATCTCATGAGACTCCGCGATTGGCTGGGCACGTTGTATTTGAAGCTCGTTTTGTGACTCTGTAATAGTAAAATTTATTGATTCCAAGACATTTTCAGGTAGAGTACTCAAAAAAAAAAATCTGGATTTGTAAAAAGGCGATTTAAATATAAAAAAACTAGTGACCGACCGAAACATGTTATTTTGCCGAAACCGAAACCGAAACCGAAGGTTCGGTTTCATTGTAGTTTCGGCCGAAACCGAAACCGAAACCGAACCTTTTATAAAAGAAAAAAGTCCTTAAAATGTCGAAAAAATGTTAGTAAGCCCGTTTTTTTCTAAAATTAATATCTCGCCAACCTATAATTACAAGTTTCTACTTTCAAAGATTTATCACATTATGAAATTTCAGCACAGTTACAGAGGTTCTGTTTGAAAATTTAACTACCCTATAAAGTGAAAAAAATACATTATTTGTAACACAAAGTTCGCGATTTTTTAATGGTGGTATAAAATAAAACAAATTTATTATTAAAATATGATGCTCATATATTATGTTTATTTATTTTCAGTTACTTACATTTTGAATGCACGGATAGCCGAGTGGTAAAGGTCACCACGCTAATTACCACTGTGCGCGACGTGCTGCGGGTTCGATTCCCGCATGGGACAAGCATTTGTGTGATCCACAGATACTTGTTCCAAGTCTGGGTGTTCTTTGTGCATGTGATTTGAATGTTTGTGAATCCCCCGCGACACCAAGATTAAATTCCTTAGTGCGGGCGTCGTTTTTATTTAAAAAAAAATATATATATACTCACAAATATCACAATCAGTTAGCCTCGAATGGCTAATTCAAATATAATTAGATAATCAAAATAATCAAATTGTTAATCATATAACCAAATCGTTAGCCGAGCGCGACCCGAAGGGACGATTTTGTAAGTTTCGGCGCGGCCGAAGGGTTCGGCCGTTTTTGGCCGAAACCGAAACTCGGGCCGAAACTTGATTTTTTGGCCGAAACTGGCCGAAACCGAAACCGAAACCGAAATTTCGGTCGGACACTAAAAAAAACCCATTAAAATCCGTCAAATCTCATGTCAAAATTAGTATTTAATCTTATTTGGTCAGCAAACCACGATCGATTGCATTAGAATTGTTTACAAATCAAATTGGAGCCTTTCAGATACATGTTTTGTATGAGTTTGTCCACATTTTTTGAGTACTCATTTTTAAAACATCTGTGAACGAACAAACAAAAAATCTTAAAAAAAAACATATTTTCTACTTAATTTCATATAATATCTGCAGCCTTTTCTTTTATAAGTGCTCTACAGCGTTTTCGTTCCAAAGCAAATGATAATTATTGAATGCTACATGTAATTTGCAAAGCGTTGCCTGTCGTTGACTACGGAAGTCTTCTTAAGCAGTAAATAAACACAATATATGTTCGCATACCTATCATTAATCTCGCCAGCCTGTTGCTTACATAACCATGTTCCTGCTGCGATTAAAAAACTTGCCTCCAGAACATTCTTTGTATTGAAAGAAAAAGTGTAGTTTATCGTGAAATCATGTTTTAAAGTTGATTATGTGTGGTGTGTGTTTTTAATTGAAAATACTAAATATAATGCTTGGCAATCATGGTTGTAGTGACGTGACGCGAATTTTCCATTCATTGTTTTTTGTTATGAGACGAAAAAACATTGGCCATTTTTTTTAAATACAATATCCTCCCTCGTATCGCATTAAAGCTATGTTAAAAATGATTAAAAAAAAACTTTGTATGATACAATCATTGCGTCTATGTTTTTGGAGTACCTAAAAAAGCATCAAAAGAGTATCAGTATCGGCCACAAATGATTGTTTCAAGATTGTGTGCTCTTCGTGTATGATTTGAGTAACTAGTTAGTCTATGAAACCTCAATACAGAAATAAGTTCTTCATAGATTTCAAAGTGTGTTCGGTTTTTCGAACGATACATACCCCAATCTGTAGCCGGCGCTTAGCCATATCGAAGGGGTAGGTTAAGGTTTTGGAGACGAAGCCAGCAGCTGAGCCGGCTATGGAGCTGGCGATGACCAGGTACTGTGGTTTGTACTTGTTCCCGATGGTCGCGTTACACTCCTCAGCGGGGCACTTCGAGAAGAACCTCAGGATTCGAGGTTGGCAGAAGGAGAACACCGCGAAGGAGATTCCCACTTGTGGACCCATCTGACAAAATGATTACATTTGGAAGTATAAAGTGCATGCAAGGTAACAAGTAGCAGGTTAAAACGGACAAGTGCGAATCGAACTCGCCCACTGTGGGTTCCGCACAATTACCATATTTTATATGATTTAATTAGAAATACGTATAGTTTTCAGACATAAAGACGAGTAAACTGCTGGAACAAACCTGCAGCAGAGAAGCGCTGAGACCCTCGTAGAAAGCAAAGGGCCCTCCGTACCGGTACACATTTCTAGCCCCACTAAAGATACCCCTATACTGATCCTTCACGATAATCTGGCGCACTCGGATCACCTCGAGGGGAATCACCAGCACAGTGCATACGCAACCAGCTAAAGTACCGCAGCAGAAGTGTTGGAAGGGTCTGAAAAAAAAAACACATAACAATTTTGAAGTCTACGCTTAATCCCCTTGGCCGTGTTACCGGTATTGTATCCCATGGTAAGACTGGGAGTCGGAATTGTAATGACTTAACGGTTTTTAAGCTGTTGTGTTAAGTACAATTACAATAAGTACTATCCAAGTCGAAGTATCTTGGTTTATTTACAAATTGTCATCTATCCAAAGACCAACCCCGTCAAAATCTTTTCCATCGGTTATTATTTTTTATTCATCTGAGCGCCTTTAACAATATGAAAGCAAAAATATTTAGATGTTTCATATATTGCAAAAGTTTTATGAGCGTATTCAACTTTTTTTTTTATTAAAATGATTTACAAATACGTGAAACCGGTGCATAAATTTGTGTAAAAAAATACAAATATACGAAGTATAAATTTACAATTAAAAACAACAGTAAAACAGCACCCTCTACAGAATTCCGTCACCTACTCGACTGCTACCTACGAGGTCCGTGTGTATAATAATTGCTGGTTTTTACGTAGGCACTTAGATAAAAAAGAATAAAAAAAACTCGAGTCGAATTGAGAACCTCATCCTTTTGGAAGTCGGAAAAAAAAACAAAAACTATAAACCGATGTAACAAAAAGAAGAAACAGAAAATTGTTGAAATACAAATCCAGAATTTTGTGCATAGGTACAAAAATAGTTGAACTACCTTTTTTCCCACTCATCTAACCTCTACTCACATACCTGCTTTCCACCTTATCACTTACCTATAATTCTTTGGGACGTTTAAATGTGTACTTGTATACTGTGTTGTTAGTTCATAAACATAGAACTGACTGCTGACTGCCAGAATCGAGTGCATCTATAACAAAAGTAAACATTATTTAGAACTAGCTTTTGCCCGTGACTTCGTCTGCGTGGACTTCAGAATTGGGTCCAAAGGGATATAAAAAATGTGAAAGTAATGAAAAATGTAATAAAATATATATAATTCCACGGCTTAGCTCGTAGACAATTTTAAATTTTCCCTCGGGAACTACTAAAGGAATCGGGATAAAAGGCTATGTTCCTTTCCATGTCAATGGCTACATGCATGCCAAATTTCATCCAAATCCGTTCAGCCGTTTTTGCGTGATTGAGCAACAAACATCCAAACATCTAAACATCCACACTTTCACATTTATAATATTAGTAGGATAAATAATGCCTATATCTGGAACATCTTACATGCGGATATTGTAAAAAATCTTGTATTGTCTATTCATGTTTTACAAATTAAATGTCTTTGTCTTGTCTCTGAATGATACAATACTGCAGATGCAATCCTCCAAACCTGTAAAACAAAGTGCGCGGACAAGTACGAGTCGGACTCGCTAAGGGTTTCTGGTTCTGTACAAATACTATATTTTTTTGAATTTCAGAATCTATCTTTAACGAATTATTAATACGTCTCAGATTGAAGGTCTCTTTAAGACTTCCCTAAAGGTCATACGGCACACGTAGGGTGTGCCCATACTAACTTTCAAAAAACGTATTTTTTTTTACTATATTTTAGTGTTTTTCACGGTTTTCCCGAAAAAATTCTACTCGGACACCAAGGGTTTTTTTTTATCGTTAGATAGCGGACGTCTAGACTAAAAAACCACTGCCGTGGCGCTTCGACCACCAGGCGCCGAGAAAATTTCTATTCATAATTACAAATGTAAAGTTTTTAGACATTTTCCTGTACAGGTAATTTAAGTATGAGACCATATTACTTGCTAAACTTCATAGCTCTAGACCAACGGGAAGTAACATCATTTTGATTTCCTTGAGAGTGTCGAAGCATACGTTTTCTGCGGTATAAACGGTCGTATTTTTTACATTATTTGGATGTTTGATTTTCCTTTCGAGGTACGGAATCCTACAAAAAGTTAAAATTAATTTTCGTTCCTAATATCATGGTGGTTTCCGAATTGC
Source organism: Plusia festucae (assembly GCA_950381575.1). Taxonomy (NCBI): domain Eukaryota; kingdom Metazoa; phylum Arthropoda; class Insecta; order Lepidoptera; family Noctuidae; genus Plusia; species Plusia festucae. The sequence continues at coordinate 2,500,742 of OX494430.1, read as the reverse complement.
TCCACTTGACAGTAAGTCACACTGTGTGAGCAAAAGGCTAGGTATATTGGCCTTTAAAGGGTTAGAGACTGGTAATGCCGATGCCGCCCTGAAGTGAACCTTAAGGATCTTTTCCCATTCCTACGTATTCGTTCGGTACGGTAATTCTCACATCAAGTTCTTTTGACGGTTCACTTTATTCGTTTCTATTAGTTTTCAAGGACGAAGTGTGAGTGTGACGGAGTGACACAAAGACTGGGAGGGAAAGAGTGACGAAGAGGAGGGCAGTTTCCCGTACCTGCATTTAACTTATCGAATGCTCATCGAATACGGAACGGAACCGTGTAAGTGAGCGAACACTCTTGGGCTGCCCACCCCACGTCCGACAATCGGTCACGTGGGCGAACGAATTTGTTTTTTTTTTTTTTCTTAATCTGCATCCAATTTAAAGTCAAGGCGAACGAAGTCGCGGGATGAGGTTAACTTAGATCACAGTTCTCATTTTTTCAGAGTACTTGTTGACTTACCTGTCCCAAAGTATGTCCGTGCCAAAATGCATGGATGCCTTCTTCTAGAAATATCCGCCTCGCGACCCTGTACACCACACTCTTCGATTTTGGCTTTTTCACGAGTTGTGCCCTCACTTTTATAACATCCATTGGTTGTGTCATGAACCTCGTGGTGACCCCAGACAGACATCCTGCTATTAGTTTTTGGGTTTTGGTCATTGTATCGTTATGCCGGTAGCCCACCATATTATGAACCACATATTGCCGATTTTACTATTTCTTTGTACATTGGTGTGCTGGCTTCCACTCGTACATATTCATCGTAATTTCCGAGGATTACTTTGACACTTGGCAGCGTCAGTTTAAAGTTTTTATTTTTTTGTTTCGAAGGAGGTTTGATTTGTGTTGAAGTATTGTTGCAAACATTTTTTTTTTATGTTTCTTACAAAGTGTTTTTCTCCCGAAGCCGGTTTGTTTATCTATTGTTCCCGTAAGGGAGTTGTGAATGTTTAAAATATGTGTTGATTGATTTTCTAAGCTTTCCTTTATTGGTTCAATCAAACCAATCAATAAACTCAGGCTATAGCGGTCTACTGCAGCTGGACATAGGTCTCTCCCAAGTTGTGCTACAACACCCGGTCCTCCAACTTCATTGAACGAAAGTACGAAATACGGAATGTAAGTCTAAAAAATATTGGAAAACTAAAATATCGACGTCAGAAATTTGGAAATCGATCAACAATAGCCGGAGATATCGCGTAATGAACATAATAAAAAAACCCGGGCAAGTGCGAGTCGGGCTCGCCCATCGAAGGTTCCATATAAATTCATTATTTTTTACATTTTTATTACAAATTTATAGCTATTAGACTTTTTCCCGTGTTTATAGTAGATATATGAAGAAATTACTGCCCAAATTTCAAGGATTCAAGGTCAACGAAAAATACACTTCTAATTTTGATTCCCTTATGATGTCAAAATATATACGTTTTTTGCGATATAAACAGCTGTACCTTTTTTAACGTTAGCGTAGAATTAGATTTTATTCATCATCAGGAAACAGTATATCTTAATGAATGGTATTAATTTCAACTAGATACCGCCATGAGTTCCTGAGAAAAAGGGTCTTGAAGACATACGGACAACAAAGTGATCCTATACGGATTCGGTTTTTCCGTTTTGAGATACGGAACTCAAAAAAGAATTGAGAGTTCCTCCTTTTCAAGTCGGTTAAAAATAATAAGCTTAAATATTATCCTAAAGGAAAAACCGCGTGTAACACGCGGGGCGGAGCTAGTTTGTTAATAAATATTAGTTAACTGATAACATTTTGTAAACAAACCTTTCCGATAGGTTATCAATCAATTAATCGCAATAACCGGGGTTTTGTATCACATTCTGAGTGAGTTTGTTATATTTTTCTATTCTGCGGTAAGTAGGTATAATAGATTGTATAAGGATTTTCAACGTTTTCAACTACCAAATAAATAAATAAACAAATATAATCGTATATCGTAATACGACGATAATACTCCGTGGTCAAGAGACGCCAGTTCTGAGGTCCCGTTCGATCCCCGGACGGGTCAAATTATAGCCTTTAGCCTTCCTCAATAAGTGGGCTATCTAACAGTGAAATAATTTTTCAAATGGGCTCAGTAATTCCTGAGATTAGTGCGTTCAAACAAACAAACTAACTCTTCAGCTTTATTACAGAAAAAATATGTTTTTTTTTTTCAAATCACGTGCACAAAGAACACCAGGACTTGGAACAAGCATTTGTGGATCACACAAATGCTTGTCTCATGAGGGGATCGAACCTTCAGCATGGCAGGTCACGCACAGTGGTAATTAGCGAAATCAAAGTATCCTTTCGATTCCCGTCACAAAAACCTGTGCATGCAGTTTAATTTCTTCAAATAAATAAGGAGTGTAAGTATTGTTTTTTTCTTGGTATCTGACTATATACAAGATCCAAAGAACAAAATGCGAAAGTTCTCTGTTGTCCAGGGTAAAACCAGGGTGGTTGCGCCGGGGTTACCTACAGTTACATTGATAGTAATTACTCTAGTTTCGCGGTTGAACAACAATCATACACGCTCACCAACTTTCCTCTTTATAATGTTAGTGTGATACCTATATTATTTATTGATATTAGTTTAATGGGACATTCATATTATATTGTTTTGGCTTACGACTGCCATAACTTGTCAGTGATACTTTCTAAATTCAGTCATTGTGAGTAATGTCTAATTTGTATAAATAACTGGTATAGTATATAAGTTATTAAGAATGTATATTATCTACTGGAATTTAAGAATCTTTGTTGGTAACATTTCTTTATTACAAAGTGTTTTGTTTTTTTTTTTGATTTTGTCTTTACATATTTAAATACCTATTCACACTTAATACAGTTTATTATCTTCTCCATACATTAATAAAATTACTAAATTGTTCTAACTGACTCATCAACGCAGAGTTTAGATGAATGGAAAGCCGTCATTTTTAAAGTTAGCATTATGAAATACCCGTATACAACATACGGGTTTAGTTAGATATAAATAAACACCTATTTAAGCGATTTTGGAAATCTATTACGAAGAGGGTGAAATAGGAATTAGCAATTTGTGTTTCTCTGTAATTGGAGGATTCAGTATAAATTGTTGCTCCGTGGAAAAAAGGGGCGGGTCCGCTATTTAAAATATTAACTTTTCAGGTGTATGACGAATATCTGGACTCTACTACGAAGCCTTTTTCCAAATTCAACTAAATTCCGTATTTTACTTGGAGCGCTGGTTTATCTGGCTTACAAAACACTAGCCAATTCGATTAATTATTATTTCCCGGCCAAATATCGACCTGTCTTATTGTGATAATGAACGGCAACATACTAAAATTGCTGGCCATATCGGTCAACTGACCGTTGAACCACCATTGTATATCTACAGTGTCCCATAGCGCACGCGTCCATTACCTATCTATAGTGGTCTTATGGGGGACTCTGAAAGTAGTGGGTCAAAATATGCGGCTATGGTAAGTCTAACATAATGTATAAGTTTCAAAGCATGCGAAAAGATTTTGTCCAGCAGTGGGACAGTAGATAGCCTGTTTTTTTATGCTATTGTACTGTTAAGTTTAAGTTAGATCATTATTGCCGTTAAGTACATTTGCTACGCTCGGCGTCTTCTAAATATTAACAACTAGCTGTGCCCCGCGACTCCGCCCGCGGTGCCTAATTTTTCAGTGAAAAATATAGCCTATGTTACTCAGGGTGAAAGCAGCTTTCTAATGGTGAAATAATTTTGAAAACATTCATAGTAGTTTTTGAGTTTATTCATTACAAACATACACACAAAAATTACAAACCTTTCCTCTTTATAAAATTAGTGTAGTGAAGATTGAATTATGTCAAAACTGACAACAGTTAATCGCATTTTTTACTTAGGTACTTCAAAAAATTAGGAGGTTCATTGGAGATTTTACCTTGTGTTTTTAAACATACGCACTAATTCAACCTAGTAGTAGTACCTGCGTAGAATAGTTTTAAAATGCGATGTGGTTTTACAAAAAGTTTTTTCATTGAGAAAAGAAAATTGTGATTCTTGCGTAGGTATTGTCAAAATGACACTTTTAATTAATTGTCTCATGTTCCATGCCTTCGCAAGTGATTTTTAAACTGCCTATGCTAATTGCGCTTTTTGGAATATTAATAACTATCAATTTTACGTTTTTTTTATCAAAACCACTGCTACCACTGGTATTTGTAAAGTTTTTTTTTCTCTTCGAGATAAAATATAAAGGTTTTTGTATATAATATAGGCATTTAGGTATTAATTTACTAAACGTGCAAAGGTTCGAAATATACACTACAAGAAAAAACTGAGTTTAAACAAATACCAGTGGTACTGGTTTTTGGTATTTCGTTTACCTAATTGTTACGTCAGAGATCTGTTTAACCATTAATGTGACGTATTAACCCTCCACTTCTTTGGCCATGGGTGCCATTAACCGTGCGAATCACGTACATGAACATGCGTAGGCCATGCATTGAATGGACGTTTTGATTCTATGACCTTGAGTTGTGGTTGCAGCCCGAATTCGTATTGAGTATACGAACATTAAAATTATAGAAAAATTGATTACTAATTAACGTAAAAAAAAAAGAATTTTATTGAACAAATTGATAAGGTACGCAATTTTGTTTTCTTAGATATTCTTGGTGACGTACTTAAATAATTATAATTTCAAAACTAAACTAATATATTGATTTTGATGATATTATTAGGTATAGGATTTTATCTTACAGAAAGGTTTTTTTTATCGTTATAGCGAAACAGACATTTAAATAAACATACATTAGAATTGAGAACCACCTCTATTTAAAACCATGCTTATTATATACAATATGTAACATATTATGATTTAATTATTTTCAATTGGGAAAAATAACAATCTCCAATCCATTTAATGGCTACGTATATGTGTTCGCAGTACGATACCGAATAACAGGGATCGGACAGAGGTTTTGTTATATGTTGTATAGGTATATATCTACAATGAAAAACCGGACAAGTGCGAGTCAGTCTCGTTCGCGAATTTCATCGTTATCTATATCAACCGGAAAAAATATGTTTTTTGTATGAAAGCCCCCTCAATATTGATTTTATCCTGGCTTTTCGTATTTACTAATAAAGCGGCAATAGAAATAGATCACGATCGTCTTTTTCCTGCCTACCTATATCCCATTAGAGAAATACTGAACAGTCGAACTATTACGGCTCGTAAGATGCAGCCTAGTGACAGATGGACAGGCGGACGGACAGCGGAGTCTTAAAACCAAGGCGAAGGTTAAAACGGGACTCAGATTACTAAAATCTGAGTCCCGTTTAAACCTTCGCCTACGGAACCCAAAAAAAACGGCATTCATAAACACTATGCGTCAGCTTCATGAGCCTTTTTCGAAAGAGCCGAAAACTGAATTGGTTTTGTGTTGATGATAATGATAACAGTTGGTAATAATAAGAGATAAGATTCAGATAACCGGTGTAGGTCAACGTTGAACTTTTATTGACTGTATTATTGTTTACTAGCTTCTGCCCGCGACTTCGTCTGCGTGGACTTCAGATTTGGGTCCAAAAAGAAATGAAAAATATGAAAGTAATGAAAAATGGAATAAAATTTTAACCCGTGTTATCGCTTGTGCTGTAGTAGAGAAAAATACCAAATTTCAAAGCTACCCACGGCTCAGCTCGTAAACAATTTTAAATTTTCCCTCGGGAACTACTTAAGGAATCGGGATAAGAGGTAGCCTAAGTTCTTTTCCATGTCAAAGGCTACATGCATGCCAAATTTCATCCAAATCCGTTCAGCCGTTTTAGCGTGTTTTCACATTTACTTATTATATTAGGAGGATTGTTGAAGAGGTTGGATAGTAAGAAATAAGATGCTAAATATATGTTATACCTATTAATTTTATTATATTACCACGACATGACAGAACCGTAACAGGAAAGAAAGAAGAAAGATAAACTAGAGCTTACATGTGCCAGTTTTCATCATAGATACATGTACAAAGGTTGCATGTATATTAATTATTACAATATTATGTCAATAATATAATCCCTTAAACATTTATTAATCCCTTAATAAACGTTAATTGGATATATTCAACACCAGTTAAAACCATGCATGCGACGAGTGACCGGAACTTACCCGGACGTACTTTCGAGGTACTTTGTGAGCCCCTCACAGGCAATAGGTTATTAATCATTGTCACAAGGCGCGATGCTTCGTGACGATCCCTTTGAAATGTAATCAGTCGTGTACCAAGCATAAGACGCAGAATACGTCACGCTTAGGTACAACTCTGACCACAGGCCAAAGGTGCCCTATATAGCCCACTCTCAGCAACGCCCAATAACTCAATATTGCAGAGCGCGCCTCGAATGAGCCATGTGCTATATCAGTGATTTTAGTAATAACAGTCATAAGATTGATGTGATAAGCTCTCAATCTTATGATTGCTACTGACGAGTCTCGCACACCGCGCGCGACTAACCAAACTCGTGTAACGAAACCATTGCGACTTCTATTTCGACATGTAACACCATCTATCGAGCGAGGGGGAAGATTCGCGCACCAGTTGCATACAGTCACAGACAGGTCAAGGCTAAGTGGAGCATGACCCCAAATTAAACCCTATTGCGTGCGTATTACGGTTGAAACATTGAATAAATCACTCTTTTCCTGATACTCGTTTGACTTGGGGTCGCTCACAGCGTTCGTAAGTCTTTAATTTATATTTGAAACATTTTAGTGTTGATTTCATGTCTCAAAATACCATATTTAAATTAATAATATACTGAAGGATGCATACGATCCAGTTTGGTACCCACGCACTAAGTTTATTTATAAAACTGAGTGCGTTTAAAATAACACTATATTTAATAAATACTTACAGCCAGACATTATTACAATAACTTAACGGTATCATAATAAACATCGAAGATTAAAGTTTCGTCTTTTGTTTGTCGTCGCATTTCACGTAGCGCCATCTGCAGTCGCAACTATGAAGCTTATTTGCACTAGAATTGTTTGTTAGCTATATAATAATATATATAATCTGGGGTTTGCTTACTACACAAATATTTAATAAATGTTATTACATTACCTACAAACATATATGTCGAGTAACAAGATCATTGTTGTATTTTCTATATTAGTAAATATTATAATAGGTACTAGCTTCTGCCAGCGACTTCGTCTGCGTGGACTTCAGAACTGGGTCTAAAAAGAAATGAAAAATGTGAAAATAATGAAAAATGGAATAAAATTTTCACCCGTGTTATACCTAGCTTGAGCTTGTAATAGAGAAAAATACCAAATTTATAAGCTGTCTGCCCACAGCTAAGCTCGTAAACAATTTTCAATTTTCCCTCGGGAACTACTTAATCAATCGGGATATAAGGTAGCCTATGTTCTTTTCCATGTCAAAGGCTATATGCACGCCAAATTTCATCCAAATCCGTTCAGCCGTTTTGTCGTAACAAACATCCAAACATCCACACTTTCACATTTATAATATTAGTAGGTAGTAATACAATGCGATAACTATGGCGAAATAGGTACGTAGGTAGTTGTCATAGCGACTAAAATTATTAATCGGATACACCGTTTTTTTTGTATAGTTATTTTCTGGAATAAAGTAAGAAGGACGGCCTCCTCTAGTTTTTTTTAAAATATGGAAATACGTTTGTCGGGGCAAGAGCTCTAATAATTATGACGTATTTTGCATCACTATTGCACATAATATTATGTGATACCAAAATGAGCCCAACTGATCTTAATCAATTTTTTTCTTGTTCTGATACTATGTTGTTCTGATCTGATAATATTTTTAAAATAAATTAATAATGGTCACCCATCCAAAAAGTAACCTCGGCGACGCGGCGACGGTTGCTTAACCTTAATCATCAATCAAACTGTTCAGCTATTGTTCGGACCCTCGAAGCTACAATAACTAATAAACAAAAGGATATTAAAATTTGTTGAATGACAACGTTCAAATATAATTACTATTCGACCATAACCGTTAAACAAATAACATTATGACCTACACTTTGTTATACCTACAAACTATAATAATGTTTGACAAAATGGCGGATCGATTGGAGTCATTAATTTAATGGTACTTTAAAAGGCAGTGTAACTAAATTGAACTGTAATATATTAGATACTAATATTATAAAGCTGAAGAGTTTGTTTGTTTATTTGTTTGAACGCGCAAATCTCAGGATCTACTGGTCTGATTTATTTAATTTAAGCCTTGACTGCATACACTCGTGGGGGGAATAGATACTTCTTTCGAATCTCTTTCCTTGTCTTAATTTTGGATTCATGCTTAGTGAGGGCTTTGCGCATAGCACGGGTTCGGTCGATTTAGCAACTTTTTTCCTATTTTTTCTTCATAAAGGCATAATGCTAAGAACAAAGTTTAAGTATTTAGTAAAATCAGCCCTTCGGGGTATACACCCCGTATATCCCGAAGGGCTGATTTTACTAATATTTAGATAAATTAGATACTATATTTTAAAAATGGATTCTGACAGTCTATGTTTTTAAATATGTCAAAAATTCAATATTTGTTCGAAGGATACGAAGATTCCCTTCTGGGAATACAAGTTTGTTGAAATCCACCCTCATTCTTGGTGCGCATTACTATGTTAGGTCGAAATCTTAAAATTGATAATGAAATATTCTTACAAAGTGACAGGTCACGTGACTTATGAAAAAAATATTTTCAATTTTAAGATTTCGATCTATGTTCTTCGGAAAAAGTTGTTCAGTTTTATGCACCTGATTACATCGTTGAATCAATTCACTCCATAAAAAAGAATCCTGTATATGACAACACTTGCAATCCAATTGCTTTTCATTAAACCTTCTAAGTGTAATGAAGTGAAAAATTATAATGTGAAGTATTACTTTGTGATTTATGCGTTTATTGTCCCTTCGATCGTCGGCGCGTGTCGCACTGTGAATAGATAGCATTATTAGTGTCTGTTATTGGTTATAGTACTATGGTTTATGATTGATTGAGATAAGCCTGCCCAACTACGTCAGAAATTTTGTAGGATCGATAATCGAGCCGATTGGGATGTGTCGCGGTCGGGATGGACCGGTGTTTTAAGGTTCCGTACCTCATAAGAATAAAACGAAACCCTTATTATAGGATCACTTTGTTGTCAGTCCGTCTGTCAAGACCCTTTTTCTCACGAACGCGTGGAGGTACAAGCTGAAATTTTGTCAAATACACAGGTCTACTGTCCCGTGGAGCTGTGAAAATGAAACTTCTAAGCCAATGAAATCAATAGATACATCCGTTTATGCCACAAATCGACACCCGCAAGGGTATCAAAAACTAAAGAGTACTTCCCGTGAACTTAGAATCTTGAAATAGGTAGATATGAAACTACGTGTTATAGCACAGATAAAGGAAAAATTGCTAAAACCGTATTTTTTTATAAATTCATATAAAAATAATTTTAAACTTAGATTGGTACGGAACCCGGTGTGCGAGTATGCTTCGCACGTTGCGCGTTGCCGGTTTTTTTTTAAGATTTATACACTCGCTTGTGTTACGAGTGGGTTTACACTTCATGTCAGTAGTGTAATGCGGGATTCGAACCCGTAACTACATGATCGCAAGTCCGACGCCCCAGCCATTAGGCTACAGCCGCTTCTGAGCGAGTTTTTGTATGCAGTATGTTCTAGCTATATTCTTCTTCTAAAAATAATCAGTCACCATTATTGGTCATGGGCTAGCAGCCAAGTGGTTGATAAAAGCAATTAAATACCTTTAGACGTATAAAGTGAACATACATAATCAGTACACATAAATGTATAAAACTGCTTTAGAAAAAGTATAGTAAAATTAAAAAACGCAATGTCGTAATCGAGCAATTTTTTTTTAATTACTTGTTTTCATTTACAATCAACTGAATATACCTACTTTGATAAAATTAAATGGCGTCACTTTTTGTGTATACTCTATCGAGAAAGATCCAAAATTGCCGGAAATCTCGCATAAAATTACAAAAAATACAGTTGTAGGTACTTATGAAGTCGGTTAAAATTAGTCGGCCGGTTACTGAGTACCTAATTGTTCTAAAGCTGGAATAAAATGTATTTGCTTGAAATAGAGTAAGTAGTATAGATCCTATTAATTATTACAGTTGATATTTCGCATAAATGTCGTTGTGACCTAGTGGTTCAATACCGGATTCGCATGCACATGGTTGCAGGTTCGAACCCTGGCAAATACCAATGTGACTTTTTCAAAGTTATAAGTACTTTCTATTATCATTCTAAGACGACATTGACGAACGGTGAAGGAAAACGAGACGAGAAAATGTTCTTGTCCATGTCAAAGGCTACACGCATGCCAAATCCGTTCTGCCGTTTTTGCCTGATTGAGTAACAAACATCCAAACATCTACACTTCTCAGGATTATATATTTCGCCTAATCAAATCAGCAAGAAATTTTATTTACCTAATAATTGTTAATTAAATAAAATCTGAATGATATTATTAATCGAAACAAGTTCAGTACAAAACTGATGAGTACTTGTTCAATTTAAATTACTTAGCAAGCCTTTCTGATTCAGAGAAGCGAGCATTGATCATTGAGCACAATGCTTGCTCAATTACGTGTTAGCGATTTCGGATACCAATTCGGAATTTAGGTCCAGTTAAGTTTAGTTAACTACAAAGGAAAGCGAGTGGCGTTCCCCTTTGTATACTAGTGACTGGTAGCCTTATCCAAGGAGTGAATACAGTTAGCTTAAAGCAAGTTATATTGGTACTGTTAGCAACATATCTAGAACAAATTATTATTAGCTCAGATACGGGACCTTTCCTAGTTTGACTAAAGAGGTTCCCACGTTTTACTTTATTAATCACTTGTACCTGTATGATTTTTTGTAACACAACCTGTATTATTATGGTGAAATAAATATTATTTTATTATTATTATATTATTTACAAAAGTGTAATACAGAACAGTTATCAATAATTGAGACAAATAAAGCTGTCTATTCACAATGCGACAAGCGCCGATGATCGTAGGGACGTAATATGTCCTATTCCAAGGTCTAATCTCTCTTTATACAAAATTCCATTAACATAGTTTCAAGGGTTTAGGTGTGATAGTGTAAGAGGCAGTCGACAAGAAATTTTAAAATTTTATTTTTAGTTTTTATGAATTGATACGAGGTGGTATAGTATGGTCTTTATTATACTTACACATTTACAATTTTCTGTAGGCGCCAGTCACCAATACAATGTTTCAGTTTAATAGCAAGATGCGGACTCTTGATCTCAATTAGCTAACACCTGTATAAATAAGTGTTAATCAAATAAACATGTGATATAATTTACATACCGACACATAATATGTATGTATGAATAATACCCATACATATACAGGATTCATTTAAAAGGAGTTCGTGCATTCAACGTGGTAATCAGGTGCATAAAACTGAACAACTTTTCCCACGAAACATAGGTCGAAATCTTAACATTGAAAATGAATTTTTCATACAGTGACAGGTCACGTGACTTATGTTTGTATGAAAAGATGATTCTTAATTTTTTCACACTCATCACACATAGTTAAATAATCTTATTATTATACACATGCACACATGTACAAACTCGTGCCATTATACACAGATGGCCGAGCTCTTTCTCTGGTTTACTTGGGTAGGTAATTGTGAAAATTATATTATTATTGTTATTTGTTACAGTCCTCGTCTTCGAGAAGTCCACTGATAAATGCGGCGGCTCAAAACCGGCGTTCACCCCCACTGCTCCCACCTATCAGCAATGGTGATACTTCTTATATCGGTAAGATTATTTTCATCATACGAAGACTCGCGTATTGGTTTTGTTTCTTCAATATTTGTGTGGTGAGCATGATGTCATATTTGTTCTGTGTCTTGGTGTAATTGATTTAAAAATATGTATTTATTTAGAAATAAACTGAGAGTTATCGAAAGTGTTCATCAATAATAAAGGGGTGATAGTACATATTTTGGCTCAAAATATGTTAATAAAATAATTGATGTCCAATTTTAGGGTTCCGTAACTCAAAAGGAAAAAAATGGAACCCGAAAATGGGAGCTCTCTGTTGTCAGTCTGTCATGACTATTTATCTCGGGAAACCGTTTTACGTTTTATTTAAACTAATTAAAAAATTGTTTAAAAAAGTTCTGTCTTGGACGTCCGTGTGTCTGTATGTACGGATCCCGTATCTTGTGGTCACGATAACGAGCGAAATACTTCAGTTATCGAGTTGGTTTTTTTATAGGCTTCAGTATTTTGAGGAATAGAAGCCTATTACTTTTCACGGTATAATTCGATGTAGTTTAATTATTATTTACAAATAATCTCAATTTTATTCTAATAAATGAGATTATGAGGCGTGCACTTTTGGATTTTCCAACTATTTCTTTTTCTTTTTATTTCTGAGGGTAGACTATTAATAAGTCTCGGTACAATATACTCGCCATACGTATTGTTGGCGCACTGTGTACAAAGCCTATTCTCAAAAAGTATTCGGGGGTAAGAAATTTAAAATTAACTAAGTACCAAAATCTAATGAAGTTTTGGTTTTTAGGTAACCAAAGCAAATCAAACACTGATGGGAAAAGCTGGTCTCAGTACCACGGCGGGTGTCGGCAGAATCACTCGATTTATCTAGACTGGAGTGCTGAAAAGGCTGAAAAGAAAAGTCCAGGTAAAATATTTCTATTGACGTTAGCAACTATCAAGTAGGGTCATATCGTGACTGCACGGATGGCCGAGTGGTCACCACGCTAATTACTACTGTGCGCGACGTGCTGCAGGTTCGATCCCCGCATGGGATAAGCTTTTTCCCAAGCTATGATGGGGTCAGCTACCAATCTTACCGGATTTAGCTGAATACCGTATTTTACATGGAGCGACTGCCTATCTGACCTCCAAAACCCATTGCTGGGTAATAGAATATCCCATAGTAAGACTGGTTGTCAGAATCGTAATGAGTTAAAGACTGTCAAAGATCACTGTATGACAGTCGGGAACAACGTCTTATGGTGCTTTCCGAGGCACGGAGGGGTCTCGATATTATTATGTTCCAAATGGTCATTTGTCTATTTGCTTATTTTTTTTTATTAATTTGGTTGGGTACTCCTTTACAGGCAGCATGCCAAAGCGGGGTAAAGCTCGATCGATGACTTCTTTTAAAGGTAAGTTTCTTGTAAAATCCTACTAATATTATAAATGTGAAAGTGTGGATGTTTGTTACTCAATCACGCAAAAACGGCTGAACGGATTTGCATGAAACTTGGCATGCATGTAGCCTTTGACATGAAAAAGAACATAGGCTACCTTTTATCCCGATTCCTTAAGTAGTTCCTGAGGGAAAATTGAAATTTTTTACGAGCTAAGCCGTGGGCAGACAGCTTATAAATTTGGTATTTTTCTCTATTACAAGCTCAAGCTATAACACAGGTGAAAATTTTATTCCATTTTTCATTATTTTCACAGTTTTTATTTCTTTTTGGACCGAATTCTGAAGTCCACGCAAACGAAGTCGCGGGTAGAAGCTAGTTTAAAATAAATTTTAATTTTCTTGATAATAATGACCTTTACTTCAAGATTGATTGAATTGAGAATAAATCCCATATAAACGTTTATTGGATATATTTAATACCAGTTAAAACCATGCATGCGACGAGTGACCGGAACTTACCCGGACGAACTTCCGAGGTCAATAATTGTCACAAGGCGCGATGCTTCGTGACGATCCCCTTGAAATGTAATCAGTCGTGTACCAAGCATAAGACGCAGAATGCGTCACGCTTAGGTACAACTCTGACCACAGGCCAAAGGTGCCCTATATATAGCCCACTCTCAGCAACGCCCAATAACTCAATATTGCAGAGCGCGCCTCGAATGAGCCATGTTCTATATCAGTGATTTTGGTAATAACAGTCATAAGATTGATGTGTTAAGCTCTCAATCTTATGATTGTTACTGACGAGTCTCGCACACCGCGCGCGACTAACCAAACTCGTGTAACGAAACCATTGCGACTTCTATTTCGACATGTAACACCATCTATCGAGCGAGGGGGAAGATTCGCACACCAGTTGCTTGCAGTCACAGACAGGTCAAGGCTAAGTGGAGCATGACCCCAAATTAAACCCTATTGCGTGCGGGTTACGGTTGAAACATTGAATAAATCACTCTTTTCCTGATACTCGTTTGACTAGGGGTCGCTCACAGCGTTCGTGAGTCTTTAATTTATATTTGAAACATTTTAGTGTTGATTTCATTTCTTAAAATACTATATTTTAAATTAATATTATACTGTAGGATGTTATGTGCCGATTTAAAAAATTCTTTCAATAATAGAAAGCGATATACACCCTGAGTCACATGGGCTATATTTTTTACTAAAAAATTTGGTTCCGCGAGCAGAGTCGCGGGGAGCAGCAAGTTTGCTATATTAAAGTGACACCAAGTGTGTCATACACAGAAGCTCAAAATAAAACACGATAAGTGCCCAATGAGTCATCCATAACCGGAAAGGTAAAAATTTTGGCAATGTATACAAGTATGTATGTGTGTTCCACCGGAGCTCCTAAAATATTAGGCAGATCTTGACGAAAGAGGTAGGTAGATATAATTTTCTAGATTTGATATTAACCATGAATTTCGTATCCTCGGCCTCTTTGCCTATTGGGGTTGAAATAACTGGGTTTTTTTACCCGAATTCTTTAAAATCTATTTTTAATAGAATCCTGGTGTCTAATCAAATAACATTGTACCACAGATACAGAAGAACAAGAAGTAGCCGAATATTTGGAGAATAATAAGGACTTCCTAGAAATGTACGTCACAGAGAGAGTTCCAGTTGAGGAGCTTCGGAAGTGGCTCGTGAAGAAGACGAGGAAATCCAACTATGTGAGTGGTTACAGGATAATATAGACTAATAGGCTATACAGTGCCTTGCGTTACAGACTGCTTAGGGGGCGTCCATAAATTACGTGAGGTGTTTTTTTAATTTTTCTGTCTTTCCCTCCCCCCTTCCCCCCTGGTGAGATGTCGTGAGATTTTATTCAACCCTCTCCCCCATCCCCCAATCTCACGTGAGATTTTTCAAAATGGGGGTTTCTTACGTAAACGCGTTGGATTGATATTGTAACAAAAAAAAAATTGCTTCGTGCTTTTATTTACGACTAGTTAAGACTAGTACACAATATTGCTGAGAGTTTAATTATAAGTGTAATAAAAATGTAACTTAAGCTTTTACAATCTGGATTAAATGGACCAAAATAGTATAATTTTTTTTTGTTTTTATCAGAAAAAAAATTGCGTGATATTTGCCGAAACCCTATCTCCAACGTAAGATTAGATGAGTTTTGACTCGAACCCCTCCCCCCCTTAAACATCTTACGTATTTTATGAACGCCCCCTTATTATTATTATCCCACCGATCACGGCCACAGCGACCTGGATCTGCCTATTGAGAGCTTGCTGATCAGCTCTCAGGTGACTGATATAGTCAATTTTTGCAGTAAATGTAGTCCCACATTAACTGCAAGTCGGCATCCCTCCGATGTAGTTATATCTCATAATAAATATAATTGTTTATTGATCAAGAAGGTACAGAAGGTGCAAAAATAGAACTTAAACTAGTTACAGCAAGATAGTTTACAAGTTTTACCATGTTTATGAAGTACATGGTACATCTGTTGACAATATTCGTTTCCCTGTCTCTTAAACTAGGGTATACCTGTATCTTAAGAGACAGTTGACGGCCATAAGGAAAGTTCTGCAGAGATTGACTTTGGATTTGAAACGAACATCTTTTGTCTCAAATTCAACCTTATCTGCATGGTATAGATTTGTTTTTACAGAGAGCATATTAAAACAATAAAATGTTTTTGAGGACGTATTAGGGACCCTAACTTTGCGTCTTGAGTTTTTTTCAATATCAATGTTTTTTTGAGTCAATTCTGATAAATTGTTGGTTTTACTATTCATTGCTTATTTTAAATTATGTGAGTACCGTTCAGTCAAAGAGGAAATTATTTGTCAATCGCTCTATAAGATTCATCCAATCCAATCCAAGTTTTTATTTATTTTACAGATTTCCAAATCCAACAACCTGACTGTCAGATTCTCAAAGTCAGACAATTCCTGTAAGAAACTGATTTTTGTGGTAAGATAAACCATTTTAAACGGATAAAAAATAATAAAACTGCTACAACCAAACGATTTCAAAATGAGTGTTACAATTAACATTTTTTTTTTTGTTAACTACTGCAATATTGAACATATTTGATAAAAGACATCGATAGGGTAAATAATATGTATTAGTATAGATACATCAAAATATAGATCCCGAATAAGTTTTATGGAAATCGATTAGCTTCCAAGTTCCAGTAATAATACCGGCCTATAAGCATCCCACTGCTGGGCACAGGCCTCTTCCCATATAGAGAAGGGATGAGCATTGATCACCACGCTTGCGCATTGCGGTTTGGCGATTTCACATTCCAATACTTTGAAATCCAGGTTTCCTCATGATGTTTTCCTTCACCGTTTGCCAATGATGGCTTAGAATGATAAAGACAGTACATATAACTTTGAAAAAGTCAAGTACTTGCCTGAGTTCGAACCTGCAACTATATGCATGCGAATCCTGTCGTTGAACCCCTAGGCCACCACGACATCTTCCAGTAACTTGGTTTAATAATCACAAAAAACAAAAACAAAAGTTATTATGCGATGTAGGGAGGTAGGTCAAGAAAAACTATGTTGTGTTTATCTCCATGAGTCCACTGAGAGTGTCTTGACTATTACTATTCAAAAATTCAATTCAAATTCAAAATCATTTATTCAAATCAGATTACCATGTAGCACTTTTTGAATGTCATCAAGACAGACAGCACCCTGATTCGCGCACCCCACCGCTTTCTAAGTGCCCTAGCCGGGGAGAAGGAACGGCGCAACAAACTCCCCAGCAGCACGCTGTCTTTACAATAGAAAAAAAAATGAATAATTTAGGGAACATGCCAAGTAAATAACAACAACCATTCTAATAAGTTATTTAAATCAAAGCTTATCTATCTTAACTTATAATAGGTATGTGATATATTATATGATGATAAAAATTAACCAAGAATCACAAAACGAAATTTCGTGTTTTGTATCTACTTTCCAGCCATTGAAATAGGATCTTTTACATTTGTGTAATCAATTATTTAAGGTTGAGAATGGCACGAAGGAAGAGAGGCTCATGTCCAGCTGTGGGATGATAAGGGTTGTAGATGAAGATATCGATAAAAATAATTGGAAACGCACAGCTAAACAAATTAGTTCTAAGCTAACGTTTCTAAAGTCTCTATTTTAATTGGAAATATTTTGAATTTCATAATTACAAATGAAATGCATAATATTTTAGCGGTGGTAGCCTAATGGCTATGCGTCGGGATTGAAATCACGTGGTTGCCAGTTTGAAACCCACCCATCGCGCTACCGACGTAAACCAACTCGTTACACAAGCATTTAGCTTAGCACGAGGGGTTAACAAAAATACTAGTAATGTGCGACCCACGTGGCTTTAAATTACAGGACCTTCTAAAAGTTCTGCATGAAGATCCGAACGAGCACTCGGTGCTCTGGGAGCTGGCCTGCTACATCACCTGCGCGGTCGGCGTGGATGCCTTCCGGGTCTACAAGCTGTACCCCGACAATCCCAGCTTCGTCCAGTACTTCGTTCATGATTATAAGGTTTGCGAAGAAAATTTCAAGCGTTTTTTTTTTGGAAACCAATGAGATTGATAGGTGATACGGCAATTTTTTATTAATACTAAATTTATTTATTTCTCTTTATATCAAATGTTTAAATTAACGTGCAATATTTTTAACTTTGTGAAGAGTTGTTAGCTGATGTAGGTTTATGCATCTGCACAATTTGAATTAGGTTACCAGGGCACTTCTTCAGTTAAATTAACAGGGCCCAAACACAGTGACATCGCTTAGAGTACAAATAAGATAAGTTGGTGAAGTTAACGGCCGATCTCCAGTAGCGGAGAGGCACTCTAAGAAAAAGAAAAAGTAGAAATAATTAGAAGTAGAATTAGAGAAATCTTGTTCACGCGATAAAACGGTTGTAGAGATCAAAATAAATAATCAGTCGCTCTGCTTATTACTTGACAGTGGAAGCAGACCTCAACATAGCTTGGGAAAAATCTGAGCAAAATATAAAATAAAACTCTAATTATTGAAAGCAGTATTTTTAAGATAAACTTTTTATCAAGCTTTTATTTATAGGTGTAAAAAATGTTTTAATAATGTATTTTTTATCGTAAAATAGTAATTAAATCTTCCCACGCGGTAACGTTTCTACTCCGCTTGGTCTTGCGTTGAAACCCACGCAAAATGCATGATAATGCGTAGGTTGTAAGTGAAGGTGCTAACTCAATATTTAAGAAAACTCTATTAAAATGGTGTAAAAATATTCTTATTTTCCCTAAGCTATCTTTTTAATATGAAAATAGATTTTAGCCTTGCAGTGAGATTATTAAAATAACGCCCCCGCGACTGCGTTTTTCATGCTCTGCGCAAAGATCTAATATATTTTTGAAGTGATAACTTTTTATAGAAGGGTAAACCGCTTCGTAGGTAACTCATTACAGCGCCACTCTGGCTTCCCTTTCTCTTACGCATACGGCAGTAGGCAGGCTGCTCCTCGCCTGCCTACTGCTGCCGTGAAGTGCAACTCAGATTACTTTAAGTTATCACTCCTGTCGAGCGTCCCGACACGCACTCGTTTTTTTTACATAAGTAACCCTGAAAATTACATTATGCCCGTTAAACCTTGGTAATATGCTAGTAAAAGTTCCATATAAATAAGACTGCTAGTTTCGGAGACAAGCTTATTTAAATAAAAATATCTTGATCTTTTTATGTATTATTTATTACAAACGTTTAATTAGTAAATTTGGCAAATATTTATACAAACATAATTACAATTACTGACGACCTCCGTGGTCGAGTGGCGTACACACCGGTTTTCAAGGTGGCGCCAACTCTGAGGTCCCGGGTTCGATCCCGGACGGGTCAATGAAGAAAAACATTTTTCTGCATTGTCTTGGGTCTGGGTGTTTGTGATACCTTCGTTGTCTCTGATTCCATAACACAAGTGCTTTAGATACTTACTTTGGGTTCAGAGCAATGTATGTGATGTTGTCCATATTTATTTTATTTATTTAATTCATAAAAAAAACTTAAATTGTACTAAACTAAAAACTAATAATTTAAATAATACCTTTAAATTTTTTTTATCTCAACCAATCCTTTACAGTCACATCAAGGTAACACAAGAAGTCTGGTTCGGGCCGACCCTAAGCAGGTCAGCATGGTGCTGGACGTGGCCAAGTCTGGGACATGTTGCCGCCTGTCCCGAGCAGACAACCCTCGGCGGTTCCCGGAGACTCCTGTCACACTGTTCCGGGCGATGAGGAGGAATGTGGTGAGGGTTTCCTGATCCTGGACTAGCGAGGACTAGATATATGGAGGGCTAGATACAAAACTCTCTTATCCAGAACTCAAAAGCAACTTTACTTTGAGAGGTTCCTAATGGTATGTTTGTCTCTACTTTACACCTCGAAGTTACAGAGACAGAATTAAACTCAACGGTGACTTGAAACTGATTGAGATTTCAGTATTAGGCCTTGAAAACAACATTAATAACTACCAGAATTAGGCTTCAAACTCTACGCCCACGTAGCTGCATGTGTTTGTCAGCGTTTGACGTGTCATGCGTAGCGTATCCGTGGGAGCAGTGGATGTTATCACAACCATTGTTTGCACGGATAGCCGAGTGGTATAGGTCACCACGCTAATTACCACTGTGCGCGACGTGCTGCGGGTCCGGTGCTTGTTCCAAGTCTGGGTGTTCTTTGTGCATGTGATTTGAATGTTTGTGGAACCCCCGCGACACAAGGATTAAATACCGTAGTGCGGGCGTCGTTTTCGTTAAAAAAAAATGTCATACAAAGCGAAATTGGCACACGTGGTACAGCACCTTTGTGTCCATATTTAACTCAAATCTATTGTTATTAGATAAAAATGTCAGCTAGTTCTCGGTCGCGAAGGTTTATAAAGGTGTTAATTTAATGCCTGAGCTTATTTGAAATACTGACAGTCAAAATAAACAATGTTCTACGAAAACATTGGAAACCCAAAAACAAAATTCGCTTTACGATGCAACATTTTTATCACCCGATCAAAATTCGTCCGAAAAGTCAAATTTGTTGTTCTTACTAATCTCGTATTTCTAAGTATTTCGTATATGATCGGGCATTTGAGTGGCAGTTATTATTCTGAGAGTAGCAGACTGTTCAGCATTCCTATGGCAAAGACATCATGGTAACATTTCTGTTACCTATGTCAGGTAATGATCTAAAGATGGATGAAAAATGTTTACTTAATTAAGTACCTATGTTCACTCATCTTCCGACCTTTTTTATTTACAATACAATATCGTCCTATAAATGTCCCACTACTGGGCACAAGCCTCTTCCCATATAGAGAAGGAATGAGCATTGATCACCACGCTTGCTCATTGCGGGTTGGCGATTTCAGATTCGAATTTTTTTTTTGGAATCCATGTTTCCTCACTATGTTTTCCTTCACCGTTTGTCAATTATGTCTTAGAATGATTAAGAAAGTACCTACATATAACTTTGAAAAAGTCACATTGGGTACTTGCCTGGGTTTGCACCTGCAACCATGTGCATGCGAACCCGGTCATTGAACCGCTAGGCCACCACGACCTTTTTTATTTAAAAACCCAAATAATATAACTCAACAATTTGTTCTAGTAATACACAGCATAATAAGATTCAAATTAATATCTACAGTACTTCTCAAACAATGCTCAACCTAAGAACGGAGCTTGTTCATTTTTTAATGCAGACATTTTGTCATGAGAAAAGTCTGGACGTCGAAATGCTCCTCGAATTAATAAAACGTAATCACAATAGAGCTAGCTCGACTCTTTATAAACTAGTTCTCAGCGAAATGCCTGAATTGTCGACTTACTAAGCGACTTACAATGAAAGTAGAAATTTCTAAGAGGTCTTGACATCGTGACCTCATTAAATTATTATGCTTTGTTTAGTATTGTCGGCTGCAAGGAATTGGCGTCAGTGAAACATCCATTAAATGTGATAAATTAGTCAAGGAGTATGTCTGTCGAATCAAAATTTTTTAACATTCGGCTTTTTTATAAATTCGATATAGTTTACCCTAGAACCTACAAGTGAACTCGAATCTAGGGCGCCGCGTAACAGAGTATTCCTTTTTTGCTTAAGAGAAACAAATGTATACTAAATATCAACCTTTATAGTTTGGTGAGACACTAGAAGAAAATAATAATTATCAGTTTTTGTATGATTAACTTGTGGTGTGTTCTCCCTGAGAAGCTTCTTAAAAAATAGTTGTGTAGTTTACGAGATTTATAACCGAAATCTGAAGCGTCATTCAGTTTTAAGTCGTTGTTGAGTCAGCTGTATCTGTAATTTAAAGGTCCAAAGTTGTGACAAATAGACAATTACGAACGTCTGAAAGATAAATAGTATTTCCGTATTCAAGAGTTAGAATTACTGATTTTCAAGCGCTTTAGGCGCAGAATGGCCAATTCTCAAAATAACATCAGAATCGTAAAAGGACTAATTCTCAAAATAACAAATTCTTTTAATTTTCTATATGGCATTTCTCGTAGCTATCCAATAAAATTTTTGCATTTTATTAAAATTTTGCCTACCTAACTTATTAATTGTTTAAATCAAGAGTGATGATTGAAATAAGAGGAGAAGCACACGTCCAGCAGTTTTTTTTTTTTTACATTAACAATAGTCTATACCACATCAGAGACAAGCAGACCACGTGTTATACCAGCCGATCCTCACCAAATACGGGAAGACGGCCTACGTGATCGAGATGTGGCGCGTCCGGGAGCGGTTCAGGGTCCTCGACGAGGAAATCAGCTCCAACTTCCAGGTGCTCGGCAGCTTGGCCCTGCATTACTGTAACATGTATGTGGATAAGAAGAGGGAGAGGAATATGTCGGATTTTCTTCTGGATGTCGTCAAGTAAGTATGGTGGAAGAATTATGATGGAACAGAGTTTAGGGACCTATAGTACGCGATATAGCCATCAATATTCTATATATAATTTCGCCTGCGCAGATAGCCGAGTGGTATAGGTCACCACGCTAATTACCACAGTGCGCGACTTGCTGCGGGTTTGATCCCCACATTTGTATGATCCACAAATGCTTGTTCCGAGTCTGGGTGTTCTTTGTGTATGTGATTTGATTGTTTATGAAATCCCCGCGACACAAGGATTAAATTTCTGAGTCGTATATTAAAAAAAGACTATAATAGCCTTTTTAATTCGAGATAACTCATTGACATAGAATATGAAATAGATTATTACTCTAAACACAGAGTACATTTTTGACTTTAAAGGTTGTGCCCGAAAAGATATATCTACAGAAAAGGCTCAAAACGAGTTTATCAAATGATTGATATCCAATTATTAAATTTATAATTCTACACGACGAAAAAATGAAAAAAAACCGCGTTTCATGGATCTTATTAAAACACAAAATAAAATAATATATAATTTGTAAAGTGACTGTATACCATTAAAGTATTAACCCTTTTGACGTTTATGGTGTTTCAATAATGTTTAATCAGATCGCCACAGATTGGACACCAATTATTATGAATATGGTTCAGCTAGTAAAAACCTTATTGTTTAACTTAAAAAATACATCACAACTTTCTAACAATTTCAGAGCGATATTCGAAGAGATGGTCTCCTTGGACCAGTTAATCAAAAGAATCCTAGAATTCGCGCAGAAGCTAGTCAATGCAGATCGCGCATCCCTCTTTCTGGTGGACTATCGGAACTTCGAGCTGGTCTCCACAGTCTTCGACCTGAAGTTTGAGCCCGGTCATGACATGGATATGGAGAAGAAGGAAATCAGGATGCCCATCAATCGAGGAATAGCCGGCCATGTGGCGTTGTCTGGAGAAACTATGAATATACCTGATGCTTACTCGGATTATAGATTTAACAGGTAAGCATCATAAGCCTGCCACTCTGACACACACACAACTACCTCTTCTCAAACACAATGAGGAGCAGATAAAACGCTCACTTATGTTTACTCTTAAAATTTTCAGGGAGGTAG
The DNA here is from genome assembly GCA_950381575.1 of Plusia festucae. Taxonomy (NCBI): domain Eukaryota; kingdom Metazoa; phylum Arthropoda; class Insecta; order Lepidoptera; family Noctuidae; genus Plusia; species Plusia festucae. The sequence goes on along the minus strand of OX494430.1, from coordinate 2,477,431 downwards.
ACGAAGCAACCGGCTACAAAACAGTCAGTATCCTATGCATGCCGATCAAAGTTGAGGGTCGCGTGATAGGCGTCGTGCAGATGGTCAACAAGCGGAACGACGACAACTTCGGTCACGAAGACGAGGTTTCCTTCGAAATTTTCTCCACGTTCTTCGGACTAGCCCTCCACCACGCGAGACTGTACGACAGAATCATCAGAAAAGAACAAAAGTACAGAGTAGCTCTTGAAGTTTTGAGCTACCACAACACTTGCAAAGAAAACGAAGTAATGGCCATGTTGAGTGTCAAAGATCCAATCAGTGTTGACATCAACGAGTTTTATCTCGATCCATACAAATTCGACGAGTTCGAGAAATGTAAATGTGTCATCAAAATGTTCAGTGATTTATTTGATCTAGCCAACTTCGATATCAGTACCTTGACCAGGTTTGTCTTGACTGTTAAGAAGAATTATAGAACTGTTCCGTACCATAACTTCGATCATGGATGGACTGTCGCTCATTCTATGTATGTGATCCTTAAGAATGATCATCGGAAGAGGTTTAATTATAAAATGGTAAGTAAATAATTATTTTGTAAGTGAAACACTGATCTACTAATTTGAAACGATGGAAATCTAATGTCTGGGGCGTCGGATGTGCTATCATATGACTGACCCGTTCGAATCCCACCCATTGCACTACCGACATGAATCCACTTGTAAAACAAGCATTTGTCTTCACACGACGGGTATAGAAATAATACTAGTAATGTGCGACCCACATTGCCAGTAACCGAAAAAAAAATAGCTAAAACGATGTTACCAAAAAACATACCTTCGCATCATACGTACAACAGTACAATTTGGCCTGCTGTCATCGGGACTTGGTTTTCCAACCCTATTGCTTTAATTAACTTACGAATATTTCTAGCGTCTGGCCCTCTTCGTGGCCTGCCTGTGCCACGACCTGGACCACCGCGGCTACACCAACAAGTACATGAGCGAGATCGCGTCGCCCCTCGCCGCGATGTACACCACCTCCACCCTCGAGCACCACCACTTCAATATCACTGTCACTATACTGCAACAGGTAATTCAAAGTTATATTATAACGTTTTGCCATATTCGTTAACATCTACCTAAAAAAAAAACTGGAGAGAATACCCCATCACAAAACAGCCTAAGCATTCTTAGACGTGCAAAATACAAAAGAAAATGATAGTCGGTGAAACGGTTTCGAAGGGGTTATCAAATACCGTGACAGTGCTAGCAAAGGACCTTTCTATATCTTTATTATCATAATTAACCTTTCTAAGAACGCTGAAGTAACAATTTCCGCAAATAAAAAATCATAATCATATGTATACCGGCCTATAAACGTCCCACTGCTGGGCACAGGCCAATTCCCATATAGAGAAGACGTGAGCATTGATCACCACGCTTGCTCACTGCGGGTTGGCGATTTAAGATTGCAATTTTTGGATTCCAGGTTTCCTCACGATGTTTTCGTTCACCGTTTGACAATAATGTCTTAGAATGATTAAAAAGTACATATAACTCTGAAAAGTCACATTGGTACTTGCCTGGGTTCGAACCAGCAACCCGGTCATTGAACCGCTAGGCCATCACGACACTAACGAAATAAAAAATTGGAAGCGTCGTACAATAAATTAAAAGATATCAGAACCATTTTTCCTGAAAAGTCTTTCAAAGACATTTCATTGTATAATCAACAGGCACTACATCAAATGCACAAACAGAGGCTCTGTTTGTGCACGTCATGACACAAAACAAAAGAAAGTTAAAGCTCAAAGCAGGTTAAAACAAGCAAAACAATCTAGATAAACCAATACGAGAACAGGAATGTCCGCAATTTTTGTTCAATATGCTTCTTCAATACAATACGAATCTGTCGTATAGGTACATTGAGAGGAATAAATGATAAATTATTATTAGTAAAAATGAAAACAGATCTGAATGCTTAGTAAGTTATTCTTCGATTGAGCGATCGATACGTTTCCGATGTTCGGCTGAGTGATGACCAATTAGAGCTAAAATTCGCATGACGTCACTCCGTCGTACAAACTTGCTAACGTTGTGACCAGCAATCACTTTTTTTTTAGTTTTGATATCGGAAAAAATATGAATGTCTTGAAGTAATGTGTGTTCGGGCGAGGCGAACGACTGATTTGGGGAGTAAACTGGTGAATATGTGAAGATATCGTTACGAAAAGTGTAAAGAGAACGTTACGAGTAGTGTGATCGGGCGAGACGAACGGAAGTTAACAGGGAGATATATAAGTTAGTGAAGATAGAAAGAGAGAGAGTTACGTATCGTATATTACTGTTTTGTACACATTTTCTTTCTCTTTTTCTCTCATAGCCTTTTGTATAGTGTAAGACACAGTGCAGGCCTATGAGCTAAAAAAGTTTTACTTTAGTCGTGTGGTATAAAGCACACTCGTTCGTTTTTTACTAACGGACTAAATAAATTCAAAATTCAATACCCATTATACAATGAAGCACTTTTCAACGTCAATGACATAATATGGACAGCACCCTATTACGAAATCAAAAGATTGGCTACCGGCAAAGGAAATTAACAAGGACCGAAACGAAAGAGAATATGAAATGAACAAAAGCGCATCAAGGTATTAGATTACAGTAGTCAGAGCTATACGTTCATTTGTCGATACGTCGAAATGATTTCAAAGAACTTTTGAGTTTGCATGTAAGGTAAAAAAACCGTACAAGTACGAATTGAATTCGCCAACCGAGGGTTTCGTACAAAGAAAATATTTTTCCATGTTTTAATTACAAATGTTATATAGTTTTCAGACTTTTCTGTAACCTGTAGTTATAGTAGGTATATAATGATATTACTAGCCAAATTTCAAAGTTCTAGGTAAATTGAATTAATTATGATTCCCTGAAGAGTATCAAAATATGTACGTTTTTGCGATATAAACGGCTGTATCTTTTTTTACGTTAACTTAGAATTTTGATTTCTTCACAGCGTCAAGGGACTGCAGATCAAAAACGGTTATTATTTCAACTCGATAACTCCACGCGTTCCGGAGATAAATTTCGAACTGGTTCCGTATCTCAGAACACGCTGAGCGATTACCGTTTCGCACGAATGAGACGCATATTTCCCCTAACATTTTATAAATAAACGTATTACTTTTTCCCTTTTATTTCATGCGACGCGTGTTGCGCGAATAAATGCATTTTCATTCTTTCTGGCAGACTGACGGACGGACGACAAAGTAATCCTTTTACAGTTACGTTTTTTTTTCAGTACGGAACCCTAAAATAAACTGTACCTGTTATTCTCCGTCCATTAGAGACCTCCGTCCAATAGGTTATTTTGTCTATACGAATAATTAGCAGGGGATTAGGTTTCCGCTGGAGTCGAGCCGAGGATGCACGAGACGTCCCGTGAATACTGTCACGTATGAGACGGCTGTAGGGTGTATTAGTCAGTGGAAATCCGACGCCGTACCTTCAGCGTTTTTCAAATGTGTAAATTTCAATTTGTGACAAGTTATATTAGGGACTGGCCTGTTGGTCTAGTGGTTAGTGAACCTGACTGGTAGACCGGAGGTCGTGGGTTCGCTTCCGAACTCCGGACAAATCTTTGATGAGCATGATCATTTGTTCTGTGTCTGGTTGTAATTTATCTTTAATATGTATGTATTCAGGTTCTGCCTAGTTTGGGGTCAGATGGTCGTGTGTGAGAGGTCCCAAGATATTTATTTTTTTAAATATACTCTGTAACGTCATAGGTCTTCAAACACAAAACTTGTCATTCATTTGGATTTCAAATCTTTAGTCGTGTAGTCGACAACCAAGATATTGTTAATGTTGAACTTGACTTCGATGTGCAAATTAATATTTTGATGGGGTGCATTTAAATTCCACTTACAAGCGTCATAAAACCCTTATTCCTGTTTTTTTGGAACGAAGTTCCTTGTCGCGCGTTGCGAAAGGGGGCTAGACGGAAAAAATTAAGACGAAAAGTTGTACGTAACGACACTATTTGCTCTCTTTCTCTCTCCTTCATAGAGAGCAAGTCAGTTATTTTCGTTTCGTCTTTCTATTTCGCATTGAACAGTTTGGTGTCGCGACGATTATTTTTGATAAGTGTATACAGGTTTTTTGTACATAATTTTTTTCTTTAATTTTATTATAATTCCTTCACTAATTAATCGAAAGGAACTTCGTTCCATCCAGGTGTCCACACCTCTCAAGTTTTTTATTCTTGACATTAAAAGACTTTTAAACGTATTTATAAATATCGTACCTAACAAACTTAACCCAACTACTACTTGCATAGGAATGCAGGCAGGTGATCGCCAACATTTTCTATGACCGTGCAAGTTGGTTGTGGATGGTTAATAATGAATTAAGGGGGCGCGTGTCCACGATACGAATAAAGATTTGGATATTATTTAAATTTTTGTAAAAAAACCGTTCTCTTATGTAATGAGAATATAAGTTGATTGTCGGTTTGTCTTCGACGACACAATGGAGCACAGGCACGTTTGTATGAAAGCTAGACACACTTTTCAAAGATTGATGAAATAGAATCTATTAGATGTCATATGAAAGCTCTTGGCGTTTATTTTATTTCATTTTAAGGCAGCTAAGTTCAAATCCGACACAAAATTGGCGATCTACTATGTTCATGAAAATAAATTATGTAAAATGTGCATTTTCAATTTGATTAAAATTAAATTAACATCGTAAGTGGTCCCAAAGTAACCCAGAATCCTTTTACTCAATTAATTACCTAATGTTAATTTAGTTCAATAGCCTACATACTTATTAATACCGTCGGTCTAGTTCAGGGCTAAAAATAACTTCCATTTTTTATTAAAATAATCACCAAAAACCTTTAGAATGATGACGTTCTCGGCCCGCGTTACCGTGGTACTGTGGACAGGCACTATAAATACAGCCCCTGTCAATTTCGCGTCAATCGTGTATGCAAATCCACTTATGAAGATTACACCTATGAATAAATAAAAGACAAGCATTCTGAACGATTGCGAACACAAAAAAATTGTTTCATATTTCCCTTTTTTTTCCCTTCTGTCTTCGCTAGCATTACCTATATACAATATGTAACAAAACCCCTGTCCGATCCCTAAGACTATTATTCGGTATCGTACTGCAAACACATATATTTTTTTTTCCAATTGAAAATATTTAAATCAAAATAAAACCTGATCCAAGGCAACAGCAACACTGACCGCTCCTCAAAGTTCACGTACTTACTACCTGCAGCTTTGTGTCAAAGAAGCCGAAGAAGCATTTATACAAGACGGTTTATGAACTGTACCACGAATACGCCTTTAATGGGTCGGACAGGGGTTTTGTTACATGTTGTATAACCGTTCTAACAAGCCGGGTGATAACGCATGAACAGTTTTGGCATCATAATATGGGGTTGATTATTATATTTCACGTGCAGTGCGAATGAGCTAAGCGGCGGGAGCCTAATGGCTAGGGTGTCGGATTTGCGATCATGTGGGTGCCGGTTCGCATCCCACCAGTTACGCTACCGACGTTAACCCACTCGTAACAGATGCATTAAGCTTAGCAAGACGGATTAAAAATAATACTTGTTATCTGCGACCCATATTACTAGTAAGCTTTAAAAGAAGGGTTGGACATTCAAAAAGATATTAATTCTACAATCAACCTTATTATGAACTAGCTTCTGTCCGCGACTTCGTCAGCGTGGACTTCAGAATTGGGTTGTCCCTCGGGAACTACTTAAGGAATCGGGATAAAAGGTAGCCCATGATTTTTTCCATGGCAAAGGCTACATGCATAAACCAAATTTCATCCAAATCCGTTCAGCCGTTATTGCGTGATTGAGTAACAAACATCCAAACATCCACACTTTCACATTTATAATATTAAGTAGGATTAAGTACCTACTGAAAAATATTTTTTAAACCCTTAAAAAACCCGTCTTATCTCGACCCGCAGCGGTTAAACATAGATTGCGAAAGCCAAGCGAAAACAATGCTAGGGCTTCACAGTGAACTCTTTGCAATTCTACTGCCAAACGTTTATTTAGAAAATACCCAAGGTGCACATCGAGTGTCTTTTAAGCCCGTCCACAAAAATGACAATGCAGTCATTTTAAAAACCCACGCATCGCATAAACAGCTTTATATCATGGGGATAAAGTTGTAATTGCGAAAAAAGAAATGATTTTCCATGCACATTTTTCCACCTGTATTTAGGTATAGGTCATTAAAGACAGTTTTGGTTGTGTATTTTATTCAAGACCATACTACCTAAGGTGTTTTCATCATCAATGCAGTAAAATTTTAATTTGAATGATTTGTTATAATAATAAATGTGTACAACATCACATACATTGCTCCAAATCCAAAGTAAGTAGCCAAAGCACTTGTGTTATGGAATCAGAGACAACGAAGGAACCACAAACACCCAGACCCGAGACAATGTAGAAAGTGTTTTTCTACATTGCCCCGTCCGGGGTCGAACCCGGGAACTCAGAGCTGGCGACACCTTTCAAACCGGTGTGTTCGCCACTCGACCTCGGAGGTCGTCAAATTGTTATGGCTCTTGGGAATACGATATTTTTTAAACAGATTTCGCGAATTAGATAACACCGCACCCCAGAGGCTGATCTTCCTCAAGGCAGGCGCGTCGCCTTGGGGTCCGATCTTTAAAGGGGATCGCGGAAAATTATATAAAGAATATAATAAAATAAACTGCTTTATTATGTGTGTTTGTCGAACTTTATCCAGATCTGTTCAAACTTTCCGACAATATGTTAACTTGCATTTATATTATATCCAATCTTACACATTTGTCTTTATGTACTTAAGAGTATAAATCTGAAGACTTTTTTTTCGTTTGATCGCGCTAATCTCAGGAACTACTGGTCCGATTTCAAAAATCCTTTCTGTGATATAAAGCCTATTTATTGACGAAGGTTATAAGCTACTTTTGCCGCGATAACCGACGCCCACGCGGTCAGAGCCGCGAGCAAAAGCTAGTGAATAATAATTATATACGGTTTATCCGGTGCCAATTTGTTAACCAGGGTTTATCAAAGTTACCCCATCCGTTTGAGCGTGAAAAGGTAAACATACACATACACACTCATAAACTATTGATTTACAAAGTTAGGGGGAGCGCATTCACGGTAGCCTTAGGCGCTTTCGACATTTGATCGGGCTCTGTCGCCGCCGCGCGCCGCTCTGTATCAACGTACCCTTATGCAGCCGAGACGGAGTAATTGTGTTGTTAAAATTACCCTCTGAAATAGATCTACGTGTTTACTTAGAGTCAATGAGCTAAGAGTGCTTTGTATTTATTGCAGATACAAGATTTTTTATTTGTTCAAAACACCAGTAGGGATTGAAAGATGTTACAATTAAAAATATGCAGTCATATAGGTATAGACCGGATATTTTAATACCGATTTGTAAATATCTTTTCTTTGTAGTTTTTTTTTTCATTTGTAGATATTTGGCGTTGTTTTTAATTAGGAGATTATAAATATAAGCTTTTAATCTCGTGTCACGAGTTAATTTGAAGAGAAATTGATCGTGAAACGTCAATAAATTTTAAGTCCCCTGAAGTGTCTGCAACTTAAAGGTGTATGAAAGGTATTTAAGAGCGTTTTAAAGTTAAGTCAGGTTCCAAAATTCAGGTTCTAAAAATAAAAAATGAAGGTACGTGTTGGATTGGGATTGGGCAGGTCACATCTGCAGAATGCACCCGGATAAGTGGACGAAGATCACCACTCAATGGATCGACCTAGAGGCAGACCAAGGAAGCCTTGGCGAGAAGATCTAGACAATTTCCTCGCCGATTGGCCACAGCACGCTTCCGACAGGGAAGGATGGAAGAGTATGGGGAAGGCCTTTGCCTAGCAGTGGGACAGCACGGGCTAACAAAAAAAAAAAAAAGTTACGTCGTGTTCTTCCCGACTCTCAGAAGCAATGTCGAAACAACCTAGAGTCATTAGACAACGTTAAAATCCAGACAATTTATAGTTTCTTGTCTATATCAATTGTTAATTAAAATACAGGTAATAAAAAAGCCCGCTTAACCTTTTTCTAAGATAATTAGGAGGCTTCGTCTCACCTTTCGACTTCGACCCCCGAGTCGACATCAACTGGCTGCTATGACTACCATTTTTTTGTCGGAGTAGAACGCTAATGACTTCAACCCACCCTGAGGGCACAGCGTGGGGATATTTTGGACTTATACTGGCTAAAAAGACCCTGTTCCCGTCCGTTGACAAATAAAAACGAAAATAGAAATATTTTGTTTTTCAAGTAGACCTTTCCAGGCACTTTCTAAACGTAAAATGTGACGTTTTCTAAACGCGTTGCGCGGTTCCAAAATGTCATTTCTATGTAGAAGAACCGACAAGAAACTCCATAGGTTACTCTTTTAAAAATGGTAATCGGAATACGGTGTATTCAGCGAAGCAAAAAATCCGTTGGCTGGGTGTATAACATTCTTATAAAAATATGTGACAGTGAGTATCAGCAAAAAGTTTCAAATTATCTTGTTTGACATTCAAAATTGATGAACAAATATAATATACCATTAATTTAAAAAAATTGGTCAACATTTGCAAAGGATGTGCAAAACGCATCACTCACGCAAGCTCTGGGGTCTTATTCAATAAGTCTAAAAGGTTAACGTGCTGCTACGTGTAGGATTAAGACTTAAGAGAAGCTTTATATCTTTCGACTTACTATATTTTAACACGCTTTTATTAGGTCGTCCTGTATGTATGTAACTATGTAGTCAAATCTAAGAAAACTAATTTAACCATCTTCTAAAGATCGTAGCGTTATGAAAATTGGCAGTTGTATGTGATTTTGATGACAATACAATAATATGGTACTGTCGAGCTGATCTGATGATGGAGCCGGAAGATATGAACTGGAACTTCATGAAGGATGATCGTATTATAGCCGTGTTTGGACTTGTTAGAAAGGTCTTGTGATGAACGTTGACCATGATTAGGTTTCAAGGTCTGATGATGAAGCCGGAAGATAGGCACTAGCATTCCATGATGAAATATCGTATCATAGCAGTGTTTTGACTTGTTAGAAAGGTCTTGTAAGTAATGAACTTATCACTTACCACAATTAGGTAAAGCGTGTTTTTCAGTGTTTTTTAAACTATTAATTTTTTAAGTAAAAATCTGTTCAATGTCTTAAACCGTATAATATCTACTAACACTTCCCGGTGACTATCAGAACACAAAAAAGATTTGTTGACCCGGGATTCTGGAATGAAATTCTGCGTCGTGCCGAGTTATGTTTTGTTTGGAGATAGAGAATAACCCCCAGCGCGACTCCGGGTCCATTTTACTTGGTGATTAAAAAATGGATAATTAAAATGACTGCGCCAGATTAAGTATTAATGTTTTTCGAGTATGTTTACGTATATTTCCCTCGCGTGCTTTGAGCTTAAACGGCTTGATTAAGCTGAAATCATCTTCAGTCTAACCTGATTTAATTTAATGCCATATTTTACATGGAGCGACTGCCCATCTGACCTCCACAGCCCATTACTAGGTAATACAGTATTCCTTAGTTAGACTGGTTATCAGAATTGTAATGACTTAACTACCGTCAAAAATCGCTGTATAGCAATCGGGATCAACGGCAACTTGCTTTCCAGGCAAGGAGGCAAGGAGGGATATCGATTTTTTTTTTTACACATGGTCACCCATCCACGGACCAACCGTGGCTAGCGCGGCTTAACCTTTATTATCGGTGAAACCGTACGACTTACACTTAGCCACGAGCCCCTCATTTTAAGCCAAGATGTTTCGTTAATTTCGTCTCAATTTTTAAAGTAACATTTGGAGTAGGTAGGTATATTGTCTTCATTCGATTAAACATGCATACCGAGTGTTTTTCTGTGTTCCAATCACTTGTTTCTTTTATCTCATTACAATTTTAGTATATGTACAGTCACGAGCATAAATATGTATACACATAACGAAATTGCAAAACAATAATTTAACAGGAACTCACCATCAATTCAACTTTTAATCATTATTATATACCTACAACATAAAATTATGACAGTTCTCAAATCATGTATATATTTTTGAGTTTCAACAAAAACTTCTCGCTACAATTTCGCTATGAGTATACATATTTATGCTCGTGACTGTACTGACAAAGGAACTATAGGTAATTGTCTTTTGACGTTTCAGGATGGCCACAACATTTTCTCGCATATATCCAGCGAGGACTACAAGGAGATCCTGGGCTTCATCAGGCACTGCATTCTGGCGACGGACCTGGCGGCCTTCTTCCCCAACCTGGCTAAGATCAACCAGCTTCATGAGGGAGACGCGCCCCAGTTCAACTGGGAACTTCATCAGCATAGGTTTGTGAAGAAAAGAGATTATTTTAGTTACGGAGAATCAAGAACTAACGGGCTTAAGATGAGCTCTTAAAGTGGAACTTTTTTTTCGTGGAAAAGCAAGATACTACTAAGTCCATTATCTACTAATCGCTTCCAAGCCGGCAAAAGACTTCATGACGCAGGTACCTATAGAATAAGGATTATTTAATATGGAGTAAAAGAAATAAAAGAAAAAAGATAAATGCAGATAGGTACCTACTACAAATAAAACTACTTTAAACGGATTCTATCGCGGTTTATTTTGATTTTAGTTCCCGACGTTTCAACACCTTTGCAGGTGTCATGGTCAAGGGCAGACTCTCAGAAAACAATACACCTATAAAATCAAATATCCCTATTCGTAATCCCGTATTTGACCATGAGGATTGTACCTACGCGGTTTTTTAATAAAATGTTTGCGTAATAACTATCATAGAACTATAACGCCTAGAAACCGAGTAATCACTAGTGAAGCACTTTAAACTGTGTCATATCAACACAGTTTGTATGTCCGAACGTACCGTCAGTCGTCAAGGTCAAGCGTGAGTGCAAGTAGGTATGAACAACGCAATAAATAATACTCGATGTACTCATCAATCTTTTTTGCCTCACTATTAGCTACGCGATAAAGATTATTTATCTATGATAATTAAGTATTTTCTTTGTTTCCGCCGCTTTCTACTATACTAGGGCAATATGACAGTTCTATCTATGGCTGCGAGTAATTTTTCTCTTTTAATCAGCTCTTTTTAAGTTTTTAAGCGACTTTAAAACATTTTATCAATTCGATTAGTTCGATATTTTGTTTTGTATGTAAGCGCGAGTTCCCAATGTCCCTGACAATTTTGGAGCGATTTAAAAAGAACAAATTTGTCATGGATAGGGTATAGAGAGAAGTTTAGTTACATATAAATTACAACAAAATCAATACGCTGGTTTCGTTTTTATATCAAAATTAAATTGAAAATTTTACCAAGAATTGTCTATACTAAATTGCGTACTATATATAGGTACTTTCGTGCAACATTGGAGTCGGTTTGTAAATTATTATAAATAATTTATTAATTGGGTATTGAAAACCATTTATCTATCTCTAGGCAAGAACTTGCTAGGTGCAATAATAATAACAATAAGTGAAGTACACTACAATTGAGTTGGATTCCGAAAATAATGAGCAGAGATTTTGCTTGTATCTGATAATACATGAAAATAATAATATCCTAGAATAATAATTAGCCTTACCAGGAATTGTTGCTTCGTAATCCGTAGATTTGCAAAACAATCAGCTTACATTGTATCCAAAATCCCCTCTCTACAGTACCAGGTAAATAGCAGTTCTGAATCATTATATTCCGAATAATATTATTCCATTGCAGAGGATTTATTAATATCTCCTGTATTTTCAAAACAGACGGTTTTATTAAGCTTTGTTACCTAAATATATTACTGCATCGTTTCTCAATTGTTTATTAATATCAGATAACTCACCGGGATATTCACAGAATGTCTTCTATTTGCTTTATTTATAGAACGTTGAATTTTTAACGTACAGTAATTCGGTTTGCATGTAACTGAGAACATTCTATCGAACCTTGGCTTCCACTTATTTTATTTTCGATCCGTTTTGCTGTCTTTGTTTGTATAGCGAATGTTATTTAGGATTTTGTTGTGTTTTGTTTCTGTGTTGTTTTTTTACTGGAACTAAATGCCTCTGCTGTAAGAGGAGTTTTGAAAGCATCGTTGAATTTTTTTAAAACAGTTGCTTACAGTGACTGATTTATAAAGATATTTACTGTATTTCGCGACTGTTATTAAATTGCAATAAGCTGTTGCGAACACAATTTATTTTTGCGAATACATTTGTCAAAGCTTTGTTTTCAATTGATTATGAATCTAATATGAATTATTGTCAACGCAAATAAATATTAGTTAACATTGTACAGCGTAATCTATACCTACTAATAATACAAAGTTTGTTTGATTGATAGCGCTATTCCAAGAATTATTGGTCCAGTCCACTACCCATTTTACTAAGTAACGCAGTATCCCATAGTACCTAAGACTGATTGTCAAAATGGCATAACGACTGCCACGGATATGACAGTCAAGACCAACAGCTTTTCGTGTTTTCAAGCACAGAGGGGCTTGATATGTTCACAAATGGCAACCCATCTTCGGACCAACCGCGGCAAACGCGCCTTTATATTGGCCAAACCTAATCTCTAATGGTAACTAGTGTATTTTTTTCTTCAACATAAATTGTCTTCTCCAGGGAGCTGGCTATGGCAATATCGATGACAGCAGCCGACTTATCAGCATCAGCGAAACCCTGGAGCATACAGATAAAGACGGTGAAGGTGATCTTCGAGGAGTTCTACGACCAGGGCGACAAGGAGAGGGCTGCGGGCAGAGAACCGATCCCCATGATGGACAGGAACAAGCCCCAGGAGCAGCCTGCGAGCCAGGTAAAGAAAATACAGGCGTTTGAGGTGATTATGCTGTGATTAACATCCTACTAATACTGTGTTTGTTTCTTCTTGGTGTTTTATGTTGTAGGTATCGTTGATTTACTCTATCAAATTAAAGATAATATAATGCGTATTGTTTTGAGGTTTACATCTTTGTGAACCTTTTCTGTACCAATAAATACATTATTATTATTATTATTATTATTACGCGAATATTAGACATTAAAATAAAACTACTTTTAGACGGATTCTATCTTGGTTTATTTTTTATTTTAATTCCCAACGTTTCGACGCATTTGGAGGTGTCAGGGTCACGGGCCTACCATGACACCTCCAAAGGCGTCGAAAAGTAGTTTTATTTTAATATAATGCGGATCAAACACTTAAAATTGAATACGAAAAACGGTTTTAGAAAACAGATAAAAACCAATTGAAACTCCATTAATTGAATTACTGAAAAAATTCAAAATCCTTATCACGAATGTTCAACATTATAATATCCTTTCTAATTTCTTAGATAATGGAATATGGTTCAATTTCGGTATTTTTCATATTTATGCAATGCAACTTGAAATCAGTAAAATAATATTAGTATCAGTTTTGGCCAGATTTGGCTCCATGGAAAAGTACTGAGATAATTATAGTATATTGATCTCTCAAAATTCTTCCATAGACGATGGATGAGAAATACGACACCTTTGTTTTTGTTTCTAATTTGAGAAAGCTAAAAATAAAGACATTTCTTTTCAGCTAATTAAGGCATAGTCGAGCACAATATATTGATACGAAAGCAAAGAAAAATAAACAAATCTTAAAATAGACTAATTAACTACGAAATAGAATATTCCGACAACAAGGTGGAATAAAAAAGCGGATCAAAAACAATGTGGGGCCACAAAACCAACGTGATACATTTATAAACCTTCCATAAACTACACAGCACACAGCGAACAGTCATCCTCTATACTGGCAATACCTGCGAGTCCTCGTACCTGTGTTGCATCATTAAAATATGGAGTCATTACCAGTCCATAAGTTTGCTTCTTCATTGAATCCCGGGTTTTTCGACTCTCCCATGCCGACGGGTATCATTTCTGGACTTTACTGCTTCTTATCATCAGGCGGGTTGAATTCATCTTCTTCAGGTACAACAGAAAAACTACTCTATCATTTTCACGGGTAGCTGAGTGATATCACTGACAATGTGACATTGCACAACGTGCAGCGGGTTCGATCCCCGCAAAGGACAGGTGTTGCTGTCGACTCAGACGTATATTCGGATACAGCATCCGAATCGATACATTTTTAACCCCTGACAAAAAAAGGGGTGTTATTAATTTAGGGTGTGTATCTGTGTGTGTTTATCTGTGTCAGCGTAGATACGTACCCAACTGGCATAACCGATATTTATTTAGTATTTTTGCAACATGTAGGTCCGTGTGTAATGTAGTCTAAAGTAAGCGGTCACAGTTTTACACATCTACAAACCAATTTGCTACCCCTAAAGCCACCTTAAAATAGTTTTTCTAACGCTTTTACAAGATAATAAGTATTAAAATTTTCAACTTTTTGTTCTGACTGTACGTTTCGTTAATTTGATAGCCAAATTGTCAGGGAACAAAAATTAAAATGTGTCTTCAGACACTGAGTCCAAGTATTTGAGTACGTGACATCAGCAACCCGGGACGAGCATTTGTATGATACTTTGAAACAAAAAATTTAAGTTTATCAATTTCGACACATTTTTCTAAACACAAATCGTAGTAGTTTCATCAAAATCAGTTCAGCAAGTTTCTAAACGACTATTTACGGTGACTGAGAGGTAATCCGCTCGTTTTGTGGCCCCAAGCATCCTCCCTCACCCCCTTTGCTTCATTAAGCGTCTTTATCATAAACATTATACACTCCTTACAATAAACAGTTTTATATTTCCAAGGGCTATTGTTACCTTAAAATAGATAATAGGGGAGCGATATCATAAAAAATAATCCCTTCTTAATTGCCATCGAGATGTTGTCAAGGAAAAGAAATAATATAAAAACGATAAAGGCTTTATGCTTGGAAAAGCTTCAAGGTAATAAGCTTCAGGGTCGATAAATAATTCAGCGGAGACGAAAGGCATCGTAGCAGAGTAGAAAATTATCCATAACCTAGGAACGTAATTTTCAGTGCAATTCATTCTAAATCTTGCATGTTGAGAATATGACCCCAGTTCATGATTCCGTAGAATGCGCGTGAATTTGATTGCGTTCGAGCGTCTTTTGTTTATATCGGAAGAAATATGAGTCTTTCTTAGTTGAATTTAATGGTGATTTTTATAAATTAACTACTAACTGTTCCCCGTGACTTCGCCCACGGTAGCTAATTCTTTAGAAAAAAATAGAGCCTATGTTACTCAGGGTGAATGTAGCTTTCTAATGGTGTAAGAATTATTTAAATCGACAAAGCAGTTTTTGAGTTTATTCATTACAAACACACAAACATACAAATCTTTCCTCTTTATAATATAAGGTACTATTTTTACCTTAAAAATCACAAAAAATCTATTGAGTTCAAACAATAAATTCAACAGCAGTGGCGCCGTGGGTCTGATATGTTTGTGGGATACGTGGGAACATGAGCCGGTTGTGAGATTCATTGTGACAGGAGCTATCCAGGCAAAGAAAGGTGTCACATTAATTGTATAAGCCCGTTCCCACTACGTCCATCTATTTTCTCGGTATTTCTAAGAGACGTGATTATTACACATTGTGTTTAATAAATATACCTTGCATTGTTTATCAAATTAGATTATTATTTACGTATTTATGTTTTATTGTCCAGTGTGTATGTTTTAAACTGTGTATAAATAAATAAATGTGGACAACATCACATACATTGCTCCGAATCCAAAGTAAGTAGCTAAAGCACTTGTGTTATGGAATCCAGAGACAACGAAGGTACCACAAACACCCAGACCCGAATGTTTGAATGCAATGTAGAAAAGTGTTTTACTATATTGACCCGTCCGGGGATCGAACCCGGGACCTCAGAGCTGACGACACCTTGAAAACCGGTGTGTACGCCACTCGACCACGGAGGTCGTCGAATAATAATATTATTATGTTGGTTATATCAGAACTGGCATTATACATGTTCAATTCTATGCACCTGATTACCTCGTAGAATATACGCACTCCTTTTAAAATATTCCTGTACTTAATTAGCATAACCAGCAATCGTTGTATTTATTTATTTAATACTTTATGCACGGTGGACTGTCATAACCTATTCTCAGACCTACTAAATAAATCAACATGAAACAAAATTGACCACAATTACTGACGTGGTGAGCCCCCACTCCTTCACTTAATTCACTGTATCTAAGTTAATATTCTTTACTATGAATAAGCAAGAATAACGTTTAATATTTGTTTATTCGGTAACTAAAAGAAGACATTGAAAAAAATTGTCCGCTTGATTATTTATTTAATATGGAAAAATTAGGTACTATTATTTCCCCAAAATTTTTTTGTTTCCCCACTTTGCTCCAACCTTCGGCACTTAGCCGCAAATACTGAAACGCAAATCAACTTTAAGATGTTCTTAAATGTCTATCTGTCGCTACTTCACGCCTTTAAGTGACAGAGACAGCATTAGGCTTAATGGCGGTTTCAAACTGACTGAAGTTCAATATTCGGCTATAAGCCGCTTCTAATTAATGGAAAATATTGCCTGAAAACAACTCGTGTAATGAATACCTTGAAGACCCTGAAAAATAAAAATAAAATGAGCAATTAATTTTTTCTATGGAATAAAGAATATTTTAATTTCTATAAAGACGCTAAACTGTTACCTACTCCTTATTGATCTTCTGAAGGTAATTAGTTGGTAATAGACTAGGGATCGCTATACACTGGGTAAATTAAGTCTTCTTAATTACGGATTTAAGAGTCTTATTTCCTCCCGAAAATTGTTGCAATTGAGTTTCGAACGAAGGGCGAATTTGAGGGCTGTTGAGCTATTGTATGATGGTCTTTAAGAACTTTTTGATGATATACGCCACCCTAGATGTTCAAAGCATGCAAAAAATATGTTGAAGAAACCAATTTATGTATATTTTGACGACCTCCGTGATCGAGTGGCGTACACACCGGTTTTCAAGATGTCGCCAGCTCTGAGGTCCCGGGTCCATGTAGAAAAAAAAAAACACTTTCACATCTCTTCATCAAATCACAAGGACCCCAGACGATGTAGTCTCGGGTCTGGGTATTTCTGATACCTTCGTTGTCTCCGATTCCATAACACAAGTGCTTTAGCTACTTACTTTGGATTCGGAGCAATATAGGTATGTAATGTTGTCCATATTTACTTTATACGTCACCTAAGAATAGATTGTACAGAATCTTATCAATACCTGAATCGATAGCAATCTACCATCAAGTTCTTTATCGAAATAAAAGCGCAGTGAAAATATATTTTACGAATCTTGGGGCGAAACAACCAGGTAACACTTTCATTCACTAACTCCAAGAGTTTAACGTGCTGTTGCTTGTAGTATTAAGAGAGACTTTATCACTTTCGACTTAGGTACTATACTTTTAAGTATAATCTACTAACACTACCCGGTGACTCTCAGAACAAAAAAAGACTAGGCGACCCAGGATTCTTGAGCCATATTCTTGATTCAGACAAGGACAATTTGAATTACTAGTTTTTATACTTATTTAGTACTAGCTTTTGCCCGCGACTTCGTTCGCGTGGAATAGTGACTTCCGGCAGATTTTTGGTACTGAATTGATGCCGACTCTTGACCAATAGATGGCGCTGTATGTCCGGAATAAATTTTATTTTTTATTTTGTAATAAAAACTATCCTATGTCCTTTCTCAAGTTTCAAACTATGTCTGTACCAAATTTCACACAAATCGGTTCAGTAGTTTAGGCGTGAAGCAAAGACAGACAGACAGACAGAAAGACAGACAGACAGACAGAGTTACTTTCGCATTTATAATATTAGTAGGGATTTGAAATAAATATTTATCGTAAGTGGTACTCATAACTGTATTATAAGCTTATGTTCGCAGCTGTAAGCCGATTACTTTTGCTCTGCCATTAGCAGATCCCACCAATTAGCAATCAGATTGCAATTCTGATGTATTTTGTAGCTTTACTACCAATATTACAGTACCAAAACTTAGGTAAGCATCTGACCTGGTGGCAAATGTAAATCTGCTCTAATAATAAATAACTTTGTATTTCATTTTGTATAATTTAAATAATTAAAATATAATCGGAAATTAAAGATTTCATTTACTCCTGTACACTTGAGCGAGGGCATTATTAGTACTCTGAAAACCACGAAAAATATGAGTTGAAACTCTAAGGCCCAGTTTTTTAATTCCGAGTTTACTCAACCAATGGTTACTGATTTCAAATTTCGGTTGAACGCGTTTATTGATCATTTTTTTCTAACAAACGGTTAAATAAATTATTAACACTCCAACTAATTTGAACACTTGAAAACCTAACAATTTTATTGATGAAAAAATGCGTTTTGAAACCATTAGGCCCAGTTTTTTAATTCCGAGTTAACTCAACCAATGGTTAAATATGCTAACTAATGGTTTCAAACTTCGGTTGCACGCGTTTATTCATCAATTTCTAGTCTAACAAATTAAATAATTATCTCTCCGACTTTAAGGCCCAGTTTTTTAATCCCAAGTTAATCAACGAATAGTTAAATATGTATGCTAACTAATGCTTTGAAAATTCAGTAGTTTATTCATCAATTTTTATTCTAACAAATGGTCAAATAAATAAGTCATCTGATTCGACCCTTTGATAGATATACAAAACGTACCATTAGTTTTTATATAATATTTAACCATTAGTTGAGTTAATTCGGGATAAAAAATCTGGGAAATTAATTCAACGTCATCAGGTAAAGATTAGTTTGAGGCACTATACTGTTGGTAAGCTTCCATTAAAAATGCTGTCGAACTTACAAATATTTCGCTTAACCAGCTGAAGATAAACGCCCGATAAATTTGCGTTAATGTGCCAAAAAGATTCTCATTAATTGAATATATAGTTCCACACTTCATATCATTATTCCATGGATAACGCGCTATGTTGAAAAGAAATTAATCTATATTTTGTAGAACATTTTTGTCACGTACCACGGAAATAATTATTCTGTATAGTCGCGGCCAAAGTGCTAGTTTGTGTTCAAATTAATAAGTCGCGATAGGAGATCAAACGCTCAAATTCATTGACACGTGTAAGCAGTCCATCCCCTTCATATGCAATCCCCGACGGAGCCATAATCAACAAAATTGAATTATATTAAAAAACTAATCGTGTCATCAAAAACACTGACTTTAGGTTTAAAACAATTAAAAAGAAACTACATTCGAATGGAAAAATAACTCAAATAATTTTGGTTTACCATACGCCGCCACGCCGTGACTGCGAATATTTCAAGATCATATAATCATAGAATAATTTTATAATTCTAAATTTTAAAATCCATAAAATAATAATGTTTTATCTATAAAATATTATTAAATCAAAATTCAATAATAAAACATTTAAATTAAAATTTGGCCGGCGGTTCCGGCCAAATTTAGTGATATTCGTTTATTGTCCCCACGCCTCGAATTGCTTCGAAGCGTGGGGCTCCCCCTATGTCAATTAGGACTCCTGTAATGCCCAATTGACAAGGGAGGAGTGCCGCACGGCACTCGTTTTCGCCCTTATATAGTCATCCCGCGGCAGAAAATTAGCAGCGCCATCTCTCGGTCGCGAATCTCAAGCAACACAGGTAACATGAAATACCTTGTACGACTAAGTTAAAATACGTAAAAATATTAATACAAATAGCTTGTTGGTTCATCAATATTTTCATATTTTTGTGATGTATTTTTTGTACGTTTCATCAACAAAGATTGTTTTATTTTTTAAATGGTTGCAATTTGACAGAGATATATGGTTTGTTATGGGATGCGAGAGGGATGGCAAGAACGGGGCGGCGCGTGGCGCAGGGGTGTAACAGGAACAGATATAGTTTGGTCAATGCGAATTATAATGATTGATTGAAAGGCACTTGTTGTTTGATAGACGACTCTAAAAAGTGAGGATGATCTGATTTATTACATTTGATGTATCATGTATGTAATTCAAAACTAAATTGAGTCAGCATTGTAAATTGAAACAAAGTTTTGAGTATATCAGTAACTATTTACCGCCAGTTATTATTTTTAAGATTCTGAGTATACTTACATATTTGCAAAAATTAAGGTACTTGCAAAAATCAATATGGATGTCGACCCTACCTCGTTTTACGTACATAGGTACATACCTTTTTTTAAATATGTGTATTTCGATCGGAAATATTACAAGACTTATCATCACGCCCCAGTTAATGATATTTGAATTACAATGGCGGATAAGCGACTCAAAGACTTGTTTAAATCTTTTATTAAGTGGTCGACATGTTTATTGTATTTATTTATTTGGAAAAAAACAAAGTTTAGTTAACTCATTGCATGTACAGGATATTGATATACAAGGCTAAAATTTATATATCAAACATGAGTTCGCTGACCCCTAAAATAGGTGATACCTGTACCTTAGGAGTCAGTGTTTCTTCTTAGCAGATTGCAAGATGCCTCTGAAATAATATCGAAAAGAGTTACTGAAGTAATTCTCGAATTATGGTAAATAAAAAAAAATAAAGACTTACTTCGTTAGTTACCCTGGCCCTATGACCTGTTTGTGTGTCTGCTTTGAAGATTATTCTTCTGATTGGTGTGATCTCACTGCTGGGGTACCTCCGAGTGGCGTCGTCCGCCCTCTTTGATTTTCTATACCCATCTCGGCCCCGCACGGATGCGCATTTAGTACCTATTTTATTTTTCAAATTTTGATGTTGTCTTTTCTAGTAAAAAAAATATATATTTTCTATATTAATATTATAAAGAGGAAAGATTTGATTGCTTGCATTGAATAGGCTCCGATTCTATAGAACCGATTTGAAAAATTCTTTCACTTTTGGGAAGCTACACTATCCCCGGATGACATATGCTATATTATACAGGATTATTTTTAATGGAGTGCGTTTATTCTACGAGGTTATCAGGTGCATAAAACTGAATCACTTTCTCCAAGGAACATGGGTCAAAATCCTAAAATTGAAAATTAAATTTTCATTCAAAGTGAAACTTATGTTTATATGAAAAGTTGAATGAAAAATAACCCGCACTCATCCGTGCGACGTCCACACCGGCCACGGCGCGCCCCACGCCCCGCTATGATATTTTGATCATTATAGAGATTGACATTTTTAAATTCGTAATACCTTTTGAATGGAATGTCCGATTGGAATAATTCAAAAAGTAATCTAAAGCTACTGAAATATTCTTGAATACGAAATTATTTATTTGGTTATTGGTTAATTCGAAGTTATGGATCACATGTTTGATTAAGAATTAAAAAGAAAATATTAAGAATTGATAGAAATTCCGACCAAGAATTTCTATCAATTCTTAATATTTTAAAACGTAGTTATAATGACATAACTATAATACTTGTACATATAGTTTCAAATATTTTTAGGGTTCCGTACCTCAAAAGGTAAAAACGGAACCCTTATAGGATCACTTTGTTGTCCGTCTGTCTGTCTGTCTGTCTGTCTGTCAAGACCTTTTTTCTCAGGAACGCGTGGAGGTATCAAGCTGAAATTCATATCAAATACTCAAGTCTATGGTCTCTTGGAGCTGTGAAACAATCAAACTTCTAAGTCAACGCGATCAAAAGATACTCCCGTTTATGCCGCAAATTTTCGACACTCGCAAGGGAATCAAAACCTACAGGGTACTTCCCGTGAACTCAGAATCTTGAAATTTGGTATGAAGCAACGTCTTATAGCAGAGATATAGGAAAAATTGCGAAAAGTATACATTTTTAGTTATATCATATAATAAAAATATTTTTAATAATTTTAAACTTACTACATTTCATTTAGCAATAAAAATACCATAACTTTTACTTATATACCTACAGGTTTGTACGGAACCCTCGGTGCGCGAGTCTGACTCGCACTTGGCCGGTTTTTTATATATTATTTTGTTGTTCTGTCGTAGATAGTTATGTGCCTAAAACATGTTCTACTAATACCATAGGTGCATGAGATAACAGCTATTTTTTTACAGTTTGGATTACGTTAAGTATTGATATTTTAGTAACGATCCGAATTTTTTTTTCTAGGAATAAATATGGTCTATATTACTCGCAATTAAAGCATTTTGTAGTATGAGGATTTTTTAAATTGGTTCACTAGTTTTTGAGTTACAGATTATACACATTAGTGTAGATTATTATAATATATATTTTAATGAATGTACGTCATTGTTAGCAATAAAAAAATCACAATACATATAATTTGCCTGCGTCTACATTTTTATAGATTTCGGATATAAATCGAGATTGATGAGAAAAATAGATAAATCCGTGAAATTAATCGGCCAGAGCTCCAAATTTAATCTTAGATAACATTTTCAAAGTACCTTCAAACTTTGATTACCTAGATATTATCACGATAACAACAGATAATCAAACTTCCAACCTACAAAAATACTTACCATCCTAACGGCACCACTGCTGGGTTCAGGCTACCTCGCATAAAGGGAAGGAAAGAGCATATTATTATATACTTGCCAGGCTTCGAACCTACAGCCAAGTTTACACGAATCCGGTCATTGTGGACCTGTTTAACTTGCTTACTAATATTCTGTGTCCATTCCAGGTGGGTTTCATCAGCCAGATCTGCACACCCTGCTATAGCGTGCTCTACCGAATCTTACCGAACACCAGACCAATGTACGCGATGGCACTGAAGAATCTGGCCAGGTGGAAGGCCAAAGCTGATAAAATCGAAAAGAACTCCAAAATCGATGCAGCAATAGAAAATTTAGAAGATGAGGATTGTAATGCTGGTAATATTGAGGATGTAGACGATAGAGTAAGTCAATTACAGATAGTAGAAGATCCAGGTGTAGTGGTGGATGTGGTGCATGGTTCTGTGTCTTGGGAAGAAGCAGAAGAAGAGTTGACGGAGAATGAGATGTCCAGGAGTGGGATTTGGAAGGATATTGATGGAGCCACGTGGATTGATGAGGAAGGCGTTGTGGTTAATAAAACCACCTTGAAAGCTATCGTTGGAAAGGAAATGGGTGATGGAGAATAGATGAAGTCGGGAATAGAGACATGTTTAATGTATGTATACATCTAAAATTATCTGAGTGAAGCTCTGTCACACAGTAATATACAATATGTAACAAAACCCCTGTCCGAACCCTCAGACTATTATTCGGTATCGTACTGCGAACACATATACGTCGCCATTAAATGGATTGGAAAGTATTATTTTTCCCCAGTGAAAATAATTAAATATAAATAAAAACTCATCCAAGGCAACAGCAACGCTGACCGCTCCAGCTCAAAGTTCACGTACTTACTAACTACAGCTTTGTGTCAAAGAAGCCGCCTATGCGAGACGGTTCATGAAGTGTACCACGAATACGCCTTTATTGGATCGGACAGGGGTTTTGCTACATGTTGTATAACCCTAATATTAAAAATCCGAATGTGAGTATACACTTATACAGTATGTTTGTGTTTCAATTGTAAGAAAATTTGGTATTGAAGTGGGATTTACGTAGTACACCTAGGATTAAGACGTAGGCGCCGCGCACCGCGCTTCTAGTAATTATTATTTCAATAGCAACTATCAAAAAATACTTTATCGAAGAATAAAATATAATTATGTGAATTTTAACTGTGTTTTGTTTTATAAGCTAGTTTACTTATTTTTTATTAACACATTCATGTAAAATACGGTATACAGATAAATTCGGTTAGACTGAAAGCCGACCCCAAATAGCTTGGGAAAAGGCTAGGCAGATGATCTTTTGATTATTAGTTTTTTCTTTTTTTAAAGATTACTAGCAGTGTGGGTCCCACATTACTAGTAATCTCGTTAACCCCTCGAGCTAAGCTAAAATGCTTGTTTTACGAGTGGGTTCATGTCAGTAGTGTAAATGAGAAAACAGAAAGCTTTATTTGTGAACATAGGTCAAGTAGTTACACATATGTGAGGTGTTATAGGTAGATCCTCCATGTTTTGCCCAGAGGCGTACAAATATGTAATGTATGTAATGAGTGGAATTCAAACCAGCAACCACATAATCACAAGTCTGATGCCCTTGCCATTAGGCTACCGCCGCTTCAATGAAGTTATTGTTTTTGTCCTATGACTAAGCTCATGCTTAGAAACGAAATATTGTATCAATATACCCACGTGTAACCTCGTGACTCTTCAATACACAAGGATCGATTTGTAAGACTCTTTTAAACTGCCTCCCAGTTTAAAAGCTCCCTGCAGCAGCCCGAAAAGGTTGCTAGCCTTCTGGGATGAGCTCGGATGGCTGGAGTGAGGAAGAGAAGAGGAGAGTTTTAAAGACTCTCTTATTATGCCTGGTAGATACACTATTTTAAAAAATCGCTCTTTTCGTGCACCACAGAACTACAATTTTCATTACTACAAAACTAGAAGAGAGAGATTATAATGCCACCTGAAAAAAACTACTCCAAATTCTGAAGATAGCAAACTATATTCAAAGGAAACATAGAATTATAAAAAAGAATGAAAAAGTGTTCATATTAAAAAAAAACTCTTTACGTCTGTGGTTCGTAGGGGTTAAATTCCAAAAATAATGATTTTTAATAAATAATACTTAGATATAACTACCAAGGATTCTTCTTCTGCCTAGCCTTTTCCCAAGCTATGTTGGGGTCAGCTTCCAGTCTTACCGGATTTAGCTGAATACCGTATTTTACATAGAGCGGCTGCTTACTGACCTCCACAACCTATTGCTAGGTAATACAGTATTCCATAGTAAGACTGGTTGTCAGAATTGTAATGACTTAACGACTATCAAAGATCACTGTATGACAGTCGGGACCAACGGCTTAACGTGCTTTCCGAGGCACGGAGGGGTCTCGATATGTTTACAAATGGTCACCCATCCACGGACCAACCGCGGCGAGCGCGGCTTAACCTTTATTATCGGTCAAACCGTACGGCTTACACTTAGCCACGAGCCAAGTAACTACCAAGGATTATACACCGATAATTATTTTTCAAAAGTGTATCTAAGCGAAACAATTCTCTATACTAGGTCGCATCTCTATGTTATGTAGAGGACATAGTAATAACTAAAAGCCAGTTCCAAATACATACAAAAAAACAGTATCTATATATAAATATATTTATTTAACTTAAGTAATTACAATAGCTATGTTATTTACCAAAGTAGAATAATTAATAAAGCAAGTATAGTAAAAAACTTAAGTATAAAAATGATGCACAGAAAATGAGCAACGTTTTTGTAGTCACAGGAAGATACGTCTAGATAAGCCATAGACACAACTTGTCTGCCAAAGAAAACATGATCTTTATATTATTATGGCTTTTCAGGTTTCACTTCAGCTACAGTCACTCCTCCTGTTATAGTGTCAGTAGCTTTAAGGTCGTAGATCGTTAAAAAGAAACTGAAACAAAAAAAAAAAACTTTTTATAAAATTTTATTTATAAAAATCTGTTTGTAAAGGACCCCTTGTTGAAATGTACCTAGTCTAAAGGGATTTTCAAGGTGTAGCCTAGCTCTGGGGTCTGGGTTCGATCACATTGTCTCGGGTTTGGGTGCTTGATGTTGTCCACATTTATTTATATTTTATGTATTTACTTAGATTGATCTAATTGCGAAAGGAGGGGTTTGGTTTGCGAGTTCATGTACGCTCGTTATTAAGTACATTATATATTTGGCATGTACCTCAAAAGCAAAGGTAGGTGGTCTGTCATCTCAAAATGTTGTCATCGAGCATATTAACTGGACTGGCCTATTGATCTAGCAGTCTAGCTAGTTGTTAGTGGCCCTGACTTCCGAACTGGAAGACGTGCGTTCGAGACCCACCCAGAACAAATCTTTTTGTGATGAGCATGATCATTTATTCTGTGTCTGGATGTAGTTTGTTTACTTAAATGATGATATTTTTATAATTATGTTCGTCGGTAGTTTGGGATCAGATGGCTGTGTGTCAAAAAACTTAATCAAGCAAATTTTTATCGACTTACTTTTTTTTATCGATACCCAGTTCATCCTCAACGAACGCCGACACTTCCCTGGCGATGATCTTATTATCTTGGGGGCCGACGTTGCCGATGGACTCCAGCGTCGCCACAGCAGCCAGACCGGACGACTCTCCTCCAAACGATATCGAACAGTCACCAGATATCACGCAAACAAATTTCTAGAAAAAAAACAAAGAATTAGTTAAAAGTAAGAAGTAGTGATCGATTGAAAGTTCGGTTTCGGTTTCGGCTAGTTTTGGCCGACAGTTCTAGATTCGGTTTCGACCAAAAAATGGTCGAAAAATTCGGTAGTGCCGAAACTCGAGTATTTGTTAATTATGGCTCGCTCGCTGCGCTGACCAGTTGAATAAGAAAAAGTAATTCAGATCGCATGATCTTGCATAATATCATCATTCTAGTTATAATACAAACACGAACTATTTACCTACATAGAAAAAAAACCGGCCAAGTGCGAGTCAGACTCGCGCACCGAGGGTTCCGTACAAACCTGTAGGTATATTAGTAAAAGTTATGGTATTTTTATTGCTAAATGAAATCCATAACATAACAATGTGGAAAGCTGACGGTACCTTGTCAATACATAATGAAAACATTATGTATGTTCGGAAAAATCTTCATCTCTTTAAGAAGAGAAGTGATAGACATAATTTTAATACTAGAAATAGGCACAATTTGGATCAATCTCGGTTTAGATTGGCTGAACCAATTTGCATGAAATTTTGTGTGCATATCGGGTAGGTCTGAGAATCGGCCAAAATCTATTTTTTTATTTTTTTGTTAATCGCATAACAACGTTTTCTGGGTCAGCAAGTCTAATATATAAAATTCTCGTGTTGCGGTGTTTGTTTCCAAACTCCTCCGAAACAGCTGAACCGATTTGCATGAAATTTTGTGTGCATATCGGGTAGGTCTGAGAATCGGCCAACATCTGTTTTTTTTTTTAATCGCTGAACAACGTTTGCTGGGTCAGCTAGTAAGTTTATGATTATTAAAAAAAATATACTATGTGATGATATTAAGATTTTCGGAATTTTTCCTATATGTGTACTTTATAACGTTGCTTCATGCCAAATTTCAAGATTCCAGGTCGTCTGGAAGTATCCTTTAGGTTTTGATTCCCTTGCGAGTAGTTGCGAGTTTCAAAATATGCGGCTTTAATTGCTGTATCTTTTGATTGCGTTGACGTAGAAGTTTGATTTTGTTACAGCTTAAAGATATTATAGACTTGAGTATTTGTTAAGAATTTCAATATAATACCACTACGCGTTCATGAGTAAAGGGGTAATAAGTTTAAAATTATTAAAAATATTTTTATTATATGATGTAACTAAAAATTTATGCTTTTCGCAATTTTTCCTTTATCTGTGTTATAAGACGTTGCTTCGTACCAAATTTCAAGATTCTGAGTTCACGGGAATACCCTGTAGGTTTTGATTCCCTTGCGAGTAGTGGCGAGTTTCAAAATATGCGGTTTTAATTCCTGTTTCTTTTGATCGCGTTGACTTAGAAGTTTGATTTTTTCACAGCTCCAAGAGACCATAGACTTGAGTATTTGATATGAATTTCAGCTTGATACCTCCACGCGTTCCTGAGAAAAAAGGTCTTGACAGACAGACAGACAGACAGACAGACAGACGGACAACAAAGTGATCCTATAAGGGTTCCGTTTTTACCTTTTGAGGTACGGAACCCTAAAAAACAACGGGTTGCACTCCGAGAGTATAGGCAAAAGCGAAAAAATTGCATAAATAGATGCACTTTGTTCAGTTTTCATACTTTAAACACTTTATATACACGAATTTTACATATTTTCGCAGAAGGCCGCTAAAGAAGTTATCATTTCAAAAAATTCATTCATTTTTGAAGTGAAAATTGAAGTCAATGGGTGTCAACACCTTTGACTTATTTTTTCTATGCTGACACCGAATGACATCTCACACTCGCACAAGCGCCCTGCGCCGCGTCTTAGGATCAGTCGCGTGACCTCTAAAGCGAGTTTAACATTTTTACCCATCCCAAAAAGTGCACAGCGCCGCTTAAGAAGTTTTCACTTCAGAAACTAGATACACAGTCGCAAACAAGCCAAAATCAATCACCTACAAATACTTAGTAGGTGACAGAACCTTACTCGTAGGGCATAATTGTTTTTTACACAATAGCTTACGAAAACAATAACAATTGACGATTGAAATGTTTTCAATTTTGTTTCTAGACTTTTTGAAATGACGGAATTTGTTTAATATTTTTTTGTGCGACAATGCAGCCTATTGAACATGAATAATAATATACAGAAACTGAATACTGAAACGCAAATTAACTTTAAGATGTTCTTAAATATCTATTTGTCGATCTTTGACGCCTTAAAGTAACAAAGACAGCTTAAGACTTAACGGCGACCTTAAACTAAGTGAAGTTTCAGTATTCGGACATAAATGTATGATAGTGTAATTAGCAATTAAATCCCACGTCTCAAGATAAGTATACCCCTCGTCAATTTTATCAAAAATTTCGAAAATTTACCTTAACACTTTGTAATAAAGTCGATATAAATTTCGCAAATCACATAATCTACTTTTCATGTAATACAATAGCAAAGAAAGAACGCAAAGATAACAATAACAAAATATTATGCAATGCAATGTATTATGATAAATGATACAGCAAATTATAAAGTTAAATGTGCTCCCAAAATGCAGTAATTTTTTTTTTATATAACTTTTATCTTAAAATCTAAATGTTTTTATTTCTAGTAAACCTAAAATAGGCACTATAAAACTAAATTATTCTAGGTGCGCGTTTCCAAATTGTCATTCCTATGGAAAAGAACCGGCAAGAAACTCCATAGATTACTTGCACATATTAAATTTAAGTACTAAACTTTAGATGGGAATTGTAACATTCTGTAAGGAATCTTTGGATATTTTGAGAGCTTCTTCCACTGATGGATGGTTTCATAAACATTCATCTTTTTTTTATACTACAGCACACAGCAACACGCCGTTGTGTGCGAAATTGATTTTACATGATTTTGAAATACTATCAAATTGAAACCATTTATAATAGCACCTTTATTAATTATTCACCAGGTACAGTTATGTGAATTGATTATATATATCTTGTGATAAGCTTCTGATTTTTGACCAAACTGCGAATCTGGACCTTTTACCTATAACACGAGATTTTCATGGAATTCTCAATTCAGTAACCGGCCTATAGACATCTACGAGCTATCAGCAATTGAAATCTATGAAAACAGATTTACAATTAACCTAAATCTAATAAAGCTGCAGAACAGTGTAAGACGTTTGAAGTACCCGCTTGTAATAAATATTATGGAAAACGATGCAATCAATATAATTCTAATACATAATTGACAAACCGTGAAGGAAAATCTTGCGGAAACCTGCCTAAAATCGCCAACCCGCATTAAGCAAGCGAGGTGATCAATGCCCATTCCTTCTTTAT
The DNA here is from genome assembly GCA_950381575.1 of Plusia festucae. Taxonomy (NCBI): domain Eukaryota; kingdom Metazoa; phylum Arthropoda; class Insecta; order Lepidoptera; family Noctuidae; genus Plusia; species Plusia festucae. Next base: position 2,447,880 of record OX494430.1, on the reverse strand, counting down.
ATGGGAAGAGGCCTTTGCCCAGCAGTGGGACGTTATAACACGAATTTTAAATCGTATATTGTGCGAATTCCGTCATTCTGCGTTGACATCTTTCTCAAGGATGAATTTTGGCCGAAACGTGTCGTATATCGACGTTTTCGAGGGAGGATACGCGACACATCACAGCGCAACACGACGCCAAAACTTCGTGTACAAAAGTTTATATTAACATGTATTAGTTTATAAGTTTTGTTTATAATACATGTATTCTATTTCTATGGGCCTAGTTGCCTAAAATAAAGAGTTTATTATTTATTATTATTATATGGCCAGTATTATAACCCGACAAACGACGTTTTGAAATATTTAAAAATACCCTACACTATTTTCAGAATAATAAAAGCACAAAAACATACATACAACTCGGTGAAGCTAATTGGAGTAGTTCGATACCAACCCTGTTACACGATATTTTTTAGTGTTTGAAAGTGGTGGTGTGTATTCAGAGCTGGCAGATTATGTACCAGATGGTCAAACGATTAAAAAAAACGCAGCGTATCACACAGGTATAATCTAGGACATTTTGGAGAGCCGTGCAAGAGGTTTATTAATATTTTGAAGGAGACCTAATGCTGAGTAGAAGAGATAAAAATTGAGATAGTAATAAGTACTTACGTTGGCTGGTTTCTTCACAACTTTTGATAGCAATGGAATGATTTTATTCACAAAATCATGCGGTATTTGACTTTTAGGCAAATTCGTTAATATTTTAAAACAAGGCATGGTTATCGAGTTGTCAGTCTTACACCGAAGAGGTTACTGATATGAATAAATACTCTTTGATAATGTTTTTGTTATCAATATATTGTTTATTTATAGGGCAACGTTTATCAGTATTTCGTACTGTTCACAGGTCAAATAAAAACATTGCACAATGATATTTCAAGCTTGATTTGTTACTTAAATGTATAATTGTAAACAAGTCTTAGAAGAGCTTGAACTTGGAAACTAATAGCCTAGGAAGACATAGGTACATCTACTCCAATTGACATATCGCGGTCCATTGCTGTACGTCCTATCTTTTCCCAAATTGCTACACAACATCCGGGGTTCCGCCTTCCTCATCCAGCCTGTCCCAGCCACATCTGGCTCGGGGGCATCCTACACCGATTCGCGGTCTCCACACAAAGACTCGTCTGCTCCATCCACAGATAGTACTTCGAAGGATGACGTCGAATGCCACTTCAGGATAATAACTGTCTTTCCTCATCACTGTTTTTTTTTTCTTATAACATGTAACAAAACCCCTGTCAGATCCAATAAAGGCGTATTCTTTGTACAGTTCATGAACCGTCTCGCATAGCAGGCTTTGACACAAAGCTGTAGGTAGTAAGAACGTGAACTTTGAGGAGCGGTCAGTGTTGCTGTTGCCTTGGACCAGTTTTTATTTTGATTTAATTATTTTCACTGGGTAAAAAAAATAATCTCCAATCCATTTAATGGATACGTATATATGTGTTCGCAGTTCGATACCGAATAATACTCTCAGGGATCGGACAGGGTTTTTGTTACATGTTGTATAATATATGTGAGATATATATAAGAATCCGTATTGAACCAATTTGTACAAAAAAAATAATCTCTGCACGCGCTGAGCGATGTCCGTTTTGTCCGGATGTGGTGAATATTTCCCCTAATATTTTAGAAATTATTGTTTAAGTTTGTTTTTTCTTTATTTTATGCGTCGATGTGGCGCGAATAAGTAAATGCTTTTCCATCTTTACAAATTGAAATGAAAACAGTGGCGAAAATTCCATAGATATCAGATATTTCAGTGGAAATTTTCAAGTGAATTCTGATACAGATAGCTGAACGCTAATAAAATCAGACAGACCGAACAGTAACAGACTTACAAAGAAAACAACAGTTCCATTTCTAAATGCAATAAGTACTTACCCGTTGTTTTGAATTTACAGGTAATTAATGTTTTTTAAACTTTCTAGCTGTGCCCGCGGCTCTGCTTGCGATTCCATATTTTTCTAGTGGTAATAATAGCCAATGATAGTCGGGGAAAATATAGCTATCGAATAGTGAAAGAATTTTTGAAATCAGTTCCTTATTTTTTAGGTTAATAGGTACACAATAAACCAAAAAACAAATCTTTCTTATTTAGAATATGATAATAAGTAGATATCCACGGAGGATTACATTTTTGTACTCTCTTGACTTCGCATCAATGCTAATGTATTTTTTACGTCAACCTTATTGCTTAGGTAATAAATATTATTGCATCGAACGAGCTGAACGATGTATACACAGCGTTTAAATATTTAGCAAGCAATTACTATATTTTTTTAGATATTGTAATGTAAGTGGCATAATTATAAAAAGTTTCATTAGAAGAGCTAACTGGTTATTCTAAATAATACCAAGCTCTGTGGTCGCACCTGCAAACAATATTAGGCGGGCACTCACAAATAGGGTAAAATTAATTGCTATATTAATTCTGAGCGTGCGTCAGTCATCAAAAGGAATTATTTTCGAATACCGGAGCAAAAATTACTATTTGGATGCAATACGTTCATTAGGCGTAACCTAGCAACGCCCCAACATCCTTTATGTATCTAATTGGCAAGTGCAGCACGGTAAAATTTTATTATCTGCGAAAAAATTCTAGTACGAGTGGGTGCGTTTATTAAAACGCCGGACGGGATCTAATGAAAAGCAGTACAAAGGTTTATGAAATATTTTCGTTAATTGACAACTTGTTTGTTTTCTGATAGGTACTAATATTAACAACTTGTGTACACACTGGCGTTCTGTTTGTACAACTGAGTACGCAAAGAAAAGTTATATTATAATAATATTTGATACTGGTGTTTGCCTTTTACACTTTAGAATTGTTTAACGATTGTATTGGTTGGTTTAGTGAGCGCCTTTGCAGATAATCATAACAGTTGATTTGTGAAATTTTGCATTATGTTATATATCAGGCGCACATTTTAAGAAATTGAATAGTTTTAATGATTTTTTTACGTAGACTCTTTTGCAACTTGATATTTGATATTTTCTTTGATTTCATCAGCAATTTCAAACTTTGACTCATTAAAGCAGAAATATGACGGCGCTTATTCCACAACTGAGCAATAATTAACGATTATATTTACTGAAATCGTAGGTATGAATATCTACCCTACAAAATTCCATAGAACAATAAACTAGCTAGCCAATTTACCAGTACATTGTACTATAGATCAGACACAATAATAATTGCTTGCATCACAGGCAGAAACGGTCATATATCCCCCATTATAGAATCAAATATCCTTTGAATGCAGTCTGGTAAGGACGGCGCTAATTCTGTAGACCAAGAACCAAATATACCTACGACTTTATTTTAAGCCCGCTCTACACTCATGGCGAAACGCGAGTGTAGATGGTTTCGCGCCTTTGCGGGGCTTCGCGTTCTCGCTTCGCACGGTTCCCCGATCTGTCATTTTTGTCTCGCGACAAAGGATTCGCGCTTGGTTTGCTTGCGACAATACTGCAAACTTTACGAGTCTGGAGGGATACTTTTCTGCGACCCGCGGGTTGAAAACGCGGCGTGATTCGCGGGCTTCATAAATTTTGAAAAGGACGGTGGCAAGAGCGCTTTTAAATCGTTCATTAATCGACAGCGGTAACCATACATGATAATTATGTTGCCTTCCGAAACCCTCCCAGTGAAGTTACTAACAATATGAACCCATTCAATCATTTAGCTTAGTACAAGATGTTAACAAGAATACCAGTAATGTGAGACCCACATTTTGATTAAGCTTTTCTTAAAAGCATTTGTAAATATACAGGGACCTCTCCATGCCGCGGCCAACACGTTAAGCCATTGGTTGGCCCCTTCCACACTTCATCAACCCAGCGTCTACTCCCTGGAAGCGAATTGCAGTGGCCAATCTGGAAATCTCTTAACCGACTGCGGACTCAAGTAGGCCGCTGTAAAAATAATCCGGCCAAATGGGGTATTCTTCACCTAACCCAAGGAGCCAATACAGGACATGCAACACCTATACTTACCAAGACCTAAACGAGGCCAATGAGAGAGCTGTACAGGTTGCGCAATACTGCTTGGATAGTATTTAAATCATCACACGAAAAAAAGAAGAATTGGTTGGCGGCAGATCGAAATTTACGAAAGTTACATAATTAGCGTTTGAAAGATCTGGGGTTTAGGTATGTTTTAACTTATCTTTTCTACATTTTTAACTTATGTAAAAGATGCTATAATAGTTGTGAACAGAATCATCGCCGTTGATTCCAAGTAATTAAGTCACCAAGGCTTTGAGATATCAATACAGACGCAGCGAGATAGCTTACAAAAGGCTATTGATTATATGTATAGATATATCATACAATATGCATGGAATATGTTGAATTTATGTATTGTTATTTTGTACATGAAATACCTGTTCTCGTCATTTCAAGTAATCACTGTTTTAAATACTGTATTAATTATTATATAATAATACTTATGTCATGCACAAAGAATACCCAGGCTTTGAACAAACATTAGTGGATCACACAAATGCTTGTCCCATGCGGGGATCGAACCCGCAGCACGTCGCGCACATTGCAATCAGTATCGGTTTATTTCAATCCAGACTTTTTCATACAACGCTTCATTAAGCTGTTTATGCTTTAAAATATTGGCTGCAGTCCCGCTATTCTCGATACTTCATAAACAAAGAACCAGTGTGTCAGATTGTAATCAAGAATCAATTATGAAACACGTGAAAACGGTAATTAATGTAGCGACGGCAATATTTTCAGCTCTCATTTTTAATATCAGTGCATTCGACTATCATTTGCATATTTTTTCCTATGGTCTCCATTGTTTTGAAGTAAAGTTTAAAAGAGCGTATTTACAGTGATTTTGATATTACATGTGGTTAATTTTGGTAATGGAAAATATTGTATGACGTGGTGGCCTAGCCGTTCAATCAAAATAATAATCAAAAGTTTTTATTTCTTAAAAACCTCAAGAAGGCGCTTAAGAAACGTTATATACTAAGTAATCTAATGATTCTAGAGCACGGTTCTAAAGTGTCCTTCCCATGGAGAAGAACCGGGAAGAAACTCCATAGGTTACTCTTCTAAAAATGAAATTGGTACAATATTAGATACTGATACGCGTCAATAGAGGAAGGTAGGCTGCGGTAATGGAAAACATAAAAATAACATGATTCAATGACCGGATTCGTATGCATATGGTTGCAGGTTCGACACCATGTAAGTTACCAAAGTGACTTTTTCAAAGTTATATGTACCTACTTTCGTAATTATTCTAGGACTCCATTGAGAAACCTATCATTGCCGTAAAAAGGGATGACACGTGCCCAGCTTCTCCGGTCGTTTTGTCTCCCAAAGGTTTGTGACCGTTGCGGACACAATCCCCGCAGCACTGGGACTTATTCACTAAGGTATTGTTACGTGGAGGGTTATGAGAGGCGATAACTCTGCCGTCTTAATATACTTTTACACGAAAAATCTGTTAAATGGTCTAAAACGTATATACACTACCTGGTGACTTTCAGAACACAAAAAGATCTGACAAATCCGGGTAGTTGAACTAAAATCTTCGTTACGCCACGTTATGGGACTTGGACAATAACCCCCTGAGCGCCGCGCCGTAGTATTCGCACGACCGAGAGCTGTCATTACTAAGACCAGCTAAGACCTATACATTCACAAAAGAGGTAATATATCAAACTTGATGTAAACAAATCCTACCCCAATATGATTCAATAAACATCCGGCTACAGTTTACAAGGCATCAAACGAGTGCCCGTCAAAGAGAGGGACCTTTTAATAATGCACCCTCGTCGTAAGGGCTCTTTTTTAAGAGCGGCGCACACTTGCCTAAGCATAAAAATTAAAAGATAAAAAAAAGTCCGTAATAATATTATTTAATACCTACCAAAGTAATTCGGTCTGTCTGTTGTACTTTCATAAACAACCGTTTGTAATAAAATATGGTATTGACTTTAGGAAAGTACCTATATAGGCTACTGCCGCGCTAATTCACATTCACACGGGCGAAGCCAGCCACGGACGAGAACTTATTTCAATAAGCGTAGTAATAAAAATGTTGTAATCACTGCCACTACTTACACCATCAGTTTATTTTTACTTACCTCCGATTATTGAAACGCTAATTAACTTCAAAACGCTCTCAAATATCTATCCGTCGCTATTTTACATCATAAACTGACAGAGACAGCATAGGACTCAAAACTGATTGACTTTTCAATATTCGGAAATATAATCTCTTCTTGAGATTGAGATGCAATCTTGCTAGCTTATGTTAGTTCGATGACAATGTTATCGAGCGAGTCTGATGATGTGGTTGGCAGATCTCTGCAAAGATACGATGCAATCCGTCTGTGATTGGCATCAAGGCTTTGAGATATCAATATCTCTATGGTGACAGAAGGATAGGTTACACAAAGCCTTTGTAGACAAGAAATAGACTTTGGACCGGGACCATGAATTCAAATACAATATTTTATATAGTCGGATGGTTGCCATAGAAACTGTAACGTAATGACGTCATCCAATTGTATTTGTGTTTGATGTCACAAATAAATAGGCACTTTGATCCCTACATAAAGTAATTTATTTTTATGTATTTTTAATATTATCTTACACTAGCTGCCCGGACAGACATCGTTTTAGTAATTAATCATTTTACCAGGTTTTTGACAGAACATTTTTTTTTTAATATTTTTAAACCTTCCTGGGACCTTAGGGGAGCTGAATTGGTCCTGCCATTCTTGAGTTAGGCGCTTACCAACATTCATTTTTATTTCCGTATATAGATTTCGATCAACATTCTCAGTTGAGAGTCGTACGTAGGTACACTATTGGTGGTTCCACCAGTCGCTCAAGGACCGCGCTTCACCGCGTCTTGCCGCTCCTTGCCGCGACACGACAGGAGTGCGTTATGCCTAATCCTTTTGACATTGAATTGCGTCGATGTCAAGGTTATTAGGGTGTAGGGGTGCACAAAATGATACGCAGTACTGACGCAATAATGTGCGTAATATTTCTGTTTGTAGAGATTTCAATGTCGGTTGTCTTACCATTATATTTATTATACGTTATAAGGATTCGTTTATTATTTTTGGCATTATTCTGGTTATTTGAGAATTCAGTTTCTCAATTTGACTGCGTTTTTTAGCAGCTTGTTATCAGCGATATCTCTCGCTATATTGGATTGACAAGATTTTACCGTCTGGTTGTTTACTATTTAAGGAGTGACTACCTATATATAAATATTTTGCGGAAATTATTTAGGGTTTCGAGCTAAAGAAAACTCGATGAATGAATGAATAATGTTTCACAACATATTTAAAAAAACCGGCCAAGTGCGAGTCAGACTCGCGCACCGAGGGTTCCGTACAAACGTTAATCGCATAACAACGTTTGCTGGGTCAGCAAGTCTAATATATAAAATTCTCGTGTTGCGGTGTTTGTTTCCAAACTCCTCCGAAACGGCTGAACCGATTTGCATGAAATTTTGTGTGCATATCGGGTAGGTCTGAGAATCGGCCAACATCTGTTTTTTTTTTAATCGCTGAACAACGTTTGCTGGGTCAGCTAGTAAGTTTATGATAATTAAAAAAAATATACTATGTGATGTAACTAAAAATTTAAGATTTTCGGAATTTTTCCTATATGTGTACTGTATAACGTTGCTTCATGCCAAATTTCAAGATTCCAGGTCGTCTGGAAGTAGGTATCCTTTAGGTTTTGATTCCCTTGCGAGTAGTTGCGAGTTTCAAAATATGCGGCTTTAATTGCTGTATCTTTTGATTGCGTTGACGTAGAAGTTTGATTTTGTTACAGCTTAAAGATATTATAGACTTAAGTATTTGTTAAGAATTTCAATATAATACCACTACGCGTTCATGAGTAAAGGGGTAATAAGTTCAAAACACTCCAATTTATTTATTTGTATTCCTATTATAGATAAATAAGTATGTGATACAAATAAAGATGCTATCATTTCTTACACAATGCATCGTAAAATTGTATACTTATCGTGAGTAGTGTTGTAATACGCATACTGCATACTGCGGTTAAGAAAAACGTCACAAGATTGACTATCTCATGTCGGCAGTACGACATGTATACTAAGTTCAATGACCCTTTAAATGCAGTCACTGCCGCGTTGGTTTAGTGGTCGCAAGCGCGACTGCCGTGCACGAGGTCTCGAGTAGTTTCAAATTCTCAGTGTCGCTCGGAGTCAGGAAGTGTGGCGGTGTTTACACCCCCGTGCCTCGGAAAGCACGTAAGATGTTGGTCCCTGCGCCTGATCCCTCTCCGGTCGTGTCGGTTAACCGTCCCATCGGACTATGAGAGTGAAGGAACAGAGAGTGCACCTGTGTTTGCGCACACACTAGTGCACTGTAATATCTCCTGCGTACATACCTGATCTCACTTGAAATTGGCCGCCGAGGCCGAAATTCATGAATTTATTAATGCTTATGGACAGGACGAAATATAGATAAAAATGGCTCAGAATAACAATAATTGTTATTTAATATCTTCATAATATCTTGCCTCGTTGGTCTATTGAACGAAAGCGCAATTACCATTCACAAATAACTTAAAAAAAAAAAAACTTTAAGAAAGATCTTGGCGAGCAGATCACAAATATATTATGTATAGGTTGACATATTTTTAAAACGAAATCTAACATATAAAATTCACGTGTTTTTCATTCAGAAATGTTTGTTACCAAACTCCAAACGAAAGATTTGTGTGACATTTTGTGTGCATATCGGGTAGGTCTGAGAATCGGCCAACATCTTTTTTCACATCATGATGTTTCCATGTTTTTAATATGGCAGAAAAGCGCTTGCTGGGACAACTAGTTATGTATAAAAGCGGTCGAACATGTCCCATTTGTGCTATTTAGTGCCGTATATACCTACCGTTTCCTAGAATGCGCCGATGTCGATATTGCACTGCATATTATTATGCATTTCACAGGAAACGGAAGAGTATTAAATATAAAATAATATTACTAGTAGATAAAATAATAATTAATATTACGCTGCGTGTAGAACACGCATCTCTAGTTTATGAAGCCCTGCGCTTCCGTTGTCGCGTCTTCGCGCTACATATTAATAGTATAAGATCCCTAATACAACGACCTTCACCGAGATGCTTATTTGATGAAACGTATTTTATATTTAATTTAATATGTCAATAAATATAATCCATATGGGTTGCCTAGCAAATTTCAGTCCAGATTATGTTTAAATAATAATTAAAAAAAATTTTTTTTTTGAAAATTTCAACGGTATGTTTATTAGATAAATTCTATACCAATCGAAAGTATGAAGCCCATAGAATATGCAAACGTTAGGTTGCCTATTCTTTTCCGGTCACAACTATCGGGTTGCCAGGTATAAACAGGTAAATTAGTACTAGCATTTTGCAACGGTCTGTTTATTGAATGAAATTGAAATGAAATTAAAGATTATTTTATTCTGAACACGGTGGTATAGGGTTGCCTGCGAAAAATCAGTCCAGAATTGCGGTTGTCGAATTTTAAAAAGTAAAATATTGCTCCCGAACTGCATACATTACCGTGTTAGTAGTTCGGGAGCAAACTTTCAGGGCTATCTTGTGTTAGTTTAGTTCTTTTTGTTTTAATAAATATAAAATAATTTTATTAAAATGGGTGCCAAGAAACCAAGATGGCGTCGACGACAATTTGCAATTTTTTCTTCATGGGTGTCATTTTCATGGTTCCCAAGGTCGCTAAAAACGATTATGGGGTCGAAATTGGAACCAAAGATGGCGCCGAGGAAAAATTGCAAATTTTTTGTGATTAATGTTATTTTTAAGATTTAGGAGGTCGCTCAAAATAAAAATGTGGTCTAGCTTTCGCGGAAATGTCTATCGCGCAAGTGTTCCTGATCCAAGATGAAGGACATTTCTCTTAATGAAATTACATGTGTTCGTCTCAATCTCAATCTAGAATTGTATATTTTTGCATGTGAGACCATAGACGAAGCACATTTGCATAATACACACATCAAAAGTGTCTAGGGATCAACATATATTTTTGCAATAACTTTTCTCCTGATTGATATTAATTAAAATTTTCTTTAAGGATTCATCGAATAAAGTGTTTTCGTTTGTCACAGTAACGATAAACCAAGTCACCTTTGCATTAATAAAGAAATTTGCCATTTTCCTAATAAAGGGATTTTTGACATTTGAACCACTAACACAAAAATTCGAAAAAAAGACTGAAATAACAGTTTTCTTTAAAATTTTATTGGGTAACTTAAACAATTAATAATCCGTGTTTCTACCGCGAACACTAACAACACAAGAACATCGGTTTGGCATACTCAAAATGAGTTCATCCAAATCACGCTGTGGAATGGCCGCCCATGTTCGTTGCAACAACAAAAAAAGGTCTTCTTGCGACTGGATACCCTCCATATTCGGCAGAGCTCTTCTCTGTAGCATATCCCATGCATGCTCAATCGGGTTCAAGTCTGGCGACTGAGCAGGCCAGGGCAGGACATTGATGTTAGCTGCGGCGAGAGTCTGTCTTACAACTCTTGCGGTGTGCGGTCGTGCATTATCAGGCATTAACTGAAATAAGGGACCGATTTGCACTTGTAGAGGAACGATGACGTCTGATACAATCGTCTCAGCATAAATTTGAGCGTTGAGGTTGCTTCTGATCCAAATCAACTCAGTTCTTCCGCCGATCCAAATACCCGCCCATACCATGATGGTTCCACCACTATAAGGATGGACTTCCTGGTAGGATTTTAATCGCTGTTGGCGTCCAGGGGTTCTCCAGTGTCGTATACGTCTTGTATCCAGTCTCATACCAAAACGAGACTCATCAGAAAAGCACACGAAACGCCATTGTTCTTCTGCCCAATTTCTGTGTTCAAGAGCCCATTGATATCGAATCCTACGATTGTGCATTGCTATAGGTGGTACCCGTAGCGGTCTTCGGGAATGAAGGTTCACTTCATGCAAGCGGTTTCTGACTGTTTGGTCGCTAATTAAGTTCCCTGAAGAGTGATGAAGCCTCACGGCTAACATCATGGCGGTTATTGTTGGAGCTCTTCGAGTTAAGATTTGAATGTATCGGTCTTGTCTCCGTGTGGTGCAGCGATACCGTCCTCCATGGCGCTCAGCCACGGTACCAGTGCTTCGGTAACGTGTCCAAAGTCGACTGATAACACTCTGACTTGTATTCAGAGCTAAAGCCACAGTACGTTGCCGGGAACCAGCTTCTATCATTCCCACGGCTCTGAGCATTTCTTCCCTGCTTAAATGACGTCGCCGCTCCATAATAACGTTGGTTTTAATCAGTAGTAGGGAAACAGTAGCACTAATAATGTCTTCAATGCGTTGTATGTTTTTATAGGGAAAATATTGACAGCTGATTTTCATCTTTTACTCGAATTTGATTCACAGTTCCTGATTCGAATTATGAAATGCACCAAAAAGGATCCATATAAATTTATAAAATCATAAATTTATTACAAAGCCACATCTCAATCTCAAGAAATCCGCATAAAAATGCTTGATCCCTAGACACTTTTGATGTGTGTAGTTACTGTGTTACAAATTGTGTATCTCGCTATTGTTAATTATTGTAACAATATTTTTTTATTTATTTTAGATAAACATTATTATTAAATAATAACTATTAAGTTAATATTAAGTTAAAGTTAATGTTGATAAAAAAAAAATTCGATTTTTTTTAATATATATTTTTTTAAATTTATTTTTGATCAACATTATTATTAAATAATAATTATTAAATAATGTTGATAAAAATAAATTTAAATAAATATTGTTATTTTGAGACAACCCTGGCTGTTGCGACAATTTCTACACACTGTCGGCATTTACAAGGAGATCAAAGGCGTCGTCCTACTGTATGTTTTTATACTGTGATGATGCATAGTATATACGAGTCTATCGCTATCCTTTTCTTTTCCAAGCCCAAATAGCATGCGCACTCTCTTTCTTTAAGTGCGCCCACTTAAAGAAAGAGAGTGCAATTCTGGACTGGTTTTTCGCAGACAACCCTATACCACCGTGTTCAGAATAAAATAATCTTTAATTTCATTTAAATTTCATTCAATAAATAAAATAAATAAATAAAAATATTTTATTTTCAAGCATCACACGGCTCATAGTGTGTTAGTACAATTGCTTAAGAACTATGTTACTAATTACAAAATATAATAATTTACCTAAAAAAAAATAAAAAAATATATATATAAAAAATAATATAAACAGACCGTTGCAAAATGCTAGTACAGATTTACCTGTTTATACCTGGCAACCCGATAATTGTGACCGGAAAAGAATAGGCAACCTAACGTTTGCATATTCTATGGGCTTCATACTTTCGATTGGTATAGAATCTATCTAACAATCATACCGGTGAAATGTTTAAAAAAATATTGTTTTTTATTTTCAGCGACCTCGCAAATCTTAAAAATAAAACTAATCACAAAAAAAAATCATATTGTTCTCGGCGCCATCTTGCATTCTAATTTCGACCCCATAATCGTTTTTAGCGACCTTGGGAACCATGAAAATGACACCCATGAAGAAAAAATTGCAAAATTGTCGTCGACGCCATCTTGGTTTCTTGGCACCCATTTTAATAAAATTATTTTATATTTATTAAAACAAAAAGAACTAAACTAACACAAGATAGCCCTGAAAGTTTGCTCCCGAACTACTAACACGGTAATGTATGCAGTTCGTGTAGTCGTGTATACTTTTTAAAATTCGACAACCGCAATTCTGGACTGATTTTTCGCAGGCAACCCTATACCACCGTGTTCAGAATAAAATAATCTTTAATTTCATTTCAATTTCATTCAATAAACAGACCGTTGCAAAATGCTAGTACTAATTTACCTGTTTATACCTGGCAACCCGATAGTTGTGACCGGAAAAGAATAGGCAACCTAACGTTTGCATATTCTATGGGCTTCATACTTTCGATTGGTATAGAATTTATCTAATAAACATACCGTTGAAATTTTCAAAAAAAAAATTTTTTTTAATTATTATTTAAACATAATCTGGACTGAAATTTGCTAGGCAACCCATATGGATTATATTTATTGACATATTAAATTAAATATAAAATACGTTTCATCAAATAAGCATCTCGGTGAAGGTCGTTGTATTAGGGATCTTAGACCATAACTTTTTATTTTGTATTGCAAAGATCGCAGCATTATTGAAAATTAAGATTAAAATTAATTTCTTTAAGTTAAATAGTGTATGCCTAATGGGCAGCTTTTTGAGTTCCATAAATTAGCTTTAAGACCTATTGTATCACCAAAGAGCACACTAATAAAATATACTTTGAGTTGAATTTGACTTTGATTCGTTTCCTGTCCACACAGTTACTTTTTATTTTTTATCAATACTTTATTTTCAGCCTGTAACCCACCGATATCTCAAGAGGCGCCATCCTCCTTGCTCGTGCTTAGGTACTTAACTATGTTCCACTGAATGGTGATGCGATGCAAGATATAATCCCAACGCATCACTGCGCGAGCTACGACAATAGGATGGGATCCCATCTCTAATCTACCTCAAACAGTAAACGAATGAATGAATTAATAATTATTCATTCGTTGTGAAATAATTTTGTGATGAATCGGTCTGTGAATGAATCTCATGATCCCTTCATATAACATTCATTGAATGTTATATTCACAAAAGTATTAGGTACATTGTCAGTTATGTTACGCCGCTCAACAGTTGATCTGTGCGGTCAGTACTTATTATTAATATTTCGTTGCGTGTGCGTTGGTCTGTGGTTTGTTCTCGCCTCTAGGCGTTTGATGGTCTGTGGTCGAGACGCCATTTTGTTGATACGGTAACAGGAAGGAGTTTGGATAAAAGAGGAGTATTCTGTTAGTATTTGGATGGAGTTTATTTATTTACTATTTTCTGTTAAACTTTTTTTTAATTAAAGATTAGGTAGGTACCTACTTGTCCGAGGTTCCAAATAAAACAATTTTCTTTTTTTCTCAGGTAACAAAGATTTTTTCGGACCGGCACTCAGCCACGCGGACTGCATCCTCAATGGCGTTATACAGGTCCTCACGTGTACAGGTAGGACACGCTGGGCAGCTCCTCCAAGGTGCCATGGCTTGGGGACTGAAACCACGTTAAACAATAGTCAATCTTATGCCTTGGACATAAGACAGCAGTCTGTATCAAAGTATTATGATTGGCTACACAATATTATTTTGTACACAACCTTATGTGCAAAATGGTGAAATCCCCTTTCGCTGCTTCTTGGCAAAATAACCAGCAATATTTTGCAAGAGAATGGATTGCTATTAATTATTTAAGAGGCGCTATTAAGCAAGATTGCGTTTTGAATATCAGACTGAAAAAAAAGAAGATTAAAATTAAAATCATTTGTAGGAAGTGATGATCATATCTTATGATATTTGAGTACTTTAGAGTGGTTTAATTTATTGTAAGCAGCTATTTAATGAGCAGAAACAATCAGATAAGTAAAACCTTCTTAAGGTTTTTTTGTCACCTCACCCAAGCTCATCAGGGGCCCAATTCTCCTATTTTTAAACCGTCCGATGGCAGTGTAATGATCGTAATGTCGACGATTTTGTAAAAAAAAATAAAGCCCATTAAGTTTGAAATGTCAGTAAGGGAATGTCAAATTATTGGCAATCGTGCTAAGATACTATGACATACACGATTTCACAGATTAAATGCTTAGAAGAATACCAAATGTGCCAAAATCAATCGAAACTACGATCATTACACTGCCATCGGACGGTTTATAAAATAGGAGAATTGGGGCCCTGATCTGAAACTAGGCAGAGCTCGTACTATAGGCAACAACTGATAATACATAGATAAATAACACTCAGACACAGAACAAATGATCGTGCTCATCACACAAAGATTTGTCCTGGGTGGGAATCGAACCCAACCACTAGACCAGTTAGAAAAAATAAGAAAGTACATACAACTTTGAAAAAATCATATTGGTACTTGTATGTAGTGGGTTCAAACCTGCAACCTTGGGCACGTAAATTCGTTCATTGAACCACTAGGCAACCATGACAGGACAAGATTTGCATAAAATAAATTTATTTTTCTCACGTTATATTTCTACTTACTTGTATTTATATTTATACTTGTCATAATAAGTAGGTAGGTACAAATACCAGCCTGTAACAGCAAAAAGCCCTTTTCTCACAAAGAAATAAGACATTGACAACCAAGCTACTCACTGCAGAATAGCAATTCCATATTTAAATTTAAAAATGAGGAAATTGAAAAAATATCATCAGGGTTGTCACACACAAATTATAAAATATTTGCTTTACATTTTACTGAGTCAAAGTTTCTTTGATCGCAAAGAAACATTTTTTTTTATTTGAATGATTGACGATGTAATTTGCTTCACATGACCACGATATTGGTTATTACTTATTTGACTTGCATTCGTTTCTCTTTGATGGCACCGCCTGCATCTGATGTTTGATTTAATCTTTCAGGATGCTTACAACCGCCATGTTAATTTACTTTTCTCTGAAATTTTGTATTCGTTGCATTAAAATCTTTCTGTTATTTTAAATGAGGCTTTCACATTTCAGTTGAGTAATTAAAACAAATATTTTGATTGCTTAACTGTTTTCACTCGGTTACATATTATTCTGAATGAATTTATTGAGTACATATTGTAATTATATTCTATAGATAAGTAAAAATCCTTTGCTAAAATAGTTCTCTTAGATTTTGACACCATATTTTTAGGCTATAGAGTTTAATTTGTTATAGTATAGAATATATAGGACACAGTATAGTTTTGTTTGGAAATAGAAATACTGTTAGGCAAACTAAGAAATTCTATTAAATATTTATTTACTCACGTAGACACAACCCTAACACGAACGACTGTTTAAAAAAAACTCGCGAACACAGACAATTTTTATCACTACAGATTATATCATTTAATTTTACACGAGAACAATAGACAATGATTCGTTGTTTTTTTTAGTTAAAGTATGAAGACAGATCGCTTATTCTTCCTATTGTTTTTATATTTTAATGTATGTAGATTTTTAATTCTGGCAGAAAGATTTTATTTGACCTATAAAACTAGATTAATTGTTTGCACGGCTAATCATAGCCATGGTAAAGTCGAGCACGATAGAGCTGCGTGACGTCATGCAGGAAAGATCCTCGCTTGGCAAACTTTTGTGTTATCAACAAATGTTTGATCAAAATGTGGGTGTTATTTGTGTTGTGTATGTGTGTGTATTTCAGGAGCGGCCCTCGATACAGAGAAACTCGAACTTATTTTATAAGAAAAACAAAACAATCGAAAAGAAATGTTTATTAAAAAAAAAGTGCTTAGAAATAAAATCCGTGTCTTTATTGAAGGTAAATGTTTCCATGATAAAACATTTTAATACTTTAACAATAATAAAGTTTACTGTTCAAAATTTCGAAAGTAAAGTCGATTGTTTACGGAGGTGGCATTTATGTGGGATTCGCGGGAATTGGGCGTTCTTTATTAGGGTTCCGTCCCTCAAAAAAATAAAATGGAACCTTTACATGATAATTTTGTTGTCCGTCCGTCTGTCCGGCTGTCAATACCCTTTTTCTCAGGAACGCATCGAGGTATCAATCTGAAATTTATATCAAATACTTAAGGAGCTGTGAAAAAATTTTACTTCTAAGCCAACGCAATCAATAGATACAGCCGTTTAGGCCGCAAATTTTCGGCACTCGCAAGGGAATCAAAACCTACAGGGTAGGTACTTCCTGTGAACTTAGAACTTCATATTTATAATAAAATATTTTAATAATTTTAAACTTAAGTTTGTACGGATCCCTCGGTGCGCGAGTCCAACTCGCTCTTAGCCGGCCTTTTTTTAAATTACAGTAGCATATTAAGCTATTTCCAATAAAATGGCTATCACATCAGTCATACAATAAGCCTTTTTTTCAATTCGAAAGGTAGTTCCAGATTTATTAGCAGATTAAAACGAAAAAAGAACTCTTCCGATGAAATTATCTAGTTTTATTTGTATGTTTCTTATTGTTTCAATAGTTTAGTTTGGTTTTTAAGAACGAAGGTTAAAAACGAAGGTGAGTACTAGAAGAAAGATATTGATATCAATTTATATTAAAATTCTCAAAACTGCTTAACTCATTATTGATGGGAAACATCTATATAGCCGCACGTAAAACCGATTTCTGGCGTGGCGACGCTTGCCGTGGCAACGCGTTGCCGCGCCATGGTATATATATACAGACTATATGCAGTAGTGTGTACGGTGTGGCGCCGAGGAAAATTTGCAAATTTTTCGTCATGGGTGTCATTTTCATGGTTCCTGAGGTCGCTGAAAACGATTATGGGGTCGAAATTAAAACCCAGGATGGCGCCGAGGAAAATATGCTAATTTTTTCGTCATGGGTGTCATTTTCATGGTTCCTGAGGTCGCTGAAAACGATTATGGGGTCGAAATTAGAACCCAAGATCGCGCCGAGGAAAATATGCTAATTTTTCGTCATGGGTGTCATTTTCATGGTTGCTGAGGTCGCTGAAAACGATTATGGGGTCGAAATTAAAACCCAGGATGGCGCCGAGGAAAATATGCTAATTTTTTCGTCATGGGTGTCATTTTCATGGTTCCTGAGGTCGCTGAAAACGATTATGGGGTCGAAAAAAGAACCCAAGATGGCGCCGAGGAAAATTTGCAAATTTTTCGTCATGGGTGTCAATTTCATGGTTCATGAGGTCGCTTAAAACGATTATGAAGTCGAAATTAGAATCCAAGATGGCACCGAGGAGAATATGCATTATTTTTGTGATTGGCGTCATTTTCAAGATTTGCGAGGTTGCTAAAAATTAAAATGAGGTAAACCTCTCGCGGAATTGTCTATCGCGCAAGATGGAGGACATTTCTCTTAATAAAATTATGGATTCTAATCGTTTTAAGGAACCATATACTTAAACAAAATAATGTCATGTTTCACATCTGCCAGGCGTCCCGTGACGGCTCAATTTTTTTACTTCAGCTTTCAAAAACATCTCCCACCATGGTCGCCATTGCCCGTCATTCAACAAATTTTACAAACGCCAACTCACCCTCTATAAACCCCGAATTCAAATAATGAACTATACAACCCGTACCTAAGTCCCGTACGCACGAAATGACATGCAATTGGCAGCTTTTTAATTTGTTGGACTTATGAATATGACACAGCACTTATTACATTCCATATTTGAAATTTTCAAATGAAACTGGCCGGTGAGGGAAGGGGTGAAGAATAAACACTCAAATAAAACAGAATAATCGAATGTGTGTGAATTGAAAATGCTTTTGTTACTACGTTTTGTGTTTTAGTAGGAATTTGTACCTTATTGTTAGTGTAAATGATTATTTATTGGAATGATATTGCTCTGGCAAGTAGCCGTATACAGAGGTATCGAAGTGATAATAATCCTGAAATGTTTTAAGCCAAGTTCGATAAGTAGTGTTTATTATTTGCTATTAAATTTTAGTGCGGTGATCTGTTTAGCTACGGGAAGGACTTATTACGTTAATTTATAATAAAGCAATTTTCGTTAGAATTGTATTTTTTGCAACTTATATTAGTTTTAAATGTTCTCATAATTCTTTCTCCGAAATATTATTAAATTGTAGCCTATCGTATTACACTAATATTATGCTATTATATTATTTAAGCTTGTAGGAGGTTTAGAAATAAGGCACTGATATTAGTACTTAAGTTACTGTATTAAACTGAGTAATTATACAAAAGGTTTTCTTATAACAAAAACGTATCCGCCATTACAGACAAAAACAAAAGAGAGTGAGACGCCAGAAGCGGCAATAATTTGAACTACTCCGGTTGCGTTCCAATTCTACCAATATTTCTTACAAAGCTTTACTATAATGATTCAATAATGCAATAACCTGAGGACATTTAGACATTCAACCAAGTCTAAAGTTACAAAACACGATAAATTCTGAACTTGGCCCCAACACTGCCGCGCACAAAGGTATATCTCCTATTTAATATAATACATTTTCGCTCTTTGTTTGCACACTCACACATGCACAGCGGATTATTTCCTTTGCGTTTCGTTACTGGCTGTTGTTCGATGGTTTCGTTCAGAGATGGGGATTTATTTTGATTTCAATGTACTGTGTAATGTAGGTACTATAATTGATTTTTACTTATGATTTAAATAGTAGAATTTTGCTGCCTTATAGCTACATAAAACCTGTCTAGCGGATATCCTCATGGTAATAATGTTGGATTTCTATGTTCCAAGATTTGATGTAGCTAGTTTCCTACACAAGTATTGTACCTATTTCGAAGTGAATAAAATGCTTTTTTAATTTTTATAAAACGGAATGTCCGATTAGAATCCGAAAAGTTATTTAAGTACAGGTATTGAAACAGTCTACATTTTGAGGATAAAAACTAAAGGTATGAATAGCATGGTTTGATTTTTTAAAAGGTATAAAAGTAACTTTTGGACATAATATGGTATTACGAGTTTTTTTCAGATAAGTATTGATACGCTCTTTAATATTGTAGCACTTTTTTTGTTCCATCATCAATAGTTTCCGCAGCGTATGTGATGAAAAACAATTTTATTCCAAAAAATGTTCACCTTAGGTTGTAGTAAAGATCCCCATTTTTTTTCTTAAATATTACATAGCCATCGTCACCCGGCGATAGTGGAGCTTAACAACAATGAAAGTATTTTTCAAATCAAATCTTTTCTCTGTAGGTAACTAATACTTAGATAATAATATTATTAGCTTATATTTGCAGCAACAAATAAGTTCCGTGGTGGAGTGGCGTACACACCGGTTTTCAAGGTGTCGCTAGCTCTGAGGTCCCGGGTTCGATCCCCGGATGGGTCAATGTAGAAAAAAAAACACTTCGTTGTCTGTGATTCCATAACACAAGTGCTTTCGGAGTGGTTTCGGAGCAATCATGTATGTGATGTAGTCCACATTTATTTATTACTAGCTGCCCGGACAGACTTCGTTCTGTCAAAAGTATATTAATTAAGGTAATTCCCGAGTTTAGGAACAGTTTTTTTTTTTACTTATTATTTATGTTTTACACCTTTTAAACCTTCCCTGGACTTCCACAAACTTTTCAAGACCAAAATCAGCCAAATCGGTCAAGCCGTTTTCATGCTATGTCGTGACAACGGAAAACGGGTTTCATTTTTATATATATAGATTAATTAAGTACGTTATTATTCGAGTATTTTTAATAAAAGAAGCCCGAGGCCCGCTACTTTTAAAATACATACAATAATTTTCAGAATAATTATTACGGCAGATAATGAACACAAGAAAATTGAAACATCATTTTAATTAAATAATTGACAGTATATCGAACGCTAATTATTCCATTACCAAATAGGTATTATGTTGAGTTTTGATATTATAATTATTCGATGTTTGAATATTAGCGCAAATAAATTAATATTGGAACCGCTCGCATCAATTACTAATTTATTATAATAATTCTAAACACAGTTTAAATCGTCTGTGCAATGTGATTGAAACAAGTTATTTAATTGAATTAAATTGAATAAATATGAATAACATTCAATTAATTTAATGCCTAACTGTAGGCTCGTTATTGTTGTGAGAGATTATAGATTATTTAACTTGTATTTATCGAAAATTATTCGTACTTTGTTAATCTTTGTGTGATTGTAAAATGATTTTAAGATAAAATCCAAATATTTAAACAAAATGTTTTGAATTATTTCATATTCGGGTATAATAAGATTAATTCTTAATTTTTTTGTAAAGCTATCTATCGATGGGGCTCGCACATTACTAGCATCTATTTTTGTTAACCCCTTGTAAGATAAATGCATATATAATAGATATACAGGATTAATCTAAAAGCAGTCCGTATATTCAACGAGGTAATCAGGTGCATAAAACTGAACAATTTTCCCCAAGGAACATAGGTCGAAATCTTAAAATGGAAAATGAACTTTTCATACAAAGTGACAGGCCACGTGACTTATGTGCACTTGACTGATGACTTATGGTGACGTGATTTTCAATTTTAAGATTTCCACCTATGTTCCTTGTGAAAAGTTGTTTAGTTTTATGCACCTGATTATCTCGTAGAATACACGCATTCATTTTAAGTAATTCTATATCTAAGGTTAAATGCTTGTATGACGAGTGGGTTCACGTCGGTAGTTCAACGTGTGGTACTCAAACCTGCGACCACACGATCGCAACTTCGACGCCCTAGCCATTAGGCTACCGCCGCTATAAAAATGAAACTAAACACAAATAACAAAGTTCGCGATAATAATATTTTTTTGTACCACACAAAGTTCCATGCGATTATCGACCCCACAACGTTGTATACTCTCCTACTCTCCACTATTATGAAAACTAATCCTTTTACTCATTTATAAAGCCTATAGAACTATCAGTTTCAATTACATCACAATTTAATTTAGAGAATTATCCCTAAAAGCTATTGGGGCCAGCCAACCGAAACACGTTTACAAATATCCCAGGCATAGACAGGTGCAAATGGATGTCTATTCCCGGATCCGATTTCGAATGCGAAAATTAAATTATTGATACCGCTACCGATACGATCTGACCAAAATACACCAAGTCACCGTATTCAATGTTTGGATGTTGGCAGTATCGTTAAAATAATAATTTATTTATTTTCATTTCATTTTTAGGGTTCCGTACCTTATAGTATAACTTTGTTGTCTGTCTGTCAAGACAGTTTTTCTCAGGAACGCGTATAGGTAAGTATCAAGCAGAAATTTATATCAAATACTAAAATCTACTGTCCTTTGAACCTGTGAAAATTAAACTTCTAAGCCAACGCATATCAATAGATACAGCCGTTTAGGCCGCAATTTTCGACACTTGCAAACTGCTTACTTACTACGTACGTACGTACTTCCCGTGAACTTAGAATCTTGAAATTTGGTACGAAGCAACGTGTTATAGCACAGCTATGAGAAAATAGCTAAAATCAAAATATTTTTAATAATTTGAAACTTAGGTTTGTACGGAACCCTTGGTGCGCGAGTCCGACTCGCACTTGGCCTGTTTTTTTAATACCAGCGCATTATTAGACTCCGTTCTTCGGTAGTCACTAACTCGTGATCGCGTCAAAGATGAATGTAGATCAGTGTTTCCCAAACATTGTTGAGCCACGGCTTCGGTAAAAGGTAGCCTATGTTCTTTTCCATGTCAATGGCTACATGCATGCCAAATTTCATCTAAATCGTTCAGCCGTTTTTGCGTGATTGAGTAACAAACATTTAAACATCCAAACATCCACTTTTTCACATTTATAATATTAGTAGGATAACTAGATTTCTATACGATGGTTTCCTGTACTATGTACAGGAAAACATCGTATAGGATGTAGGTAAGTATAACTAAAAAGTGGGTAAGAGCCTGCAACCTCAACAAAACTACTGGACCGACCCGACATTTCCTAAATTATGATCTAATCACATAAAATGTCACTGTAATTTATAAATAACATTACAAGGAAACTATAAACATTACCTATCCGGGAAGCAATATGGCTGCCGGATGTTACGTCACCACCTTAATCCAGGATGAGTGTTAAATCTATCCATTACCGGGGTCAAAGGTCAGTCTAGGTAACACAGGAACTTACACAACTTGACCCCGTTAAGTGCAGGAAGAAGGAACCTCCGAGTGAAAGCTATTTTGTAGGAATTACATTGATCACAAGAATTGATTTGAATGTGAAATGGCGATACTTGAATGCAATTTTGATGCTTTGTTAAACTACGATGTTGCATTTTGTAAAACACTATCCTGAACACAAAAAAAAAATTATACGATACCGACTTCAATTGGCTCGGGCACTGACTTTAAACAAATCAGTTGGTAATTAACAATTTAATAAATAAGGTAGGTTAATAATATTATATATTTAGTTATAGGCAATATAAATACATATTTAGTAAAATGGGGTAAATAGAAAGCAGAGGGTGAATAGAGAATTGCGGGTTTTTTTAATTTTGCAGATTATAATATGTACTGTTTATAAAAACCCACAATTATTTCAAAAAATATAAGGAAGCTGTTTTATGTTAAATCTTACGCATGCTTCACGATAGAAGATGGCAATCCTTCTCCAAATTTGTTTTTATTCACCTAATACCTCTAATAATTGCTATTCACCCCGTTTTACGGTAGTTCTTTTTTAAGGTTTCAGACTCATTTTTTTTTTTTTTGGTAAGGCGGGGGAATCCTCATGGACACCCACCCGCTCGGGGGAGCGAGTGGGTAGTGTCGGACTCTTACCGACTAAACCTGAACCGCCGTGCAACGTCATCCGCGTTTCGTGTTGGTGCGTGGCAAATTGGCAATGCATAGCAATTCATCACGCAGCAAGGTTTCTGACTCCTGCCTTTTTATGATTTCTAAAAACATAGATTTATTTAATTTATATCTACTATTGCACTGATACTGATGATCACGTTTATCGGATTTAGCCGAATACCGTATTTTTCAGGGAGAGGCTATCTGACCTCCATAACCCATTTTTAACAGGCAACCCAGTATCTCAGTGAGTCATCAGTATATAGTTTGTAGAATAGTAATAAATTAAAAGTGCTCTCCGAGGCAAGGTAGAGTACGAACCTGCATGGGTAAGTACCTACTGATGGTCACCCATCCACGGATCAACCGCGGCAAACGTTAGTCAGACCGCACAGCTTACACAGCTAGGCGCTAATTTTTAATTACGTATTAATTTAAGTACCACTCAAGTAAGTCAAGAATCCCACTTTATGATAACGATTGAGAAAGTTTATTTGTCATTACTCAATGTGAGTAAGCAATGATTTGCAAGTATTATTGTTACGCACACAAGGACTTACTATGTCCGATTAATTAGCATTCTCTATAGAAAATAACGTTACGTATAATTGCGACAGAAAATGAAGTTATTGAGTTTTGAAGGATATTATGACATACAAACGTAAAAAGAGCAATTTAGAAGAAATTGAAGAAAAAAATATAGTTTTTTGTATTTTATGAAAATGTAGGTTACCCAGATTCCGATGTAAAGATGGCTGACATTTATAATTATATTTTTTTTAATAAAGTTTTAATTATTGGGATAATTAATGTTAAGGTTTATTGGGTTGAAGATTGACCCATTTCCATATCCATCAAATCCAACAGTGTGTAGGCTACCTGCGTTTGGTACACCCAGAACATTTTAATTAAAATAAGAATTTTTCCAACAAATTACATTTATTAAAATTATTTTAGATTTAGTTATTACAAATATATTGTAATAGAAAATTAATTAATGTATTTTATTAATTTATCATACATTTTAAGCCAAAAATTTTTGAAGTTGAAAAAAGACTGATCCTTAATAAAAAAGTATTTACAGCATACATTCTGATAGATACCTACTCGTAATATTAAATTCATGTCAGGTGTGTAACTTACCAACCTCATTTTTTAAGTCGGTAAAGACAGTCGTTAAGGCGTCATTATTTCACCATTACCTACCATATTTACGAGACAATGATATTGATATAAATATCACAATTCGCTGTAAATTGGTTTCTTACGAGTTTACGAGTTTCGATAAATTTATTGATCCGTGGTTTCGCGTTATGTAACCTGTTCTTGGAGCTTTTATTTGTTTCTTAAGTTTCAGATAAGTTTGCAATAATGTGACAACATATACGATTTATTTAAAAAACCGATTAAATGCCAGACGCGATAATCTATATTTTCAAGGGGTTTATTAAAAACGAGCGGAATATCCCGGATTAGAATATTATGTATTATGTTTAGATGATAAGTTTGTACGCGCTAATAGGTGTGTCTTTAAATAAATATAATAATAAAGGCTGTTTTCTTTCTTTCTTTCTAGTCTGGATACCAGATTTTTTCTAGTAAGAAATGTAACTGGTAATGGCTAAAATTTATAAAATCAGTTCAGTGGTTTTGTGTTTATTCGTTACAAACATACAAATCTTTCGACTTGTTATTACTAGCTGTGCCCCCTTCTCCTCCTGCGTAAGTTGTCCCCGTTCCCGTTAACATCAATTTTCCAATGTATTAAATATTTATGGTGTTATTCTAGAAGGAGACGAATTTAATGAAACAAGGATCAGGAGACTTCGATTTAAATAGGTAATATAGAATTAGAGATGTAGATAATAATAATATTTTGGGACAACCTCACACACGGCCATCTGATCCCATACTAGGCAGAGCCTGTAGGTACTATGGTGACCAGACAACTGACATAAATACCTACTTATATATTTCCAAATACATTCTTACATATTATATATACTCAAATAATCGTGCACATCACACAAAGATTTGTCCTGGGTGGGAATCGAACCCACGACCTCCGGCTTAGCAGTCAGGGTCACTAACAACTAGACCAACAGGCCAGTCAAAATATATAGGTACCTATATTTCTCACCGGCCTAGCACATCTGGGGAAACTCTGACACCGTTCCACAACCTCGCTTCGGTTCCTCGCCCGCCCAGCTACGTCACACATTATCTAGCTAGAACAATGCGACGAATTCCTGATAACCTTTTTAGTATTGCGATTTGGACTATAATAAGTGCCAAGTCATGTTTGTCAACATCTTTGTGACAGCTGCACTTAAATGTGCCTGTTCTTAGAGACGATTTGAAGGGTCTTAACTAAGATTGACAGGACCGGTTTTAGTTTCGGTCAAACTGTGTTTTAAACTAAATCCCAGTTTTTTGATCTCAAGTTAACTCAACCGATGCCGCGATGGTTAAATATATTAACGAATGAATTCGAAAAAAAAAAACGAAAACTAATGCTTTTTTTTATTACTTGTTAATCTATCAAATGGTCAAATTCGTTGGAGACGTCATTATTTTTAAAGTTAACGTTTCTAAAGCGCCTATTTTAGGTTCACTAGGAATAAAAACCATTTTGTTTTTGTATTAGTTAACCATTTGTTAGAATAAAAATTGATGAAAAGTTTTCTACCGAATTTTGAAACCTTAGTTAGAATATTTTACCATTGGTTGAGTTAACTAGGGATATAAAACTGGGCCTAAGCCAACAACCAACAACAATAATTGACAATATCGATATGATATTTTATAGAGTAAAGGCTCGTAACAATTAACTCATAAACTACTGGACTGAGTTCAATAATTCATACACTTATAGTATATAACACTTAAAATTATATGTATGTCGTGGTAGCCTAGCGGATCAATGACCGGATTCGCATGATCATGGTTGCAGGTTCGAACCCAGGCAAGTACTACTGTGACTTTTTCAAAGCTATGTACTTTCTTAATCATTCTAAGACATCATTGACAATCGGTGAAGGAAAACATCGTAAGGAAACCTGGATAAAATAATAATAATCTGGAATCACCAACCCACAGTGAGCTAGCAGTGTTGTGCGAGTGAGAGATCTCATCCGGTGTCAGCATAGAAAAAATATGTGTCTGTCAGTGTCATTTTTTGAAGAGTTCTTTACCGTTGTGCAAAAATATAAATAAAATTCGTGTATTTAATATGGAAATTGAACAAAGCGCATCTATTAATTTAATGCTATTTTTATTTAGTTTTCACTTCTGCCGGCACTCTCAGAGTGCAATCCGTTGTATTTTTTTCTGCTCTCTTTTTTTAGAAGCGCGTCGCAAAGCAGCCAGTCCGCGCGTCCCTCTCGCAAACATAGAAATAAATTTATATATAAATAGTTGGAAAATCCAAAAGTGCACGCCTCATAATCTAATTCATTACAATTAAATTGAGATTATTTGTAAATAATAATAAAACTACATCGAATTATACCGTGAAAAGTAATAGGTTTCTATTCCTCAAAATACTGAAGCCTATAAAAAAGAACCAACTCGATAAGTGAAGTATTTCGCTCGTTATCGTGACCACAAGATACGGGATCCGTACATACAGACACGGACGTCCAAGACAGACCTTTTTTAAACAATTTTTTAATTACACTTATAAAAGCATTAAAGAATAAAAAAGTCATATTTTAAGTTGGAGAATCACTCGGTGTGCGTAAGCTGACAGTAATACCCACCTCAACGCTTCGCTTATGAGGCGTGCAATACAGAGATTCCAGATAATTTTGTCCACAACGCGGGCGAAGCCGCTGGCTACAGTTAGTCGTCTAATTTTAATGACTAATAATTTAGTCATCTTACTTCAGAATGATTAGCAGATTTCCACATTTCTATCCTTCTCATCCGCGTCAAATTTATGTCCTAATCCAGGTCATGGCCTGCTATGTCTGGGTTATCGAAATCTATTCGTCTGAGTAGAAAAACATCCTTTTGGATTGATAAACTATTTCGGTAGCACTCTGTAGATATAAATAATTATGAAATTTTAAGAGATTGATAGAGACATGGGATTTGCCATCATATATTATGGTCGCGACATGAACCCACTCGTAACACAAGCATCTTGGCTTAGCACGAGGGGTTAACAAGAATAGTAACTAATGTGTGACTTACATTGATAAAAGATAATTTAAAAAAAAAAGTGTGTTTTTCTTGTTCAGATCAGTTCAGCCCCCCTAGCCAAGTGACATTTCTACAAGCGAAATTGCTGATCGAATCGCTTAAATGTATGGAAGTGACAAGTGTGAGTCACGTGACTTATCGAAATCAAATGTCATTTCCATACATATAATGTCATTTAGGCGATCTCTATCATAGTTAACGCTTGTAGAAGTGTCACTTGGCTAAGGGGGCAGATTAGATTATTTTTTATTCTCTTAATATGAAGAGTGATTGATATACAGTAGTATGAGTGTACCATGCGCAAGTTCGTACCGACAGCTGCATTCAGAGCGGCCATAATGATTGGCGAGTGCTGTAACGTGATATTTAACTTCTGAATTAAATACTACTTACCCTTTTTTAGAAATCGGAGCAAAAGTTCAATTTATCACACTGATGGATTGACGTTTCAGTATACACTGAAACGTCAATCACGGGCCTTATTCACTAAGTTAAAACGGTTAACGTGCTGTTACGTGCAGGGTTAAGAGTTTATCTCTTTCGACTTACTATATGTATTATCAATTAAAATCTGTTAAATGGCCTAAAACGTATTTACTAACACTACCCGGTGACACTCAGAACACAAAAAAGATGTAGCGACCCGGAAATCTTGAAAATCGTCATGCCACGTTATGTTTTGTTTGGATTTAGAGAATAACCGCCTGTTTTAAGCCGCCTTCAAGTCCCATGCTGTCTCTGTCACTTTGAGATGTGAAGACGCGACAGATATACATTTAAGAACGTGTTATAGTTAACTCGCGTTTCAGTATTCGGGATTATGCTAATTATCACAACTAATCTGAAAGATTACATTACATACCAAAAAAGCGGCGGTAGTCATTTAATTAGGGCGTCGGTCTTGCGATCATGTGGTCGCCGGTTCGCGATGGGCCTGTTGGTCTAGTGGTTATTGACCCCGACTGTTAAGCCGGAGGTCTTGGGCTCGATTCCCACCTAGGACTAATCTTTGTGTGATGAGCACGATCATTCGTTCTTTGTCTAGATGTAATCTAATATATAAAAATCTCGTGTAGCGGTGTTTGTTACCAAACTCCTCCGAAACGGCTGCGCCGATTTGTATGAAATTTTGTAGGTAGGTCTGAGAATCGGTCAACATCTATTTTTTATACCCCTAAGTGATAGGGTTGCATCTTTCCTGTTTTTTTTTTCAATATGGCAGGTCAACGTTTGCCGGGTCAGCTAGTTTATCGATAAACTGTATATATTTATAAATATATAAGTATGTTTAGCAGTTGACTGCCATAGTACAGGCTTTGCCTTGTTTGTGATCAGATGGCCATGTGTGAGTTTTACCAAGATATAAAAAAAACTCACCCTTTGTATTACCGAAGTGACCCGATGTAATACAAGTATTTAGCTGCGCGAACCAATTTGTTAGTAATAAAAAAAAAAGTCTGTGTGTATTTATGTACACGCGTTATAAGTTATACTTATTTGGCGTAACAAGATTAAAAACCTTTTTTAAAATAAAATACCTTTCGCCTTATCCTACGTTTGTAGAAAAAACAACACTAAAAATAGAAAAAAAAGGTATAATTTAATACATTGAGTTTAATTATAAGGCATTATCTAGTAAAATGATATAAACCGTCAACTAACCCCAAATTCTACAAACGTACTCAAAGTAATAATTATGTAAAAATTAAAAACTAAAATGTTGACCCTATAGCTAACTTCAGGGTGTCAGTTTTTCGTGATGGTGTGCGCGCGCATCGTAAGCATTTTCTCTCATCATTTTTCCCTAACGCGCCAAAAGAAGTACCGTAAAATGCTGCAACTTTGCCTGAATTTTGAAGTTTTTTGTTCGTACAGCGAAACCTATTTATTATTATGACTTTTAATGAGTTTACGACGGAAAACAGACCTTATATCTTGTCAGGTAAGATCCAAATATTATAAAATAATTCTGGTTTTTATGAATAACAAGCTTTCAAAGTCGCAGGCAAAGTTGTAGGAAAAAGACGCAACTTTGCCTAGAAGGATATCTCATTTTATAAAATGTTGATCATTTGCAGGATATTTTTTTCCGGGTACCTATGACATCTTGATGGTCCAGGCAATAACAATATTGCCCTATAGGTAATATATTTTTTTTCACAGCTAATAGGCAAAGTTGTAGCAGGTACCACAAACTTTCCATAGAAAAATATCGTTGACTGCAGGGTTGTCCTAAACAAAAACATTATTTTTTTAATACTTTTATTTTATTTCAAAAAGTAACGGTTTGCTACTTTTAAGATTAAGTATAAATCACAAATTATTACCACAAATTATGTGGGTAACAATACTAATTAATATGTTTTCGCAGCTCGGTTTCTCTTTATATTCTGTGTTGCACTTTGTGTAAAACTGTGTCTTTGTATGAAAGCGCGGGCCCAGAGTTCACCTGGCATCTTTCCCTTAAAAAGATATTCTTTTCCAGTTTTTTACTATACAGGATTAATTTGAAATTCAACGAGGTAATCAGGTGCATAAAACTGAACAACATTCCCCAAGAAACATAGGTCGAAATGTTAAAATTAAACATAACCTTTTCATACAAACATAAGTCACGTGACCTGTCACTTTGTATGAATTTAATTTTCAATTTTAAGATTTCGGCGTTACATGTTGCTTCGGGAATGTTGTTCAGTTGTATGCACCTGATTATCTCGTTGAATATACGCACTCTTTTTAAATTAATCCTGTATAGTTGTATACTACAATACGCAAATCTAAGAGAGTGAGAGGACAACCAAATTCAGCTGAAATTTGTACGTCTGCGATGTGGACTTATCCCTCAACTGACAATTCTGTAGGTCGATCAAATGAAATGCTATGTAAATTTTTGAATTTGTTGATATTGGGCCGGCGCGGCATCTCAAAGTGCTTCTCTGCTTCTTTAGATGAAATAGCTTTAATTCTCACGAGATCTGTATTAATTTGTAACATTTCCTCTGAATAATCAGCATAATTGCGAGCTCCTGGTTTTCTCCAGCTTCGCTTTTTTGTGCTTCCCATTGTTCATACAACTACAAAAAAATGCAGTTCAATGAAATCACATTAAAAATATATCATTAATGAAATCCGACAAGTGATAACCCTAGACCCAGGCAAAGTTGTGTCAATCAAGTTTCCAAAACAGTGCACAACATTGCCTACTGAGTTATTTTGATGAAATGGTGTCCTTTTCATAAGAATATCAAACAATACGGGAAATATACAGTGTTTTCTTACCTTAGGACGTTATTTCTGCTCAGAAACACCTTTTCTCTACGTAAAACTGCAAAAGTTACAGGACACTAAAAAATTTAAACCACGCGCGCCGGTTTTTGTCGCACAATTGGCAGAGTTACAATGGAGGTGCTGTTGCAAAAATATAAAAATATGTTGCCCTAATAATGTAAAATTACTATCAAATGGTAGAAAATAGGAAAAAACTAAGCCAACGCGAAATATCGTAATTGAAACGAAAAAGGCAAAGTTGGGCTTTCTTGGCAAAGTTGCAGCATTTTACGGTATAACTTCAAAAATCTAAACTAATAATACAGATTGTATGTTATACAGAACCCTCAGTAAGCGAGTTTAACTCTCAGTATTTTGACACGTGTTGACTCTAGAAGTACAAATGTCATTGACCTTTTTTTTTTTTTTCTTTGAGGGGTTTAATAACAAAACTAGCTGTTGCTCGCGGCTCCGCTCATGTGGGCATCGTTACCGCTGCAAATTATAGCCTATACCCTTTCTCAATATGTGGGCTATCTAACAGTGAAATAATTTTTCAAATCGGACCAGTAGTTCCTGAGATTAGCGTGTTGTGTTCAAACAAATAAACAAACTCTTTAGCTTTATAATATAAGTATAGATTAACTGTTTCCCGCAGCTCTGCCTGCGGTCTCAATTGGTTTTTTAAATAATATATCTAATATTATAGCCTATGTCACCCGGGGATAGTGTAGCTTCCCAAAAGTGAAAGAATTTTTCAAATCGGTTCAGTAGATTCGAAGCCTATTCAATGCAAACTAACAATCAATCAAATCTTTCCTCTTTATAATATTAGTTTAATTTTTTTAACACACGAAGTTACTTGGGTAGTTAATTTCAAGTAGGAACTCATTCATATTTTAAAATTTCCATACAATATCAATTTGTTATGATTGTTGTTACTTAACTCTGTGTATCTTGTGCAAGTGACCTTCAAAGCCAACAAGGGAGGTGAGCAGAATTGTAATGTATTGGGTACTATCATTTTAACTAAGTATCACTGTTATATGGGCAATAAGGAAGGCATTTGTCCAGCAGTGGACAGAAATAGGCTGAGTTTAATTTTGTGATTGAGTATATAACTACAGTATACCTATTTTTTTCGACTGCCACTTATATTCTAATAATAGCAAAAAAGCCAAAGTTTTTATAAATAAAATTGAGATAAAGAAAAATATTAAAATGGTTAAATAAAATAAAACTCAATAGTATTTTATAACTCTTGTATTACTAAAACTTAAAAACAAAACAAACTTGTACTTTACATCAGCCGGGATTCGAACCTACACCCGACACTCGTCCTCGAACAGCCAAGCAAACTAACATTTAAAGTCCACAAAATATGCTGTTTCAAAAAAAACAATTCAATTTTAACTTTAAATGCTAGCAACTAACCACTCTAGTAAAAATAAAAACAAACTCATATAAAAAAAATCGTACATTATTTTTGGTCAGTGTTTCTGTGAAGAAAATCAAAAAGAACAATTTTACAGCAGAAACATTAATTAAAATTAAAAAAAAACTTGTCTTTCAACAGACATGTTCTAGCTAAACGAACCTCCGAAATGTTGAAATCGGCCGGAGTTTAGAGTTTATCTTTTAGAGTAATTTACCGACAATAGTTACCATTGTCGGTAAAACAATAGGCTAAAGACGGATGTACACTGCATCTTAAAAAACTTAGGCGCACACAAAGCTAAATCCATTTCGCATTCGCTAAATACAATATCTTTGAACACTCGCAGAGAAAAAAATTTACCTTCGCGCGCGCCTCATTAAAATTAACATATTTACAAAAATTGGTATGTTGGTAACAAATAATTAACAAATGACTATAGTTTATTTACAAGGAAGGCGGTTACCTAATCTAGTCCCATCCGTGATGCTCTTCGTGATGTTCGTGATGCTCCTCATGGTGTACTGGCACCCACACCTTCTGCCAGACTGGTTTCCACACCTTCTTCCACGCTGGCACTTCGATCGATTTCCATATAGGTACCTGCACTTGCTTCCACTTCTCTACCCAGATTTTCTTCTGGACCGGCACCCAGATTTCTTTCTTAACTGTCTTCCAGATCTGGACCTTCTCTTCTACCCATTCTTGTTTCTTCTCCGTGACCCAGGCTTGTTTCTTCTCTGTTCTCCAGATCTGTTTCCATTCCTCTTTCCATTCGAGTTTCTTCTCGGTGACCCATTCCTGTTTGTGCTCGGTCTTCCAGATTTTCTTCCACACTGGCTTCCAGATCATCTTCTTTCTCCAGAGGTCGTGGCTGGTATACTCCCAGCCGTGGTCGTCTTTACCTAGGTATTTCTCTCCGGGTACTCCCTCCTTGACCCATTCTGGGACGTAAGTCTGTTTCCAGGCAGCTACCTGTACTTCTTTGGTGTGGGGCACTTGGATCTCCTTCCAAACTGGTTTCCATACCTTCTTCCAGTCTGGCACTTGAACCTCCTTCCAGATAGGCACTTGCACTTCCTTCCAAATAGGTTTCTGTACTACTTTCCATGCTGGCACTTGTTCTTCTTTCCACTGTTGTACTTTCTCTGTTTTCCAGGCTGGTACTTTTTCTTTTTTCCATTCCGTTTTCCAGGCGAGTTTCTTTTCTGTTTTCCAGATTTGTTTCCACTCCTCCTTCCATACGAGTTTCTTCTTCCACACTCCCTCTGGTGGCGGCGAGTGCCAGCCGCCCGGGGAGCGCTTATCGCGAGATAACTCCGTGTCCTGGCCAGCCTCGGGCAGAGGCACGGCCAGCGATGCTGCACAAGCCAGCACCAGCCATAGCTGAGAACAAACAAACTTCATATTATAATAAATTCCAAGTGCACTTTCTAACAATTAAGATTTAAAAGCTGAGAGTATACTCGTTTCACATTTTTAAATTCCTTATTGTTAAGGTGTTTATGTAACGTGTCTAAATAAAGCCTTATTACGCATTCATTCATTATTCATGTTGCCATGAAATATTTAATGTGAATCTTCGTTTTATTGTTTACACTCGAAATTTCATTTTTAATTAATTTTATACGTTTTTGTATGTTAATCTTGTTCATTAAATTGAGCTTTCTTGAATCGACGTTGCGGCTGCGAATAAGATTTGTTAGTACGTGAGTATTTTAACGAGGCGTATGCCTCTCTTGCTATTTAAAAAACATTACCATAAAAATTAATTAAAATAACATTTACACGTCTTGATAATAAATTTAAATTTTATTTTTTAATTGAATAATAATGTTTTAACTTTCATTTATTCGAACGAAAGTAAGAAAACTAAAAGGTTTTGTTGTTTTTATTTGAGTCATATATTATATGTTGGTATTTGATCAGTATTAAATTAAATATATAAACCATTTTTATTGAGCTACATTAACGAAAAATTAAATAGGATATTTTTGTTATTATTTATCTGTTTATTTTTCTATTTGGAATATTTTTTTTATTTTGATCATTATTACTTATATTATTATTTCGTTGAATAAACTTCAACACTGGGTTGACTAAATTTTAGGATGATTTTTATTTTGTATAAATCTTTTTTAGCTGTCGTATAAATAACCGTATCACAAGGATCACAACAATTTAGGAATTTGTTTATATTATTGTTTTATTTTTAGCGATATATTATAGTTTATTTATTTGATCGATCGATATCAAGTTTTAATTAATTTTATTGAACTAACTGTAACACTAAGATCACAATATTTATGTACTATTTGTTTCGTTACGAGCACTTTAAGAGTAAAAAAGATTTATTATATATCGAGTTATTCAAACACTTATAAACAAAAATATATATATTTTATTTTGAGCTTTTGCAAACACTTTTATATAAAAATCACTTGTTTTAACACTTCACACCCACCGTTAAAGTCAGGGTCCGCATTTTGGTATGATACCCGCCGCGACTGACTGCGGTGCGCGCGCGCAGGTTTTTATTTAACTTCCCCTCTCTACAGATACTCGTACTGAGTATTGGAGGAGGGTTCTAACGCAGGTCAAAGTTAGTTGATGTTATCTTTTGCGAATTGTGAGCGATTTCGTTTTGTTTTTGTTGTGGTGTCTCATTTGGGCTGTTATAAGTTTGGTGTTGTTGTAGTGCATTTTAATGAGCAATTTTGTTTTGTATACAAATAAAATAATGCTTTGTAGGTATTTCGGATCACTAGGCTTCGAAAATAATAATTTAATACAAATTAAAATTATCTTACAAATTAATAAAATATTAAAGTAAATTTAAAATATTGTGCTACATCTAGCGTTTGAAATAAAACCTGAAAATGTAAAATTGCAAAAATACTTTCTAAAATATTTCTCAATTTGAGTTATTCAGTAAATCGGATTAAAAATTACAAATATTTTGCTACTTAAATGTTCAATAAATAAATTCGAAACCAATTCACTTTCGAATTGAGAGCAGTAGGCAACTATTTCTCGTAAAATAAATAATAAATTACGTTCAATGATTGTTTGTTCAATTCAATTGTTCAATTAATGTTACCTTTTTATTTTTAAAGGTATTACAATTATTTAAATAAAAAAAACTGTAAGATTACGTTTTAGTTT
Source organism: Plusia festucae (assembly GCA_950381575.1). NCBI lineage: Eukaryota > Metazoa > Arthropoda > Insecta > Lepidoptera > Noctuidae > Plusia > Plusia festucae. Next base: position 2,412,348 of record OX494430.1, on the reverse strand, counting down.
GTTTTGAGAAAAGTTTAAATGTTTAAGTTTAAAGTACATGCCCTTTTACGATAGTAATTACTTTGATCAGTTAGGCGTAGATTATGCAACTACTTTTATAGTACATTTCCTCATTTTAAGGTTAGTGCGAACGGCCATATTTGAATGGCATTACGTATCTATACCCTTAAAGGGTCGGCAGAAGAGTACCTCCTATTGATTGATTACCTACTTAGATTTATCTAACATGTTACTACTTACATATAACTGGAGTACCCTAATAGACAGAGGCTTTGTAGAATACCAGCTTAATCCAGTGAGACTAGAAACTGATCCAACGTAGCTTAAGAAAAAAAGAAATTACGAATTGGTTTCAATTTCAATATTTTAATTTAGATTTTAATATTTATTTGCATTCCACAAGTTTTTCTTTGGTGGTAACTTAAAATTATCTAGAACTTTGTGGACCCTGTCGGGCACGCAAAATTAATTAATATAGTAACAATGATTAGTAACTATAAGATAATTATGAATTAATATCTATTTTATATTATATTATTATATATAGTAGAGTACTATAATAATATTCACTTTCTATTATTACGGTTCTTCGTGATATCAATCAATAAATTATCAATAAGAAGATATTATATTTCGCTTCTTAAACAGTCCAGAAGAAAAGTGTTAAGGATAATGTCTTATCCATAATAGTATTAAAATTGGGAAAGTAGCTCTGCTAGGTTTGTTATACTATTGCGGTAAAGAAGCTGAACCGATTTTGATAAAACCTGATAAGTGGTATGCTTAAGTCCCATAGTGATTACTTAGAATAACTTAGAAAGTCCATACACTTTCTAAGTTATTCTAAGTAATCACTGAGAAAAAAAACAAATCCCTTTATTATTTATATGTACTAGCTTTTACCCGCGGCTCCGACCGCCTGGGTGTCGTTTATCGCAAAAAGTAGAATATATACATTATTGGGACTTAAGCATAAAAAGCATCGCAGAAAATAATAGATTACCTACACATAAATGTGTAAAAAACCGGCTAAGTGCGACTCGGACTCGCGCTCGAAGGGTTCCGTACCATTAACTATGAAACGGAAATAAATACGTTTTTTGGTATGAAAAAATTAAATATATATTTTATTTTATTTTTTGAAGTGAAGACAATGTATCTTATTGAGTTAGCTGTTTATAGAATGCTGTTTTAAATATCCTGATCATTTATTACAAAATATAATCAATAAATAAAAGTACAAATAAAAAAATAAAAATTAAATATTCTGTGACTATTTCAAGCGTCTACATACCTGTTACTGTTATTAAAATCGAGCAGAAAAATAAAGTTTGTTGTACGGAGCCTACGATGGGACAACGGAGTCTTAGTAATAGAATTCCGTTTTACCCTTTGGGTACGGAACCCTAAAAATCCAATTCGAATACATGTAAAATTTTCTAATTGATGTGATTTTAAAAACAAACTAGGTCCTAAATCGATTTTGATGGAATTTATATGGGACCACCAATGTGGTAGTAAAATCAGTTTACTGGGGTGTCTAGCCTCTTCCTAACCTATGTTGGGGTTGGCTCCCAGTCTCATAGGATGGTTAACATTAAATTTTTCGATCAATATTTTGTTTAAATATTCAGGTAAAGATAAAGATATATTTATTTGTATAAACATGCGTGATATTTTACATAATGACTAACAATATGGTATCAAAATAAAGGGTTTTATAAATTCAAATATAATTACTAAGTAATTATTCTGTTTATAAGCAATTTTGATTGAAAAATTTAATAAAAAAATAATTGATAGATTTTTTTATACTATATACTGGTTTACCTATAGAATAAACAATGCGCCGGCTATCAGGCACGCCTCAGCTGATCTCTGATCTCCGCACAATGAGCTTAGATTAACTACCACTTATTTACTACCAAGGAATATAATATACCTGTTTACTGAGTATTATTAAACTAGCTTTTTCTGGCGGCTCCGCTCGCGTTAGCGTCGGTTACCGCGGCAAATAAGTGGGCTATCTAACAATAAAAAAAAATATTCAAATCGACCCCATAGTTCCTGAGGTTTGCGCGTTCAAGCAAACAAACTCTTCAACTTTTTAATATAAGTATAGAGTATTACACTACGCTTCGCCTGCGGCTCTGCTGCGTGGATGTCAATTTTCGCGACAAAAAACCAGCATTTCTTGAGGTTTCTTTACCTCGTACCAAATTTCATCAAAATGGGTTACGTGGGTTAGCAATAAAACGTAACAGGCAGAGAGATAGACACACAATATTAATTTCTCGTTTAGAAGTGAGAAGTGACATTATAACACATTGAAAACTTTTGAAAGGACCATACAAGTATTCGCTTACCAGCTTTGAACAAGCTTGATGATCAATGCTGGTTCCTTGTCCAGAGGAGAAGAGGCCTGCGCCCAGCTTTTGGGTTACCCCTGGTTAATCTGTCGTAACCTTCATGAAGTGGTCATGATATTCATTCACCCTTCACCCATTTATATGAGGTAGGCGCAATGCATTTTCCTACCATTGCTAATATTATAGATATTACCTTCATGAAGCAGTGACCTTGATTTTCTTAAAAGATATGCAATGTGTCAATATTATGTTAGTAAGTAGGTAGTAGGTAGGTACACGTGTTTGAGTACCAACGTTGCATATGAGACGAGTCATCTAAATAGATTTTTTTTTGTGAGATATTTAACTTCAATGGATACGAAACGGTATTTTTTGTTTAAAGTTTCATTTCAATTCTCAACTGAATGGACCAAGGGCTTTTCAATTATGTATTATCAATCATTCAGAATGAATTTCTCAGAAAAGGTAGGTTTAGATATTTCAAATACAATACATTTTTAAGTTATAACCTAGAAAATAGACAGAAACATTGATAAAGTCACATAATAGCTTGGTTTTGATCCCAAACCCAGTGCACATAAGTTGCTTGGTATACCAACACGCCACCGCGCCACTGATAAATATTTGTGAATTATATGTGGCTGCTAATTGGCTATTATGTGTTAGTGTAAATAGGTTTGTAGTTAACACCTCTTAACAGGGCCAGTGTCGAACTGTATATTTGTATTGTCACAGTTTATCAAATTCATTGTGACTTTGCTCTTAGAGAAAGATATCTACACTAATATTATAAAGAAGAAAGATTTGTATTTTTGAGTATGTTTGTAATGAATAAAAATTCAAAAATTCTTTCACCATCAGAAAGCTACATTCACCTTGAATTACATAGGCTATATTTTTTTTTACAAAAAATTAGGTACCGCGGACAGAGTCGCGGGGAACAGCTAGTATTTATATAAAGAAAGATATTTTAAGATAAAGATATGCAAGATTTTCAAAATTTCGACAAATCTTGTTTTTTTTTAATCAGAATGGTGTCATTGGATGGTTCTATTTCGAAAATGTAATTTTGTAGGACATTTTCCTATGCTCCGGAAAGTGAAGGCATGGTTGATGCACCTGATCTATAGTTTCCCCGGTCGGCTATGAGAGAGAAAGAATACTTGAGAGAGTGCAAATGTGTTTTGAAATGTGAGACGGTCAAAACAAAGATTAGCATTAATTTTATTATGTGCATAATATGGCATGGGTTTAAGGGTCCTGCATACCAGGTTAAGGCAATAAACAATACTGTATTGTAATAATTAACTCTTAACTTATTTACTTATAATATCATTGGTGTAAACACAGTTTAACTAAACTGTTTAGTACGGTATGTGGGGAAACGTAGACTCCAAATATTGGGTTTTAAATCGCCAATCCGCCCTGAGCAAGCATAGTTTTCAATGCTCGTTCCTTCTCTTTAAGAGAAGAGGCCTCTACCCAGCAGTCGGTCAGCTTAATTAAATAATATTATTGGCATTTATTTTAGTTGCTAATAATGTTATATACAACGAATATGTAATTAATGTTATTTTCAGTGAGACAGTTCAGACTCAAAATAAACATTATTTATAAATAGTAATTTTACATATTCAACTTTAATATCTAGATTTATTTTCTAGATTTTTTCTTTAGGACCAACACAATAAACAGGTAACATAAAAAAGTTTGGCTGCGCGTTTTTGTGACTTCATGCTGCACCTACAATTAATGTCGTGGACTCGTGGTAGCCTAGCGGATCAATAAAAAATAAATCCGTAAAGAAAACTGGATTCCATAAATCTGAACTCATCAAACCGGGACGAGCAAGCGTGGTGATCAATGCTCATTCCATCTCTATATGGGAAGAGGCCTGTGCCACGGTAATACTATCTATACAGTATTGTAACTCGGCCGCAAAATAGAAATAAATGCCTACAGCCGCGCGCTACGTAAACATGCGTTAGGGCTGCCCGTCTCCAGCAATTTAATTACATTTGCCTACTTTCTGTTTGTTCCATTTAGTTTTGTGATTGTAAATATCCTTTTTATATAAATAAATGAAATACTTTGTATATTGAATAGGAAGTGTTCAATAAAAATGCGTGTTGTTTTTTGATTGGTAGATTTAATAAAAAGGTACCTACCGTATCATGATTCATTCAGAACAGCATAACTACCTATTTCACTCGTCTCAATAACTTTCCGTTACTCTATTCGCTTTATTTATTAATCCAAACACCTTTTTTTCGTGAGATAAAAGGAAATACTTATCCATTAAAAAGACACACATTATGTACCTACCTACCTACTAGTAAGTAAAATTATTTTATAGTCTTACCTTTCAGAGTTTCCAGGTAATTTAAAAAAAACTTATGTCTGGATGCGTTATTGACGAATTAATACAACCAAAAACAGCACAATATTTCCTATTCGTCATATTAACTGATTTCGGAGAAAAAATCGCGCGGTTATTGTTAAAAAAACAACACACCATCCGTTCGACACTGCGGTACAGCCGTGACTGTCGGCGTCGCGAGCGCAATCCGAGATCGAGGCGCGTAGGTATAGCTCGCGTTTCGTCCGTTTGTATGAAGTTACAATACTGTATAGATAGTATTACCGTGCCTGTGCCCAGCTGTGGGACATTTATAGGCCCGTATTATTTTTATCTATGCTTTGCAGTAGGTACTTACACTTTTCCCGAGGCCTCTCCAGGCTAGAGTCCTTCCATACAACGTCAATATCTACTTAAAAGCGACCGTCGGCGTCCATTTTCCTTACCAATCAAACCAATTATGTAATCATTCATTAGTTTCATTTCACAAATTTCACCATACCTATACTTCAAGGTAACGTTCCGAAAAATGAATTATTCAAGTCAAGTACCGTCTTTTATATTCTAAATAGTTACAAAATAATATCATTTGATTTGAATTCTCAGCGATCCCTCCATATGAACTTGACCTGATTGGAACCACGTGGCTTGTTAACGAATGTGAATGTAATAAGGATCCCGTTATTGTATATTTCTAAATTGTTAGAGGACATTCACGGTCATGCTATCGGCTGTATATCAGTCGTAGTTGTGGTTTTTGGATGGAGTATGCTTGTTTAGTGTTCCTCTAGGGTTGATGTTGTATGGAGTTTCGTAAATTGGCGCTAATGCCCTATCAATACAAAATTCGAGATAATAAAAAAAAAGGCTTTTATTTTCTTACGTCATTGTTATTTGTTTATACATTAGTATAGTCAACTTAAAAAAAACAACAGGCAGCTTTTTTAATTCTTTCCGCGAGAAAAGTGACTTTGACGAATTATTTTAACACCTTCCCTGTCCCGTCAGAAGACACGATAGTTAAACAATGGAAATGTTCATATGTGATTCACGGGACAGTGAAAAGGTTAAATTCTATTGTTCTGTTTTGGGTTTAGCCTAGCCCAAATTTAACATATTATGATCTCAAAATTCTTATCGTCATAATTCACATAAGAACCTACTCTTTTAATAGGAGTTATCTCCGACTGACCAATCATAAAATAGAAACGAAAAATCAATATCTATTTTCAATATTAATACTGCCTCGAAGACAAAAAAATATCGAAATCGATCCACAAGTGCCGGAGATAATTATCGCATATCAAACGTACCATCGAATTGAGAATCCTGAAGTCGGTTAAAAAGAAAGTAATATTGCGTACATAACCTTTATACTTTAACACAAATTGGTAAACAAGCGTCACTTATGCTAGAACAATGGGATGATCGTCTATCGCAGTGAAAGCAAGTTATTACCGTGATTTGACAGAACCGGTGAATTTGTTACGGCTCTTACCTACTTACATAACTATGAGCAAGGAGATGGACAATCCTGTTTGATACAACCATAATATAACTAATCGCTAACAGCTGTTGAGTGTCGTGGTGGCCAAGCGGTTCGATGAACGGATTCGCTTGCACATGGTTCCAGGTTCGAAACCAGGCAAGTTGCAATGTGACTTTTTCAAAGTTAGTTTTACTTTCTTAATCATTTGAATATAGAAGATCTAGAAGTATCAATATAGAGGAGTTTCTATGTTCGACTGTAGGTATGTATATTAATATGTAGTGATTAGCTTCTACCGAGCCTTTTTCCCAAGATGTTGGAGAGGGCTACCAGTCTTACTGGATGCAGCTGAATACCGTATTTTACAGAGAGACTGCATATCTGACCTCCACAATAACCCATTTTCCTACTGGGTTACACAGTAGGTATCCGTAATGTCAGAATGCTTTCCGAGGCAAGGAGGGGTCTCGGTATGTTTACAAATGCCCACCCATCTACTGACCAACCGCGGCAAGCGTGGCTTAACCTTTAAGGTCGGTAAAACTGGGCTGCTTACAGTTAGCCCAACCCTCTATTATTGATAAGAAATGTTATCACATCCATTTACATAGGAACAAAGCGAAGCGACACGTGCGCGGCAGTGAAGGAGCGTTGTAACGATCGTAAATTCAAACTACTGGCCCAGCCAGTGAAATAATACGTGTAAAGTATCAAGAGCACTCAAGTGCAGTACTCTCGGAGTCTCGGATGGTGACGTAACTGTGCATGTATCAACAATTGTATGTCAAAGTTTGATTTTGAATATTGGTAAAAGTAAAAAGTTGCCGGAAGATTGTTGTGGCGGTAGCCATATTGAGCGTCGGACTTGGGATCAACGATTACTAGCAATGTGGGTCGCACATTACTAGTAATCTCGTTAACCCCTCGTGCTAAGCTAAAATGCTTGTGTTACGAGTGGGTTCACGTCGTTAGTGTAATGGGTGAGATTCGTACCCGCAACCACATGACCGCAAGTCCGACGCCCTAGCCATTAGGCTACCGCCGCTTCAAATGGAATAGAAATATGGACATGAATATATGGAAGTGAAAAGACAAAGTCACGTGACTTATCGACTTGAAATGTCATACTCATACATTTAATTTCATCGAAGCGGTCTCTTCCGTCGATGTCGCTAGTAGAAGTGTCACTTGGCTAAGGGACTGGTTCGAAACCGACCTATTGTTGTACCCATGTTTGCCCACTCGTAACACACGCATTTATGTTCGCACGAGGGGTTAACAAAATACTAGTGGTTGCGTTTAAATAACCTAGCTTTTTGCATATTCAAAATAGCTTCTATGTAAAGGTACCTATCTATATATATAAAAATCAATTGCTGTTCGTTAGTCTCGCTAAAACTCAAAAACGGCTGAACCGATTTAGTTGATTTTGATCTTGAAATGTTTGTGGAGGTCCAGGGAAGGTTTAAAAGGTGTAAAATATAAATAATAAGTAAAAAAAAATTTCCTAAACTCTGGAATTACCTTAATTAATTTACTTTTGACAGAACGAAGTCTGTCCGGACAGCTAGTCTAGTTATATATTTCTAGTGAAATGACAATCTGACGTAATTTTGATTATGACCGCGACGTGTACATTGGGTTCACCGCGTGTGAAAGTTCACGGAGGCTGCGTTTCTTCCTGTACACTCAGATTTGTATCTCAGCATTACGACTTCGGAAACCGTAACTAAACATGGAATTATACAATGGTACAGGTTATATTATGTGATATGTAAACAATTTATGGACAATGGACATGCAATAGGTTTTTTCTAACAAAAAAAATAATAACTAAATTAAAAAAATAAATAATAACAGGCTCAAAATATTTTTTGTTTCTTTATTAATTAATTATCTGCTTTTTTCAATTTTTCACCTTTTGTTTAGTTTTTTTTTGAGCTGTCATTTTGTTTCATTCACAGGGTGTTACAAAATTTCAAAATACACAAACTTAATATCAGTTTAAAAGATCAGAATTCAGTGAAATTTGTGTGTCAATGTTATCTTAGCAATAATAAATTTTGTTTTGTCGTTATAGAGTTACGCGTTCACATTTTGGTGATTCATCTGTAAACTGCATTAAAATCTGTAGCGTGTTTTAGAAAATGTAACCATACAGATCATGTAAATAATAAAGATATTTTATCCTATGAACTTCTTTTTAGGGTTCCGTACCCAAAGGGTAAAACAGGACCCTTTTACTAAGACTATAAAATTTTCATAGATTATGTATTTCTGTTACCGCTATAACAACAAACTAAACAAGGCAAAAAAAAATAAAATAAATATTCTTGGTATTCATACTTATAGGTAAGGAACCCTTTGATCGCGTGTCCGACTCTCTCTTTACTTGTTCTCGACGGACTTGCACAACATAATGCACTTGTCAACACTAGTGCGACGCCATTTGCAATTACATTACACTTTATAGGATCTCTGAAGTTAGGTAAACGCTTCGATTGACCATTGAATGTCAATTGTTTCCGCGTTCGGGAATTTTAATGGTTTGGTAAGAGCAGTGTTTGGTTGTATACAGGGCCTTATGGCTCAGTTTTTTGATCGCGAGTTAACTTAACCAATGGTTAAATATGCTAGCTTATGGTTTCAAACTTGGGTAGAACGCGTTTATTCATCTATTTTGATTTTAACAAATGGTTAAATAATTAACTCTCCAAATAATTTCATCACTTGATAGCCTAATAAGCTCAGGATTCAGAAAAGAGGGGCCCTGTTTTTTTAATCCTGAATTAACTAAACCAATTATTAAATATGCTAACTAATGATTTCAAAACGCGTTTTTTCATTAATTTTTAGGCTATCAAGTTTAATACCTAGTACCTACATATTAATTGAAGTGAAGATTCTAGAAATCAAATCGATTTTCAAACTATCGATATCGAAATTCCATTTTGCAACAATACCTTTACAGAAGTTACCTACACAAATAAAGTTGTCGATATACATTCTTAATTTAAATTCCAATGTGGGTAGTTATGATTTCCGATGGACTTTGTGACGTCATCTTACACTTCCCACGGTAATTATTATAATAGCAAGGTTCACGGTAGTTCATAACGTACCTAGGTACATAAAACTTTTCAACTAAAAAAGAAGACTTATTTATTAATAAATATAAAAAATATAAGTACCTATACCTACCTAATAAAAAAATACAAAATATTTTTTATTTTAAGCAAAATAGGTTCATAGTGTATTAATACAATTGCATAAGAACTATATTGTTAGTAATTACAGTAATGCTAGACCTAACATAAAAACAAAATTATAACTTAAAAATTACAATTATCGGCCCAGCATGTTAGTATTAGATTACCTATAGACTATGTTAGTTAATATAACAAAAAATAAATAAAAAAAACTACAAAAGGAGAATCATCAAATTGCATTTATAACATGCATCTTGATAAAGCTACTCATGTTCGGTCCGCGATACGTGACTTAAAAAAAATGGTCGTAAGATGTATCTACTTCAAGATTTTGCACCTAAAAACAAACAAAAATCAAACCACCTACATCTTAGCAAGTTAGCTTACTAGGCTTAAACTTGTATTTGGCTATTTCAACGGCGTACGCTACGTACACATTCCAATGCACAACGAAATACCTAGTTACGTATGACAACCTCCGTGGACGAGTGGCGTACACACCGGTTTTCAAGGTGTCGCCAACTCTGAGGTCCCGGGCTCGATCCCCGGACGGGTCAATGTAGAAAATCACTTTTCCACATTGTCTCGGGTCTGAGTGTTTGTGGTACATTCGTTGTCTCTGATTTCATAACACAAGTGCTTTAGCTACTTACTTTGGATTCGGAGCAATGTATGTGAGGTTGTCCACATTATTTTATAAAACAAGTCATACTATTTAATTAACTAACGTTTCCTACGTTCGAATTAATTACTTACGAAATAAATCAAAAATAATTACCTGAAAGCTATATGGAATCAAAGTTCAAACCAAGTCGCGGGAAGAAGTTAGTTTATAACGTTTCTGAGAGAAATGCATCTAGCGTCACGAGTTGAACATAAAGGTACGTTCACAGAACGACACACACTACGAGACAAGCGACACAAAATGAAATTTGCAAGCAGTAAAATAAAATAAAATTAAATACTTATTTTAAATTATTAAATTACCTATTAAATAAAAATAAAATATATTATTATTTGACAGACAAAAAAATTACTTATCCATTTTCGACCTCGGAAAGAGCGGCTTTTTTAGTTACGATCGATCATCACCTTTTGCCGTTTTGCAAGTTTGGGAAAATTTAGAAAATTCTATTATAATAGCCGTTTCCCGCAGCTTCGACCGCGTCCTCAATTTTTTTTATATAATTGAACTTTAAGCTATCCTATCTTTCAAGTTGGACGCAAATTTGATTAAAATCGGTTCAGTAGTTTCGGAGTTCATCCCGGACAAACATCGTGACACTGGAATTATATATATCTATATATATAAAAGAAAGACGGGTTTGTTACAACACTTATAACTCGAGATCGGCTGGATCAATTTTCATGGTTTTTGTTTCGTTGGATTTGTCTCCGCCCTGAATAGCAGAATACATTTTAAAAACAATGAAAACTTGACGAATAAATATTTATGAAAATGAATCATTTTCCATTTAATTATGTTCCTTAGTTTCGTACCTGTCAAACATTTGTTTTCCTATGGTTTTCCTCCTGTCATCCTATCAAATACTGTGATTGACATTTATGCATGCGTTCAGAAATGTATTTTGTGTAATTATTTAAAAAGGGTGAATAAACTTTTGTCTGTATTTTTTTTTATCAAATAAAAAGGTTGAAAGGTGTATTAAGCAGATTTGAATAAAAAGGGCAGTATCCAAAGTAGTAGTCTATGATCTAAACTATTGTCAATCAATGTCTATGTCACGAAAGTTAAGCTACTGTTATATTTGTTTGTTTTGTGTGGTTTTGTGCGAGTACATATTCAGTATTAGTATTAGTAACAATGCCACGTCCTAGAAGATCTAATCTTTCCCATTGAAGCCGTACTGCAATTAGGCAACGGAACATCGCGAGTCAATTATCTGATGAAGAACGAGACATTGCACGAGAAGAGCGCCGCGTTAGTATGGAGCGAAGAAGGGCTTTAATTCGTGCCTCTCAAACACAAGAGGAAAGACAGGCAGCCCGTGAAACGGCTAGGTTAGAAACGAGAAATCGTCGAGCTTAGCAATATTATCAGATATTTATCATAATAAAATACTTTTTGGTATCTAAGTATCTGTATTTTTATTTTGTACCATTGTATTACGTTCATCAAAGCCTAAATTAGTTCAGCTAAAAGGTAACACGACATTCATTGACTGTTATGCGGTACGAAGTTCGCTGGGTCAGCTAGTACCTAATAGAAGATAGATAATGGCCGAATTGATCTACTCGTTGATTTGACGCACACTAATAGCTTTGTTGGTATGTCCTTTAGTTTGTTGTGTGTACATCGGTCTACACACTGAGTGTGTTGTAGTGTCGAAGCGTGCACGAGGCATTAGTTTACATTATGAAGATTGGATGCGAGTGAATCGCTTCCAATGTGGCACCACAGGACTTAGAGCCAGACATGCGCACCGTTAGAAGTTACCGCTAAAATTATAAAAGCAAAAGTTTTTGAGTGTGTATGTGTGTGTATATTTGTTACCTCAAACCGCTGAGCCAATATTACTAAAATTTTGTTTGGAGGTAGCTGACACACTGGATTAACAGATAGGGTCATAGGCTACTTAATCTGTAGTTAAATAAATGTATATTTTATTTGTTTTTAACACGCTTTTATTAGGTCGACCTGTATGTATGTAACTATGTAGTCAAATCTAAGAAAACTAATTTAACCACCTTTTGAAGATCGTAGCGTTATGAAAATTGGCAGTTGTATGTGATTTTGATGACAATACAATAATATGGTACTGTCGAGCTGATCTGATGATGGAGCCGGAAGATATGAACTGGAACTTCATGAAGGATGATCGTGTCATAGCCGTGTTTGGACTTGATAGAAAGGTCTTGTAATGAAAATTGACCATGATTAGGTTTCAAGGTCTGATGATAAAGCCGGAAGATAGGCACTAGCATTCTATGATGAAATATCGTATCATAGCCGTGTTTGGACTTGTTAGAAAGGTCTTGTAATGAACTTTGACCACGATTAAGTAAAGCGTGTTTTTAGTGTTTTTTAAACTATTAATTTATTAACACGCTTTTATTAGGTCGACCTGTATGTATGTAACTATGTAGTCAAATCTAAGAAAACTGATTTAACCATCTTCTAAAGATCGTAGCGTTATGAAAATTGGCAGTTGTATGTGATTTTGATGACAATACAATAATATGGTACTGTCGAGCTGATCTGATGATGGAGCCGGAAGATATGAACTGGAACTTCATGAAGGATGATCGTTTTATAGCCGTGTTTGGACTCGTTAGCAAGGTCTTGTAATGAACGTTGACCATGATTAAGTTTCAAGGTCTAATGATGAAGCCGGAAGATAGGCACTAGCATTCTATGATGAAATATCGTATCATAGCAGTGTTTTGACTTGTAAGAAAGGTCTTGTAATGAACTTTGACCACAATTAGGTAAAGCGTGTTTTTAGTGTTTTTTAAACTATTAATTTATTTATATATTTTTTTGTTTTTTAAATTTATTAATTGCATTTTTTTTTGTTTTTTTTACGTTTAGTAGTCTAACTAGTTCATTATTCATATAAGTAGTACACAATAGCAAAGAAGATTATATCTCCTCATTATGATGATTAGAATGTTCCATGATATAACAAAGGGGCTATTGTGTTTTGAATATAGATTTTCGTCGACTTAAGTCCTAAGTCTGAGAGTTCTTTGTGTATGTGATTTAAGAAACCCGGACGTAGCAAATTTTTCATTAGGTTTAAAGGACACAAGGTTGCAGGTTCGAACCAAGATGTACTAATACGGCTATTTCAGTTTTTTGCATTTCTTCATCTTTATTGACAATCAGTAAAAGAAAACATCGCGTGGCTAAGTGCAAGCCGTACGGTTTGACCGATAACAAAGGTCAAGCCGCGCTCGCCGAGGTTGGTCTGTGGATGGGTGACCACTTGTTATCACATCGAGACCCCTCCGTGCCTCGGAAAGCACGATAAGCCGTTGGTCCCGACTATCATACAGTGATCTTTGATAGTCGTTAAGTCATTACATTTCTGACAACCAGTCTCACTATGGACTACTGTAGGTATTACCTAGCAATAGGTTGTGGAGGTCAGATAGGCAGTCGCTCCATGTAAAATACGGTATTCAGCTAAATCCGGTAAGACTGGTAGCCGACCCCAACATAGCTTGGGAAAAGGCTAGGCAGAAGGCAGAAGAAGTAAAGGAAAACATTGCGAGGAGACGTGGTGTCCAAAAATAGAATTTGAAATCGACAACCCGCAATGATTCGGCGTAGAGACCAGCACTACATTATTACACTTTATACTGTAGAGAAATGTCCCGAAATGAACATTGAAAATAACATTCAGATACTAAACATACCACAGTTTTCACGTGAACGCAAACTTACGCTAAATACCATGTTCCTCCATTTTGTTAATCACTATTTGTATGCATCCAGTTTCAAAGTTTACCTTTTGCATTCAACGAAGGGTAACGTTTAACTCTAGTGTAAATTAATTATCTTTAGTGGAATGCTTTTCACTCCGAGTTTGTTTACATTTAAAGGGAAGGTGAGCGTACTTAGGGAGTGTGCGAGGAAACAAAAAAAAAACAAAAAAAAAATATTTCTAATCTCGAATATTCATCCTTAATCTTTGTAAGTGTGTGTGTATGTTTAAAAATACCTCTTCACGTACAAAGACCAATAAATTTGATGTAAAAGTAGCTGAGAAGAGATGGGTTGCCGCCCCCGAGTATTTGGTGACTTATGTTTGTATGAAAAGTTGATTATAAATTTTAAGATTTCGACCTATGTTTCTTGGGAAAAGTTGTTCAGCTTCATGCACCTGATTACCTCGTTGAATATACGCACTCCATAAAAAATAATCCTGTATAGACTGGTAGAATTAAAAGCGGGTAACACCGCGAGGCGCAGCTAGTTTCAAATAATTTGATATCATTGTCCGATTATTGAAACTTAATTAAGCAGATAACAAATTATGTTTGAGCTTTGATGGATACGTCATAGTTCACTCAATTAATATTTTAGTTTCAATGAGTTATTAGATATATTAATGGCCGTGAATAGAGGAAAGAATAATAATATTCATCAATACAAATAGGAAAAAATTGAACCACCGGCTGGACTCGAACTTGCGATATTGGATTGGATTGGATATTGGATTGCTCAGATGTCACACACCTCGCCCCAAGACGTGCAACATACCTGTAGTACCTGTAGAGAAGAAGAAATTTGAATATTCGGCCAGTAACCTATAGCTAAGTTGGCACAGCAATTACTGGTGATTAATTTATCAAAGAATTATCCTCCAACTCCTAACCGTTAAGGAGTTATACCTTCCACCACCAGTTCATCATCATGAGGATACCCCGAAGACTTGGATAGCTTTCGAAAAAACTTGAACCACAATCTTATTACAGAATTATCCTTCAACTCCTAACCGTTAAGGAGTCGTACCTCCCATCACCAGCTGATCACCCAAACCTGAAACACGTACTCCGTGCTACAAAATTTTAAAGTTTCCCTCGATTTTCCTAGGATCCCATCATCAGATCCTAACATGAAAGGACCACCTCGGGAGCCCTTCAAACAAAAAATAATTTTGAAAATCGGTCCACAAATAACGAAGATATCGGTGGACATACATAAAAAAGAAAAAAACATACAGACAGTCGAACATAGAACCTCCTTTTCGGAAGACGGTTAAAGAGCAGAATCTGTGTGATTTAGTAGTATTGCTACAGGTAGATATAAAATAAACTGTAAAAAGTTTTCGTAATATTCAAAGTGTTTCGTAATATTGTTTACCCCTTCCGGGTACGCCTTCTGGCCCCTACAGAAGTTTGAAAGAAGCCATACAAATCGTACGCAACAAAACTTATTTTATTAATGTTAGAGTACCGTACGATTGTTACAAAACGGGACCTTTTTACAAAGGTTTATCTTTGAAGCGGCGCGGCGGTAGCTTAGTGGCTAGTGATAAATAAAAACTAAGACAGGAAAGTGTGTTGATAAATAAAAACTAAGACAGAGAATTTTAAAATGGCTGACAAACAAACTAATATAATATTTTCAAATAATGTCATTTCTTTTTCTGGTGCGGAACCTCTTGTATGAGCCCGAGTCGCGCTTGAAAAGTTATCATAATTACTTCCCCTTTTATAAAAACGGTTTCGCAATATACTTTTAGTTTTAATTTCATCGGACTTTCGAGGGAGTCTAACTTTTAGGTTGTTTAAATTAATATTGTAAATTATTTGTTTGCGGTAACACTATCTACATAACGGTTGATTAGGGAAAAATGGTGGTAACATTTAAAAAAAAAGTTTACAATATGTCGACGGTCACGGGCACTTAGCGACACTTGTTTTTGGGCAGGAGAACGAGGAAGTTGTCTTGACATAAGGGTGTGTAGCGATTTATCAAAAGTAAAGGAGTTAATTGGAACCTGCTTGCTTTGATACAATTCAGAAGTAGTAAGTACCTTCTATATTAAACAATTATTTATATTATTTTTTATGGTTCTCGGTTTAAATTGTTAATTCCCTGTTGTGTTTCATGTCGGCACAAATAAAATTTTTCTTTCTTTTAAATCTTTGGTTGAATTTACTTTTGTTACGAAGTTTGTAGGTGTGTGTGAGAAATTTGCATGTAATAAAGTGTTCCTTGAAGCTATTGGTTACTAAAACAATGGGGAATTTCGTGTCTAATTACTATTATACTGTAAAGACAAGGTTCTAGTTTCACTGTAAAATAAAATTTATTTTCATAAAATTTCAAGAAAAAGAAATGATTGAAATTAAACTACTTTGGAACGGTTTCTATCGCGGTTTATTTTGATTTTAGTCCCCGACGTTTCAAAACCTTTGCAGGTGTCATGGTCACGGGCAGACAGAGATGGTATTCGTCTTGACAAGATAATGATGTTGCTCGTTCTACCTTCATATTTTTATTTTTAATCTTTTGTGTTTAGACCTAGAGCTGTGTCTTGAAATCTTGCAGCTCTGCTTTTGGGTTTGGTTTTGATTAAGTGAATTATTGGATCCCAAGTAGGTGATTGTCTTCCAACCATCTTCTCTATTGAAATTAGGATGTTTTTTAATCTGAATAGCCTCACGAAACAAGGATGTACTGCAAGGCCAGATTCTTAATTAGGAAGGTAGGAATCTAGATTCTTTGGCGAGGATCTGTGGTTTATCGAATCGAATGTAGTGACTGGAGCCTTCAGCATGTTCGGCGACTGCGGACAAACATACATACAAACATACAGGTCGAACTGAGACCTACTTTTTTTAAGTCATATAAGAATCTTTTTAACCAGTAACCACGTATGTACTTTATGGTTTTGCACCGACTTCAAATAGATCATAGGTATGGGTTTTTGAAGTCGGTGTTTACTTTTGTTAAAGTTTTGTTATAGTATAGATAGATGAAAGTATTCTCTAAATTTTATTACAGCAAAGTACTTAGTATTTTATTGAAAACTTTGTTTTATACTTGAATGAAATACATAGTTGGCCTTTTTTCTGATTTTTCAGGTAAAATGGAAAGCACAAATAAGTCGCAGTCGCGGTATTTGGTGACTCCAGACCCTGCGAACGATTGTGAACAAGGAGCGGTCAACGGAACAAGGCGCAGCCGTAGTCATCGTGACAGCGTCTCGAGGTGTCGTCGTAGCAGCCACCTGCACGACCGGAGCGCCACCCGCAGTGGCAACGGCAACTGGCTGCGTGCGATTGAACGGCAGATAGAACGAGAACGGGATCGGCTGCGGGATCTCCAAGATGACCTGGACAGGGAGCGTAGACGGATGAGGGGTACCGTGAGTTGTTTTCGACAGTTTGATCAACGTAATCATCATAGTTCTACACGTGTTGCTATTAGCGAGAATGAAGTACGCCCCCGAAGGCGAGAAATGGACCCTGTTGTAGTTGATGATGGCGCCGAAAGACAGCGAAGCCGTATGTTGCAATATGAACAGCAATCCAAGAAATCTCCTAGTCCTTCATTCTCAACAAGGGACGTCGCTAATATTCTCAAATCTCTTAAGAATTTACAGTCGCAGCAATCGACGTCAGTCTCTGTACATTCTAGTAACCACAGAAATATTTTGCCTGATTTTGATCCATCATCAAAGAATCAAAGAATCGATGTATGGTTGAAAAAGGTGAATGAATGCGCGACCGTCTACCGCTGGGATGAAAAAGTGACTATTCATTTTGCAATGCAAAAACTCCAGGGTTTGGCCAAGACTTGGTATGAGAGTCTGCCTTCAATTCTTTTCAATTGGATCGAATGGCAAGCTAAATTAATTAAGGCATTCCCATGTGAGCAAAACTATGGCCAAGCTCTGGAGGACATGTTAAAACGCAAAAGTAGACTTAATGAACCTATAGAAGTATATTATTACGAGAAGCTTGCCTTATTGAACCAATGCAACATATCGGGAAAGCATGCAGTCGAATGTATTATACATGGTTTGACTGATAAAACATTGAAGTCGAGTGCTACAACATTACGGTGTACAGATCCGGAATCGTTGTTACAATTTTTGAAATTTGTGTAAGTATTTTTTGCGTTTAGCGCCATCTATTGTCAAGTATAAAAATCATATACACAGGCTTCGGGCAGAAAATGTTTTTTTTGCTTTTCTAACAATTTACGACGATTTACCAGTAAATGAAATGGATAACTTTTATTCCAGCTAGAATTTCAACGTATAAATTGATAGGTATTAAATTTCTAATCATAATTTATTTTTTGTATGTTCCCTAAGGTCAAATGAAGGTTTTAATGCTATAAAAAAAATGTGACGTGATCACTCAAAAAAACGTTACATTTATTAATTAACAGACCGAAGCCTGTCCGGGCAGCTAGTTAGTCATATAAAATAGTATCAACTAAGGATTTTATTACCATCTAAAGATATAAATGCGTTCATGGTCGGGCTACGAAGTACAACACCTATTACCAAGTTCTCCTAATCCTATAATAAGCAGTCGCGATCATTCACATCTTTTGTTTCACCGCACGGTCAATACGAGTAGCAGCTATTCCGGGTCTATCAGGAATCAAAACTAACGACAGACAACTGTAGCTGCCAACCGGATGTTGCTTTGAGTCAATATGGATGATAAAACTGATAGTAATAGGACTGATAGTGATAATTTTATTAGATAAGATAAAGGAATAATTTAAAGGAGTGCATATATCCAACGTATAATTATTATGATTTTCAATTTTAAGATTTCGACCTGTTTTTAGGGAAAAGTTGATCAGTTTTATGCATCTGATTACCTCGTTGGATATACGCACTCCTTTTAAATTTATCCTGTATGTACAAACTACTGGTTAATTATTTTTGTTTTTATTATTGTAATTATTTTTAAACTGAAAAAAAATATATTTATATATATTTTTGTTATTATTATTTTGATGAACATTTTTTATTGGCTATTCATTTATAGAGTTAACAGGAAATAAATTGTTTGCTTAGTAGGTTGAATTGTTTTTGTTATTATAATTGTCATTATTTTTTTAACTGAAAGGAAATTGTTTACTGAATAATTTTTGTTATTATTCTTTGATAATCATATTTTATAGGCTTAAAAATTTTATAAAGAGTTAGTTATACAATATGATATTAAATTATGCAACCGCTTAACGGGATTAAGATTTAATATACAATGTAGTAATTGTTTGGTGTTCTTTTATTAGAGAGAGTATGGAGAATTGAAATAACCGTGAGAATGGGATGGGTTCAAAGTTTGTCGATTAGCTGGCTTTTTGGTTGCGAGAATGAATGGGTTCGTAACCGGGTTGGTGAAATGTTTCGTACCAAAACAAATGGACATGCGTCTTATTTGTAAGATAAGAGTTTTAAGAGTTTGCAAATAGGACTCTATTCTATAAAGGCGTGATTTTGTAAGCATGGATGTGTTTACAATAAAATTGTTAGTTTCTTTCGGTTTTATTAAATGTTGTATGAATACAATGAGATTCAGTTCGCTTTGTAGGAATAGATGGAGTTGCAGACCAGACATTTTTTTAATGAATACCTCGTCCTGTGAATGATTATTATGTTCATAATGTTTGTACTGTTAAGTCCATTTTTATAATTATTTTGTTATCTTTACTTCCATCTGTAAATAATGCGAGGTGCGACTGACCTGAATGTTAGATTTTTTAGCCATGCATGAGGGCACAAGGTCAGGATTGACGAATAAAAAGTTGTAACTTATATTGTGAATTATTTTGTGTGCGTAATACTGTCTAATTATCGGTTGATTAATGTCATTGTGATGGTAACATTTTAAAAAATAAGGTCTTTTGCACTAAGCGACGCTAGTTGCTGGGCAGGAGAAGATTGTCTAGATATAAGGGTGTATAGCGATCTAGAATAAAAGAGTTAAGCTGAACCCAGGTGTTTTATTTATTACATAGCTTTCAGCGATTCAGAGAATTATTTCAAAATGGCTGCTTTACAAATATACTTGGAACTAAGTCGTTTCACGATCGTTTTATTTAATATGGATTCTCTCATCAAAAGGTGTAAAAATATTTCTACGCTATAAAATAAAGCTTCCAAAATGTTAACCATAACGACATTTTTAGGTACTATTTGTCGGTAGTTTTGAACACACTTAGAACAGACTTCAAAAACACTATGGTACAAATAGAAACTTTACAATTGAATATAATTATACCTCATGTGAGTTCGAATTCAGTTTATTTTCCGCTTTTAAGTGGTTAAAGGTATTTGTTTTTGAAGTCAGTGTTTATTTTTTGTTAAAAGATTGTTTATTTTTCAGTTTTTAGTTCAAATTATCGTAGTATTAGTAATATTCATTATCTCTATATAATTACTGTACCAACAGGTGTGGACTACACTTATTATTATTTATTTATTTATTAATAAAAGGAACATGATAAAAGTATGACATACAACAATGTTCAACAAACCTTTTTGAAGATTTTGATTGATCTATTTGAAGTCTGAGCCAAACACTAAGTTAAGAAATCAGTTTTTTTTTAAGTGGCTGTAGGGTTTTTGTAGTCAGTGTTTTTTTAAAGTTTGTTTTATAAATTAGTCAAAAACTATTAGTTCCAGATTTGGCCACGGGGTCAGATAATGATCATGGCGCTTTAGTATGGAAATGACACATAATGTCAAAAGTCAAAAACAAAAGTGAAACGATACAAAAAATAATTGTAGTCAGGCCAAGTATAATGAACACTCATATTATCTGACCCCATAATCAGAGGTGGTCATAAAAGACGGTGTTTTGATTTCCTAGATACTTTGCACTTTCTCTGTTCGTGTATTACAAAATATTGCGTGATGAATGAACTATTGACATATCTGTGACGTTTCGACCATATGCTCATTCTTCGGTCATGATTGAGTTTTAAAGGCGGTTCATTGACTTCACAATTTTATTGAGTAGGTACTTGATTACTATCGAAATATTAATGTCAATTCGTTCTAAAAGTAGTCGTATATTCAAGCGAAATAAAGTATTTTTCAGGTTGCTTATTAAGTACCTACATATTATAGTGGAAAAAAATATAATTCTTAATTAACTAAAACCGATAAGTTGATTAGGCGCTACAGTGAAACATACTTAGGTACCATCATCAAAATCATTAAGTATACCTTTAGTTTTGGCTTCGCCGTAGTCGGATAAAAATGAGGTTGTATCAACATGTGTCTAGTCATATCATCAGATTGAATATTAACATTAATGCACATACAAGAGATTACCACATAGCATGATGAAGCATATTTTTAGTTCATTGGTACACACATACAGTAATGATTGCCATTTTTAGGATATAATGTGGGTTATGAAATTATCATGATTAGAAACTGAGCAGTGACGCATTTTTGCACGTTACGCTGCAAATCCATTCAAATTCTAAATCGTTCATTCAATTCAGGCTACCATGTAGCACTTTATGAATGTAATCATCACAGACAGCACCCCCCACCGCTTGCTAAGTGCTCTAGCCGAGGAGAAGAAAGCAGTTCCTGTTGTTATCTTCACATCCATGTATGTAACACAGTAAGTATCCCATGGTAAGACTCGGTGTTGGATTGCCTAGTACGAGACGTGCACGTATACGCTTGGCTCTCTCATGAAATACATCCCAGACTAGTGTAAGTCGGACTCGCTCACCGAGGGTTATGGTGTAGGTAGATAATTACAAAGGACAATGTCAGATGTCCATAGCAACTTTGGCTCAATATTAATTTGTCATGGACAGTGAAAATTCTTACGTTTTTTTATGTAGTTTAATGTCAAAATCTTTTCTGTGATTCCCACTTTTACATTGAACTTCTAGAAAAGAAGTTATTCAGACATTTTAATTTGGAGGTTAGGTATAATAGGTATGCATTTTGTAGAGAGTAAATTAAACAAAAAATATACAGTAATTGAATAGTTTAATTCCTTTTTTATACAAGTTAACATTAAACTCTGTTAAAATATATTATTATCTATTAATAGAATGTACACTAACATTCTATTAATAAGAATCGTACTTTACCTCAGAAAGTGAAGTCCATTGCCGTAACAATGATCGGACATCGTCAGATTCAACTAAATGCCGTTTCATCCGGAACACATTTATACCACAATTAATACAACGTTGATGGGACATTGTCACAAAGTGTGAGGTATGGATACAGCACACTTAACACAAACGCAGAGAAATTCGAGAAAGCAACGTACACAGAAAAACACCGACAACAACAAACAAAGCGCGCGCGATCTTGACAGAACAGAAATGCCAAATGCAGCAGACGTAACATATCAGAGTTACCATTACAATTTATAGTTTATTATCGATAAGTTATCGAACACAAGGAAAATAGGTATCTTGTATTTGTTTTTAAAAAAGTAAAAAAAAATACTAAATGTATTGTATGTACGATATGTGTATGTATATATGTACGATTAACGTATTATTTAGGTATATAATGAAAGACAATAATTGTGAGGTGGTAAATTAAAAATAAAAGAGTAAATGGCTTGAATTATTTAGAATAATCGATTGGAATCGATTACAGTGGCAGAACAGGTAAAAACCTGAAACTTTTTTTATTTAAAAAAGAAAAACTAGATTTTCGAGAACATGAATTCAAAATAATTACTTATTAAAATGATTTTCTTTTTGAAAAGTTCTCGAAGCGAACTAAATATTTTTTAATAAGTTAGAATTATATATTTAAATTGTTGTAGGTAAAAACTTTGTGTCCGTGTGAATTTAGTATTAAAAGTTGTGTAGGCCGATATCTGACATTGTCCTTTATGGTTTTCAGTGTTTTGTCTATATTTGTAGTTAACTTTTAAATCTGGCAAGAAAACATTGTCTATGTTAGTCTTCTTGCCAGATTTCATAAAAGTTCTAAGTCAACGTGAAGTTCCGACCCTATAAATTTCAATTCTGTGAGAGTGTCGTAATTATTTTTTGCGGTATAAACGGCCGTATCAACTTTTAACGTTAATTTAGATGTTTGATTTTTTCATAGGTTCAGCAAACTGTAAACCTGAGTATAATTATGATTTTAATTTGAAATCTAAAACTCCACGCGTTTTTTAGATCAACGCTCTACTCAGCGGACAACGAATTGATCCAATAGGTAATGGGTTTTCTTCCGAGGTACAGAATCGTAAAAAAAATGCAGCACTCGTTATTTTAGATATTTATTATTATAGATTAGACTCTGAATAGTCATCATCATAGCCAAGCCTTTTCCCAAGCTATGTTAAGGACAGCTTCCGGTCTTACTAGAATTAGCTGAACACCGTACTTTACATAGAGCAGGCGGCCTGACCAGTACAACTCATTCTACTGGGTAGCACAGTATCCTTTATTAACACTGGTCGTCAGAATTGAAATGACTTAACGACTGTCAAAGATCACTGAATGAAAGTCGGGACCAACGGCTTGCTATCTGAGGCATGAAGAGGTCTAGGCACTACAAATGTTCACTCATTTATGGACACACCGCGGCGAGCACGGCTTGTCCTTTTTTATTGGTCAAACGGTATGACTTACACTTTTATTTATTTATTATTATTAAAGATGGACGCATGATGGAAGGGACCAAAGGCTAATTAAGCTTTTAAATGGCGGTAAAGTATGATTTCTCTATGTGACCCAGAAAAATATGGATTTATATCTTTTAATTGGCAGTGTAGATGTAATAGTAGGCGTTATGTTCTTTGTATATATTACTTCGTTTATCGAACGATTGGTAATTATGTATTATGTAAGTATTTTCTACTGACCTCTGGTTTTGAAAAGCTCTGTACTATGATTATTTGACCTCGAATTTGAAAAGTATCGTTGCAATAAGTTGTTCTCTCCTTAAGGTACGTACCTACTTAAGTTTTTGTTTTTGGGGTCCCCCTACCCAAAGGGTAAAAAGACTCCGCTGTCCGTCTGTCCTTGGGCCTTAATTAGGGTCCTGTGCAGTAAAATATTTTGAAATCGCACTACACGCGAAAAGTGTTGTCAGACCGAAAAAATATTTGTACAAATCAAATTGGTTACATCCCATGTAATTTTTCTATTTTATTTTATTCAAAAACTTACTATCAATGTGGTTTGCACATTACTAGTAGGTATTCTTATTAACCCCTCGTGCTAAGCTAAATTGCTTGTGTTACGAGTGGATTCACGTGGGTAGTGGAATTGGTGGGAATCGAACTCACAACTAAATGATCGCAAGTCCGAAGCTCTAGCCATTACGCTTCCGCCGCTTTATTTATTTATTGAGATTTCTCAATAGATAATTATATTTTGCGTCATTCGCTATTGTTTGTTGCCACTTACAGCTTCACTACGATTCTTACTTTGACTGGAAGATTTTGATCTTGGCTTCAAGCAGCTCTCGCTATTTGTTTCAACTTACAAACGATTGGACTTTGACCGTGAGGAAGTAGAGAGTGCAATTCGGTCGCAAAAATTCTGCACTAATATTATCCTCTGTATTTGCCTGTTCTTTTTTAAATGAATCGCAGAGATCGATCTTCAGGTATTGCATTTTTTTATGTCAATGTGATGTTTGTAAATAAATGCGAGCTTATAATTGACCCCACTGCTGGGCACTCAAGCATCATCCGATATAGAGAAAGAATGGTCATTGCGGGTAGGCGATTTCAGAACCTTTTTTTTTGGATCCACTCATTGCTCTACCGACAACAAATGTAATTTGCTGAGTACGACGGGTTATCAAGAACACTAGTAATGTGCGACACACATTGCCACTAAGATTAAAAAAAATGATTTGTGACCGAGTACATGATAAAGAAGAGTTTGAGACCATTGAAATTAAACTACTTTAAACGGAATCGCGGTTTATTTTGATTTTAGTTCCCGACGTTTCAACACCTTTGCAGGTGTCATGGTCACGGGCAGACTGAGATGGTATTCGTCTTGACAAGATATGTTGCTCGTTCTACCTTCACGATTTTATAATTTAATTTACTTTTAATTTTACTTTTAATTTTAATCGTTTGTGTTCCGACCTACGCAATATGAGCTCACAGTGTCTTGAAGTCTTGCAGCGCTGCTGTTGGGATTGGTTTTGATTTTGTGTATGTTTGGATCCCAAGTAGGTGATATGTTCCAGCCATCTTCTTTTTCTTTTGAGACCACATATTTTACGGAAAAATAAATAAATTGCCTCAGTGCGACAGCCTAAATAAAACCTGTCAATCAAAACAAATCAACGTACAGCCGCAATAAAAAATACTGTCTATAATAAACAGACTATTAACAGTTGCTTATAACATTACGGACATACAAACAAACACGTTTGTAAGTGAGCATTACGTAAGTATGAACTCTGCACCAACCGTGCCTTAATTACGATGTAGCTTATGTAATAATACGAAAAATTTCGTACATGTAACAAACTGCCGTCCCATCTTAGTTTCTATCACGCTTCTCCAATTATGTTTGGACTCTGAACGGATATAATCAACGGTACAAAGTCCTTAAAATATTTCTTGGAGCTTTCGTAATGATTTGTAGAATTGAATTATTTGAGTCTGGGTTGTGGTTAGTGACCATGACTGCTAAGCCCAAGGTCGTGTGTTCAAACCCAGAACAAATCTTTGTGCGATGAGCACGATCATTTAATTTTGTTCTGTGTCTGGGTGTAATTTACCTATTGATAATATATGTACTAGCTGCCCGGACAGACTTAGTTCTAACAAAAGTTAATAGTAAAATTAATTAAAATGTAGGAACATAACGTTTTTGATTTCAGATTGTGAGTTGGTGTCATTCGCTTTATTATATTCTGTATTGTTATACCATTTATTGAAAGTGTTTAAAATTACATAGTACATATAAAACAGTGGATCCCGATGTCTATACGCATACATCTTTTACTACAGAACGAATTTCAATGAAGACATTCAGCAATAGAAAGCGTGATTCAATTCAGTTTTTGTGAATAACTATATTTCTTTATTACTGTGCTATCCGTGCAAAGCTGAGGCAGACCCGCTAGTAATATTATAAACGGTGAAATGTAATAAAATGTAATAAAATAGCATAGGCACATTTTTTTAACAACCCATACATTGCTCCGAATTCAAAGTATGTAGCTAAAGCACTTGTGTTAAGGAATCAGAGACAACGAAGGTAACACAAACATCCAGACCCGAGACAACGTACAAAAGTATTGTTTTTTATTCTACATGGATCCGTCTGCGGATCAAACCCGGGACCTCAGAGCTAGTGACACCTTGAAAGCCTTGTGTGTGCGACACACGACCACAGAGGTCGTCAAACTTTTATAAAAATAATTATATTTCATAGTACCTACCAAGTATTCGACTAAAAGTCAACAGTACTTTAATTAACACCACAAACACCTCTACAAATGCGAAATTCCAAACCCACGCCGGATTCAGATTTAACAAAAATAATAATACCTGCCTATGAATGTCCCACTGTTGGGCAAAGGCCTCTTCTCATAAAGAGAAGAAATGAGCATTGATCACCACGCTTGCTCATTGCGGGTTGGCGATTTCAGATTCAAATTTTGGACATCTAGGTTGTTTTCCTTGTTTGTAAAATATGTCCTAGAATGATTAAGAAAGTAGGTAGGTACATATAACTGTGAAAAAGTCACATTGGTACTTGTTTGGCCTCGAACCTGCTACCTTGTGCATACGACTCGGGTCATTGAACCGCTAGGCCACCACGACATTTATTGAAATAAACATTACCAATGCCATTACCATTAGATTCAACATTACCAAATTTTAATGTTGATTCCAAATTAACTTGTTAATGATGTGCCAATCGTAGTCCGTCCAAATTGTTCTTAAACTCTTCACTGTATACTTCCGTATGAGATTGAATTCTGAGAACTAGAAAGCAAAGATTTATTCAATTCTTTAATTTTTTAAATCCTTCATTCAATTTAATTAACATAACTACTCGTATTTGTTATGTAACGAGAATGATTCTTTGAAATACTTTGAGGCCGATTTTAAGTTATCATTACAGTGCATTAAGCACCGATACATGATTAATTTAAAAGGTGTGCGTATATTCTACTAGGTAATCAGGTGCTTAAAACTGATCAACTTTTCCCACAACACATACCTAGGTCGAAAAATTAAAATTGTAAATCATCTTTCATACAAACATAAGTCATTGTTTGTTTGTATTGATAAGGCTCCGAATCTACGAAACCGATTGGAAAAATTCTTTGACTGTTAGGAACCTACACTATCTGGGTGAAATAGGCTATTTTTTTATTAGCTTATGCTGTCCTACTTCTGAGCAAAAGCCTCCTTCAAAACCTTATCCCGCACCATATCGAACCAGCCCTCACAGTATGCGTCCAAATCATCGCGCAACCTGTACCGGCTTCGGCGCCGTCCATCTGTTGGCTCCAATTGCGTAGAGACCTTCACCCAGCGGACATCATACAGCTGACGTGTCGCGCCCCATCCACCTCAGCCTGGCCGACTATATTGCAGTTAAAAAAAAATTAAAACTGCGGGCGCAGATGCGGGAAATAGCTCACACTCTGTTTTATAATCAGAATCAAATGTCAGAACTGACGTACAAGCTATTGGAATGTATGTAATTTTGGCAATTTAGTCTACTGGATTAAAAAAAAATTGAGAGGTGTCAAGGGACACCCGGATGGAACGAAGTTACTTTCGATTAATAAGTGAAATATTTTTTTTTATTTTCTATAGGTATCTATTATCAAATAAAATGTTAATCTAAAAAAACTTAATCAGTAGGCTCAATATTAGTAATAATCAATTAATAATTTATCAAGAAAGAGAGAGAGAGAGACAGTCAGAGAAACACGCGCACGCCGCACGGCTTACAACTATAGCAAAAAGTGTATTTACAACTTTTGGTCTTAATTTTTTCCGTCTAGCCCCTTTTCGCAACGCGAGTTAAGGAACTTCGTTCCAAAACATAATCTTAAAACTACATATTATTAAGCCACCATCTCCACGCACATAACTTGCATGCCTTTAAAATATGAAATCCATTAAGAAATACTCAAATAATGTCAAGATTAGACACCCATTCTAAATCACTATTCTACTAAGTTACGTAACTTAAAAACAACATACAACCGTTTAAAGTCGGTTAAAAAACTTGACTGTAGTGTGGGTGGAATAACTACAGGTCATCACAGAACTAAATCGTCGACATTGTAAAAATAACTTTAAACTTAGAAAATAAAGTTGAGAATAGACTAGCTGTGTTTTTTGGCGTTTGGTTTTTCTTTGCGATGTGCGATGACCCTATCTTTTTATTGAATTTTGCGAAGAGTAATCAAGTCATTAAGCCTGTGTCATCGTGATAAGACTTCGGGAACGGAAATAACGCAGACAAAACAACGGGGATGAAGTAGTATACGTCATAATCTGTCTCAAATACTTACACTCGGTAATTGGTATGTCAGACATAGTCGGACGCGTAATCTTTATGCGCACAGTTGGACACGCAACACTGCGCGTGCGCATACCAATTATAATGCTACGTTAACTATACACAGTAATACACTGAGTGTAAACACGAGCGTCCGAATATTGAACTTTGTTATACTAGCTTTGGCCATCACATTTCCCCTGACTCATCATCACCTCTATACACCCACATTCCTGTGCCACAAAGGCTGAAAAGCCGCAGAAACTTCGTTGGGAACGTCCTTCCTCTACCATCCGAAAGCTCACTGATAAGACCCAGACTGTGGCAAATCAACTCCACCTTACCTGACCCCTTTGTCCCACCGCAAGAAAATCTCCCTGCAGGACATGGGCTACCTTGGCCAACCTGGAAGTCTCTAAACCGACTTCGGACTCAAGTTGGCTGAAGCAAAGATAATTATAATCTGTCTAAGTGGGGATACGTTGACACATCTAATCTTAGATGCAGATGTGGTATTACTCCCTGTTATCTTGTCCTTCGTGCCCTAACACCTGCACGCTGGACGATTTAATGAAGGCTACCGTAGCAAAATTCTGGGCTGACACAATATGATTGCCATCGACACGATAAGAAGAAGAATCATCATCCCCTTTTCCCAAGGTATGTTGGGTTCGGCTTCCAGTCTTACCGGTAAATACCGTATCTTACATGGAGTGACTACCTATCTGACCATCACAACCCATTGCTAGGTTGCACAGTGTCCCAAGTCCGCTTGTCAGAAATGTAATGACTTAACGACTGTCAAAGATCATTGTATGACAGTCGGGACCGTGGACAGTGTTGTATGATAATATCGGTGTCTTTAAAAATGGTCACCCATCCACTGACCAACCGCGGCGAGCGCGGCTTAATCTTTATTATCGATCAAACCGTAAGGTTTACACTTAACCACGAGCCCCTAACTATACACGTATTATTACCTAACCGCCAACTTTTGTTGTTGTGCCTACAATATTTTAGGCCGTTAGTATTCTGAGTGGCCATCCTCAGACAGATATAAATGTGACTCTCTCTAAGTGAAATCTGAGGGGCACTTATATGACCGTAATTGAATAAACGTTAAATTTTAAGTAGGCATTTTAGATAATGTTCTTTGAAGCTTATTTAAGTATTTGTTAAAAGATGAATTGCTAATTGCCACTGGACGACGTGCTGCAGGTACAGTCAACAGCAAAAGTAGATGATGAAAGAATAAACTAAAATAATAAATCATAAATAAACACACGAAATAAAAATAAACAAATATAAAAAATTGAAATCTAAAATGATGATGAATTGAGTCTGGAGACTTTTGGAGTCGAAACTGATCAGAAATTTTTACTATAATAGTAAATGTTTGGTATAATCACAATAACACACTTTTAAATCCGACGTCACACAGTTCTGACGCGAACTCCGTTGATTAGTATTGAATTTCTGATTTTGATCATCTACTTTCGTCGCTTACCTATATTATGTATTACAACACCGCGAATATGCATTTTCCTAACTTTACATGACGAACAAAAAACTATATGAATTTGTAAAAAAAAGCCAGTTGAGCCATTTGAGCATTTATAATTCATATTATCTCCAATAAATGAAAACTGAATAAAGAACTGGCTTTTTTTTGCTGTTGACTGTACAATACTCAGAGGAGTAAAAAAAAACAATAAAAATAAATGCGTCAAGCCACGTTACGTTTTGTTTGGACGAGAATTATCCCCCTGTTTAGTCTGTCACACAAACCACTTTTAACCTAATTACTGCAAACAGAGGATACATTGATAATGGATTTCAAATAATTAAATTCAAAGCTTAGGATTTACCATCAAGTTCGATTAGCAGTGAGAGACGCCATTTGGGAGCGCTAGGGTTCTCCATTATCCACTGAACTGATTATAACGCGCTGGATTAGTGGGGGTTGCACAATACTAGTGTTTTTGTTAACCCCTCGTGCTTAAAGCTTGTGTTACGAGTGGGTTCTCGATAGATTTCGAACCGGCTACTACATGATCGCAAGTCCGACGACCAAGCCATTAGGCTATCGCCGCTCTTAAAATCATTAGATTGCAAACATAGATAGGCATGTATTTTTCTTATTACTACAAATATTGAACTACTATTGTCGAATAGGATAAAATTATAAGTCTGTGATGTTAACTGACAGACATATTACAGCTTAATAAATCTATTCTCTGAGCTATCTTCTAGAATGGCTGGATCAATTCAGCTAATTGATTTTTCTTTATGTTCCATATTGTCCACGGAAGTTTAAAATAGGTACTATACAAAAAAAACATGATCACTCGAAAAAAGTTATATTTATTCTTTTGACAGAACGAAGTCTTATAAAAAAAACTTGTCGGTCCAATCGTCCTCCATCGAGTTTGAATAATATTAAAAAGGTATACCTAATTTGTTGCTAGTTATGTCGGGCAGCTTGCATGACGGGGGGCATATTGTAGTGTAACATAAAGGGTGTTGCATTATATCAGGCAAGTCAACCATATTAAGTGCTGTTCTCTGAAGTCAAGATGGCCGCCTGCCGATGGCTGAATTCTCTCAATTAAATCCCCTTGTGTACTGCTGAGTGCTGACGTGTGTAATAGAACAGTTGTATAATTACAAAATTTGTATGGAATTGTCCCTTTAGCGAGAAGTAGCCTTGTCTTTGATTTATTGACAAATATTGGTAGTTGGTTTCGTGTCTAACCCTTACTAATATTATAAATGCGAATGAACTCTGTTCGTCTGGCTATGCACGCCTAAACTACTGAGCCGATTTAAAGGAAAATTGTACAGAGATAGTTTAGTGCCTGAGAAAGGACATAGGCTACTTTTTGTCGCGATAATAGACACCAACGCGGAGTCGCTGGCTACAGCTAGTTAGAACTACAATATAGTTCCTAGTAATTTTTTAGCCATTTTTTTTAGGTTTGAGCTCAGAAAACTCAAAGAAAAACTCTATGCAGCACCGGCAGGAAGTCTGACGCCCTAACTATCGTTTTAATTATTGTGGAAATTATACATAATTTTTTTTTTTTCCATTATTACACAGCCCTTTAAAACGTAAGAAAACTTGAGTGTTTGATTAATAAACATTGTATCTTCGTGGATTAGCAAAGAGCTACTAAGGGCCTATTAGGTACTTGATGAACATACATAAATTTTCCATTCAAATGTACTTTATAACATTTCATACACATGCGTGAGAGAAAGGGCTTGAAGTGATCGGTTATTTTCCGTAACTTGCATAGTTCGTGAAGCAAGCGATGGTAAAGATTACTACACCATGTTTTTATGGCATTCAATGTTAAATGAACAAGATTTTGATGCTTAATAGGAAACGTGGGTGTACTTTTTGAAAGATTTGTCCTGTGGGAATGCCAGTAAGTATTTTTTCCTCATTTGTTGAAGTGATTTTAAATAAAAACTAGAACGTTCCAGAACTAATAAATTTTAATTTTCTTCTGTTGAGTATTCTTAAAAAATAAACTTCTCAATAATATTATTCAACACGGATGTATTTTATGTTATTGGATCTGCATTCTATTCACATTTATTGTGATATATTAAAAGTATGCTTGTCAAGCATGTAGGTATGTTTGTCCACACTTTGATGGGACCGCAACTATTGAACGGATGTTTATTTTTTTTATGTTTAAACGACGCCCGCACTAAGGAATTTAATTCTTGTGTCGCGGGGGTTTCACAAACATTCAAATCACATGCACAAAGAACACCCAGCCTTGGAACAAGTATCTGTGGATCACACAAATGCTTGTCCCATGCGGGGATCGAACCCACAGCACGTCGCGCACAGTTGTAATTAGCGTGGTGACCTATACCACTCGGCCATCCGTGCAGTCAGAATTGAAAAGATTGTAAACATTTTATTAAAATTAACTAGCTGTTTCCCGCTGCTCCGCCCGCGGTCTCAATTTTTTTTTATATTTTTTATGTAAGCTATCCCATCTTTCAAGTTGGATCAAACTGCACACGGTGTGTAAATTTGATTAAAATCAAAAAAAGTTTTGGAGTTCATCCCGGACAAACATCGTGACACTGAAATTATAAATTATACCTATAGGTAATAGATTGAAAATCTATTACCAAAAAGAGCTAACCCAACCCGCAATGAGCCGTAGTGATCAATGCTCATCCCTTCTCTATATGGGAAGAGGCCTGTGCCCAGCAGTAGGACGTTTATAGGCCGGCATTATTATTATAATCTTTATCATAATCATCATTAATAGTAATCATAAGAGTGCTTGACGTTGAGAATTATAAAAGTCATTGAATCACTAATTGGTGTATTGTAAACATACACAACCACAAACAATGTTTATATATTCTTCAAGAGATATGCCACAATGTATGTGAAGGCTATTTTAAGAATCTTGTCATTTTAAATTGATTATAAGTTGCATTTACTTACGAGTATCTGTTTGGATAGAAGATGATGCTTGTAATATTAAAACTGTTAAGGAGTCTATTTTAGTAGCCATGTTGACTTAAACAATTATAGAAATCGGTACAGTGGTTTATTCAAGACAGTGTAGCAAACCAACTAACTCCTCAAACTTTTATTAAATTAGAATCGTTTATTATCGATTTTCTTTATCGATTCCGAAATTAGAAACAAAAAAGAAGTAAAAGCAGTTGCTAAGCGAATAGCCTTAGGCCCAATATTTTTGATCCAGAGTTAACTCAACCAATGGTTAAATATGCTAACGATTCACAAACAATCAAAACTCGTTTTGTTTGTCTATCAAAGGGTCATAAGTCGGAAAGTTAATTATTTAACCATTTGTTGATATAAAAATGGATGAATAACTCGTTTTACCGAAGTTCGAAACTATTAGTTAGGATATTTAACTATTGATTATGTCTTTTTGTTCTTCCTAGGAAAAAAGTACCCATCTATTACAATATTCTGTCTAAAAAAAAACTTTGAATGTTCAATTACTTGGACACAAGCGATTCCCATACTTCAAGATAACGACTTAACAATTATGCCACAGTTAAATACAAGTCGTTTATTTGAAAGCCGTCTTTATGACGCAACACAAAAATTGTACCAACTACAAAATTGTTACCAAAACCGGCCTATACAAAAGCAGAGGTGATCAACCTTTGGAACAACCCTTTTTTTGGATTGTATTATTCGTTGTTTTTAGAATTGTTTATTTTACTAGGTTATTTAAAAAAAATACAGTTTAAAACAAGTGTTATTTTCAAATCAATAAAGTTAAAAATACTTGTTTGGAAAAACTATTCTTCTTCCTTTCCATTTCAGAATATTTCACAAAATATTGTTCGTAAAGTCGGGTGTCCGTTCATAATGCACTGTCCACGAGCAGCTACGGGAAGGGCGCGGGGGTGAGTGATTCCTCGGACGGAACCGTTCAGGTCCGTGGACATATCCTCCTCCAGCATCTGCACACTAGTCTGAATTCCACTTAATATTAGAAAGTATGAAGTGCTTTACATCTCAAGACATTTATTTAGACAGGTACAGAAAGTACCAGTAAGAAAAAAAAATATTATCTCTAAATAAGTGTGCCCGACCAAAGGTTGAGTTCCTCTGCCGAGTAAAGGTTAATAATGGTAGCAAGTGATCTGTACGTAGTTTTACCACTTTCTCTGACCACTGCGTCGTGATATAATATTATATTTAACACGTCAGTTACAATGTTACTAAGTATGTATGTATGTAATATGTATGTTTACATAAGTATGTCATTCTTGAGATGTAAAGCACATGCCGTAACCATTGCGTGACACAGGTACCTAATATAGGTATTATAAAGCGGAATGCGCCCATCTCTGAAACGAATTTAAAAATGATAGGCCTAATTATGAGACATAGCATATGTTAAGCATAAGCATAAGCATAAGCATGCGCTTACAGTCTTATTCATAAAAATCCCTTATAATAGGTTTTAAACACTCATTAAAATGCTCATTTGAACTAATAAACCTTTTATAAAATTGTCTATTCATAAACGTTCAATAAACCCGTCATAGTTAAGATGTCGTTATAACACGTTTTAACGCGTTTTAACGTGATTAAGTTGTCGTTCTGATGAATCCATAGATTAAATAGCCAAAAAAAGGCAAAAAAAAAAAAAGTTTGACAACGTCTCTTGTGACGTTTGGAAGACTTCTTGTGTTTCGTTCACGTGTTTATTTTTTGAAGAAAATTGGATTTCCTTGTATTTTTTCTTGTGAGTACTAAGTACAATAATTAATGGAAAACCAAAAAAATATAAAGAAAAGGCAAATAAGCGAAAATTGGCTGGAGGAAGTTATGGTTAGTTCAACAATTTTCGTTAAGGTACACAAGTGTTTATTTACATTTATTTTCGTTGATAAATTGATGGCCTATTTTATTTCCATAGAATTTATTGATGGATTTGGTGAAAACACGACTACACGATTTTTTTAATATCTACTTCCCAGCTCCTTGCAAATAACACTTAACTTCAACCAACTAACCATTAGACGGTTCGGACGCGAAAACAGCTGTTGTATACATTTGTCGGCCATATTACTGTTTATTAAAGGTATAAACCTTTCGGTCCGGTCGACCCTGTTATAAGTTACGAAGCCGCTATTGAATACTTACAAAGCTTTTTAGCGATATTGAACGTTTATGAATAATGCTTTTCGGGATTCTCATTATACCTAGCAAGCTAATAAAGCTATTTTAACTTTTTATGAATAAGACTGTTAAACTACTTGTTCCAATAAAATATACACTCAAAGTTGACTCGATAATTATTGGAAAAATATTAAAATATGTAACAATCTATTAAACATAATTATTATGACCTAGAAATATTTCCTGACATTACGGTAAAACCCAGTTTCACAATATGAACTATCGAGTAGGTACCTAAGTATTGACATTATTCTGAGATATTGACAAATAAACAAATAAATAAAAAAAAACACTAACAACTTCCGTCCAAAGAGAATATATATTTAAATATGAATTAAAAACTACAAAGGACGACATCAAAAAGCCTATAATTCCGACATACATTAACAATTGATGAAAAAAAAACTTGTACAGACATTTCATCGATATCAAAGGACATGACTAGCGTAGAGGATGTTATCCTCTACGCTAGTCATGTCCTAGTGACGTGTGTCATGAAAAATTTATCACATCGAGTTATTTATCAATATTTTTTTTTCAGTAAAATTTCAGGTTATTTGTAACATGGATTTGGGAATTATTTACTTGATACGCTGGAAATGATTACTTTTAAAGGGTACCAACTTAAAAAAATATGGCGATCAATCTAAGGTGAGTATCCATCCCATTGGTATAGAAAAAAAACTAAGATGTGCATAACAAGGTCAGTGTCTTAAATCCGTCCTCAAAATATGACAGAACAAATTCAGACATTTCAATTGGCATATCAAAAAGTTCAGACGCTGCTCTGTAAAAACAACTTTATTTCACGCTGATAAGGTATAATTTGCAAAAAAATATTTTCGTTTAAAAATATCACAATCTACGTGTAATAATAGAAGATTTTTGGCTGCGACTTTTGTTCGAGACTATTAAGCTATATCGATAGATCAATGATCCACCAATAAAATAACGTTAAAGTAGTCTTTATAACAAGTTACATAAGGTTGAATATGGCAATACATAATTTGTTAGAAATATCGATTTCACGTCTGTACCCTAGTGTGTTGCCTCTGACACGGTTTAACTAAGTTTTAATTAATATTAACACATCGCAACTCACGAAGTTTCGGTTTTGATCGAAGTTCTTTAAGATTTGTACGCTTGTTAA
This sequence comes from Plusia festucae, assembly GCA_950381575.1. Lineage (NCBI taxonomy): Eukaryota > Metazoa > Arthropoda > Insecta > Lepidoptera > Noctuidae > Plusia > Plusia festucae. The sequence continues at coordinate 2,376,102 of OX494430.1, read as the reverse complement.
CTTATTCTATGAAGTATGTTTTGCAACTATTATAGCTTCGATTGCATTTGATTGCAATTTCATATTTTAAATGAAAAAGTTTAATTAAAAAAATATAAAAAAGTCAAAACTGGCATCGCAAATAAACATATTTTTCCTAAAATATATAGTTATATAACATAATAATAATATTAATTATTTAAAACAACTCAAAACTCAGAAATAAAATGTTTTAATTTATCAAGGAATTCGAAATAATACCAATAAAATTTATTGTATTGGCATTTGAAAAATAAATACCAATATGTTTCAGTTCCATTTTCAAATTTGTTTTATCTTTTTAATACTGCGTAGTTTTCAATCAAAATCAAAAAATACTCCAAACTATAACGAATTCTAAAAACGACACAATAATTAATTTAATATTGAGCGAGTTACAAGCATTCCAATATTGCTAATTTGACAGAGATAGCGGTAATGTTTTGTGACGTCAATATTCAGTTCTCCATACTAGATACAAGCACCTATACTCATCTGGGGCTGCCCCGTACAAGTCGTCGTTTTGCGAAAACGAGATAGAGCATGCGACATCAACTTTAAAAGCTTATAAACTTATATAATTTTGCATATATTTTTGCTATTTTTTCGCAATTTTGCTTCAATTTACGACTATTTTTCGAAACATTTGTCAGAAATCAATTTTTCGATAGTAGTCAAATACCCAATTCTAAGAAACTGGTCGGTGAGGTGAACAGAAGGGCCGTAGTTAAAACGTATTAAATAATATTAACCAGTTAAATATTTAGTTAAGCTGCCGTGCGTAAGCGTGACTCAGTTTCACACGTCGAAACCCAAACAAGGTTTACTTTGAGTAATTGTTTGGTGTGTACACAATGGTTTAAGATGGCGCAAATCAAATTGTCCACAAGCAATTTTCTAAAAAAAAAAACGATTTTACTCACGACTAATTTTTATAAAGTTAAACTTATTTACGCACGCTAGACTCGAGGAGTAAGGTCGCGAACTCGTGACGAAAGCGTTACGAAATGTGTGATCGGAGAAGACGAACGGAAGCTGAGAGGGTCATATATAGAAGTTAGTGAAGGTAGAAAGACACACATCAGTAAGTTCGTAAGTTCTGAGGTAACAAACATAAAAAAAAATACAGTCGATTTGAGATCCTCCTCCTTTTTTTAAATCGGTTAACAAAAGCTTAAACACCGTCGCAATGACAGCCTTAAAATAAAATCCTAGTTATGTAATGTAGGAACCATTATACAACTAAAAGGTGCCACACCTTCTTAATTAGCTAATCCCAATTAACCAAAGTAACCCGAGACTAAATATTAGTTTGCAAATTATATGCGTAACGCAATACTAAATCAATACTAGGAATTTAATTCAGTATGACGTTTCATATTGCAAAGGATTTAGAACTTAATGTTGTTGGAGCTAAAATCCAAAACCCAATGGTTTTGGTCTCGAGTGACCTAAAGGAGTGTTATGTTGTTTAGTATGTGTGCGTGTGTGTGTTTATGTGTCTATAATGTTTTACGCACAGAATGATATAGCTATGCGTTCTAGATAAAAATTTGGTAATACATTGTTTTTGTTTTTTTTTTTAAACGCACTAAGGAATTTAATCCTTGTGTTGCGGGGAAAGTTGTATGGTATTTGAATTAAATTCTATTATCTATTGTAAAATAAACAATAGCCAATCCCAATAGCAATAATTCCTTCAAGTCTGTCTATATTTGCAGAAGATATTTCGTAAAAAAAACAAGAAACTACGAATTATCTAACTCGTTTTAAATCTATCTCCAAAACTATATTTTATGGTTTAACATAAACTAAACTCTAAGAAATCTATTTAAGTACTAGGAACGCATTAGCTTTAGAAAATAGGCATTACATGGGTAGGATGACGTAAGTGCGATGGGTTACGCGCCGTTACGTAATACCTAAATACATAAACACCATTATATATTACTTGACTATTCCGATACTTAACAATTCCGATATTTATGGTAAATATAAAGCATAGCGTCATGATGATGATGAAAATCTGTGTGATTTGGGCCCAGTTTTTTGCCCACCCTACGCCGCGTCTTAGGATCAGTCTGGCGACACCTGACGCGAGTTTAACATTTTTTACCCACCCCAGAAAGTGCACAGCGCCATTAAAGAAGTTTTCACTTAAAAAAATGACAACTTCGTTCATGACACTCCCATTTATTGTACTTAGGCCCAGATTTTTGATCCCGAGTTAACCAATGGTGAAATATGCTAACTAAATGGCTTCAAATTTCGGTAGAACGCATTCATAAATTTTTAGACTAACAAATGGTTAATTCGTTACCTCTACAACTTCATTGACCGTTTGATAGACTAACAATTGATGAAAAAACGCGTTTTGAAACCATTAGTTAGCATATTTAACTATTGGTTGAGTTAATTCGGGATCAAAAAACTGGGCCTAAGTACAATAAAAGGGAGTGTCACGAACGAAATTGACATTTGTTTAAGTGAAAACTTCTTTAGCGGCGCTGTGCTCTTTTATGATGGGTAAAAAAATTTAAACTGCGTCAGGGGTCACGTGACTGATCCTAAGACGCAGCGCAGGGCGCTTGCGCGAGTGTGAGGTGTCATCCGGTGTCAGCATAGAAAGAATAATTATCTCAATGGGAGTCAGTGTAATTTTTTGAAGTGAAAACGTCTTTAGCGTTGTGCAAAAATATATGTAAAATTCGCTATTTTTTATTTGCTACTTTTCAATTGTCTTCTGCCGATACTCCCGGAGTGCAACCCGTTGTATTTTTTACTTGCTTGTCTATTGGTTCCCTAGCATATAGTACCTTGTCAAATGTACGATTAGTTGAGGTCAGGGTCTCCCAACGTATTTTTATCGGTTTGAGGCAAGCCAATAACCCATCATACACTTTTCAACGCATAATTATGTCAATTTGATACTTGAATACGTAACTAATGGCAATTTAGCAATTCAATACCGAAGACGATTTGAAATATTTGCGTGGGCATTGTACTGTTATTAATGTTTCTTGTTTTTGCGATATGTGTGGTCTCCTGCTGTCGGGAAAGTAAATACGGGCCAAGTGTGAAATAGACTCGCGCACTAAAGGGGTTCAGTACCGCTTTTTACAAAAACGGCGGCGCTTTAAAAAAAGGTTTGTTGTATGGAAGCTCCCTCTGTGCTGACACCGGATGACATCTCACACTCGCGCAAGTGCTCTGCACTGCGTCTTAGGCTCAGGTCTTAGGTATTTTCGATCAGCCAAACAAAAACAAAAGGCTGCTCGGATTGCCGAGTGGTATAGCTACGGGTTCGATCTCCGCATGGGACAAGTATATGTGTGATCCACAAATGCTTGTTTCAAGTCTGGGTGGTTTTTCTTTTGTTACGTCAATTAACAAACATATCGTTAATTAAACTACTTTCACTGTTAAATGCACTTGACCGAATCACCTAAACGAATGTTTTGAAAGAAAACTGTTGTTGTACATTATACATTTGAATATTAATATAACACGCAATCGGAATATATAATATGGCGCCAAAATTTTAATGGTATTTCAATGGCCTCCGCGGGTCGCAGTAAGTTGTTTGTAGAATGTCTAATTTTATGTCACATTGTTTAGGAGCTCAAGGTCACAACATTACTAACAGTGTGTGAGTATAGGAATTGACACATAGAGACTGTTTTAGTAATTTTCCGACTAAGCGAAGAAGTAATTTGTTGTTGTTCTTGTGTGAGTCGTCGAATATTGAGATTCATCCCAAAACGGGTAGGCCATCTCATATGCGGTTTTCAGTAAACGATAAGGGTTTTGTTTGTTTAAGATAATTATACTTACTTATTGATCTTTAATTTTTTTTGTACCTATAATTAAAAGAAAATAAAATCCTGTAAATTTGAAAAAACACTTCGCTAGGTGCAGATAAAAAATCTCCTAAAAGTGCGTCAGAAAAAAAAACAATCTCTGCAAAGAATCGAACATGCAACCCCTAAAAAAGGCCCCGACCCTTCACCATAAGGCTACAAAAATCCCTCACATAAAAAAAACCTTGAGAAAACAATTAGTTACATAGTAGAATCGCCATTTTTTATGCAACCACAGACAATAGTTGATCAGACCTGTGTTGTAAATAAATACATAACTCTGAATACATTAACATTTATAAAAATAATTTTAATATTGTAATCCATAAAATTACTAAGAAATTGCACAGTAAGTCCCTGACTCAGAGATATGCATGTTTGAGGAATTGTTGCTACAAAATTAGTGAATTAATTTTGATTATACATTTCTTATTCTCTGTTACTAGTGATATGGTCCTGCTATGCTGCTCGGGTTTATAATGATAACCGTATGTTTTTTGAATAAAAAGCAGTCTTCTTCTTCTAAGGCCTGCCACACACGGGCAGATTGAAGCAGTCGAGATCGACTGCTTCAAGCTGCGACTGTATAGTGAACTACAGACTTCTACGTACGTACATACACGAACCGATCAAGCAGTTGCAACTACTTCGGGCGGTTGGTAGCACGGTGAAATTTCATCATGCGATCAAGCGGTCGTCAGGCATACACTGACTGCTCGAGCTGTCGACTGCTCTCACGCACTTACCTCCGCCCTAACTCTTCATTCCACGCGCACGCTCCCGCCCGCACGATTAGTTTGTTTATTGAGAACAATGGACGACAACGATTCGACAATTATTTGAAACTAGCTTCTACCCGCGACTTCGTCTGCGTGAACTTCAGAATTTGGTCCAAACCGAAATTAAAAATGTGAAAGTAATAAAAACTGGCATTAAATTTTCACCCGTGTTATCGCTTGCGCTGTAATAGGTAAAAATACCAAATTTCAAAGCTGTCTGTCTACGGCTTAGCTCGTAAACAATTTTCAATTTTCCCTCAGGAACTACTTAAGGAACCGGGATAAAAGGTAGCTTACGTTCTTTTCCATATCAAAAGCTATACCTATGCATGCCAAATTTCATCCAAATCCGTTCAGCCGTTTATGCGTGATTGAGTAACAAGCATCTAAACATCTAAACATCAACACTTTCACATTTATAATTTTAGTAGGATTGCCAACTGCTCGAGCAGTTATCAATGCAGCCTCAAGTTGTCTCTTGACTGCAAAAGCAGTCCGTATAGGTAGATTACTAGGTAACTGCTCAAGCAGTCCGTGTGGGCCTTAGAGTGCTTATCCGCTACTGGAGGTCGGCCATTAACTTCACAAACTTATCTTGTTCCTGTGCAACGCGAAAAAGGTCTTCTGCGCTGGATATGTCTGTCCTGTCCCAGATGTTTCTGAGCCACGACTTCTTTCGTCTTCCAACACGTCTTCTTACCTCAATCTTGCCCATAATAATTATTATTAATTGAAAATACTGATTACTCCGAAAACGGAGGTGGTGGAGATTCGCGGTATTCGTCAGGGGTGTGTAATCCAGGGTGCAGCCGTTTGCAAATAGGTGTAGCCATTTGAGCTGTGAAGAGGTAACAAACGTACAAACACATTTATCCCCCCCCCCCCCCTAAATTGATCCCAGATTTTTTTTTTGGGTAATAACATGCATAAAATGCTTTTACGCATACAAGAATATACGCATACCAGAATAGATATATTTTCTTTGGGTGGAATTAAATATGTACTTCTACCATGGACGACGAAATTAAAAAAAAAAACAACTGATTAAGGAATTCGGTCAAGAGGGCAAATTTTAATTATAGAATCAAAACACAATAAAAATTAATAAATTACATTATAATTATGTATATTTGATTTTAAATTTCCCGTTAAATTATCTTACAATCTGATTTATTTTGTTGTAATTCGAAAACACTGCATTATAATTCTTATCACAAAGGTCTAATGTTTAATTTCACTTGATACCGAAGTTTGAAGCGTCTATAATAATCTCAAGCAATTTAGAAATGTATACCTAAGTTATTAAGACTGATTTTTAATTGAAACATATCTCAGATAAAAAATCTTAAATCTTTAATAGCGCTATAAAAAAATATTTGATACTTTTTATGATAGCTATTATGTCTAGCGCACGGAATGTTGACCGTATCAATGCAAACTTATACATAAGAAAAGTGAACTAAAGTTGATATTCCAATGGTGGTGCTTCGAGACGGATTGGGTTCGATTCCTTCGTAAACAATAATGTAATGTTATGATGTGAGGAAATGAGGTATATTTAGAATCTAGTTTTATGCGATTGTGATATAAGTAAGTAAGTAGGTATCATATCAAAACCCAAAAAAAAAAAATCCCAATACAGAAAACGGACTGTAGACGGAATGTAGAATATGTAGATGATTGTGTTTCGAGTTTTGGACATACAAATGCATTGTATAACTACAGATTAGATACTAGTTCTAATAAAAACGGAATAAAAATTCCATGCTCAAACATCATTACAAAAATAATAATCAATTATTTTTGTAAAAATAATAATCAATTATTTTTGTATGTAATAAAATTTAATTTTTTGTGATTATTTTTTATATATTTTTCTATTTCTACTAAATAATTTCTGATTAAATTTATATAGTGTAGGTAACTAGCGGAACCGGCAAACGTTGGCCGAATATCGGACCTACCCGATATGCACACAAAATTACATACAAATCGGTCTAGCCGTTTCGGAGGAGATTGGTAACAAACATCGCGACACGAGAATTTTGTATATTAGGGATAATTCTAAGTATGACACCATCGCTAACGTAATTCAAATGAACGACAAAAAATATTTTATGGTGTTATGTCTATTTGAAGAAAATGACATGAATATTGCCCAGCTATGGGACAAAAAAGGCTAGAAAACATGTAGATCAATGGCTATCTTTCACGCTGACTTAGTTCATAGTACCTATACCTAGGTCTGGCTTGCAAGGATAAATAATAATAATCATTATCTTTCATTCACAAACGGCCATCTGCTCCCAAACAAGTACTATGGCAACCAGACAACCGATAAACATACTTAAATATTTCTAAATAAATACATAGATAAATAACACCCAGACACAGAAGAAAATCGTGCTCATCACACAAAGATTGTCCTGGGAGGGAATCGAACCCACGACCTCCGGCTTAGCAGTCAGGGTCACTAACCACTAGACCAACAGGCTTATACTTTCGACGGCGACTCTTGGCTATAATTTGTATACAGCCTTTAACTACAATCGAAACTCACGTAGAGTCCGGAACTCGTCAAGTTAGCCAGCGGAACCGATGCATAAAAACTGGGAGAACAATAGTTCATAATACGTGTAGCCTTGTGTCTCGTCGCTATAAAGACTCGCTTTGTTTTACGCGAGCACATTGTATAAGACCGTGTTACTGCCAGAGATGTGATGTGCGAAGCGAGGGATGTGTTTAGGATAACAGTATCACTTTTTAAACTGCCTCGCTTAGTACAGCTTTAGTGGCTAGCTCAGAGGAGCGAGATTTTCTTATCATGAAAACAAGAGAAGGATGTTTGCGAGGGCTAGGGTTGTGTTGCGAGGGATGTGTGCGAGGGATGTATTGCGGTTCAATAACCGGATTCGCATGCACATGGTTGCAGGTTCGAACCCAGATAAGTACCAATGTGACTTTTTCAAAATTATATGACCTTCTTAATCATTCTAAGATATAATTGCCTAACGTTGTAGGAAAACATCGTGAGGAAAGCTGGATTCAAAAAAATGGGAATTTGAAACCCGGAATGAGCAAGCGTGGTGATTTATGCTCATTTCCTCTTTATATGGGAAGAGGCCAGTGCCCAGCACTGAGACGTTTATAGTCCGGTATTATAAGCAGTCCTTCTGCATCATTTTTCTGATCTGAGTGACAGACACTAAAAAAATACATCATATAATAAAGAAAGTAATCCAAAAAGTAATTTAAAATACCGGCCTATATATGTCCCACTGCTGGGTACAGGCCTCTGCCATTGAAGTCGGTTAAAATTGTCTTGATGAGAAATTTACTTTATTTTTAAACACCCAGTGGTATCCAAGACCCCACCCTACTGTACCTATTTGGAAATATGGGTGTGATGCTATCCATCATACCAGTCGTAATTGATTAACATACCTCTCTGCCATTTAGCCCATCTCCAAATAAGGCCTTTTATAATAACATCATCAATATTAAAATTGATTATAAAATCTATACATCATCAGAAAGTGGCGACATCTTTACAAACAAGACAGTAACATAAGCTTCGAATTAATTTTCAATTCGTCTTCAATAATGAATTTAAATACTCGAACAAGTTAATCGATTCTGAGATAAATCTCTTTAGATGTGGCTGAATATATTAATGGTGGGCTCTGTAAAGGCACGGTCCTATTGAGAGCGTTCAAATTAACTACTCTACAATATTGCATTGCAAGGGGATAATATGGATATAATGATTAGGTAATAGCAAAAATACTTGACACGATGAAGCGTTTTAAAGACAAAAGAAGAAATAAAACGTATCTAATATTTTGCCAGAATTTATCTACCGGACATTTATCTATATAATTATATTTATCTAAACATAAAATAGTTTCATACTCCTCCGTCCGCGCAATTTTCGTAAAAAAGATTGCAAAGTTTTTGCTCCACATATTATTACTGCCACTTCTGACATTCATTCAATTTCAGTTAGCACTTGAAACACAAATTACTTCTCAACTACAAGTTACTAGCTCACAGTGGGGCTCCACCCTAAGGGCCGAGACAACAAGTTACTGTGTCACGGGGAACAACGCCATATTGTTTTGATAATAAGGTATTTTGTACCTCATTTGTTTTGTGATAGAAGCTTTTTTCTGTGATTATATTCGTTGATTTCTATCTTGTTACAATGGAAATTAATGAACATAAAAAAACCGGCCTAGTGTGACTCGGACTTGCGCTCAAAGGGTTTCGTGTATTATCTATCAAAACGGCAAAAAAAACAAGTTTATTGTGTGGGAGCCCACAATGTAATTTTGTTTTATTTTTAACTTGAATATACATACAACTTTATATGAAAATCCCATTTTTTTATAATTGACTGCAGTGTCTTAGTAAGTTTATTAATTTATTTAATTTAAACATGTTATTATCATAACTTAACTATATACACACCTAATACCAATTAATAAAACTATATTAATTAAACAAAACTAAAAGAAGAGGGCTTATAGGTGCAAAATGCAAAATAATATTTACTGACAATTAATAAGGTGCCAACAAAATAAATTTAAAAAGTGGTTTAAATATAACTAAGTAAAAAGAAATTCTCCTTTTAGCATTCGGTTGAAAGTCAGCTGTTTCTTCAATAAAGTCACAAGATGTTTAAAACCAAGTTTATTCATAGAAACTAATTTATTACGAGTTGTGTGTTTATGAGGCATGAATCTCCATGAATAGCCTATCAGCTGACAATTCACTTCAAGGCTGAACGTTTATTTTTTATTTACAATCAATAACTAATGTGTCATAACATTAATCTTTCAACAACTTGATATAACTTAATTGCATACTAGCTTGTGGTAGCAGGTCCGCCCGCGATTTAGATAATGGCTGTAAAGTTCAACGTGTTAAATGTCGGTGACCTTTGACCTTGAATAACTTTTTTAGCCGGCACGATATCAATGTAGTTTTTTTTTTATATTCATGTGAGTACATTTTTTTAAGCTTAATGAGCCTGTATACTTCCAATGTGGGTCACACATTACTAGTGTTCTTGTAAATCCCTTGTATACTTAAATACTTGTGTTAAAAGTCGGTATTGCAATGGGTGGGACTCAACCCGGCTACCACATGATCGCAAGTCCGACGCTCTAGCCATTAGGCTACCGACGCTTCAGCTTTTATAAAGGTGTTTACCAAAATCTAGCTCAATCGGTATTATTCGGGAAGTGAAATCTTATATAAGGTCAATACGTATTACATCAGATTAATCTTAAATAAATAATAAAGCGGATTCATACCCCCTTTTTCCGAGTTTGCTGTGTATAACAACCGGCACCCTATACTCGTGTCGATTGTATACACATCTGATAAGTGGAAGAACAACTCCAGACGCCGACAGAGCCTTCAATTATATAACACTTAAGTATTTTAACTGTAGTCTGTGTCATCTTCTTTATAATTAAATATATATTATATATATTTTTAAAGAAAACTCTCGTTCGTGAAACTTCTCGTTAACCCCTCGTGTTAAGCTGAGATGCTTGTGTTACGAGTGGGTTCACGTCGGTAGTGTAATGGGTGGGGTTCGAACCCGCAACCACAATCATGATCGCAAGTCCGACGCCCTAGCCATTAGGCTACCGCCGCTTAAAAACAACATCAAACAAAAATAAATGCATTCGGCTTCCTATTAGAATTTTTGGCATCTCAAATTCGGCTTCATATCTCCAAGTGAAAGATTTTCATACAAATCTATCTAAAAACTACTTCTGCCTAGCTGTTTCCCAAGCTATGTTGGGTCGGCTTCCAGTCTCACCGGATTTGCTAAATACCGTATTTTACATGGAGCGACTGCCTATCTGACCTCTACAACCCATTGCTAGGTAATACAGTATCCCATAGTAAGACTGGTTGTCAGAATTGTAATGACTTAACGACTGTCAAAGATTATTGTATGACAGTCGGGACCAACGCTTAACGTGCTTTCTGAGGCACGGAGGGGTCTTGGTATTCTTGAATCCCAAGATGATACGATGTAGCAAACGGCTACTTTGCTTACTGAGACCAATACGGGCAAAGCCGGGGGTAAATACTAGTAAAACGTATATAAATCAAACACATTCGCGAAACAAGCACGACTAAATAAGGTCAATCAATAAGGAATGTTTCATGGAAACTATGGCGCATTTATAACAATTTGGTATTCCGAACGCACGCTCCCATGGCGGTGGTTTTGAACGCACTCCAAATTAAATTACTCAAATGAAACCATTGTTTTCAGCGATATTCATAGTGCTGGGAATCATGTGTGGTTTTTAACCGACTATAAAAAGAAGGGCTTACACTTTGGCTCCACATACATTATTTTAATACTGATTTCTGAATTGATCCAATTTGAAAATGGTCATAATCATACTTAAGGCAAGCGATAGGTCAATCAATAATTACATTATTATTTCGTCATTTTATTAAAACCTTTCATTTAACTTGACTGCACGGATGGCCGAGTGGTATAGGTCACCACGCTAATTACCACTGTGCGCGACGTGCTGCGGGTTCGATTCCCGCATGGGACAAGCATTTGTGAGATCCACAGATACTTGTTCCAAGTCTGGGTGTTCTTTGTGCATGTGATTAGAATGTTTGTGAAACCCCCGCGACACAAGGAATAAATTCCTTAGTGCGGGCGTCGTTTTAAAAAAAAAATAAAGGCTTACGAACAACACCAAATATTTCGTGTTTACAAGTGTTCATTTTAAAATCAAAATACGTGTTTTAATTTATTTGTTGTTGTTAATTCAGTCAAACATTTTGAAGGATTAATTGAATGGATTAAAATGTGTTCTGCGAATGAAATGACTACTATGTAGGTAAGTACTAGCGGTGCCCCGCGGCTTCGTCTGCGTGTTTTAGTATCATGCGTTTTTCATGTTTTGTATGGAATTCTTATTTTAGGTATCCTTTCAGTCATGAGTCAGACCGTCGTACTATATTATAAAAAAATATTTATTTCGATTCAACTGGTAGTCCAGACGATTAGCGCGTTTAAGCAAACAAAAAATCTTTTACGGAATAATAATTTATGTAGGCCTACGGATGTTCATTTCAATTTTATTTTCAACTAACTATGCCTCGCGGATTCACACGCGTAAGTTATCCCCGTTCCCGTAAGATTGTTTTATTTATTTATTTATTTAATACTTTTTGTACATTGTTGCACAAAGGCGGACTTAATGCCAGAAGGTTTTAATGTTATGATAGTTATTATGGGACGGACACAAATCCAACGAATCAAAATCCATGAATATGGGTCCAGCTGTTTTCGAGTTATACTATATTTAATAAGGGTTTTCAAATGGTCACCCATCCACAGACCGAGAGCGGGGGCGCAGTTAAATCTTCAATAAGTCAAACAGTACGGCTTACACTTAGCCACAAGCACCTCCTCGAGAGAATGATCGAAAAAATAAAAATAAATATTTGCATTCGGCAATTTCAATTTTTAAACTATTTTTTTACAGTTTGTTTTAACAAATTATTGCAAAACAACTTTAAACGTCTTAAGCACATGCTTGACATAAAAGTCGTAAGAACACGTAACAAACGTTATAACACGTAAGGTCAATTGTAGCGACCTTCGCACTAACTGTACCTTATTGCATCAAAGAACTATCAAATATATTGCCAAACGTGGTGTGACAAGAATGCATGTGAAGGGAAATGTACCCTTATATTCGTACCAATGGTTATACTATTACTATAAACCATTGGTAGGTACGAGGGGAGTTATTCTCTAATTCAAAACAAAACGTAACGTGGCATAACGCATAACGCCTCTCTTAACCTACTCGTAAGCACGTTTTTACAGTTTGGACTTCGTGAATAAGACCCCAGATTGAATAAGATAACGTATTAGAAAACTAACTGAGCTCTAGGTCTAGTAGATTTCTGCCAGAGCTGCGTTGCGAATACGCAAGTGATCCCGCGGCTCTGGCTAAGGCAATGATGGGACCGGGGTGTTTTTAGTCGGTTAAAGTCCGACATATTCCCATGCCGTGCCCTCGGCGTGGGGAAGTCATAAGCTTTTCACACCGCAAAAAAATAAAAAGGTCTAGTAGATTTAGTCCAAGCAGTTAACTTGCGGTTACGTATCGGGATAAATGAGGCGTTATCTCTTTCGACTTACTATACTTTTAAATAAAAAAAACTTGAGAGGTGTCATAGGACACGCGGATGAAACGAAGTCGGTACCTTTCGATTAATTATTGAAGGAATTAATGCCAACGGCTTAGCTCGTAAACAATTTTCAATTTTCCCTAAGGAACAATTTAAGGAATCGGGATAAAAGTAGCCTATGTTCTTTTCAATGCCAAAAGCTATATGCATGCCAAAATAATTTATGCCCACGGCTTAGCTTGTAAACAATTTTCAATTTTCCCTAAGGAACAACTTAAGGAATCGGGATAAAAGGTAGCCTATGTTCTTTTCCATGTCAAAGGCTACATGCATGCCAAATTTCATCCAAATCCGTTCAGCCGTTTTTGCGTGATTGAGTAACAAACATCCACACTTTCACACTTATTATATTAGTAGGATTATAATTTCCAGGCTAATATTTCTTATGTAAATTAATTGTTTAATGGCATTTATCGACTGTTACTTAACTATTGAAAATTATTACAAACTTCAGGTATTTTCTTATGACGCAAGATATTATACCGACTCGTCCTTCTAAGATCGTCAGGTGACATAAGGTTGTAATTAAACAAGGTACTAACAATTCGACAACCTTGTTACGTCCAACTACCTGTTACCATCACGACTTAGGTAAGACAACCTAATGTACATAAAATAATTACTAATATAGAAATAAATCTGTTTGTGTGTGTTTACGGCTAAACCACGTAACAGATTTTGATAAAATTTAGGTAGTCTAAGAATGATATTATAATATAATAATACCGGCCTATATACGTCCCACTGCTGGGCACAGGCCTCTTCCCATATAGAGAAGGGATGAGCATTGATCACCACGTTTGCTCATTGCGGGTTGCCGATTTCAGATTCCAATATTTGGAATCCAGGTTTCCTCACGATGTTTTCCTTCACCGTTTGTCAATGATGTCTTAGAACAATTAAAAAAGTACATATAACTTTGAAAAAGTCACATTGGTACTTGCCTGGGTTCGAACCTGCAACCATGTGCATGAGAATCCGTTCATTGAACCGCTAGGCCACCACGACACAAGAATGATATTAGTACCTAATGCAATAATTAATAAACTTAAGGAAGAGGGGCTGCGAGCAAAGACTTAGACTAGTATGGTTATGAGGTAAAGACTACGTTACTATACAATACATACCAACACAGAAATACACAACAAAAAATTCTTTTTTTATTTTGATAAACGCTATCTAAATACCAAATCAATAAAGGGATCCGTTATATTATTTCAAAGAGCAGTTATTATTAGTATCGATAATATAATTATAATCCGGCTTAATACCTCAGCAACCGTCTGTCAAACAATTAGGGTACGGCTAGACGGTGCTTAAGAAGAGACTTAAAATGATGCTAGAATGTGCAACGAAAAAAGTAAAGAAGAATAAAAAAATAATAAAATACAATAAAAATGTTATTATTTTTTCCTATAAAAGTAAATTTAATTATATTTACTATAATACTTACTTAACTAATCTTCTCTTTATGGTTGTAGTATAGGTTTATCTGTTCGAGTACCTACTTACTTAAAAGTAATTATGGAGATTCGGTGACAATGCAATATTATGGCACTTTCGAGCCAATTCCAGTTGTGCCATGATGGAGTCGTACAAATCAAGAGATCCGATCGTTTTTGAACTTATTTAATGGTCACATCACTAGAAAGACTTCGGATGATATGAAAGCCCGCGGCTTCACCTGCGTCATCAGTATTTCACGCTATAAAATACAACAGCATTAACACAAGCGAAAAAAAAAAGAAATAAAATTATTCCGCTTTATTATACTTATAGACATTAGCCGTTCCAGTATATTAGTTCTTTGGTTCTCACAAAGATAATGGACGTCGAGAATACTTGAATATTTAATAAGCGTTAGCGACAGGGTTACTCCACTAGCGACGGTGGTTTAGGGTTGATATATTATTAATACTTTTTTGGTAAATAATTTCAATTGCCTTTACAGTTGACGTTTAGATTAAAATTTAAAAATACGTTGTGGAGAACTGGAGAATAATCCAACTTTGAATTTGTTTGCTGATGAATTGAAGACGATTATGTTGGAATATTTGCGATTTGGTGAGAAGATTAAGTAATAGGTACTTATTTGTTTTCACTACTTTGTATTTTAAATAAAAAAAAATAAGTCACATGTTGAAAAGTGATAGGTTAAAGTTCATATAGTATTTTTATTGTTTGTATTTTCTTATCCAATTCAGCAGAATTCAGTTTAATACTTACATAAAAAAATACTTAATACTTTAACTGGAAAAAGATTCAACATTTTACATTTTAAATCTAAACATTGACCAAGTTTTGTAGGTTTTTTTTCGTGAAAATGTGTAATTTAACCATATCGTAGGATTAAAAGTGAATTTTGTCAAAATACAGAAATATAAATACAGTTTGAATAAATTTTTCGAATAGATGTTTTTTTGGTCTATTTAAATTCGGTACGTCTATTATACATGGCCAATATTTGCAACTAAAAACTTCAACTGAAATCCTTAATGATTTCCACGCGGCCGTATCGTCAGCCCTCTTGTGATGACTCACCCTTTAACCCTAGCTGTAACTACACATAGTTTCCTCGTCTGTGTCACAGCAGGTGGTTAGATGCAGGACACAATTAATTTAATATTTCGTCAACAATATCAACTTCCAGTGCTTCTGACTACAAAGGGCTTGAATTCTAGTACCAACGTATATAAATGGAACGATTTACATTAGATGTGTTTGCACTTATATTCAAAATAGAGAAAGATAGAAAACTAAGGAATGGAACAAAAGTAAAACTATTTAAAACGGATTTCTTCACGGTTTTATCTATATACTAGCTTCTGCCCGCGACTTCGTCTGCGTGGACTTCAGAATTGGGTTCAAAAACAAATGAAAAATGGAATAAAAATTTTCACCCGTGTTATAGCTTGCGCTGTAATAAAGAAAAATACCAGATTCATTTCAAAGTCTGCCCACGGCTTAGCTCGTAAACAATTTTCAATTTTCTCTCGGGAACTACTTAAGGAATCGGGCTAATAATATGGGATAAAAGATTGCCTAATTTCATCCAAATCCGTTCTGCCGTTTTTGTGTGATTGAGTTACAAACATCCAAACATTCACACTTTCACGTTTACAATATTAGTAGGAATAGCAGGTGTTATACAAAAAAAATGTAATGGCATCAAACTGATATTCCGCGGTTCTTCCAATCGATTTAAACGAGTATTTAAGTATTTAATACTTAGATACTGGCTATGTGGGTCGCACATTACTATTACCTATTCTAGTTACTCCTCGTAAACCCTTGTGTTACGATTGGATTCACGTCGATAAATAATGCATGGGGTGGAATTCGAACCCGCAACCATATGATCGCCAGTCCGATGCCCTAGCCATTATGCTGCATCATTGAGACAAAAATGTTCATTAAAATATACCGCATCCAATTTGCTAACATTACGCATCTTGTACATAATCTATTGCCAAGTGTCAAAGCCATTTTGCATTCGTGAATGAAGTAAAATTTTTTGGATAAAAAGCTTGTATGATTTAACTCCAGATACTATATAGTGCTATATACCTCATGAATAAATCACTCGGTTTATTTATTCATATTCATACTATACACTCGGTGTAAGCAGAGTAAGTAAGTTAACTTTAAGATGTTCTTAAATGTCTATCTGTCGCTACTACAAACCTTAAAGTGACAGAGACAGCATGAGACTTAACGGCGACTTCCAACTAATTGACATTTCAGTATCCGGCCAATAGAATAGAATAGAATAGAATCTTTATTCGCTAGAGACATGGTATATACAAAAAATGTTAAACAAAAAATACTTAGTTCTTAACACATCTCGCCTTCAACAGGCACGCGAAACTTAATTAAGCTACCACCATCGATTATAAAAGGTAACAAAGTTATTTACAAACAAAAAAACATTTGAAATCACTATAAATTATTAGAAAGATATTATTGTAATTTATGGACACTTTATGTTAATAAAAATCATAACAGTCTGACCTTAAACATCAATAAAACACAGTTAATTGATTGACACGACCTGCTATGATCGTAAAACTACACACAAGAATATATTATATCAAGAAACGTGGACAAAGAAACCACAATAATGACCGAATACTGAATCGTCAATTAGTTTGAAGACGCCGTTGTCTTATGCTGTCTCTTTCTCTTAAAGCTGAAAAGAAGCGACAGATACACATTTAAGAACGTGTTAAAGTTAATAACCGTTTCAGTATTCAGAGATAAGACATGAAAAACAACTTTAAAAGTACAGACAAAACCTATATAATATTCTTTACTATGTATATGAAACGAAGTTGGGTTCGTCACAAGTCACAACACTTATTACTTTTTTTTTTCAATTTGTTGAACGTTCCGAATAGCTGAATAAATCCTACTATAATGTATTGAAAGTGTGGATGTTTGGATGTTTGTTACTCAATCACGCAAAAACGGCTGAACGGATTTGGATGAAATTTGGCATGCATGTAACCTTTGACATAGAAAAGAACATAAGCTACCTTTTATCCCGATTCCTTAATTAGTTCCTGAGGGAAAATTGTTTCCTAACTAAGCCGTAGGCAGACAGCTTTGAAATTTGTTATTTTTCTCTATTACAGCGCAAGCTATAACACGGGTGAAAATGTTATTCCATTTTTCATTACTTTCACATTATTCTTTTCTTTTTTGACCCAATCCTGAAGTCCACGCAGAGGAAGTCGCGTGCAGAAGCTATAATAAATATAATATTTTTATAGTGTCTTTCCACACTATAAAAATATTGATTTCTACGGGAACGGTGTCCTCGCTCCCGTACACATCAATATTTTTTCCACTTATGCGGCTGTAACCGGCTCAGATAGTAGATGCATATAAATTACTTGTAAACACTACAACACACTTGAATGAATAAGATTTTTGAATGAAAATACCACGCTTGAATCAAATTTAAGAGAATGAAGGTGTAGGCTCTCAAGTAATGTAAGCTAAGCTGTAAATATATATAGCGATATGGAATTTTTAATAGATAAACTTAAAATACAGAAGTATTTCACAATGGCCGCCGCATGTGTTGTCAGTTTGCTTAAAAAAAGAACTGTTTTATTCTAAAATCTAAGTATTTAGAACTCAACCGCTTTACTTAATTAAAAGATATTTCTCAATTGGTATGCAACATTATCATTTATTAACATACAGTATTTTTTATGGAGTGCGTATACTCTACGAGGTAATCAGGTGCATAAAACTGAACAGCTTTCCCCCAGGAACATAAGTCGAAATCTTAAAATTAAAAATGAAATTATTCATACAAAGTGACAGGTCACGTGACTTATTTTTGTATAAAAAGATGATTTTATAATCCTTTAGTACCTAGCCAAATCGATCGATAGATAGAATATTGGAACAGGCCGTAAAACCAATTTTTTCTCTACATCAATAATTGTTGATGTGCTCTTTTAACTGATTACCAAAAAGGGGGAGGTTTATATTCGACTGTAGTTATTACCGTCAATTGTGGACTGATTTTCAGCATTCTTTTTTTATTCGAAATGGTGTGTTCCCGAGATGGTCCCATTGTCACTATTATCATCTGATGAAGGAATCTCAGGGAAATCTAAACTTTATAGGCACGTGTTTCATGTTTTATTAAATAAATCTGTACAGTAGCATATCTACCAGTGCGTGGAAGCCTATCGCTACTAGCAGAGTGATTACATGTTCCAAAACCGCAGGAATTCCGCGGTCGACCGCAAACGTTGCGATTATCTTCGTAATGGGTGTATAACAAGCTCCACACGTGGTGGTCTACATTGTGACAGTTAACTAATTAGCTTAAGGAAATATAATATTTTATTTAATATTTTATTTTATTCCCAGTATTTTTTTATATCAACTAAACCACAGAGCTGATTTTGATGAAATTTATAAAGTAATAGCTTCTGCCCGCGACTTGTCTGCGCAGACTTCAGAATTGGGTCCAAAAAGAAATAAAAAATGTGAAAATAATGAATAATGGAATATCATTTACACCCGTGTTATAGCATGCGCTGTAATAGAGAAAAATACCAAATTTCAAAGCTGTCTGCCCACGGCTTACCCCGTAAAACAAATTTTAATTTTCCCTCGGTAACTACTTAAGGAATTGGGATAAAAGGTAGCCTTTGTTCTTTTCCATGTCCAAGGCTACAAGCATGCACAATTTCATCCAAATCCGCTCAGCCGTTATTGCGTGATTGAGTAGCAAACATCCACACTTCCACATTGATAATATTAGCAGGAAGTACCTTTAAGGAATACTCTATCTATTATAGATGAATTTTCAAAATCGATTCACAATCACCGGAGCAAACACGTACCTAACAAACAACCATACAATCGAATAGAGAACATCCTCTGTTTGAAGTCTTGTTAATACATGATGTATTATTTATACTAGATAGGTAAATATGTCTGTCCATAAATACCACTTTACCGCGCCAGGGTATTACAGATACGTAATGCTGTAGGTATTACCTGGGCGGAAGTTCTGCGCGGATCAATTTGTCCGTCGGCGTTCCATTACGAGATACGATGGATGCAATATGTTATCATGTTGTGTGGACTAGGTATGCATTTGTATATAGATACCAGAATCAAGGCTCTTGTTTGTAGTAAAAGCTTTTTTACCTACACTGTAGGATCTCTCGATCCGGTTTGTAGGAGAAGTTTTTATGTTGACTGTACCACGTGTATGACTGGTACAGTCAACAAGAAAATTAATAGCAAATTTTTTTGAAAAGATTTCTAGCGGTGTGGGTCGCACATTACTAGTAATCTCGTTAACCCCTCGTGCTAAGCTATGATGCTTGTGTTACGAGTGGTTAATGGGTGGGATTCGAACCCGCAACCACATGATCGCAAATCCGACGCCCTGGCCATTAGGCTACCGCCGCTTTCGATTTATTATGCTGTCGTGTGCGCTGTGCTAAAAAATGCATTTCAATTATAGATCTATGTTTTTTAATCAGTTTTAATAAACACCTTAAACATAATATAATACAGACGATTTACTCTTACTTTACTAGGTTATTTTGTCTCCAAGACGCATCACAAAATAACCTTGCCACGAAGGGTTAAAGCTATGATATCTTTATTAATCTATATATAATATAAAAATGAAACCCGTTTTCCGTTGTCACGACATAGCATGAAAACGCCTTGACCGATTTGGCTGTTTTTTTTTTGTTGTGTTTGTTATTATCAGGAGAAGGTTCTTATGAAAGAAAAAAATAAAAAAAGCTTCGCGAAACAATAAAAATTAAAGAAAACTTAACGACCTTAATGTAACCTATAAAGCGTATGACATTTTTGTCTGTTAGTTGTTTGACATGACAACGTCTGTCAGGTCAGCTAGTTAATTTATAGAATTACTAGCTGTTGCCCGCGGCTTCGCTCGCGCGTAAAGTATTATACATTGATTGAATCATAACAAAACTTAATACTTTTCTTCAGTCATTGACGTTTCGCGAAAATATTGTTTTTGAAACTTTTTTATGATAAACTCTTTGTTATGTGTTCTTTCTTTAAAAATTATCATAGTGTGCGAGCGTTCCAGAATCAGTGAGTCAGTGAGTCAGTGAGTCAGTGAGTGACGTGGGCTTTTATATTATTGACTAGCTGTTGCCCGCGGCTTCGCTCGCGCGTAAAGTATTATACATTGATTGAATCATAACAAAACTTAATACTTTTCTTCAGTCATTGACGTTTCGCGAAAATATTGTTTTTGAAACTTTTTTATGATAAACTCTTTGTTATGTGTTCTTTCTTTAAAAATTATCATAGTGTGCGAGCGTTCCAGAATCAGTGAGTCAGTGAGTCAGTGAGTCAGTGAGTGACGTGGGCTTTTATAATAGTTATATTGCGTTTAGTTTTTTAATTTTGAATTTCAAAAAACAAATGCCGTTTTGAGTGGTAAATTAAATAGTGTACTTATTTACCACGATAATTATAATCCTAATTTATATACCTAGTTTAGAAATCAATGTAATAAATAAATGTTGTGTCCTAAAATACTACAGTCGATAAATTTTATGACTAACTGCACTTCACAATTATTATTGACAATAAAGAATGATAATTTGCTCCTTCAAATGTAATTACTAATTTAAACGAAACTTCATGAGTGGTAAACGTCGAAACGGCTATCATAGCGTGCCGGTAGTATATTAATGTGCGACTCACATTGTTAGTAAGCTTAAAAAATGTCCGTCTAATGGACGAAATTAGCTGTGAAGGAAACATTATCTGC
The DNA here is from genome assembly GCA_950381575.1 of Plusia festucae. Lineage (NCBI taxonomy): Eukaryota > Metazoa > Arthropoda > Insecta > Lepidoptera > Noctuidae > Plusia > Plusia festucae. Next base: position 2,354,887 of record OX494430.1, on the reverse strand, counting down.
AAATTGATATTTGACTGCACGGATAGCCGAGTGCTTTAGGTCACCACGCTGATTACCACTGTACGCGACGTGTTGCGGGTTTGATCCCCGCATGAGACAAGCATTTATGTGATCCACAAATGCTTGTTCCAAGTCTGGGTGTTCTTTGTGCATGTGATTTGAATGTTTTTGAAACCCCCGCGACACAAGGATTAAAATCCTTAGTGCGGGCGTCGTTTTTTAAAAAAAAAGAATCTATACTAATATTATAAAGCTGAAGAGTTTGTTTGTTTGTTTGTTTGTTTGTTTGAACGCGCTAATCTCAGGAAGTACTGGTCCGATTTGAAAAATTCTTTCACTGTTAGATAGCCTACTTATTGAGGAAGGCTTTAGGCTATAATTTGCAGCAGTAACCGATGATCACGCGAGCGGAGCCGCGAGCAACAGCTATAATAGAATATTACCAGATTAAGTCAGCATAAAAATAACTTGATTCCCACGTCATTTCGTCATCATCCCATCAACGAATAATGTTTAAACCAACCGATGTGTAAGTACCACTTGGTAGATAGAGTTATTGACCTAGAATAAGCCTTCAGTTTGCGGTTACCTACTAACAATATTTGCGGTTATAGTTCGTTACTAATCTGTCATCAGTAACAAAACTATCGTACCTTGTTTTAAAGAGTAGTTTTTGTGGTTATTTAAATAAATAAATGTGGGCAACATCCAAAGTAAGTAGCCGGTCTGGGTGTTTGTGGCACCTTCGTTGTCTCTGATTCCATAACACAAGTGCTTTAGCTACTTACTTTGGATTCGGAGCAATGTATGTGATGTTGTCCACATTTATTTATTATTTAATGTTTAACTATTGTGTGTGTACAAAAATTTTAAAATCTATACTTAATATTATAAAGCTGAGGAGTTTGTTTGTTTGAACGTGCTAATCTCAGGAACTACTGGTCCGATTTGAAAAATTCTTTCACTGGTAGATAGCCCACTTAATAATGCAGGCTATAGGCTATAATTTGCCTTGGTGACCGACGCCCAAAATATAGTAAGTATAGCTGCGAGCAAAATATAGTAAATAAATAAAAATCTAGTTACGTTTCTAAGTTTACTCTCATAGCTTCTTAATATAATCCGGTCATCTAACTACTTAGTTACTAGGCCAGCCAGCACTTGGTATTTGCACAATTCTAAATTCCATCTCCTTTTCACTTTGATTGTTCACCTGGTGACATACATTCAAACTTACCGTGTACGAGTACACATACAGCCACACATCACATACAAAACGAATACCAACCTTATTGGTTCGTGATAGAGTCGTTGTTGTCATGTATGTCAATGCGTGGACTGTTTTGTGTGACGTGATTCTTATAGCAAATATAGCGTCATGTTGAATTATTATGCAATCATGATAGATCACTGTGACGATATGTTCATATCGTTATGGTTGTACTTCGAACATGCGTGTGACTTATAAGTGGGATTTTGATGTACATTGGCATCTCTATTATCGATATTCATATAAAAAGCTAGAGAGATGTTGTTTGTTACTGCCAAGCGGATAAATGTTGGTTTTAGAAGCCCAATTTATGAGACACTAGCAGCGTCTCGCGGTGCTAGCCGCAGTTTATAAGTATTATTTTTTCGTGAACCAAAATAGCATGTGTTAATCCAGGGTATAAGCTATCTCTATACTATATATCTTTAAATTGGATAAACACATATTTTACTTTGTATCTGGAAAAAAAGTTACCTGATATATACTATAATCTTTTAATGCGTCTTGCTTTTTGACCATGAAGAGTTAACCAACAAAAAAACACACAATCACAAACATCCGCTTTTAAAAATGATAGTAGGTACCTATGACTATTCTAAAATTTCCTACTTCACAAAATCTTGCATCAATAAAAAAAACATTCACACTAAAAACAGTATAATTAAATTAATCTCAGAATTAACGAAAACGCTAACTAAAACTTGCCTTTGAAGCCGGTCAAAATGAACGCCAATATTACTAGACTGAATAATACACAAGCCATTACAACAAGTATATTCGAATGCCAAAATCATGAAACACACAGATGTGAGCCAGACAGGGAACTACCTATGTTAACTCGATATTCATTTTCACGTTCAAAAGCGTTCTCAATGCATAACTAGTTCACATCGACGGGGGTTAACCAGAGCATGTTTAAAGGTAGCTATCATTGATATAATATTTGCATGGTATAGTTTGAATGTTCAATGCACGGATTTGTCTGCACATAGTTATAGGTTCGAATCAATTACAGGCACAGTACGCATGTGACTTTTTCAAAGTTATGTACCCACTATCTTTTTTCTTCTGGCTAAGTCCGCGTAGGTTTCGGTAATCGCGGATAAAAGTAGCCTAAAACAAAAATATTTTTTTAAATTTAAATCGGATTATTGATTCCTGAGATTAGCGCTTTCAACCGAACATAAAAACTGCATAAATTTATAATATTACTAACTTCTGCACGCGACTTCGTCTGCGTGGACTTCAGATTGGGTCCAAAAAGAAATGGAAAACGTGAAAGTAATAAAAAATGGAATAAAATTCTCACCCGTATTATAGCTTGCGCTGTAATAGAGAAAAATACAATATTTCAAAACTGTCTGCCCATGGCTTAGCTCGGAAACAATTTTCAATTTTCTCGCGCGAAATACTTAAGAAATCGGGATAAAAATTAGCCTATGTTCTTTTCCCTGTCAAAGGCTACATGCATGCCAAATTTCATCCAAATCCGTTCAGCCGTCACGACGTAACTGTAAAAATTGTATTTATTCTTCTTCTTCATTCATTTTTTAAAGCTTAGGTACTATCGATGTAGATCGATATTAGTAATTGAATATTCTTGTCAACCCCATCGCGCTAAATACTGGTGTAACAAATGGGTTCACGTCGTTAATGGGTGGGATGCGAACCGGCATCCAAATGATCGCACGTCCGACACCCTAGCGATTAGGCTACAGTTGTTTCATCTTTCTAAGACATGATTGACAATCGGTGTAGGAAAACATCGTGAGGAAACCTGGATTCTAAATATTGGAATCTGAAATCGCTAACCCGCAATGAGGGAGTGTAGTAATCAATGCTCATTCCTTCTCTACACGAGAAGAGACCTTTTCTCCACAGAGGGACATAATAACTCTAAGACGACCTCCTTGATCGAGTGGCGTAAACATCGGTTTTCAAGGTGGCGCCAGCTCTGAGGTCCTGGGTTCGATCCCCGGACAGGTCAATGTAGAAAAACACTTTTCTACACTGTCTGGTCTGGGTCTGGGTGTTTTTGGTACCTTCGTTGTCGCTGATTCCATAACACAAGTGCTTTAGCTACTTACTTTGGATTTGCAAAGTATGTGATGTTGTCCACATTTATTTACTTAACTAACTGTTATTTTTCACACGCTTTTATTAGGTCGACCTGTATGTATGTAACTATGTAGTCAAATCTAAGAAAACTAATTTAACCAACTTTTAAAGATCGTAGCGTTATGAAAATTGGCAGTTGTATGTGATTTTGATGACAATACAATAATATGGTACTGTCGAGCTGATCTGATGATGGAGCCGGAAGATATGAACTGGAACTTCATGAAGGATGATCGTATCATAGCCGTGTTTGGACTTGTTAGAAAGGTCTTGTAATGAACTTTGACCACGATTAAGTAAAGCGTGTTTTTTAGTGTTTTTTAAACTATTATTTATTGTGTGTAAATACTAGTACCTAAGTACTTCTAACTGAAGCGGTGCCACAGGAAAACCTTTAATATATTAGATGTAAACATGAGATACATAACAAAACAAAGAGTCATTGTCTGTTACGGGACACTTACGTGACACAACACTAAACTGCTATGACGAATCTGATGAAACTGTCGCTTCGTCACAAGCTAATTAGGGACCAAGCACGCGTAATCGCATTGACACAATAATTTACGTTCCTGGGTTTCTATTTCAAAGCATTTGGTCTGCAAAATGCAAGTAATTTGCGCAAGTGCACATTTTTTAAACTGTTACAATCACGGTAATTATAAGAGAACTTACATTTATTTTGAGATTACAAAATTATTCAGAAAATCAAGATTATAGTTCCTTTATTCCTTTTAACGTTTCCGTAGTTTTAACTGTATTGATCAACATAGTACCCTTCCTTAATAAATGGGTCATCTAACACTGAGAGAATTTTCAAAATGGACCAGTAATTCCTGAGATTAGTACAATCAACCAAATGAACAAACTAACTCTTAAGCTTTGTAATATTACTATAGATTTCCGCGCTAACCATGAGTAAATATTTAAGTCAGTATTTTATTGAAACACGCAATCATTGTCCTTCAAACTTTTTCAAATAAACTCTTACGGCAGATTTGAATTGATGGTCTACTAATTAAAATTTCGAAAATCTTAATTCACATTCCGTAATTACATACAACACGTTCGCTATTACCTACGCATTGATCGGAGCGGTCATGGGTCGGTTACCTAACTATATTTAACCAGAAACCGCATGGATATCAGCCAAGCAATTAGCCATCATACTGAACCGCATGCTTCTTAATTCCGGATTTGAAGAGAAACTCGGGTATTTTGTTAATTACGAAGATTTGATTTTTTTAATTAGTTTCGATCAATTATCTAAATTGTGTATTAGTAATTCGTGTTTTTGTAATCGAATAAATATTGCACGCAAACAACTTTTACTAAACGTTTTTTTTTTTATTATTTTAACATACTTAATCGGTTTCGCCTGGCTCTGTCCGCTTTGTTACCTAAGTAAAAAATAGTTTTATTTTTGGAATTTGAGATTAATGGATCTATGATTTTTTTTCACTAAGTACCTATATTATCATTTTTAACCGACTTACAAAAGGAGGTAGTTCTATTTTTGTCTGTATGTATTTTCTTTTTAATTACAACGACAACGAGAGACGCGTCACCATCTTCCCGAGTAGTGAAGTACGTTCTTCTGGTTGTATTATAGTGACGCGACGTATTTATCGATACCGATTTTCGCTTAATAATAATCAAATTCTTCAACACTGGTTTAGTGGTAATTATGATAGCGAAACAAACGCTGTTCATAAACTACTTAGCTGTTGCTTGTTTTAATGTCGGTAATAGCCCATAATTTTCAGTATAGGTAGAATCCAATCTCACCCCATACTAAGTTGCATCAAAATCAGTTCTGTAATCTGACTAATATTGTAATTGGTTAAAAATTATGAATATCTTAAAAAAATTAATTACCTACCCTTGTATACCCACTAAGTATTCAATTTAATTAGCACATGACATATCTAATATTAGAGGGGCTCGTGGCTAAGTGTAAGCCGTACGGTTTGACCGATAATAAAGGTTAAGCCACTCTCGCCGCGGTTGGTCCAAGGATGGGTGACCATTTGTAAACATATCGAGACCCCTCCGTGCCTCGGAAAGCATGTTAAGCCGTTGGTCCACACTGTCATACAGTGATCTTTAGCATTCGTTAAGTCATTACGATTCTGACAACCAACACACAGGTAAAGACCGTTTTGATAAGATTATTTTTTTCATCTTTATCCCCATGCCATAAAGTAGATTTTGCGACGTGCGAATTTTGAAATGACTGAATTTGTTCGGTCATTTTTCGAGGAAGGATTTAAGACACTGCATGGACGTGCATTTTGGGTCTTTTCTATATCAATAACCAACAAGTCTGCCTACATTGTTATAAAGATACAATACGTAAAATAAATAGAGCCGGCCTCCGATAACTCGCAAGATCACCTCAATGCACGGGCGTCGAACCCGCGACCTTTGCAAAGAAAGTCGGTTACATAACCACTGCGAATCTCAAGCGCGTGTTACAGTCATTATATCTTAGTAATGTGACTATTATGTTGGAAGGAAACTATTAAATCAATTTGGATGTCGTTTTCTATAAAAATATAATTGCATTGGAGTTTTTTCTACTTGCGTGCTTTTGTTTTATTAAAAAAGGTGTAGTCGTTTGTCAGATATGAATTCATTTATAAGTGCAAGTTAAATGCATTTCAACAACGGTAATACCGTTAAGTTTTAGTAAACTAGGTAGCTTCTGCCCGCGACTACGTCTGCGTGGACTTTAGAATTGAGTCAAAAAAGAAATGAAAAATGTGCAAGTATTAAAAAATGGAATAAAAGCAACAGTGTTATCGTTTGCGCTGTAATAGAGAAAAATACCAAATTTCAAAGCTTCCGCGGCTTGCATTCCCTCGGGAACTACTTAAGGGATCGGCATAAAAGGTAGGTTTGTTTCCATGTCAAAGGCTACATGCATGCCAAATTTCATCCACATCCGTTCAACCGTTTTTGCGTGATTGAGTAACAAACATCCAAACATCCTCACTTTCACATTTATAATATTAGTAGGTTTATTTGTCTCCTTGTCATAATTATTACAATAGCTTCCATATTTAATATTAAAATATGTATTTTGCGATTGCGTAACGAGATTGAGGTATAACCCGAATTGTTGTAATATGCAATCGCCATTTATAAGTTGTTAAGCGTTCGTGGGTAACATTATAACACGTTTTATATTATTATTGCCATCGCTTACTATAATTTTTAAACCGTCAGTTTAATGCCGACTGTTCGATTGAGTGACTATATCATTTGAGGGTTGACCTCGAATTATCTGAGTTACCAGCTGAGCTGGGAATTGATCGGGAGTACCTAAACCCTTTCGAATAAAAAATGGATTTAAAAAATCCGTATAAAGGTACAAGTTGGTAGCGAACGACATGAGGCAGCAGCAGAACTAAGACACTACAGACTGGTTTCTATGTATTTCTATGAAATCACCTCGCTAGCTTCATGTCGCTAACTACGGAGGTAATTTCATAGAAATAGGATAGGAATGGATAGGGTGATTTAAAAGTAAGGGTTTTGTGTATTGTTGCTATCCGAGCGGAGCCGGGAAGGGTGCGCTAGTTGACGAAAATTTATATTTACTAAAATTTTTTCTTGTATTAAACAAATATATTTAATTAAAAAACACTCTTAATACTAAACCATATAAATTAAACAAAACTAAAACTAAAAAAAATCATCAATAACTCTTCCATGTCGCTGTCGACTGGAACTAAAATAAGTAAAATACTTATGCACTACCCATAAAAAAGCCAACGGCATAAATCATTACGTCCGTATTTTAGAAATAATTAATATTTATCGCAAATTTAAAACTAAACTGCGGAAAGAAATTAATGTAGGCGGTTCTATCTAAAGCTCAACGAAACAAGTAAAAAAATAAGCTTAGAATGCACAATAAGCACATTTCGCCGTGGAACCACATACATTATTTTGAATTTCTAAGCACCGGCTCGTTGGTCTAGGGGTATGATTTTCGCTTAGGGTGCGAGAGGTCCCGGGTTCAAATCCCGGACGAGCCCTGTTGTTTCTCATATGTTTTTGTTATAATTTTGTTGTTTTTTTAGCATTATTTAGGATTAATTATGGTTCTTTTTAATTAAATAAAAAAAAATCGGGTACATTTCCATCTTTTTTTCTCCATAAAATTTACGAACGTTATTATTTTTTTACGTACCTAGTACAAGAAGTAGACAGAGCGGCAAGGAAATTCCAAGCGTCCAACTTTATATGCAGACAACCTACAACAAACCTACATCCTATTCGTACCTACGCGAATAATATACTGAATAAAATTCTTAATTTACGATACTTACTCAATTGTTAAGTTACCAACTGATTTGATTGAAGTCGGTATCAAATACCTTTTTGGGTTTGGCACCGACTTCAAATAGATCATTTGGTGACGTAATTATCTTTTATTTAGACGTAGTAATTTTTAATTATTGTCACCTATCCCATTAAAGTTGAATATTCACTTAAAAACTTTACACACTCCGATATTTAATTATTGTTTATGCAACTTTTTAGCGTCGTGGTCTTAGCTAGAGACATCTCGTAGGTATGCAATATCCCGACACGGATGTGTAACCTGCGACCCTTTAGTAGGAAGTCATGCTCTCTTACCACTGCGTAATAGGTCAAAGTATTATTTAATTAAGAAGCGTAGTGTAATAAAGGAATTGATTTTAACTTTATTCAGCGTGAGTTAAGTTTTTCAGTAAGATTAATACCTATATTTTACGTGCCGCGGGTTCGATCCCCGCATGGGACACGCAGTTTCGTTCCAAGTGTGGGTGTTCTTTTTGCATGTGACTTGAATGTTTAGAATAGCATTTATTTCTTAGAAGGTAGGTATATGGTAGATACATTCATTTCACACATACTACCGTTGCCGGTGTAGAAATATTCAATTAAATTTAAAAACCAAAAAAATACTGTAAAGCTTCCGAAATTATTAAAACAATAAGTGACAATAAATGTAATATTTATTGAAAATATAGTTCTCATCTCTGTGATCAATTGCCAATTCAGGATACATCAGCGTCAGGATTACTTAAGTTTTTTTTTTTGTCTGGGAACTTATATTCTAAGGACTTACTTATCTACCTTATAAACTTATTATTCTGTGATCATAAAATCTACAATGATCTATTAGTTGTGATGAGAACAGATTTGACCAACGAAATAAACATGTAATAGTTGAGTATAATAATGTTATCCTTCTGCCTAGCCTTTTCCCAAGCTATGTTGGGGTCGGCTTCCAGTCTTACCGGATTTAGCTGAATACAGTATTTTACATAGAGCGACTGCCTATCTGACCTCCACAACCTATTGCTAGGTAATACAGTATTCCATAGTAAGACTGGTTGTCAGAATTGTAATGACTTAACGACAATCAAAGATCACTGTATGACAGTCGGGACCAACGGCTTAACGTGCTTTCCGAGGCACGGAGGGGTCTCGGTATGTTTACAAATGGTCACCCATCCACGGACCAACCGCGGCGAGCGCGGCTTAACCTTTATTATCGGTCAAACCGTACACTTAGCCACGAGCCCCTCTGAGTATAATAATGTTAATGTTTACGATTTAGATTTTTGATAATCAGTCAAATATCTAGTAAGTAACCGATGCTCAAGTTTGAGTAACAATTTTATGATTTTTGTGAGATATATTCTTGTCGCAACGAAGGATAACGAAAATCATAATAATATTCCCAACATTATACAATATTGTTATTGAGATTCTCTTTAAATCAGTAATACTGTAACAGGTTAGGAACATACATCTACATGGACAAAGCTAATGATGGAAAGTTGGACGTTTGGAATTTCCTTGCCGCTCTGTCTACTTCTTGTACTAGGTACGTAAAAAAATAATAACGTTCGTAAATTTTATGGAGAAAAAAAGATGGAAATGTACCCGATTTTTTTTTATTTAATTAAAAAGAACCATAATTAATCCTAAATAATGCTAAAAAAACAACAAAATTATAACAAAAACATATGAGAAACAGCAGGGCTCGTCCGGGATTTGAACCCGGGACCTCTCGCACCCTAAGCGAAAATCATACCCCTAGACCAACGAGCCGGTGCTTAGAATTTCAAAATAATGTATGTGGTTCCACGGCGAAATGTGCTTATTGTGCATTCTAAGCTTATTAACACGCTTTTATTAGGTCGTCCTGTATGTATGTAACTATGTAGTCAAATCTAAGAAAACTAATTTAACCATCTTCTAAAGATCGTAGCGTTATGAAAATTGGCAGTTGTATGTGATTTTGATGACAATACAATAATATGGTACTGTCGAGCTGATCTGATGATGGAGCCGGAAGATATGAACTGGAACTTCATGAAGGATGATCGTATCATAGCCGTGTTTGGACTTGTTAGAAAGGTCTTGTAATGAACGTTGACCATGATTAGGTTTCAAGGTCTGATGATGAAGCCGGAAGATAGGCACTAGCATTCCATGATGAAATATCGTATCATAGCAGTGTTTTGACTTGTTAGAAAGGTCTTGTAATGAACTTTGACCACAATTAGGTAAAGCGTGTTTTTTAGTGTTTTTTAAATTATTAATTTTTTTTAACACGCTTTTATTTGGTCGACCTGTATGTATGTAACTATGTAGTCAAATCTAAGAAAACTAATTTAACCACCTTTTAAAGATCGTAGCGTTATGAAAATTGGCAGTTGTATGTGATTTTGATGACAATACAATAATATGGTACTGTCGAGCTGATCTGATGATGGAGCCGGAAGATATGAACTGGAACTTCATGAAGGATGATCGTGTCATAGCCGTGTTTGGACTTGTTAGAAAGGTCTTGTAATGAACATTGACCATGATTAGGTTTCAAGGTCTGATGATAAAGCCGGAAGATAGGCACTAGCATTCTATGATGAAATATCGTATCATAGCCGTGTTTGGACTTGTTAGAAAGGTCTTGTAATGAACTTTGACCACGATTAAGTAAAGCGTGTTTTTAGTGTTTTTTAAACTATTAATTTATTTATTTACTATTTTAACTTACGTGGCATGAATTCAGCTGCGACTTTGTGTGTATTTCTGTTGAATTATTACTTTTTTGGTGCGAAATCCGAAAAAAAACTATAATAATAATATATCTACATGGTTGTGAATTGAAGTAGCTATGTAGTAGTTTAGCGCGAATTTATTGTTCATTGTTCTGTAATCAGTACCTATTTGTTTTTGGATTTGTAGTGTTAGTATATCATTTTCGATGCAATGTAAAAAATTGTTTAGAAATAATGAAATGAACTTCTGAATTACTGACCTAACTTGGGTCGCATATAGTGTATGCTCTACAGGATAATTTACGTCGGATTGTCACTGAACTTAGACCCGATGTCGTGGTAGCCTAGCGGTTCAATGACCGGATTTATTTATTTATTTAGAAAAGGTTTACCAACAGCTTCTATGTATAACAGTAAGTAGATCTTAAGTTTAGGAAATATGTCATGAACTTTCACAGTCGCCAATTACAGGATTTGGATATGAATATTTTTGTTATGGACTTACAGAGTCGGAGATTACGGATTCGTATGTATTACAGGTTCGAATCCAGGCAAGTACCAATGTGACTTTTTCAAAGTTTTATATATTCTTGTAATTAAATACAAATTGTAGAAGGAAAAACTTAAACCTCAGGCAGGACTCGAACCTGCGACCACTGGCTTGACGCGCCAGTCGCTTTACCAACTAAGCTACCGAGGTCACTGCCTGGAAGTTTATATATTCTTTCTTCTAAGACATCATTGGTGAAGGAAAACACCGTGAGGAAACTTGGATTTAAAAATAATTGGAATCTGAAATGCGCTAGCGTGGTGATCAATGCTCATTCCTTATTTATATGGAAAGAGACCTGTGCCCAGCAGTGGGACATTTAAGGCCGGTATTATATTACGCCCAATAGATTTCGTCTGAATTCTCGCGATGTCATTTCGGCATAATGTGTCAGTCATTCAAATAGCATTGCAGGCGTAATGACGCCGAAATTCGGTCACATACCTATCTTCGTCATATTATTTTTAGAAGCTAGTGAATGTTACGTCCACAATCTATAAATATTTTTTTTATCAATAGCCGGAAATATGTATTGTACAAAACTGTGGGTCACCACTAACCCTGCGGCACCGTGCGCAGGTCTAGTGCTAAAATATTATTCTACTAATACGATGGAAGTTAGTTAGTACAGGTGTTTGTATCTCAATCACGCATAAACTGCTGAATCGATTACGACGGACTTAAGTATAGAGATAGTTTATAACCTACATTAACTTATTTGATAGTTTTTATCCTAATTACGAATATTGAACGGGAGTTGCGAGGAGCGTTTTATAGGGAATTTTTAATAATATGACGCAGGTGAAACCGAATACCCAGTTAGTGTTAAATACACTCAACTGTTAACGAGGAGAGAGGTGCATCTGTAATGCCTACAGCTATTAGCAAATAATGGTGATTTATTACTCATTTGAATAATTTTGGTAAGTTGGTCAATTTGAACGAAAACTGGAATTTTCTCTTGTACATGTATTTTTTTTTAACATCCGAAACGATAACATGTTAGTTAGTAGTAGTCATGAAGAAAGTTTATAATTTACACTAAATATTATAAAGCTGAAGAGTTTGTTTGTTAGGTTGAACGTGCTAATCTCAAGAATTACTCGACCGATTTGAAAAATTATTTCACTGTTAGATTTACACACTTAAGGAGGAAGGAATATACTATAATGCGCGGTAATCGACGCCCACGCGAGCGGGGCGTCGCGAGCAAAATAATCGAATAAATCGTTACACAAAAAGTAAATATTAATTTGTCAATTACGTTATGTCTTTATACTATTATTAAATTTGACACCTAAAATATATTATTGCATATAATTAAAGCCTCTAAAATACTTTTTACCTCCTCTACTGTTACTGACATACCTACACCAAATTGAGAATTTGACACAAAACAACAACTGCTCATTGGCAAACCAAGTTTCACAATAACCTCAATAATTTGCTTTGTATTCATTTGTATTGCAAACAAATCGATTACATGATATTATCTGATAATCTCGATTTTAGGGTTCCTTACATGACTTCAATAAGCCTGCACTGTCCGTCGTCGGTCTGTCCACGAGTAATTTGTATAAATATTCACAGTCTGTTTAATGATTCTCATTTTAGAGTTCCGTAAGGTGGCTACAGGAACATTGTAGGTTTGTTTGTCTGTCAGCGGGTTTTATCTCATTAACCTTAATAGGTAAAGAGTTGCAATTTCCTCGTAGTGTAATTTTATAGTATAACAACTAAGGGTAGATTTGTACATAGCTAAGTCGAAAGGCGTCGAAGCATTATCTAGAAAGCGACGAAGAATAGTCAGTTTTTTTTCAATTATTTTACTGGTACGTTGTTGGGTTAGACATGACCCTGATGATATATCCTTTTTTAAATTGACGTTTCGATGTGCTTCGAACCTGAACTGACTAATAATGTAATTAAAACATTTTATTTCAAATAGACCTTTTGAAGTAAGTAGGTACTTACTTAAAAAAAAAACCATATGACTCTAGCTGCAATATATAAAAAAATTTGAACCTGTAATCGCCTATGAGCAAGTTTGGTGGTCAATGCTCATTTCTTATCTATAGGGGAAGAGGCCTGTGCCCAGCAGTGGGACGTGTATAGGTCGGTATAATAATACGGAACCCTACCAGAGGACCGCTCGCACTTTATTTTAAATCGATTAGAAATCTTCGGTCACTAGTCTCGCTTCCTCTATGTTTGTTCTCACAATTAACTTAAAACAAAGATTAATAGGTAATTAACGAAATCTGCTGCAGACATGACACTTCAAATTTTAAATTGATTTGTCAATTTGTGATGTGTAATGTAGGTCAACGTTTTATGGGGAAATTTGAAAATAAATAGACAGACGTTTTTCTTAGGATAAGTCCCCTAGGGTCACGTACCTACATCCGTCGCGGGTAGGTCGTGCCGTGGGTTAGCAGATTAGTTAGTTAGTGGTGTCGTAGGAGTACAGCCACAGCGTTTTCCTAAAGAACGAACAATAAACTGCTGTCACCAACTCCCTTGTCTATAAGTGACTAGAGCAACAAGTGCGACAACAACGACAACAACAACGACCGTGTGTTGTAGCGCAACTTGGGGGAGGCCTAAGTCCAGCTTGCGTTGAATGCATGCTAGCTTTATTATATCAATATTGTTAATAACTTTTATTTTTCATAGTTTTTGTTTAACCGTAACCGATAAGGCGTCACACCAGTATGACACCGCTATTGTTCTCAAGCGTCGTCTTCGAGTGATTGAACTACATCTACTTGTTCATCGCGTACTTCAAATAAATATTGATGTTTACCAGATCGTCTTAGGGGCTTAAATGCTGTTATTAAGTGTAGGGTTAAAACCGTTATCTTATTCGACTTACATCACTTTTAAAGCCTAAAACGCATATATTAACACTACCCGGTGACTCTCAGAAAACAAAAAAAATGGCGACCCTGAGTTCTTGAACTATTATCTACAATATGCCTGGTTGTCTTGTTTGGTCTTAGAGAATTACTCTATCATTATGTGAACTCTATAATTCTCTGAAATAGGCATCAAACCTGTCTGCAGACATCTTAATCTTTGCCCCGTGGGAACAGAATGTACTTGAACTCACTTTCAATTGTTTCTTCCGACGGCGCTGAGAATATGTTCCGGACTCTTGTTTGATACTCACTGATGACTAATTGTCAAGTTTTATGATGTTTTCAAGTCAATGATGGAGACTTACCTACATAACCTCATTATGTAAGTATTTTACACGTAATAATTAAAGTCAATTTAAAATGTTTACAGTTATTTCTCTTTTATAACCCTTCCATCAAATAAGACATCTATCTATACATCTTTAACTATACCTACAGTTAAATAAAATTGGAGTGTCTGTTTGTTAATATTAAAATAATGCTATTTACTAAATGCGTATGAATGAATACTTCACATAATTATACCAAAATGTATTTTTTTACAATTTCTGACTGTTTGTCTGTCTGTTGGTTCTGGCTACTCTCTGAAAAGGCTGGACCGATTTTGACGGAGTTTTTACTGCCAGATGTAATGAGGAGTAAGGCTACTGCTCTTCGATAGCTGGGTCCAATGAAGGCAAACTAGATTCTTTGATGCAGGAAGATTCACAACTAAAATGTTAATAAGCAAATACCAACAAAATATCCCACGGGTTTAAAATAAACATTTAAAATATGTTGTATCAACTTCCTGATATTACTCACTAAGTTTAATTAGCAATAAAATTAATTGTAAATTTCAACAAATTATGCTGTTTGGATTTCCGCGGTGTGTTAGAATTTTGTACGTTTGGCTGACGAATGCAAACATGTAGGTAAGTTTCAAAAATCTGAATGTATTCATAAAACCTATAAAACAAGATATAGGCACAGATCAGTACCTGACTTACCGTAAGTATGTATGAAAAGTAAGTAACAACAATATTTTGATCTATAAACTTCTTTAGAGGCGCTGTGCACTTTATTCGATGGGTAAAAATGGCGCAGGGCGCTTGCGCGAGTGTGAGATGTCATCCGTTGTCAGCATAGAAAAAATACGTCACTGGGTGTCAGTGTCATTTTTTGAAGTGAAAACTTCTTTATCGGCGTTGTTAACTTTGATAGGTGATACTGGGATAGGTAAAAAAGCGGCGTAGGGCGCTCTGACGGCTCGACCGTCTGCATACTTGTAAAATTTGTCTATATGAAGAGTTTAAAATACGGAATATGCTATTTATATTTGATAGTTTTCACTTCTGCCGGCACTCCCGGAGTGCAAGCCGCTGATTCTTTTTAGATAAAAAAGCCTTAAACACATTTTAAAATTTCGCTGTCTAGTTTTATTGTTTAAATAAGGTTATACTTTTACCGGGTGCCCCTTGCCATGACCACACAATATAGCATAGTTCTTACATTCCCAAGTTAATATCACGACAAACTTTCGCGGAATTCTTCCCAACACATCAAATTACGACTTAAAAACAAAGTTGACACTATTCAGTGTGAAACGCCTATAGGAAGGTAATACGTATCAGAAGAAGTAAGTATGAATATAATTGGAGACCACGGAACAAACAATACCTCATGATCAGCAATCAGTGTCTGTAGAAAGTAAGGGAAATACGAGGTGAACGGCAGAAGGTCAACTTCAAATGAATGTTGAATCAATATGTAAAAATAATTTTCTGTTTGTTGATCTTGCCAAAATTTTTTTTGTTTAGCTCTCGCAGTCTTTTAGTAGTTACTTGCTATGCTTATAAATTTGTTTCCTTTTTTTCCTGTTTTGGTCTGTTTTACTGGCAGGAAACTTTCATTTTATATATATTTCATGTTCAATTTTAAGATTTCGACCTATTAGATGTTCCTTAGGAAAAGTTGTTCAGTTATATGCACCTGATTACTTCGTTGAATATACGCACTCCATTAAAAATTATCCTGTATAACAGCCTGATTTCAAGGTAGTGAATAGGCTTAATTTAATTTAGGGTAAAAAAAACCATGAAATTTAAATAAACTGATGAAGTCGCGGGGCCAGCTAACACCTAATATAGCGATTCGTAATGTGAAATGTGAAGTTAAATCGATTAAGCAAAGCAGCGTGGATCTTCTGTTTATAACTTGCCTTGCGTCTCCAAACAAAAAATGTCTCTTCGCCTGTCATTACAATGAGCTTATAACCCGTTTTTTATTCACTTGATTTATCTGTTTAGTCGTTTCCACGTTGGGATTACTGTCATTAACCATCACTGATTTCATTCTTTGTTCGAAGATGTTTTTTGATTGACAAAAGATGGATTAGTTATATAACCATGATCGCAAGGGGTTTATGGAGTTTAGTTTAGACATAAGGAAGATTAAGGTATGTTTCTCGCGCCAATTAAGCTTAACCGGCGGTAACCTAATGGCTAAGGCACCGGACTTACGATGACGAGGTCGCGGGTTCGAATCCCACCTGGCACTACCGACGTAAACCCACTAGAAACACAAGCATTCAATTAACATAATTATACAAGTACCGACTATTTACTTACGATTGAACAGTATTCAATAATAATGAATGAGTTCCTACAATTCAAATGAGGTGAATCATTCAATTAGCTTTTTCTAGAAAGTTCTTTAACATTTAGATTTAGTCTTTTGTTGATTAAGTAAGTGTGTATTATGTTGGGTAAAATCAAGATAGCTGCGTATATATAGTTGCCTCGATAGTAATAAGGTACTTCAGTTTCGCGGATGATATAATTATGTTAGTTCATTTATTTATCGGAGGAGTCTACAATTACCTTTTAAGTTGGCCGTATTGTAGAACTCTATGACATTGCAATTATATATATCTTGGGACACAGCTCACACACGGCCATCTGATCCCAAACTAGGCAGAGACTGTACTATGGTAACCAGACAACTGATATACCTACATACTTATATATTTCTAAATACATACATATTATAGTTAAATAACACCCAGACACAGAATAAATGATCGGGCTCATCACTCAAAGATTTAATTTTGTCCTGGGTGGGAATCGAATCCACGACCTCCGGCTTAGCAGTCAGGGTCACTAACCACTAGACCAACAGGCCCGAAAAATTGAATTGAAAAATTGAAGACAAGGTGCGATGAAACGTTCATGACAAGAAATACATAATAAACTACTAAAAAAATAGGTACTTTACTATTTCATCAGAGATTTGACATTTCAGTTTGAAATTCTAAGTATTTCGCAACGTGAAACCTACAAAACGAGTTTGAAACTTTGAGAAAACTTTGTTTTTGTTTCGTAACGGGGCACGTGCGAGTCCGACTTGCGTAGGTACCGAAGGTTCCGAAAAAAATATGGCGGTGGTCACGTTTAATTACCTAATCACAAACTTAACTTTGCAGTTAAAGAAACGTTACCAACTAAATGTATAAGTTTGTTTGTGAATTTTCTGACGCAAGCCTTCTTATAAGGATTCAGTTTAACCTTTTGAGCCCTTAAAATAAATAAATAAAGAGTTTTGTTTCGTGACCGCGTAAGTTAGTTATTGTAAGTATTTTTACAGGTTTCATTAAAAGTTTTGAAATTTGAAAATTTTGTTTCGCAACATTTTTTGTACTTACACAATCAATCTTACGAGGTAAAAGTACGTATTCTCCATTTCCGATTAAACTGTAAATTTGACGGTTTTTTCAATACAATACAATACCTACTAGTATTCTTGTTAACCCATCGTACTAAGCTAAATGTTTGTGTTACGAGTGGGTTTACGTCGGTAGGGCAATGGGTGGAAACCGAACCAGCAACCACAGGATCGCAAGACCGACGTCCTAGCCATTAGGCTAACGCCGCTTCAAAACACATCTTAACGGAGTTTTGACTAGTCACTAAATGCAGTTTTAATAAAATCAGTTGATGTTCCCACTTATCAGGATAGAAATTATCCTGTATGCTAGTTCAAGTTATAAGCTATCTTTAAGTAAAAAATTATCCAATTCAGTTTAGTAGTTTTTAAGTGTCAGAATTACAAATATCCATTGTATTCGTTAGCGTTTACAATAAACTAGAGCTCCGGTAATGAGCTATCTAACACGGGAAAGGATTTTGCAATTCGGACCACTTGTTCCTGTGATTAAAACGTTCAAAAAACTAAACTCTGCACTTTTATAATTTACTAGCTGTTGCTCGCGGTTCCACCCGTGTGGGCGTCGGTTATCGCGGCAAATTATAGCCTATAGCCTTCCTCAATAAGTGCGCTATCTAACAGTGAAATACTTTTCAAATCGGACCAGTAGTTACTGAGATAAGCGTTCAGCCAAACAAACAAACTCTTGAGCTTTATAATACTATTAATATAAATATTATAGATGGTAGTAGGTAACATGGAAAACTAAATTCTAATCAATGACGCAATATAAGTTAACAGTATTGTAAAATAATAGTAATATAAACGAAGAAGAAACCAATCGAGATTTTTTATATCGCAATAATTATTAAGATATTAAAAACAACATCTAACACTAGGCGTAGACTACAGGTTTGCCTGATTATATTTTTTTCTCAGTTTTTTTTAAGTTAAGTAATAGTTGATAATTTTGTGTTTAAAGAAATTCTTCAATATTTTTCCTTTTTATCTGTGTAGCGTACTTTGTTCAATGCATAAGTAGCAGTTGTATAGTGCATTAAATTTCATATCCCTGCCTACTTACCTGATGTGTTATAAATGTTTCATAAAAACATGACCTAATTCAAATAATATACCTATTAAAAATAAGTGCCGAGTTTCATCAATTCAAAATATGGATATCAAAATTCTAATCTATACTTAATATTACAAAGCTGATAGTTTGGTTAAACGCGCTAATCTCAAGATCTACTGATCTGATTCTGATTTGAAGAATTCTATAATTCTATCAGTGTTCGATAGCCCATTTTATCGAGGAAGAAAAAGTTTCGGACGGAGGAGTATGAAATTTCACACACTTATTGTTTATACAGAGAAGAAAACACTTCTTCTTTGCTTATTTTTTTATAATGTATAAAAATACAATAAAAATAATATTTAGCACACTACTATGTATTTGACATATACGCATTGATACTCATTTCTATATTAAAATTTGTTGTCAAATTGAAAATAGATTAATATTGTTTGTCTTTTCTAAATGTCAATAATAACCTATACAATAGGTACTCTCATATTAATACGTCAGGTAAAACTTTGAACCCTTTTTCAAACTTGAAATTAAAACTAATTACAAAATTACAGTCAATTTTCGACCACTACCGAGCCTCTAGTAATTATAAAAATGTTACAACATTTACTGTGCTATCAAACAAATATTGAGTCTGTTATATCATGATAAAATCAACCCTGACCAATAGTGAGGCGTGTCTGAGAATAGCTGAATATAGAAACACGATGACATTGGCAAAGCAAAATAGTTTATTGTCTGTCTTTGAACCCACAACCTTGAGCATATAGATCCGATACGACAACCTCTAGCCAGAAGCATCTTAATTATTATTCTTAATTATGGAGTCTGCTTCTCCCAATGCCAGCGATTCTTGTCTCTTGGTTCGTCCTAGTTATTATAATATGTAGGCCCAACTCTAAGACGGCTATGTGATCCCAAACTAGGCGGAGCCCGTGTTATGGCAACCAGAAAACTGATAATCATACTTATTTTCTTAAATGCATGTATATTATACTTAAATTAGAACAAGACGGAAAAAATTATCATCTTCATCACAAAAATATTTTCCTGAGTGGAAATTGAACCCACCACCTCCCGTTTAGCAGTCAGGTTCAATAACCACTAGACCAACAGGCCAGTCTAATCCCAAATAACTATATATTCGAACGGAATAATTATTTGTACCTACCCAAAATAATTAGTCTTATTATCTAAAGTAAATAAATTCTACCGACAAACATACAGTCAAATTTTTTCTAATACGATAATAATATTGTACAAAGTATTACGCAACTATGACTTGCAATTACCATACCACACACTGCCAATGAATCAACATTTGTTAACTCATCGCTGTTTTGATTCACAATACTTTCGATTTCATTCGTTCGCAGCGCGCAATGAATACGATACTTGTTTGACCAACATTTGCCAGTATGGTGGCCATATATTCGTCTAGTACCAGAATAAAAATAGCGAGAGTAATGGTGTATCTAATTGATTCCAATAATTACTATAAACGATTTCTTTATATTAATAGATTTTATGAAGGCCTTTTTCTGTTTGCGCAAATCGTAATTTATATTCAACCTTATCTCTAATTACTGAGTAATATTGAACTCAGTATGTAATAAGTTCGGTATTTTTCCGATCGTCATTTTTCTTTCTATTGATAATAGAAATTACAAACATAACTTTCTTGTACTAGCTTTGCTGTGTTGTGGTGGTTTAACGGTTCAATGACCGGATTCGCATGCACATGGTTGCAGGTTCGAACCCAGGCAAGTACCGATGCGACTTTTTCAAAGTTAGATGTACTTTCTTAATCATTCTAAGACATCATTGACAAACTGTGAAGGAAAACATCGTGAGGAAACCTGGATTCCAAAATATTGGAATCTGAAATCGCCAACCCGCAATGAGCAAGCGTGGTGATCAAAGCTCATCCCTTCTCTATATGGGAAGAGGCCTGTGCCCAGCAGTGGGACGTTTATAGGCCGGTATTATACTAGCTTTGCACTTCGGGAGTTCCGGCAAAAGTGAAAACTAGGAAATAAAAATAGCATTAATAGATGCACTTTGTTCAATTTCCATATTTTAAACACTTTAGGTTAGATTTTACAAATATTTTTGCACAACGCCGCTATAGAAGTTTTCACTTAAAAAAAAATCACTACGTAAATGTCTTTGACACCCATTGACATATTTTTTCTATGCTGACATGCTGACTTGCTGACCGGATGATATCTCACACTCGCGCAAGCGCCCTGCGCTGCTTCTTAGGATCAGTCACGTGACCCCTGACGTGAGTTTAACATTTTTTACCCATCCCAAAAATTGCAAAGATGTTTTCACTTCAAAAATTCGTTGTCTGGTCAAGTCGGTTTACGGAAGATAATTGTGCGTGATGACGTCATAAGAAAACATATCTTCTTGGGACACTCCACACACGGCCATCTGATCCCAAACTAGGCAGAACCTGTACTATGATGACCAGACAACTGATAAACATACCTACTTATATACTTCTAAATACATACTTATTATAGATAAATAATACCCAGACACAGAACAAATGATCGTGTTCATCACACAAACATTTGTCCTGGGTGGGAATCGAACCCACGACTCCGGCTTAGCAGTCAGGATCACTAACCACTAAACCAACAAGCCAGTATAGATGAAAATTTTTAAAATAGGTTTTATAAAATCAAAAGTTAGTTGTTGTTTATCCGCATATATTATTCCAATTATATAATACCTACTGTTTTTAGTATACAGAGCGGTATCACTTTTATTCCATCTTGAAGCGAATGACTGAAAATAACAAATTCAGAAGATGGAATATAGGTAATAGCTTTTTTTTTTTTTTAAAACGACGCCCGCACTAAGGAATTTAATCCTTGTGTCGCGGGGGTTTCACAAACATTCAAATCACATGCACAAAGAACACCCAGACTTGGAACAAGCATTTGTGAATCACACAAATGCTTGTCTCATGCGGGGATCGAACCCGCAGCACGTGGCGCACAGTGGTAATCAGCGTAGTGACCTATACCACTCGGCTATCCGTGCAGTCCAGCTATGAGCTATCTCCTTATAATCTCTCCACTCTGCATACTAAAACTGATAAAACACGTCGAAAATGTTCAGGTAAAGAATGTCTGTAGAAAAATTTACAACTGTATGACGAAAACCCCGTGAAAATGCAAAAATGTTGTTCGCGAAAATATATTTTCACGGCGCGTTTTTTGCGTTCCAATAATCTAGCTTCGTGCAACGTTATTGAAAACTTGGGTATTTGACTACTATCGAAAAATTGATTTCTGACAAATGTTTCTAAAAATAGTCGTAAAAAATTGCGAAAATATAACAAAAATATCTTTTAAAGTTAGTTGATGTCGCACGGTCTATCTCTTTTTCGCAAAACGACGACTTGTACGGGGCAGCCCCAGACTAGTATGGAGAACTGAATATTGACGTCACAAAACATTATCGCTATCTCTGTCAAATTAGCAATATTGGAATGCTTGTAGGTAACTATCTCAATATAAAATTAATTAGTGTGTCGTTTTTAAAATTCGTTATAGTTTGAAGTATTTTTTTGATTCATGAAATAAAAAAGATATTGTCAAATACCCAATTCAGTTACTAATTCAAACAAACCAACAGACTTCGTATACACTTTTTTTTTAATCTTCCTGACATCTACGGTGAGTAGGTACCTACCTATAAAACTTCGTTTATTGGTCAGAAGTTAAGCATTGCCATTCATGGCATATGCATTTGGGTGGAGCACCGAAGTCGTGGACGAGTGTGGGGCGACATAGACGCGAACTTTGAATTATAATTATTTTAATTATTTTAATATTAACAATAACAAATTATTTCCGTTTGTATTGTAAACCAATACATTTTTCTGTATTCTCTTTTGATAAAAAATAATATACTTTATTATAAATTTTGATAAAAAATGACAGAGTAACATGGTTTTATCTCAAGGATTTGGAGGTGATTTGGTATTTTTTTTATTATGTGATACCGATAGAAAAATAATGGCTAAACCAAATTATGTATCATAATAATATCATATAGATTATTATTTATTTTTTTCAGCTGTAATATCGATGATCTTACAGACGAAAAACTGCTTCATCTGCACGCTGATTTTAGACTTTTTTCATTTTTATTATAATTTAGGTCTAGATATGTATAAATAGTTGTTTGTAAATATTCATAATTCGTATAAAATAAATATAAGGTTGTCTATGCTAGCACGGCATTTTAATTGGTCACCCGAGTGAGTCTCAACAATAGCAGCTTCGCTTTCACTTGAGGTCACGGCGTGTGTGAGCGAGGTGTATACACCGGCATTAGAGACAAACCATCGCAAAAAAAAGATAAACGAAAAACAATCTTATTGCTTTAAAATTAAGTTACTATTACGTATTTTACCGGCGACCTGCCAATAATTAATATTACTAAGTTCAATTCACAATCCTTAGGTACTAATATTATAAATGTGAATGTAAGTTTGTTTGTTACGCTTTTACGAGGAAACTACTTGACCGATCATCATGAAACTTTTTACACATATTTTTGGTGGTATTAAAAGTACCTATGATACTTTTTATTGAAAAAGAAATAATTTTTTTTTGAGGTTAGTTTAAATTTTTGTGGTTAGATGCTATTCATTATTTTAGATCTTACTCGCTGGTATTATACAATTTGTTAAGTTTTTGTATACATTGGCTAACAAAAAAACCCACGCGGGCGAAGCCGCGGGCATCAGCTAGTAAAATAAAAGCAACTCATCCATACATTCTGAGCAGCTACAAGTTAACCTACTTAACTATCACCCGGAATAGAACCCCGATATCTCGATAACCGCAGACGACGTTATCTCATGCTAAGCCAAACGTGAAGGTAACCGCAATCAACTGGCGTTTCGAAGAAGATTTATTAGCGCGTAATGTTATGATATTGAACTGCGCAAAGAAGCTCGTTTTAAAGTTCCAGAAGTTCCAGGGAATACCAATCAAAGAATTATTCTTCTTAAAGTGCCTCTCCAACTAGTGAAGGTTGGCAGTCAGCTCCGCATATCTCTTCCTATCTTTAGCAAGATTGAATCAAAGAATAAAAAAAGTATATTAAAATTTGTTGTTTATCTACCTACTTATAGAATATTCTAAACATAATATAATGAGAACTGTTTTTAGTATGACCTCCGTGGTCGAGTGGCGTATACACCAGTTTTCAAGGTGTCGCTAGCTCTGATGTCCCGGGTTCCGGGTCAATGTAAAACATAACTTCACTTTTGTAGATTGTCTCGGGTCGCATAGTTTGTGGTACCTTCGTTGTCTATAATTCAAAAAACAAGTGCTTTAGCTGGAGTGAGACAATGTTGAAAAAAGTTCTCAATTTAATCGTTCGGGGTTCGAACCCGGGATGTCAGAGCTGGCGATACTTGAGAATAGGTCGGAGGCAATATTTTAAACCCTGATATAGTATACCTAGTTTTTTTTTAATATGACACCGGTCGTCCACACATAAGGTGGACCTACGACCTGATAAGGGTAGCAGGGAGCCGTTGGATGTAGGTCGCTTCCAACATGCAGATCTGGAAATAATTGGGCTGTTTCCAGAAGTAGTTGTAGCTTCGCTTACAGGACTTTGGCCGAAACATACCTACATACATTCCTAGTTAAAAGAGCTTAATATACGCCAGGGCTCATACCATTCCGGCTAGGGTTGACAATTCCTGTGAAACAGTTCACAGAATTTCCATAATTTCCAGCTAGCTTTAATTAAAACAGCTCTATTGTCATCCGGAACTACAAAACTTCAATCACGACTATCCTATCGCTCGATATCAGATCTTATCGCTGCTAGATACAGTCGAGTTTTGTATGATGATGTATTTGTTTAGTAGATGCACCTACTACAATACTAGGTACCTAAAATATCAAAGGGATGGTCTATAGGGAGAGTTTCATTAAATAAGCCCTATATAGCTTAGAAACAGTGCTTGTAAAATGAGTCATCATGCTCTAATTACTAACCACTAAAGTAAAATAATAAAATAATGTGGACAACATCACATACATTGCTCCGAATCCAAAGTAAGTAGCTAAAGCACTTGTGTTATGGAATCAGAGACAACGAAGGTACCACAAACACCCAGACCCGAGCCAATGTAGAAAAGTGTTTTTCAACATTGACCCGTCCGGGGATCGAACCCGGGACCTCAGAGCTGGCGACACCTTGATAACCGGTGTGTAGGCCACTCGACCACGGAGGTCGTCAAAGTAAGAACCAACTCTATTTTTATTTACAACTAGCTGTCCCCCACGACTCAGCCCGCGGTACCTAATTTTTAAGTAAAAAATGTAGCCTATGTTACTAAGGGTAAATGCAGCTTATTATTAGTGAAAGAATTTTTGAAATCGGCACAGTAGTTTTTGAGTTTATTCATTACAAACATATACACAAAAATACAAATCTTTCCTCTTTATAATACCTAGTAGTGTAGATTAGTGTAGATAAAATTGATATAATTTAGATATTATATATTAGCCTTATTAACGACTACAATAGCGTCTATATTCCGTGATCTTGTTATTCTTTGAATCTGTCTAAGTATTTTTGGGTTTTTGAGACGAAACTAACAACAGTCGATATCTATCCAGCAACTTGCAAAATACGATACATACCAGATAAAAAATAAAAAACCGGCCAAGTGCGAGTCAGACTCGCGCACCGAGGGTTCCGTACAAACCTGTAGGTATATAAGTAAAAGTTATGGAATTTTTGTGTGCATATCGGGTAGGTCTGAGAATCGGCCAACATCTGTTTTTAGGGTTCCGTACCTCAAAAGGTAAAAACGGAACCCTTATAGGATCACTTTGTTGTCCGTCTGTCTGTCTGTCTGTCTGTCAAGACCTTTTTTCTCAGGAACGCGTGGAGGTATCAAGCTGAAATTCATATCAAATACTCAAGTCTATGGTCTCTTGGAGCTGTGAAAAAATCAAACTTCTAAGTCAACGCGATCAAAAGATACTCCCGTTTATGCCGCAAATTTTCGACACTCGCAAGGGAATCAAAACCTACAGGGTACTTCCCGTGAACTCAGAATCTTGAAATTTGGTATGAAGCAACGTCTTATAGCAGAGATATAGGAAAAATTGCGAAAAGTATACATTTTTAGTTATATCATATAACAAAAATATTTTTAATAATTTTAAACTTACTACCCCTTTCCTCATGAACGCGTAGTGGTATTATATTGAAATTCATATCAAATACTCAAATCTATAATACCTTTAAGCTGTAACAAAATCAAACTTCTATGTCAACGCAATCAAAAGAAACAGGAATTAAAACCGCATATTTTGAAACTCGCCACTACTCGCAAGGGAATCAAAACCTACAGGGTACTTTCCGTGAACTCAGAATCTTGAAATTTGGTATGAAGCAACGTCTTATAGCAGAGATATAGGAAAAATTGCGAAAAGTTTACATTTTTAGTTATATCATATAATAAAAATATTTTTAATAATTTTAAACTTACTACCCCTTTCCTCATGAACGCGTAGTGGTATTATATTGAAATTCATATCAAATACTCAAATCTATAATACCTTTAAGCTGTAACAAAATCAAACTTCTATGTCAACGCAATCAAAAGAAACAGGAATTAAAACCGCATATTTTGAAACTCGCCACTACTCGCAAGGGAATCAAAACCTACAGGGTACTTCCCGTGAACTCAGAATCTTGAAATTTGGTACGAAGCGACGTCTTATAACACAGATAAAGGAAAAATTGCGAAAAGCATAAATTTTTAGTTACATCATATAATAAAAATATTTTTAATAATTCTAAACTTATTACCCCTTTACTCATGAACGCGTAGTGGTATTATATTGAAATTCTTAACAAATACTCAAGTCTATAAATATTATACAGGTTTGTACGGAACCCTCGGTGCGCGAGTCTGACTCGCACTTGGCCGGTTTTTTTTTTTTTATCGCTGAACAACGTTTGCTGGGTCAGCTAGTAAGTTTATGATTATTAAAAAAAATATACTATGTGATGTAACTAAAAATTTAAGATTTTCGGAATTTTTCCTATATGTGTACTTTATAACGTTGCTTCATGCCAAATTTCAAGATTCCAGGTCGTCTGGAAGTATCCTTTAGGTTTTGATTCCCTTGCGAGTAGTTGCGAGTTTCAAAATATGCGGCTTTAATTCCTGTTTCTTTTGATTGCGTTGACATAGAAGTTTGATTTTGTTACAGCTTAAAGGTATTATAGATTTGAGTATTTGATATGAATTTCAATATAATACCACTACGCGTTCATGAGGAAAGGGGTAGTAAGTTTAAAATTATTAAAAATATTTTTATTATATGATATAACTAAAAATGTATACTTTTCGCAATTTTCCCTATATCTCTGCTATAAGACGTTGCTTCATACCAAATTTCAAGATTCTGAGTTCACGGGAAGTACCCTGTAGGTTTTGATTCCCTTGCGAGTGTCGAAAATTTGCGGCATAAACGGGAGTATCTTTTGATCGCGTTGACTTAGAAGTTTGATTTTTTCACAGCTCCAAGAGACCATAGACTTGAGTATTTGATATGAATTTCAGCTTGATACCTCCACGCGTTCCTGAGAAAAAAGGTCTTGACAGACAGACAGACAGACAGACAGACGGACAACAAAGTGATCCTATAAGGGTTCCGTTTTTACCTTTTGAGGTACGGAACCCTAAAAATGATCATAGAATAATAGCAATTCTTTTTAAACCCTCGTGCTGAGCTAAATTGTTTGTGAGACGAGTGTGTTCACGTCAGTAGTGCAGTGGGTGGGATTCGAACCCGCAACCACATGACTGCAAGTCAGACGCCCTCGCAATCAGACAACCGCCGCGCCGCCCTCGTGATTTGATTTTATTATCAGTCAAACCGTACGTCACACATATCTTTGTACTTATCCTTGGCAGTCGGTTAGAAATAAAACCATTTTCCATAAATAAGCACGATCTTTGAACTGTAAATTACGCTCATAAGATTAAATCTTTGAACCAATACAAGAGAAATTACGATACAAAAATAAACTGCGAACATAATACAGTGTCTTTGGAATATCAACAGAACGATATGACGTAACCAAAGGTCATTGAAACTTGTGAATGGCGTCAATACATCTGGTTAATCTTTTGTTCTGTTCTTTAAGTATTAGTCGTATAGGATTAGTAGAACAATGAAAAAAAATGGTTTGAATGGTGGCCTAGCCGTTCAATGACTGGATTCGTAGGCACATGGTAGCGGGATCGAGCCCAAGCAAAATTAAATTTATTTCGGCACAATCAGTGGTACGGAAAGAAAGAAGACAACAAAAAAATAAGATAACCGGTACCAGCTTAAAATGGTGATCCAGGCAATGATGTCTGTATGAACATCATGACTATTTACATTCTTATTTTTCTTTCTCTCTCTTTTAAATAAAACGACGCCCGCACTAAGGATTTTAATCCTTGTGTCACGGGGGTTTCACAAACATTCAAAGCACTTCAAATAAGCATTTGTGGATCACACCAATGCTTGTCCCATGCGGGGTTCGAACCTGCAGCACGTCGCGCACAGTGGTAATTAGCGTGGTGACCTATACCACTCGGCTATCCGTGCAGCCACACATTGAATTCCACTTCTTCGTTTTACCAGCATCCATTAAAGTATATTCGCCTACGGATAAGCAGTCGTTCTCTTAAAAGCGGTATTCATCTGATTCAGATGAATACCGGTGAGACTGGAAGCTTATTGGAACGAAGTTCCTTATCGCGCGTTGCGAAAGATGCCTAGACGGAAAAAAATTGCTCTCTTTCTCTTCTCTCTCTCTCTCTCTCTCTCTCTCTCTCTCTCATAGAAAGCAAGCTAGTTATTCCAACATAGCTTTGGGCTCCAACATAAGGCTTATTGTTTCCTGAATCCTGAATTCCTGAATCTATTTAGTAACTAGCTGCCCGGACAGACTTCGTTCTGTCAAAAGTTTAAAGTAAAAAGAATTAATAAATGTTAGGTACGTTTTTCGAGTGATCACGTTAATTTCTTTTTATTTAGTATTAAAACTTTCCGTGGACCTTATGGATAAAAAAAAATAAACTAGCCGAATTGGTCGAACCATTCTTGAGTTATGCGCTTACCAACATTCATTTTTATTTATATTAGGTATAGATGATGAGAATATAACTTTCGTTGTCTTATTAACTACACATAACCACCTCTTAAAATAATGCTTAAGTATTTAAGTAACGCTTGTAACATTTGTTTCATTCAATGTCCGACTAGGGAGACGCACTTGAAGGTGTAAGAGCAACTCACGTAACAACGACTTTATCGCTTGTACCGCCACCCACACAAGTGTTATAGGACAAAAAACATTGTACAATATCGATCGATGTATTTTATTGTCAAATAAATAATTGGTTAGTCTCAAATGTAAAAAAGGACCTACTTCAATTGCACGGAAGAAGAAAATCAGCAATTTCGTTTAGACATTCGCAGATATAAATGGATTTATAAACCAACTACTGTATCAATTTTGATGTAATTGTTTGATAGGAATAACTGCCTCCAAGAATAACAAAAAGAAATTCACAACAAAATCCACTCTTTGCATTTGCATCAATAAAATGGCATGTCCACAATAAATAATTGAAGGACTCGGTTATAAGTGCATTTAAATATTGATAAGACAAAGCGGCGGTAGTCAATGTGGCTACCAAACGTATCACTTCTAGTTTTGTATTAATATTTTAGATAGTTCAAGTTTATTTTACACTATTTTGTGCCTTTTAGGATTTTTGTTTTGGTTTTTGAAGTCGGTTTAATCTTTTTTTTAAAGTTTATTTTGTTTTTTCATTTTTTGTGTTCATAATATTTATTATAATAATACAATACAGCTCACCTTAGAAACGTAAAAAAATGTAAATGAGGGTCAATACATATTATTATGTAAAAAAAAACAACCCTTAACTCCTAAAAGTCAAGGTTTCTTCCATCATCAGCTCAGTATTTACCAAAAGCCTTGAGATCACCTCAAGGCTTTTGGTAAATACTGAGCTACTAGACGTAAATACCTAAATAGGCTTAGTAGAATCATGAAACACGTTCGACATTCCAATAAAATTTAAGGGTTTCCTTCGATTTAACTGGGATACCGTCATCAGATCCTGACTTGGTGACAATGGGACCACCTCGGGGGAACACTCTTTCGAATACAAAAATAATTATAAAAATCGGTTCACAATTGACGGAGTAATCGGTGAACATACATAAAAAAAAATTGTGACACGTCGAACATATAACCTCCTCCTTTTTGAAGTCGGTTAAAAAATATACTACCTATCTATACCTATGTATTCCGTAACGCACAAAAACTTCAAAAAATATAAACATAACGAATCTAAATACTTAAAAGGGTTGCATAATAGCAATCCGTTTTTCTTTTATTCAGTCCATCAACAATACCCTGGTGATAGCATGGTCTTTATTTCTACTCAGTAAAGTCGACTTTGGCAAGTCATTTCACCGGCACAATACAATTAAAAGGGGTCCAGTGTCCCTACGTCCATAGTTGATTTAAATCCTGCATGACGCTAATTATTCCGAGCGGTTTATTAGTCTGGTGCAATGTGACAGGAATATAAGTCTAGGAGAGAACAAACATTGGTCACTGACAGCTCGTAAAAGGTTCTCAAATTGGATTTCTCGTCAGTGCCAATATCGTCTAGTGTAATTTGATACCCAGAAGAGTATCACAGTAACACAATCACAGCTCTAGACTAAAGGTTTGATTAATGATGAGATGTACCTACTTATAATTTTTTGTTTCTTAAAACAAACCAACAAGAAGTACCAACAACCAAGAGGTATTGCAATGTAATGCTTGACAAAAATATATTCAAATCAACGAATAATATTAACAGTTTAAATTACTACAAAAATGGTCTCCATGCATTCAAAAGTCTTAAAATGTGTTCTGGAGAGCCCAATCCTGCTTAATAGCGAGTATATTAAAGTTGAGTTGTGAAGAAGGCCGCAAATACGATTGGTCTTTAAGAGGTTGTTGCCAAGTAATCCTTGTTTCATTTAATTCTTTCTTTCAATAAAAACGATTCCACTCTTAGAAATTATAATCCTTGTCGTGTGGGGGGTTTCACAAACATTCAAATCACATCCACAAAGAACACCCAGACTTGGAACAAGCATTTGTGGATCACACTAATACTTTTCCCATGCGGGGATCGAACACACAGCACGTCACGCACAGTGGTAATTAGCGTGGTGACCTATACCACTCGGTTATCCGTGCAGTCGTAGTAATTACAAGTAGCATAGCCCTATTTTTTAGGTCGTGGGTTCGATTCCCACCCAGGACAAATCTTTGTGTGATGAGCACGATCGTTTGTTCTGTGTCGAGCTGAAATTTATCTATATTAAGTACCTATGGTTTACAAATATATAAGTATGTTTATCAGTAATTATTTTGCTACCATAGTACAGGCTCTGCTTAGTTTTGGATCAGATAGCCGTGTGTTAGTTGTTGTGTCCCAAGGTAGAAAAAAAACGAAAACACGAAGAAAATGAATTAAAAGGTATTTAAGAACGACATACTTTCATTAAGCCAGTAGTGATAATCTCAGAACCTACCGGAAGCATATGAAAAAAAATCGTGATGACAATGAACTTGATAGCCAGATTCATGAGAAATATTTAAAAAGCTACTTCTGATTAAAATGACAGACAACAGAAGACATAATCATAAAGACGGATTATTATTGTAGCAAGGTTTTTAGAAACGTGTCTTTAGAAAAATATGTTACCACGAAAATATTAAACTTAACGACGCCGACAGCATCGCGGGGTTAGCACGTTGTAGATAAAATACCAATGATTCTTGTATCGTGTTCCATTCAAACTTTACGTTGATCCACCCCTAATTTATTTTACCCTAATGATAGAGCGAACGAGACGATTTTGTCGACCTTTCGAATAAACAATAAGTAATAAATAAAGCAACCTTAAAATTATTCCATAAGTAATAGGGGTGTTCAATGAAGGTAAATGATTCTATGTAGATCAAATAAGATGAGAAAAATAAGAAAAAAATCAGAAAAATATAATATGTTTTGTTTTTAAGTAGGTATTGACCCGCTTATTAAAATTGTCTTTCGTGAATGGGAATCTTTAGAAGCGCGCGCTCCCCGAATCTCCCATTGAATTTGAATTCTCGTAACGTGAACATTCCGGAACCGGCAGTGTTTTGTCGAGAGTGCATTGAGACGGACGCGTGTCTGTTGCTGCATACCGACAGAGTAAACTGCACCGGGAATCAAGTACATTTGCGTATTCAACCGCTAAAATGCCGCTTACAAGAAAGCAACTCTACAAAAATCTAGCCATTTATATCTTGTATGTATTTGCCGTTGCATGGTATCGATGGGGGCTTTATTTATATATGAAATATTATTTGTAATTTTTTGTTCTTTTTTATTTTTGTAATTTTTTATTTTTAAGTTTTATTTTTTTTATTCACCGCTGCCAACGATTGTACATCAGTAATCTAAACAACTTCGTGTGGAGAAATTGTGCGAGCGTCGTGAATGGAATCAACATAACAAGGCTGTGTGCTGAGCTACAAGCGATAAGCGGTAGCGGGCGACAGGAAAAGGTATGATAGTTTATTTTGACCCGGCTTTCACGCGTCAGCCTCTTGATTGGGCCATCGAGCGATCGATTTTTAAGATAAAATTAAATGAATAAAAAAATATGTTGACTTATATGGGAGTATAAATTGTATTAAAACATTGTTTTTAAATAGCTTTAACTTTTTATTAAAACCCAAAAAACAAATATTAATTTAGCAGCGACGGGATGGTTCGCGGCAACGCACAGTTTATATAGCCACAAAGAAGTGACGAACTTTGAACTGGGACATGCATACTTCTACACATAGGGCCTAGTTCGAAATTTTGTTTTTACTCAAACGTGACGTTTACCGCGTTTAGCTATGTGATTGGTTAAAAACTTCGAGCGGCCAATAGGAGAGCCGAACGTCATAGATTCACACTAGGCGCGCAGATAGAATAAATTAGTTATTATAAGGGACGCGATATACTTTTAATTATTATGTAAACCTCGGGTGATTATAGTGTCTGCTGTTTCATTATTAGGTATACCCTATTCATTCTTACTTGGCCAAACATAGGTATAATAAACAAATATGGCGTATGTTAGAAATGTCAATAAAATTTAAAGATAGGGCACTTTGTAGGAACTCAGAATTTTTGTACTTCAATGTTCATTCAGTGAATGAATATTGAAGTACAATTTATTTAAAATATTTTGATAGGGATTTAATGCTAGTACTATTAACTCAATTCACATCCATGTCATTTTCCTACAAAAAAAATCCACATAACTT
The DNA here is from genome assembly GCA_950381575.1 of Plusia festucae. NCBI lineage: Eukaryota > Metazoa > Arthropoda > Insecta > Lepidoptera > Noctuidae > Plusia > Plusia festucae. The sequence goes on along the minus strand of OX494430.1, from coordinate 2,321,712 downwards.
TAACTAAGGATTAAAAGTAAAAAATATGGACATTGATTTAATGAGTAATTTAATATCAGTTCATTACAATCACTTTGAGGAATGGCCGAATTTTGTCAAAGGATCATTACTCAGTTTTTGTACTTAAATACCAGGGTTCAAATATTGACGATCTCCGTGGGCGAGGGCGTACACACCGGTTTTCAAGGTGTCACCAGCTCTAAGGTCCCGGGTTCGATCTCCGGACGAGTCTTCGCACAATACTACTTTTCTAGTTTGTTTCAGGTCTGGGTGTTTGTGGTACCTTCGTTGTCTCTGATTCTATAGCACAAGTGTTTAGCTACTTACTTTAGATACGTAGCAATGTATGTGATGTTGTCCACATTTATTTATTTAAATATAGTTAAACCATGGCGTAGGTGGTTCTGACTCCTAAGTTCGTCTGTCTTCGTCGACGGCTGCAAGTCGTTTAACCTGGTTGCTTCCAATTTTCTCAACAATAGCGCGGGGTTCGATAACACTTCTAGCGTAGCCTTTTCTCGAGCTATGTTGCGACCGGATTCAGCTGAATGCTAGCATATTTCAAAGAGCAACTGCCTACCAGACCTCCACAATGCTTTTTCCGGATAATACAGTATCCCATAGTAAGACTGGTTGTCGGAATTATGATGACTAATCGAGTATCAAAGAATTTAATGATTAAAAGTATGACATTCGGGACTAGAGGCGCTTCTAGTACAAATAGGTACATACGAATCCGCAAAGAAAAAATATCGCAATTTTTAAGCGAACATCTTAATTATTTACTTATCTGAAGTACTTCCTGCCTTTTATAAAAAAATGACTACCAGACTTAAGAAACAATACTTATCTTTAAGTGACAGAGACAGCATAACACTTAACGGACACTTAAAACTGAGTGACGCTTCAATATTCAATCACAATGATCCATTAAAGAAGAGTAGAGATCACCTGTCACTCTTTGAAAAGATCCCGACAGGAACCTGGGGATTTCCATTGAAATACAAACAAAGTCGAGTGACCAAACTAGTGGTACATACACGCTTCGTCGTATACCTTGCGCAGATTGGTATTCCTTGATGCGCTTGCGCAACGCGTTCAAGATACTTAGTCGTTTGCACAACTGGACATAGTGCTTTACTATAAGTAGGCTTTTTGATCGACCGGTAGTGTGTACACTATTGATGGCAAATAATTATGGAAATTTAAATATTACGTCCATAGTAATTACGTCATAATATTATCAACTAGCTTTGGCCCGCGGCTCTGCCCGGGTTGATGTCGGTTATTGCACCAAGGAGGAGCCTCCTCTCTTGGTTTCCTACCTAACTGCATACAAGGTTTCATGAAACTCGGTTCAGCGGTTTAACTGTGAAGATGTTAAAGATAGACCAGAGTTACTTAGGTATGTCTTGTTTGTCAAGCCAAGACTATTTAGGATTTTATTGACACATTATTATTTTTCCTTAGCACTAGCCCCGGTTTTGCATGAGGAGTACAGACATAAAATTGGTCTAGTGATTGGTGACCCTGACTGCTAAGCCGGAGGTCATCAAACTAGGCAGAGCCTGTACTATGGTGAGCAGGTAACTGATGAATATACTTATAAAATTAATAAATAAAATAAGCCTTTATTTCTGAGTTCCTTACACTTAATTCTTAAGTTTAATATTTTGATCGGTTCATTTTTCCAGTTTGTCTTTCGACATAGGCCTCTTCTAAAGATTTCCACGTATCCTTATCTCTCGCAATTCTCATCCATTTTGATCCACCAGTTCCTTTTAAGTCGTCTTCCCAGCGTGCAGCGTCTTGATTTTCGAGCTATAAATTCGAAATATACTTATTTATTTCTAAATACATACATAATATAGATTAATTACACCCAGACACAGAACAAATGACCATGCTCATAACACAATGTTTGTCATGGGTGGGAATCGAACCCGTGAATCGAACAAGTGAAAATGAGACCGCGGTCGGAGCTGTGGGAAACAGTTAGTCTAAAATAAAATCAACTCTGGACGAGTAAAAAATAATGGCTGAAAAGTAGGGATTCGTTTTGTACCAGTGATAATAGCGTGATATATACAGTATTAATTTTATTAAACAAAAATCCTCAAGGAACATAGGTCGAAATCTTAAATGGAATAATTTTGATTTTTTTCATACAATGTGATAGGTCACGTGGCTTATGTTTGTATGAAAAGATGATTTTCCATTTTCAGATTTCGACCTATGTTCCTTGCGGAAAGTTGTTCAGTTTTATGCACCTGATTACCTCGCTGAATTTATGCGCATTCTTTTTAAATTAATCCTGTATAAGGTTAATTTTAAACATTAACAATTCTCACTTATTATGTTTTTAAACACTCTAATAGATGCCGACACGACACGGATTATCACCAACAAGCTTATATTTATATCCCACTAGAATATTTACCTTCAACCCTCGCAATAAAGTATATATTACTTTAAAGGTGGACAAATGGATTATTTATTTGGCCTGAGGATATTTGCGGCAGGCCAACTAATAAAATTGAGGGAGAGGTTTTGTATCAATATTTAAATAACAGTTGGGACATTTCAAAGCCATCACTGTCAACATAACGTCCGTGCGAGAGCATCACATATTAATTACAAGTTGTTTTAATTAAAACACACAATGGCTTCATTTTGGATCGACTTGTTGATTATTTTCACCACTCTCTGAATTAAATACCGAATCAGTATCCAATATTCTATATAAATAAAAATGAATGTTGGTAAGCGCATAACTCATGAATGGCTGGACCAATTCTCCATTTTTTTTTATTTTAGTATGTTCCCTAAAGGCCCACGGAAGATTATTGACGTGATCACTCGAAAAATGTTACATTTATTAATTATTTTTTACTATTAACTTTTGTCAGAATGAAGTCTGTCCGGACAGCTAGTTTAGTTTAGCTATGCCCTGTGGTTTCATCTGCGTTATTTGTCCCTGTAATTGTAAACAATCAATGTCATTTAGTCAATTTTCCATTCCATTCCATTCCATTTATTCTGCTGTTCGGGACGGAGACGAATCCAACAAATCGAGGATCATGAAAATCGGTCCACCCGTTCTCGAGTTATAAGTGCACATTTACAAACGCCTATAATTACACAAAAACTTTCTCTTGAATCACTTTGTGTATTGCTGAAAACTGCATTAAAATTCTATATTTAGTTTCGAATATCTTACCGTTCAGACAATGGGACAATGACAAGATTATGAATTTATTTGACGCGACGTTAGCCTAATGGCTAGGGCGTCGGACTTGCGATCATGTGGTTGCGGGTTCGAATGCCACCCATTTTTTTCGTTTCCTAATAAAACGACGCCTGCACTAAGGAATTTAATCCTTGTTGGTTTTACAAACATTCAAATCACATGCACAAAAAACACCCAGACTTGGACCAAGTATCTGTGGATCACACAAATGCTTGTCCCATGCGGAGATCGAACCCGTAGCACGTCGCGCACAGTGGTAATTAGCGTGGTGAACTGGTGACCTATACCACTCGGTTATCCGTGCAGTCAGCATTGCACTACAGACGCAATTCAGCACGAGGAGTTACCAAGAATACTAGTAATTAATGTGTGACCTACCTTGCTATTAACATTTACAAGAAAAAAATTTATGTGAAGTGAATATAATAAAATACAGGCAGTTTGAATTAAATGCGCAGAAGATCTTAGTGTGGTAGTAGGTACATTAATATTAATAGTAACATCAGTTTTTAATTAATATGAAATCAAACTGAGTATTCATTTCATTACGTAATAAAATTGATTGGACGAATAAAAAGCATTCGGAAGTAATGATTTCTACCATTTAATTATTTTATATTGTATACAAGCATATTCAATGCCTGAGGCTGTTTTTCGTCCAAGTGCAAATGTAAAATGTGTGAATGATATACTTTTAACCAGTTATATGACGCCATGTTTAATTTTGATCAGACGGCTGACAAATATACCCTTCACAATTTCAACGAATTCATTTTAAAAATTCTTTTCGTTAGTCTCTTTTTTCTTTATCCCAAACTAGCTTTTTCTCGCGACTTCGTCCGCGTGGAGTAATGACTTCCGTCAGAGTTTGGGTTTTTCACTTAGTTATCGCCTGTTCCATGGTCTATCGATTACATGTGTAAACAAATAGTACTAACAAATAAACATTTTCAATTTACCACCCTTTTCTCCCCTTTAGGGGGGAATTTTCAAAAATCCTTTCTTAGTGGTAGCCTACTCCTCCCAACAAACACACATGCCAAATTTCAGCTCTTTACGATCAGTAGTTTCGGCTGTGCGTTGTCTGTCAGTCAGTCAGTAACGGAAGAGTTTTATATATATAGATTTTAATTTTATAATACTATCTATAAAAATATTATAAAGATGAAGAGTTTGTTTGTTTGTTTGACAAAAGTCAAGCATATTCAAAATTCAAGAACCCTGTCTCAGTAATACAGTTTCCAATGCAAGTTACATCTAAGGAGCAACAATACCTAAAGCTTAAATAGCAAACAAAGATGTGTTGTTCGGAGCAGACATGTTGATGTTCCCCTATTGTCCTCTACTTAACTGAGTTTTATTACGTTTAAATAAACACTGAAACTTTTGTAAAGATATTTTAACTTAACTTGAAGATACTGAAACAATATTAGAGCAAATTTTTTAGGGTTCCGTAAACGACGGTGACAACTAGACCCTCCTATGTTGAGACTCTGTTTACCGTCCGTCTGTCTGTCGAAAGCTGTATCTCTTGAACCGTAATTAGTAGAGAATTGACATTTTATTGTTTTTTTTTTATACTTATTTTATTTTCTCCGTTTTTATTTGCCTAAATTGTTTTTGTCATAAACTGTATTTTGTGTCTTTTTACACTGATTTTTTTTCATACATGCGGCCACCTGATCCCAAACTAGGCAGAGCCTGTACTATGGCAATCAGACAACTGATAAACATAAATTTCTGAATACATACATAATGATAGATGGATTACACCCAGACACAGAACAAACGATCATGCTCATCACACAAAGATTTGTCCTGGGTGGGAATCGAACCCACGAACTCTAGTTTCGCAGTCAGGTCACTATACACTAGACCTACAGGCCAGTCGAATATATAAAAAAATTATGCAGTTATTGTGTGCGACTCGCACTTCTGATTATATAAAGAAAATATTGTTCCTGTAACTTTCCTACGCCCACGCAATGTTACTTTGTAAGACTTCAATAAAATGCTTACGCAAAAGAAATTTAAGTTGCGACTTTGTTTGGTTTCTTTTTCTATTTCGAATTAGCCTGAATTTTTACGTAATTTTTTTGCGATCTAGCAGAATGTTTTAGAATGGAACATAGGTAGGTATAATATCCCTCAATATCCTGCCTTCAGGCGCAATGAACTAATGATCGATGAGAGAAAAACAGATTCCAAAAATAAATCTTTAATCTTGCTAATTACCTTAGTATCTTAGCAACAGATTATACCGTTATCTCAAAGAAAATAGACTGTTTTATCTCACTTATTTTTTACGTTTTAAGAGGCTTTTAAGGAGCTTACCTTGATATTTGCAATATATAAGTATATATTTTGTTGATAAGTGGCTTTACTTTTATAACCTCAAAAATAAAGATAAGATAAATAGTATATTTATTTGAAGAAATATGCGTAACATTATACATAGCAAGCTTTTATGCAAATACGGATAGAAAAAAAAATAGAGTCAACATGTTTTGCCACAATAGGCGTACAAATTCAATCGAAAAAAATAAAGTATTTTAAAACAAAATAGGTATCACAATAATTATATTCAAATTATGATACCTACCTAGATTTAAAAATAATTGAACGTCAATAAAAAATAATTTACGTATAAAATAAGTAAAGTATAAAATTAAATTACAGGACAAAATACTATTTAATAAAGCAAACAAAATTAATTTAATGCGACCACATATTAAAATAATTTTATTGTAATATTAATTTTCCTTGCTCATACAATGAGCTCATAATTATAGGGGCCGCCATGACAGTAATTGTCGGGCTGTCATCTACCATTCAGGTAACATTGATGACTGGGAAATTGGAGACCAAGCCTCAGTATCGGCCCCCAACTACATAAATTATGGGTACGATATAATCTTAACATAGTATTAACACAGGTATTAATGTCCTCAATGGTCAGTGAGATTTAATTCACCTGTGTTTGTCTCATTTTCATTCTCAAACGATAGGCAAAATTTTTATATACCTAAGTAGTGCGAGCAAGTTGTGACTTTAACAGTGTCTGTATAGAGTTTTTATTAGATCCGTTCAATATTAAGAGCTCCATGACTCGCGATTAGCTAAACTTATTATTTTTTCTTAAATTTTCAGGGCTTGTCATTTTAGATTCTCATTTGTAGAATCAAGGTTTCCACACGCTGCTTTCCTTCACTTATTGCCAAAGATGTCTTTAAATCTAACTTATAATCCTAAAATTTTACTTTTGAACTTGCAAAAATGTGCACACAAATTCGTTCACAGCTACGCCAATAAGGGCTGATTTGATCACAGTCTATAATTACGTAGATATACATAAATTATTGAATTGTTGACACATTTGAATACAAAAACTGTCAGACGCGATTTTTATTAAACGAAAATTTGTTACCTGTTGAATTGAGTGGTGAGATATTGTAACAAAATATATAAACCGCAGCGTGGCTTGGTTGAGACGAAAAATGAAATCCACAAATATTTCCGAGTCCTCGTTGCTCTTATTCGTACGGTAATTGAATGTTTGCGAATATCTTGTAATACATGAATATTCCTGTAGGTACCAAGGTTTATCCAAAACGCTAAAAGAGATACAAAAAAAACGTTTAAAATCCCTGGAAATTTTGAACAGAAGCTGTTATTTAAGGCCGAGTTGAATTTCAGACAGTATTTCTCTTTGTCTGGCGGATATTTTGCAATTCGAGAATCATAAATACTAGAATTTTTCTCCAAGTTCTGTTATGAACTTTTTATTTTTTGATAAGTGGTTATCCGACGGTTTTACCTAGGTCTATCTATCATATAAAATTTAACGTCAGATGTAGTGAATCTAATCAAAAGAGATTCAGTCGTGAAAAGAAATTTCTAACGTATACGGAATTTATATCATAAAAAAATATATTTTTTTATGATTTTTCATTAAAAGTTATATTTATTATTATACTCATTTAAATAATTTCTAGGAATAGTTTAAACTTATAATAATTGTAAATTAAGATTTAATTTACACCTTGTAGGTAGGTACATCTAGGCTAAGGGACTTTTGTTACCCCTGGTCACAAAATTCTATTGAGTTGTGACACTCAATTCAGCAAGAGCGACGCCGACATTAGGTCACATAAGTTTGTGGCACTAGGCAGTGGTTTTTTTATTTATAATTTGACACAGAACAAATGATCGTGCTCAGCACACAAAGTTGTTCTGAGTGGGAATCAAACCCACGACCTCCGGCTTAGCAGTCAGGGTCACTAACAACTAGACCAATAGTCCAGTCAACTTTACAGAAAACCAATTGTTTTTATACGTTTTTCACGAACAAACTCAGTATTAGGGTCTGTTGGTCTAGTGGTTAGAGACTGTCTTTAACCACTAGACCAACAGACCCGCCAAACGCCATTTAATTTAACTATTTTCTCCTTGAAAGTGCTACACTTGATCTAACTTCCAACTTATCGAGCAATTAATTTAGATTCACAAGCAAAGCGTCTTGTAATATTGTTCTGACGAATGCTACTCTTTTGCATTGAAAGTAAGAACTTTTAAATTAATTGCAAAAAGTTTTTTAATACTACATAACTGAACATTTCGCATCGCAAAAGAAAGGGTTAGATCCCAGCAGCAGGAAGCCGACCTCCGTTAATTGGAGTGGCACTTATAGAAGAATAATATTTAAGAATCAAAACAAGTAGCCAGCATTTGTTTCCAACTTTTATTTCAATGATATTTTCATAATTGTTACCAAGAAATTCCTTTAAGCAATGGTCGCCAGTATTTGGTTTTGTTATTCCACTACCAGTTGAACATTGAACATAGCTACGCTTCCGTAGCTATGTTCATTGTTCTCTAGTATTACTAACAACCTGTAAAATCTAGCCCAATGCATATGGCTTCGGACTAGCGATCATTTGGTTGCTAGTTCGAAACCCCGTCCATTGCACTACCGAAGTAAATAAACTACTAAAATATATATACTGACTTGATTTAGGTAATATTCAAACAATCTGCATCATTCAGAAAGTACTAAAGCGGCGGTAGTTTAATGGCTACGGCATTCGAATTTGGGATTATGTAGTCGCGGGTTCGATTTGCACCCACTACCGACGTGAACCCACTCGTAACACAAACATGTAGCTTACCACGACACGAGGGCGTTACCAAGAATACAAAAAAAATTGTGACCTAGTATGTTACATGGCCAAGCTTTTTATTTTAATTACTGGAACTCAGTGCTATTTAATTACGATCCGGTTCTAAATAACTTCTACTCCCATAACCTAATTTATGAGAATTTACATTATTATGTTCTTGAAAATCATTTTTAAAGGGGCTGAAAATGTTGTATAATAGAAACCCCTACAGTAAACATTGAAAATAATAACTAGAAACCTCCTGCAGCTGAGTAGTTAATAAAAAACTAACTCAAAAAATTGCTTGCATTGCATTTTCATAAATTCAGTTTGCATCAAAGGATTACTGAACGTCGAACGTCTGGAGCCCTTCCATAAATAATATCGTTAAAAGCATCGCTAAAACATCTGATGTGTAAAAAACGTGGTATTTTTATTGTCTGTTAAAAACAGTTATCGTTTCTTGGAACCTAACTCGATTCTTTCTAAAGTCTTCGTAATAACAAATTTAATATCTTTAAGTATGGCTTAAATATAACAATACGGATTGAATCGTAATATTCTAGAAAGCAGCCATTTTTCCGAGACGATTTCTCATTTATCAGGTACGTTCAGAAAATCAAACGAAAACTTAAGCGAATAATAAAAGACAACGGAGAACTAAAAATGTATTATTGAAGGTAGGTACTAATGGAATTGTCCAGTCTTGTTCCCAAGGGGTAAAAATAGTTTACCACAAGTTTGTTTGATGTGTTTATCAAATACTAGCTTTTGCTCGCGACTTCGTCCGCGTGTACCACCGTTTATTAAATTACCACCCTTTACTCCCCTTTGGGGGGGAATTTCCAAAAATCCTCTCTTAGTGGTAGCCTACTCCTCCCAACAAACACACATGCCAAATTTCAGGTCATTACGATCAGTAGTTTCGGCTATGCGTTGTCTTATTGTCTGTCAGTCAGTCAGTCAGTAACGGAAGAGTTTTATATATATAGATAGATATAGATTTCTTACAGGTGTCACCCACGACTCGTGCATGGGTTTATTTCTTATGTTTGGAGCTTACTATACTTATATATTTACCTAGCCCCGATTCTGTTAACACGCACTAAACTTTTTATATGTTTCCCGCAGCTCCTCCCGCGGTCTAATTTTTTTTTATATAATTGAAATTTAAGCTATCCTATCTTCCAAGTTGGATGAAACTGCACAATGCACATGGTGTGCAAATTTGATTAAAATCGGTTCAGTAGTTTCGGAGTTCATCCCGGACAAACATCGTGACACTGGAATTATATATAATAGAGACTAGCTGTTTCCCGCTGCTCCGCCCGCGGTCTCAATTTTTTTTTCAATATTTGTGATGTAAGCTATCCTATCTTTCAAGTTGGATCAAACTGCACACGGTGTGCGATAATCGGTTAAGTGGTTTAGGAGTCCACTGAGGACAAACATCGTGACACTGGAATTATATATAATAGAGATGGGTATCTTTGTCGTTTGTAATTAGAAACGGACAGACGAAAAAAAGCTGTCAAAATTAGTTCTGAAAAAAAAAAAAACTGATACAAACTGCAAAAACGTGTGCCTTAAAAACGCAGTGATGTTCAAGGCGATAACTAGTTTGACATTTGCTAGTTAGTTAATATCTGTTGCCGTCCTTTTCTCACGCTTTATGTTCGAAAAAGATGGCAATGGTTGAAATTTGGTTTAGTTTGCGTACACAGGAATAAGCACTACTATCTCAATTTTATAAAAGTCGTTGCAATATATTTTTATAGCTTGTTTGACGAAAAATATGTGTTGTAGAGGTAGGTATATTTGTTATTGTTCACCGTTTGATTTTGGTCAATAAGTTGCAGTTTTTATAGATGGTACGGAACTTTTCATGCGCGAGCCCATCTCTCACTTTGCCGGCTCGTTTTTCTTCAGCGCTATAGTGTAGGTAGACTTGTGAAAGTTAGAGAATAGATGGAAGTGTTTCCAAATGTATAATATCTTGGGACAACTCACACACGGCCTTCTTATGGCCAAACTAGGCAGAGGCTGTACTATGGTCACCAGACAACTGATGAACATACTTATATATTTCTTAAATAACACCCAGACACAGAACAAATGATCGTGCTCATCACACAAAGATTTGTCCTGTGCGGGAATCGAACCCACGATCTCCGGCTTAGAAGTCAGGGTCACTAACCACTAAACCAACAGGCCGGCCCAAAGTGTGATATATTATCCTTCCTTTAAACCGCCAAACACATTTCAATGAAATTTTTGATGTGGCAAGCTAGGATTCTCATATAGAATAGGCTCTTTGCCACCGGCTACCAACAGTAAGTAAATAAATTAGGGAACATTAATTCTAAAAGCTACGGATATTGACAACGGAAGTTCGTTTAAAGGGACCGTCAAAAATAAACTATCAAGAAGACAACAGGCCAAGCGAGGTTCGCCGGATGCAGTTAAGGGTAGCAGTCGCATGAGAGCGAATCAATTTTCACGATAACATTTTAAAATGCTTCTTACTTCATAGGTTAAAAGCAACACACGTTGATACCTATCGATATTTTAGATTCTAACCCTTCTTGGGAATGCTTTGGGATGCCGACCGAAAATGGGATATGGGGAGGAAGATTACGATGATTATTGGTTTGCTTTTAGGAACACTTAATCCTACTAATATTATAAATGTGAAAGTGTGGATGTTTGGATGTTTGTTACTCAATCTTGCAAAAACGGCAGAACGGATTTGTATGAAATTTGGCATGCATGTAGCCTTTGACATGAAAAAGAACATAGGCTATACTTTTTATCCCAATTCCTTAAGTAGTTCCCGAGGGAAAATAATTGTTTCCGAGCTTAGCCGTGGACAGACAGCTTTGAAATTTGGTACTTTTCTCTATTACAGCGCAACCTATAACACGGGTGAAAGCTGTATTCCGTTTTTCATTACTTTGTCATTTTTCATTTCTTTTGGACCCAATTCTGAAGTCCACGCAGACGAAGTCGCGGGCAGAAGCTAGCCTGTCATAAAAATGAGAAAATTTATTGTATTTTTGCCTCTTAAAGATTTTTCTCTTTACAGACACAATATGACACTAAATAAATAAAAAAGAATGTTCTTGTCTTTTCATGGACAAGTAAGCAACAAGTGATTCACCGTATTGGAAGTGGGAAAATAAACTGTCGCATGTCGTAGCGATTGCTATCAATATTGAATGAGGTAACTGTCACACTGACACAAGTTTGACAAATAGACAACTGACCACTGTTCGAAAACTAAATTAAAATTAGCTTTCTGATTGACACGTAGCAATGAGGTTCGTGTTTATTTTTAATGGTTTATTTGAAAACTAGATGAAAACCCGGCTCCGCTCGGTTTAAATGTGACTCATGATACACAATGTAGGTAAATATTCTGTAGTCATCGGTTCTATAATATCGGTTCAATTGGCCAATCTCAGGTTTAAAGAAAGAACACATAACAAAGAGTTTATCATAAAAAAGTTTCAAAAACAATATTTTCGCGAAACGTCATTGACTGAAGAAAAGTATTAAGTTTTGTTATGATTCAATCAATGTTTCCGGCAAGACGTTTCTATAATAATAATAATATAGGTATACATAAAACTTATATCAATCGAATCCTTATGAATTAGGCTAACATATTGTAAGTGATTCAGGGCAATTATACTTACATATATATTAGTTATTACTGTTGTAAATCAAGGTACTCTATATTTTCGTAATTAAGAAATAAAATTACCGCTGACTGACAGCATTGATTTTTGTTATGGTTAGTATTCTTTTTTCTATGGTTGTTATCGCAATTGGCCAATCTCAGGTTTAAAGAAAGAACACATAACAAAGAGTTTATCATAAAAAAGGAGTTTATCATAAAAAAAGTCTCAAAAACAATATTTTCGCGAAACGTCAACGACTGAAGAAAAGTATTAAGTTTTGTTATGATTAACTCAATGTTGCCGGCATTTTCAGGCTACTTAGGCCCATAGATTTATACCTTACAGAATACACATATATTTTATAAGTACATTTTGTGTTATTAATATAAACGTTTCGTTTTACACAGTCAAATGAGTCACAGTTCTTTGTGATGGCTACTTCTTTGGCGCGACGCACGCGATGTGTTCATTGGCGAGGCGTATATTATGCAACGGAACGTGAAAAAAGCGAAATAAATATCGCGTTCCGAAACGATTCTGGTCCCAACTATCATGCAACTGTCATACGCCCTGTCAGCACTGTAATCACTTCAAGGAGGTTGTATGATAATAAACGCCTTGAATCACTTCGAAGCAGAATTATCTGTTACGGAACGCGGCCTTATTAATTACTCAAGATGGCGACTGCGGTTTTTTTGTTTGTCAGTGCCATTAGAATTTAACGAAATTCTCCATAATCCGAATTTTGCGGATATATGTTGTCGACTCGAAATCAATATTTTTTTATGTTTTGTTATTCATATAAGGTTTCGATCGAGTCTACCGTAGCCCTGAACGAAATTATTAATATAGATAATCAAATGTCTTTTGTTCTTTTTATTGTTGGCTAGAATTTTCGTGTCACATTGCTAGTCTTGGAGAATGCATTTATGGATATTTCAAAATAGCAGTTATTTGATTTTCCAATGACGTTGCGGGGAAATAATATGATATCCTATCAATATTGTTGATATAACAACAAACAATTATTGTGATTTTTTTGCCCTTTTAAGAAATTATGGTAATGAAGCCTTCGTGCGCAAGACCGAGTCGCACTTGGTCGGTTTTTGCTTATCATTATTTCGGAACAAGGTAATCAGAAAACAAATTAAAAAAAACATAGTTGATACAATAAAGGAGTAGGAGTATAATAAAAAATATTAACAAAAAATATGTGAAAATTTCAACTGTCTATGTCGGTTCATGAGATACAGTCTAGTGACAGACGGACGGGCGGACAGCGGAGTCTTAGGCCCATTTTTTTTTATCCCTAGTTAACTCAAAGACGCCGCATTAAGGAATTTAATCCTTGTGTCGCGGGGGTTTCACAAACATTCAAATCACATGCACAAAGAACACCCAGACTTGGAACAAGCATTCGTGGATTACACAAATGCTTGTCTCATGCGGGGATCGAACCCGCAGCACTTCGCGCACAGTGGTAATTAGCGTGGTGACCTATACCTCTCGGCTATCCGTGCGTTTTACCCTTATAGTGCGTTTAGCAACACACAGCGATTCGCCTTTTATATAGATAAATAACCAGATAACATTCCTAATGTTGGTGATATTACATATAATACCTACAACATTTACATTTGCTAACATCTGTAGGCACAAATACTTCTCTTAAAGATTACTGCTTATGTAATATAAAAAAGCATTACAAGTAGATTACATGAGGCCTATGCCCTTATCTGTGACCAGTGACCCCTGGTGCCCATCTACAATAGGTTACATAACGCGTTGCGAAAGTACAAGAGTTCGAAACCCGGGCGAAACAATGAGATTAATGTGTTACGTGAGAACATATTGGAAGTACTGGTTTCGAATACAGTTTAAATACCGGGAAAAAATATGATAAACGGTTTGATCCTACTAATATTATAAATGTGAAAGTGTGGATGTTTGGATGTTTAGATGTTTGGATGTTTGTTGCTCAATCACGCAAAAACGGCTGAACGGATTTGGATGAAATTTGGCATGCATATAGCCTTTGACATGGAAAAGAACATAGGCTACCTTTTATCCCGATACCTTAAGTAGTTTCAGAGCTAAGCCGTGTGTAGACACCTTTGAAATTTGTTATTTTTCTCTATTACATCGCAAGCTATAACACGGGTGAAAAATTTCATTCAATTGTTCATCACATTAACATTCATTTCTTTTTGGACCCAATTCTGAAGTCCACGCAGACGAAGTCGCGGGCAGAAGCTAGTACGTAAATAAAATTATTTTGGCCGACGTGATGTTTTAGAAATTCTATCAATGAACTCAGCCTATCGTGATCCACTTCTGGACTAGGGTCTCTCGAATGGTGTGTGTGTCGGGACTCCCAACAGAAGAAATAACTTAAAAAAAATCTAAGTTGAACTATACGGCAGCAGTAGGCAGGCGAGGAGGAGCCCGCCTAAGAGAGAGAAAGGGAAGCTAGACACACTGGCGCTGTAACGCGTAACGATACCCTCATAATAATATTATGAGAGTTTATAACTTCAAAAAGTTTTTCTACGTTTTAACAAAACGTGTATTTATATGTACTTATTGTATGTGTTTACATACAATAAGTATTTTTTCCTAACACATTAGCAGACTTCCCAAAACCCTGTTGTCCATTTTCGTGAGATTCCTTAAAGGTTAACACTCCTTCATAAACACAAAAAGCTTTCAGGGAAACGTCCATAAACTCCAAAAATAAATTATAAATATATATAGATAATTAAAAAAAACGCGTAGTTGAAATTTGCCGTCTAATACACGAGATAAAACCGCTTTATACTCATAGAGCGATTTTATTACTTACCTATGTGCTTTGTACTTCAAAATCTTTTGACTCAAGATTGTATAAAAATCGTAACTGGTAATAAGACTTTGTTTATTTTTTAAAGTAATACAAGGATAAAATTGAGATAGGCTATATTTTTTACTAAAAAATTAGGTACCGCGGGCGGAGTCGCGGGGAAAAACTAGTTTTAAGCTAAGATGCTTCTGTGACGAGTAGGTTCACGTCGGTAGTGTAATGGGCGGGATTCAAACAGACAACCACACGATCGCAAGTCCGACACCCTAGCCATTAGGCTACCGCCACTTCAGATGTAATTATATAAATACTACACCTTCCCAAACTAAATTAATGGTATGTTGTCCTGTTATTAGTTCTCTACTAGAAATGCGAACGCCATTTCTAATAAAAAGGACAATGCCAACCTAACAACACCAGAAAATTCTAAGCACTAAGCGAAGAATGGTATTTAATTCTCAGAACCTCTCGGAGTTGACTCAAAGCACTATTTCCTTTGAGTGAACTCCTCAAATAAATTATGTTTAAGTGGAACTTGTCGTGTTGGCCTAGCGGTTCAATGAACGGATTTTCGTGCAAAAGGTTGCACGTTCGAGCCCACTATTTTTATAGCACGTTTGTAAAGATACAAATTAGCGTTCACGGCTCCATTGAATGCTGTATAAAGATATTTTTACGAGTATAGTAAGGGCGCGTCCGTTGCACGACGCCTACGCCATGTGTATGAGCCCTTAGGGATTGAGTAGTTTCAATATTTTGTTCTTTGTCACATTGAATTGATGTTACAGATATTTTATATGCTAAAAAGATCTTGTGTTTGTTTTTTTGGGATACTATTGTTGTGTGTTAGGTTTTACTTATACTGTTAAAGATGATTTCAAACTATGTATGTTTTAAGGTTTTGTAATAAGGTGCAATAATATCTTGTAATAAAGACAGAAAAAGACAAATAATTTCTCTTTGCCTGTCTGACAGAGAGAAATTAAATTAACTGTATTTTGTAACATTAATATGTGTGTATTCTATTTCTATTACATAACCTACATCGCATTAATGTATCACAAATACAAAGTATCAAAACGCTCTTCGTAAAAGCACCAACTCAGATTAGCGAAATTAAATGAAACAGCGACGGACGGTTAAGTCTATTTTGTTGTAATGTGATACAACAATTATTCTAACAGGAGAGGTACATTTACGGGGTTCGCTATAAACTTTCGTCCACCTGCAATACAGGGCTGGCACCCTATTGAAGCTCAATAATATCGAAATATATGTAGTGTTTTTATCGGCTTCTGTTAAACATTCGGTGCAGCCCTGTTTTGTTTGCACATGCACCGTATATATATAGTAGGGGAGCTCGCGTCCAAGTTCCAAACGTTTGTGAAAATAGTATATGGAAGCCATTGTTTTTTTAGGGAGTAACACTGGAATGGTGTGGAAGCAAACAGGGCCCTTTCACTAAATCTCTGCTGTGCAATGTCTATCCATCCGTAAGTGGGCTGTATCCCGTGAACCGCTGTGGGTTTAGAGTTGAAATTTAGATAGAGTGAGTATTACTTATACCAGACAGGCCTATGGGTGTAGTGGTTAGTGACGTTAACGCTTCCTAATTGGCTGGAAGAAGTGTATTTTTATTTATCTTATTTATTTATTAATGAGCTAACAAAGTCACTTATAGGTGTGCACAGCTTTGAAACCAGTACCTACAATGTGAAATTAGAATATTACTTATCACATACCTACTTTAATAATCAGTGAATTAATTTTTTTTTAAAATTAAAAAAAAAAAAACAAACAACGCGCGTTGCGTTTCAGACCAAAAACTTAGGATAACATATTTTAAAAACAAGTACAGGGTTCAACTTTCCCTAAGGAACATAGGTTAAAATCATAAAATCGAAAATTAACTTTTCATACAAAGTGACAGGTCACGTGACTTATGTTTGTATGAAAATATATTATGATTTTCAATTTTAAGATTTCGACCTATGTTCCTTGGGGAAAGTTGTTCAGTTTTATGCACCTCGTTGAATATCCGCACTCCTTTAAAATTATTCCTGTATATGTCTAAACAAACTCTATAGTGTTCAAGTTAAGGTCTACATTTGAATGTTTTAATAGGATACTAAAATCGTAGAGCGTCAAAGACTTTTGTTTACTTCGTATACTAAGGACCTTACATTTCATATCTCATAAAGTAAAACTACCCAATTACTTAAAACTTAACGTCTTCAAACTTGTCTAAGTCCAATTTCCAAGAAACATGTCCTTTCAAAGACACATGAAGATTTACTAAACTTAGAAGCGTCTGAGAAGTTAGGGCTGTTGTTCACAAGAAGATAGAATTTAAAACTAGCTTTATACGAAATATTACCTGTCCCGACGTTATCCAAAAGTATAATTATATTTTTCTTACCCGGCTTACGGTCTACTCCACAATCTTATCTGAACCTACCTATAATTATTTTATTAATTAAAGAAGAATCAATCTTCTAAGTCTACGCAAAAAGTGGCACAGGCGTTTTTACAGAAAAAAATGAACATTTCGACACTCTTAAGGGAATGAAAATGTATAGGGTAGGTACCTACTTCCCATTGACACGGTCACTTAAAAATTTGGCAAGTAGTATAGTTATACATATTATTACTACAAATACAGCGTTAAATCTGAAAACTTTAAATTTCTCATCTATTTATTAAATAGATTATAAAGCTGAAGAGTCTGCACGGATAGCCGAGTGGTATTAGGTCACCACGCTAGTTACCTCTGTGCGCGACGTGCTGCGGGTTCAATCCCCGCATGGGACAAGCATTTGTGTGATCCACAGATACTTGTTCCAAGTCTGGATGTTCTTTGTGCATGGGATTTGAATGTTTGTGAAACCCCCGCGATACAAAGATTAAATTGCTTAGTGGGGTCGTTGTTATATAAAAAAAAATTGAGTGCGTTTGTTTGTGTGAACGCGCCAATCTCAGGAACTACTGGTACGATTTGAAAAAATCTTTCACTGTTAGATAGCCCTTATTCGGGAAGGCTATAGGCTATTATTTGCGGTGGTAATTGACTCCCACGCTGGCGTAGCCGCGAGCAAAATATAGTTAGAACATAAAAAGATGTGGTCTTTATACGGAAAGGTGGGCGAGTCCGGCTCCCCAATTATTTACACTTTAAGAGTTTTGATTATTCGACCATTTAATAAAGTCAGCGTCGTATGTAACAGCCTTTATAATAAACTTTATGATGAGTTATTCAGTTTCAAATAAATTGCAACATCATTAAAACAGTGATGAATATTTGCACCCATTTTGGAGAGCCGAGACGAGTCGTGCCCTTTCTACATGAGTGCATGACAATGCTTCGGCGACACTGAATTTCATATCCGAGCTGTAATTTTGTGTCGAAACAATAATATTAAAATACTTTAAATGACTTTGTGACGCGGTTTCGCCCGCCGTTGTAAGGAGTTTCGTGGACATAATATTTGAGCTGTTTTGTTACGGTGGACTGTTTTGGAATATTTTACAACTAACTTTCGCCTGTGAAAGTGTCTATTTTCGTGGACATAGAAATTTCCTCACCCGACATGTACCTATTTTAAATTTACTTATATTACTCAGGGTGAATGTAGTTTTCTAATGGTGAAAGAATTTTTGAAATCGGCACAGTATTTTTTGTGTTTATTCACCACAAACATGCACACAAAAATACAAATCTTTCCTCTTTATAATATTAGTGTAGTCGAAGTAGTAACTCAAATATTAATAGCTCGGAACGTTCAACGACAGACTATTTAATTCATTTTAAAATAGCTCAAGCAACAATACAATACAAATCTTTCCTCTTTATAATATTAGTGTAGATTAATTTTATGGATGGTGTCTAAGATTTATACAACATGTAACAAAATATCCAGATCCAATAAAGGCGTATTCGTGGTGCAGTTTATGAACTGTCTCGCATAGGCGGCTTCTTTGTCACAAAGCTGCAGGTAGTAAGTACGTGAACTTTGAGGAGTGGGCAGTGTTGCTGTTGCCTTGGATCAGTTTTTATTTTAATTTAATAATTAAATTGGGAAATTAATTTGGGAAAAATAAAATATCTCCAATCCATTTAATACGTATATGTGTTCGCAGTACGATACCGAATAATACTCTCAAGGATCGGACAGGGATTTTTTTACATGTTGTATGTGTGATGGTCGAGATTCCTTATGAGCTTTGACCAGCAAAAGCTGGTTTCCAAAATGGATTTAGGTAATTAAACTAACAACCCTGTACAGGCTATAACGTAGTACAATGCCGACGTCCACGTCAATACCGGGACATTGTTTGAGTGTGACGTTTGACGTCACTCGTACAGCAACGTGAGTTGAAAGGCACGTCATACACAGGCTGCTAACAGCTACGAAATTTTGAGGTTATATTTGAAATTCTCAGTGTGGATAGCACGATCTTACTTTGACAATAACCGTCTGTCAAAGTATCGGTTAGGTAAATAATTGGGTTGTATTTCAACGATTGTCATAATGACGTCATAACTAACCGCTAACCGTAACCGTCGAAATTTGACCGGTTAGCGTTAATGTTAACGTTAAATTCATTAGTAGATGCTGTCAAATGTAATTTTAACTATGCTACAGAATACGCCGGTGCAACACATGTCGGTACAACTGTTAAAGTTAGTGTTACTGTTGTTGTTAAATCTTACTTAAATTTTTACTTTAACTGATGTTATGGTGCAACCCAGCCTCAATGTTTCTGCATAAAGAAACTACAGCTTTCTTCTTCATTCAAGAGAAGAGTTAAAGAGCACTATACCTGTCCTCTTACTTTAATTGTATGTATTTATATGTATGTTTGTATATATTTATTTACTGTCTTCATATATATGTTACCGGCCAAACCCGATTTCAGGACAAACTAGTTTCGCCTAGGCTAAACTAGTTCTTCCTATACGCGATAGGATTAACTAGTATAGCCTAGTCCAAACTAATTTGTCCTAAGCCCGATAGGATAAACCAGTTTAGCCTAGGCTAAACTAGTTGAACCTGATATAAATACGCACACTCTAGGAGAAACTAGTACGGCCTAGTCTAAACAGTATATCTGTTGTGGACCAGGTGATTAAAGCGGGCATTATTTATAATGCACGAGCATTATGAATAATGTCTAGCTTTATCGGGCTAAGTGATTATTTACTATCTTAACTTCATTATTTATCACATTGCACGGTCATTATTATGTTGCTACATGATAGTTGGGCAATTTGATAATAAAGCTATATTTAACACACATAAAGTCGTGAATCGCTTGAAAGGTTTTCCAGCAAGGGGCGGTCGCTGCCGCGACTCCGCTCGCTCCGCTCGCCGCCCTTGTGCACGTAAGGGTCACCATATTAACCTAACCTAAACCTACCGGACGTTGGGCAAAAAGTTTTCAACACAAAGTCGTGGGCGTATTTATATTAGGATCAACTAGTTTGGCCTAGCTAGGTGAAACTGGTTTATCCTATCGGGCTTAGGACAAATTAGTTTGGACTAGGCTATACTAGTTAATCCTATCGCGTATAGGAAGTACTAGTTTAGCCTAGGCAAAACTAGTTTGTCCTGAAATCGGGTTTGGCCGGTAACATATATAAATTAATAGTTTAAAAAAAACTAAAAAACACGCTTTACTTAATCGTGGTCAAAGTTCATTACAAGACCTTTCTAACAAGTCCAAACACGGCTATGATACGTTATTTCATCATAGAATGCTAGTGCCTATCTTCCGGCTTCATCATCAGACCTTGAAACCTAATCATGGTCAATGTTCATTACAAGACCTTTCTAACAAATCCAAACACGGCTATGACACGATCATCCTTCATGAAGTTCCAGTTCATATCTTCCGGCTCCATCCTCAGATCAGCTCGACAGTACCATTTTATTGTATTGTCATCAAAATCACATACAACTGCCAATTTTCATAACGCTACGATCTTTAAAAGGTGGTTAAATTAGTTTTCTTAGATTTGACTACATAGTTACATACATACAGGTCGACCTAATAAAAGCGTGTTAATAATAATCTTTGTTTTAAATAGTAGTACTTTTCTTTCCTTTCAATTAATATGTCTGTACACTATTGTCTATATGTTTAACTAATCTCTCCTTTTGCAGGTCTGCTGGAAGATATTTCTTAAAGAAATAAGCAGTACCTTTGTACATATTTATTCAAAAGTTTTATCCTGATATGTGTATTTTGTCTTTTTTTTTTTTAAGTGGACAACATCACATACATTGCTCCGAATCCAAAGTAAGTAGCTATTAAAGCACTTGTGTTATGGAATCAGAGACAACGAAGGTACCACAAACACCCAGACCCGAGACAATGTAGAAAAGTGTTTTTCTACATTGACCCGTCCGGGAATCGAACCCGGGACCTCAGAGCTGGCGACACCTTGAAAACCGGTGTATACGCCACTCAACCACGGAGGTCGTCGTATGTACATAAACAGTTGAATAAATAAATAAATAAGAATAAAAAAAAAAAAAAACAGAAATAATTTTGATGACCTGGCGATGATTTTGTGCCGTAAGACTTCCTTGTAGAAAATACTTAGTACATTTCTAAGAGCAGAACCACTACTTCAAATAAATATGACTACCAATATGTGTAACATCCTATATGATCGCAGATTTTTAGTAAAGGTTTATGCAGGATGGGGTGATAAATGAAGGATGTCTTTGTCCAGCTGTGGGATGACTAGAGATGATTTTATTGACCGTCAAATAATTTAGTCTAAGTACTTTTTTAAAGCATATTCACAACGATCAAAGGGTTTTCCTTCGATAAGTAAGTAATAGGTAATAGTATATTAAGTCTATTGTTCATGAAAAGGTGGTGGGTCCACAATCTACCACGGATTTTATTTTTTATTCATGTTGATTGAAGAAACATGTATCGAAATTATTTTACGTTTCATACATTGAGATATTGGTGCTGGATAAAATAAACAAGGGTTGTAGGACTGACTAGCAATCACTTTGATGGTTAGGGGATTGGCCAGTTGCATACGAGTTATAAAAATAGAATTCAGGATTGATTTAAAAGGAGTGCGTATATTCAACGAGGCAATCAGGTACATAAAACCTATCTGTTGTTTTAACATCCCTAAAATATGTAGGTACCACACTTAGTTCGCAATAAAGAATTTGAATAAACTTATGATCAACTTTTCCCAAGTAACATATACCTATATATTTATTCATTGATCATGATTAAACAAACATAGGTCGAAATAAATATATCTATTCGTAAAATTATTTCAGTTTTCATGAGCGGAGCCGCGATAAAAAGCTAGTATATGATAAAACTTGGTCTGAATGCTAAGTTTAATTTGATTGCATTAAGTAAAAAGTATTTATCACAATTGTTATGTTTTTAAGCAAAACGCGTACACATCGCTTTAAAACTGTTTATTTATATCTTTTTAGAAACCCTAATAATTAATAATTATATTATGGAAATAATTTCCAATACCAGTAATCATCCAATAATATACCGAAACATAATAAAAATGGACTATTCAGGGTTATTTGTATAACTTTAAAAAGTTCATTTGAGTATAAAAAAAAGGGAACGAATTATCAAAAGCCGTAGAACAAAATGTTCTTGCTTATTATGCTATGTACATATCTACCTCTTGCGAGGTTGCATGTGTATTACAAAAAAATATTTTATTTTCTTTTTTTTTTAAAAACAACACCCGCACTAGATATTTAATCCTTGTGTCGCGGGGGTTTCACAAACATTCAAATCACATGCACAAAGAACACCCAGACTTGGAACAAGTATCTGTGAATCACACAAATGCTTGTCCCATGCGGGGATCGAATCCGCAGCACGTCGCGCACAGTGGTAATTAGCGTGGTGACCTATACCACTCGGCTATCCGTGCAGTCTATAATGATATACATATAAGAAAATTTCAAGGAAATATTTCTTGAAATATATTAACACAATTTTAAAATACAACAAACTAGAATATATGACATCCCCGTCCGTCCATTTTTGACGTTTTATAGTTCCGATGATCAGAAATTTCTAACTGATTTTTCAAAGGACCTGTGTGTTGCTCTAAGTATTGTAATCAGTACGTTGTATTCTTAACATACAAAGAGTAGATACCGATTATCAGGTGTAGGCGTGCAGGCTAAAACTGAAATAGCATCAGTCTATCAAATATTTAAACGAATCAGATATAGGTACAGTCAGCTACAACACTCCTTCACACAAAAAAACTCTGAACATAATCAAAAACAAAATCGTTTCTATTTTGTTTCACAGTTAAATATATAAAATATCCTCTATAATAAAACTCAACGGAAAAATGTCTTGTAAAGGGATATTTTAAAAAACTCAGTATTACGGAAGGTTCTGAAGATCGAGTTCGAATGTCAAAGCATGTCCAAGCAACTACCGTCATACAAACTCAAAGAGATTCGTCATTTACACGCGTCGCCGGAGCTAACGTCGTTTATCGTAGACTTGCCACCTCATGCACGGGCTAACTTTTACATATTGAACTTTCAATATGGCCGAATCTTAAAGCCTATAAAGAGATCCAAGACAGATTTTCCGTGAGCTGCAAGTGCACAAAAAACCTGGGTGATAAAAAGTCGACGGTACTTATCTTATATTTCTTTTTAGACTCGCCAAGATAATAATAAATAAATAAATAATAAATATCTTGGGACAGCTCACACACTGCCATCTGATCCCAAACTAGGCAGAGCCTATACTATGGTAACCAGACAACTCATAAACATACTTATATTTATATTTTCTAAATTTATTTATTTATTTGGATTTCCAACAAGAATAAATACATACATATTATAGATAAATAACACCCAAACACAGAACAAATGATCGTGCTCATCACACAAAGATTTTTCCTGGGTGGGAATCGAACCCACGACCTCCGGCTTAGCAGTCAGGGTCACTAACCACTAGACCAACAGGCCCGTCAAGATACAGTGGCCGTAGAGTAATTGAGCGCGAGAGATTGATTAGCTTACAGTCCGGTGAAGCAGTCAAAGCGCTCAGGCTAACTGCAGCAGTATACCTCACCAAAAAAAGCTTAGATTAGTTTTACATGATCGTGATCGTACGCACTCATGCAATCAGCTTTAAATATCACTGACCAATATACATGTGGCTAAGTACATGCCGCACGGATTAGCCAACATTATAGGTTGGTCCGCGGATTGGTTACCATTTATTGAAGTAGTCAGATCCAACCGTGCCTGAAACCACGTTAAGTCGATGGTTTCGACAGCCATACGCGATCATTAACCATACAATGTTTATCATTAAAATTATATTTGTCACTAGCTTCTGCCCGCGACATCGTCTGCGTGGATTTCAGAATTGGGTCAAAAAATAAATGAAAAATGTGAAAGTAATGAAAAATGAATTAAAATTTTCACCCGTGTTATAGTTTGCGCTGTAATAGAGTAAAATACCAAATTTCAAAGCTGTCTGCCCACGGCTAGGCTCGGAAATTTTTTTTAATTTTCTTTCGGGAACTACTTAAGGAATCGGGATAAAAAGTAGCCTATCATCTTTGCCATGTCAAAGGCTACATGCATGCCAAATTTCATCCAAATCCGTTCTGCCGTTTTTGCGTGATTGAGTAACAAACATCCAAACATCTAAACATCCACATTTTCACATTTATAATATTAGTAGGATTACAATATTCTGACATCCAATCCTACCAAAGCATACTGAATTACCCAGTAAAATACAGTATTCAGATCAGCGGTGGCGGGATTTGAAGCCGACCCCAATATAGCTAGCACAAATGATAAAAATATTATGACTTTTGTTGCTAACTGTACGTTACGTGTTGTAAAGTGCATGCTTTAAATATTAAATGGCTCGAAAGTTCAGGGATTCAATTAGACTTGTCTCTACAATTAGAATTCTAATAATGTAGTCTTTTTCATTAGATATAAAAGAAAAGTCTGGTGGCCTTTCTAAAAAAAGGTTTTACATAAATAAGCTTATACTAATCGAGGTGATTCGTGTGCACATGATTGCGGGTTTGAAACCAGGCAAGAGCCACTGTAACATTTTCAAAGTTATATGTACTTTCTTATTTATTCTAAGACACTATAGACAAACGGTGAAGGAAAACATCTTGAGGAAACCTGGATTCCAATAATTTGAATCTGAAATCGCCAACCCGAAATTTAATGAGCAAGCGTGGTGATCAATTCTCATTCCTTCTCTATATGGGAAGAGGCCTGTGCCCAGCAGTGGGACATTTCTAGGCCGGTATAATTATAATATCTATATCTACTTATGATAGGATATTTTTAATGTCTAGAAGTACCAATCGGATTAAAAAGTCTTTGTGTAAGTATATGATGACCTAAATCATTTAATAACTTAATTATTTGGGTTCCACGCTTTACATGAAGACCCAATAAACTAAAATACTAGGACTAAAGCGCGAATGATATTATTATGAAAAAAATATTAGTGTCACTTCCAGTCAATCCCTACTAAAATAATGTTGACAGAATTTATCTCCGTTCATCCTTACTACTATTTAATGTGAAAGTAACTGTATGTTACGCAATCACGTCTAAACTACTGAACCGATTTAAATAAAACTTACTACAGGGATAGTCCCGAAAAAGAACTTAGGCTAGAACATACGGTTAATAATACAGGTACCTAATTCGCGGGCAACACCGCGGGGCCATGCTAGTTTTAGATAAGTACTTAGACATCGTTGCGGTTAACATACGCACACAAAACGTTATAGTAGCACTAAAATATTCGTGTCATGCGCAGTAAAAACCACAGTTAATATACGTCCGCAATTAACTCGATTTATCAAATTGTTTGTAATCGATAATAACCACTAAACTAGCTTTTGAATATGGATAATGAACTAACTCGATATTATGTGGTCAGGCATGTAATGTTATGATTTCCAATAAACCCATGTCAATGAGGTTTCATTCTAAAATCTATACATATAATAAATCTGTAGAAAAGACATTTTTGTACATTGAAGAAATTGAAAAAAAAAATAGACACCGTGTGAAAAGATAACTAACAGAACCCATTTCCATCATTTTTAAAATTTTTGTCTGTTTGTCTGTTTGTCTGTTTGTCTGTTTGTCTGTTTATATGTTTGTTTGTGCGCACATCACGTAAAATCTATGAATCCCATGTAGACAATGTTTATATACAAAAATTATACGTAACTTGAGGTATAACTTAGTTTTGGTTTCATCGAAATCGGTTCATAAACAAAAAAGTTATGTACATTTGAATCAATAGAAAGCGATATCGGCGACACAAAGTCCAATTTAGGATGAGCTCTCATCAATATGGTCGTCCATATTAAATAGAGACCAAACTCTAAATTTACACAATCTCCATTCATCTGTACACGTAATCTTTGACATATAAACAAAAAAGTAACCATGGCGAAAATAACGTTGCCATAGCGATCAGTTTATTGAAGTATGAATAACTATTTAAAATACTTACAGTAGTATTAAACAGCTCGGTGGTTATACGATAGGAAACGTGAAATATCTTGCTGCATGTTCAAATCCTGATGTTACTACATATTTTGTTTTTAACACGCTTTTATTAGGTCGACCTGTATGTATGTAACTATGTAGTCAAATCTAAGAAAACTAATTTAACCATCTTCTAAAGATCGTAGCGTTATGAAAATTGGCAGTTGTATGTGATTTTGATGACAATGCAATAATATGGTACTGTCAAGCTGATCTGATGATGGAGCCGGAAGATATGAACTGGAACTTCATGAAGGATGATCGTATCATAGCCGTATTTGGACTTGTTAGAAAGGTCTTGTAATGAACGTTGACCATGATTAGGATTCAAGGTCTGATGATGAAGCCGGAAGATAGGCACTAGCATTCCATGATGAAATATCGTATCATGGCAGTGTTTTGACTTGTTAGAAAGGTCTTGTAATGAACTTTGACCACGATTAGGTAAAGCGTGTTTTTTAGTGTTTTTGAAACAATTAATTTATTATTATTTATTTCTAGAACCGACTTTCTTACAGAAGTACGAATATATCGAGCTAACCCTTTTTGTGTTTTGTATTATTTTTTAGTTTGTAATTTTTTACATAGCTATTTTTTTAGATAGCTTGCTGCTCATGTAATTTTTGATGCCTGATCGAGACAAACAAAAATGCATAAAGTTTTTACAATCACACTTTACTCTTAAACAGGTGAAGTTCATAGTCAGTTAGAAGATAAGTCCATCATCTAAATCCCGCATTTTCTGCGACTTACATAAAAGAAAACAAATTGTCAAATACCCGTATCAGGCGACTTGAGCCATCTAAAGCGCATTCAGTGATTCAGTCAGTCAAAAATATTTTTCACATGCATACCTATTACGACTGATCAGCGCGAACAACGTCGCGGGTACAGCTAGGTCATCAAGGTTACTTTATTCATATTTTTCTAAGCTGGCATAAATAAATATACAGGATATAGC
Organism: Plusia festucae; assembly: GCA_950381575.1. NCBI lineage: Eukaryota > Metazoa > Arthropoda > Insecta > Lepidoptera > Noctuidae > Plusia > Plusia festucae. The sequence goes on along the minus strand of OX494430.1, from coordinate 2,294,220 downwards.
GCATGTTCCAGCTTTTGATCTGGTCATTATTATCTATACTAATATTATAAAGCTGAAGAGTTTGTTTGTTTTTTTGTTTGTTTAAACGCGCTAATCTCAGGAAGTACTGATCCGATCTGAAAAAATCTTTCACTGTTAAATAGTCCACTTATTGAAGACTATAGGCTATTTTTCTTTTGGAAATCTATCCCCTAAGGGGGTGAAATAGGGGTTGAAAGTTTGTATGGGAAGTTCGGTATTTTCAATGATAGACACATGAAATTTTGTATACGGGTTTCAGGATAGAAATAAATAAAGACATATTTCAGCGATTTTAAAAATCATCCCCCTAAGACAGTGAAATAGGGATGGAAGTTTGTAGGTACATGAATTGTGTCGTTTTCAAAGATAGACACATTCAATTTCATACAAGGGTTATTAGTTATAAATAAATAGGATGTATTTCAAAGATTTTAGAAATCTACCCTCTAAGAGGTTGCAATAGTGGTTGAAAGTTTGTATGGAAAGTTCAGTATTTTCAATGATAGACACATGAAATTTCGTATACGGGTTTCTGGATAGAAATAAATAAAGACGTATTTCAGCGATTTTGAAAATCATCTCCCTTAGAGGGTGAAATAGGGGTTGGAAGTTTGTACGTATATGAATTGTGTCGTTTTCAAAGATAGACACATTTAATTTCATACAAGGGTTATTAGTTAGAAATAAATAAGATGTATTTCCGTGATTTTAGCCTTTTAGGAATCTACCCTCTAAGGGGGTGAAATAGGGGCTGAAATAGTTGGTATGTGAAGTTCGGTATTCTCAAAGATAGACAGATGAAAAGATAAGTAGATAAGATAACGACGTTTTTAAGGTGTCGCCAGCTCTAAGGTCCCAGGTTCGATCCCCGGACAGGTCTATGTAGAATATAACTTTTATAAATTGTCTTGAGTCTGGGTGTTTATGGTATCTTCGTTGTCTCAGATTCCATAACACAAATGCTTTTGCTACTTACTTTACTTTAATTATTATTTTAACGCCATAATATTTTATGAAAAATTTTATTCATACTCCTTACTTTGAAAATCACAGAATACATCCATCTACCTTTAATACTACTCTTTACTTTACGCGCGAGCGAAGCCGCGGGCAACAGCTAGTTCTAAATATTTAACTAGACAAGAGATTGAAATAAAACTACTTTAAAACGGATTCTATCGCGGTTTATTTTTGATTTTAGTTCCCGACGTTTCGACGCCTTTGCAGGTGTCATGGTCACGGGCCGACTGAGGTGGTATTTGTCTTGACTCAAAAATAAACCGCGATAGAATCCGTTTTAAAGTAGTTTTATTTCAATGTCTAATATTCGCGTAAACCTCAGAAAACAATAGACAAGAGATTTTTTAGGTATGACTGTGGATGGGTATATAAGCAGAGGGAGACCGAAAAAGAGATGGATGGATTGTGTGAAAGATGATATGAGAAAGAAAGGAGTGGATGCCGCGATGACGAGTAATAGAGAGGAATGGAAGGAAAATACGCATTGCGCCGACCCCATATGAATGGGATAAGGGCAGGAAGAAGAAGAGATTTTTTATAAATGACAACCTCCGTTGTCGAATGGCGTACACATTGGTTTTCAAGGTGTAGCCAAATCTAAAGCTCGAAAAAAAAAACACTTCTACATTGTCTCGAGTCTGGGTGTTTGTGGTACTTTCGTTGTCTCTGATTCCATAACACGAGTGCTTTAACTACTTACTTTGGATTCCGAGTGATGTGATGTTGTCCACATTTCTTTATTTATAAAAATTACTTTTCACCCTCTCTCAATTTATCACGCTATACTCCGCTATATCTTACCCGTCCACGTCAGATCCGAATCGGCCTATTATCAGTCCTACAAGAAGGTTGACAAGGGCGGGCAGGCTAGCCTTTCATATCTACAAAAATACTGAACCGATTTTGCAAAAAACTTAATCGGAAATAATGATCCTAATCCGATCACCAGTTATGGAGGAATGCGTGGACAAACATACATAGCTTTCATGTAATTTTTTGAGAGGCCTTACAATTTTAAGATTGTGTAATTTTTTTACAGTTACAATAATACTATTGCGAAAGTAACTCTCTATTGGCCAGATACTGAAACGTCAATCAGTTTGAAGGCGCCGTTAAGTCTCATGCTGTCTCTGTCACTTTAAGGTGTGAAGTAGCGACAGATAGACATTTAAGAACGTAATATAGTTAATTAAAGAAAACTTTTTATGGGATAAGCTTGGATCGAAGGAAAGGACAGAAGCTACTTTTACCCCTACAATCGACAATCACGCAGGCGGACCTGAGGGCAACAGCTAGTATTACATCATTATCATATTGCATATAAAAACTTCCTTTTTGGGGTAATAATAACATTATTTACTAGCTGTTGCCCGCGGCTTCGCTCGCGCGTAAAGTATTATAGAAACGTCTTGCCGGAAACATTGATTGAATCATAACAAAACTTAATACTTTTCTTCAGTCATTGACGTTTCGCGAAAATATTGTTTTTGAAACTTTTTTATGATAAACTCTTTGTTATGTGTTCTTTCTTTAAAAATTATCATAGTGTGCGAGCGTTCCAGAATCAGTGAGTCAGTGAGTCAGTGAGTGACGTGGGCTTTTATAATAGAGATGACGGCAAAATATGTTCTAGTTGTTTAGAATGCAATTAAATTTGTGCGCTGTATTTTATAAGAATCCCTTTCAGTTATTTCAATGACGATTACAGACAACGTATTGCAGAATTTCGCTTCATTTCTTGTTCTTTCTCAGTACAGACAAAAGGGGATTACGTCTCTCAATTCGCTAAAATACCGCCATTTATAGAAGATGTTTGAAGAGTCCTTATGTACAATTCTCTTATAAAATATACCAAAAAAGGTTCAAAAATTGTATTGTGTTAAAATTGAAAATCTTAATAAAAATGTCGAAAATTGTGTTCGGCTCCACGTCAAAAAGTCGGTGACATAATTATTCTACACTAATACATTTAAGCTCAAACCCTTTAATAAAATAATACAGTCGACAGCACATCATAGGAAACAATGACAATAAATAATAAACCTTAACTCTTTGACATTATGACGACATTTATATCAATGTGTTAACACTGTGGTGCGCTGCGTGCGTTTTAGATTTCATCCAAAGCAAACATTGCCTGTTGCGTTTGCATTAATAAATATGTTGTTATCTCTGTCTAACTCATACATCGACCTCTTTCATGTTATGTAACGTCAAGCCAAAAAACAATATTTGTTTTTCTCGGAAACAGTCACATTGCTGAAAAAAATAAAGGCAAACAAACCAAAATAACTATTTTCGTTGTGTCCAAACAGTTTCAATGTATTTTTTATTTTACTACTTTTTCGTGGATATTCTAATCAGGAGGCAAGTTTTTTTCTAGACTATTATTATATTAGTCTAATGACGTATTAATAATAAGCAAAAACTATTACTGACTAGCTGCCCGGACAGACTTCGTTCTGTCAAAAGTATTTTTTTTTTGTTGTTATTTATGTTTCACACCTTTTAAACCTTCCCTGGACTTCCACAAACATTTCAAGATCAAAATCAGCTAAATCGGTTCAGCCATTCTCGAGTTTTAGCGAGACTCACGAACAGCAATTGATTTTTATATTTATAGATATGCGTGAATCATTTAAATATACTCATAACTCAGCAGCAAAAGGGTTGTGTAACGAACTTTTTAAATAAATCAACCATAGCATAACGCAACAATATATATTTTTTTTCAATTCTTTATTTATAGTCTCTTAAACATCTAAGGTCATTAGCGACCTCTGTAGGTAAACAGTATTAAATTAGGTTATAATAATCAATTAATTTTAGGAATTACACAGTTTTTCAACATTAATCAAACAATCCTGTAAATTCTTAGTTAGCTTAACTTCTAGCCTTTCTACATTAAACATTTGACATTCAATTAGTATGTGCTTTATAGTTATTTCACTATCACATCTGGAACATTTCTTCTTTGCTTCCTTATTGATTGTTGTTGTCCCTTGGTTTTTCCTCTTTTCCCTGTAGGCTCTTTTTGTTTCTTTAAGTGATTTAGAACTGTCCAGTAGTTTTAGGTTTGTGTTTTTCGGCAGAAATGATCACTATTTGATTAAATTCATCTATTACTTTATTTATACATTGGTTAGACGACAGGTTTAGTTTATCTACTTGTTTAATCTTATTATCTATTTCTAAACGAAAGTTGGGCTTATCTGCTATAAGAATGTCGAGAAATTTTTCGAATATTAAGAGCGAAATCTATTCTTGATGTAATGGTAATAGGAAAATGATCACGGTCGTAGAGATCGCCCAATGCATTCCAGTCGAAATAAGTTGATATAGTTCGTGAAGCAAAAGCTAAATCAATACAACTAGAGTATGACCAATACTACTATTGAAATGAATAGGTTGATGAGAATTGAGCAGAATTAGATTGTCCTGTATGTCCAACCAATGAGCTATAGTTTTACCTCTCTGATCGCAGTGATTTGAACCCCAATAAAAGTGGTGACTATATATTATAGTCAAAAAATTGCTTGACGCCTAGCTGTGATAGTTCTTTTCTGGTATCGAACAGGCCAGTCAAAAGAAAAAAATACTAAAATGATCATTTTCCCAGTAATACGAAGGGCGTTGGAAGGTGTTTAACTAAGTCATTTAAGTCATTATCACTAAAGAAATGGCTGTTGGGCAAATATATATTACAGATAGTTATAGCTAATGGGAATTTAATTCTTATAGCTATTACTTCTAAGGGGCTATTTATACTAATAAGTTCAGGAAGTGTTTCAGGTTTTACATAAGTAGCTACACCACCGCTAGCTATACTGCTGTGTGTGCGGTTTTTATAAAAAATTACGTAGTCTTTTAACATGGCACAATAGTTATTTTTAAAGTTCGTTTCTTGTAAGCAAAGACATTATGGGTCCACATCGTTTACTATTAATGTTATGCTTTCAAATCTGGCTTGGAAACCATTAACATTCCACTGCAAATAACTAATCGAATCAAGTGAAGGAAATAATTTACCAAAAGAAAATAAACGAATAATATAAAGATAATAATAATTAAGGATTGTTACTTGTTGACTTTTCCTTTATATGTATGTGTTGCAGCTTTCTGGAAAATCTTGAACATCTATTTTTTAAATTTTTATTCATTTTGGGGTGAAGGAATAAACACATGCTGATTAATTCAGGAATATTCTCTGTATATTCTTTAGTGACTTCTTGAATATTTTGCTTATTTCGTGATGCATCCAAAAGGCTAATGAACTGATCTAGTGTTAGTGGGAGGTGTGGTTGGGATTCTTTTAGTTCTATTTTAATATCGTTCCAAACTTGTTCTTCTGTCCTATTATCAAGAGTTTTCTTTTTCTTTGTAATAGATTTGTTCACTTGTATTTCTTCTTCAAGGGAGTAACTGCTGTCAGTATCGTCTGTTAGGTCACTTAGTTGAAGGGACTCTTCGATAGGAGGATTAATTTGATTATGTTCTGGTTGTGATAGTTCTGATGTGGTATTTGAATGAATCCGTTTAATGCCTTTGTTATTCTCTTGCATGTTGACTGGTAATTTATGCGGTTTGATAAAGTCAATTGGAGAGTCTTCTGAATTTTCTATGTTTTCTTGTGAAGTATTAATGAGTAATGAAGACTCCAGTTGTTGGTCAGCTTGAGGACAATATTTTGCCAAATGACCATTACCATTGCACACAAAACATTTCATAGATTCATTGGTTAAGTAAATCCAATAGTTGGTATCCTCATAAATAATTTGCATTGACTCTGGGAGCCTTTTTTCATCCTCCGGTGCAACGTATAATTGACGTCTAAAACTCATAATATGAGAAAATCCTGGGTCCGGAATGCCTACCCTCATGTATGTAATGGGAGACAGTATTTTTACATTTATTTGTTCGAACTTCTCTTCTATAACTTCATGCGGAATGACCGGACAAACATTCGATAAAACTATACGTTTTTTTCTAGTAATTAGCGGCCTGATTTCCAATAAGTTATCTTTTACTTTGAGTTTTTTGACAACATCAACCAGTTCATCAGCAGATTGTTTGGAGTCCAAGTACACACATATTCTTGAGTTGGCAATACGTGAAATAAAACGAATGGACGATGGCTTGATAACAGTGGAAAGTGACAGTAAGTAATCTCGTAGCATGATTCCGTCGATGGCATCAATTACGATTGCTTGGTCTTTCTTTGGGTAATTAGTTTTAGAAGTAACGTTGGCATAACTTGTGCTGGGGGTACTTGGAAATTGTTCCATTGTGATTTAAGGGGCCCCTGGTACCAGGAGCACCCTTATAATAATATCAATATTAATAATCCGTACGTTTAAACACTTAAAATAATGTTTAATTACAAAATTACTCGCCGCGAGTCGGCGCATTTATCGGAATGCGATAAGACGCGTGTATCGTACAGCGGTCGCGGGGTAACTCTGCAATAGTGTTCTGTGCTCGGCAACAATATTTATTTAAAAGAAGACTTACAAATTGTAATAAAAAGTTTCAAACAAGACCAATTAATTAGTCTTGAAACAAAATTTCATATAATTACATTTTTATGGCTGCTAATAAACAAAATACTTTAATTTCAACTTTAAAACACATTTAAAAAAATACTTACGTAACATGATGCAAATGAATCATTATCAACAATGAAAAAAATCACCCCAAACTTCTTATATCAAATCCGAACATCGAACAATAAGATGCAACAAGAGCGCATATGTAGTATACATGATCTATATGTCGAATTGACCCGTGGATGCCGCGCGATCGTCAGTCGCGTATCATGAACAGTATAGGGTTATCGACGGCCGCTCGCTTCCCCGTAACCCACCCACGGCAGAATGCCGCGCGATAGACCTGTGCCGTATGACCTGACTCTCCAACGGTAAGTATTGTGAAGTATTCGATGTCACTTTTAATTTTATTTTCATGCTAATTTATTTTACGATAAGTTAATAATAAAGCATTTTTTTATTGATTTGCGTTTTTATTTTGTTTTATTAGATTAGGTTAAAGTTTTTTTACACTGTTTTTACACGTTGACGATTCAGACGGTGAAACTCCGTTATTACGAAGGGGTTAGTTGTAAAAAGATTACTTTCTAAGGAATTAATGTTCGTATAAACCTCTCGGTCAGACACTGTTTAGTGACTTAAATGATGTAAAAAGTAATTAGCGGAACGTTTAAAGTTATCCAAGATAGATATTTCGACGTATTTTGATCAATTTGATAGTTTTCAGGCTTAAATAACTTTGTAAAGTATTTATATAAAAGACAAAGAGATATTATGTATTGTTTCTTCTGCAAATAAATGAGTCCTATTAATTGGAACAAATATTTAATATACAAAATTAATTTTCAAAGAGTTCCTATTGAACTTTAATTATTTGATTATTTTTACTTTGATGAATTATATTATGGATGATTTATTCACAACAAAAGCATTTTTCAAGGTTTATAAATTTTATACAACTAAAATAAATAAATAAAGTAAACGTACTAGGATTTTGTTATAAAGAGAAGTACCTAAATATTAAATTACTAGCTGTAGCCAGCGACTCCGTCTGCGTGGGTGTCGGTTATCGCGTTACAAAAAGTATCACATATTCTTCCTCAGGCTTTATACTATCTCGGTACCAAATCTCATTAAAAGCGATTTAATTAAATAGTGTAGGCGTGATTGCGTAACAGACGGACAGACAAAGTTAGTAGTAAGTTTTTTATCTGTGCTAGGTAACTAGAAATTATGAAAATTTAGACCCAGTTTTTTGATCCCGAGTTAACTCAACCAATTATTGAATGTGCTAAATAATGGTTTCAAACCAATCTTACCTGTAACAAATTTTAATGGTTAAATAATTAACTCTCCAACTAATTTGATCATTTAATTTTCATAGCCTAACAATTGATGAAAAAACGCGTTTTGAAACCATTGGTTAGCATATTTAACCTTTGGCTGAGTTATCTCATAATAATAAAAGTGCGCCTTAATGATGTAGGTTTACTTCATTCCCTTTCGGTAACACCCTGTCGATCCTCAGCGAGCTACGATCGGAGTCTCTTTGGAGGCTAAGATCAGGTATGAGATTATCCGGAGAAGATCTGCAGTGACCGACTTAGTCTGTCAAAGGACCGGTAGCCTTTAAAGCAGGCGAGTCTTTGAGTGGAGATCGTGAATCGGCAAATAGTGTAGGACGCGCCCCAGCCAGATGGACCGATGACCTGAAATAGTTAGCTGGGTCGGACTGGATGTGAAAGGTGGAGGGCTGGGGTTGTGGCGCAATTTGGAAGAGGCCTATGTCCAGCAGTGGACCAAGACAGGCTGCGTTGAATCAACATCCTGTTTATACATAAGTATTATGTTACAGCAATCAATCGATCAAATGTATTTTTGTTACAATAATGAAATGATTGCCTAATTATCTACATTACCAGTATTAAGCCGGCACTTAAGTATGTTTTCCGAACGATTTCAAAAGGTTTGGAGGAAAAAGAGCTTTATTTTTTGAGGATAAATATACCTTTATTCATACACGGCAGCTTAAAAAATCGAGTAAAAAAATTGAGTGAAATGAGAATATTGCCAAACGATTTGCAGGAAATTGACGGATGAAATGTTACTTTTGAATTTGCCATTTAATATACCGACATAATAATTAAAGGTATGATGCGTTTCGTTACAATTCATTCTCCCTAGAACCCAGTATAAAGGTTGTCAAAGAATTAATATGCCAATAATTGCGTGGGAGTCGTTTGGAACACTTCTTTTGACAAAAGAAAAAAATATCCAGCTTCCCTACAAATATCGCCCTATCAGATACTCATCATCTCAATCATATTTTCTACGGCGATGAAGACACACCGGTGTGCTCTTGTTCGATATAGCAAACGACTAGGTCTGCAATAACGGCTGGATCTTCAAGCTTCACCAACTTGAGGTGCAAGAAGGTCTTGTTCAACATGCGAGACTTTTTGTTGAATCGCTTCTTTTGCTGTAGCGTCGAATGCATACTCTCGTCCAGTCGCCCTATCTGTGCCGGAGTCCCGCAAGGCACCGTCTTCTCTCCACTCCTACTCACGCTATACGCTAGTGACATTCCCCGTGGTGACTAATTCCATGTAGCTTTGTACGCCGTTGACACAGCCATTTTTTATTCAGAAACTTATAGCCCCTTAGCGATAGGTTTAACCCTCTACTTCGGTCACGGCCGAAATGGAGAATGGAACCAAGAGCGCAACTGTGCTATTTGGCTAGGTTCTCCTTCACCTTGACCTTCAGTCATTTTTTCAATAAATGCCGCAAACAGTCTCCTTAACTTCGATGACAAAACAATCTTCTTCAGCATATATTCGCATTATCTAGCAGTAGCACAGCAACTGACGTATTATACGCCCTCGCCGGTGAGGCCCGTCGCGTAATATAAGAAATATTATGTACCAAACGTAAATATTGTCCTCGTCAATGGATCAGTCTGGCCCGATTGTCAATTTTTTTAGTGCACTTTTTAATCTGCCTTTTGTTTTGGTAACAGCAAAGGGAAGAACGGGACCGAAGTGTTTTTGGTCAGTGCAAGTCCGACATATCCCCACGCTGTTCCCTCAGCGTGGGTTGAAGGCATTAGCGTTTCCCTCCAACAAAAAAATAAAGTACTTCCTTTTGTTTTAACCCTCTTTATTAATCCGCATCGTCTCCTCTCAAAAATAAATCATCCTTTAAAGCTTGAGTTATAATTATAACCAATAATAACAGCAAATTTTCTCATAACTGACGGTTATATACAATTCCTTGAAAAACGGGTTACTAAGAAAATCGAGCTAATTAACTACTAGGCTACACTTCCTCTTATCTGGATTTAGAGGAATTCATCCTTAGTAACATTTAATAAATAAAATACAAGGATGATTATATTTTTAGATTCATTTCCAGGACAGGAAACAATTAATTATTTTTCTTCAAGAAAACAAAATAATTGGATTAAGAAAATAATTTAATTAGTATTTATAAAAATATCCACTGACAATGTTTATTTCTTAACTAGCTTTTCCCTTGGGCTTTGCCCGTGTGGGTCGGGCTTGTCGATAATCTTACTGGGGGTTGTTAGGAGCGAAATCAAAGTCGTTGGCTATAAAGCGTGCATAATAATTATAAGCCTATCACTTAGGGGTGTGAAAAATATTGACCGATTCTCAGACCTTCCCGATATGCTCACAAAATTTTCTACAAATCGGTCCAGCAGTTTCAGAGGAGTTTGCCCGGTGGCTTTATCCGCGTGTTCATTATCATGGGTTTTTCATGTTTTGCGTGGATCGATGGAAAATAAAAGAAGCCCATACAATTCTTCATGACTCTGGCTAAATTATTATTATATTAATTATACACTAAGATATTTTTTTCCATTCTTTCTAGTTGTTCCAAAGATCAACACGTGAAAATAAAAATACTCGTCGGAAAAACTTTGAACCTTGATATGATCGCGTTGTTGTCTGTCTGTCCGTCAATCAAACATTTTTAAATCCGTCCTTAATATACCCAGCTAGATAAAACTTGAATATCCATAAAGAAAACAACTTTTATAAGTCTATGATAGAGTTTCTACAGAATATTATCTAGACCATCTTACTATAGAATACTTTACTGTCCATTAATAGGTTCCTTTTTAAGTGTACGAGTAAACATCACGGTTTGACTTATAATAAAAGTTGTCGCGCTTGATCGTGGACGAGTGACCATTTTTCTGAATAAATCAAATTCCCTCCGTACCTGCGTGCACGTTAAGCCGATGGTCCCGACTCTCATACATTGATCATTGCAAAAATCCATAAATATATCTGTTTTCAAAATTATATTCAAACCCCCGAATACCTCAATCTACTGAAACGCTAATTAACTTTAAAATCCTCTTAAATGTCTATCTGTCGCTTCTTTACACCTTAAAATGACAGAGACAGTGTGTGACTAAACGGTTGCTTCGAACCTTTGACCTAAGAATCAGTAGTCGGTCCTAAGAATTTCAGTTTCGTATTCTTTATATATTACTAGCTGTTCCCCGGGACTCCGCCCGCGGTACCTAATTTTTTAATTAAAAATGTAGCCTATGTTACTCAGGGTGAATATAGCTTTCTAATGGTGAAAGAAATTTTGAAATCGGCACAGTAGTTTTTAAGTTTTAAATTCATTACAATCATACACTCACACAAAAATACCAATCTTTCCTCTTTATAATATTAGTGTAGACGAAGTAGTAACTCAAATATTAATAGCTCGGAACGTTCAACGACAGACTATTTAATTCATTTTAAAATAGCTCTCGCAAGAACTTAAACATGATTTTAACTCTAAAAATCGTCTGCAAAGTGGAACCACCATTCCTCCCATGTATTATTCACATTGAAGAATATTGTGACTACGAAAGATCGCCGAGATCATTTAAAATGTAATGGGAAATCTTTAAATAATACTGTTGTGGCCACTCAAAGAGCCTTACAAGCCACAAAGAAAATGACTTGTATGCAACTGCCTGCTATTAAATTCTATCAGGCGATTAATACTTTCAAAGGATTGTGAAATCAGTCACGGATTTGTGTTCATTATATTTATTTATTCATGGCTCGGATAGACAGACACCGGTAATGTAAATCGTATTAAAGGGACATATTTTGGCGGGTAACATTCTAATGTCATCATTAAAAATGTATTTACGGATTTGTCTAGCACGATCTGTCCAGCAGTAAAGGTCTGAAATCGCAGAATGTTTAATTTTGGATCCAATTAATTAAGTCATTATAATAATATAATATAATACCGGCCTATAAACGTCCCACTGCTGCTCACAGGCCTCTTCCCATATAGAGAAGGGATGAGCATTGATCACCACGCTTACTCATTGCGGATTGGCGATTTCAGATTCCAATATTTTAGAATCCAGGTTTCCTCACGATGTTTTCCTTTACCGTTTATCAATGATGATGAAATGATTAAGACAGTATAACTTTGAAAAGTTACATTGGTACTTGCCTGGGTTCGAACCTGCAACCATGTGCATGTGAATCCGATCATTGAACCGCTAGGCCACCACGACATTCATCAAGTCATTAATCATATAGGTAGGTACAATTAAAACCAAAAGGAAATTGACAAAGAGGATAATAAACGTACCTACCCATTAATAATATCTACTCAACGACTTTGAATTTTGATAATTTATTTATTTGGTGAGGTCCATGTAATCTTTATTATGAATACTTAGTAGACAGACAGCGTGATGTTGGGGGAGTTTTTGCGCCCTTTCTTCTCCACCGCTAGAACGCTTTGAGGAGGGCTGGAAAATCAATAAAAAAGTGCTATTTCGTTGCATAATTTGAATAAAGGTATTTTGATTTTCAGATAATTATCTCCTCGCTTCATCTAATGTCCTTTTATTATTTTATTTGATCTAATTTATTACATTTTTAAAATACTTGAGACCATAACACCATAAAAACCTTTGTAGGTCGTCCTTGTTTTGAGACCCTAAAATTAAATATTCCAGTTACTCGATACGATAAACTATACTAAATAGAAATTACGATTAAGACCCAGTTTTTTGATCCCGAGTTAACTCAACCAATGGTTAAATATACTAACTAATGGTTTTAAAATTCGGTAGAACATAAACATTCATAAATTTTTATTCTAAAAAATGGTTAATTATATGAAATTTTAATATGCTCCAACTTATTTGACCATTTAATAGACTAACAAATTGATGAAAAAACTCGTTTTGAAACCAATAGGAAGCATATTTAACCATTGGTTGAGGGATAAAAAACCTAAGTAACATACTTAATCGTAATATCTAAACACATTGAGAGATGAACAGAGAACCAGTTAAGTACCGTTAAAGTGTATTCTAAAGCTTTACAAATACTCGAAGTGGCTTTACAAGTTAGCGTGTACCGTGAACCGACAAAGGCATAATGCGTCTGTTTTGTATAGCATCGTTTTTCCGCCCCAGTCTGTCTTAAACTGTCTTACTTCTTAAATAAGTTGGGTTTTGTCAAAGTTTAGCTTCTCGCAACCTGTTGCAGGGTTGGGTGTCTAGGATCTGAAGGTTTTGAGATAGGATGATATACCCATACTTATATTTTGAGTGTGTCAGACAGTCTGACGTCCCCGGCGCGTCCCCGTCGGCGAATCAATTATTACGGTTGCCTACGATTTACGACGCATTTGATCTTGCTACTAATTTAGTTCGGTTCGCGAAGATTTTATTCGTTCTGTTTCTTGTATTTAGTATCGTTATTACTTTTCGTAATGGCACGGTGACAGCTCTTTCTTTTATTATTGTAGGTTAGTCAATAGTACATTGATTGCCAGTGTGAATTAGGAAGTCCGTATCTTCTGTTTTTGCCTTTTTTGTTTCCCTCTCGTGTATGTGATCAGAAATGAAAAAAGAAATACCTTCATAGCTGCACGATACCTACATCAATTTGATTCCATCTTGTTCACAGTTATTTTTTATAGCTACAAAAATATGCTGCTACAGCATTCATTCGTAGAAACATATTTTCATCGAATTGTTAACATCGTATCGTCACAATGCTTTGACAGGTCCGTAACAAAAATCCTGTACCTACACAAAACATTCCTAAATTTGAGCTACAGTTTCCAAACAAAGAATCGCATAAAAAGTCGTAAAAAAATCTATACGGACTACGGAAACTAATAAAATTTCATTTGTTTGTAAAACAAGTTATAACGAACGCTTGTCATCAACGAAGCAATGTTGCATAGTAACACTAATTGGTATTGGTTTCCCTTACAATGTGTATCATAGTTGCCGACTAGATATAAGTACTCAGTTTTTCATATATTGTAGCTACTTTTACTCAAAGGAAAGAAAAGGTTTTTAAGAAAGAATTCGCATTTTAGCACAGTTTAAAACTTCCTTAAGGGATACAGTCCAAAGTGATAAACAACTTAATTTTCAATTGGTTAAAGAGGTGGTAAAAGGTCTTACGTTGAAAGATACTTGAAGAGCCCTACAACAATTCGCTTAGCAAATAACGTACTCACAATTTGTTGCATGAAATTATCTTAAAAGCGCTTCGCGATACTCAAAGGCACTTCGCGATAAGCTTGATGAAGAGTTCATTATTATATTGTTTTGTAATTTCTGAAGTTCTAGTTTTAAGAGGAAATGAACATTTCAGTATCAAAAAGGATTATTTAGATGTGTAGAAATATTATTTTACCATATTATTGTTCTAGTGGCACTCAACGAAGCCACTTAATTAGGTATAAAGTCCTTAAATTATTTGATATAGAGGCTAAATAGAGCGTTCTTGTTTTAGCTTTTGCATGTTGTTTCATTGTTGTCTGATTTCACGTAATTGCAGTACCTATCTACTTAATATATTAAATCAGTACTGGCTGGTAAATGTAGGATTTAAAGGATTGCTTGCTAATACTAAACCCATACTGTTACTTATGCTGTTGAACTATCATAGTAAATATAAGTAGATGCATGAACTTTTCCCTATAAAAAAGAAGGAATTTTAAAATCAACCTTATCTCATCTCAAGTGCGTTTAATGTTGAATTAAACGTAAGTAATTAATTAACATACATGCAGCCAATAGCCCTACTACTTACAGCATTTATATTCAATCGAGTTCGCGGTTCGTCGATAGCAAATTGGTATTGCGAATGATTGCAGTGACAATATCGTAAGGCGCTCGCTTGCTGACAATATAGTAACCCAACGATTTCATATGTACCTATGTTTCAATTGGAACTTTATGATATCTGCAGTTCTTTGTATCACATGTGAAGATTATTGTTTGTTAAATAATTATTGGGTCTCTGAACTATTTATAGGTTTGAGATGTGTTTTAGTTAGGTAGGTACCTACCTATATTTCATCTACCATGAGATAAACCTTAATTTTACGTAGCTTCAATATTTTACCGACGATATTCACATTCATTTATAAAAAATGGTAAACATAAATATAAAATCGGAAGAAAACCAAACATTTACTTACTTGTTCAAACTGATTTTATTTATTTTATTCAACAGCTTTTTGACGACGATTTTTTTTACATATCGTATCATGGAAAAAAATACTACTTACTAGCTTCTGCCCGCGACTTCGTCTGCGTGGACTTCAGAATTCATAAGAACAGAACATAATTTATAAGCTGTCTGCCCACGGCTTAGCTCGTAAACAATTTTCTATTTTCCCTCGGGAAATACATAAGGAATCGGGATAAAAAGTAGCCTATGTCCTTTCCATGTCAAAGGCTACATGCATGCCAAATTTCATCCAAATCCATTCAGTTTTTCTGCGTCTGTATACTAAAAAGTTCAAAGTCGTGCGTGTTATTTTATTAATTATATCGGTTTAATCAGGTAGATTCAACAAGGACAACTAAATATATTTCGTTATCAGTTACATGTTTTTGTGTTGAAACCTGGGTCCGATTTTCCCTATTCGAGTTTGAATTGTGTTATATGTGCTTTGTGCGATTACCAAATTGAACAAAAAAAAAACAGTGAGGCGTAAAGTTTTATTGAAACAAGGTAAAACGTACTCTAATTTCCAGTTATTACATGTAAGTACACAGAAAACACATTCTGAACCAGTCCTGACAGCGCCTTTTACAATTATCCGAACAAAGACTTCAAACCTCCCCTTGCTAATCACTGCATGTCTGTTTCAATTAATTTACTTTGTCATTGCAGCGCACGCATTAAGTATTAACCAAACAAAGGCTTTGACGATTAGTCCTGTTCCATTTGATATTCCGAAATTATTCACAAACGTCATGCATAGTTGTCCATCTATATTACAGCGAAAGGCTGATTTTCCGTTGATTTTCGGTGCGATTTGAACAGCCTAATATGGTATTTTGAAATCGAAATATGGATTTGTCAAAGGATATTTGAATACGCGCCTGCATTGAAGTGGTTCTCGTTGCGTTTCACAAAGACTACTATTTTGCTTCATATTAGTATGTTTGATCCTTGATCCTTTTGTATAGACAGAATGTTTGACAGATTCAATAGGGCCAAGTCACACCGGAATGGCAGCGGCCAGCAGCGACGCGGCGAGCACTTTCAGTGTGAAATAATTTTAAACTTTATCTACATACATAAAAGACCAGTATCGCTTGAAAAGCTTGAAAAGGTCGCGAGGCCGCTCGCAGCACCGCGGGCGGCTGCGCGCTCCTATACGATACCAGGCGCGTGGGGTCTGGATGTCGCGCGAGGCCTGGCAGCCGCTGCCGGCCGCTGCCATTTCGGTGTGACTCGGGCCTTAGTGTGTATTAATTTGAGCCGTGACGTAGCAACTGATATTATTTGATAGTTATTTGACTGCTGTATATCATTGATCAATCAATCGTTTCGATGTCGGTTATCGATATTTAGGTACAAAGAATTTTACAGTATGGCTGACGAATCTTGGCGTGTCTGAAAAACAGTTTGCGTGAGATGCAAGTACACATAAACGGTGGCTGATAAAGAGACGACAATATGTAGTAGACAATAAGTAGTCCCAAGAGTAGTTGATATCAAGAGTTGCATGGGCTCTCTTAGGTTAAGATTTAGAATGATTTTAATGGCGAACATCGTTTTTGGATTTCGTTTCATTATGGAAGTTAAAAGCGCCGTAATAAATATGAAAATACGATGTCTCTCACAATATTAAATTGTTTAATGAAATTGCCAAGTCAAGTTACACATTTAAAACATAAAAGATTTTCAATAATGATCACTTTAAGATGATGTTAGAAGACAGAAGGACCCATAAGTAGGAACTGAATAAATTAACCAACTTGGTACTAGGTACGTTTTACGGTAGAAGAACTGAATTGCAAGACTTGGTTGATTTTACAAGTTATGTTTTTGATGGTATTGAAATAATTATGAAGTGAACTTACAATTATTTGGTTTATTGTATTAATTTATTGCGTGGGTGTGTTGTATTATGGTTTCGTATATGTAAAAAATATGATTGTGAATTAACAATAGAAATATTGCTCTTTATATCAACCTCGCTGTAATTTTATGTTCCAAGTACGCAACAAGTCCTCAAATAGAGTATGCGTGGAAAAGCTAATATTTGTTTGAAACTAAGCCCCATACTCCCTTGACTACACTGAATGGTTAGTTTGTGTAGTTAAAATTCGATAACTGTGGTCAAGTTAACTGCATAGTTTAATTCTATCGATGTGTATTATTATGTTCGAGTATCTAAATTAGTTTGGGAATACATAATTATTTCTGTTTCAAAAACCGCAGAAATTTTGGAATGAAATCAAATATCTTTGACTGTTTGTGTATTCGATATACATGCAATGATCAAAAGCTTCCATCAATACAAATGTGTCTGTTTGTTACGCTTTTATAAATAAACTGCTGAACCGATTTGGATGGTACTTTGTATTGAGTAACATTGGATCTTAAAAGTTGTAACTGTACTTTGTAGTCACAATATTACTTGTCAAATGTCGGAGCCCTAGGATATAATTTGATCCCCTTGAGAGTGTCTCAATATACCTATGTTATTTGTGGTATAAACGGCCGTATGTTTTTAAACGTTACCATAAAAGTCCAGTTTTTTGATCCCGAGTTAACTCAACCAATTGTTAAATATGTTAACTGATGGTTTCAAAACGCGTTTTTTCATTAATTTTTAGTCTATCAAATGCTCAAACAAGTTGGAGACTTAATAATTTAACCATTTGTTAGAATAAACATTGAAGTTTGAAACCGTTAGTTACCATATTTAACTATTGGTTGAGTTAATTCGGGATGAAAAAACTGGGCCTTAAAAGTTAGAAGTTGCTGAAATGTTAATAATTGACGGCTCATCAATTTTAAAAGACAACTTTATTTTAAAGTATCAAGGTTGATTTTCGCAATTAATGATAACACTGTCTGGCGGTACCACTTTACCAGAGTATAAAAATAAGTTGATAGTTACTTAAACAATCGTTTGAAAGTTTTGACGGGCCTGCTAAATGGATTCTGGCTTATCGATTTAATTTTTCAAAGGGCTATGAACAAGAGTTTAAACATTTTCTAGGGTTCTGAAAAGACGGCGAAAGAATGAAACGGTTCTAACATTGATCTTTCAGAAAGATGAAAAAAAAGACACTAAGTTATTAGGTCATACCTACCAGCAATTTCCTTTCTGACATTAAAACTCGATGCATTTCATAGGGAAAAAACAAATAATTAAGGCTAGAATAATAAAAAAAAACAACATAATTATCTAAATGCCACGTAAAAGGTATTTGTAGAAAAAGTAAAAAAATATGCAAATTAAGTTAATATATTATGATCGATTAGGGTCGATATTGCATTATAATTACATGAAACATTATTTATATCAAACTAAACGATGAAAACATGTCCCCTGCAAGTAGATATCACGGACATCACGCCATAAAACACTTTAAATTATTCCATTTCATACACTTCTCTTAGCAAATTTCCGCGATTTTCATATTTTTGAGACATATAAAACCAAACAATAAAAGTATATTTTGCTATGTAAGGAACCTTTTACCAAAAGTCAGGTTCGTCTTGTCTAGTTACTTTATTCCTCCTCCGAGTATCTATTTTCGTTGACTGCCGGATATTAAGAATGTGACATGTATAGTCCGCAAAATAAGTTGTTGAACTCAATCAAAAATGTACTAAACACAAAAAAAAAAGATGGAATAAAAAGTTTGATATTGCGACTGGGAAACCAGTGTTATTTTGAAGGGTTATTATTGTTGTTAAGTCTCGTAGTGTACTCGTAAAATCTGTTTGTGTGCGTCAAATTTTGGTGCTTTCTTTACCAGGGAATAAGGACGGCAATCAAAGATGGTTCCGAATAGGTACAATTTCTAGCAAAAATACTGGATTAGATTTTTTATGACCGTCTTTTGTTTTAAGTTTTAAATACAGGATTAATTTAAAAGGAGTGCGTATATTCAACGAGGTAATCAGGTGCATAAAATTTAACAACTTTTCCCAAAAACATAGGTGACCTGTCACTTTGTATGAAAAGTTCATTTGCCGTTAGCAGAGTCTTAGCTCAATAAGAAATAACGATAAATGTTTTGTTTTGAAAATCGCACAGTTAAACACTTAAATACATACTTATTTACATACATACTTAAATACATTAAAGTCATACAGCAACAAGAATTCGTATGGAACCTGTACGAGACCAAAAAGGCTCCTATCTCAGCACAATGCTACGACATGGAATGTCGGAGCCTACAGAGCCTACAGGCCTACAGGTCTACGGAGATGCCAGCTTTATAATAAATACTAGGTAGCTTTTGCTCGCGGCTCCGCCCGCGTGGGTGTCAGTTATCGCGGCAAGTTTATAGCCTTCCTCGATAAGTGGACTATTAGATAGTCCACCTATTGAGGAAGGCTGTGAAAAAATTTTTCAAATCGGACTAGTAGTTCCTGAGATTAGCGCGATCAAACAAACAAACAAACGCTTCAGCTTTATAATATTAGTATTCCTAGATGGAATGAATACGGTCATACTATGGGATACTGTGTTACCCAGTAAAATGGGTTGTGGAGGTCCGATACGCAGTATGTAAAAAACGGTGTTCAACTGAATCCGGTAATTGAAATTGATTAGAAGCCGACCCCAACGTAGCTTGGGAAATGGCTTAGATAATTATTTGGTAATATTCATTTTCGTGAAAATTTCAACTGGCTTACTTTTACTGTTTATAAATACAGCCTGGATCGAGTCTTGGTAATAGGTTTTCATCGGTACGGAACCCTGAAAACGTTCTATTTATGTAAGACTAATGGAATAATACTGCACTCAGTTATAATTGACAGATAGAGAGGCTTAACGTGGTCCCGAAATATTCTGTTTAGCTGCGGTATTGACTATTAGTGTTTCGATTTGATTCAGAGCCATTTTAAGGCATTGATGGCGCTCGCTTGGGTAGTTACTTTTATTACCCTTTCATAATGTTCTCTACTAGATTACAAACTTATTAACAATTTATGTAGGTGCTAGCTTCTGCTCGCGACTTCGTCTTCGTGGACTTCGGAATTGGGTAAAAAAAAAAACAAAAAATGTGAAAGTAATCAAAAATGAAATAATTTTTTTACCCGGGTTATATATATTGTATATAGCTTGTGCTGTAATAGAGAAAAATACCAAAATTCAAAACTGTTTGGCCACGGCTTAGCTCGGGAACAATTTTCCCTCGGGAACTACTAAAGAAATCGGGATAAAAGGTAGCCTATGTTCTTTTCCATGTCAAAGGCTACACGCATGCACATTAATCCGTTCAGCCGTTTTTGCGTGATTAAGTAACAAACATACAAACATCTAAACATACAAACATCTATCATATAATATTAGTAGGATAGTCAATTATTTACAGGATACAAAATAATAATGAAAAACCACAATGCCTATTTCTTAAACAAATTTCTTCCAGTACCTAGACCTGCAAGAGGAGGAACAACAGAACATTTTATTTTTATATTCCGTTTACTTTCTTTTTAATTCTGCTATTCAAGACGGAGAAGAATCGAACAAATAATACGCGCCTATAAATTTTGAGGATTTTCCTCGATTTCCCTGGTATCCCATTCATATCCTGACATGGTAACAATGGGACCAAACGACAAGCATGATGACCTTTCAAATGAAAAAAGTAACATCAAAATCGGTTCACCCAGTCGAAAATTCTGAGGTAAAAAACATAAAAAAATTAAATCCAGTCGAATTGAGTACCTCCTCTTTTTGGAAGTCGGTTAAAAAGAATAATGATTGGTCCCCACGTTATTGAGTTATAAGTGTTATAACAAAAACGACTTTGTTCTGTAGGTATAAGTATATAATAATATGATTATCATTAAAAAGCAAACGATTGTCGTATACATGTCGTGTAGTATAAATATTAGCGTTTCTAATTACGAAACCTGTCTTTGTTATATCTTTACGGCCTTTTATGAACTGAAAACATCTTGAAAATAGAATATATCCCAAAAATACTTTGTTTAATAATTTAATATTTTTATTTTCAGGTACGTACATTGGGTCGGCAGATAGAAACGGTAAGCTTATTATATTCCATCATAAAAAACAGGACCGACTGAACGAGAATTCTATTAAACTATACATAGGTACTTAGGCCAGGAGACGAGAAACTTAACGTACCATGATTGAGTAATCAGAGTTTGAAACATTCTCAAATTCTCAATTCGGAAACCAGCTGTACCTAAGTGTGTTCTGAATCACAATAACAGTTCAAATCCAGACAAAGAATTATCTGCATCACGACTACTATTTTATAAAGGCAAATTACCTTATTCTCAAAGTCCAAACGAAAAACGAAGATTATAGTCCAAGAACCACGGGTCGTCAATTTTTTTTGTGTTCTGGGAGTCACCGAGTAATATTAGTAACGTTTTAGGACATTTAACAGATTTTTTAATTAAAAGTATAGGATTTTGCAAGAGGTAACCTCTCTTAACCATACGACGTAATAGCCTGTTAATTGCTTGGACTTTGTGAATAATTCCTGTACAGTAACGCAAGGTTTGGATCAGTGAGTATTATATTAACCCTCCAAACCTTTTATGCTGTCGTACGTGACAATGGATAGGTTGGACGGCGATGTCCTAACAGATGCAAACAGATGCAATATTCATAGTTTGCTTAAAGATCTGTGTTTCAGGATCAGACATTACAGTATTTGTGGACAAAATGCTGAGTTATAGAAATAGCAACATTACACAAAAAACTACGTCTTTAATTATGTTTTTTTTTTCAATAAATTTGTCTGGCCTGTTGATCTAGAGGGTAGTGACTCTGACTGCTAAACCGGAAGTCGTGGGTTCGATTCCCACCCAGGACGAATCTTTGTGTGATGCACGATCATTAATTGTTCTGTGTCTGGGTGTTATTTATCTATATCTATACAAATAATAAAATCGAATTAAATATTTTGGAAAAAAAATTATATAATAGGTACACGTTCTACGCATGACACCGAAGCCGAAAAAGTAGTTTTAAAAATATTTGTTTGTTTGTCTTTGCGTCGGTGCGTTGAAATCGGTTCATAAGCAAAACAGTTATGTACATTTGATTCAATAATAAGCGATATCGGCGATACTATTTCAAAATTAGGTTGAGCTCTCATTAATATGATCCATATTAAATAGGGATCAAATGTAAATTTAATCTCAAATTTATCTGTACACGTAAATTGGCATCTTTGACATATCAACAACAAAGTAATCAAGGCGAAAATAACGTTCAGATCAGAATATTGAAGTATGAATAACTTTTGAGGACGCTTTTACGACTGATCAACGCGAACAACGTCGCAGGTACAGATAATCTGTCTATACATATATTAAAAATGTAGAAAAATAGTTTTTGTACAAAAAAAAAACGATAAAATTGCCCCAGTGCAAGGACAAACAATAGAACCCATTTTCAGCATTTAATGTTACGATTTTTTGTCTGTTTATTTGTTCGGGCATCACGTAAAATGTATGAAAGCAATGTAGAAAACTTTTATACACAACGATTGCGCGTTACTTGACGTAACATTTAGTTTTTGTTTCATTGCAATCGGTTCAGTCTATCAAAAGATATTTGAATTTAAAGTATTCCCGAAGTAAAATTATATTGTTAAGTTCCGACATCCACGCTAACGAAGTTGGAGGCACAACTAGTCTATAATATGTATGTATTTATAAATAGGTATATGTTTATGGTATATCTATACTATACATATAATAAAACAGTAAAAAAACTGTGTCTGTACATTGAACATATTAAAAAAATAATAATTGAGGGGGGTTTACAAATAGTTATAGAGCACGAATCCAAAAAAAAAATTCTGTCTGTATGTCTGTTTGTCTGTTTGTTTGTACACGCTAATCTTCGGAACTACTGGACGGATTTGAATGATTTTTTTTTTGTTGTATAGGTATTAAGTCTGGGCAACATATAGGCTATAATTTATCTTGGAAATTTGAACACCTGATGCAGAACCGCAACAGACCAGCTAAACTATAAGAGATACAAAAATGGTACTATAGCAAAAATTGTTCCACGTTATGAGCATTTTCTGCTGAGAGAATAAATTTGAAGATCTGGAACACCTGTTGTGGAACTCCAAGAGCCCGGCTACACCATAACACATATAGGAATGACGTCTTAGCAAGAGTTGTTCAGCCTGATGAGCACTCTCTGTTGACGTATAAAAATTGAAGATCTGGAACACCTGTTGTTGAACTCCAAGAGCCCGGCTACACCATAACACATATAGAAATGACGTCTCAGCAGAGTTGTTCAGCCTGATGAGCACTCTCTGTTGACGTATAAAAATTAAAGATCTGGAACACCTGTTGTCTAACTCCAAGAGCCCGGCTACACCATAACACATATAGGAATGACGTCTTAGCAAAAGTGGTTCGGTCTGATAGGCATTTCCTGTTGACTTATAAAAATCGAAGATTTGAAACATCTGACTTGGAAATCAAAGCTATCACTAATTTCACTGTATAATTATAAAATAACATAACCTTTCGACGATGGTATATCATTTATAATTCGACTCTTCTGGCCAAAACTCCCAATTTTTTTTTTTTTTTTTATCGAATATATATGCCTTTGGGCTTGTGTTATTTGAGCGTTTAATTTACTTTGCAGTCACTTAGATTCTAATTGATCAGGTATCTTCACAATAAAACTATAACCATGATGAAAGAGGTCAAATCTTTCCCAATGTTCCAAAGGAGCTAAATAGGCTAAATAATAAAAAGGATTGAGGATCATAAGATCCCAAGAATCTACCGAAGAGCGTCAAGAGAGATTTGATGCTGTTCGAGAAGATCAAACTGCAACTCGCTCCGTGGAAACCTCTTCGGATCGCGAAGCACGTCTGCATTCTCATCGTATTTACGTATCTACATCCAGGTCTCTAGAGACCAGTGAAGAATATGATGCGCGACTGACCGCTGATCGTGAGCAAAAGTTCTGATGGGCATTTCCTGCTATCTTACAAAAATGAAAGATCTGGAGGGTCTCGAATCGTCTCGCGCATCACGTTGTTTTCCCGTCCCCGGGTTCTGAGAATTTGACATCAGACGTTTCAGATCTTTTATTTTGACGACCCTGTTGTCGCTGGCATAAGCAACAGGATCCGCGTACGAAGTTGCGGGCAAAAGCTAGTTATAACATAAGTATATAACATAAGTAATTATAATATTAAAATGTAAGTGTTTTGGCTATGTGCTGTTAGCTTATATTTATAAATTTTAATAAATAAATAAATAAATGGTTGCTATGGTGGCTCTGCCTAGTTTGATATCACATGACCTTGTGTGAGGTGTCCCAATATATTAATACATTATCACTACATACATAGTATAAAACAAAGTCGCTTCCCGCTGTCTGTCTGTCTGTCCCTATGTATGCTTAGATTATTAAAACTAGGCAACGGATTTTGATGCAGTTTTTTTTAATAGATAGAGTGATTCAAGAGGAAGGTTTATATGTATAATACATGCATAATATAGTAGAGAAACACTGATAATTTTAGAGGTTTCTAAAGTGATGTCGTAAATAAACACATTTTTTTGCGCAAACAAAGCAAACGCTGGCTGAACCCTACGAGATACATCAAAATAATGTACTACAGTATTGTACACATTAAAAAGGTCTACAGAAAACTCCGCGATGGTATATGTCTATCTCTTATGGATATCCCACGATATCATTTATTTGTCATTTACTTTTTACGACAAATAATGGCTAATTTTCGAAGCGATTTTAACCAATACAGCATTAATCCTTATCCAATTAAATACCTTAAATACATTGTTGATTAAATATAGATCTATATGGCCCTTTACAGCATATGATTTAAATGAATATTTTCGAAGATATTGCAAATTAAAAATTGCGGGATGTAGGTACCGTTTGCGGCCGTACGGTACCGGTCGGCCGCCCGGCCGGGGCGGCTGGAGCGTGCCTATAATTTTTAAATACAACGTTCACAGTTTTTCTGTAGTGTATTTAGTATAAGCATTGCACCCGTGCGAAGCCGGGGCGGGTCGCTAGTTATGAATATAAAGAACTCAGATTGTTGTTGGAATACTTATTTCGAATGCTCCTTATTTCAGTTTTCATGTATAAAAACACAAGTAAGAAGCTGCTTGGGTTGAATTCTTATAAATAACTTAGCATGATGAATAATTCTGTCTTTACCTAAATAACAACATCAGTTACGTATGGACAGGAAGAATGTGAATAATATTACATGAGTAGTTTTTTGTTTTATTTTTGTAGACCTGAGTATAGTCCCTACGATATTTTTTATACCCTAGGTAATGAGGTGATAGATAGGTGGGCTAAAATAGCCACTGAGTGGGTTCCTAATGTCGGAGCTCACAAACGAGGCAGGCCGAGGAGACGGTGGCGGGATGACATCCATCGCTTCTTAAGTGATTGGCGTTAAGTGGCTCAAAACCGAAAGGTCTGGAGCTAACTGGGGGAGACCTTTGCCCAGCAGTGGGAAAATAATTAGGTTAGATAAAAAAAAAAGGTGATGAGGTGGCCCTTTCCAGTATTTTTTAAATACCGAACAAGGTTTGCCCGGTCTGCTACTATAATATATTAACCAAACTTGACTAGAATCAGATATCTAAAGTTTATCGAGGCAAATAGAATTTCTCCGTTCTAGACAATTTCGTGGAAACAAGTGTTCTATCCAAGCGGGAATATAATACGTCGGACAATTAAAAGCAGCAGCACAAAGCGCAGTTGTGATATTTGTTCCATTAATTGCTGCAGATTGTATTATTCAGGTTGCTAGCAAATTTTGCTCAACACATGCTCGTATTCATAATTTCACTGTACCTAAAATTTGGATTCGAATAGTTTGATATATATTTAAGAAGTAGCTGTAGTCCGCCCGCGTGTCAGTTATCGCGGCAAAAGTAGTCTAAGTTCTTTCGCAGGCTCTAGACAGTCTAGAGCCTGCGAAAGAACTTTGACTACTTTTCTGTACTTTGTAGGTGTGTACTTTGTAGGTCCTTCAGTTACAGGAGGCCACAGAATTGATAAATAAGCTAACAAAGTTGCAGTACCATTTAAAATATTGAAAAGAAAATGAAACCACATTTATAAATAAAACTGGAAAATAAAATAAAACAAATTACAACATTAAAAGAGTTGTTTAGACAATTTATCCTTAATCTGAAACCGGAACCTGCCACGAGTCTGTAATTTCCAAGATCTTTTATCGTACAGATATAGGTTAGTAAAAGCAAGTAAGATAATCTCGATTACATTAATTTCAGGACGAAAAAAATTCGCACCAAAATCTGTAAAAAGAAAGAAAGACTTTAAAAGTTTTAACCCTTGCGCGTGCCGTGGAGGGAGGTTGACTATTTTTTTTATACTTCTCCTATAAACTACCTACTTCTGATTAATATTGAATCGTTTCCCTGAGACACATCGAGCTTAATCTCAGCGTATTCATTGGTTAACACTGTTAACGGCTTACAGGAGTTGCAGTGATGAGCACGCGTGGTTTACTTATACGAATTAAAAAAAAAACAAAGACAGACTCAGATAATCGTTAAACTTTAACGTAAGTAAAAAACAACCCTTTTTCATCGATTTAAATACGATAGATATTTATTCGATTCTCGAAACAATCGTGATGTTCCGACTTGTCTTATTGGGGTACTACACACAAATGTTACGAATTACCTCTAAGGCTGTAAATCGATAAGGGTAATGACCTTGCTCGGCGGCATTAGGGATGTGTCAATCACGAGATGTTTGTGATGTTATGATCTTATGAAGGGCTTACAGTTCAAGAAATTCAGTTATTCGGTTTGGTTGATAAGTAATAATAATTAATGAATAATGATTAACGATTGAGAATTATTGAATTTTACTAAGAATATAATTGCGGTGTATTAAATTAATAAAATAATTACTGGAAAAGTGCGAATCGTAGATACTACCGGGGGTTCGTTCAGACTCTCGACTGTTTTATTTTTTGTGATTTTTAAATTTAACTCGATATCTCCTCGCGTTTTCGAGATAAACGGTATTGATATACAGATGGACAGACAGACAGATGGACAGGCAAACGGACTGCGAGGAGAACGTTTATGGGTTCCTGATTCTTCTTAAATAATTATTAAATATTAATTCTTGTTTCTAGATATTAAAATAAAAACTATATTACCTCCCCGAAAAGCAACAGAGAAGGGATATATAATTATTAAAAAAACAGATTGTATATCATTACGATTACATTCAACAAATTTGTCATAGAAAAATAACCAAAATAATATTCTGAATATCAGAGTATATTAATATGGTAACCGTCCTACTCAAAAACTAACAAACACATCTAATTAAGGGTCCCGCCCACGTCTTGATTGATTATTTGTTTGACAAAAATAGAACGGTGTCCTCCAAAAAGTCGGTAAGATATAATATCAGAATCCGAATCGGCTTATCAGTCGTACAAAAACTGCCGGGCAGGCTCAGGGATACCGAAAACATTTTCATTAAGAAAAAGGTTAATTAAAAAATCGGTACCGCCGGCGGAGTCGCGGGGAACAGCTAGTGTGATATAAAATATGAGGAAAATATTTTTTTTCATTTAAGTACTAAAACCTAAAATGACCTAAAATCGGTTTAGGACAAAATTAATGACCAACAGCTCAAAGTCTCGGGTTGAGATAGATGGGCAAGAAATACAATTAGTCGATGAGTATCATCACAAGCTAATCGACATGTGTATGTGACGGCATCGCCGAGGCCGGCTCAAGAAGAGATGGCGCGATGATCTAGACGCATACTACTTATGGGGGCTGCGGGATAAGGTTAAATGGAAGGACTTAGGGGAGGCCTTTGCCCAGAAGTGGGACAACACAGGCATGGGCAACATAGATAAAAAAACCTAAAAGGCTATTTTAGGTTTTAATAAAAGAAAACATGCTTATGATAGAATAAGTCTTCCTGGCTAGGGTCTTTGCATTGAACCCTGAACCATGTAGGTTTTAACACAAAGTTATGAAAAGAAGAGCCTTTTTCCCAGTTATGCACTTCAGTTATCCGCCGCTAGCTCACACAACCTATAAATAGATTACCTTCCCTGAAATTAACATGTCGTCGGTTGAAATGCAATATTTACCAAGCGCCATTATGGGCGATATTGAATTATAAGTATACATTGTTGAAATCAGCAAAAAATACTGCGTCGAATGGTTCAACTTTCGTGCCGGTAGGACGACTTTCGATGTTGCTTATTAACTAGATTTCACTTTTTATGTTTCTAGACAAACACCAGACTTTTAGGACTAATAGTCCTTTAATATTAAATTCTAACCTATTGGTCCTAAATACGAGGAAACAAAATCTTAAAGTCTCTTTAGAGAAAGTCTTTTTAAGAAAAATTAAAACTACATTTTTCATTTTTGATGACGGCGAAAGAAATTTTCAGTATAAATGAACTTCAGAAATCAATTTCATTTATGTCGAAACTTTTAGTTTTGAGATGATATTTCTGTTTGGTTTTTCAACTTTGATTTATTTACCCTATTTCTAACCCACCACTAATTCAGCCTTGAGGTGTGATTGCACCGGTTGCACCCCTCAATGTGGCACGCGATTGACACGCAAGTTATGATTGTATACACATACTAAAAATAAAATGGAAGAGAGAAAATAGGAATGGGATAATAAGATAATTAGATAAATTATATTATTAATTCTGAATAATAATGTGAAATTTGAGTTTTAATGGAAATTTAATACAATATTTCACAGACAAACAAAGGTAATCGATAAATTAAACACGTTAGTCTAGAAATACATAGATTACACTTCAAACTTTACACGATCTAGAGTTACTAAGAATAAGTAAATCTAGGTATAACACGGATTTGTACCCAAACTTTATAAATAAAAACCCCGTGCGGCTAACCTCTGACCCACTACGTGTTACCTAAAATACCCTAAACAAGTCGATCTACTACCAACATTCTAAAGCCAGTAAAAATTGAGACGAAAATCGGTATCGATGGCTACGTTGCGTCACTACTCGTACCAACAGAAGAACGATGTATTCGGGAAAAGATGGCGGCGCGTGCGTCTCTCGTATCAGTGAATTGTGTAATTGTAGTTAAGTACTACAATTACGTAATAATGGCGTGTCTCGAAATGTATCGTGTATCACTAGCTTCTGCTCGCGACTTCGTCTGCGTGGACTTTAGGATTGGGTCCAAAAAGAAATGAAAAATGAGAAAGTAATAAAATTTGGAATAAAAGTTTTCACCCGTGTTATCGCTTGTGCTGTAATAGAGAAAATACCAAATTCCAAAGCTGTCTGCCCGCGGGTTAGCTCGTCAACAATTTTCGATTTTCCCTCGAGAACTACTTAAGGAATCGGGATAAAAGGTAGCCTATGTTCTTTTCCATGTCAAAGGCTACATGCATGCCAAATTTCATCCGAATCCGTTCAGCCGTTTTTGCGTGATTGAGTAACAAACATCCAAACATCCACACTTTCACATTTATAATATAAATAATAAATAATAAATATAATAATAAATATCTTGGGACCATCTCACACTCAGTCCTCTGATCCCAAACTAGGCAGAGCCTGTACTATGGTAACCAAACAACTGATAAACATACTTATATATTTCTAAATACATACATATTATAGACTAGCTGTTGCCCGCGGCTTCGCTCGCGCGTAAAGTAAAGAGTAGTATTAAAGGTAGATGTATTCTGTGATTTTCAAAGTAAGGAGAATGTATAAAATTTTTCATCTAATATTATGGCGTTAAAATAATAATAAAAGTAAAGTAAGTAGCAAAAGCATTTGTGTTATGGAATCGGAGACAAAAAAGGTACCATAAACACCCAGACTCCAGACTATGTATAAAAGTGATTTTCTACATGAACCCGTCCGGGGATCGAACCTGGAACCTTAGAGCTGGCGACACCTTAAAAACCGGAGTGAACGCCACTCGACCACGGGAGTCGTCATTATAGATATGTCTTAGATGGTCATTATCTTATCTATTTATCTTTTCATCTGTCTATCTTTGAGAATACTGAACTTCACATACCAACTATTTCAGCCCTTATTTCACCCCCTTAGAGGGTAGATTTCTAAAATCTCGGAAATACATCTTATTTATTTCTAACTAATAACCCTTGTATGAAATTGAATGTGTCTATCTTTGAAAACGACACAATTCATATGCCTACAAACTTCCAACCCCTTTTTCACCCTCTTAGGGGGATGATTTATGAAATCGCTGGAATCGTGTTTATTTATTTCTATCCAGAAACCCGTATACGAAATTTCATGTGTCTATCATTGAAAATACCGAACTTCCCATAAAACTTTCAACCCCTATTTCACCCCCTTAGGGGGTAGATTTCTAAAATCTCGGAAATACATCTTATTTATTTCTAACTAATAACCCTTGTATGAAATTGAATGTGTCTATCTTTGAAAACGACACAATTCATATGCCTACAAACTTCCAACCCCTTTTTCACCCTCTTAGGGGGATGATTTTTAAAATCGCTGAAATACATTTTTATTTATTTCTATTCAGAAACCCGTATACGATATTTCATGTGTCTATCATTGAAAATACCGAACTTCCCATACAAACTTTCAACCCCTATTTCACCCCCTTAGGGGATAGATTTCCAAAAGAAAAGTAGCCTATAGCCTTCCCCAATAAGTGGACTATCTAACAGTGAAAGAATGTTTCAAATCGGACCCGTACTTCCTGAGTTTAGCGCGTTCAAACAAACAAACTCTTCAGCTTTATAATATATAATATAATATAATAATATTATATATAAAGTATAGATAAATAATTATAGTATCTTAGCCGTGTCACAGATTAATAAATAGTTACTTGGTCGTGTGCAGCGCCCCTTATTGAACTCCACTGCGGGTGACGTAACCTACGACAAACTTATTATTTGCGGTTGGTACAGTATTCGGGTCTAGGGATCGAACCGCAAAATTAAGTTTGTTTTTTTTTTGTATATACTTTTCCGGGATAAAAACTACCCAGTGTGGTGCCCAGGATATTAAAGAACAATTATACCAAGTTTCATCGAAATCTAACCGGTAGTTTTTGCGTGATGCCTGAACAAACAGACAGACAGACAGACAGACAGACAGACAGACAGACAAAAATTTTTTTAATCACATTTTTGGGTTCGGTGTCGGTCTAGTAACACACCCCGCCATTAATTTTTTTGATATTTTCAATGTACAGAATTTTCACTTCTACAGATTTATTATAAGTATAGATAAATAACACCCAGACACAGAACAAATGATCGTGCTCATCACACAAACATTTGTCCTGGGTGGGAATCGAACCCACGACCTCGGGCTTAGCAGTCAGGGTCACTAACCACTAGACCAACAGGCCGGTCAAAGATTAGAAGGATATTGACATTAATAGTTTAAAGTTTAGGTACGTCCATAAAAAGCAATACATATATAATACCAGTACTATAAAATATCCCACTGAATGAATTGGTGTCCCACTGATGGTGAATTCAGAATCCGATTTTAGGAATCCAGGTATCCTCATGATGTTTTCCTGTACCGTTTTGTCAATGAGAATTAGAATAATAATGAAAGTACATCTGTTTTTTAGGATCGAATCTGCATTCATATTTATACGAATCCGGTCATTCAACCGCTATCCGCTAGCTACTACGACTGCGCCATCATATTTTCTTTGGTAGTATGAATGTTTGAACCTTGGATTTCGTCGGAACTTTCTTCATTTGGACTCGAGTAAGTAGGCTCATCAAGACGTGGCGGCCTAGCGGTTTAATGATCGGATTCTAATGCACATGGTTGCAGGTTCAAACTCGGGCAAGAACCTATGTCACTTTTTCAAAGTTATATGTACTTCCTAATTATTCTTAGACACCTATTGACAAACGGTGAAGGAAAACATCGTGAGGAAACCTGGATTCCAAGAATTGGAATCTGAAATCACCAACACGCAATGAGAAAGCGTGGTGATCAATGCTCATTTCTTCTCTTTAAGGGAAGAGGCCTGTGCCCAGCAGTGGAACATTTATAGGCCGGCATTATAAATAGGCTCATTACATTCTACAGTAACCGCTGGTCTGCACGAGTTAATTTTCACCTTGTTCCAGAATACTACGAAACACAAATTATTAATGCACTGGCAAAATCTATAAGCTACATTATTTCACACATCCATTATCGTAATTACAAATGGACACCATTAACTAAAGAAAATGGAATCATTGTTTCTGACCGAAAATTCACAAATTAATCTCCACCCAATGATTCGCTTTTACGATATTATTTTCTGAACTGAACAGATATTTGGGCGTTGCTAACGTGTTCATCAGTTTACAGTCAATGGTTAATACAAATGATGGAAGCATTTTTAATTAAGTATTCAGTATTTATACTATATTTTTCATCCGACTGCACCGGAAAAATATTCTTATTTATAGAATACTAGCTGCCCGGACAGACTTCGTTCTGTCAAAAGTAAATTAATTAAGGTAATTCCCGAGTTTAGGAACAGTTTTTTTTTCTTATTATTTATGTTTTACAACTTTTAAACCTTCCCTGGACCTCCACGAACATTTCAAGATCAAAATCAGCTAAATCGGTTCAGCCGTTCTCGAGTTTTAGCGAGACTCACGCACAGCAATTGATTTTTATATATATAGATAGAAGATTAGGCTTCTGCCCGCGACTTCGTCTGCGTGGACTTCAGAATTGGGTCTAAAGCTTCGCTCGTTGACAATTTTTTAATCTTACTACGGAAACTATTTGAGAGATCGGTATAGAAAGTACATGTCCTTTTCCATAGCAAAGGTGACATGCATACCAAATTTCAAAGCTGACTGCCCGCGGCTTACCTCGTACACAACGTTCAATTTTCCCTCCGGAACTTCTTAAGGAATCGGAATAAAAGGTAGCCTATGTTCTTTTCCATGTTAAAGACAACTTGCATCCAAACATCTACACAGCTGCCCGGACAGACTTCGTTCTGTCAAAAGTAAATTAATTAAGGTAATTCCCGAGTTTAGGAACAGTTTTTTTTTTTACTTATTATTTATGTTTTACACCTTTTAAACCTTCCCTGGACTTCCACAAACATTTTAAGATCAAAATCAGCCAAATCGGTCAAGCCGTTTTCATGCTATGTCGTGATAACGGAAAACGGGTTTCATTTTTATATATATAGATTAGGATTAAGTTTAACGGCTCTAAAATTATTATAAAACTGGCCTATATATGTCTCACTTCTGGGCACAGGCCTCTTCGCAAATAGAGAAGGAACGAGCATTGATCATCACAACGCTTTAAGCAGTTTTGCGATTACATATAAAAATTTTTTGAATCCAGGTTTCCTCATGTCGTTTCCTACACCGTTTGTCAATGGTGTCTTAGAATAATTATGAAAGTATGAAAATATGGAAGTAAGTTATGGATCTAACTTTTAAGAAGTCACATTGTTACTTGCCCGGGTTCGAACCAGCAACCATGTGCATACAAATCCGGTTTAAATTGAGTAATATAAAATTATCAACCTCGTTTCCTGAAGTGATTTTCTCGGTAAAATTTTCCACAACAGCGAAGTGGCGAATCCGAGGACCACCTCAGATACATGTATAATTTATTCTATCACAGCGAATAATCAATTACTTTTCAATGGGGTAAAATTATGTATTGATTGACAGTTAAATTAAAATAGGGGAGAACCAATGTCAGTGTTTGTCAGGTGTGAAATTTCACAAATACACAATTGATTAAGTAATAACTGTGTATAGACAATTAGTTAAGTACCTCACACGTCAGATGTAAGTTTTGAAAATCGACTTTAACGCGTTGCAATAAGGACGCTGTTTATGTCCAAGTGTTATTAAGGTGAACGAATGTTGATCGTGTAAAATGGCCGGTCAAGTTCGAGGCAGACTCGCATAGGAAGGTTCCGTTCTACTCGCTCTTTAAAAAAAAAAGAGCAGCTAAAGGTTGAGGGTTGACTTTTCGAGTGTAACTATGTGTGTAGTAATGAAGTATGTTTATTACTTTGTCACGCTTTAAAAATGGCGAATAGATTTTAGCTAAAGAAATGTCGTTTGATCAAAATCTTGATGAAAAAAAAAATACCAGAAGGGTTTTTGTTTTATAATTATCTCAGTTTGTTATTATTTGTCTTCAAAGCGACAATAAAAAATCAATCAGAGCTAATATTAACTCTACCTGCTGACAGACAGACGGATAGACTGCGGACACAAAAAGGGTTCCCGATAACACC
This sequence comes from Plusia festucae, assembly GCA_950381575.1. Taxonomy (NCBI): domain Eukaryota; kingdom Metazoa; phylum Arthropoda; class Insecta; order Lepidoptera; family Noctuidae; genus Plusia; species Plusia festucae. Next base: position 2,259,761 of record OX494430.1, on the reverse strand, counting down.
CTTCGTATACGGAACCCTAAAAAGCAACCCCTTCTGAACCGACTTTACGCAGTGACTTGATTTGATGGTAGGGTCATAATAATTGAGCAACCGATATACAAAAAAAAATTGTGCTATGGTGGAGTTGTTATCTTGTTTATAGTTAAACTAGCTGTTGCCCGCGGCTTCGCTCGCGCGTAAAGTATTATAGAAACGTCTTGCCGGAAACATTGATTGAATCATAACAAAACTTAATACTTTTCTTCAGTCATTGACGTTTCGCGAAAATATTGTTTTTGAAACTTTTTTATGATAAACTCTTTGTTATGTGTTCTTTCTTTAAAAATTATCATAGTGTGCGAGCGTTCCAGAATCAGTGAGTCAGTGAGTCAGTGAGTGACGTGGGCTTTTATAATAGAGATATATAGTTTTTAGTGTAGAATATTACCCATGAGATGTCGTGGTGGCCTAGCGGTTCGATGACCGGATTTGCATGCACATGGTTGCAGATTCTAACCCAGGCAAGTACCAATGTGACTTTTTCAAAGTTATAAGTACTTTCTTAATCATTCTAAGACATCATTAACAAACGGTGAAGGAAATCGTGAGGAAACCTGGATTAAAAAATTTGAATCTGTAATAATGTAAATCGCCAACCCGCTAGTGAGCAAGCGTGGTGATCTATGCTTTTTATAGGCCGGTATTATATTACCCATGGGAAAGATTATATAAGTTTACTGATAAACATACTTCTATAATCCTAAATATATACATATTATAGATAAATAACACCCAGACACAGAACAAATGATCGTGCTCATCACACAAACATTTGTCCTGAGTGGGAATCGAACCCACGGCCTCCAGCTTAGCAATCAGGGTCACTAACCACTAAACCAACAGGCCAGTCAATGAAATAACGGCCGCACGCCTCGCGCGTCTTGTTGGTGTTTCCGGGCGCGGCTGCTGCGGCGACGCGAGGCCGCTCGCGGCACCGCGGGCGGCTGCGCGCTCCTATACGATACCAGGCGCGCGGGGACTGGAGGTCGCAAGAGGCCGCCAGCGGCCTTACCAGTACGACTGACTATCTCCGTGGTCGAGTGGCGTACACACCGGTTTTCAAGGTGTCGCCAGCTCTGAGGTCCTGTCTTTGATCCCCCGACGGGACAATGTAGAAAATCACTTTTCTACATTGTCTCGTATCTGGGTGTTTGTGGTACCTTCGTCGTCTCTAATTCCATAACACAAGTGCTAAATAGCTACTTAATTTGGAATTCGGAGCAATGTACGTGATATTGTTCACATTTATAAATAAAAAAAAATAATATTAAATGGAGCGAGTTCTTATCTGATAACCACAATCCAATCCATTTCACTGAAAAACCCAATAAGTCAGAGTAAGACTGGTTTGCAGGTTGTCAGAATTGTGGAAACTTGAAGCCTGACAGAGAACGAAGTAGGACAGTCGTGATGACGTTATCAAAAGGTCACCCATCCACAGACAACCGCATCGAGCGCGGCTTAACCCCTATAATCACGTAACACGGTAATTGTTCTATTCAACCTTTTTATCGAACAGCATGGCTACTTAAGCCTTCAATCGATGCCTGATTGTATAGAAATACATTACGGTGAATACGTCGAACGTTTGTAAGAAATGGTAATTGGACAATTTGCTTACGACTGAGGTCAAAAGAACTACTGAAATAAAATACGTCGTTATGAGCGGAAAATTTCAGTAAAAAACACGTGTATGTTGATTTAATTTTGTAAGTAACTAGCTGAGGCCCGCGGTGTTACTCACAGTTTATCGGGATAAAAAGTAGCCATGTCTTAATCCAAGGTGTCAGCTACAACCATACCAAATTTTATCAAACATATACTAGCTAACTAGCTATACCCGCGACGTTGTTCGCCTTGATATCAGTCATAATAGGTACATTTGTGTAAGAATATTTGGACTGAAATCTCTGGATGCGGTTTAGATCGCTCAAGTCGACTGTTTTTTTTTTCGTTTGTTACGCGATTCCTCGGAAAATTTTACCACGGATCTATTTAAAAACATTTTTGGTATGGATTGGATATACCTAAGGCCCATATATACTTACCTTAATCTCATATCTAGTTCTCATTCGAAGCTGCAACCACATGATCGCAAGTCCGACGCCCTAGCCAATAGATATATAATTAATAGATAGATATATAGCATTTATTTGTAAGAATATGGTACAGAAAAGATGTAATAAAGGATTTAGATCCATTATATTCTGGCGTTTCCTGCCAAAAATATTTACGAACAATTAAAGGTACCTACGTAAAACTAAGAAATATCGATCATAATCACAAACACTTAAGATAACAATGATTTAGTAAGAGAATAAAACTATTAGAGCAGTTCGTTAATATTTTATGATTCATTCCAATCCCTTTTTTTAATTGAGTCGTCACAAACACATAACTTAATCATCATTTTGTAAGAGCGTTAAATAATTAAGTGATAATAATAGTCTAATTGTTAGTTAATATTTCACGATTCATTCCCTTTTGAATTAAGTTGTCACCATGCTAACCCCTGTCTGGTGTATTTTAGCGACTTGTCAAACTACTTCACTTTTAAGACAAGACTTAAAAGGGGTGAATCCACTCCAGTCTATTTATTCAATAAAGAATGCTGCTTATTGATTTAGCAAGATCTAAACCAGATTTCCAGATCTGTGAACGGACATCCCTTAATCTACCCGTGAGATTTGTAACTTGTTCTGTTAAGAAGAAAGTCTTTTACAAAGAGGTACTAGTATTTACCAACGTTTTGATTATTGGAAGTAAGAATATTATAAGCAGGTTTTTGAAATAAGGTTTGTTTTCGATTGCTATGGAACAACTTGTAAAGGAAGACGTGTAAAGCTGCATCTCTTCGGTTCATGAAATCCTCGCCCACGTCAGTCCTTGTTGCTAGAAAGCGTATATTGGAGTATTGTAGTGTAGGCCATGACTACCATCTTCATATGTGAAGCACACATGCGTAGCGTTTCCGTCGACAGTCGGCAGTCACTTTACACATTTAATATTTTGCTCAAAGACGTGCGCTTTGTCGGCTTATTGCAAAATTATCCTTCCGTGACGATATAAGAAGTATTTGAGAACTTGGGTCCAATATAATATGACAAGTTGTCAGCAGCATTATTGGGTTGCTTCAAGCCATTTATTGAGTCGATTTAGGGCACACAAAAATGAAGGATGCCTTCGTTGAAGTATTGGTTTTCAATGTTAAAAAAAGCTTTTTGTTTTATTAAACATGATTGAACCAATATTTTTTAGAACATATAAATTATTCCATGTAGGTACATACCGGATCCGAATTCGTTTGCACATGGTTGCAGGTTCGAAACCCAGGCAAGTAACAATGTAACTTATTAAAAGTTAAATGTATTTTCTTAATAACTCAAGACACACTTGACAAACGGTGAAGGAAAACATCGTGAGGAAACCTTGATTCCGAAAATTGGAATCTGAAATCGCCAACCCGCTATAAACAAGCGTGATGATCAATGCTCATTCCTTCTCTGTATAGTGAGCGGCCTGTGCTTTACAGTGGGACATTTATAGGCCAGTATATTATTATTATAAATAATTGGTCTGTCTCCCACAAAATTCAGTACAAAACTATAGCTAATCATTCAGATTTGTAACTTAATCCGATAGACAAAAAACTACCCCTCAAAATCACTAATAAGGCCAAAACATAGGGTGCAAAATAGCTCTCGCCACCCTCAGGTGAAGCTGGGGTCAATACATAGTAAAGTAAATAAAAATCTGGTCGATCGGGAAAGAAGAATAGGTAGTATTAAACCCAACTGATATGTTTGGAGATTGACCTAACCTCATATTCAAATTATACAATATACCTACTTCAAACCTTGAATAACGAAACAAACAATATTGCATGTAACTAGTTATTGTATACTCATCTACACTAATATAATTAAGAGGAAAGATTTGTTTTTTTGTGTGTGTATTTGTAATAAATAAACCCAAAATCTACTATGCCGATTAAAAAAATTCTTTCACCATTAGAAAGAGCTACATTCACCCTGAATAATATACGCTTTATTTTTTACTAAAAAATTAGGTACTTCGGGCGGAGTCGCGGGGAACAGCTAGTACCAAATAAAACGAGTTCGAAAAATAACACTTATGTTTTCGATCTACAAATTTGAATCTTAAAATTGTTGTCAAGTGCAGTTTGCAGGCAGCTAACCCCATCAAAAGTTTTGCAAAAGGGTCAGTTGTAACCGTTTTTATCAAGGACATGGGTCCTTTAATTTTTTAACATGGCTCACATAATAGGGAATTTAAATTGACCGTGGTCTGTTTCTTTAAATAATCCTTGCCCTAGTTTAACCGCCATGACGCCTGTTTGAGAGCGCAATCATGTAACCTGGATCTTGGGGACACTTGTAGGAATTTTGAATAACAATTCAAATGTGAGTCTATTTTAAGACCGGTTTCGAAAGTATTTAGTTCAATACGAGTTATTTGATACAGATGTCGTGTTATCGATTTTCTTTGTTACGTAAACAAATTGTTCTAGGTTGTTCTTGGGTATTTTCCGTTCTTTCCATGCGTAGGAGGGACAAGGCTTCAGCGACCCGTATTTTCTTTTCAGCCTTCGGCGTATTTTCTGTACAATAATAGAATGTTTATGGAAACTTCCACGATAGGTACAATGATATTTTTCGAGTGTTGGATATTACAACAACAATGTTGCAAAAACAATAATTAAAACGACAAATAATTTATGTTTTCGTAAGGATTATATTTACGTCACCTAATAAAAGGGCTCATTCTTTTGTTTTTTGTGTACCCTTAGCTATCGCCAGAGGCTCCGTCCTTCTGGAGATTTCCATGGAAAATTGTTTTTGTCCTTTCTAGAAGTTCGACCCAACCCGAGTACCTCCGTACTGAATCCTTTGTGTGGGTTTGACGTGAATTCGTTTAACAGAAATACATTCACATTTATATAATGTCTTTGTTCCTGTTAAAACTCAAAATAGTAATGATAAATTCACTTCAGTTTTTAACGAAACCAACTATTGGAATTGTGTGAAAAAAATATATGTTAAGCAGTGGAGCGTCTTAATGATGTGCCCAGCAGTGGGACGTTTATGGACCGGTATTATACACAGGTAACTACTTACAGCTAGAGTCAATTTAATTTATATTTTTAAATTAACTACAAAATTGATGAATTAGTCAGGAATACGGGACGCACGTGGCCAGAGATCGCACAAGACAGAGAGTTTTAGAAGGAGAAAGGGGACGCTTTTGCGAAGCTGTGGGATCTAACATAGTCTAGGAAATCTATTCCCCATTAAACTTATCTCTTCACTTAGTGACGACATGAGATACAATTACTTCTTAGGGATCTCTGGTGTTAGAGTATGGGGATGTTACCCTTTTTATTCAAAAAATGAGTTGTGGAGTTCCGATAGAGACACTCCACGCATCAACAGATTGAAAAACCCTACGAAGAAAAAAAAAAAGAAAAACGCGACATGGAATACAATCCGAACTGTTGTTTGAACATAATTAAATTCATTTACCAATGAAACAAAATTCATTACTACTAATTACAATTAAAATAAATTATCCGAAGCTCTGTGAACTCTAGCCGAAACAATCAGTTTTAAATTTCAAAACTGCACTGAATTGCAACGAAAATAGCATTTCAATTATTCGTTCATTATTTTGCTTGCGGTAATTATAACACAAATGTTAGCAGAGATGGCAATCCAAGAGATAGCAAAACTATACGATAGATATAGGAAAGGCCATTGATACAGAAAAACCATTGATAGGTACTCAATTTGGAATAAAAGTCAAAGTAATAAAAAAATATTACACCCACATTTTTGTGTTTTATCAAATTAACAAATAATTACTTACTTAGTTAAAACGCATTAAAGTTCGGGAGTGGGGAATCACTAAGCCATGTCTCGGTATAACTTTTGACAAGGCGTGTCGTCATGTGACATTTCACAATTTGAGAAATGAAAAATTACGTATCCAATACATTTCAATAATCTACCTGATAGACGAAAAAATAAACTTACTTCACACGCCTGTATAGGTGATTACAGTATAATTATTACGTTGATCAAAAAATTTAATTTGAAGAATCTGTAGAAAACATTCATAAATTAAAAACTCACAAAGTTATATAACTTGCTATGTTGAAATCTTGCCACGTTGCTCGCGGAAAATCGTGTCCGGACACGTGGACGTTTCGCAATAAATTTATTAACAATAGCAGTTTAGTAAGAACTACGCAATTTCTAAAGAAACTTTTTGAGGTTTCATTTGAACTTTTAATAACGTTGCTTAATTATTTATTTTCTGGTTTTTTCCTTTTTGTTTTTATAAACATGTAATCGTAATTGAAACATGTACCTACTTAAATCCGTATCCGAAATTCATTGCTTCACATCTCTAGTATGCATTTGGTATGTCAGATCAATACGGCAATCCCTTTGATATTAATATCATTTACACTGCGTTTCTGTATATCAAAGGAGTGGACAAGACCCAAAACCCTTTGAGGGTGTATAATACAGAGGTATTGCATGTACTTTGAGGGGCTTACCGTGTCAACATTCAAATACCCGTCAGTCGATTGTCAATAGTATGGGATATGTTATTAAGGAAATTATGTAGGATTTATGTACCTATAGGTAGGCATGTACAAAGCATAGCTGATTTGACTGGCCTGTTGGTTTAGTGATTTGTGGCCCTGACTGCCACACCGGAGGTCGTGGATTCGAATCCCACCCACGACTGTGAGGTGATGAGCACGATCATTAAATTTTGTTCTGTGTATGAGTTTTATTTATCTATAATATGTATGTACTAGTTGTCTGGTTGCCATAGTACAGGCTCTGCGTAGTTAGGGATCAGATGGCCGGATGAGAGAAGATAAAAAAAAAAACCTGATTGTTGTAAGACTATTATACACAAGTTATCTGGAGGCGAATGGGCTCGTGGCTAAGTGTAAGTTCGTTCTCGTAAGAATTGCCGTGCAGTGGGATAGTGACCGGTACAATACAACAGGAATAGAATACATACGTAGTTAATGTACCTACCTACCTACTTATGTGTATTACAGTACAAAGCACTACGGTTTCTCAAATTAATTAACATATCAAAGTAATTTTGAATTATATTCTGCTCTCATCACTTGACTTAAATTCTTTTCTATACGTTGCACCCTTACTGTACTTTTTCAATAGGGGTTGTTTTTATTCAATCCGACATTCATACCCGTCCCCTTTGTTAAATCGGTAAGCCTAATGTGAAATTTTAAACCCTGTTTATGTACCTAACTTTGATGATCTCAACCCTTTAAGGTTCGTATGTGTGTAGTCGTGATTTCGCCCTAATAATAAAATGTTGTATTAATACCACAACCCCTGTATTGAGGGTTGATAGGGTGGAGACAACCATTTTGAAAATTATCGAGTGCATGCAAAGCTTGTGCAGTTACTTACAATAATAATATTGGGAACTGGATTTTAGGACTGAGAATTTTATTTCGTTTTTTAGTGTAGCTTGTAGGCACTTGGTTCATAGCTAGGCAAACAATACGTGGGTTAATAAATATAAGCTTGAAATATCTAAATCTAATCATCACAAAAATATTAAAGGAAAATAACGTTTGAATCACACCTTGTTGGACACCTTTTCCCATAGGTAATATATTAGCAAAAAATATATTGTAACAGCAAGGTAAGGTTTAAATTTCCAAATTTATCATTTTTGTTTGTCGATAATTTTCTTTAAAGCCATGTTTAGTTTGTCATATTATACTCATAAAAAACACATAGCAATAAATTGTGTAAAGACAATTTACGTGAGATAAATAATTTCAAAAGTTGAAATTGACAAAGGAGAAACTGCAATTTCTTACAAAAGATGTTCTGTAATAAATATGACATCATTATTTCAATCAACTCAGATACTACTATAAAACATAATATGAAAAACAGATTAAGGATTACTCCGCGAACAGTATTGAAATCTAAATATCCATGTCACTGAATTGCTATACTAACTATAATGATACATATTCCTTATAGACGACCTCCGTGGTCGAGTGGCGTACACACCGGTTTTCAAGGTGTCACCAGCTCTGAGGTCCCGGGTTCGATTCCCAGACGGGTCAATGTATCTATCATGTTTCGCCTTTGGATATAAGCAATTTGGATTGTATGTCTTTTAGAACAGGATTCGTTCTACCTTGTACGTTTACAATTCTTTCGGTTTTTTTTAGTATATTCACTTGGAAACCTATATCACTACCGCACGTAATATTTTGTAAGCAGTATCTAAGTGTGTGATGAGAACATTCTGAATTTTAGGTTTAAGTCTAGGTAGGTATTGAAAATAATACCTCATCATGTAGGATGTAATCTTATTAGCAACTAATTAGGTATTCCTCGTATTCGCATATCAATTAGTGAATAACAAATGAAATTTAATATGAGGGTATTAATTCAAGTAGGATGTTTCATGAAACGTATACTTCACTGGAATTATATCAAGCAGAATTACGTACGAAAGACCATAATTATGTTATTTCATATGAAATTATTCAAATTTGCTTGGAGTATGGCTCTTCAGTGAAAATACCTAGGTTCTAATACCTATGGTGCTTCGTTTGTACGTTTCAAAGATAAGTGAGTACCTGTCTTAAATATGGCTTGATTGCTTATTATATTATTATTATAAATGCAAGTACCTATATGATACATTTCTATACGTTTTATTTCTGATAAACCTCAAGAAGGCGCTCAAGAAACGTTATATACTAATCTAATGATTCTAGGTGCTCGGTTCCAAAGTGTCCTTCCCATAGAGAAGAACCGGCAAGAAACTCCATAGTATACTCTTTTAAAAAATGATATTGTTACAATATTACACACTGATATGCGTCAAAAGCGCAAGGTAGCCTGCGGTAATGGAAAACATAAAAATGACTTCTTCGGCGTTGGAAGACTTCAATGGCTATAAATTTTGAAAATCTACACTTTTCACGCATTTACAAAAACAAAGCATAGTTAACAATATAATATTTTTTAATCACAAAAGGAAATGTAATTAAGTCAGTTGGGCCCTTCTTAAGTAGTTAATGTGGGCCATTGTTTTTGAATAGAAATCTTATTTCGAAAGTATTATTTTCATTTTTAATTCTCCTTGTTTTTTTATTCAAACACTTTGAAAACAGTTTAAAACAAAGGTTTCTGTGTAAATTTTTCCAGCCCCGCAGATGTTTTTTCCCAAAAAATAAACAGTATTTTGCAACAATATTTCATTTTATATGTTTCCTTTGTTCCTTTGTATATTAAAAATAATAAATATGGAGTGTTTCACAACAAGTTATAAGCTGCTTTCCTATGGAAACCTTTACATTGTGTCATCAACAAAGGAAAATGTTATTTCCGTATACAATACTTTCTATTCAAATAATATTATTTTATTTTCCAGAAATTTCTAAAGAACGATCGATTCAAAACGACTGCGTAGTACACTTTCTCCTTCAAATGTTATTATTGGATATTTATCTTTATACAATTGTAATAGTGTTTGAAATCGTTTTTCCATGGTTTGTCTCCCACGTCTGTTCGCGCCCCGCTCCATGCCCCAGCTCCGCCCATTGGAAGGAACATCCCACGACTTAAACATTCTAGCCTTACGAAGCTTATCAACATTAATACTCAAAAAACAACAAAATTAACGAAAAAAAATATCAAAATGTGTTTTTTCTGAGCAGAAAGTTAGCTAAGTTCTCTAAATAGCAGGAAATGCGACCTAAGTTAGGTTTCTTTATACAAGACCCTTGACTGACGTCTTTAAATACGTTTAATAAATTGTCATGAACATAAACGGAACTCATTTTTAAGATACCGCTAAGTGTCCTGCTGATTGTCACTGTAAGGTGTATCTAGCGACAAAGAGAAATTTAAGAGCGTCTTTAAATTAACTTTCTTCTGAGTATCCAGAGGTGAACAGTAAATATCTGTCTGCATTTATGATTTCATATTAATTACTTGTATGGGGCAAAATGAGTCATTCAAATCAAAATTAATATAGGTATTTCAATTTGGCACGGGAAGATTTCATGGTAATAAATGCCTACAATTATACTTAAAAACCTCTTTATATCCCTCTTCCTATAGCTGAAAACTGAAAAACTACAGCCAACGGGAGTGACTTTGTTTTATACTACATGTCAACATCATAAACATCACCTTAATTCATTCTCATTATCGTCTAAGCCTTTGATTGTAAACAGCTACACATAAATATCCTACAAAAAACACCACCGAAGTGGAAAATTTTCTAGAACCAGCCATCTTTTTCTCGAGATCTATCAACATTGAAAATTTCTTAGAAAATTTTAACAAGCAATAACGATTCTTAGGATTCTTAAGGGCCTGAAAATATCTCCTTGATAAAAATACAGAAGGATTGTTGAGAAAAGGCGAAATACTCTCATTTTCTGCATGTTTTTCAATCCTTTTCAAAAGGAGCTTTTTAGTATTTTTTTTTGTAAAATGCACTTGAAAAAAAAACAGTCTAGACACAGGATTATTGAATAAAGAGTGTTATGGGAAAATTGCAAGCACTTTATCGAATGCAAAGCTACGTATACGTAAATATTTTAATTAAAATGTTATCTTACTAAGGTATACACTGTGTTGCCCAGAAAATGAAGTGTGGAGATCAGATAGGCAGTCACTTTGTAAAGTACAATATTCAGCTAGATCTGGGAAGACAGGAAGCCAACATATTATTATCTCGGGTAATGATACCTACACAAGGAATAAATCAAAGAGTTTTGGATACAAGGACTAAAACACATACACACACAATGGTTCATTTGTTATAGGATATCATTTGTTTTACATATCTTGAATGCATTATCATCTATTCTAGTTATTTTGTCGTTATTAGTAATTAATAAGTTTGTATACCTATAGATTATTGTACATCATGATACAACCCCCACGAGCAGAATGATAGGCGGGTGAAATTACAGTGCAATACGTTGATTATGCATTTTTTAAATAATTTGTGTACTTTGAATTGAACTGGAACCGCTGGCACAAGAGCAACAGGTTGTATTTATTAAAAGGCTAGCTTCTTATTATATTTTTAACATATCAAACATACAAAAATCTTGCACGATGTCATACAAAAAAAATTGTATGACTTAACAATTAGTGAGAAAACTAGAAAAAAAAGCTCTGTATGAAGGGGCGGGATAGGCCAATCGGAGGGGCGGGACTAGTGGTTTTCGGGTTATCAGCGCTCAAAACCTCCCTAAGTTAAGGTAATATTTGAATTTTAAGATTATTATTAGAAAAGTACATAAAAAAACCCGTTAGCCAATATAAAAAATGTGAAAATACGAGAATTTTCCGACTACAGGCCGTTTAGGTAGTTATTTTGACGAAATTCAATTAAAATTACATAAATAATTATCACCGGTATTTTTCAGCATTATTTTTATTTTATTCATAGTTTTTTTTTAAGTATTTTTTATTTAATATGAAAAAATAAGGAGCCATATGTTCAAGAATTCAGTAAACTATTACATAGAAATTTCTAAATAAGAAGGCAGAAGCCCTGCTTAGGTTAACATGATATATTTAAATGCCCTGGTAAAAAACCTGGATATGAAAGATCAACGCCATCTCAAATTGAAGTAAAGTCCAAGCAAAACCATTGAAAAGATAAATTTTGTTAAAAGAATACCGTATAATAAGACCTGTATACGTACCTTTGAAAAAACAAACAATTCTACACAGATTAACTATCTCACATACTGATCAACTACAATAAGAGTAATTCAAAAATGTGCTGTAAGTATATTGAAATAAGTATACTGCAAACCTAAGCAACAGAATTGTTGAAGTTTGTAATTAATAGTTAATAGCTAAGGGAAAAAAATTATTAACTATAATACCTAGATACCTGTAACCGTCGCCATTTTTTATTCTACAAGAGCCTAATATAAAATAAACGCAAATGATTATACATGGTTTTTGTTGAACAAGAGAATGCGCATTCAAAGTACAAAACAATATCTACACAATACAGTACAATATCAACATACAACTTAATTTCAGCAGTGTCCCACGGTGTATAGGTTCTTCCATAAACTTATTAATATAAAAAGTATTTTTATAATTATGTTAATCTAGGATACTATATTTTTTGTCATAATGTCTTAGGAGCTTTTTCGTAGAAGTAAAAAAACATATAATAGTGTCCGGATTTCGCTTTGCCGTCGGAACATTACAGTCAGAATTTTTATTTTGGTTTTTAATTTTGTTCTTTTGTTAATTCTCTGAAATAAATGAAAATTCAACGAGGGAAGTTTAATTACTATGCCTACAGACTAGTTTTAGAAGCTAGTTATAATTAATCATGCAATAACTACTATTTTAAAGCCGTTTGAAGATACTTAATGAGTTTTTTTCATTTGATTTTAAGTCGGGATTCTCTCGTTTCATTTCTTAATTGTCTTAGAAATATATTTAGGTACAGACAAGTTATTAAAAGGACTTGTAAAAATGGAACCTCGTGTAATACAAAGATGGAAAAATCATCAAATACGCATCGTTCGCTGGAAAAGGTCAGTATTTCAATGAAATTCTCTATCTTACATAGAAGGAGTCACGATGAATGCTGATCAGCCCAAGGTAAGCTATTTCTCTTTTGTTATATCAATATGTCGTTATTAAGTATGTTTTTTACGACCGTAAGCTTCAGAATATGTGAGCCTGTAGGGACATGTTGCGTAACAATATCTCAGAAGTATCCCGTTATTATGATGCATTCCTAGACATTGTTATTCATTTAATTCTCATGGCGAATGATTTGAAAAACTCAGTTTCAGTCAGGTATAAAACGTAGATTTATCGGTAGTCGTTTAAAGATTACAAATTATTTATATATTTAAATGTAACTGTCAAAGTGTTAACAGTTAAATTTAAGTTAGGTGAACAAAGCAAATTGTTTGTGGAAGGCATAGGCAGTCATATTAGAGAAAATATTGATTTTCATCGAAATACGAAGTCTGGGGCTAATCTTAAAATAGACGAATCCGTTGGGTCGGAGATTTGTTTTGTTATTTCCATCTAAATATTATTATGCAATCAGCGATCAATACTGCAGGTGTTATGTAACGACGCGATGCGCCACCTGTCATGTTATAATATAACTAATTCGGCTTAGGCCTTATGTACTTATTTCAAGTATATAACAGAGACTATATAGCCGCTGATCCGACAAAAAAATATTCTTTTTTAAGAACTTAATCTCAGAACTGAAATCTCAGTTCTTACGAGACAAAGAAAAATGGCTGTTACGCTCAATGGAAAAACAAATCCCTTTGTCCTGTAACATAGTATTATTCCGCTCATAACCTTAATACACACTGATTCTTTTCAAGTGACGCATTTTAAACAGTAAACCACAATCATATATTATGTTTCACCTATATACTAGATTTCATCCCGATTAGATAACGCGCATTGCGCAGTAGCCCTGTAATCTAAAAATAGAACCTAGCTGAAAACGGACCAAGTCTTCAATCAATACTACAGGAACCTATTCAGATCAGCTAATTCAGACTTCTAAAGTATTATCTTAGCAACAAAATCATGATTTTACCCTATGTACTTCTAGCACATGTGCCACTTAATTACATAAGGACAAAGACAATGAGGCTTTGTATAACGATTAACCGAGTTGGAACTTGGTTACATATCTTGTTAATCAGTATAGATGTGGTTTTATGTGATTTAGAAGTCTGGTACATAAGATTTAAGGTGTAGTTCTTTGTTAGAAACCCACGCTTCGCCATTATGTATAGCTGAGGTGGGAGAATTATTCCCGGGGATTTTAGTATTGATTGCTGGCGAGGTAAATGGGGCGGAGTCAACCCCCTTCCCTGTTGCGCGCGCAACCGCTTTTTTTTGTACCCCTACGGCGCTTATAAAATCCCGTGCTCTCCCTTGCTCCTCGTATTCCCGCCGCAGACTCCGCTCCAGTAACATCGGGAACCGCGGTCGGTAAAGCAGTACCCGCCTGTGGCTAGCGCCGGACGGACGCGCCGCGCTGCTCCGCGATTTGCCTTTGCCAAAATAAATATATTAACCTCACTTCGAAGTTCAGTAAATTGTCAAATAAATTCGGGTTAGATTGCGCGATAACTATGTGATTCATGTACGGCGGCAACAGATTTCGGTGAGTATAATTTTACAGTTTCGTTCATTTACTCTCCCCTTGTTATTTTGTTTTCGTTTCCGTAATGCGTTAGCGTGGAGGTTATAAGACTATTTGTTTCTGCGAATTTTTCCGCTCGTTTCTTGATCCCCGTTTATTTTATTTGTTTATTTCATATTTTCCGTCTCTCCCTTTTAATTTGTGTTTCGTGCGAACGTTTTATTTTTTGTTATGTTTTAACTGCGAAAACATTTACGTTCTGAGCTAGTTGCGAAAAATATAAAGTAAAAAAGCCTCGCGTACCGCTGAATTAAAAGAATAATTTATTAAGAAAAGTCCATTTGACTGATATTCATCTTTGGATAGCGAAATAATGAGAACAATTAATTTAATTCTCTGATTTCGCTTATTTGATTTCGATGGGATTTTAACGGTCAGATATAATTTTTACTAATACCCACACGAAAAATACGAGTAAAATATTAAATAAAACAAATATCTTCCGATAGAAAAAGATATTATCTTTTTGAATTTTCTACTGTAAAATAATCTAAGTTTTACTTGTCCACACGCTTGAAGATGGATAAATTTTGCGAAATGTATGTTTTAAATAACGTCCAAAAACTGGATTTTCATAAAATTTCGATATTTTATGTTTGTCTGTTGATATTGAAATAATATCTTGATATATTATCAGTCTCTAAAAAATTGGTTTTTATTTTGAATAAAAAAATCCAGAGTTTTAAACAATATTTTCAAACAAAAATTTTATCGGCGCGGCGTTATAAAAAAGATTTTTAGTTTAATTTGACTATTTCGCGAAAATATTTTTCATCGGCTTATTGCGGCAGAAGCGAAGTGATTCAGCGAAGACTCAGCTATAGCATTTAAAAAAAACCTGGGTTCGATTCCTGGTTCAATTAAATAACGGTAAGAGCTGTTTGACTATTGAGATAAAAATTTTAGGCATCCAAAGATTTTAACAATGTCGCTGGCGCAGCATTCAATATGTTTTGGATTCGATTCCAGAATTATTTTACAGTCGTTGGATTTTTTCTAGCTAAAGACGCTGCAATAAAAAAATCTCACTTGTGATTATTATCGTAGATGATCTACATCGGTTATGATAAATTCTGGGTTCAATTCCTAGACGAAAGAAATTGAATGTTAGCATTTTTTACAGTTTGCTAAATTTCATAAATAAACCAGCGCTTAGGAAACTGGGTTCGAATCCCAGATCTAATAAATTTAAAGTTATAAGTTGGATCAGCGGGTTCCATTTTAAATCGGATTTTTATTATTTGATTTTCGATTTTGGCCTGGGTTCAATTCCTGGGGCAATACAGTCAATAGGGTTCAAAACTCAAATTAGAGTTTTTTTTTACCATCTTTAATAGAGTTTTATTGTAAGATGAGGAATTTTAAAGTCGGTACTTGGGTTCAAATCCTAAGTGTGATGAAATTAAGTATTGGGAATGTTTCTTGCAATTTTTTTTGCAACTCGATAAATTTCGAAAACTTAAAAAAATCTATACAACATCGTGAAAATACGTGGCTGGGTTAAATTCCCGGTCCAATAAAAAATTATGAAATATTCAGGTATTTTAGTAACGTAGGCGAAATAAAATTATTCTAAGTGTTCAATAATTTGAAGACTTCAAATTTACTGCTTTTTTCAGATTGACTTGACTTTTAATAAAATAAAGAAATTCAACCACTTCACTGTGTTTTCTTTACAACTCACATTGCGTTATAAAATAAGCTTTTTTCGGTAATAAAATTTTAAAAGGTGTTTCCTAAGTCTGATTTTCCCAAAAGATTTTTACTCAAAATAATTAATTTAGTGATTGAAGATGTAAAAACATCTAAGTATAAAAAGTATAATGTACCGCAAACCGAAATATTTTTCATAGTAACTGGTTCGAAATACAGAAACCCTAGATATTCCTTAACATAAAATCCTTAAGATGGATTTTTTTAATAATCATTTCTTAATAAAATAATAATCAAGTTAAAAAAAAAACTTCGCCATTCTAATTCAGGCAAAAAACAAGTTCGATATTTTCTTAAATAATTTGCAGCGCGATACTTAATGGGTTCGACTCCCAGACACAAAAAAATCTTTTCCAGTTTATAGGTATTAAGATAATTTAAATCAGATTTTAACTAATTGAGTTCATCCTAGGTTCAATTCCTGGAAAAATTATAGGTTTCGAATCCCTAATTAAAAAAAATGTTAATTATATCAGCTTAGGTGCAGATAAGTCACATTTTTTAACAGCCTTTGCTTTAATAAAAAATGTCCCAAGTAAAAAATATGACGCTGAAAATCACGCAAAAAAATAATGATTAAAATATGAAATTAAGAGAAAAGCTGCAGACCAAGATTATCATTTGAATTTTGAATTAATAGAAAAGAACCTGAAATTTAAAAATCCTACGCAGTTCAAGCCACATTTCGAGGTTTAAATAACTATCACCTAACCACATTACCACAATTTACCTCGGTGATAAACTCAACATCACCCTTTTCTAAATCCAATAAAAAAATCTATCACCATTTATTAATTAATTACATCACTCAGCAGACAGGAAAAAATAGCAGCTGGTAGGATATAAAAAAAAATAACCTAAGATTACGTTAGCTTACGCATACGGCTTTGCCTTCGCGCGAAAATAATTTAATTGTAATTATTACACATAAACAGACAGAAAATAATTATGTAACTAGTTTTATTCCTAAAAAAAATATTTAAATAGAAAAAAGGTGACATAGATAGGGCCGCATACTGAAGACCGCAGACTGAGTTAAGGCCACCGTTAAGTCTCATGCTGTCTCTGTCACTTTAAGGTGTCAAAGAGAAGATATTTAAGAACATCTTAAAGTTAATAAGCATTACAGTATTCGGGCGTAAGAGTAGAATAGAGATAAGATAAAAACTTGACAAGTGCGATTCAGACTGCACGGATGGTCGAGTGGTATAGGTCACCACGCTAATTTACACTGTGCGCGACGTGCTGCGGGTTCGATCCCCGCATGGGACAAGCATTTGTGTGATCCATCGATACTTGTTCCAAGTCTGGGTGTTCTTTGTGCATGTGATTTGAATGTTTGTGAAACCCCCGCGTCACAAGGTTTATTCCTTAGTGCGGGCGTCGATTTTATTTAAAAAAAAAGAAAAAAAAAGACTCGCCCACCGAAGGTTCCGTACAATGAGTATTAATAGTTATTTCGTAATAAAGTATGCGAATTCTTTTATTTCGACGAATCTGTTGGAAACATCTTGTATTATTGTGTTATCTATAGTTTCCTTGAAACATACTCAAAAATGGTTTATTAATGGCCCCAAACGATATAGCACGTTATGGTTAACCATGGTTAGTGTGTTGTGGGGAATTATGAGGCCAACCCATTATATTCCCCTGGGAAATATGCTATAAAGGTAGTGGCTATAATTCAAATGAGTGAAAACGAAATAAAGACCTTAGTTCTGGGTATTGTGTTACTTAAAAATAACGATTTCAATGAAACAAACACAACCTATCGCGCAAAATACAGAAAAATAGTTCTAAGTCGAAAACATGAAACTTCTAAGCCAACGCAATCAATTATAGATAAAGCCGTTTAGGCCGCAAATTTTCGTCACTCGCAAAGGAACCAAAACCTACAGGGTACTTCCCGTGAACTTAGCATCTTGAAATTTGGTACGAAGCAACGTGTTAGCACGGATAAAGGAAAAATTGCTAAAACCGTCATTTTTAAAAATAATTTTAATAATTTTAAACTTAGGTTTGTACGGAACCCTCGGTGTGCGAATCCGACTTGCACTTGGCCGGTTTTATATTTCATTTTAAAGGCCATTGAACAAATCGATGCAACATCGATACGGCCTTCGCAATCCCATCACTATTATTATTTCCTTCAGACATAAGAATTCTTTATCAAATTTAATTGCCTACCAGACAGTAGTTCGCAGCTGATAATTGAATAGCGTGTACCTGCTGCATTCTTTTCTTTGTTAGTTATCGATTAAGTAGGATATCGTTATAACCTGCTCGTCCATGACAGACTTACTGTTAGATTTCTGAACAACTTTCCGGGGACATGTGCGTTATACACTATTGCAAATTGTTCACGTTATTTTCTTCTGAATTTTGAGTAAGACTCAACTTAGTAGGTATAGCTATCAAGTCCTTAGACAAAGCTAAAGTATTAAAATTTCTAAAAATAGGTACGACTCTAAAGAAAATCTTGAAAGAAATTGAATTCCAGTTTATAACCAATGGAAAGACTACACAAATAAACACAAACAATTAGGAGTTAGCACCAAAAACCATGAAATTATTATTACATTTTTACTAAAACAGTTTAATATTTGGAAATATATCACTTTATTACTTTTTAGGGTTCCGCCCCTCAGGTGGAAAAAAGGACCCCTTATAGGATACCTTTGTTTGTCCGTCTCTCTGCCTGTCTGACCGTCTGTCTGTCAAGACCCTTAATCGAGTTGGACGAAAACCATCTATTTCGGCTGTTAAAAAATATATTTTCTAAGGTAACGTAAAAACAAAATACGGCCGTTTATACCACAAAAACGTAAATTCACCCAAGGGAATCAATTTTCTAAGGGGAGGTACTTCCCGTAATAAAACTATAAAATTTGGGACAAAATACGTATTGTATTATAGTAATATATAGGAAAAAATCCGAAAACTATACATTTGTAATGAAATCATAAAAAAATATACTCTTTATACGAAACCCACAGTGGACATGTGAAACTCCCACTTTTCTAGATTTTTTAACAAAGAAACATTAGAACTGGTTGTACCTAATTACTAAGTAGGTTTAACATAACGTTGTAAAGATGTCATATTAGTTGGCCTTTGTGTCCGGGCAAATCCATAAAACATTGAGTATTTCCTGATTATCGACTAGTTTTTACCTACAACTTTAGCAGAATAGATATAATAATATCAGTTATAGACTACTCCATGTATCTTCCTTCAGTTCGAACTAACTCGGTACAAAATTTCATCAAAATCGATTTAGAGGTTTATACGTAAGAGCGTAAATAACTGTAAAAGTTTCTTTTAAAATAAAACAAATATTGATTTTTTGTTATGACTTATGTGATCGACGCGAATGTTTTCAACGGGCAGACGGACATGACACCTGCAAAGGCGTTGAAACTTCTTTTAAAATAAAAAAAAACTACTTCAATCAAACTTTCCGATTCCTCACGACTTTAATGAATATATATTATCTTAAACAAATAATTCCAAGTTACGTATTCGATAATTGTTATAACATTGTAATAATAATACCCATCTTACTGAACTAAAAATACATACTTACTGTTTCACAAAAAAGGTACGAACTATGCACCATGACTTCATAAAGTTTGAAGTTTAAAATTTACAAACGATATATGAAGTTAAATTGATTGAGCATTAAAATATCTGAGGTAGTCGGCGCTAAGTCGAAGAAAACTCGACGCTAGCAATAATAATGACGTGTTTATAATCATTGCCTATGTCTAGACTGGAAACCAGCTTGTAATAAGCAATGTTAAAACTGTTATATGCACATTGTAAGCAAGGCTATCTTATTCAAATTATACTGACTTCATTCCTGACTGAAGTTTGAAAGTGGCACCGGTAACCGAAAAACTATGTGGAAACCGGCTGTCGTGGTATGGGCATGTGATGCGGAGGAATGAGGATCATGTTGTAAGGAAGGTTTTGAGCATGAATGTGGATGGGTATAGGGGAAGGGGACGACCAAAGAAACGATGGATGGATTGTGTGAAAGTCGATATGGCAAGAAAGAATGTTACTTGTGAGATGACGGCAGATAGAAGAGTATGGAAGAAGAAAACATGCTGCGCCGACCCCAAATAAAATTGGGATAAGGGCAGGAGGATGATGATGATGATTCCTTTCTTCACTCATGATCTGCTTAGCCTTTTTCCATAATCTATATTGGGGTTGGCAGGATACGTATGCACTTAGTTGCGGGTTCGAACCCGTGCAAGTACCAATGTGACTGTGAATGTGTTAGTTGAATTAACTTGGGATCAAAAACTGTGCCTTAACTACTTTCATAGACCATTTCTTTTCTTTCAAGGATCTCAGACAATTCAATGTTAATCGTCAAAACATTGCGTTCACTGTGAATGTTCCTATATTATATAGTTGCAATTACAAACACTAGTCCGACGATAGATTGCGTCATACTATTGTTATAGTCAGGTGTCAATGCAATGTTGCAAGATCACTTACTAAACGTTGAAGTATTATCAAGCTGTTATAGAGATCCAACAGTTAAAACTAATCTATATATATAAAACTCTTCCGTTACTGACTGACTGACTGACTGACAGACAACGCACAGCCGAAACTACTGATCGTAAAGAGCTGAAATTTGGCATGAGTGTTTGTTGGGAGGAGTAGGCTACCACTAAGAGAGGATTTTTGGAAATCCCCCCCCAAAGGGGAGAAAAGGGTGGTAAATTGAAATTGTTTATTTCTCAATGGATTCACTTAAAATTTTGTATGTAGGTTCCACCAGTGAAGCAAGTGAGCATTAAAAAAGGGTTTTAGTTTTTTTCTATCCAGACATATTTCTAATATATTGTAAAGGGAGACAATTTGATTTTTTTAATGTTTGTTTACACATGTAATAGATAGACCATGGAACAGGCGATAACTAAGTGAAAAACCCAAATTCTGACGGAAGTCATTACTCCACGCGGACGAAGTCACGAGCAAAAGCTAGTCAGTTTTATATTCCTAGTGCTTGAAACGGCGGTAACCTTAGGCTCAGGCGACGGATTTGCGATCATGTGGTTGCCGGTTCGGCACAGCCGACGTAAAGGGGTTAGCAAGAATACTTTCACACACTTATAGTTTATACAGAGCAGGAGTTCAGAATGCAACGATTTTTTTACTGTGCTAAAAAAATACATCAATAATAAACAACGGGTTGCCGGCAAAAAGAAAAGTAGTAAATAAAAACAGCATTAATAGATGCTCTTTGTTCAATTACCATATTTTAAACACTTTAAATACACAAATTTTATTTATATTTTTGCACAACGGTAAAGAAGTTTTCACTTCAAAAAATTACACTAAAACCCATTGACAATTTTTTTCTATGCTGACACCGGATGACATCTCACAATCGCGCCGCGTCTTAGGATCAGTTACGTGATCCTGACGCGAGTTTGAAAAAATTTACCCATCCCAAAAAATGCACAGCGCCGCTAAAGAAGTTTTCACTTCAATAAACATGACGCACACTACCATGTATTTGACATACACGCTCATGTAATATAATATAATCTTTCCTGAATTTCATACATAACCATAATCTATGTAATAATACGTGAAGCAAAGCCCTTTAATAGACTTGAATTTAAAACTAATTAAGATCGATTTACGACCACAATTGGTCCTCTACCTATAATATATAGATAAATAATTTAGCTTACTATAAAGAGAATGAATTGATAATCAAAATGTAAGCTCAATAATTTCACATACAAATTTCTCTATAATTAAAAACCATGCTCCATTTCATTTACTTGAAAGGGACTTACCGGACGACATAATTAAAACACTCATTACCGTAATTAAATTTCACTGATTCCATTATCAATGAGCTGATGGCCGTGCCTATACACGTAGAGGTTGAAAAGTTTTTAATAACATTGACAGGATGATTAAATTGGTGCTATAGGGTTTCGAGTTGAAAGTATTATGAAAAATATGCGTGTGCGTGAGCCGCCATTGTTCCATCACGAGATTATCGCAGTGACGTTATAATAGGTGAAAGTTTGTATGTGTGTATGTTTGTTAGGTATCTCTTCACCCTGAAATTTCTTGACCAATTTTGACAACGTTTGGTATTGAAGAAGTTGGCATCATGAAAGAATACATAGACTTATTGTAGCCTATGCGAAATCCGCTTGAAATTACTCTTCATTATAGTTAACCATTTAGAAATTCAATTTCATATGAAAATGTATAATAATTATAGACTATATTAATTTATTAATTTGTAAGAGCTTTTTTTGTTGGTTGTACTCTCAAATCAGTGGAACTAACTATTGAATAGAAAAAAATAAATTAAATGATTGCCTATTGCATAATATTTTTTTAGGTAATATAGGTACAATTTATTGTAGTTAAATAATTAGGGACTCGTGCAAAATATGAAAAACCTTTGACACATAAAATAACTACTTAAACGAAATTCAATATACACACAAAATACGAAATCCTTCTGTCTATCTATCTGTCACTATTCTCTGAATTGAAGTGTAGATATCGTGGACATTATTCCATTTAAATTATACCCACAGATAAGGAACAACACTTCATATTCCATATTATTCAAAACTAAACCGATTTTAATAAATTTACGCAAGTTTACGTCATGGCAGATTATAATCTTCAGATGGCGATAAAAATACTTTTGAATTTAAAATACAATGTCAAATGCATTATTTAACATTCGATCCCATTCGTTATTATTTTACATTCATACATTTTATTTATACTTACGTCAATGTCAAATATGTATGCAGTACCTTACCTTTAACGTGTACAGGGTAATATTTAAATGGGAGCGTTAGTAGCCTAATTGCTAGGATCAGACTTGTGATCATGTGGTCGCGGGTTTGAATCCCACCCATTGCACTGCCGATGTGAACCCACTCGTAACACAAGCATGTATTAAGCTTACCAGGGTTAACAAGAATACTAGTGATGTGTGACCCAAATTACTAGTAAGATACAAAAAAACAACTAATTTCCGTGAAAAATAAATATTATAATGTAGGTACCTACCGTAGCGTGATATAAATCGATTTTTTACTTTGATTTAATTAACTTTTAGTATCGGTCGATAAATGTCCCACTGCTGAGAATAGACCTCTTCTTATAAAGAGAAGGAACGAGCATTGAATAACACGTGCTTTTGCGGGTTGAAGATTTCAGGTGTATTTCTTTTTGACCGAATCAATAGAAATCATTGAGAATGATTTAGAAAGTAAGTATATAAACCTACCTTTGAAATGTATATTCGTAGGTACTTGTACTGTAATGGGTTCGAACTTACCACATTGCACGCAAATCTATTTTTCAACCTCTAAGGCATTACGAATAAATTGATATTAACTTAAAACATTAGTAAAAATTTTAATAGAAGAATGTACCTTACATAAAAATATGGATGTCAATCGTTAATTACTTCTGATATTCAGAAGTACCAGCAGAATCTTTGAGTTCCTCTTAACGAAATTCCCTCCGTTGCATTTCTCTTAAGAAACAAAAGTTTTCGGGTCCAAGGATCTATTTGGCTAATTAAATTGTTTGAAACTAGACGAGGCATTAAAGTTCCAATTTCCTGGAAAGCTGTTCAAGACCCTTTGTTAGGTCTTGAGAGCTAGATTAAAGAAAAATCACGGGAATTCTGGGAAGAAAAATTCTTTTTTTAATGCAAAATTTGCCATTTAAGCAGTAATTTTACCTCCTGGTTAAACAGGTGTAAATATTATTAGCTATATAACCACTCAGATTTTGGCGAGTTTGTGAGTGTATGATTGTATGTTTGTTACATCTTAAAGCTCAAACGGCTGGACCGATTTGATAAAATTTGGTATGGAGGTAGTTGATACGGATAAACACTTTGTTTTATAATTCTGCTAAACTAAGATCAGACAAACTACGAATGTAGTTATTTATATATAATTTACTTAAGTACTCTGTAGTACACATTGCCATTCCGAAAAGTTTTAGAACCTCTTTTGTTAAGACTAAACCAGTCCTTCTGCCAAACGCAAAATAATCTCATGATCAATCAGTCTATACTTATACTAATGATTTATAAAGCTGAAGAGTTTGTTTGTTTGAACGCACACATCTCATGATTTATTGAGGAACCTATAAGCTACTTGTCTTTTGGAAATCTACCCCTAAGGAGGTGAAATAGAGACAGACAGATTAAAAGATAATTAGATATAATTTAATGACCATTTAAAACACTATTATATAATTATCATTCCAGTGTCACGATGTTTGTCCGGGATGATCTCCGAAACTAATAAACCGATATAAATCAAATTTGCACACCGTGTGCAGTTTGATCCAACTTGAAAGATAGGATAGCTTACATCTCAAATATTGAAAAAAAAATGCCCCCCCGGGCGGAACTGCGGGAAACAGCTAGTATTCTACAAAAATATTATTCATGCTCCTTACTTTGAAAATCACCTGCTACATCTATCTATCCTTTAATAACATATGCGAGCGAAGCCGCGGGCAATGGCTAGTGTGTAATATAAACTAAATATACTTACTTCAAAGTAAAACGTATCTATGAGCTACGCAATATCATAAAGTAATGAAGCAAATAAACGAGGGTCTCCGTTTCTCAAACACACATAACTTGAGATATTTACTTAACTAAAGGATGCAGCAAAGGGCAGTATTAAAAACAAATAAAACGTCCCCATCGATGGGTTCCGAATTATCGAACAAATCATCACATAGGTACATTGCTCCGAATCCAAAGTCAGTAGCTACAGCACTTGTGTTACGTAGAAAAGTTTTTTCTGGGTCCCGTCCGGGGATCGAACCCAAGACTCAGAGCTCAGAGCGACACCTTGAAAACCGATGTGTACACCACTCGACCATGGAGGTCATCAAAATAGTACACAATTTATGTATAATTACTTTTATAAAAGAACCCATTTGGTTCTGAAGTCAGCCATTTCAAAATTTTAAAAATCTGCTATCATGGGTAGACATTTTTTTAGTAACTTATTTCAATTATAGGTATATATGGATTGAAAATTCAGACATCCGAATTTTAAGCTTAACTTGAACTATAAATAACCTACGAGGATGCTAAACCAATAAACTAAAAAGTCTTTTCATTTTCTTCTGTGTGGAGATTACTGAGAAATTTATTATCTATAGTCTTCAAAAGATTTGGAGGCCATATTACAGTCTGGTATTCATTACAGATTTTCAGCTATTAATATTACCTAATATTTTTATATTATTACATGGTTAAAGAAAACTAACGCTGCTATTTCTTTAAGAATTTTCCACATGATAAAGAGATTCCAAAATCCCAATTCATAATATCAAAAGGCCTTTGTATATATAAAGAATATTAAGTATGATACCATAATGCTACCGTTGATATTCGTTTAGTCTGAATTTTGGTACACAATGAAAAAACCTTAACGAATATTCATCATTGGAATAGCAATCGTCTCTTCACATTTCTCGATGCGCGATGGAGTAATTGGAGTCAATTGTCCGCAAAATTTAGGCAATGTAACTGACCAGCGCAATAAATGTCTAGACTGTCATTAATGTCAGATAATAGAGTGTAAATCAATAGAGACTAATCAGCCATAATGGTCACGGCCTGTGTCGTTGTTGCCTAGCGGTTCAAAGCCCGGATTGGATACACAAGGTTATAAATTCCAACCGAACTTAGAAATCACATTTTAAAATCAAAGAACGGAAACGTAGAGTACCTGGATTCCAAGCTTCGTGATGTTTATTCCTTTCTTATTTGAGAAGGGGCCTTTGATCAGCAACGAGACAGTTGCAAGACGATTTTTTCGTCTGAGCCTGAGAAATATAGAGAAATGCGTACAATATGTATCTGGGGCTGAGTTGGCAATAGGCTTAATTTCCAATTGTAAGATCCGATTGAAAAGACATTCATGAGATTGGTTTCCGAACTAGATTTTTATTAAAATATGTGCATGAAATTTGGGATTTTTAATGAACCCATCATTTTGGTTTTAAATATACGTTCAGTCGTAAAAATATTAATTTCATGGTGGTAGGAAGATATAGTTCTACGAATTAGAAGGAAATATTTCTTGTCACACAAAGGCGTAAAATGTAGTCTATAATTTAGTAATTATCTGTGAAAGGCTGTTAATTGCTCTATTGCTATACAGACTATAATTTACAACAATGAATTCCATAGCCAGCCGTTGGTATCATAAAAATTGCATAAACTGAGCGTCGTCGCGAGTAATTAACTTTGTATGGCCAATAGGAAACCTTTGATATAAAATTCTAGCCGAGGTAAGGACAACGTAGGTAATTGCAGTGATTGGCTGAAAATTAACCACCACCAGGTTTCAGTCATTTTCATGAAACCGATACGAAAGGTACTGGCGTACTTCGCGGACATTTCCAAAAAAAAAAGTCCTCTGATCCAAAATTTTAGTGCGGTTTCTTGATCGATATTACGGTTCAAATAATAATAATTTCTCGTAAAATTTCGGTGTGAATTGGATTTAAATTTTCGAACTATGACGGGTTTAAGAGATATAGTTATTTTGATCTTGGTATTTTTAATCGCGCTTGGATTCAATCCCCATATCATCTCAGCGTTTATCGCGTTAATTATATTTACGTACATATATTAAAGTTAATAATTGTTTGAGTTTTTATTGATTGTTAAGTGAGTTTAAAATGTGTATCTATATTTCCATTACCATCTTAATTCGATGTATCCGAATTATCTACCGCCGGTAAGTTTATCATTCTCGAAAATTATTATTTAGCCAACCTTATACTGTATTTAGGTACCGACGGCAACATTAATTCCGAGTGATTACGACTCAACTTCAACGTTAACTTTTTGCATGGTTTAGAATTTAACAGTGTTTTCATAATTCCATCTTCGCTTAAATTCAGTTGCACATATACGGACAGTTAGTGTAGCGCTTTCGAACGCATCTTCAAAAAGGGATTTTTCGACATCATGAGAAATTCTTACACAATTGAAGCCGCAACATATGATGGAATATTCGAGTGAATAATTTAATTGTTGCAAAAAAATACTTTTCACAATATTAAGTTATTCTTAGTCTTTTGAACGTTCTTCCTTTATTTAAAAATCGTGCGTCAGGAATGAATGGCTTTTTTCTCGATGATAATTATACCATCTGGTCCATTCTATACAAAGTAATCCCAATTTTGTGCTAAGATGACCTACAAAATGTGAGTTTATTAGGTATGGTATGGCGGCCATTTTGTTTTCTTTTGTATTATCACCGTTTTTCGGTTTGGTATTAAGATGCAGACCAGCTGATACGTGCATAGCGTTAACGTTTAGTTTGCTGTAAAACTTGTGGCAACGGCTAGATATAATTTTGTCTTATAACTTAGATTTAAGTAAAGATATTTCGTTTGTCTTTTCGTATGTATCCGATCTATATTTAACTTATGAAACTAAAAAGTTTGTTTGTTCGCGCTAATATCTGGAACTACTGGTCCGATCCAATTCTTTCAGTGGTAGATAGCCTATTTATCAAGGAATATTACAGGCTTATTTTATAACCGTCGCAGACGCGAGTGGAGCCGCGAGGAAAGGCTAGTACTTTGCACTAACGTTATTGCATTACGTAATAATAGCGAAGTGGTTTACAATTTCATCTCATACGTCGTCCTTAGAATCAAAATCTCATAAATATTACTTCCGCATCGTACGTCTAGACTTCCTTAATATCAATATTAAATTTTTCATACGACCCTTTGTTATACGTTATTTGTTTAAAAAGCAAAGAATATTGCAACCTTAATACGGTGATGTGTTTTTGAGTTAACCAGCTCTCATACTATGCGAGGATGATATAGACATAGGTACTAGCTGTAGGTTATCGTGAAAAAAGTAGCCTGTCCTTTCTTAGGCTCTATACTATCTCTGTACCAAATTTCATTTAAATCGGCTCAGTAGTTTAGGCTTGATTGCGTAACACATAGACAGATTAAGTTTCGCATTTTTAATAGTAGTAAGTATAAGACATAGCTGAGCGATATATTTCGTTTGATTTTTTTAATGAAATATTTTAATACGATTTTCAGACGTGAAATGTCACGGACTAAATTACCTATAGAAATTTAATATAGTAGGGTAGTGGGTTTTATAAGGTTTCTTAAATTCAATTCAAACGATAATTATTAGGATTGCAACATGATTTAATATTTGTTGTTTTGACAAATTATCGTTAGGAAAATCTTAGTTATTTTAGCTTAAATTTTACTAATTTAATTAAGTGTATAATCGAATATTAGAAGGTTATGATCTTTATATTTCTGTACTCACTGGCTAAATTTGTGGGCTAAGGCTATGCGATTACCTGTAATTATCTTTGTGAAATACGTGTTGCTGTGCTAAACCTAATCCAAAATTATTTCGCTATCGTATTCCAATCTTAAGATTCAGCTGAGCGACCTACAGGGAATATTTCCGATATACTTTTTCATTCCCAAATTAATGATAATAATATCTATGGACAAGTCACAAACGGACACTTGATCCCAAACTAGGCCGAGCCTGTATTGTGGCGACCAGACAACTGATGTACCAACATGCATAAAAAATATTTCAAAATACAGAATTATAAAATTAATACGCCCAAAAACAGAACTTAATGATGATCATTCAAAGGTGGGAATCTAACCCACGATCCCGGTTTATCATCTAGTGTCACTAGCCACTAGACCAGCAGACCAGACAATAAACTGTTGCTATTTTTTTGCAGTTGTAGGATGCCCCACTCTCCGACGGCTATGGGGCGATCGTTCGGCGGTCTGCCCCTGGCTCCGAGGAAGAGGCTGGCTGCCTGCCTCTTTTTGCTGCTCTTCGTCGTTTTCACCATCGTCATCTTAGTAACTGCCAATGGTAAGTTGGAATAGAATAAAACAGCCGTTAATGATGTGTACTTTTAACGAAAGCTCTTGGGCCTTGAACTTTATTTTTATTTATTTTTCAAAAAACATTTTCAAAAACAAATATAATTTGTAAAGTAGCGTTTGCTATTTTATTACCTTGCCCATAAAATATCATATGGCTTGTCTAGTCATTGTTCATATCGAATTCCGAAGTCATCCGGCCACCTTCCACGATATGTTTTTCGCTAAATGTACACATTATTCTGTGACGACTGTCCCAATATTAACATATAAAAAAACGGTTCTTTTACATACAAAGATAAATCTTGATCCTTGAATTTATACGACAAGTCGAGGCAACATTTTCCTAACTAGAGTACATTTTTTTGTGATCATGAAAATCAACTTTATGATTTTGGTAATTCATTAAGGTAATTAAACTTGTAACACGTAGATTGCCTCGTTTGATTGCGTCGTGAGTTTCGTACGCTTAACAAATGTTTCATTGTACGACTACTTTAGACTAATTGTAACTGTTTAACTGAGTTTTTATCGATTTCGTGATAAGACTGTTATGTGTACGATATGTGATGGTTTCTTTGTGTTTGGACGTAGCCAGTGAGTTCTAAAGAACTCGTTTATAACTGAAAACAATTTTCTCATCCCGACCTTCCTGTTAAATTCCATTGATATTTACGAAAATGTGAGATTTATTTAGTTCGTCTCTAAATTTCAAATAAACGATTTTGAAATAATACTTTGTAAACAGTTCTCGTTGGGATATTGAAGGGTAATGTATTCAAAGCTTAATACTGTTTGTGTCATGGTGACGGGTGTAGGTTGATAACTTTGCAATGCTAAGTTAACACACATTTAACTATCAAATGATCATCCCAGTTTCGTCATTGGATCTAAAAAAACAGTTTTTCTACTCATTTATACATGGGCCAATAAATTTGCCGGTCCCAAGAAAATATTCAAATCAATGTTTTTATCAAAATATCGGTTTATACTTATTCCACGGCAAAGATCTCTTGCTCTTAAAAAGAAGGAACGATCATTGATCAACATGGAAATTTCTCATTATTGAATACAGGTTTTCCCGTGAATCCTCCACTTAGAGATGTCTCTTAATAATTAAGAATGAACATGTATGATTTTATAAAAAAATCCTATTATTAAAAATATTGAATATATAAATCGGTATAGTCTGGCTGCGTCCAATTTAGGTGAAGTATCAATGGCTGACATCGGTAAGTTTATAGCAAATATTCAATATCTTTTGTGGTTTATTGAAACGGCAAGCTTCGCTTTTGTTTTGCTTTCGATCTGGAATACTTCAATTATTTTCATTTAAGTGGCTGTGAATTACCCCATCCCCCCTAGCCAAGAGATTTCTACAAGCGATAACGATGATAGAAATCGCTTAAATGACATTACATTTATGGAAATGACATTTGTATTCGATAAGTCACGTGACTTAGACTTGTCACTTTCATACATTTAATGTCATTTAAGCGATTTCTATCATCGTTAACGCTTGTAGAAATGTCACTTGGCTTGGGGGGCAGTTCTAATAAGTGAGGTACTTCACAGCACGTTGCAATGTTGCGTTCGAGATCCGCGTACCTGACATTGATTGATTGGGGCATAATTTACAAGGCTTGTAATATTACGTTTTATGTTCGAGTGGTTTTGACAGTTTTTAAGCATAAAATTACCACGACAAACCGCTTTGTGGGGGCTTCTCGCTTTGAAGCGCTTTTTGTGTGACGCAGCGGCTATGCGAGCCTGCTGTTGTGCCATTGTACCCTTTATACACGTGCTGGTATCCGATCCGTTTAACACAGTTTGTACCTAATATCATAAAAATCGACACGACAATATCCAATCTTCTGAAAAGGTTGTCTTGACTCTAACCGAAAAAAATCATTAAATTCGGATCACCCGTTTAGGAGCTACTATGACACAGATCTTTGTGAGCCATTTTACTTCGAGTGTTTCAATGAATGAGCTTTCGGTTTCCATACTTCTGCCGGATAACCGGGTACCTGACTACCGGAACGTATAATAATCATTGTGACATTGTTAGCTATTACGTTGTCAACGAGGCGTGATGTACAATCATTCAGAATATTGAAATGATTATGGCATGGTGCGTCGCCTTGTATGACTTACAATGTTTACTCTATGCATGGTAATTTGATCAACTTTGTTTGGAATTAAGTAGTGTTCGTTTGTTTATCATGCATGCTTTGTAATTAGTTACCTATTTAATTGCTTTAGTATTTAGTTTATCCGTCAAACTAATATTAAACGATAAAGTATGCCAACATGACAATAGATTTTTTTTTAATGGGGTCTTATTCACTAAGTTCAGACGGTTGATGCGCTGTTTCGGGTTAAGAGTGACTTTATCTCTTTAAACTTACTATTTATACTTATAAGTAAAAAAACTGTTAAATGACCTAAAAAGTATGTACTAACACTGCCTGGTGTCTCTCGGAACACAAAAGGATTTCGGGACCCGGATTCTTGAACTTAATCTGCGTTAAGCCACTTGTTTGGTTTTAGAGAATAGACCTCCTAAACAATATACTTAAAACACAATATGCAACCTTTTTTACCTACAAGGCACATGTCATGGCCATGCTTCTGAAATAATAAGTAAATTTACATATTAAGGCGACTGATTTAAGAACAGATTGCTACAGTTTCCGCGATTCGTTTCCATTACAATTACTCTAGCTATTCAAAAGACACGTGTACCAAAAGGGAGACCTCTATTGTTAAAAGTAAAATTAAAATCTGTATAGAAAATAGTCCCTTTAAAAAAAGCATTTTAGGGACACAAATTTGTTCACTGATATTATCAGACAGTGAAGCGGCAGCCCTAATTAAATTGTAAGCTCCCGATTTGCAATTTACAAAGAGAGATCAGCGGCGAAAATTATAGAACCGTTTCATAGGGGTCTCAAATTCACGGGGTATTGGACACACCTGGACTTAATATTAATAAAAGCTGCGGAACCGCGTATTATTTCTTGTTTCCTTCACAAAGGGCACGTGCTGTTTTATGGAAAGTTTAGGGTTGTCACATTTATAATTCTGCAGATTTTATTATAATCTCTTCGGTTTCTCTTCTGCGTTGCTTTTTCCCAAGCTTAGTTGGGGTCGGCTTCCAGTCTTACCGGATTTCGCTGAATACCGTATTTTACTTGGAGCGTTTGACCACCCTGACCTCCACAACACCTTTTAGTGGGCCACACAGTATCCCATAGTAGCACTGGTGAGAGACTCCTTAGTGTCTACAAAAAAAAACCGGTTGCAAAAGTGTCGTATTCAGACATGAATTATGTTGTCAGTTTTTTTAATAAGTTAAAGCGCATATTCTGGTAGAGTCCGTTTTTTAGGTCTAATGCTTACTCAATAATTTTTGAACATTTCTCAAAACTGAATCACATTGCAACTCTAAGTATTATTTTATTTTACTTGTATCCCAACCCTATTTATTTGTTACACACGTCAGTTAAGATTCGTTGTAGTTAGTCTTACGAGGTCACAAAACGCACAATAGACATACAATTTACTTTCAACCCCCCGACCAATCACCCTCCTTACTCACTGCAAATCACATTAAGAGATCCAGTTTTATGCTCAACAAAGCAAGATGACCCCAGTGTCCGTTATACTGATTCCATTCTATGGTTTCTTAGATGGAACTTTAGGATACATTATTTGAACAATCTTACCACAAATATGACCTTTACGCAGCTGTAAAATGGGGTTAGAGATCAAAGTTCATAATTATTTCCTTTATTCTGTGGCCTAGCGGTCCAATTATTGGATTCGCATGCACATGTTTGCTGGTTCGAACCCAAGCAAGTACTAATGTGACATGTTCAAAGTTATATGTTATTTCTTATCATTCTAAGACACTATTGACAAACGGTGAAGGAAAACATCGTGAAATCCGATTCCAAAATATTGGAATCTGAAATCTCCAACCCGCAATAATCAAGCGCGGTGATCAATGCTCATTCCTTCTCTATATGGGAGGAGGCTTGCGCCCAGCAGTGGGACGTTGATAGGCCGGTATTATATTATAGAAGGTAAGGGGAAATTTTTAATCGAGTAAGTAATTTGTAGTTATCGACCATAGTTTTGTCGTAAAATAACACGACTAGATTGTACTGGATGAAAATGTATCATCAATTATTTCAATCAGAACGCCGTAGAGCATGACTTTCGCAAGGGTCGCTAGAATTACGATGCTTTAGTAAACACGTATACCATACTTATGCAATTATTATATGAATATGGGAAATATAATAAATTATATGCCGGCGTTTGAATAACAGACTGGTTCGATCCCACCACAGTCCTATAAATATAATAATAACAATATCTTGGGCTCACACACGGCCATCTGAACCTAAACTAGGCAGAGCCGGTAACCATACAACTGATAAACATACAATATAATATATATTTCTAAAACATACAAATTATAGACTAGCTGTTCCCCACGACTCTGCCCGCGGTACTCAATTTTTTTTGTAAAAGTATAGCCTATGTTACCCAGGGTGAATGTAGCTTTCTAACGGTGAAAGAATTTTTGAAATCGGCCCAGTTGTTTTTGAGTTTATTCATTACAAATACACACAATACACACAACAATACAAATGTTTCCCCTTTGTAATATTAGTGTAGATAAAAAACACCCAGACACAGAACAAGTGATCGTGCTCATCACACAAAGATTTGTCCTTGATGGGAATCGAACCCAAGACCTCCGGTTTAGTAGTCAGAGTCACTAACCACTAGACCAACAGGCCAGTCAAATAGTCAAAAATGTGAAATTGTAGTTGGTACTGAATTTAAGATTTTGGAAATATCGAAAAAAAACAATGATAGGTATGCATGCATGCTATTTTTAGCAACAATATCCACTGCTGATACGAAAGGTTGAATTGATTAACATTTGAATATCCCAGGCGGTTGACGACAATTTAATGATAAATTCGAGTATAAAGCAAGAATAGAATCAGTCTTTGATGCAGTCACAGTCACAATTGCATATGAATGAGAATACCTAGGTCAGTGGCCAATCTCTACAAGGTCCACAATCAATGCATCTGGAAGTTATAATAAATTGCAAAAGCAAGTCTATTTTGATGGTATTAAGTATTATTTTAACACTTTTTAAAATAAAGTGTAGTTTTTTTCTTCTCATTTGACGCAGTCGATTCGATCAATAGTGTTCAAACATTGTGAATGTTATTCTACTTTCGGTGGTCTGTGGGAACTGTTCAAGTATTTTTCATTAGGAAATACTTAGAAAAATAACTTAATTATCGTGGACTTGCTTTTGGTGGCGACTCGGCCTGCGTTTGTTATCGCGGCAATAAGCCTGGCTAGCCTATACCTAATCAGCCTCAACAAATGGGCTATCGAAAACTCATGGAATTCTTATCGGGCTAGTTATGCCTGAGATTAGGGCGGTCAACCAAACTTAAAACTACAGTTTATAATATTAATTGTATTTTTTGTCATTTTCCGTTTTTACGTCAAAATTATTCTCATATCTACCTATCTTACCTATTCGCCCACAGTAAAATGCATAGCTTTCAATTAATGTTTAATATCTGCTTTCTACGTTTGATCATTAGATAAAATAAATAGAACTTTGGCTGTAACTGTAAATTGATACTAATACTCAAATTCAAAGTTTCATAGTTGTTGAATATAGACTGCGTTTGAACCGAGACGGGGCCAGTCTGATCCTAATCAAATAACGGCGAAACTCATCTTAAGTTGGTCTTAGATATCTTAGATATCTTGGATATCAAAAGCATAGCTTAAAGCAAACTAATTCATAACTAATAGGAAGACCGTCAATCGTAAGTTACCTGTAAAAATATTTGATTAATAATAATAAAAAAATATTTATTTGACTCCAAAAGCACATGTTACAATATTATGTACAAAAATAAATTGTCACAACTTTGAAACTTTTAACATCTGTAGACAGTAGATAAATTAATAAGCCGAAGCGCATGGAAGGGTCAATCTAAAAACTTATTAAGCAAATTCACCCTTAACTCAACCACGTAAAGCCCATATTTCTTTCAAGTTAATTAAGTAAACAAAGGACGCACGAAAAAGCTAGCGAATTTTTCCATGGAGTTTTATCTGTTTTATCGCGAAAGAAATAATATGCATTACGTTGTATCATATGGTTCAGGGTGAATGCGCTATTCTTTTTAGATTGACGCACGTCTTCAATGCGCGTCGACTCTACTGTAGGTAGTATGATTTGACCTTAACCAACTAATACGCCCTTCCCGTATGTAATCTGTTTAATAATATCTGATAGCGACATAATTATGTAGATACTTATTTTTTAGTAACACGCATTATGTAAACATATAACCTTTTGTGCACAGCAGAATTTCATGTTACAACATTTTCGTATTCTCTTAGGGCCAGTTTTTTATCCCGAGTTTACTCAACCAATGGTTGAGTAAAAAAACGGGTTGGGTGAAAATTGATGAATAAAAGCGTTCTACCGAAGTTTGAAAGCATAAGTTGGTCTCGCGTCAGTGCACGAAAATATTAAATCTCACGTGAAAGGTATTGGTGCATCACCTGACCGTCTCCAAGTCTCCAAGACTCTGTCCTTCGTCTATTTTGGTAAGGGATTGCAGTTTTCCCAATCAAATTTTGGCAACTTATGCTTTCAAACTTCGGTAGAACGCATTTATTTATCAATTTTCATTCTAAGTAATGGTTAAATAATTAACTCTCCAAATTTGATGGACTAACAATTGATGAAAAAACTCATTTTGAAACCATTAGTTAGTATTTTTAACCATTTGTTGAAATAACTCGGGATTTTACGAATAATGTACAATGTACACGGTTCGGAAAAGAAACATTGTAACATCTAATTATGTAATTACCTACATTGTAAGCAAATAAATAAATCTATCTATCTATCTATTAAAAAAACTGGGCCTGAAAGATCTTTGGTCGACAACTCATAAAATAATTGCAGTAAGAAAAATCGAGTAACATGAAATTTTCGCTTAATTTATATAATTATTTCGAATTTAACTAACATGTTTTCTTTGCTTTTAGAAAGTAATCTTATCCTATACAACCTTATTTTAATTGTAAATAAATAAATATTTTGTTCAGAAACAGTAACCAGGTTCGGTTACTGTTTCTGAACAAAATATTTGCACTGATTTCTACATCAACTTACATTTTATCGAACCATTCCGTTTGAAGGTTTTTCTTTTAGCAAAAAAAAAACAAAATACATGAAAATTTTCGACACGTATGTCGGTTTCAGTATATACAAAAAATAAGGTTGTATATTATTTTCATTTAGAAAATAGTTTTAGTATTAATTAATGGATTATTGGTCGCTTGCATGACAACACCTGCAACCTATTTAAAAAAAATATAAATTGTCTAAGCAGCGGAGTCTATTTATGTGTATTTATAAGTATCATAAGTAGTTTTAGCCGCTTTAGCACTTTATATTTCCACTCATCCCATGGCCTGAATGTGAAGAGAGAAGTTGATAGAATTACCACCGTCAAAATTAATACTAAAACGGCAAAAAAGTAACTAAAACGGCAGCATGACAATATGATTAGTATATTAACAAAGGGTACATTCGTACAATAGCAAAGGTCAACTCTGCTGTTGTGCGAATGTACATGTGCGCGTCACGCGTCAATCTAAAAGGTGATAACCAATCTGCCCGTGACCATGACACCTGCAAAGGCGAAACGTCGCGCGTCGGGAACTAAAACAAGCCGCGATAGAATCCGTTTAAAAGAAGTTTTAGTTCAATGTCTAACATTCGCGTAAAACTCAGAAGACAATATGGTGATAAGCAAATTAATCCTTAAGACAAATAACTCTCGTATCGTATTATTGCTTGAGCAAATTGCGCGCGTTGTATGCAATTCTCTCTATTCATCACAGAGCTTTACGTTGTTGAAAATAAAGCTACATTCACTTTTAGATTGGCTTTCGATGCGCTTACTTTGCTGTAGTAAGAACTGACCCTTAACTAGAGATTTGTAATTTAGTTTTATTTATTCTATCAAAGAAACCGAAAATGACGTTTTTCTTGTTTTAAAATCAAAATTAATAATTTTCGTGTTTCTATGATGATACTAATATTATTTTGATTAATATGGTTACTGATTCCTGTAGGTATATAGCGCTTAATAACAAACTAATTTTGTACTATTTGAGTAGTTTTTAGCTTGGAATAACCTTGGGGTATTGGTAGCTTTTGGTACCATAATAGAAGTTTGTTAGACGGTTTTTTTCCTTTGCCTAGTAGCCACCGTTTTATTTTCACCTAGTTTTGGCGAGCAATCGAACGTAGTGTTTGTCGAGTTGGGATAAGGATAATTAAACTCCTTTCGGCAACACTCTATTTTCGAAATCTTTCGTCCTGTATCGAAGAAAGAAGGCTTCAATTGGTACATAATATACATATATTTTTTTATTTACATTTTTATGATATAATAAGTAGTTATTATTATTAAATATCAAAGCATGAAATTATGTAAATGGTAAAGGGTTAAAGGTGATATGAATACGACAACTGGTGGAGTAAAATTATTATGTCATAAAACAACACCTTGTTTATTGATTTACACATAAAACGGAAATCGTGAGAGTAAAATTATTAAAAATTTTGATAAGATTGAAAATCACACCCGGTACGCAGTCGGCTTACTAAATATCAGCTCATAATGAGTCCATACAAAATTTTGACATCAATAATTTGACACAAAAAATGTGTGTATATTCAATATATACCTAGGTACATGCTACAGACATTCAGATTTGAAATACTGGTCAAATGAATTACTCTCTACAAGAAATTGATAGTCTATTCTGAAAAACTATTCCGTATTCCGTAGTCCGTACAAAAAGTATTTACAGCCGATGACGTTATACGTTTCTTCAAAATAATGTTTTTTGGTAATTTATTGGCTTTCTTAACGATTTTTTTCATTACTAGCTGAACTTCATATACAATAAATCCGAGGTGCACAATCAGTGTCTCAAATCCTCAAAAGATGACCACAGAAGTGCGGTCAATTCAGTCTCTCATCGCATTAAAAACTTTATGCCTTGCGGATATGGTTGAAACTAAAAAATGAGTTCGTTTCTAACCTGTCACCATCTTGTGTAACGAAGACAGTATTTGCTGTGACTTTTGTTCGAGACTGCGTATCTAGGTTTTTTTCTATTTCAATCCTGTATTTTAAATATGACTAACCATCAGTAGCAACTAGTATAGTACGTATAATTTTTGAGATTTCTTTAAACATATATTTTGTATACTAGTTTTCGTGATCATATCACAGTATTAACATAGTATAATTATGTGTAATTAGTATATAATATGTAATTATGTATGTATGAATATCAAAACGCCCGTATTATTTGACAAACTCCGAAGATGGACCCAACAAATACAATCTAACTCTTAACGTGAATCTATTGTCATTTGCAAATTATACTCATGTTAAAAACAGCTTTCGCAACAATTATCAAAATCTGATGATTAGTTTCGTAGATAATATAATCAGACATACATCCAAAGTAAAAATTCTGTTGTATTTGTTTCATCTCATCTTCAAATACTTAGACACAAATCAACTTTAAGCCGCTGTCAAGTCTCCATCCGTCTCGTAGCGTTTAAATATTATGACACTAGGTGTAGCCCTCGGCTCCGCCCGCATGGGTGTCGGTTAACGTGGCATGGATTAGCATATGTCCTTTCTCAGGCTCTAGGCTATTCTGTATCAAATATATCTTTGAAATCTGTTTAGTAGTTTAGGCGTGATTGCGTAACACACAGACAGATAGAGTTAGTTTAACATTTATAATATTACTAGCTGTGCCCCGCGGTTTAACCCACGTAAGTTTTCCCCGTTCCCGTGAATTATACAGTAAATTTTCCATGGTTATTAACGTTTATTCTGCTATTCGGGACAGAAACAAATCCAATAAATCAAAAATCATGAAAATCGGTCCACCCGTTCTCGAGTTATAAGTGTTGTAACAAACCCGACTTTGTTTTATATATACAGATGTAAGGATAAAACCAAACAGTGGCCTAAAATGGCACTCATTTTAAAATCTTCTAATACATAAAATTCTCGTGTCGCGATATTTGTTCCCAAACTCCTTCGAAACAGCTCGACCGATTTGTATGAAATTTTGTGTGCATATCGGGTAAGTCTCAGAATGCCAACATCTATTTTTCACACCCCTAAGTGGCAGGGGTGGCCACCCCTATCACTCGGACAACGATTCAGCTAGTATTATTATAAACGTATATTTGTTTATCTGCAATAATTATGAAATGATAGTCTTGGCATTGAAACCTTCTCTATAGATGTTTGATAAAGGGCGAAGTTATTAATGAATTCTTTGCGGTTTCTTATTCAACATAAGAAGGGGAATAACGGCACCAGATGCCGCTTTTGACTGATCCCATTAAAGTAAATTATTTCATTTGTATCTTAACTTTTCAAATTTTAAGTTATTCTTGCTAAATTATCTGCCGTGGACAACGGTTTTACTTCTTTGGTCTGCTGTTAAATGTATCGTGATCTTAGATAACTTTCAACCTTTCTCAAAATTAGCACAATTAAGGTTTTTTTTTCAAATTTGACTGTATCTCTAGAAGTTAGCAAATTAATTATTAATTAACTCTTAATCCATACGAAGTTTTATTTTTGATCACATTATTTAAAAACCCTGCCACATAAATGTTTCGCGGGGACTCACCAGCGTACCTAAGTAGGTCCTGTAAAAATCTGATCTTATTGTTATTATAACTATAAGATTTAAAAATAAAAAAGACACATAAAAAAACTATATCCATTTTTGTGCAGAAGTTCAGAAGTTTTGCGCGTATTCTTAAAAATATTCTTAAAAAAGTATTAAAATTTATATTATATTCACTATTGTCGGTACATTCATATTTCGTCTATTTCGAACGTTACTTTTAAATTATCTTGTTCGTATGATTTCCATGTTGTAGGTATCCTTAACTTTCACAAAACTTATGTTAAATACACTAATAATTTAGTATAATGTTTAATATGTATTCGTTCAAATCGTTCCATCTAACTCTGACACCTGTCATGTCAGTTTGACATTGACACTGATGTTGCGTTTAATTAGTTGTGCGTAAACATTTTACATAGCTTGACTTGTTGCCCTTTTGTTATTTTTCATACATTGTTAATTAATTTAATTTTTTTTATTCTTTATCAATTTACCAGCGAGAAGGGGTGGTCGTTGGTATGGCCATTCGGTAATTTTAATTAGTTATTAGTCTTATAATCACTATATTATTTTAGTTGTATTTTTATTGATAAGTATTTATTTAACTCTTTTATGGATATACAAGGTAACTTAAATGACAGTTTTTTCTCGTGCTCTTCGGATTCTTGCCCTTACCTTAGTGCAGATGACGCCAGTTCCTGTTCTTCTCCACCCACTCTACATGAAAAAATCTCCTCTCTTTTTCTTCATAGTAAAAATACTTTTAATATTGCGCATATTAATGCTCAGAGTGTTCCGAGCCACTATTCAGATCTTCTGGCATCTTTTAGCAATGCAAATGTCGACGCGCTTCTTATATCAGAAACATTCCTCAAGCCTTCACTCCTTTCTACTCAATTTCCTCTTCCCGGTTTTGTTCTTATTCGTAATGACAGAACCGGGAAGGGTGGCGGAGGTGTTGCTGTTTACTTGCGTGCTGATTTGCAATACACAATTGTTCAGGCTTCACCCAATTCGTACAATGAGTCAGCTGAATTCATGTATCTTGAAATCACGTTAAATAGTTCCAAAATCCTACTCGCTGTCTTCTACTCTCCTAATTTACGTATTGATTATTTTAACATTCTTGACTCTTCTCTTAGCCAATTGCGTCCTGTGTATGAACATGTAATAATTATGGGTGACTTTAATACATGTCTGCTCAAGAACGATTCTCGTTCTACCAAGCTTATCTCTCTCCTTACCTCCTATAATTTACATGTCTTGCCTCTTTCAGCTACTCACTATTCTCCTAACTGTACTCCTTCTCTTTTGGATCTAGCTATAGTCTCGTCCCTTGAAAAAGTCTCAAGTCACGGTCAACTTTCGGCATCTTTTTCGTATCACGACCTCATCTACGTATCATACCGCATTCGCACACCTAAGCGTAAGGCGCAATTTTTACATCTGCGGAACTACAATTCTATAGATGTTGACGCTCTGCAGGTTGACGTTAACTCACTGGACTGGACACCTGTCACTGAATGTCCCAATACTGATGGTAAGGTTGCAAATCTTAACGCCATGATCATCAGCTTAATGGACAGACATGCACCTATTCGTCGTGTTAAAATAAAGCATAGGCCTGCCCCATGGATTACAGCCGAAATAAAAAACCTTATGGCTCGCCGAGACAGAGCTAAGTGCAAACTTAAGTGTAGACCATCTGAGGTGTTCCTTGCCTATTATAAGGTTCTGCGTAATCGCTGCAGTCGTCTGTGTAGGGATGCTAAAAGACGCTATTTCCACGAATCTCTTCATAACCAAAATTCTTCCGATGTTTGGAAATTTCTAAAATCCGTTGGTATCGGTAAGTCATCTACTGTTCCCTGTAAGGACATCAGCCTAAATGAACTAAACAATTTCTTCTCTCTATCTCCTATCAACTTAGAAGCTGATGTCAAAACTTCGACTCTGTTGGAGCTCGAGAGCTTGCCGGTACCAAATTGCCCACTTTTCTCTCTAAGTTCAGTTTCCGAGATTGACGTTGAAAAATCACTGCTTGCAATATCCTCCACTGCAGTCGGCAACGACAATGTGTGCTCGAGAATGATCCGTCTCATCCTTCCCTGTTTGCTCCCGATTCTTACCCACATTTTTAATCACTCCTTATATACTTGCAATTTCCCTTCTGCCTGGAAGCAAGCACATATTATTCCTTTACCCAAGATAGCTAATCCTTCTTTATCATCTCACTTCAGACCCATTTCTATTCTCCCTTACCTCTCCAAGGTTCTCGAGCATGTTGTCCACAAGCAGATTAATGGATTTTTAACGGCAAATTCTCTCATTTCTCCTTTCCAATCTGGTTTTCGTTCTGGTCACAGCACGGTTACAACTTTGTTGAAGGTGACTGATGATGTCCGCTGGGCAATGGAGAATAAGATGTTGACGGTCCTTGTCCTGCTGGACTTCAGCAGCGCCTTTAACTCTGTAGACTTTGATGTGTTACTAGGCATCCTAAAGTCCAATAATTTTTCTGCCACTTCTCTAGCCTGGCTTGAGTCTTATCTTCGGGGGCGCTCGCAGTGTGTCCGACTGGAAGAGTCTTACTCTGACTGGTGTGAACTCACGGCGGGTGTTCCCCAGGGTGGCGTCCTCTCTCCTCTTCTATTCTCAGTTTTTATTAACTCTGTTACTAGAGTCATTTCTTCTCACTTCCATCTCTATGCCGACGACTTGCAGTTGTACCGTCACT
Source organism: Plusia festucae (assembly GCA_950381575.1). Lineage (NCBI taxonomy): Eukaryota > Metazoa > Arthropoda > Insecta > Lepidoptera > Noctuidae > Plusia > Plusia festucae. The sequence continues at coordinate 2,217,184 of OX494430.1, read as the reverse complement.
TTAAAGTGGCTGACGCAGACTCTGCTATTGCGGCTATGAATGCTGACCTTGCCGCTATCAGTGCCTGGGCTAATTCTTATGGTCTTAAAGTCAACCCTACTAAATCTCAAGCCATTATCATAGGTAGCAGGACTATGTGTAGTCGGCTAAATTGGCCGTCTGTGGCATGTCTGTGTTTCGACGGTGTCCCGATCTGCTTCTCGGATACGGTTAAGGACCTCGGAATCATCATTGATAGCAATCTCTCGTGGTGCCCGCAAGTTGCCGAAGTCGGCCGTAAAGTCTTTTATACCTTCCACTCTCTTAGATCTCTTCAATACTTTCTGCCTCTTCAAACTAAAGTCTCTCTTGCCCAGTCTTTAATTCAACCTATTATCGATTATGCAGATGCTTGCTATCTAGATGCTACAGAGGAGCTACTAAATAAACTTGAGCGCTTGCAAAACTTGTGCATTCGTTTCATATTCGGCCTTCGCAAGTATGATCATGTTTCTCACTTTCGCAAGCAGCTCAAGTGGCTCCCAATCCGACTTCGCCGAAACACTCGCATTTTATGCCTCTTATATAATACTCTGCACAATCCTACTTTTCCTCCCTATCTACGTGAACGCTTTCATTACACTCGACCTTCCCATGTCCCCTGCAGATCCCACATCAAATCTCTTTTACATTTCCCTTCCCACTCAACCGACTTCTATTCCTTTTCGTTCACTGTTCACGCAGTAAGGCTCTGGAACTCGTTACCTCCCAACATTCGTGACTCTAATTCTCTACAACTTTTCAAGAAACGTATAAAAGAGCACTATCTCTCCCTATAATTGAGTTTATCTACTGTATACTTTTAAGTTATCTGTTATGTTAAGTATATCATTATATATATGTGTATATATATATGTATTGTATGTACCTTATTTTGTGTATATGTTATGTATATATATTTATAGTATTTCGTTTTTCTCTACGTAAGTTGCACACTGTTGACTGCCATTATTAACTACCTCTCCTCTTGCGGGACTGCTGGCAGAAATTTCTTTAGAAATAAGCAGGACCTTTGTACATTATTTTTCTATTGCATTGTTTCTATTCTTTTTTGTGTGTACATAAATTATTAAATAAATAAATAAATAAATAAAAAAAAGAAAAGGCAATTATCGATTTTAAATTCACACGCACAGTAGGTACTCACGTCTATTTCTTCGAACAGAAGTCACAACATGTCATTTACAAATTATCCACAGTTATTATTAAAACAACATCAAAGACGGACAATTTAATTCCCCGTGTCACTACAGTTTGCAATCGGTAATAATTAAGTCATGAAAAACATACAATCATTCAAAATAATGAAGCGGAAATTTCTTTAGCGGCGCTGTGCACTTTTTGGGATGGGTAAAAAATGTTAAACTCGCGTCATTTTCATGTCACGTGATCGATCGATATTTTTTTTTTAATATAAAGTTTTGTAATGTCTACGCTATGATTAAGTTCTAATAAACTTATAAATAGGTCAGTAAAACAGTATTATTTTATTGGAAGTATCTTTGAATTTATTGTTAATGAAATTTCCTGTCGAACGAAACTCGACCTAAATAACGTCGACGAAAATAAAAAAATAAATAATATTAGTAATAATAATAGCCCATAAATATCCCACTGCTGGACACAGGCCTCTTCTCAGATAAAGAAGAAAAGAGCATTGATTACCACGCTGTTCTTGCTCGTTCATTTTCTATATGGGCAGAGGCCTATGCCCAGCAGTGGGACATTAATTATAGGCCGGTATCTAAAACCATAACTTTGAAAAAGTCAAATCTATGCAACAATAAATTTAGACAAGCATGTATTTGTTACTTACTATCAACTTAGCCATAAAGAGGTTTTAAACTATACAGTTATGTTAACAAAATGGTTGTAGTTATTAGTTAATTGGACTGTAGGTTACCATGGCGACAGAATAACGGGCAGGCGACCCCATTGACGTCATATCCCATCAGAAGGCCTCACAGGATTTCTAGAAATGCACTAAAGTATTTAATTAAAGTACAGAGGCGTTTCAAGTACAATGGCAGTAAAATTATAAAGGCGAAGGTTGTGAGTGTGTATGTTTGTTTGTTATCTCTTTACGTATAAATTGCTTGACCCGTTTTGATAAAATTGTTATGAAAGTAGCTGACACCCGGTTTAACACTAATAACCGCAGGGCCCAGCTAGTTTCTTAATAATACTGCTTAAGTAAAATTTCTTGACTTATTTATCTTCCTTCTGTAGAAAGTTTCTAATTCTTAGATATCTAATGTATATTTTTTATTTATTGCTCATAATGTGTCTTTTGTTATTAATTTTATTGTTTTACCTCATCAATATTACCTACCTTACTCGAGAATCGGACTCTAAAAAGCAAAAAGATTTTTTTGAATCACAGAAATTTGCGCGGACAAAAACTCCACCTTATTATATTATACTAGCTTCTGCCCGACTTTGTCTGTGTGGACGTCAGAATTGGGTCAAAAAGATATGAAAAATTTGAAGTTATAATAAACGGAATAAAATTTTCACCCGTGTTATCGCTTGAATAGAGAAAAATACCAAATTTCAAAACTGTCTGCCCGCGGCTTAGCTCGTAAACAATTTTCAATAATTTCCCATCGGGATAAAAGGTAGCCTATGTTCTTTTCCATGTCAAAGGCTACATGCATATCAAATTTCATACAAATCCGTACAGCCGTTTTTGCGTGATTGAGTAACAAACATCCAAGCCATCCACACTTTCACTTAAGGATTAAGCATATTGATAAAATGAAATTTGAACTTAAATTATTATAAAAAAAGGTTCAAAGTAACAAAATATAACACAATATGTAATCATAATTCGGAAATGTAAATCAAATTGATAAAGAAACTCGAACGACGTGCTAGACTGAATTTCTTTCAACACAAGTTTTAATTATTTTTGTAACCTCGTGTAATGTCGCGAAAACAGTCCATTTTCACTTTACAATTCCGCGACTGACCGACTTCATTTCGCCCGTATAATTTAGGTACATCCCGTATCAAAAATCACACATCTGCAATTCGGATGTGTCGATATTTCAATCTGTAGTATAAACAAAGCCAAGTTGTTTGATATTCACGTATAGGACTCATTTTTATTTTTTTATATCTTGGCACCCCTCACACACGGCCATCATCCCAAACTAGGCAGAGCCTGTACTATGGTGACCAGACAACTGATAAACGTACTTATTATTTGTAAATACATACATATCATAGATACATACGAATAGATTAACTGGAAAATACGTTTTTTTAGGAAACAAACATGTTTTCAGTTTTTGAAGTATCCATAATAATATAAACAGAAGCGAAGGCAACTCTGTCTGTCTGTCTGTTAGGTACTCTTACAGCTAAACTGCTCAAACAATTTTGATCAAACTTTGTATGGAATAAGCTTAGATTCCAAAAACATTCTTAATGGATAAAAAAAAACTTTTTTTTATTACGACTGCTAGTTCCAATGATAGCGCGTTCAAACAAACAAAAACCGAATAACTTTTTAAAATAGTTTAGATAATTCAATGTCTTCCAAATCGGGTTTATTAATGGCAATACATTCTTTGTTATATTGAATTACAAAAATAATAAATAAAACTTATTTTACACGGGCGTTTGGATAATTATTTAAATTATGTAAAACCTTATAATCTGGTCTATTTGAAATTAAAATGATGTAAAATAATCAAAATTTGCTTCCAAAAAAACAAGTTCTGTATTCAGATTTGACCACCTGTATTTTATGTATTTTTTAAAAGTTTATCATTTTGTAAGTAGGTAGGTACGCTAAACCCGACTTCAAAAAAGCGGAGTTTCTCAATTTAACGCAAACTTTCATTCTCATTCTTTCATTCAATAATAAATACTTGATACCTATGAATTACGATTATGAGGAAATTCCTTAAAGACTTCACTTCCTTGAAGTCGGTTTTTCACAGCTCACCTAGAAGTAGAGTAATCTGTATGAGTTTTTGTAGGAGTGAGAAAGAATATTCTATCCCACACTCACCTCTTTGTGGGTCTTTATTGTCGTTAAATATCAATGAAGCCTTTCAAATGAGGTAAAGTGGGACGAGAATATGCTTCAAATAATAAACAAATTATTTCCTTTGAGTATATCATTACAATCTCATTGTCAGGTTAAGTCTCTACAAAAACGTATGCTAAAAAAAATACCATATTACTGGACGTGTACAGATTTCATTTTCTTTCTTATCTTAAAAATTACGAAAGGTACAGTTAGTGGAATTTCTCTACTAGAATGTTTCTCCTTCGTTTGAATAGGCCTCGGCCATAGATAAATTTAGTTAGTACCAATGAAGGTACGCTGTCAATATTCCTATTCCTACGGCGAACTGTATTTCTTAACATGATTTTTAATTAATTGTTAGTCTATCTATAAATAAGTTCAAGAGTTTATTATTAAAAAAATTGTTGGAATAAAAATTGATGAATAAACGCGTTCTACCCATGTTTGAAACCATTAGCATATTTAACTATTGGTTGAGTTAACTCGGGATCAAAAAAGTGGACCTTAGTAAAGGTAGCAGAGGTGAAATAGCCGCCCTTTAAAATACGGTATTCAGCGGAATCTGGAAAGTCTTGAGGCCAATATAGCTAGGGAAAAGGCCGAAAGCTATTAATTATAAAATGGTTAGTGAATGGTGAACAGCAAAATATTGTTAAACAGCCGTTCATGGTTCAAACATCTGATTAAAATTTAACCATCTGTTGGTGAACTCGGGTCTTAGTTAGCATATTTAACCATTGGTTGAGTTAACTAGGGATCGAAAAACTGGGCCTACTTAGTAAGATTATTTTTATCTGATTATACTCCGAACACTGAAATGCTACATAATTATCTTTAAAAGGTTCTTAAATGTATATCTGTTATTACTTTACACAGTAAAGTGACAGAGACAGCATTATACTTAACGACGACTTAAAATTAAATGACATTTCAGTATTCAGCAATGACACATAACGCTTGGTTTTTTTTTAAAGATTACTGCAATGTGGTGCTAGTTATATTTCTTTAACCGTCGTGCTTAAATGCTTTTGTTACGAGTAGGTTTATCGGAAGCCTATTGGGTGGGTCGCGAACCGGAAACCACACGATCGCGAGTCCGACGCCCTTCCAATTAGGCTACCGCCGCTTTTGCTTCGCCGCGTATGATTTGCATGTCAGCTTTTAATTTTAACAATTATACCAAATTATTAAGGTAGCGATGGTTTTAAAACTAAGATAAGATTTTCAAAATTAGTAAAAGCGATTATTTTATAGATATATTTTGCATGTTTGTATGATAAGACATGTTTTTGTGTGATGCTTCGGTAACGGTTTCCGCGTGTGATTTTTTCTATACAAGCTTTGATAATTGTAATTTTTGAATGTTGGTATTGCTTCATTTTCAAGTAGATAGATAATATTTTGTTAAGCTTATTTTAATTAATGAATGAATGATAAAACGTAGGTTAGATAACCTTCTACTGGGTTTCATTATTAATGCTTTGACTTCTAGATACGCCTTCACTTCTAAACTGCTGAAACGATTCTTATGAAACTTGGTACGGGGAAAGTTTAGATATTAACATCAAAGAAAGAATCGATATCGTCTAAATATGTTGCAAAAACCAACACCCATTCGGAACCGCTGTAAAAAGCTAGTGGAATATAAATTCAGATGAAAAAAAAATACATAACAAACAAAACATAATTCTGAAACGAACCGATTCTTATATCATGAATAATATAGATTTTGATCAGATAATAATGATTGCTTGTTTGTAACTTTAATACAAATAGAAACATTTGTAACGAGTATAAAGTAGGTCACACAGGCCACAGGGAATAACTTAAATAAGAAATTCATAAATTCCCTACCTCTGATAAAATACTTACAGCTAGACAAAATTCAATAAAATTAAATGTATTGTTATAAAATAATACCTATAAATATTATATATTTCATTAAGTCCTGTTTTCCCTTGTCCATTAAAGTTCTGAACCTCAAAAGAAAAAACCGAATCCTTATAGGATCTCTTTGTTGTCCGCCTTTCTGCCCGTCCGTCCGTCTGTCTGAAAAGTCGAGACGTATCAAGCTGAAATTACCAATATAATATTTGAGGTCTATAGTCCCTTGAAACAGAACAAACTTATAAGTGATCGTAAAAAAAGATACGACCGTTTAAGCTTATATTTTAAAGCTCTCAAAGGAATTAAAATTTATGAGGTCTTACCGCTGACGTAGAAAATTGAAAATTGGTAAGTGGTATCCTCACCTACAAGAAAATTTTTGAAACTATCATACTAATACATATTATAAATGTGAAAGTGTGGATTTTTAGATGTTTGGATTTTTGTTACTCAATCACGCAAAATCGGTTGAACGGATTTGGATGAAATTTGGCATGCATGTAGCCTTTAACATGGAAAAAAACATAGGCTACCTTTTATCCCGATTTCTTAAGTAGTTCCCGAGGGAAAATTTAAAATTGCATTTTTCTCTATTACAGCGCAAGCTATAACACGGGTGAAAATTTTATTCCATTTTTCATTACTTTCACATATTTATTTCATGTCTTTTTGGACCCAATTCTGAAGTCCACGCAGACGAAGTCGCGGACAGAAGCTAGTACTGTTATAAAATCATAAAAAAATAAATATACTGTTTGTACGAAGCCCTCATTTGGAGGGTCTGACTTTCATTTGTTACTCTTAAAAAAGTTTTCTCAGAATCGATTCAGCTGTTTAGACCTGAAAGCATGTTTAAAGTGTTTTTGTATGTCGAACCTATAACCGCCGAATACTGAAACGGTAATCAACTTTAACACGGTCTCAAATGTCTGTCGCTACTTTTCACCTTAAAGTACAGTATACCCAAATTAATAATGCGCATGCAGATCTTCGCTAATTGTCGTATTCCCGGAAACACCCGACAAAGAACACATAATTCTACTAAACTATGCATGAATAAAATGCACTTAACCACTCTATATACATATTGTCTTCCGACGCTCGGGGAATACGACCGTTGGCGAACATTGACGAAAATTTCTATGCGCATTATCACTTTGGGAGAAGAGATTTTAACGGCGGCTTCAAACTGATTGACGTTTAAATATTCGGCTATAGGTCGTATAAAATGTCACAAGCTTATCACACCCGGTGACGCTGTTGCTGAATTCAGTGCTGCCACTCAATAGAATTTTCACGACTTTTAGGGTAAAAATAATTACCAAGAGTACAAGGAGTAAATTATTAAAATTTTTGATTATTTATATATATTACTAATTCCATTTTTTATAAAAAATGGAATTAGTAAAATAATATTAGTTCCAAATTTGACCACCAGGTCAGATAAGTTTTATGGCACTATAGTTTTAGAATGAGTGGTGGGTGATTTTGAATTACGCTTTCAATTTTTTTTCTAAGTTTTTATTAAATATGATTTTAAGTAATTTTGTTTTTTTTTTTGTTATTCCATGTTTTTTTCACAGACATTTTTTAGCATGTTCTTTTTATTTCGGCTTTCACAATTAGTGTTGACTAGATCCGACTATGATCACTGAAGGAATGGTTGGTCATTGTCGTAATCAGTTAATGCATATTCGTGTGTAACTACGAGAAACAAACTGCCCGATGAGAACTGAAGCAGGAAATAATAATTTTTGTATAAAATAACAAATATTAAAAAAAAAACACTATGTTAATTTTTTTTTTTTCAGCATCTCGTTGCGGCTAAAAAGATAAGTTTTAATTTTATAATCAAAATAAAATTATGTTTGTGAACGTCATTGAAATTATTGAAATAAAGACTACTTTTTTAACGGTATCTTTTACATATTTTTTTATACTCTACCCTGTTATATGACCATGAATGACAACCCATATGACCATGACATTTCAAAGGCAACCAAAATCAACAAACCGCGAAAGAATCCGTTTAAAAAAGTAGTTTTATTTCAATGTACCCAACATTTGCGTAAACCTCAGAAAGCATTGTGAAATTTGTGAAGTTATTCATTCAATAAAAATGAAATTTCATTATAATCTTTTACAAATAAAATTAAAAAAAATCCTTTAAAAAAATAATGTACAGATATCAAAGTCACATAAATGCCTTTTTCAAAACCCACGTGAAACCAGGTAAAAGGCGAGTTCATATCCAACGGAATATTCATTCAACCATCCAAATAAGTTATGCATATCAGTATCACAATAATTTATGAAAATAAACCTTACGGGTACGAAATAAGGGACAGTCAAAGATATAATAAAGTAATGTGTGGTGGACTGTATAGATTTCTATCCATTCTCACTAAGGCCTGTGAAATTATAAATATAATTGATCTCACAACTGAACTAAATAGAAAATTATATGATTGTAAACATTTTATCTTATTTGTATATTCCTTGAGAAATAATTATAATAAACTAGCTGTCTCCCACGACTTTGTCCGTGTATATATAAATATCGGTTTTGTCACGTTTACGTGTTCACGCGGAACCCTAATAATTTTAGAAAAATAAGTTTTTACAAAAATCCGATGGTAAATCCATTCTAAACACAAAGTTTTTTTTCAAAACACTTGGTAATTCCAGAGATTAGTGCGTGTAAACAAACAAAAAAAATGATAAAAAGATAATTTTATTACTACGAGTACCTAATCGATGAATGATAGAAATAAAATCTGACAGTGTTTCAAAACAGTTCAATTAATATCAAATCAAATCAACCAGGTATATAAGTATAATACCGGCCCCTAAATGACCCACTGCTGGGCAGAAGACTCTTGTCTTATGGAGAAGGAACGAGCATTGATCACAAGCTAGCTCACTGCCGATTTTCAATTTTAGATTCCAATTTTTGTAATCCAGGCTTCTTCACGATGTTTTCCTTCACCGATTGTCTATCGGTCGGAAAACATCCTTAGGAAACCTAGATAAGTTTGGATTCTGAAATCGCCAACCCGCAATCAGCAAGCGTGGTGATCAATGCTCATTTCTTCATGGAGTCTTAGAATAGGTAATTAAGAAAGTCACATTGGTACTTGCCTGGGTTCGAACCGACAACCATGTGCATACGAACCTGGTCATTGAACCGTTAAGCCACCACGAGTTGTCTATACTTTTAAATAAATTTAAGAAACATCGCGTGCCAGCACAGTTACAGAAAAATATTTCTTACGTCGCACGCTAACCTATAGTAGATACTTATATTGGCTTAAACTTGTCACTATTTATATTTGAATATATTAAGAAAACACAGTAAAGTTTTCACGTCCATTAAAATTTAATCTTAAATAAGTGCATGACAGTGCATTTTTCGTCGATCGAAAAATTGGAATATTTGTTTTTTTCTTGCACCACGCGATTAAAAATTAGTGTAGTATTTAGGGATAGTAAAGTAAAGATTACAAATAAATTAACCACAAACCAAAATTTACCCCTAGACGAGGGTAGGTACTGTAGATTTTGAAGTGGAAATATTTGAAGTTGAATTCCGATCAAGTGGAATGTTGGTACTGGCGTCAGTTTTCCCTCAAATAACATCCAACCTATGAATTTGTGTAGAGAGATTTTGAATATGGCCTTACCCTTTTTTTAATATTATTAATAAAAAAAATTATTTGAAAGTAACGTAGACGGGGAAAACCTTTTTTCTTCGTGATAAACCATTAATAAACTATCTGTCTACTATTTTTTTTCCAAATCTATGAAGTACGTTATTGCGTGAAGTAGCAACAAACATCCCTTTTCACAAACTTTCACATATATAATTATAAGATACTAGCTGTTTCCCGCGACTCCGCTCGCGGTACCTAATTTTTAAGTAAAAATATGCGTTATTCAGGGTGAATGTAGCATTCTAATGGTGAAACAATTTTTTGACTTCGGCATAGTAGTTTTTGAGTTTATTCATTACAAACATACACACATACAAAAATACTAATCTTTCCCCTTTATAATATTAGTGTAGATATTAGAAGATGTGTATAATAGCGTAATCGCTCAATTTACTAACATAACTTACAGCTTACTACGGCATATTATATCCCTTTGGGATTGCCCATGGTCCCTACTACCTTTATCGCGAGTACGTATAAATTTGTCATTCAATAATCGACTCTAACACCTGTAAATAAGGTTTGAAGTGAAATATTATTTTTAAAGACAATGTTCGTACTTATTTTTTTCCCTACAGTTTAAGATTCTCATTCGCTAATCTGCTTAGATCGGTGAAAGGTTAAGGGTGAACTAGTCTGGGGTCGAGTTGAGGGTCGTTAAGACGAAGCACGGGTTAAGTGGAGGTCAGCTATAAATATATCTACGAAATAAAATCCTAATCCACCTCTGTAATGAGCATTCTATCAAGAATCGTCAAGGGTGAAATTTATAGAGAACAGAAGAGATTATTTTAGAGACGAAAAATTTTACATTTTCCGTCATAATATCCCTAAATTTTGTTGTTAGGTGTAAGACGGACGGTTCGACCGATAATAAAGGTTAAACCGCGCTTAAGTCATTACAATTCTGACAACCAGTCTTATGAATTATTTGATACCCAGAACAATGGGTTGTGGAGGTCAAATAATCAGTCCCTCTATGTAAAACGCGGTACCTTTTCAGATAAATTTGATAACATAGAAAGTTAACTCCGAAGTAGTTAAAAAAAATGCCCTAGATAATAAAAAAAAGAACATTATTTATTAACAACCCATTTCATAATTTCAAATCAAAATTTCTTGCACCTTTCTTCTTGTCTCTTCTGTTGAGACTCAGCCCTACGCCAGGTGATTCGTCCTAGGACCATTTACGACTAAGTGTGTATACTGTGTGTGATAAGTGCGCACGAGAGCGCGCTACCACGTTTCACGGCGGCGTTTTTATTATTATAAAAAAAATCTTCTTGCACCTAAAACGAAAATTCACATTGGATTGCACTTTGAGTTACAAGGTTAGTAAAACGTACAATGCTTTTGCGCACACGTAAAACGTTTTGTACGAGTTTGTCTGGCGATGCAGACGTATGGCTGCATAGCAACGATCCAGGCAAACATTCCTCCCGTCAATAGCCATCGGTATCACAAAGCCTGAACGTTCAACTGAAAATATGCCTTGATTTAGAGATCGACGTGTTTAGAAATTTGTAGCGCTCGGGATCACATGCGTTATTTACATTCATATTCTGCCTTTGTGACAGATGTTGTCATTGAAATAAAACTACTTTAAACGGATTCTATCGGAAATCAAAATAAGCCGCGATAAATCGGTTTAAAGTAGTTTTATTTCAATGTCTAATATTCGCGTAAACCTCAGAAAACAATAGATGTTGTCATGTTAAAACAACAGTTATGTCAAACGCTGTAAAGGTTATATTAGAAAAGTTAATATCGTCGTTAAGTTTCTTTATGTTTCGTGCAACTTTTTAATTTTTTACTTTCGTAAAAGACTAGATCATAACAAACACGACAAAAATAATAACGAAATTGGTCCCGCCAACAAAATTATTGTGATATCTGATATGTAGTTTTCTAAATAATTTGGATTGCGTTTCTAATAAATTGTATTGATTTCATATTATTTTTATAGAGACGTCCCACTGTCGATCTGTCAAAGTAGGTACCACAAACTTATCTGAAACGGTGTTGGCGTGGCTGTTGTTGAAAATGATATAATTTTCGTGTTATTTTGGGTAGGATTATTTTATATTTTAGCTATGAGATTATCTAGTGAAATAACATAAGTTCCAAAGTTGGCCACTGAGTCAAATAAGTTTGTGGCGCTATAAAACTGTTACGACAAGGCTTTTAAATCGCTTTATTGTTTATTGTGCTTGTTTTTTTTTGTTTAGCTTTTTATTGTTTTTTTTTTAACAATTTTTAGTGATGTCGTGGGTCCACTTGGACAGGTGACTAGACCACTTTCTAAAAGACGTGATTCAGCCTCTTTTGAGGGGAGGTCTATCGCCTGCCTGAGTGTAAAACTACATAGCACGCGAAGCCCAAGTTTGCAGGAGACATCCGAAATATGTTGATCTTTGTTTTTTTTTTGTGTTTATCAATGTTGTTAGTGTTTGCGATGGAGCCGATGAGTTCTTCTTGTTGGGATGAATAATTTAAACTCCAAGGTGATGTTTGACAGTTTAATATGATTGAATGCAATCTAACTCAATTACTTTAGATATAAGATATTTTGTGAACAAAAAGTGATAAATGTATAGTGCCGCGTGTGTCGGCCTACGGAGCTGTCAAATTAGTCTTGACGTTTCGAGACGCCGCCGGCGCACACCCCCGCTCCTCGTCCCTCGTGTCAGGCAGTGTTGCCAACATATCTGCCCCCCTTGAAAGCCTCGGGGTTTCAAGTCCTTCATCGGATTCTCTTGGTAGAAGAGGACACAGCTTGGTTACTGCTCTCCTTATAATTCCTTTCTTTGTTGCAAGATCGACGACACGGCATACTCCATCAGACCCAGGGTAAAGCTTGCAAACTCGTCCAAGCATCCATTTCATCGGAGGTAGGTTTTCTTCCTTGACGACGACTAATTGGTCAAGTTTGATGTCTTCGGTCTTAGTGCGCCATTTGACTCTTTTCTGTAAGTCTGCGAGGTACTCTTTACTCCATCGGTTCCAAAAATGTTGTCTGAGCCTTTCCAAGAGTTGGTATCTGTTGAGACTGATCTTCTCAGTGACTGGCGATGGCATTGAGGTCAAAGGACGCCCGATTAGAAAGTGGCCCGGTGTCAATGGTGAAAAATCAGAGGGATCCGCTGACAGAGGTGTCAACGGCCGCGAGTTCATAACTGCTTCTATTTGAGCGAACAGTGTAGATAATTCTTCGAAGGTTAAGTTAGTATTAGATGCGATACGTTTTAAATGAAATTTAGCAGTTCGCACTCCTGCCTCCCAAATGCCTCCAAAATGTGGTGCGTACGCGGGATTAAATTTAAAAGAAATGTTTTCTTCGTGCGCGAACTCACCAACCGATCGATTACAAGCTCGGAGCATCCTTCCTAGTTCACTCTTTGCTCCAACGAAGTTTTTTCCGTTGTCGCAATAGATCAATCGGGGCTTTCCGCGCCGGGAGATAAATCTACGCAGGCAGAGGATAAATGCATTGGTAGACAAATCGCTTACAACCTCCAGATGCACGGCCTTTGTTGAAAAGCAGACAAAAATACACAAGTAACATTTAGAAGTCCTTGCACCACGGCCTTTTCGGCTGGAGATCATAAAAGGACCAGCAAAATCCGTTCCAGTAACCTCAAATGGAGGAGCAGGAGCAACTCGAGGCTGAGGTAAGTTAGCCATAATAGGCTGAAATGGTTTTGATTTAAATCTGTTGCAAATCATGCATTTGTTAACAGTACTTTTTGCTAAGATACGGCCACCAGTTGGCCAAAAGAGGTCGCGAATTGTGTTTAATAATTGTTGTGGCCCACAATGAAGTAGGCGAAGATGTTCCCTTGCAAAGAGTAATCTTGTGAAGGCATGCTTTGAGTCTAAGAGGATGGGATGCATTTTGCTGTACGCACAGTGATGAGCATTTTTGATGCGTCCTCCGACTCGCAGGATCCCTTCAGCGTCCAAAAATGGATTCAAAGATACTATATTTGATTTATGACTTAATGATTTGTTTGTTTTTAATGAATTAATATCATTTGCAAAGGAATTTCTCTGAGATACTTTAGCTAAAAACAATAAGGAACTTAGTAATTCATCTTTTGTAAGTAAACATGTGATTTTAGTGGTAGGGTTTCTGCAATTGTGTATAAATCGGAAAACATAAGCGAAGACCTTTTGTAACATAGATAACTTAGAATATTTTTCGAATGGTATGAAACTTTGCTCATTGCTTAAGTGGAAATTGGCCTTTGTTTCAGGCAAAGTGATGTTGTCAATATTGCATGGCTGTTTAAACGGCCAATCACTCTCCGACTTCATCAAAAATGATGGGCCATTCCACCAAAGTATATTGTGCTTTAAGATGGAAGGTGAAAGTCCCCTTGTGGACAAATCAGCCGGATTGATGTTAGTGGATATGTGTCTCCATTCATGATTACCTGTGAGTTCTCGTATCTCTTGGATGCGATTGCACACGAATGTTTTTAATGTTTTAGGATGTGTGTTGATCCAACCCAGAACTATCGTCGAGTCAGACCAGAATACTGCTCTGTCGATCCTTACGCGTAATGCCTTTTTTACTTTATCATATAGCCTGGCTCCTAGTTGTGCGCCTAAAAGTTCCAAACGAGGTATGGTCATTTCTGGTTTCAAAGGAGCTACCCTAGCCTTGGCGCATAAAAGATTAATTGAACATTTCTGTTTTGCATCGGATGATTTGAAATAAACACAGGCACTGTAAGCATTCTGTGATGCGTCTACGAATATGTGAGCTTCGATGTAAATAGGGTCTGAACAGAGTACATAGCGAGGAACACTGATGTCTGCGATTTCTTTGATGTTCGCTTGTAATTTGCGCCAAGAGGTACAGATGTCTTCAGGGACGGGATCATCCCAATTAGTTTTTAGCAGCCATAACCTCTGTAGTAACATTTTAGGAATTATGGTAAAAGCAGAAAGTAGACCAAGAGGATCAAAAATCCTACATGAAGATGAAAGTATAGTTCGTTTTGTTATTTTGTTCAAGGATTCAGCGTCAGCATTGAAATGCAGGGTGTCACTTTTAGGAGACCACTTGAGTCCTAAGACCGAAGATTCTTTGGAAAAATCCTGGACTTGGTTAATGGCTTGTATGTCACCATCGAATATATCTGGAGCATTAGTGCGAAATTTGCGCAAAGGAAAACAACCCTCATTTAACTTTTGAATGACACCTTTAACAATGTGTTTCAATTCAGACTTGGATTTCGACCCAGTGTTTAAGTCATCTACATAAAAATCATGTTTTATCGCTTGTGAGACTGCGTCGTCTGAACACTCATCTGCTAGTTGCACTAGGCACCGAGTGCTTAAGAATGGAGCAGATGCTGTCCCATATGTGACAGTGTTAAGTTGCAGAGTCTTGAGAGGTTGGGTTTCGCTATCTCTCCAAAGTATAAGTTGTAAGTGACGTTGAGATTCGTCTACACGAATTTGTCGGTACATTTTCTCTACGTCCCCTGTCACGACGTACGCATTCTGTCTAAATCGTAACAGTATGGAAAACAGGTCATCTTGTACCACAGGACCTACGTACTGGATACAATTATATGATTTGCCAGACGTTGTTTTGAAAGATGCGTTAAAAACTGTCCGTAATTTCGTGGTTTCGCTGTGTTCTCGAATCACGGCGTGATGAGGCAAATAATAGCCAAAATCTGGACGTTTTATTTCTGTTAGGTGACCCAAGTTTGCGTATTCTTGTATGAAATCGACATATGCTTTTTTCAGCTTGGGGTCTCTTGAAAACTTCTTCTCCAAATTTTGGAAACACCTTTTAGCACCATAGTAGGAGTCCCTTAGTGCCTTTTCAGGAGATTCTCGAAGTGGTATATTCACAGAAAATCTTCCATCTGGCAATCGCTTGGTTGTTCTTGTAAAATGAATTTCACAGAATTCTTCATCTTTGGAAAGCAAGGGTCTTGAAAAATGAAAGTCTTCAATTTCCCAAAATTTAGAGAGAGATTCTTTGATCTCTTGGGAAAAGTGACATTGCAGAATATTTGATTTCGTTAACGGCAATGTGCCTGTTGGACCAGCAACAATCCAACCTAATTTTGATTCCTGGAGAATGGGTTTGTTTCGCCCTAACTTGATTCGACCGATATCCACAATTTCCCAAAACATGTCGGCTCCAATGAGGACGTGTATTTCGGAAGGTTGGAAGAAACTGGGATCCGCAAGTTGTACATGTGAAGGTAAGTTGAAGTGTGAAGTGTCAACCATTGCACTAGGTAATTTGTTTGTGATTTTGGGTATGACAAGACACGAAATGTCGACAACATAAGAACTGTTTAGAGATTTCACCCTAACGTTGCATGATTGAGTAGTATTCGTAGTTGAGTTATTGATTCCAGAAATCGAAGTGGAATTGTAGAAACAATCTAAATTCATAAGCTTTCTGACTCTTTCAGTAAGAAATGACGACTGACTTCCACTGTCCAGTAATGCTTTTGCACGGTAAGTTTTGTTAGTTTTCATATTAACCAATTCTACTTCAGCCGTAGACAGTAGCACCTGACACGACATCCATTTTGAAGGAGACACTGGACTATCTGCTGTGGCGGCTGCACCCGGGTGAGTAGCAGCGGCAGAGGTGTTAATAGGAGCAACACCAACGGAAAAGGCAGAAGCAGCAGCTGAAACATTAGTTTCTTTAGTTGTAGCACCGGCATTAGAAGCAGCGGCAACAGTAGGAGCGAAGCCAGCAGCAAGAGCGGTGGCTGTTGAAAACGTAGCACCAGTCTTGAAAGCAGCGGAAGCAGTATCAGCGGCACCAGCAGCAGGAGCAGTGGTGGCAATGGATGCGACACCAGCAGCAGGAGCAGTGGTGGCAATGGATGCGACACCAGCAGCAGGATCAGCGGCGGCAGTAGAAGCGACACCAGTGACAGAAGCTGCGGCAGCTACGGTTTCTCCTCTAGTAGGTAAGTGTTCATGATTGTTTGTATTGTGTTTGTGTAATAGTGTATTATGTCGTTTTTTACAGATTTTACATGGACCTGATAAACAACGAAAGAGGTGATGGCCCCCACGAAGGCAATTTGAGCAAAGTTTCAGCTTAGATATTCGCTTGATTCTATCATCAACAGACATTTCACTAAATTGTGCACACTCATAAATTGAATGATTTTTATTACAGATAGCACAGGATCTTGGAGACGAACTGTTATGTGACTGGCCTTGAGTTGATGAGGTTGTAAAAGCCTTCGTAAATTTATGGTCTTTATTTTGAAATTGTTTTTCTTGTTTGTTACCATCGGCTTTGCCGGCTTGTACCGTCTCAAGGACATCAGCACGACTGCGAAGAAACTGAAGAAATTCATCAAGTTTTGGTGAAGTTCCTAAATCTCCCCGATGCTCCTCCCATTTGCTCTTACTGGAATCGTCGAGTTTTGTAGACATTAAATAAATGATTAACGTATCCCATGCCTCCGTAGGTTCACCAAGATTGTTAAGGGCACGTAAGTTCTTTAAAAAATGATCCATGAGAAAACGCATGGCTTTGTATGATTCCTTTTGCAATTTTTCAAATTTAAACAATGAATGTAGATGATTATTAATCAAAATTCTTTTATTGTCGAACCGTTCGCAAAGAAGTTCCCAAGCTAAAGCGTAGTTAGAACCGGAAAACCCAACCGATTGTACAGCAACAATAGCAGCGCCCTTCAATGATGAGCGTAAATAGTGAAACTTATTTATTGGCGCAATCGATTCGGATTTGTTTACAAGCGCATCAAACGTGTCGCGATATTCAAGCCAATTTGCATGGTTTCCATCAAAAGACGGCAGATTTATTGAAGGCAGTTTAATGTTAGTGTGGTCATGATTACAGGAAGAATGAGAGAAACTGTCATTATGTTTAGGTTTGCTTGTTAAATCTTGAACTGAATCGATCTTAGTTTTTGCATGAGAAATCAACGCACAGAATAAATTCTCAATTGCTTCTCTTTCTTTAAATTGTTTCTCCAATTCCTCACTGTCCTCAATAGCGTCTTCAATTTGAGACTGAATATCATCAAATGATTGGAAAACTTCTTGAAAACGCGTTAATTTTAGTTGCATTTCACTTATGAGTGGTTTGGTTAATTGTGTGCTCTCAATTAATTTTAAAGGTTCTAAATAATTTTGAAAAATAGTTATTCTAGCTTTAATATTTGAACGCTTCTGATGTAAACGTTTTAAATCTGCCATCTTTTAACAGTTAAGTCTTAAGGACAAAGAACAAAGAGTGAAAAGGTCGGTGCTAAGTAGGTGGCGTACCCACTTAAAGCAAAATTGAAATTAATAGGTAATTAAAAATAAACCTGGCGCGCCGCCTGCAATATTTGCAAAGCGGCTTGACTTGTACTTGTAATCGATCCGTCAGCTTTGCTCAGCACCCTCCGGCCGCAGCGTGATGCGCGCGAGTCGGGACAATAGGTGCCACGTGCATGCCACGTGACACTGGGCGCTGGGCGGTCGACCACGAAAGATTTGGAAGGAGGTAGCGTGCCGCAAAACCTGGAATAGTCGACCGATCACTTTAAATATCTAAAATAAATTTTCTATAGCGTTAGATTGAGCTAAGAAAGATCCCTAGGTATTCTTAAATGCGTGAATTACGTCATCAAGATAACTATGTAACTTAATCGGCTCAAGAAATTAAGTTGCAAACTATAAAATATGTAGGTAAATATAGAACTGAGCAGATTCAATATAAGTTCCAAACTTAACTATTCCGCTATATTTTAACGAGACAAAGGACAAGTGCCGTAATGCAGTAAGTAAGTAGGTATGTTGTAAATACTTTGGAAATTATAGAAAAAGAAATGCAAATACACTATATTAGTGAACCATTGCGATTAAGTTTAATGTTACGCGAAATTTACAACAATTTTGATTCGGTAATACCTCGTGGACTGTAATTTTTAGTAGGTAGGTACTTACATGAGAACGGAATGTAACACTGTTCGCTAAAATAGTAACAATCACTCACATTTAACAATACATACCAAAATTGAAACCAGACACACTTCCCTTACGAAACGGCTTTGCCAGTTGCCTCAGTTTTCTTAGTTTTATCTCGCAACGGTTTCTTTTCGATCACGTCGGGGTCACCATTATGTTTGCGATGGAGCCGATGAGTTCTTCTTGTTGGGATGAATAATTTAAACTCCAAGGTGATGTTTGACAGTTTAATATGATTGAATGCAATCTAACTCAATTACTTTAGATATAAGATATTTTGTGAACAAAAAGTGATAAATGTATAGTGCCGCGTGTGTCGGCCTACGGAGCTGTCAAATTAGTCTTGACGTTTCGAGACGCCGCCGGCGCACACCCCCGCTCCTCGTCCCTCGTGTCAGGCAGTGTTGCCAACAGTTAGTTATAAGTATTGTACTTTGCTTTTAAGTGTACAGTTAGGTAGGAACCGATCAATTAAAATATAATCTACCTTTAAGTTCTACTGGTCTTGTACAAAGGTGACCAATTTTTTAGAAATATATGTAAGAATTAAGCACTTATTTTCTTTTTAATTGGTAACTTCATGTATTTGATTTTGCAACATCTGCTAAACTGTCGTTCGCACATTACTAATGTTCTTGTTAACCCCTCGTGCTAAGCTAAGATGCTTGTGTTACGATTGGGTTCTCATTGGTAGTAGGTGGGATTCGAACCCACATGATCGCAAGTTCGACGTCCTAGTCATTATTAGACAACCGCTGATTTGTTGTGTATCGTGATGTGAGTTTGCAACCGTGTTAAGTTCAAAGAACAGATATTAACGCCTACCCTCTTTACAGACCGTCTTCAACGCGAGACCCAAATGGAAGAAACAATTGCCAGCATGCACTCCCACCTCGAATTCCTGGAATCCCAGTACCGCGGGCGACATGAAGATGTCATCACCTTACAGGTAAAAATATTAATGTTAGACAACTCTCGACGGGCCTGTTGGTCTAGTGGTTAGTGACCCTGACTGCTAAGCCGGAGGTCGTGGGTTCGATTCCCACTTAGGACAAATCTTTGTGTGATGAGCACGATCATTTGTTCTGTGTCTGGGTGTTATTTATCTATAATATGTATGTATTTAAAAATATACAAGTATGTATATCTGTTGCCTGGTTACCATAGTACAGGCTCTGCCTAATTTGGGATCGGATGGCCGTGTGAGCTGTGTCCCAAGTTATTTATTATAATTATTTATTTATTATTATTTATTAACTACTGGACTGCACGGCTAGTAGAGTCAATGAACTCAGCCTATCGCGGTCCACTGCTGGACCTAGGCCTCTCCCATGTTGCGCCACAAACACCCGGTCCTCCATTTGGGAGCTGTTAGATGTGGTGCGCCATCATGAAGGTGTCACCACGCTGGGCAAGCGGGTTGGTGACCGCAGTATACTTTCAGTTCTTTAGGAGAACGCTGTTGCTCATTCTCCTTGTTTCTAAATTTTATTCGTCTCTTACGACATCTACGGGAAGAGAGGGAGGCACTAGTGTATGCCGTAACCCTTACCTACATAATAGTGCCGTGGGGTTTCGGCCACCGCCGTTATTTGTTTTGGTTAGCCTCTCGCCTAGTGCAACATTGTACCGTATTTTACGACTGCCTATATTCTGACCTTTCAACCCTCTTTTTACGGTAGGAATGGATGACAGATATTTGTCCCCAAAAGTTCTTCGTTCTTCTACCTATAATAATCTAGGTTTTTTTAAAACAAACTTGCACGAATCTGTCGATCAATATGATGAATTTCAGATATTTTTTATGATGCATGAATGAAATCAGGATCAACATCTTTTTAGAGCTGTCGTAAGACTAATCGCCGAACCAGTCGCCCAACTAGTGGGAGCCGTAGTTTGACTAATTCTAATTGACATCCCACGATACGGCTTCGCCACTGGTAAATCCTACAATATAAGAGGGGTAGTTCATTTTGTGAATTATATTATTTTTTTTACACGAAATCCCATACTCAATTTAGGTGCTTCTTTTCATTTTAACGTGGACTCCGGATATAAGTCCCGTGTTCGATTAATCAGTGTATATCATTGGAGGATTTCGTGGCTAAGTGTAAACTGGCTTGACTGATAGTAAAGGTTAAGCTGCGCTCGTCGCGGTTGGTCTGTGGATGGTTGACCATTTGTAAACATAACGAGACGTCTCCGTGCCTCGGATAGCTCACCAACCAGTGTTACTATAGGATACTGTATCACCCAGTAAAATGGGTTGTGGAGATCAGAAAGGCAGTCGCTCCATGTAACATACGGTGTTTAGATAAAACCAGTATAAGATTAAAAGCCGTCACCAACATAGTTTGGGAAAAGGCTGAAGATGAAAGAAAATATTCATGTCCGTCCAAATTGGTTCAGTAGCTTTTAAAGAGTAATTTATAGATGTAATTCCTCACCGATATTAATTAAATGTATATTTCTAGGCAAAGCTGTTTTTCGAACATGGCAACAGTACCCCTGAAAATGCCTCTGAAACATCATCCACGACAGTGACCCCTGAGGTCTTCGCGCTTCTTAAGAACATGTCTGGTAAGTAATCATAAATATAATCTATTAAGATAACCATATACAACTACATATATGAATAAATAGGGCAAAGAGTAAAGAGAAACGGTGACGTAGCTCTCGTTTGCAATACCTTTGCTAATCAATGTAACATGTTTTAGTTAAATTATCACGGCACTGCAAACATTTTGTTTGCATTCATTAGTGAAAAATAAATGATCGGCTGTATCGGTTTCCAACTATTTTGATAAGAGACCTTCCCTTTTAGACAAGGTACACTTCTGCAAGAGTTAACGATGATAGAAATGATTAATGTATGGAAATAACATTTCTCTTCAATAAGTCACGTGACTTGTCAGTTTCATAAATTTGAGCGATTCGATCAGCGATAAAGATTATGAAAATGTACCTTGTCTAAGGGGCTTCTTACCATTTAACCGATTACAAAAAAGAAGGTTCCCTTTCGACTGTTATTTTTTGTGCGTTCGTCAAACGATATCTCAAGCAATAGTGCAGGATCGATTTAAAAAAAATCCTTCGGTATAGACTAATGGACACGGTGTCAGAGCTGTTCAAGAGGCAAATAGTTTATTTTTATATTAAGATTATTGGAAAATTTTACCAAGAATGTCAAAACGAAATTACGTTATTGAAGTCGGTTTTCACATTAATATCTATGTAATCATTATAGACATGATAAGGTGCCTAAATTGTTTTCTTCTAATTCAACGTGAACGTCTTTTGTTTTATAAACTAGAATGTTGTAACTAAAACTAAACATCCGTTGTATTACGTTATTTGGTGATACTGGGATTCCATCTACATAATATTTAATGCAATATGCATACATTAGTATTTAATTGATATACTGTTAAAATTGACAAATAAAATTTTAGAATTGGGAAACTCCTCCATTTGAAGTCTGGTATAAACGGAAATTGACATTATACAAAACAAAGCCTTAAAATTGCCGTTATTTTTTATTTTTTATTATCATATTCTGTATCTGAAATCCACCAAAGATTGGAGAAATTCTCAAAATGAGAAATTCATGAGTTTATTCTCTTCATCTCTACTCTCCACTGCCTACATATTTCTCTCTTTATCTTTATCAGGATCTTCAAATTGAAACCCATTTAAACCAGACTTTACAAAATCAACCCGATACTGAAGCTAATTGAAGCTAATTGACATTCCATTAAATCCTTTTGGAAAATTCAGTGATCTCGGTATCGGAACAGACTCATCCATAAATGGCCTCGCCTAACGGTACATGTAACTGAAAATAGATCGAAGTTAAAACCTTAATTCATTCGCAGTGCAAATGAACACTTGGATTGGGCTGTCCAAGTGGAATAGACATCTGCTGTCTGTTGAAACAGAACTGCTATTTTCGAAATTCATTTTCACGGACTTTGGATGCCAGTTATCATTTTCGAAATATTCCATGATGGAGACTTCGCAATTGAATTAGTTCTTCATCTGGATGTACCAGTTTTCGAACTATAATTAATTTTTTTACATAAAAAATCTTGAGTGGATTGATAATTAATCTCATGAAACATTACCGTATTTTTAAACATTAAATCTTTTATCTAATTAAATTCAAATAGCTAAGAGAAAATATTAGAAACTGAGGCAGGAGTCGAAACCGCCAGTAATGCTTAGGTGCACTATATACTGATAGTTTTCATACCCTTGGAACCCAGCCCAAACTATTGTAGGTACTCTAGATCTCCAACTCAAAAGTCCATTTCAACCAGGAACGAAAGCTGCAGCCGGTGTCCAGACTAAGAACCTGCAGCAACTCCGGACTCCCTTCGTGTACCAGCTGCTGCCGCACCTGATGAACGACCCTTACAGCCTGAAGCCGGCTTACCACATGAGGGGTGGGAGAACCTTCGCCGACATAGTCGTTGGCGTACCAACAGTCAAGAGAGATAAGGAGAGCTACTTGATGATTACCCTCACGGTAAGTGTTTACGACCCAATACTTTATGAATATCAGTACTCTCAATAAAATTAACAGTTACAAAACCCTCTGATAATTAAGAAATATACAAGTCCTTTATGTTTACTACTTGATATAAAATTAGTAAGGTTTCATCGTAAAAAATTGGTCCTTTGATCCGCGCCAAGAAAACAACTGCCAACACAAAGCAATTACACGAGGCAGTAATAATATTTTTAGTTTTCTTTGAATTTCTAATAAGGCATCCTTAGAAAATATTCCCCAAAAGACTAAAGAGGACTAATTTATTAAAGGTAAAGTTAATTAAAAGGTTCAATAAGATTCTCACCAAGGCTTCCCTCCACAGCATTTGGTGAGCGGACTAACAGCTGTGGATGAGAATGCTACTCTCATCGTGGTCATGATAGGAGAGACTGATCTCGAATACATCATTAACACAGCTAGGCAGATTGAAACCCTGTAAGTATACTACTTAGTTCTTCATTTTTTTCTAGGGTGTCTACGTGCCTCAAAAATCGAGTTGAATTTTTGTTCACATAATATACTATGGCCCAAAGACGGACGTGTTTCGTAAATAAAGAATTTTAAGACAAAGACGGTTTTCGCAACCCTCGGTGCGTGATTCAACTCGAACATGGGGCTTTTTTTTATAATTAGCCTTTGGAACCAAACCACGACTATATTATTTCAATATATCAATAAAGGGATTCAAATATTAGCAACTTATACGTTGTAAGATATTATAATACACGCATTATTCTTAAAATAGATTCGAAATTTTCCAATATCCCTAAAAGCCAAAATACTTTAATTATTATGTGAAACGTTCACATAATTTTCTAATCGGCATATTTTTCATTAAAATCAATCCATGAGCGGATAAGGAGCGCTCGAATAAACACTGTGTTATTCTTTAATCACTGTTATTCGAAAGCAGACGATACGTCCGCCCACTGGGCTCGGAACCATGAGTTTGATTTCCGCTTCAGCAAAAGATCTGAATGGGCAACAGATATTGCCTCGAGTGCAGACAATTGTGTTTATCTTTTGTTTACGTTGCCGCTCACAACGGGTCCGATCACGTGTTTATAGTAATATGTTGCATCGCGAGATCGCGAGATTGAATTTTGTCTACATTCTGCTCTACGAAATGGTTTAGGAAAAAATTTGTAACCCCAGAATTATTTCTCAGGTTTCCAAAACACGTTGAACAAGGCCTGATAGAGGTGCTGGCTCCACCACCGGCGTACTATCCTGATTTCGATGCCCTGCCTGTCACTTTAGGCGACTCGATAAAACGCGTAAAATGGAGGACCAAGCAAAACCTGGACACCATCTATCTGATGGCCTACGCTCAGTCCAAAGGCACATTCTACTTGATGTTGGAAGATGATGTTATCGCAAAGAAAAACTATATACAAGTAAGTTTTTTAAATATGCATTTATAAATGGGCGTGCTCATATTTTACTCTTTTTATCAAAATTGTATACACAACCTTATTTTTAGTATAGAGCCTACATAAGAAAAGATAAGCCTATACAAAAAAACCTCTGTACTGTTTTGAAAGCATGATTTTTGTTTCCCCTCGTTCAATCAAAATCTCTTCCAATCGATTCGGGTAATCATTCTGAACAAATTTCTGGTTTCATAAAAATAAGGTTGTCAATAATTTTGCTAATGCATGCACTTATTTCATTATATGCCACACCGTACACGAGACATGGCGTTACCTTAACTTTGGTAACGACAAGCAAATTGTACGCAGATTAAATTTCCACTTCCCTCTCTACAAATATATATTGTTTGTAGTAGCCTATCAAATGGAAGACATTTATTAATTATATCACTTTTACGACTTGGTATGTTTGACTGTTTGAGTTGCATGATTTGATAACTAAATTCATGTATATTTCACACTTTTTAGCTAACTCTCGTCCCAAGATAGAGGGACCGGATCTTTGGTGCCTAATATTTTTTTCGCTTACATCATAACTTTTAAATATCCTGGTCAAGATATTTAAAAGTCTGCCTTTGCTTTTTTGTATTACTGTTATTCTGCTGTAGCCTCTCTACTTCTTTGAAAAACAACTTTACAACAAATCCAATATTCTGAACTTAAGCTTCTTAACTCATATTTAATAAGTTGTTCGTGATGCAAGAAGCTAATCAATTTTGTCTGGAATTGACTGGCGTCCTGCAAACTTTTGTGCTTTATTAATTTTACGTGAAACTAATTTAATAGTTTTACAACATATTACAATCTTGGGTTTACAAAAAATGAATACTTAACCGACCCAGATCTAATTTTTTGTTTTATTCTAGTTTAGATCAGTCTTAAATCTGCCTTTTGCGATCTTAATTGCGTTGCGACTTCGATCCCTATTGCGACAAAATAATTTTGCTGGCTCCAAGCGACTTAATATGTTCTAAATTCGCGGTTATCCCGTAACACGTAACATCAACTTGGGAGTTCAAATGGATTTTTGGGGAATATAGTTCTTCCGTTCATGATTTGGATTTTCCTAAAATATTTTAAGTCGATATGCTAATCCGATCCGATAGTTTATATTAGAATATTGGGTTTGATGGATATTTTAGTATTTTCGACATTACTATCAATTATATTACCATTGTCTTCACATTGCTTTTGAATATTATTATTCTTAAGTTCTTGGTTTAAGACACCAAAGTTGAGGATTTTCTCGTCTTTTATTTCAGGAAATAAAGCAGTTCACGTCGGCGACCTCTGTAGCCAACCCTCGTTGGTTTTTCATCGAGTATTGCCACGTCGGCGGTATCGGGAAGCTGTTCCGATCAGCTGATCTCACACATTTCATCACTTACGTTCAGCTTTTCTATAACAACATGCCTATAGACTGGCTTCTTGAAAGCTACTTGGCTGATCGAGTCTGCACCATCGAAAAGACTGCGGTAAGTATTTATAATACAACCATAACATTTTTGTTTAATCCATCTATTTATATTAATATCTTGTGAAAGAACTAGAAACACTGATGTTTCTTCTCTTGTTTCCTAAGAGGGGAAAGCTTCTGGTGTTATCTGGTGCTTTACCGTGCATTTCGTGGACCTTACTGCTACTAGTGAAGCAAGTATTGAAAAATCTGTACGAAGATTAAATTTTAATTTCCACGAACAGATTAGTAAAGGAGGATTAATATTGTTCTACCTGGAAAATGTTCGTGGAACATTTTTTATTTAAGCAGTATTTCACTGTTGAAAAATTTCCTAGTTATATTTTTATTAATATACAATCTATTTCCTGGTTAATATTAATTAATCTGATTGATATTTACAGAAAATGTGTGCTGAGGCAAAAGAGAAAATTCGTCCAAAATTCAAATCGTCTTTATTTCAACATATTGGACTCTACTCATCTTTGAAAGGAAAAATACAAAAAGTCAAGGTGAGATTTTTGTTTTTGTTTACATATGTTACTTAAGTCCACATTTTTGATTGAATTTAATACCTACCATTTGTGTAGTCCTTTGGTGTCAGGTCTTGATTCATGAGCAAAGGGTTTACTGCTTTTACTTATGAAAAGACCTCTACACCTACTCGTATTATTCTTATAACCTGATTTACCTAGCTACTGTTATACTGTTTCCTGTGTCTATTATGGTTATAACCTTGCTAATCTGGTTATAATAACCGAGGCACAGATATAAAAATTCCTGAACCGTGTTCCGAAATTGTATCAATTTGGGAAAACCAGATGGAAGATATGTCGAAAGACTCATTTTAATTCCCAAATAATATCTGGTTCCCAGGACTCGCACTTTGGCACTGTGCCGACATTCTTCCCTCATACCAACAACCCGCCCTTGAAGACACTGAAGACTGACATTGTGGAACATTCGGATCATTCGTTGAAACGAGCTTACTCTGGACAGACGTATTTTTGGGGCGTCAAGCCGAAGAAGGGCGATGTTGTCGAATTTTGGTTTGAAAGACCAGTCATCATTACTCGGTAAGATTTTTCTTCTAAGACTAAATCATGTTCATTTTTTAATAACTCATTGTAATTTTCTATTGATAATGATGAAACTTCCAAACAGAAAGAAAAAGACGGTATGTGTTGATAAGGCCGTAACAACTGAACTAACATTTTTTGAATACCTAAACCACCATTAAAACTCCTTGTTCTAACTGTGACCTCGTTTCTAGCTACACCTTCCGCAGTGGCAACGTGGATCATGTCTCTGACAAGTTCTATGACACCACTGTAGAGGTGCTTCCTGGAAGGGGCAATGCTAACTTCACAAGTGTTGGCTCCTTCGATGAATTTGGCTTGGCTGAAGGCAGCCTCAACATGGGACCCATCGCAGCGTTCAGGCTGAGAGTGAACAAGAACAGCAGGTTCTGGGTCATCCTCAGTGAGGTAGGCATTGACACTATATATTTTTTTATGAAAAATATCTTCGACCATAACATAGTAAAATTACAGAGCCTAAAAATTCCTACAGAAATCATTAATAGTAACGTTATTTTCTTCAATTAAATCGTAATTTAAGGATATTTAGTCAAACTATGAAAATGTCAGAGATTTATAACTTTAACTCCAATTTTTTTTTTTTTTAAAGCAATATTCAACATTTAACTTTATGTTTGTGAATCTAAAACTGTTATCGATTCAGCAGCGTAACATTGCAGTGGCTGATTTATAACCGAAGGTATTATTTCAGATCGAGCTGAAGCAGTATCTGCAGCCGGAGAGCAGGTGACAGATAACTAATACTCCCTGGGACAGAATACTACGGAACCTCATAAGAACACCCATGCAGTAAACGGTACAACGAGAGCCTATCGACAAGTAACTTATACCTAAGCCATTCAGTTAGTTCTTAGACCCGTAACCAACACTTATAACCAGGTAATCACGTTATGTTAAGCAAATTTATTGTAAACGTATATGTATATGCTGATAACTAATGTAAATTGGATTCGATGCGTATAAATAATTTTAAAACGGTCGATAAAAGTCATAAGTCTTCCAAAATCGTAGGTGCGGCCGAAATAGCTGCGCCTGCGACGAGTAGATTTTAGTTTAGATTCCTGTCTTCTAGTTTATTCTCTTTGTTCTTCAAAGATCTAGATTATAGGCCTTGAAGTTCTCTTCTATATTTTCTTCTTTAATTGGGATAATCTCTCTCTATTAATTAGTTGATATATAATTATAGTTTGTAAATTTTAATGCCTGAATTTCTTACTCATCGACCTGAAAAATGGTTAGCTGTTTGGTTGCGTGCTCCAAATTCAATTTATAAGCACCGTTTCCAACTTCAACCATTTTTAATTTGCAACATTATTCGTATTTTGTGGCAAAATCTTCTTAACTGCGCTCACTTAGTTTTTAATTTATGCCCTTTTCACCTTCCTTAGACCACTCTTTTCATTTGCATTTGACTCCCAACTTTCGGATATGTTTGGCAGTATTCCATTCGGTATCGTTTGATTTGTCGTACATATGTACATACCTACTATGCTAAATTCCAATGTAAAGACTGTAAATTTGTAAAACGACGAGTAAACGCTGCGAAAGCATCATGTAAGATAATTATAACAGAGTTGGTATACAGTTCCTGAATATTAAAAAATGGCACCAGTCTCCTGACCGGCAAGCTCTATATGTACATATTTGGAAGAAAACAATATAAACCTTTTCCGTTTTATATGGTACCGTATTTTGAAGCCATAAATCCATCATTTTACTATGATAGATGGTTCCATCTACATGTATAGCTACCTTCCTCACTGACACAATCATGGTTCTTAAAACGTCATAATATGGGATAAGTGCATTATCAACTCCTGTTTTTTGTTTAAGTTCTCGGTTTTCCTTAGTAGTTGTATTAATTAAACTATCAATGTTATGCTGTGCTTCATCAAGCAGGCTATCATTCGCTGCAATTGTCTTTTTTTGACACTCTTTTGTGACTTCGGACAATAGATGCATTTAGTGTGTCATCAAAACTAAGAGGTTGGAAAGGTTAATTAGGATTAGATTAGTAATTAGGGAAAATATTAAATTTTAACTTTGATGTGCCATCCACGCAGCTTGTTTCCTGATTTAATATTCCTATTATTAGGATTTACGCTACGGAATTTTATAAGCGGCGTGATTATTTTTTATTGGTTTTAGAAGAAGCGGTTGTGGCTAAATTTAAGTTAAATTACAATTACCGTGGTTGTTTCAAAATCAAAATATTTTTAATTCTTATAAAACTCAAGAAGGCGTTCAAGAGACGTTAAACAAATACACTAGATGCACGGTTCCAAAGTTTCCTTCCCATGGAGAAGAAACGGCAAAAAACTCCATAGGTTTCGTGGAACGATGACCTCCTATTAACATACAGAGACCCTCCGTGCCTCGGCAAGCTCTTTTAGCCGTTGGTCCCGACTTCCATACGTTGGTCTGTGGTAGATGTTAAGTCATTACAATCCTAACCGTGGCATACAGTTTTACTTGGTCACCATGTGGAGGTCAGATAGACAGTAGCTCTTTTTTACGGGAGCCTTAACTGTCATACCTTGAGAAAAAGACAATATATTATAAAAATAATCACAGTCTTTTTCTTAGTAACAACTACAGTTTTCATTGTATTTAAAATTTTAAATCTCTCTCTCAAAATTTCATTCCAGTCTAGTGTTTTTGGATGGAGTCCAAGGCACCCTAACATCTTGGCTTGGATCTTCCACATGATTTATCTACTACCTTTCTTTATTTCTATTAGTTGCACACAAGCGCAATAAAGTTCCGTACATAATTGTTTAAAAAAGCACTGATGCTTAATAATTTGCCGCTTCTATTTTACCTACTTGAAATTATTTTCTTAGTGATAAGTAAAGATGAAATATTAAAATATATTTTTCTAATAAAAAATTAAAATACAAAAAAACTAGGATAAGTAAAAATATATAATTATTTTATTAAATAAAAAATTAAAATCACAAAAATGTGTAGGTTTTTTATGTATATTATATGTCGGGACATCCAGTGCAATGCAAGCAATAGGTACGGGTAGAAAGATGAACTATTTAATTTTTATTTTTATTTCATAGAAATTTATTATATCTACTTTATACTAAACACTACTAGATAACATTTATATGTACCAGTATCACTTCTAAAGGCCAGTTTCGCCATAGTGATTATATTTCAAACACACGCCGTCAATTTCGGATTGCTGTCCCAAAGCTAGTGACGCGACGTTGCTATCGATAATAAATTCCGGTTAACTGTTATGTAAATTTATCTTATTCTTTAAACACAAAAGACCCCGCAGGGCAGCTTGTGGCGAGCTGTTGGTGAGTAGCGACACCACGGACCTGATGCTTGAGGAGTCGGACATAAGACCTGAGCCGAGATCACTAACTCCTAGCCTAGCTCTCTCACTAACCCAACTAAAGTGATAAAGTCTAAGAGCCGGCGAGTCACCGCTTGCCTTCTAAAAAAGCAGGCGCCCCTACCCTCCATAGCCCGGATTAATTTGAACCAAAAATACTCATTATTTTTAATTTCACTTTCGTCTCTTATTTATTATCACACACCCTTATATATTTTTTAAGATTTCTGATCTTAAACATCTGACTATCAACTTCATTTCATCTTTCTCCCCAGACAAAAAAATCAAAGACTAAAGGATTTTTTTGCAGGCTTTACCTCCCGTATTGACGGGGAGACACAAAGTAACAGTAAAAAAAAATTAGTATGATTTTTAAAGGTGGTTTCGCCCACAAAGGTTCCTTACAACGAAATATAATAAAAATGTGTAATTTTAGTATTTTAATTCCAAGTTGCCCCCAAATCTCCGACATATATTATATCTTTATTAGGATAATTATTATAATAATCAGTGTATAAATGTATATATGTATGTATGAATATGAATTGTATGTATGGAACCATAATTTTTCGTTTTTTTTTGTGGTGTCAGTTTTGGGATTGGTTCTCTTAGTTTTCACGACACCCGTCACCATACCAATATTCCATGCGGCAGGCCGATCATCGGCCGCTGCAGGCTAGAAGTTTGCTCTGAAATTGTGATAGTAATTAATAAAACAGTCTAAACGACGTAAATTCACACAAATTGTGTAATACATATTAAGATATCTCTTACAGCTATGTTTCGAAAATACCAAAATTAATTAAATAGGTAACCTTTTTTGAGATTATTTTTTTACGATCTAAAGTGTTTTTTTAAGGAATTTTATTTTCATTACTTTTTATTTTTCTACTTTTCAGGCAATATTATGACATCATTATATTTATTTTATTTCATCTATCTGTCTAGGATATAATAATAATGTAAAATAATATTATTATTAAAATAAGTATTGGTTAAGCTAGGTGATAGACAGTTTTGAGAGAAATCATGCTTTTCTTTTTATAATCTCGTACAAAAAATCATGTTTCTAATTACGTTTTATTTTATATGATTTTTTTAACATACTCCAAAATTTAAGACATTTCGCGGGTTCATAATTCATAAACCCAATTCTATTGGGCACACCACAAGAATAATTTTCCGTAAAATTTATAATTTAAATTATGTATATTATACAGTTGTATTTTAAATAAACAAAATACAACCCAACGAGCCGTGTAAAATTTTGAAATGAATTCGTAATACTCGCATCACTATAATAATTAAATACGAACAAAATTATCCTTATTTCAAATTCAAATTTTATTTATGTAATGTACACATAAATAATCACTCTTTCCTTTTAAATATACAAGGAAAATTATAATATAATTATCACAAAATAATCATCACATTCCATATTATAATAACATTAATTTTTAAAGTTATTTTATTATTTTGCAAAGAAAAACAATATTATATTATTTTTTATAATATTTCAAAGATATCGGTTCTCATTGAATGGCAGAATGAATGGTCAGTGTTTTTTGGTTATTACAAATCTAATTAGATATCCGAGGCACGTGTTTAATGCCGTTACGCAATTATTCTTCGAAATTAACCCGTTCCGTTCCATAAAAATCTAAAACACAACTTTTAAATTGGAAACATTTTTTCAACAACATTTTTTTTACTATTATGTAATACAGACCGCATTTTATCATAAAACTATTTTATCTTTCAATTTTTATACCTCAAAACATGGATTCACCATAGCCAAAATATTTTCTGTTCTCTTCTCAACCAGTAATTAATTTTCAGATTAACAATAACAAAAATTCATTACTGTAAATAAGTATAATTGACTGGCTTTCTGTATAGCGTAATAGTACATCATAAACCGGATTAATTTAAAAAAAAACGTCGGTGCATTCGTCACGGCCGAGCACATGCCTCCGGTCTAGCCCTTATCACGACCGAACCACCATTCGCCTTGACTAACTTTAGGAAATCGCAAATATTGCGCATAAATTATAATTATAATATTAGGAAAAAACATTGGATACATTTTTATTGTTCGAAATTTTTTAATTCATTTTAAATTTCCCGTTTATTTTTATATTTTTTCCCGTTCGCCTTTTGCCGATGTAAATATAACTCATTTTAGCATTTCCTCTTTTAATATTCTTTAAAATTTTAATCTATCTCCTAATTAGCACTTAGTGTAGTTTAATCTCGATTTAATTACGTATTCGTTGAATATTTATTATATTATGATGTATATTCATGCTAGCTTCATTCGATCTCTATTATTTAATGTGTATTTTGATCGTTTAGAATACAATTTTCCAAGTTTAAGCATATACATAACGTGAACTTTCGGCTGTGTAAATTTAAAAGTCTGTTTGCTAGACTGTATAAACCCTACAACGTAGAAATTGTATAATAATTATGAAACGCAGGCACATGTGATAATAATATGACATTCAACAGGGTTGAAGTCAAATAATTTCGCAAAGCATTATAATTTAAGAAACTCCTTAGTCTTAGACGAACAAACGCTTGCCTTTAAAAAAAACTTTGAAAAAATTTTGCATTTCGTCTTTCTTCATGTGCACCGTTTCTCGGTTTGGCCAAACAGGGCTCTTTTACTTCTCTATGCTTTGACCAACAGTTTACGAATCCTTGATCATTAGTGGCATTTAAATTTACTAACTACTTAGAGAAATAACAGTGCATTTGGAGGAGATCTTAATAAAATAGTTCCGTGAGTTCGAGTCCGAACTTGTCAAAATTGGATCCACGGGTTTTTGGGATTCAAAGGCAAAGCCAAATGTTTGCAGAAGTTTAAAAAAACTCTGCAAGCGTTATTGATGTCGTATTTAAGTAGGTATATACCCTATTTTGGCAGTGGGGTAAATGTAGTTTAAGAATTATATTTTAATTTGTTTAACATTACCATTTTGATAACCAAATATTTTTTTTCGTAATTTTATTTCATATTTCTTTTATTTGGATATGATTTTTGGTGTGATTCATGCATTTAATTTTAAACCAATGGTTTTCAATAAACATTTTATTTGCATTTATTTTTGTTTTTTTTTTTGTTCTTTTTTATGGATTTTATTGTCAGATCGATGTCGATCTGACAATAAATCGATCGGGATATCGATTCCCATTTTTATTTTTATTAAGTTTTTAGTAGATTTTAAAATTAATCGTATTTAATCACATTTAAACATATTTAATATTAGACCTCAGTGGTAGTGATGTAGGTACCTGGAGGATCATTATCATCTCATCTCGAGGATGCTGGCTGGACCGCCTACTGAACCAGAGAGATGCCAGGTTAGTTTATATGATAACTTTGTAAATTATTGAACCGTGTAACCATTTTCAATTATATTCTTAGCGTAAGATTTAAGGTATAAAATAATTATTCAGCGTCGTCGATACAGATTGCCACTTGTAAAAAGATATTTTAAGCGAAATTAATATAATTAAGGTTACAATACTAATTGTTAATATGCAATGGGTAATACTGGTCTTCAACTGAATCTAGTGTGGCTGGAAGCTGACCCCAACATAGCGTGGGCAAAAGAATAACAACCATTTCGTTTGTATCTTTTTACAAGTGACTGTGGAAATAAGAGCTCGCATATCTCTGACCATATCTAAAGACCTTGTTATTGTATATAATATCCCTTGACAAAGGTTGGTTGAAGACCAGTGATCACTGCCAGACACGTAGTTTGAAGTAAGATCTACTGGTAGGATATGCTGTACATGTACATATACTTAGCACAGGTGCACGAAAGAGAGAAATTATTCTGGCACAATAACAAAAAACAAAATAACAAGTCGTTTGTAACAAAATGAAAATTACCTGGCATTATAATAGGGATACATCGACAGTTAATAGAAAACAAAATATCGACCCGAATGCGAAGAGAAAAACGTAGGGGAAGTTTTTTTTCTTAGTTTTTTTTAGGCTAGTAATGCGCGTCGCATAACTAAGTATTTGTGTTAACCCGCTGTGCTAGGCTTATATGCTTGTAATACGAGTGGGTTCACGTCAGTAGTGTAATGGGTGGGTTTCAAACCCGCAACCTCATGGCCGAAAGTCGACGCCCTAACCATTAAGCTACCGCCGCTTATTTTGAAGTTTATTTAAAGATATTTTTACCCGTCTCGCATGATAACATGACTGTCTGGTCCGCACTGAAGGAGCCGGGCTTTGTGAGGTTGTGTGGGTCAGGACGGCGCAACGTATGCGTCGGTGAATAGAACCACTTGGATGACATGAAAACGCTTTTCATAGTAAGTAACTGAATTTCTCAAGAAATATTCGAACTTTTGGTACAATACTATTTCCGTACACGTGCCTCGGAAAGCACGTAAAGCCGTTGATCCTGCGCCTGATCTCTCTCCGACCGTGTCGGTCTGCCGTCCCATCGGAATATGAGAGTGAAGGAACAGAGAGTGCACATGTGTTTGCGCACACACTTGTGCATTATAATATCTCCTGCGTAATTGCTCATCTCACTTGAGATTGGCCGCCGAGGCCGAAATTCGGTCTGGAGATTATTATACCGTTTGAGAAATTCAGGGGTTTTATGAAAATTTAATTTATGTTTCGCATTAGCTAAGAATTCGTTTGCAAGTGTACGTAAACCCATAAAGATTTCAAAATTAAATTTAATGCTTTCAATTTCTGTTCCCATTGCGAGTAGTTTTTCATTAAAAATAATTATAATATACGAGAATGAGACGCAATTTGAGACTGACAGAGTCAGCCCAAAAATAGTTTGGGGGACATACGAAAGACTTATAGCGAGATTTTGATTAGATACCTCGACACTTGTTGGATTTATCGGTAAAAGCGTAGACACCAAACAGTATAAATATCAATATCAACTAGAATATACTCGTACTTTATTACTCTTGATGTTTAAGTCGTAACTAATAAAGGATCATTTTCTAAATTATGATGCGATGGGATTCCCATTTTCCATTTGTCCAATAATTTTAATGCGTTGAAAGAAAACTTCACATTTAGATCAATCAGTTACGGTTAGCAGTTTATCACTATTTTTAGATTATTCAATGTTATCCAGATCTTGTCCAGTACGTGTCCCGAATAACGATTTTATATTTTCGCCTTTTGGCAAATTGCCATCACCAATGAGTATCAGGTCGATCTTTTTACCGCCGATTTAGTTTTCATGAAACTGAATGAAATTAAAAAATATTATGTCTTACGAATACAGATAATTTTGGCAAAAGAAAAACATTTAATTTATTTTCGATCTTAACGTGACTGAAGAATCTTAACACGAATCCAATCCGAATAACAGCAATAAGGAAAAGTCGAAAGCTTGGCAAAATCGTAAAACAAGTGCAATAGAGATAACACCTTAAAAAGACACTGATATAATCTGAAATGTTTTAAAGAGAACAAAATATCCGCGTGGTTCCGGGTTCAATAGACCACTTTACCATCTTAAAGCGATGTCATTTTTTAGCCTTCATTTTCACACCTTTTCTTCGTCATTCTTACCCATTGAATATAGCAGTAGTCCTGGAGAGGTTTCCTTCCCACTAAAATTCTAATAAATGATATCACTTTATCGTTAACTCCGCTTTAGGAAATTTGTAGTAGGTCAATATTGTGAGCTCGCTCGAGCGCAGTATGGCCCGTTTAGTCTGTTATACTAAAAGAAAGACATGAGTCCCTGTCAAAAACCTTAAATTCACAAAGCTGAAGTATTGCAACAGATAAAGTAGGGAAATTATTAAAACCAAATGTTGATTCTGTCGAAGAACCTATTCAACAACTTTGCAGAGAATTGTTTTCTTATTACGTACAAACATTATCAAAGCAACCATTTTAAAGGTTAAAACGGCTTTATTGAGACCGATAGTGATGGATCCGCCCGACTAGACCACCTGGCCGAGTTTTTTACTCATGAGCCCATGACGCAGCTGTGTTTCGCTATATTGCCGTGTCATTACCATCTACATAATTCCATTCGGGCATCCCCGATAACATCGCGTCACAAGGGCCGTTTTCAGCACACATAATAAGTCTCACATTAGTTTTCACACAAAAATAGTATCGCTCGTGCCTCGGAAAGCACGTTAAGCCGTTGGTCCCGACTGTCATACAGTAATCTTTGACCGTCGTTAAGTCATTACTATTCTGACAACGAGTCTTACTATGAGATACTGTGTTACCCAGTAAAATGGGTTGTGGAGGTCAGTTGCATTCGCTCCATGTAAAACACCGTAATTAGCTAAATCCGGTAAGACTGGAATCCGACCCCAACATTGCTTGGGATAAGGCTAGGCAGATGATGATGACTATCTATATATTTTTTATCCAGTTATTATCGCTTGAGCTGTCAACAGAATTCCACCCATAAGCTCACTGGATTACCCACAGAAGCCAGTAGGACGCCGCTAGTAATAATTGCTTAAAAAACAGATACTTCCATATGTAACTAATACTTCTACTCTCTCAACTCAACTCATTTGGTTTTAGTTGGAAACACCTGCTTACGTTGCAAAACATACAATTTTGTACATTTAACGTCCATTATTTTATGAATCTCGTGACTCAATTTCACCAAGCTACATGAGTGACCGATCGAAAAGATAAAGCCGTGTCTTCCGCGGTTGGACCTTGGATTGGTATATATTGAACTATCTATTAACATACCGAGACTTCAAAATAATACTGCCATATCTTACCAAGGGTTACTGGAATATCAAGTTAATTGGATTGTGGCGGTCAAATAAACTGTCAGTCCATAACAACTACGGTATCCGGAAGCCAGTGAGACTGAAAGCCGGCCCTGACATAGCTTGGGGAACGGCTAAGCAGAATGACCTGTTATTGATTGGGATTCAAACCAATCAAGTTGGCAACCATTCTTGATGTCAAGTTCAAGCTACGTGTTTTCTTGACCAGAGTGGCTGTCGTCCGTCGTGTACCGTTACCGGTCCCCCTGATCGCTGACGGTACACGACGGTGGGGTGCAAGGGGAAGGCATACCATCTCGTTTTCTCAAACGTCAACCTCACCTGCACGAGGTGCGCCCTGCACATGACTGACGAGGAAATGACGACCGAAAGATGGCGGGATATCCATCAAATATACCAGCATGCAACATTATAAACATCTAAAGTGATGATCCCCGAAAGGGAAGGCCAACGAATGATACCTTAGTTGTGCAAAATCACATATCTAGGGCGTAACATCTTCCCTATTCTTTTGGTTAGGTTTTTAATTTATAAGCAGAGTTAGTTCGTCTTTTGAAATTTTATTTCATTTGTTGTTTTTACGTATTTTATGAAATCTAAAAGGTTTTGAGATTACGGTTCGAAGGTCTCGTATTTTTTTCCGGAACCAAATTATCTTTTATATGTTTGATTTCGATTTTTAATAACTATCCTTATTGGCCAGGCAATACCAGTCCGAATTCATTTCTTATGTCGCAAGAAACACGCACAAGTAAAATTTTCAGGTAACCTTAAATTGGATGCTTATGGTGAATTGCCTATTTTATACCCCACGATAACTAACAATGATTTAAGTACATTAAATGTCAAACCATTGTAGCCATCAGCGCAGACCAAAGCGTTTTTTCGACGACTTCAAGGGGACGTTGTTCTCAATTCGATATTTATGTTGTTACCTGTTATCTCCAGTAAATTGTGGATCGATTTCATTTTTTCTTTTCGGTGCTGGACTTAATAGTTCGGTATTCAATTTTCGGCGCTTTTCTGTTTTTTTATAGAATTCGTTTTTAAAATGTTGTCATTAATTTAAAATTAAGTGAGGCTAGCGTAAACACGACGGATTCGTAGCTGAGTACAGGTTTGACCGATCTTTACCACGTCTGAACCTCCCTGCCTCCAACTATAAGTGATTTTAATCAATCCATGAGTCATGACAATTCTGACAACGTCTAACCAAGAGATACCACCAGCTTAATTGTGTTCACGTAAATCTAATAGGTAAAGGCTGATCAGGTCAGGAAGCCAAAAGTTGATTGATAATTCTAAATATTCGCCTTTCCATAAAGTCTACTTATTATTACTATATTGCTTTTGCTCTCGTCTTTTCAATTTTCGAGAAGGAAGAGAGTATGATCTGAACTCGGTCTTGCCTTAGGTAGCCGATCAGAATATTATGGTTGCGATGGCAATGTGAATTGGGAGATCGTCAAGGAACCACAGTTCCTGTGCCTCTCGACATAATGTGGACAGGAACATGAGAATTGTGTCTACCTTGATCCGGAACTTTATTCCAATCATTCCATAGACCAGTTTGTTTCACCAACCACATTAAAAAAACGTACAGCTCTCAAGTAATTCCAGTAGTGGAACTTACTTGGCTTAATTCCGGTTTTAATTAAGATAAAATTCCAATGACATGATATTTAAATAGAACCATTATCATTATACACAACCAACACAGGTGGATTTAATATTCACTTATTTAACGACCTATTAACCCAGTTCCAATGCATCCAGCTGGTGGCGGGCAGCAGCGCCACCAGCGTGGGGGAGCTGGTTCTGCTGATCACCAAGTCTCCTGTTAACAACCTTGGTGACTTTGTGTTCAATTTCTTCAATACGCAAAAAACCTTCTTTGAATTTTGGCCGTACCTTTCTACGATATTCATGTTGTGTTTATTTGTTTTCTTCTACAACACAACTATCTTTACTCGATATCCCAAAGTGGTAGTGTGTTGTGTATTATCGTCATATAATGTGTTAAAGTGTTCCTTTTCGACGTAATAATTTACATCTGATCACATATTAACATATTAATTTAGTTAAAATTTGCATTTGGGAAAGTCCAGGCCAACTTTGGACGATTAAGTCTTTTTAATTTCTAATTGTGGAAGCGTATGATTTCTAGCTGCCCAGGGTAATAGAGGCAGCTTTTATCCTTCAGTTTTCTTAATTTGGGCTTGACTGGTAGTTTGTTTATAGTCTTGCTCTCGTTTTATGCTTCTGCAATTATTTATAGGATAAAGGTAAAGAGCTGAACGATGATTGTAATTATCATCTTCACGTTCTTTTCTTTCTATTCTGGGGAGTTATCCCCATAAGGAAAATATTTCTCCAAAGGAAGCGGCGTATTTTGTAACGTCTTCAGTACGTACAATAAGCGTCGATTGTCCATGGAGTGGCTACTGCTGACCTCCATCGGCTTCCGTCATAAGGCTCATTTTCATCATCTCTTACTTGCGCTGATAAAAACTATTTCGTGAAATTATGTTTGGTAGACTCTTTTATTAACATTGTATTTTTAGACATCTTTACCAATGCATCCAGCTGGTGGTGGGCAGCAGCGCCACCATCATGGGTGAGCTGGTTCTGCTGATCGCCAGTATGGTCTCGGCGATTTCATATTATCCAGTTTTTTTCCCCATCCATCAAGACGTAGCTGCTTGCTTTCTCAGTACTTGTGATAATTAAAGTCTTTATCAACTGTTCTTAGTCTTTGTTCAAAATATTACGTTCACATAATTATGACCAAATATACTTGTTATGTCTTTGTCCCATTTTCGTTTTAAGTTTTGCCTTTAGAGATGGATGTCGAGGAGGGACACCACCTGAACTCTATCTTGCCTTAGCTGGCGAGTCAGACGACGGCAGTGGTAGCCAAACGTCGGATTACCTTCAAGGACCCACAATTCATATGCCGGTCAATATCGATATTGACAGACACACGGGAATTGGGACAACCTTGAACGAGAATGTTTTACACTTATCCATAGACCAGTTTGTTTTACCATCCATATTCAAGAGCAGTTCAGCTCTCGACAGTCATTCCTGCATTGGAAAGTACTTCGTCGGAGCCAGGTTTTATTTTACATTAACATTCAACCATTCCATATTCTTATTAATATGGTATCAACTAAATATCCTCTAACCCGACTCGGGTAGTTGACAGTAGCTTAGCTAGTACAATTACGATTTTATATCACTTTGTTGTATACATTATACCTATTTGAAACCTATTTTATAAACCATTCTTAGCCTTTACTAAACTTTTGTATTATGATTTACATTCCGATCTATTTTTTATTTTACTCTGAGTGAATACTATTTTCAGAAGTCATTTATCTCATCATCACAATTAGTGATAAGACCGCCCATTGTACCTTTAATGTATTTTGTTTTTTCTGTAAACTTGTTTCGGTGTACAATAAAGAGTTATTATTATTATTATTTGTATCTCTCTTTTATCACGGGATAACTTCAGAAGAAGAAACCCGGTCCTTTGAAAGGCTTACGCGGGAACATGAGAATTGTGTATACCTTGATCCGGAACTTTATTCCAGTCATTCCATAGACCAGTTTGTTTCACCAACCACATTAAAAAAAGTACAGCTCTCAAGTCATTCCAGTAGTGGAACTTACTTGGCTTAATTCCGGTTTTATTTAAGATAAAATTCCAATGGCATCATATTCAAATAGAACCTTTATCATTATACACAACCAAGGCAGGTGGATTTAATATTCACTTATTTAAAGACCTATTAACCCAGTTCCAAGGCATCCAGCTTGTGGCGGGCAGCAGCGCCACCAGCATGGGGGAGCTGGTTCTGCTGATCACCAAGTCTCCTGTTTACAACCTTGGTGATTTTGTGTTCAATTTCTTCAATACGCAAAAAACCTTCTTTGAATTTTGGCCGTACCTTTCTACGATATTCATGTTGTGTTTATTTATTTTCTTCGACAACACAACTATCTTTACTGGATATCCCAAAGCGGTAGTGTGTTGTGTATTATCGTCATATATGTTAAAGTGTTCCTTTTCGACATAATAATTTACATCTGATCACATATTGACATCATTATTTAGTTAAGATTTGCATTTGGGAAAGTCCAGACCAACTTTGGACGATCAAGTCTTTTTAATTTCTAATTGTGGAAGCGTATGATTTCTAGCTGCCCAGGGCAATAGAGGCAGCTTTTATCCTTCAGTTTTCTTAATTTGGGCTTGACTGGTAGTTTGTTTATAGTCTTGTCTCGTTTTATGCTTCTGCAATTATTTATAGGATAAAGGTAAAGAGCTGAACGATGATTGTCATTATCATCTTCACGTTCTTTTCTTTCTATTCTGGGGAGTAATCCCCATAAAGAAAATATTTCTCCAAAGGAAGCGGCGTATTTTGTGACGTCTTCAGTACGTACAATAAGCGTCGATTATCCATGGAGTGGCTACTGCTGACTTCCATCGGCTTCCGTCATAAGGCTCATTTTCATCATCTCTTACTTGCGCTGATAAAAACTATTTCGTGAAATTATGTTTGGTAGACTCTTTTATTAATTAAATTATTAATTTAAGGTCCATAAAGCCAGTTCCGTTTATTCCCGCTGGTCGTGGGCAGCACCGGCACCAGCATGGGTGAACTGGTTCTGCTGATCGCCAATATGGTCTTGGCGATTTCATATTATCCAGTTTTTTTTTCCCATCTGAAGACGTAGTTGCTTGCTTTCTCAGTACTTGTGATAATTAAAGTCTTGATTAACTGTTCTTCGTCTTTTTCAAAATTTTACGTTCACATGATTATCACATAATATTCAAATAAAAACGAATTAATTTTTGCCTTTCGAGATGGATGTCGAGGAGGGACACCACCTGAACTCTATCTTGCATTAGTTGGCAAGTCAGACGACGGCAGTGGTAGCCAAACGTCGGGATACCTTCAAGGAACCACGATTCCTATGCTGATCAATATTGATATTGACAGACACACGGGAAGTGGGACAACCTTGAACGAGAACGTTTTACACTTATCCATAGACCAGTTTGATTTACCATCCATATTCAAGAGTAGTTCAGCTCTCGTCAGTCATTCCTGCATTGGAATGTACTTGGTCGGAGCCTGGTTTTATTTTACATTAACATTCAACCATTCCATATTCTTATGGTATCAACTAAATATCCACAGACCCGACTCAGGTAATTGATAGTAGCTTAGCTAGTACAATTACGATTTTATATCACTTTGTTGTATACATTATACCTATTTGAAACCTATTTTATAAACCATTCTTAGCCTTTATTAAACTTTTGTATTATGATTTACATTCCGATCTATTTCTTATTTTACTCTGACTGAATACTATTTTCAGAAGTCATTTATCTAAATTGTATGTTTGAGACATGTTTACAATGTTTTCGACCTGTGTAAAACCAGTTCCGTTACATCCAGCTGGTGGCGGGCAGCAGCGTCACCAGTGTGGGGGAGCTGGATCTGCTGATCACCAATTCTACTCAGGTCCTTGAACCTTGGTTATTCTTTCTATGCAGTTTCTACTCTCTTTTAACTAAGATTCATAAGTTTTTAATCCTGGTCCAAAATTGATTCATTTTTCTCAATCTTCGCCTTTCCATAAAGTCTACTTTACTTATTATTACTGTTTCTTTTGTTCTCGTCTTTTTCGATTTTCGAGACGGAAGAGGGCATGATCTGAACTCGGTCTTGCCTTAGGTAGCCGAGCAGAATATTATGGTTGCGACGGCAATGTGAATTGGGAGATCGTCAAGGAACCACAGTTCCTGTGCCTCTCAACATAATGTGGACAGGAACATGAGAATTGTGTCTACCTTGATCCGGAACTTTTTCCAATCATTCGATAGACCAGATTGTTTCACCAACCACATTAAAAAACGTACAGTTCTCAAGTCATTCCAGTAGTGGAACTTACTTGGCTTAATTCCGGTTTTATTTAAGATAAAATCCAATGACAATGATGTCAAATAGAACTATTATAAACAACCAACACAGGTGGATTTAATATTCACTTATTTAAAGACCTATTAACCCAGTTCCAATGCATCCAGCTGGTGGCGGGCAGCAGCGCCACCAGTGTGGGGGATCTGGTTCTGCTGATCACCAAGTCTTCTGTTTACAACCTTGGTGACTTTGTGTTCAATTTCTTCAATACGCAATAAACCTTCTTTGTATTTTGGCCGTACCTTTCTACGATATTCATGTTATTTGTTTATTTATTTTCTTCGACAACACTACTATCTTTACTGGATATCCCAAAGCGGTAGTGTGTTGTGTATTATCGTCATTTGTGTTAAAGTGTTCCTTTTCGACATAATAATTTACATCTGATCACATATTGACATCATTATTTAGTTAAGATTTGCATTTGGGAAAGTCCAGACCAACTTTGGACGATCAAGTCTTTTTAATTTCTAATTGTGGAAACGTATGATTTCTAGCTGCCCAGGGCAATAGAGGCAGCTTTTATCCTTTAGTTTTCTTAATTTGGGCTTGACTGGTAGTTTGTTTATAGTCTTGCTCTCGTTTTATGCTTCTGCAATTATTTATAGGATAAAGGTAAAGAGCTGAACGATGATTGTCATTATCATCTTCACGTTCTTTTCTTTCTATTCTGGGGAGTAATACCCATAAAGAAAATATTTCTCCAAAGGAAGCGGCGTATTTTGTAACGTCTTCAGTACGTACAATAAGCGTCGATTGTCCATGGAGTGGCTACTGCTGACTTCCATCGGCTTCCGTCATAAGGCTCATTTTCATCATCTCTTACTTGCGCTGATAAAAACTTTTTCGTGAAATTATGTTTGGTAGACTCTTTTATTAATTAAATTATTAATTTAAGATCTATAAAGCCAGTTCCGTTTCTTCCCGCTGGTGGTGGGCAACAGCGCCACCAGCATGGGTGAACTGGTTCTGCTGATCGCCAATATGGTCTTGGCGATTTCATATTATCCAGTTTTTTTCCCATCTGAAAACGTAGTTGCTTGCTTTCTCAGTACTTGTGATAATTAAAGTCTTGTTCAACTGTTCTTCATCTTTATTCAAAATATTACGTTCACATAATTATGATCTACTATACTTGTTATGGCTTTGTCCCATTTTCGTTTTAAGTTTTGCCTTTAGAGATGGATGTCGAGGAGGGACACCACCTGAACTCTATCTTGCCTTAGCTGGCGAGTCAGACGACGGCAGTGGTAGCCAAACGTCGGATTACCTTCAAGGACCCACAATTCCTATGCTGATCAATATCGATATTGACAGACACACGGGAAGTGGGACAACCTTGAACGAGAACGTTTTACACTTATCCATAGACCAGTTTGTTTTACCATGCATATTCAAGAGCAGTTCAGCTCTCGACAGTCATTCCTGCATTGGGAAGTACTTGGTCGGAGCCAGGTTTTATTTTACATTAACATTCAACTATTCCATATTCATATGGTATCAACTAAATATCCACTAACCCGACTCAGGTAATTGATAGTAGCTTAGCTAGTGCAATTACGACT
Source organism: Plusia festucae (assembly GCA_950381575.1). Taxonomy (NCBI): domain Eukaryota; kingdom Metazoa; phylum Arthropoda; class Insecta; order Lepidoptera; family Noctuidae; genus Plusia; species Plusia festucae. The sequence goes on along the minus strand of OX494430.1, from coordinate 2,172,269 downwards.
TTTCATCACTTTGTTATATGCATTATACGTATTTTAGACCTATTTCATAAACCATTCTAACACCCTTATTCATAAATGCTGAATAAACCTATTTTAGTTAAAATGGTCTTAAAATCGGAATCTTCTCTTTCATTTTGCAAATGTAGAAAAGAAACAAAACACTTGTAAAACCTATATTAATCTCACTCGTTTTTATGAATAAGGGCATTAGCCTTTACTAAACTTTGGTACATATTATGATCTACTTTTTATTTTACTCTGAGTGAATACTATTTTCAGAAGTCATTTACCTAAATTGTAATTTTGAGACATGTTTACAATGTTTACGACCTGTGTAAAACCAGTTCCGTTACATCCAGCTGGTGGGGGATCCGGTTCTGCTGATCACCAAGTCTCCTGTTTACAACCTTGGTGATTTTGTGTTCAATTTCTTCAATACGCAAAAAACCTTCTTTGAATTTTGGCCGTACCTTTCTATGATATTCATGTTGTGTTTATTTATTTTCTTCGACAACACTACTATCTTTACTGGATATCCCAAAGCGGTAGTGTGTTGTGTATTATCGTCATTTGTGTTAAAGTGTTCCTTTTCAACATAATAATTTACATCTGATCACATATTAACATCATAATTTAGTTAAGATTTGCATTTGGGAAAGTCCAGACCAACTTTGGACGATTAAGTCTATTTAATTTCTAATTGTGGAAGCGTATGATTTCTAGCTGCCCAGGGCAATAGAGGCAGCTTTTATCCTTTAGTTTTCTTAATTTGGGCTTGACTGGTAGTTTGTTTATAGTCTTGCTCTCGTTTTATGCTTCTGCAATTATTTATAGGATAAAGGTAAAGAGCTGAACGATGATTGTCATTATCATCTTCACGTTCTTTTCTTTCTATTCTGGGGAGTAATACCCATAAAGAAAATATTTCTCCAAAGGAAGCGGCGTATTTTGTAACGTCTTCAGTACGTACAATAAGCGTCGATTGTCCATGGAGTGGCTACTGCTGACTTCCATCGGCTTCCGTCATAAGGCTCATTTTCATCATCTCTTACTTGCGCTGATAAAAACTTTTTCGTGAAATTATGTTTGGTAGACTCTTTTATTAATCAAATTATTAATTTAAGATCCATAAAGCCAGTTCCGTTAATTCCCGCTGGTGGTGGGCAGCAGCGCCACCAGCATGGGTGAACTGGTTCTGCTGATCGCCAATATGGTCTTGGCGATTTCATATTATCCAGTTTTTTTCCCATCTGAAAACGTAGTTGCTTGCTTTCTCAGTACTTGTGATAATTAAAGTCTTGTTCAACTGTTCTTCATCTTTTTCAAAATTTTACGTTCGCATAATTATGTAATAAACTATTATATAGAAAACGAATTAATTTTTGCCTTTCGAGATGGATGTCGAGGAGGGAAACCACCTGAACTCTATCTTGCCTTAGATGGCGAGTCAGATGACGGCAGTGGTAGCCACACGTCGGGATACCTTCAAGGAACCACGATTCCTAAGCTGATCAATATCGATATTGACAGACACACGGGAAGTGGGACAACCTTGAACGAGAACGTTTTACACTTATCCATAGACCAGTTTGATTTACCATGCATATTCAAGAGCAGTTCAGCTCTCGACAGTCATTTCTGCATTGGAATGTACTTGGTCGGAGCCAGGTTTTATTTTACATTAACATTCAACCATCCCATATTCTTATGGTATCAACTAAATATCCACAGACCCGACTCAGGTAATTGATAGTAGCTTAGCTGGTACAATCACGATTTTTATCACTTTGTTGTATACATTATACCTATTTGAAACCTATTTTATAAACCATTCTTAGCCTTTATTAAACTTTTGTATTATGATTAACATTCCTATCTATTTTTTATTTTACTCTGAGTGAATACTATTTTCAGAAGTCATTTATCTAAATTGTATTTTTGAAACTTGTTTACAATGTTTACGACCTGTGTAAAACCAGTTCCGTTACATCCAGCTGGTGGCGGGCAGCAGCGTCACCAGTGTGGGGGAGCTGGACCTGCTGATCACCAAGTCTACTCAGGTCCTTCATCCTTGGTGATTCTTTCTATTAAGTTTCTACTCTCTTTTAACTTAGATTCAAAATTTTTTAATCCTGGTCCAAAATTGATTCATTTTTCTCAATCTTCGCCTTTCCATAAAGTCTACTTTACTTATTATTACTATATTGCTTTTGCTCTCGTCTTTTTCGATTTTCGAGATGGAAGAGAGCATGATCTGAACTCGGTCTTGCCTTAGGTAGCCGATCAGAATATTATGGTTGCGACGGCAATGTGAATTGGGAGATTGTCAAGGAACCACAGTTTCTGTGCCTCTCGACATAATGTGGACAGGAACATGAGAATTGTGTCTACCTTGATCCGGAACTTTATTCCAATCATTCCATAGACTAGTTTGTTTCATCAACCACATTAAAAAAATTACAGCTCTCAAGTAATTCCAGTAGTGGAACTTACTTGGCTTAATTCCGGTTTTAATTAAGATAAAATTCCAATGACATCATATTCAAATAGAACCATTATCATTATACACATCACTTACTTATTTAAACATCTATTAACCCAGTCCCAATGCATCCAGCTGGTGGCGGCCAGCAGCGTCACCAGCGTGGGGGATCTGGTTCTGCTGATCACCAAGTCTCCTGTTTACAACCTTGGTGACTTTGTGTTCAATTTCTTCAATACGCAAAAAACCTTCTTTGAATTTTGGCCGTACCTTTCTACGATATTCATGTTGTGTTTATTTATTTTCTTCGACAACACTACTATCTTTACTGGATATCCCAAAGCGGTAGTGTGTTGTGTATTATCGTCATATAATGTGTTAAAGTGTTCCTTTTCGACATAATAATTTACATCTGATCACATATTAACATCATAATTTAGTTAAGATTTGCATTTGGGAAAGTCCAGACCAACTTTGGACGATTAAGTCTTTTTAATTTCTAATTGTGGAAGCGTATGATTTCTAGCTGCCCAGGGCAATAGAGGCAGCTTTTATCCTTCAGTTTTCTTAATTTGGGCTTGACTGGTAGTTTGTTTATAGTCTTGCTCTCGTTTTATGCTTCTGCAATTATTTATAGGATAAAGGTAAAGAGCTGAACGATGATTGTCATTATCATCTTCACGTTCTTTTCTTTCTATTCTGGGGAGTAATACCCATAAAGAAAATATTTCTCCAAAGGAAGCGGCGTATTTTGTAACGTCTTCAGTACGTACAATAAGCGTCGATTGTCCATGGAGTGGCTACTGCTGACTTCCATCGGCTTCCGTCATAAGGCTCATTTTCATCATCTCTTACTTGCGCTGATAAAAACTTTTTCGTGAAATTATGTTTGGTAGACTCTTTTATTAATTAAATTATTAATTTAAGATCCATAAAGCCAGTTCCGTTTATTCCCGCTGGTCGTGGGCAGAAGCGCCACCAGCATGGGTGAACTGGTTCTGCTGATCGCCAATATGGTCTTGGCGATTTCATATTATCCAGTTTTTTTTCCCATCTGAAGACGTAGTTGCTTGCTTTCTCAGTACTTGTGATAATTAAAGTCTTGATTAACTGTTCTTAGTCTTTTTCAAAATTTTACGTTCACATAATATTAAAATAAAAACGAATTAATTTTTGCCTTTCGAGATGGATGTCGAGGAGAGACACCACCTGAACTCTATCTTGCATTAGTTGGCAAGTCAGACGACGGCAGTGGTAGCCAAACGTCGGGATACCTTTAAGGAACCACGATTCCTATGCCGATCAATATTGATATTGACAGACACACGGGAAGTGGGACAACCTTGAACGAGAACGTTTTACACTTATCCATAGACCAGTTTGATTTACCATCCATATTCAAGAGCAGTTCAGCTCTCGTCAGTCATTCCTGCATTGGAATGTACTTGGTCGGAGCCAGGTTTTATTTTACATTAACATTCAACCATTCCATATTCTTATGGTATCAACTAAATATCCACAGACCCGACTCAGGTAATTGATAGTAGCTTAGCTAGTACAATTACGATTTTTATCACTTTGTTACATGCATACCTATTTTATAAACCATTCTTAGCCTTTATTAAACTTTTGTATTATGATTTACATTCCGATCTATTTCTTATTTTACTCTGAGTGAATACTATTTTCAGAAGTCATTTATCTAAATTGTATGTTTGAGACATGTTTACAATGTTTTCGACCTGCGTAAAACCAGTTCCGTTACATCCAGCTGGTGGCGGGCAGCAGCGTCACCAGTGTGGGGGAGCTGGATCTGCTGATCATCAAGTCTACTCAGGTCCTTCAACCTTGGTGATTTTTTCAATTTTATTTTTACTCTCTTTCAACTTAGGTTTTGAATGTTTAATCCTGCTCGAAAATTGATTATTTTTTTTAGTCTTTGCCGTTCCATACAGTCTTTTTTATATTTATTACTATATGGACTTATGTTTTGCTTTCGTCCTTTTCAATTTAAACTTATTAAGCCAGTTCCAACACATCCAGCTGGTGGCGGGCAGCAGCGCCACCAGCGTGGGGGAGCTGGTTCTGCTGATCACCAAGTCTCCTGTTTACAACCTTGGTGATTTATTTCTTCTTTACGCAAAAAAACTTCTTTGAATTTTGGCCGTACCTTTCTACGATATTCATGTTATGTGTTTATTTATTTTCTTCGACAACACAACTATCTTTACTGGATATCCCAAAGCGGTAGTGTGTTGTGTATTATCGTCATTTGTTTTAAAGTGTTCCTTTTCAACATAATAATTTACATCTGATCACATATTAACATCATAATTTAGTTAAGATTTGCATTTGGGAAAGTCCAGACCAACTTTGGACGATCAAGTCTATTTAATTTCTAATTGTGGAAGCGTATGATTTCTAGCTGCCCAGGGCAAAAGAGGCAGCTTTTATCCTTCAGTTTTCTTAATTTGGGCTTGACTGGTAGTTTGTTTATAGTCTTGCTCTCGTTTTATGCTTCTGCAATTATTTATAGGATAAAGGTAAAGAGCTGAACGATGATTGTCATTATCATCTTCACGTTCTTTTCTTTCTATTCTGTCGAGATATTCCGTCAAAGGAATTATTTCTCCAGAGGATGCGGCGCATTTTGTGGTGAGTTCAGTACGTACAATAAGCGTCGTTTTTCTAAGGAGTCGTTTCCTTTGTAACACCATTGTATCTGACCGTAACTTTAAGTCTTTACTTTTTTTTGGAAGTCGCCTTTAAGGCAATTTTTTGTTCAACTTGTTTAAGATCTATAAAGCCGGTTCCTTTTCATCTAGTTGGTGGCCGGCAGCAGCGCCACCAGTTTGAGGGAGCTGTATCTGCTGATCACCAAGGTGTCCTGTTTTCTTAACCTTGGTGATTTTTGAGTTTAATTATTTCCTTGACCAAGGAAACCCACTTGTTTTAGAATTTTGGCCGTAGTATTGATTCCATTTTAAAATGTGGAACATTTAGTTCTTGTGTATATTATGCGTTGATTTTTTTCTTCACAACATAACTATCTTTACCGGATAACCCAAAGCGGTAGTGTGTTGTTTTTTTTCGTCATATGGTATAGTGTTTCTTTTCGATGTAAGAGTTTTAACTTCAGTTAACATGTTAACAACAGCATTAAGTAATAAGTTAAATTTGGGAAAGTCCAAACCACCTTTGGACAATTAGGGTTTTTTATTTCTCATTGTGGAAGCGTTTGATTTTAAGCTGCCTATTTACTAGGTGCAGCTACTACCTTTCAGTTTTTTTTATTTGGGCTTGACTGGAAACGAGTTTACAGTCAACTCAGTGTTTATGCTTCTGCAATTATTTTTGGGATAAAGGTAAAGAGCCTGAAGTTCATCATCGTCTTGCTCTTTATTGATATACCGTTACAACATCATACACTTAAAGAGATTTGCTCTCCAGAAGAAGCGACATATTTGTAACAGAAGTACTGCGTACGTACAATAAGCGTCTTTTTTCATGGGGTTACTGCTGTTGAATTAGTTAATATCATATTCATCATATTTCATTAGTCATCGTTGATTTTAATCATAGTATCATGCCATACAAACCTTATTCATAACACAAACATGCCGTAGACAAGATATTCTGTTTAAAACAAAGCAACAAAATCAAAAATCAAAACTTACTTAAACAAGGATTAATTTAACACGAAAAACTTGCCATAGCCAATATTTCTTTTTCTCACAAAACATACCTACGCAATAGTTCAAAGATTATTTTTTTTGCGTCACAGAGCATTAGTACCATAGACCAGGTTTTTTTAATAACCCATTTTTACAATAAGCAATAGACAAAATTATGTAGGTATTACAATTTTTTAAAACACACTCGGTTTTCAAAAATGACATACAATAGACAAAAAAGGTTTCATTTTTAAAAAACACTCTCAGGCAATAGTTAATTATATTACTTTCTTTATAAATCAGATTTCAATAAATATCATCGTATTGTTTTTGAATACCACAGCCATACTGCAATTGTGTTTTTGTTATAACTTCCACTTGGAAAAAATAAACAATACGAGTTTTACAGTAATAATATTGTAGTATAAACTGCATATGCAATAGCCCGGAATATTCTGATCATTACTTTTATGACAAATTAGATTTTTTTATTCGAAATAATTGACAGGATTTTGATTTTCAATATTTTCAGCACAATATCAATAGCCACACAAATTTTTATTTTAAATTAATTTTATTTATATATTATTATACAAGTTATATTTATATGTTTACAGAAGATTTTTGATTTTTTCCTTTTACTGTACTGGATTTTCATTTCAAAAAAACTAAGTTACTCCACACATTTTGGGCCAACCTACAATAGACTAGATTGAGTTTACAACATATTCAAATCAGATTCAATTAATACATACTCAACACACAAAAATTACTACCATAGACCAGATTTTTTTCTCCAAATAATGGACTCTCAAAAACTGAAAAAAAAAGTTAATTTTATTTTTGAAGCTCTATCTTTTAAACTTAAGTAGTACTTATTCAAATTAACAACAGAAATAATTTAATTTTTCAAACAATATACTTGCATCACATTAGATCGTATTGCCCGGTTGGATTAAAACTCATATTTTTCATTTTAGAAATTAGTAACACCAAACTCTCAATATACCAGTAAAGCCATAGACCAGTCTTAATTTCATAGTTAAAAAATGCAAATTCAGTTCAAAACATACCGGTTTAATTTTCTGCTGTTTTTTTTTTAACACAAACACTTAATTCAGAATATACAGTTCTTAACATTTATTTATACAAAAAATGGCAATAAACCTATCTTAATTTTACACACACAAAATATCGGCATCAGATTAAACGAAATAGCTCGGTTAGATTTTACTTAATAATTGTTTGTAACCATATTTTTGGTGAAAACACCGAAATCCCATCCACAAAATCCATTAACAATAATGGATTTTGTGGATGGGATTTCGATGTTTTCAGACAGAATATTTTTAGACAAGCAATATCAGTATCATTCGCATCTGCTTACACAACTTAGTATTTTAATTAGTTGAAAACATTAATTCACCATTATCACCGAATGTCGTCTGACCGCTGGGCCAAAATAACATCGGAATACCACCACAAAACCACCACGACCATGTGGTAGGCACAGGCGATTGTGGCAAGATGAGCTCGATTTTGTGCTCTTAATATCGAAGAGTGGGAAGGGAGGGAGGCTGGGCTTGTGCCCAGCAGTTGGTCAGCATGGGCTGATAGTAGTAATTATATGACCGAATTTCGTTTAGAACCACAGTAATAACATTGAAACCTTAAACCATCACAATACCAACACCTCATCACCTCACCTCATCATTATAATCATCAGGTACATAACAGACTTCATCATAAACCATTTATTTTCACATTCATACACTTACATGATCTTTTTGTTTAATATAATTATTTGAGGCACATTGTATCGGCGAAATAACTACAATAACATCTTAAGAATCGCCTTCCATCCATCTTTGCTCTAATCTTCTAAATCACAATAGCACCGGTTTTTATTTACACATCTACATCCGTTCACATTCTGAACGAACAACCTAATTGCTGTTCGTTCATTGGAAACACCACCTTCCACGATGTGTGTGATTTAATCAACTTCATACACTACCTAATCACTCGGTATTGCAATAGCTAAGGATTATAATTTTGAACACTTAATACCGTTTTTATCGTCACCATCAACTTTCAGAAGCATCGTATCATTTTTCACTGTAACTTCATAGGTAGCTGTAACCTCATTAGATCTAAAGGCGTGTTTGTATATCGAGGAAATGTATCAAAGTGCTGCAAACTTCTGGGGAACCACGTCCACACAATTCCTGACGTGGGAGAAAACAAAACGGGAACCAAGTGGATGTTAGCCTCATCCACTGGGAGACTAATAACACCTGAGTCTTTTAAGTGCATCGTTCGGTGGGCGTAGTACTGAATGTTCAGGAACCACTACCGAGATGGACATGGCAACTGTGATTTCTTAGAAATTTCAGAAAGACGAAGTGGTTGTGAGCATAGGCTCATATTAGGACCTGTCGTCTATGCCATTTAAGGCTACATCCAATTTGTTAGCGTTTAACATAAGTATTTGAGCAAGTTCGACAGACAAGTCTGAGTTCTGAGTTTTCCATTTAATAGTTTAGCAAATGCCATCTTCAATGGTGAAGAAAAAAATACAGGAACTGAAATAATACAATACGCTGATAGAAAAACACAAACAACCAATTTAACTTTCGCCCCTTTACCAAGCGGAAAAGGGTTTTCATACCGCGGTCCCCATATCAAAACAATTAGTTTTTTTATTACAAGAATAAAATATTTTTGTTTACCTTAAACTTAAGAACTTTATGACCGTTAGTCAAACCGCTCTGATAATACAATATGTGCTAACAATGGATAAACACATTCGTGTAGTCCTCCATATGACCATTATGGTCAAATGGTGTGACAACTCGAGGAGAACCGTGCAAGCAAACAAGGAAAGGGACAATAGATAGATAACTAAGAACTTTCTATCTAACAGTTAGGAGCTTTTTGAAGGCACCCTAAGTAATAACTGCAGCCATGAAAAATACTGATGGCAATTTGTATTCTTTAAGACATCTACAGTATCAATACAATAATATATATTTTTGAACTTTGCTGTATCGGATTGGATTTGTTTCTTGAAATTATTAATTTATTATAACTTTCTCAATCTCGTATCGATTTAAGTTTATTATTTTATTTATCTTGTCTTTCCTCGTCGTCGCCGGTGGCGGGCAGCAGCGTCACCGGCGCGGGAAGGCGAGAACTGCTGATCACCAAGAAAGCCTATCCTTGGTGATTTTTTATTTGTTTTAATTTCTATGATTTCTTTAATGTTCGTCTTGTTCTTTTGTTTTATACCGTTCTCTAGGTCTCTCTCTCTCTCTCTCTCTTTATTTAATTGCCTTTGTAATATTTTCTCTCATATTTTCCTTCATCTCATAGCATCATAGTTTTAGGAATAGACTGCTTAAAATCTTGACTTGTTTAATGGGTCGCTTCATGTTAGAGCTATGAACATCCGAAACCTGTCATATAGACATCGACACATATTGACTGGACAGTAGGGACGATGGTTAAGGCAACACCAGGAGGGATAAATATCTGGCAGAAGATGGCCTGTATGTTCCGCGCTCTTGCGCCACACCGCTAGGTCTACGCGGGATTATCGAAGCGGTTGAAACTAATATTGATCATATAATTTATGAACATCTAAATAGGATTATACGACCAGGGCTAATGACTTTTAAAGTAGCCGGATTCGTTCCAATTCTGGACATAGAACTTAGTCAGATTTCCAGCAACCATTAATACGACCAAAAGCTAGAGGCTTCGTAAAAATTTCCTTTCGGTGGTGGTTTGGAAATTTTTATAGGGCCTTCACGTTTCCGGTCCTAACAAGCAGGATTTGAAAGTAGGTATTAAATTTAAGGTTAGCACTATAATCATTTAGGGTAACTACGGCCGCATAACGACACAAACTTTTTTTTATACACAACATGTAGATATTTCTACCAGAAATTGTTTAGTTATATAATTTGGCTTCTCGGCCGCTTATGTACTGTAAAATAACAAAGAGATTTGGTGATTAATATTAAGTTTTAATTAAGTTCTAGTTATATTATAATTAAATTGTGAAAATGTGATGTGCAAATGATGATGCAAATTGTTGTAGGTGGGCTTAGTAGTTCAGACTGTCAGAGTTGAAACCGCCGACCACCACAAGTGGGCGATTTCTGTGTTGACTGCCGTTTAGTTAATCGTTATTCTTTTGTTAATGGTTCAACACATTTGACGGTCTTGGACGAACGGCTGGACCGCTGAGAACGTGTCTTAAGATGGTATCCGAGAGGTCATTATTGACTGGTACTACAATTATAGATACATCTGAGAGTGGTTGATTTTGGAACCCGTCTTTTGTTACTGTTTTGGGTTCACGTTGATGGCTTGTTGTTTGGAGATTTGCTTCTGAGGAGCACAGCCTGAAGGATTCCGTTTCCTTCAGTCTATGCACCTTTTTAGTATTGATCTCACTATGTAATCACCGTTAAACATTGCAGTATGTTATGTTGGTCGTACATGTATTAATCAATCATCTTTACTCGTATAATCTGTGAAGTGTACACGAACGCATCGTTTTAGGCAGAAAGCCAAAGCAACTACAACGCAGTCTAAAGTCTGCATTCTTTTTTTCATGAAACATCTTGCTCCAAAAATTCGATGCTCTCGTGTACACTATTCAATTTTTTTATAAAAAAATCATGCCATTAATCTATGGAGTTCGTAGAGTTCACAATTAACACTATTTTTGTATATGCAATTCATTGCGTGAATTGCTTAAGACTGAGTGATTGTATTGAAGGGAAACGCAGTGGAACGTAAAGGGGAAATGGAATGGCGATTTATTCTTGTATGCGGGTTACTTTATTGATAGTCTGTTTGAGATTGGTAGGTTTGTTTAGATTAAGAGTGAGTAGCGAACGCTGTCACATAAAGCACAAATAGCATAAGGTCCATATTCGCTCGCATTTGTTTGAAACAAGTTTTTAAAACAAATACGATCCGAGTATATTTAAATTTTGTTTCGTAGAATAGAAATTCACCTTAGTTTGGTGTGAAACTTGGAGAACATCTCGCAATTGACTGCATACGTTTGTTGGGATTAGAGAATGAATTTTCACTTTACGTTTCATTGCGTTTTTGTTACCGATGTTGGTTTGTTATTGTGTTTGGTACGGCGAAATGGATTGTGTACATTAATAAAGTGTTGACTGTAAAATGGAAGACTTTCTCTGCGAATACATTCTTCATCCTAAAAATATATTTTATTTACCTCCTTACATCTCCTTTTAGATAGCTACACATTTATTTTAGGAATTGAAACCCAAAAACACTCAAATTGGTTAGGTTCAAAGATACATAGCATGAGATACAAAGGTTATAACAATAGCTATTATATAAACCGGTGTGTTTTGCTTTAAACAAAAAAACTAATACTTATTTCATACCTACATCTTAGATTTTTTTTATAATAATTCAGTAAGTAAACTCAAAACTTCTAGAAAACTATTAACACTTGATTTTAAGACAGCTCCCAATTATAAAACAATAATATAACACGTGTTGATAAGAAATACACGAATCTATCAACTCACAATGAAAATGAGACCGCGGGCGGAGCAGCGGGAAACAGCTAGTATTTCTATAAAAAATACATCTTAATATATAAAAATCTCGTGTCACAATGTTTGTCCTCAATGGACTCCTAAACCACTTAACCGATTATAATAAAATTCGCACACCATGTGCAGTTCGATCCGACTTGAGAGATAGGATAGTTTAAATCTCAATTATATAAAAAAAAATTGAACCGCGGGCGGAGCAGCGGGAAACAGCTAGTAATATTATAGATAAATAACACCCAGACACAGAACAAATGATCGTGCTCATCACACAAAGATTTGTCCTGGGTGGGAATTGAACCCACGCCCTCCGGCTTAGCGGTCAGGGTCACTAACCACTAGACCAAGAGAACAGTCAAAATAATCTGCACAAATATCATTATTCACAATGTACCATACATTGATACTTGCCATAATAAGCTGCAAAAACTCTGCTTACACACTTACCCTGAATACTGAATTGATAATTAACTTTAACATGCTCTTAAACGTCTATCTGTCGCTACTTCACACCTTAAAGTGACAGAGACAGCATTAGACTTAACGGCGGCTTCAAACTTATTGACGTTTGAGTATTCGGTCATTATCTAATAGAGTCCACTTATTTCGGAATTGATAACTGTGGTTCAACCAAATACATTAACTTTTACCCTAAGGCCCAGTTTTATAATCCCGAGTTAACTCAACCAATGGTTAAATTGCCTATTGGTTTCAAAACGCGTTTTCCCATCAATTGTTAGTCTAGCAAATGGTCAAATAAGTTGGAGAGTTAACTAATTAACCATTTGGTTTTTTTTTCTTTGTTCTACCGAAGTTTGTAACCATTATTTAGCATATTTAACTATTGGTTGCGTTAACTCGGCATCAATGAACTGGGCCTAAAGCCGTCCCAGTAAGAGGTGGCGGGACGATCTGGACGTGTACCGCGAGGGCTGGTTCGAGGTTGCACGGAATAAAGATGTATGGACTGACTTGGGGAGGCCTTTGCCCAGCAGTGGGACAGTAGCTATAGGCTAAGGAAAAAAAAAGGCTAAACGGACTGCTCGAGCAGTTAGTCAGTGATGAACGTATATTGCCAGAATATATCTGACTGATAGTGGTAGGTAATTGGCGTAATGAGTCAATCAGATCAGCTGCTGTTTTCTTTCTTTGCTTAGACCTACTTCACTAGAGATCACAATCTTGTAAATCGCATACACTGAAAGAAATCTGTTTTTTTTAAAAGATGTATTATGTCAGGCCTATACTTGTGTTTCCACAACTCCACAGTCCAACCGAGCACTAGTAGTCATGCGAATCTGTACCATGACCCTTGCTGTGCTGTCAATGACAGTATTTGGTATTAGTCTTTGGATTAAGTATACACACGTACACTACGACATTCGTTGCCCACCAATTTGATTGATTGATACTATATAAATAATTTAATGACTGTTCATAAAAGCCAAATTCGAGTGGCGTACACACTGGTTTTCACGTTTCGCCAGCTCTGAGGTCCCGGGTTCGATCCCCGGACGGGTCAATGTAGAAAAACACTTTTCTACATTGTCTCGGGTCTGGGTGTTTGTGGTACCTTCGTTGTCTCTGATTCCATAACACAAGTGCACTAGCTACTTACTTTGGAATCGAAGCAATGTATGTGATGTTATTCACATTTATTTATTATTTATTTATACATATATAAATCAGCGATGAGAGCAAGAATATTCGAATATGGAGACGAGGTAAAAATAAAAAGCGATTAAACATTGAGTTTACGTTTATTTAAAATTACATTTTGGCTACAATCCTTCTAAAGTCTAAATAAATTCTACATTAAATTCTACATGGATGGACATCAATATAATGAATAAAAACCTAATTTGCTCTAGTTCAGAGTATCGATGTGTGAGTTCCATGATTTTAAAGTCAATAGGATGTTTTCTTTGTAGGAAAGAGAAAATAAAATCCGAATGTTTAGCTTCACAACATTGATTACACCTTGATGGTGTAATGTGAAAAAGAAATAATACACCCATAATAATATATTTTAAACAAATTTGAAAAACAATGATTATTAAAATACAATTTTCAGCTCCCAAGACAAATATTTACCATTAACCCAAGAGTCTGTCATACTTTTGAGTGATTTGAACAAGACAACAATTTAAAAAAAATCACTCATATGGGGGCTGCTTGAAAATGATTATGACAACTACATATAATACTATTCGTAGATTTGGCGATAACTACCACTAAATTTAGGTAAAACTTCCAAAATTGTACTACACGAGTTACGAAACAACAATAGTTGAACTCATATGTACCTACTTGTTCTTTGAGAATGCTAGGCGTACGCACAACCACTCGTTTTAATGAAATAGCAAATTAATACATTAATATCCCAGTCTTTAATATCGATAGTGATCGATTTATTATTGGCAATCAACTAATTGCTAATCCCACAGAAAACTGAGGGAGTCTCTGGCGAAAACTTAGATAAAATAAAGGTATATTTGTGCGTTACTGTCTAATGAACTAATCAGTATTATTGAATATAATATCAAGAACTTAGTTGCAAAGGACGGTGTCGACGCAAAAAATATAAACAATAAACATAACAATAATAATATCAATGAATACAGTAGGAAGGGTTTAGCTGATAAACGCAGTACAGTAGCTAATCCAAGTTCCAATATTATGTACAACGGTTTACAATGACACACAAGAATAATAATAATATTTTGGGCTGAGTAGGTGACGGTTAATTTGTACGTCAATTAGTCCACTGGTTAGCGTTTACCGCACCTAATTAACTTTTCATTGCTGTGGGCAAGGCAGTGCGGTTGCCCTGCTATGGACCAAGGTAATGAATTCAATGTAGCAGACAAAATATCCGTCATCGCCTCAGCGACTAAATGAGCTTCACAATTCTATATCCACCATTTTAATACTAAACTAGCTACAATACCCATGTCACCGCATATGGTCGAAACCATTACATATCACTCGAGTACACAATAAGAAAATCTTGAATTCAACATAATACTAGAATGGTAACATTTATCCGAAAATCTAACAGTCAGTACACAGAACATTAATATCAATAGTCTTATAATCTCAATTGGCTACAAGACAAATAGTAATAAGGAATGTTAAACTACACACAATCAGGTAACTGTATCATTGGATCATCGGTTTTCTGTGCCTTCAACAGCGACGTATAAAAGGCGAGTATAAGGACCTCTTCAATTAACTCAATTGTCGTACCTCGATGTATCGGAGAAAATTCTCAAGTGTGCCTTCCACCATAACTGAGTTCTTAGGACCCACTCCTTCAATATTGTCTAACATCAGGTAGAACAATGTCAATAGAAACCTCTTCTAGTGTATTTCATTGCATTATATGGTAGCTAACTCCATTTCGTAGGTGCCGCTTGAAGTAGTGGAACTGAGCCGACCACACACACAGTAAAGGACCATGTTTCGGAACACGTAGCGTAGGACGTCCTGCGGCTCGATGAACCAACGATTCGTAGAAGGTGGCTGGCAGTGGATGAATGAGGGCCCATGAAGACAGGGGTGGCTGGCGCTCATTGGTGAAGACCTAAGTTCAATAGTGGACGGCGATACGATGATGAGCCCAATGTTATTTTAATATGAAGGAAGTAAGTATAAAACATTTTCTGACTGAGCTGCCATAGCATAAAATAAACCACACCTGAAGATAATTTTCCATAGTTCTTGTAGGAGTTGGAAAATATTAGAACAGTCAATCCTATTTATAACTTATGGAATGCAAGAGTTTAAGAATTATTTTAAGTTCTAAAATCATTCCATTCTTGGCACAACAAGCGCTTTGAAAGGCGCTGCTGACGGCGTCGCTCCGTCCACATGATCCAACGACGGTAATGGCTCCCCAGGGGCTTGGAGAAAGTTGAACCTCTGCAGCATTGTAGTCGTGAAAACGAAGATGTTGCATTTAGCCAAGACATCTCCCATACAGCGGTGCTTGGCCAAGCCGAAGGGGAAGTAATGATCTGGTAAGCTGATCTTGCCATCGTTTAGGAACCTTTCTGGTTTGAAGGCGTAGGGGTCCGGGAAGAGGCTGTCGTCCATCAAGATGTTTGTGAAGTTGCTCAGCACCATCGTATCCTGAGAAAAGAAGATAAATGTTAGCGTGACGTAACAGAGATTTCCGACAGGCTAAACACTATTAAAAACCTACCTATCAATTTCAGTTTTTTGTACCTACCCTACCTACCTACCTACCTGACGCAAACGGTGACATTAGAAATTAAATCAGTTTATTTCTCTGATATTTCTCTTATATAATCATAAAGCAAAAAATGCACATATTATGTTCTTCTCATCAATTAATAAAAAAAAACTCGTACATTGAGAACCATTCACATAATATATAAAATTATCCTCTTTTAATGTAAGTAAGTAATGATATTTTTGTGTTATACCTCAGGGATGTAGTATCCAGCCAGCGTGGTGTCCCGCAGGGCGCGGTGTGGGACCCCGAAAGTGCGTCCCATGAAGTGTCGCACGCACTCGTGAACTATCGCCTCGTTGTATGGCATGCTGAAACAATTAAATATATTTTTACTGAAAATATAACTTGGTTTTTTTATCCTTTAAGTTTTTTTTTTCATTCTTTTATAAGTAATTTATTTTTTCTCATTGCTAAAGAAAGGTGTAACTACACCTTAGGTATTAACTCCCGTCTTAAATGAGTAACTTCATGAGGCACGAATAGATACATAATTCATTACTAACATTTTACTGTACAACATTTTCCTTATTTCCTACCTGTTCTTACAATGACTACTATCTTAAAACCAACTTTATCGTTTAACCTACATATGAAACTAAATTGTTGTTTGGCCTTGTAGCCGGTGGAAACAACCCTAATCTCAAATCTGTCGAGCCTCTGACGTAATTCAAGATGACGTCACAACTCCACGAAAAGTAGGTAACGGGAGCGACGCCAAGGGTGCGCCGCGCCGGGCAGATCAAGGTTGGGGTAGATATTATAATATTCTCCAGCTGATCCCGCCATGCGCAAAACACAGGCGTGGCCGAATAATAAACAAACGGGACTACTAGCGACATCTAGTAGACAAGATGTGTATCTACTAGCCTACGAGTTGGTAATTAGTGGGACCGGCCAAATAGTTTGTAGGTAAAATCACAGATGGCGTTTTAAGCATAATTTAAAATTTATAGGTTGCAGATTGCAGATGAAAGAAAATAGTTCTCAACTTGACATGTTGTTATGACTACATTTACAAAACATACTATTAAACTTCCGGAAATAATGTAACTAAGTCAGATATTATGATTATATTATAATTATTTTGTTTATAACACTTGACTAAAATATTTAAAAGGACGTATTTTGAAGCGACAGCCTGGCCGAATATGTTTGTAATCGTACAATGTGTTACATTATTACAAGTAGCGACGTTTTCAGATTCTAATGGCAATAACTAAACTAAAAATGTTAAACTAAAAGAAAAACGTTAAAATATATTCAATTATTATTAACATGAGTTCCACGTGATGACCACACTTTGCAAACATATAACTTAAAAACCAAGGTAAAATCGATCAAAATTGTTTGAGATGAACAAAAATCTGTATTCTACGTTATTTAGCTAGAATCAGGCTAGAATAGGTAACAGCAAGCCTATGGACCGTTTGGTATTTTAAAACAAAGAACCTCATTTTGGGCTTCGCTTGCAAAAACTGTAATATGACATGAACTAGTATGAAGACATAACATTGTTGAAAGAAGTATTTTTCTGTTAGTATTGATAATTCAATAAAGAAGCCACAGAGCCCGAATATTTTTGAAAAATCATGAAAAAAAACTATAATTTTACCATTTTTGTTACAGCGACCTCTAGTAGAGAAATTCAGTATGAAATCAGGGAATGACAACCATAACTTCTAGTTTGTAACTCTTAGATTACAATTAGTTGATACATAAATTCATAGATGTCACTGTCCTCAATTTTAATACAAGCTTAACTTTATTCCACTTCGAGACTCGATATTCACTATTTCGTGAAGGCACAGAGTACTTTTTTATCTGTCGTGAGGGTTCCGAGAGGTTGTAACAGTTGGTTTCAAACACATGAATATATTTCATTACTTTTACTCAAACCATTTTGATCGTTTTCATAGCTGGTTTTTTTCTTCTTTCTGATAAGTACAATACCACACATATTTTGAAACATGTGAATGTTTAACAGAACCAAAACCATCAAACATTCACAGGTTTGATTGTATTTATTAGCGGGAGATAGACTGCTGCGAAAATGTTGGGCTTTCTTATTAGAGAGTGCCGAATGCGAGTTTAATTCACCTACGTTTAACGCTTTCGACACGTTATAATGTTCGGCGCTCCGATTGGTCCCGCTCCAAGCTCATATCCAATCAGAGAACCAAACGCAATATTCCAGTAAACGCCTCGATCGAGTTAAATGTTTCTATTATTCGCTAAAGGAAGATGTTCAAACGATTGAAACGATGATTTCATTTACCATTACATATTTTAACCGAATTATTTATTTTTACTTTCAAAACTGACACAATGTCTATAAACCGACCGAAACGAACCGAGCAAAAACGAAATAATAATAATCAATAATCATGTTTTTCATGTGAGGCCCCGTTCATATTTAGGTATTTTATTTTGTTTTTAGTTTTATAAAGCGGTAAAAGAAATTCATCATCTGTGCAACCCGGTTAAAAACTGTTTATTTACAATGTTTGTCATAGCGACATCTTGTAAACAACTCCTAGTACTACTAAGGAAATCACTAGCGTGACACACAAGTATTATGGTTTATCTATAAAATCATAGATGTCACTGAGCTTAATTTTAAAATTTAATCTTTTCTTTTGACTAACATTAATTTATAAAAATAGTATAAGCTACTCACTTGGGTCGATCATCGAGACTGGGCACGCGGTCCCTCCCGACGACTCTATCGATCTCCTTCTGAGCCCTCTTTTGGACCTCCTGCTCTCTAACCAGATAGCTGAAGCAAAAGCTCATGCTCTTGCTGGTGGTCTCCGTACCCGCCATGAACATGTCCATACACGTCGCCACCAACTGACCCTCAGAGTAAGTGTCCACCTCTCCTTTCTCTAACAAAACCCTTATATAAACATCCATGAAATCTCGATCTTCCTTGCAAGGATCGAACCTTTCCTTATGCGTCGCGAGCTCCTCTCTAAGGAACTTCCAAATTCTCTTATGTGTTCGAATAAAGTCTTTGTACCCTGATAGAGTGGGAGCAAGTATGCAGAGGATGGGGAAATGGCTGAAAAGGGCCCCGACCATGTCGACAGCTGCGAACAGATCGAATAGAAGATTCTGTAGCACTTTCATTTGGGGATCCGATGGTTTGTATCTTATGCCGGCCATCATAGTCCAGAGCGTGTTTAGGATGTAGACGTTGAAGAAGTTATGCATCTGTATGACAGCTGACTTGCCGTCGTTATTGTTAATAATCTCTAGTACGTCATCAACCATGTGTCCGGCTTCTGAACGGGCTATCTCCTCCATCCCTCGTCGTCCAAAGCCAAACTCTTTAAGATGTCTTATGAGGAACCGCCTCTGTTCCTTCCAAAGTTCTCCATCAGTTAACAGGAGGCCTCTCCTCTCTCCCCAAGTTCTTGTTTGGTAGAAGATCCCTTTCGGTCTACCGTCAATGTCTTCATTAAACAGCATCTCCTTATTAGCGTCTAGACTGTTAACCATCACGATTTTGTCTTTTCCTATCTTAAGTCCGAGTACGGAACCATCTTTGGTGTACATCATAGAGAGTTCTTTTACAGTTTTGTACAGATATCCGGTCTTTTCTCTGAGTTTGAAGACTTCGGCGGCGCAACCAAGGATGGGCATCCATTTTGGGCCTGGCGGGAATTTCTTTGGCTTGACAGTATCAAAGTAGAGGTACAAGCAGACCGCTAGCAGTATCGCTAGCGCAGCCAACCACATCTGTAAAGATGGAGAGAGCGTTCAATATTATTGGTAAAATAAGGGAAAAAAACAATAAAACCGTAATCTTAACGCATCCAAGTAAAACGTGTTTCGCTTTGCGTAAAACAATTGAAGAGCGTTCGCATAGTTAATCGCTGAGCATAGGTAATAAAATAATGGTAGGTAACAAATAAAAAAATGCATATTATTGCAATTTCAGTCATTTCGAAATAGCCTGAGAGCGATAATGTTGCAAATCATACGATCACACAAGGAATGTAAGTAAGTTCAAATAAATTAATTATGTACATATTTAATTGGACTATAAATTTTAATGTAATAATCTTTGCAAAGAAAGGTACCTCACTACCGAGACTAGATAATCAGTAGGTATTATGTTTTTCTTTTCGTTTGATGTCTTTATGCGAGTTCGCCATGCAATATTAACAAAAATGTGCATAGCAAGAAAATAGTCTAAAACAAGTTCCATCAATTCGGGTGTAACAGTTTTTGAGATTAGCTCAAAGAAGCAAATAGGTACTATAGCTACAGAATAATGCATGTTTTTCTAGACAGTTCCGATAGTAATCCGTAAAGTTATACAATGTAAGTCATATTACTCAAGTCGTATTCGCTTATAGGTATGCAGCGTTCTCTTAGATGCAACTTAAATTACTCAAATTGCGCCAGCCAGACGAAGTGTCATGTACTGAAGGGTTTGTTTGTTTGGTTAAACGCTCTAATCTCACTTATCTCAGGAACTACTGAAAGGAATTAAAAAAATCTTAATGATGTAAGTAATTATGACGCAATCGTTCCCTTTAAAATTTCTAAAAAAAGGCCACAATAATGTAAGTATAATAGAAATTAGTTCATACTACTTATAGGTATTTAGTACTTTGTAGTGGTAATAAAATTTGTTCAAAAACAGCATTATTTTGGAAGATCTTTTCATAAACATGATATTGATTATTGATCTTTATCCAAAAAAATGCGTTATTCACGACACGTAATAAAATTTGAAAGATTTTGCCTTCATTGACTTAATTTAATTTTTAACCGACCGGCGTTGGGTTCCTTGTGGGTTGCAAGGTTGCTTCTGTAGGAAGCAGCTTCAATTCGAGAGGAATCTAAGATTCCTCTATATTCTACCTGTTTTAGAATTGAGTAAATTTCGCAATATTTAAACAGGAACGAATTGAATATCCGTGAAGAGTATAGTGTTATAGGTTAAGCCACGCGTGCAAGCCGGCCAGCCGTGACTGTTACGTGAAAAGTGAGGTAACGCTGATATATTATGGAGGTGGTGGTATTATGGTACTGGTCTATAAGCAACATGTGCCGGTAATTTAATAGGCTATAATGTGAGTAAGAAGTGTTATTCCCACGCATTAGAGGGTAGGTGTCCCTATTTCGCGTGAGGATAGTCAAATTCGAATCATATACCTACACAAAGAAAACAACGTTTTAGGTAGGTATATCACATACTAACACACTAGGTAATGCTCCTCTATTGACAGCTTTTAAAATTCATGTGTCATGGTGGCCTAGCGGTTCAATGAACGGATTCGCATGCACATGGTTGCAGGTTCGAACCCAGGCAAGTAACTATGTACTTTCTTTAATTATTCTAAGACACTATTGACAAACGGTGAAGGAAAACATCGTGAGGAAACCTGGATTACAAAAATTGGAATCTGAAATCGCCAACCCGCAATGAGCAAGCGTGGTGATCAATGCTCATTCCTTCTCTATATGGGAAGAGGCCTGTGCCCAGCAGTGGGACGTTTATAGGCCAGTATTATTATTATGAACGTCTGAAGGATAATTTAATTAACATGACTCATTTCATTATTTGCATCATTTTTGGTAAAAAAGTATAAACCTTTTTTGTCAACACAATGACTAGGTGTTGGTAAAGGAAGAAAATATTCAAATAAGAATGAAACCCAACTATCGTTCTACCAAGTTTCATCAAAATCGGTTCAGTCGTTTCGAAGATTAGCAATATTATATGCACGGGAACTATTTTTTTCTTATTAAATATTCGTTTTAATGTTATATGTATGCTAGGGCAATTTTATATACCTTCATTCATGAAATGCATATCATGTTAAGAACGGTATGAAAATTTGAATTTGATGTTCCTAGATTATTTACATAATATTAGTAGGTAATTTTGTAAAACAGCGCCATCTTGTATCAACTATGTGAAGTTGTTTGACACGAACTCTGTGTCGCTGGGTCACAGTTCATTCAACAAAAGAAAAAACATTCAGTCTCTTCATCGATAAAATTTTGTTTTTTTTTTGTTAAAATGTTTATGGGTCTATAATTTAATTTTGTAAGCAGATTCATCCATACATAGGCCTGTACCATAATAATATGCCACTGAAATAATGAAGGATATAATAATATAAGTAGCCGTTAAAATTCATTGTGTGACTAACGCCAAACTTATAAAGTAAGTTGTAATCAGAGTAGGTAGGTAATCACAGAAATTATGAAAGTAGTTACCTATAGCGGCTATAGCCTACTACAAGAAACTTGTAAATTTAGATTAAATAATATAATAGTAGATACTTTAGTTACAAATAAGACCAAACTTACTAAAATCTTTCTAAAGGCTAAAACGGAATAAACCAAAAACTTTACGACGCAATTTTTCTGAGTAGTTATTAGTTGTTCTTTCTTTTTTGTGCTTAAATATTAGTATATATTGTTAAGTTTGTAAACACTTTTATTTGAAGATTATTAAACAAGGTAACCATTAAGCTATATTATAATTAAATTATAATTATAATAAAGGTATACTGGCAATGGTTTTTTTAATTTCCAAACAGTGCCATCTTTCGCCGACCTTATGAACTTTGAACTCCGTGACACAGGTCACGAACCTTTCTGCTGAAGTTTTAAATAGTTGATGCTAAAATGACAACAGATGGCGCTGTAGCTCATTTTGAAAGAAGTTTTATTTTTCGTGCTAGAGGGCGCTGTATGCAATAATTATAGTACCCTAACTTTCCAACCTTACAAAGGAGTTTTAAAATTAAGTTTCTCGTATTCATGTCGCAGTCATCACACAGATTTTTATTCGTATAAAAGAAATCTTTGATTGCATACCATTGTTTTAAAGAGATTAATAACATTCTGGCGACAATATAAAGCTTAGGTAGGTACAGTCAGCAGCAAAAGTAGACTATGAATAATAATTGAGTTCATAACTTTTGGAGTCAAAACTGATCACGAATATAATGGCAACTGTTCTAGTAGTTAATGTTTGGTATATTTTACAATCACATACTTTTGAATCACTACGACACTACACAGTTCTAACGCGAGCACCGTTCATAAGTCTAGTAAATAAATAAATAAATACAAATTTATAAATAAGAATAAAAATTTTAATGTAATAAATACGACTCATACAATCTTCCAATATTGTAATTTTTTGTACGTTTTACAGAATAACGAGATTGAAAATTTGTGACTGCTCGGATAGCCGAGTGGTGTACGTAACCACACAAATTAAGTACCACTGTGCTCGTCGTGCTGCGGGTTCGATTCCCGCAGGCATTTGCGTGATCCACAGATACTTGTTCCAAGTCTGGGTGTTCTTTGTGCATGTGATTTGAATGTTTGTGAAAGCCCCGCGACACAAGGATTAAATTCCTTAGCGCACACGTCGTTTTAATAAAAAAAAACTCAACTCAACAGTCTTAACTGATAAATAAATGAGAAGAATACTGTTTTTATATAAAATTAAGTGCACGCGACGGATCGAGAGGTACCTCGACAATCGACAAATCCCCACGTCGCGCCCTCGGCGTGGGTTGAAAACAAGCTTTTCAACCCGAAAAAAAAAGAAAAAGTTAGGTATCCCTTTCCAAACCTATCTCTGTTCACACCCGGCGTCCATATTACCTAATTTGTTAATACCTACCTCCGTAGTTTTCACACATCGACCTAAGTCGAGGGTACCTCTACCTAGGCCATAGGCCAACTGGATATCTGTTATACCACAACCGTCTAACTACATTCCTCGGCTTTTATTACATAACGAGTGCTTAGGTCAGAGAAAATCACACTAGATCTAGACGTGCACATAGGTACAACCAAAGTTTTAAAAGGTGCGCCGAATAAGCCACGATCCAATGAGTGTCCCACACAGAGTGTCTGATGTGAGTATAAGTGTCAAAAGTGTCTGATTGCAGAACATTATTGCTGAACACGTAGGTATAAAGACTAGGTATTTTAGACAAAGAAATAGTCGTGATCCAAACAAGTCCAAAGATGTCCGATATTTGGTGTAACAGCGGTTTTGAAGCGGCGGTAGCCTAATGGCTAGGGCGTCGGACTTGCGATCATGTGGTTGCGGGTTCGAATCCCACCCATTACGCTACCGACGTGAACTCACTCGTAAGACAAGCATCTTAGCTTAGCACGAGGGGTTAACGAGATTACTGGTAATGTGCGACCCACATTGCTAGTAATCTTAATAAAAAAAAAAACACGTTTTTTTAACACTTTTGTTTCTTTTATTCGCTTGCATGTATCTCAATTTCAAATTAAATGCAAATACTACTGACGCAGAGAAAATTAACAATTAAGAAATAATTCAAAATAAATTAACTATTTACAACTTTACAGAAAATAAAGCTAATTTGATAAAGTATCTATAAGCAAAATGGTTTTATTATCATAGACTTCTTCTGACTTCTGCCTGCCTAGCCTTTTCCCAAGCTATGTTGGGGTCGGCTTCCAGTCTTACCAGATTTAGCTGAATACCGTATTTTACATGGAGCGACTGTCTATCTGACCTCCACAACCTATTGCTAGGTAATCTGTATTCCATAGTAAGACTGGTTGTCAGAATTGTAATGACTTAACGACTATCAAAGATCACTGTATGGCAGTCGGGACCAACGGCTTAACGTGCTTTCCGAGGCACGGAGAGATCTCGATATGTTTACAAATGGTCACCCATCCACGCACCAACCGCGGCGAGCGCGGCTTAACCTTTATTTTCGGTCAAACCGTACGGCTTACACTTAGCCACGAGCCCCTCTTTATTATCATAGACATGGATACAAATAAAGATGGCGCGTAACGGAGAAATGTGAGTTAGAAATTAGTAACTCAGTGGTCGCGTGGCGTACACACCGGTTTTCAAGGTGTCGCCAGCTCTGAGGTCCCGGGTTTGATCCCCTGACGGGTCAATGTAGAAAAACACTTTTCTACATTGTCTCGGGTCTGGGTGTTTGTGGTACCTTCGTTGTCTTTGATTCACAAGTGCTTTAGCTACTTACTTTGATTCAGAGCAATGTATGTGATGTTGTCCACATATCAAAATAAACATGGCGCGTAACAGAAAAAAGTTGCAATTTTAATTTCTCCCACACGTCGATAAAGAAGGTTTCACTTCAAAAATTATACCTATCTATGAATACAATTTTTTAAATTTTTCGTCACCAAATGTATGACCTGACTGCAGCGTAACATTAAGCGAGTGCAGCAGTTGCATTTAAAAGATTAGTAATATCTTAATCTTAATCTTAAGTCTTAATCTCTTGTAATGCGGTGAAATGTAATTTATAGTGTCGAAAAAAATTTACTATGTAAAAAAAATATTTTGTCCTTTCAAGTATGGGTAATACCATGAAGCAAATACAAAGGGTAATACCTACACAGTATTATACATGTACAGTATCACATAGTAAGACTGGTTGTCAGAATAGTAATGACGTCACGGCTAACAATCAACGTATGGCAGTCGCAAACAACGACTGTGCTTTCTAAGGACTGATTTTTTTTATTTTTATTTTATGGCAATCTGCTATTAATAAGCAATTTCTGCCTGTCTCGCGTAGTGGGGCTGATTTTTCCATCGTCAGATAGCTTTATTCGATGAATAATTTTGAAATTTTGAGTTGTTTTAATACAAAAACTGTCAAACGTCAATTTTATCTGTCAAATAAAAGTTATCTGACGATTGAGAAATCAACCCATAAGGATGGGATTGAAATTGGTACTATTGGTAGATGACCACAATAAAATATGTTATAATCGCAATGGCAGTTAAATAAATAAGCTTTGGCAATCCACAATACCTTTAAAATCATGTATTTTCAATGACACGTTACACACAAAATATTTCAACCTGTCTGTCACTTCAAAAATTAAAAGAATGATTGAAATATAACAAAAACATCCTGCCCGCCGGTGGCCTATTTTTTGTAGGTGAAAAAAATATAAAAAAAATAAAAAAATCGGTCAGAAATCGTATCAGAATACGAATCGGCCAACATCGGTCCTACGAAAAGACAGAAGGGGCAAGCAAAAACAATTTAAAAAAAAATACCACTATTAAATAAAATCATATAGGCATATAGGTCGATTCTAACTTAATGGCTGCTGTGAAATTAGTAACACACTGCGCAGTGCCTCGCCCCGCACCCCGCTGTTGCAAGAATTAGTTACTGCGCAGCGACTCACCTCATGTTCACAGCCGCCGTTAAGTTTGAATCGACCAATACAATTTTATTAACAACACAGTTAATTTCACACACACACACACACACAATTATAACACCATATTTAAAACGCCGGTAAAAAAAAACAAATGAAATCATAAGGATATATTTGTCGAAGATATCATGTTACATACACATACACAAATACACTCAAAAATGTTTTTTGCGTAGCATAGTCATAAACAAACGAATTAATAACCACCACCGTTTTTAGGCCTGACTTTTCAATTGTGTCCAGATAACTTTATTCGAGCAATTATTTTGAAATTTTGATAGTTGTTTCATAAAAAAAAAACTGTCAAAAGTCCTCGAATAGTTACTTTCGAAAGTTACCTTCGAAAAACCAGTTCTTAATTTAGTTAAAAATTGGTTGCCTGTAAAGTCGGTATACGGGCGAAAGTTTTACGTGACAACGACTTTGAGTGGTAAAATAATTTTAATGTAAATATTCATTCGTATAGTAGGAAGAAGGATGAAATAATAGTAACAATTTAAAACATTAATTTATACAAAGAATCTCGCACTGAATTTCATATTAACAAAATTTTATTTTTACCTATACACATACATACGTATTTATATACAAACATTCGGCGGGCCTCTCTCTCGTTCGGTGACTCATCGTAACGTTACCGAGCGTTACACTTTTTCATAAGTGACTCCCAGCCGCAACCTAATTTAAGACGTTGTCACGTCAAAAACTCGCGTCGTAAGTAAAAGAGCTAGTTTTTAAGCAATATATTATTTTCCTATAGTTTGAAGATAATTAACGATAGTCAAGACTTGACAAAGAAGTAACATAACATAGGACTTGTAGTATTTACCGTTTAATTTCAATAGCACCAAAGAGGGCAAAATTCGTTTTAAAATCACAGTGCAATGAGTATGTTAGCTCGATTAAAATGACTAGATATTTACCTTGCACTGCGGCTCTTGTGCTGGGGGGCTAGCTTTCACTAACCACTGCCCCGGACCCGTTCGAGTATAAGCGCACCCCGCCAACTGCACTACATAGGACGCATTTACACCGAAACGAGCATTACCTACATTTATATCATGAACTTTAGACGTAGAACGTTTGCGCGAATGACAGACATTGATGTCGTCCCGTCCCTGCAAAGGCGTTGAAACTTCGGGAACTAAAATAAAAATAAACCGCGACAGAATCCGTTTGAAAATTAGTTTATTTCTTTACTAGCAGCTTGTTAATAGCGTTCTTGTGGACATACTTAAGGGTATGAAAAGTGTTCCATGTGATAATCGAGATTTCAAAATATCTCTGTCGTATTTCGTCCAAATCCGTTCTTGTGTGGTGAAAAGGGTAATTTAGTCTTACTTACTATCTCATGGACTGACTGATTTTAACTAAAGTATTGTGAAAGGCGATTACTAATTTTGTCCTACTGATGGACATTTCTTCTTCTTCTTCCTGCCCTTATCCCATTCATATGGGGTCGGCGCAATGTGTATTTTCCTTCCATTCCTCTCTATGGATGGACATTTATCCTAATTTATATAACTAACCTAAGGGCTACAAATACCGTGACAAAAAAGGAAGGCTTTTGCCAAGCAGTGGGACAGTCCAAGCTGAAGTCTATAATAATAATAATTTTCGGTTAAAAAATAATGTTTATGAAATAAAATAAAATCTTTGAAAACTTCCAAGACACAGTTTCTATTGAATTACAATAACAATATCGCAATGGAACTGTGATTGAAAGTCTTTAACAAAAACTTTCTTTACGTTGAACTCGAAGCATTCGTTTGACTTTTGTTCGACTCCTGTAACTAGATCGAGCCGATCATTTGCACGATTTCTTCGAAGAAGTAATAATTTATATGAAGAAATGTTTCTTAGACGGTCTTTGACTATAGTATTTTAGTTTGTTCATTCACAAGAATTCACTAAGCAATTAGTAGTTGAAAGGTTTATGAAATGTAATTATTGGAAGAAATGTAACCAGAAAGAAATGAAGAATATTTTATTTGGAACCTCGCACAGGTAAACACGTCTTTCTTTCCCCTTTTTATATAAGTGTTCTTTCATACTTTACGCCAATAAGTGTTTCAAACATACCTACAAAGTGTTTTGTGATATGCAAATGCTATAAGTACTTACTCCTTCTAGCTTTTGCCTGCGTGGTTATCCGTTATCCGGGATCCAAGCTGACTGAAATGATTCTGATGGAATGGAACCCATAGACCAAGCGGGGCAGCAAGACGGACAGATTTACTTCCGTATTTATAATATTAGTATAGATTACATAATCATGACTTCGGCACTACAGTGCGTCGGTAGGAACAAATCGTAGACAAAGTAAAATTGAACAGCATTTTTCTAAAGTAAAACTTCTTTACGCTCGCGTGACTTGGGGAGTAAACTGGTGGATGCATGACAAATGCGTTACGAAAAGTGTGATTGGGTGAGGCGAACGGAAGTTGAGAGGGAGATATAAGTGACTGAAGATAGAAAGAGAGAGAGTTACGTTCCGTATATTGCTGTTTTGTATACATTTTCTTTCTCTCTTTCTCTCATAGCTTTTTGTATGTGTAAGACACAGTGCAGGTCTATGAGCTAAAGAAGTTTTACTTCAGTCGTATGGTTTTTTTAATATACAACATCTAAACATTAGCTTTACGGAACGAAAACGAAACCAATAACACCGACTTGAAACTTCCTGGTTATACGCTCACCGAGCGCACGCGAGCGCTCGTAACACTGTTACGTGCGCTGTTACGTTTGTTACGCTTCGGTGTGATTGCGTCCACGATACGAGTTCTTGTCAAACATTGCATTTAGCTAAGTATCCGTATCTTCTGCAGATGATGTAACTCTGACAGAAAATGTTCTACGTTGAGTAAATAATGTTGGTAAAAGTATTTCAGATATTTTTAATGGAAGCAACTAAAACGTTTCTGATTGTATGTCGTACCTACCTTCTGACAATATTTCTCTAAAGAAGGAAAGGCATTACACTGGCCTGTAGTTTTAGTGGTCCGTAGATCGTGGGTTCAATACCCACCAAAGATAAATCTTCGTGTGATGAGCATGGTAATTTGTTTGGGTTTAATTATTTATCTACATAAATTGTGTTGATTCCAAACGCAAACTAGACCAAATTTAACCATTACTTTGACCTTTGACGGGCCTGTTGGTCTAGTGGTTAGTGACCCTGCCAGCTAAGCCGGAGGTCGTGGGTTCGATTCCCACCCAGGACAAATCTTTGTGTGATGAGCACGATCATAGTGAAAAAAAAACCTGATGGACTAAAATAAGTTAAGTGTGTGTTTAACAGAATCGGGGACAATATGTATTTAGAAATATACAGAATGAAAAAATATACAAAGAAAACCTACATTAGGTATTAGATACATACATTTCCTACATCTCCACTTTCCATAGATAAGTATAACAATACAAAAATATCATTATGAATGCGAATTTTGGCTAAATTAGAATTAATAAGTACCATTTGGAAATAATGGAACGCAAATATTGTTATCCGGTACCATCCGAAGCAAACATAGTTTACGGAGTTATCTGTGTTAGATCCGATAGAGCCGGATATCCTGTGTTTCAGCCGGTTCAAGGATATTGGGTTTTCAGAGCTCCCGGGTAACCAGGTTTCTTGTAGCGTAACACAAAGAGAACTAGACTTTCTTTCAAAGGATAAAATTTGCATTATCTCAAATCCAATTTTTTTAAGGACATAGGCGTCTACTGCGAGTTTTAGATATAATAATACCGGCGTGTAAACGACCCACTGCTGGGCACAGGCCTATTCCCATATAGAGAAGGAATGAGCATTGATCACCACGCTTGCTCATTGCGGGTTGTCGATTTCAAATTCCTTACGATGTTTACTTCACCGTTTGTCAATGATGTCTTAGAATGTATAACAAAGTACATAATTTGAAAAGTCACATTGGTACTTGCCTGGGTTGGAATCTGCAACCATGTGCTTGCGAATCCGGTCATTGAACCACTGGTACACCACGATACAATCACGAGTTTTAGATACCTGCATTATATTTCTTTGGTTTATGAGATTCTGCAATTTACTGAGATATGTTGGGGTCGGCTTCCAGTCTTACTGACTGATTCAGCTGAATATTACACGGAGCAGGTAACAGATAATATAAAAGACATTCACAGTCATATTATCCCACAAAACATATTTGACGGACCTGTTGGTCTAGTGGTTAGTGACCCTGACTGCTAAGCGGAGGTCGTGGGTTCGATTCCCACCCAGGACAAATGTTTGTGTGATGAGCACGATCATTTGTTCTGTGTCTGGGTGTTATTTATCTATAATATCTATGTATTTAGAAATATATAAGTATGTTTATCAGTTGTCTGGTTGCCATAGTACCTACAGACTCTGCCTAGTTTGGGGTCACATGGCCGTGTGTTAGCTGTCCTAAGATATTTATTTATTTATATAGCCAAAATTTGACCGTGAATGTTCCTCCATTTGACTTCAATTGTGAGCCACGCTAAATGGCGTTATCGTGAATGCCTTACAAATATTTCACCTCAAAATCAAACAAATACCTACTTAGAATTTTCTTGGCCATTTTCTTTACCATTACTATGACGTAATTAATGTATTTATTTACCATCCAAGCGAATATAATTGTACCAATTGTTATGGGAAATAAGATTTCATGGTGACCGCTTGACCCCATTCAAGTCCCATAAACTGTTATCAATGAAAAATTAGGTCATTGATAAGATATAAACCAGTGTAATATGAACTATCCGCTGTAATAAATTGTATTTGAATGGGTATCAATGTTTAATGGACATCAAGCCTTTAAGACCAGAATAAAATGAGCTATCAATTCGTGTTATGTTTATATAACGTGAGCGAACTTCAAGTGGTTTTAGATAATGCACTTTGTAGGTAGGTACGTCTTATTAGTTGTGATAGGTTAGTTTTCAGTGTCCAATTGACATTAATTAAATACAGCACAACAATTATTCAATGTATTAGCCCGTTCTACCTTTTCTCCGATTTCCACATCCGTTTAAAAAATAAACACATTACACGACTAGGTATAGGTACCCGAAATACCTAATCATAAATAATTTCAGTCATAAAAAAAGTCAGTACGATTCTGACAAACAGTCTTA
The DNA here is from genome assembly GCA_950381575.1 of Plusia festucae. NCBI lineage: Eukaryota > Metazoa > Arthropoda > Insecta > Lepidoptera > Noctuidae > Plusia > Plusia festucae. The sequence goes on along the minus strand of OX494430.1, from coordinate 2,140,847 downwards.
CTATGGGATATTGTACAGTCGCCATCAGATATATTGTAACAGACAAGGTGACCAAATACTTCTGAACAATTTAAAATGTCAATAAGATCCATTCGCTACAAGTTACCATTATATCTGAACATTTATTACCTCGTTAATATCTGAGCAGATGCTTGTCCATAATTTCTATACAAACTACAAACCAAAAATATCTGAACACCAACAACGTCAAGTGCGCAGCAAACGCTGAGCTCACCTAGTTCGTTATTGCGTGATATAAAGGAGGAATCAAAAACGATTTCGATCATTTGTTTAAGATGCAACTGATTGTAAATGTCAAACTATTGATAGACAATATTTCCTCAACTGCTCAGATTTCTAAGACTACCCCATGTGCATAGAATACACAATGTAGAAAAACACATGTACCTACATTGTCTCGGGTCTGGGTGTTTGTGGTACCTTCGTTGTCTGTGAGTCCATAACACAAGTGCTTTAGCTACTTACTTTGGATTCGGAGCAATGTGATATGGACCAAATAAAAAAAAATATTTATTTTATTAATTTTTGCTGGTTCTGTGTTTGTGTGCCTTACTGTTGTTTGCCTTGCTTGGCTCTCAAGTTTCAAAATGTCTTGCAAAACAGTTTTTAATCTTACTTAACTATTAAGAGATCAACTACAAATAATTATTTTTTCAAATCGTACTGTTAGTTCAAGTGACGTTCAAGTGAAGTGTGGCGTTCAAACAAATAAAGTCTTCCATAAATTTAATTATGCATTTACAGTTAATGACTATTAATACAGCAAGTAATTAACTATACAATATTCAATTATTAATTAAAACTGTTAACATCCCGGTGACAAAATAATGAACAGTATAAAATTTCAATTAGTCCTGTCATGCCAATGTTATAACTATGGCGAGTCCTTTTTAATTATAATAAAGATCTGCATGACTGTGTTTAAACCACACTCATGTGTGTATGAGTGTGTATACCATACTTTATACATCATTAAGTTTTTACCCGACTACGACAAAGCCAAAGGAGGGTTATGTTTTGACAGGCTATGTATGTTCATCTGTTCGTTCATAACTCCTAAATTACTTATCTGAACTGAGCAAGTGAGGTATTGTTAGAAGCGTCTTGATCGTCCGCTGGTTATAGGTTATAGGAAGTGTCACAAAACCTAAAGTTGCGCCTTATGGCAGACAAAAAAAAATAAAAAAAATGAAGACAAGCATATAATTAGTATAGTCTGTTCATCTATACTTGTCCAAACATGTAAACAAATAATAATATGGCGTATGTAAGAAATGTCAATAAAATTAGTGATGGGAAACTTTGTGTGATCTATTCAGAATTGTAAACTAATTGTGGTAACATACATGGTGTGATTTTTGAGAAAAATCGTGATTTGTAATTGACGTCGGTTTGTTTACTATTTGTGACAAGTATAGATGAACAGACCTTACATAGTGTTTGATATCATTGGAAAGGGGTTCAATAGTAGCTTTCAAATATATAATATTTAGTTATGACTTGTAAACTCAAAAATGGTTTAAATAAAATTAAGTTTAAAAACTAAAACCCGCCTACAACAAACGCCTAAAACTACTTCTGTAGTCGGCTTTTAGTTTTTAAACATATTTTTTTATTGGAGCTTGGTGTTATAATTATACACATTTAAATAGAGTGCTTTTTTGATTCGAAGAGAGAGACAATTCCTGTCTATAGTTCAAACCTAGATATCATATTTTTAACCATTTAGGTGTCCCACAGCTGGGCAAGGGTCTCCCCCAACCTGCTCCAGGCCTCTCGGTCTTGAGCCGCTTCCCACCAATCCGGCAAAAAGCGATTGATGTCATCTCGCCAGCGTCTTTTTGGCCTACCCCGTTTACGAGCTTCAGTTCCAGGTACCCACTCGGGGGTATATTATTGAATTCATAAATATCATAACGAAAAAGAAAAATTGAAAACCCCAAACTAATTTATTCTCGAATTACAGATTGTATAAGCTTAACATTGAAACTGTGTGGAATAGAACCATCCCAATGACATCAGATTTCGAACAGAAAAACGACATCAAAATTGGTTCATTTGTTTGGGAGCTTCAATGCGACAGGCAGACTATTCCTCAAAACTTATAAGTACCTAAGTAACACCTCACTTTGGAAAACAAAAAAACAATCACGAAATTGCGATCATTTGAAAAGTAATTAACCAACTAAATTAATTAACTTTTTTATCTTTATGTTGTAACTTGTTGCTAGTTTGTTCAGGTAAGGCGATTTTCGTGTAGGCGTTTGATTAAAAGACTCAATATTGATAAAACTGGATTTTAAAGAATCTTCGATGTCAATTGTCATTTGTTTATGGAATAACTAGCTTGCCCGCGACTTCGTCTGCGATGACTTCAGAATTGGGTCCAAAAATAAATGAAAAATGTGAAAAGTTGAAAAAAACCTTGTCTATCAGTTGGAATAAATAGATTTTCACTTTTATGCCATGTCAATAATTATCAATATTCAAAATCGGGCTCAACCATAGACAAGAATGTCTATGATTCGATACATTACGTCATAATTGAAGACATCTGTCAAATTTATGATAGGAAATTAATTCCGTGAGCTATCTAATGGAGAACAGGTTTAATAATAATAGTTATGTCTAACTAGTTAGGTAGAACCATACCGGTTGGACCACTGACCTTGGAAGGTTTGTTTTAGTGATCAGAAATAGAATATGCGATATACCTTCTAATGCATTATTTTTTTTTACTGGACTGATTTGTATGAAATTTGATGTAAGTACATATCGGGTAGGTCTGAGAATCGGTCAACATCTATTTTTACACCCCTTAGGGATAGGGATGGCCTCACCAGATTTTTTTAATATGGCAGATTAACGTTTACCGGGTTAGCTAGGTAGATATCATTCGACGTAAAGTAAAGTGTAACTAGTGACGTAATTTTAATTACAATGCAATGCCAATACAAAATCAATATAAGTAAGTTATAGATACAAATTATCACCGATATGTATGTCCATCCGCATTAAAAAGCAGTACCTACGTAGTTAGGTCTAGGTACAGTCACGAGCATATTCAACTTTTAATCATTGGACAACATAAAATTATAACATTTCTCAAATCATGTATATATTTTTGAGTTTCAACAAACACTTCTCGCTACATAAGTTTTACAATTTTGCTATGTGTATAAGTACATATTTATGCTCGCGACTGTACTTATGGTACTGTTACGTGAATCAGTTTGAAGTCACCGAGCTTCCTTGTCACTTCAAGGTGTAAAGTAGCGATAGATAGACTGTTAAAGTAAAGTTAAGTAGCGTTTATGTTTTCGGGGGTTAGATTACAAACTCATTACAAAATTATTTTGGTACCAACTCGAACCTAACAAAAGTCCAATGTTAATAGAAATCATGCCTTATTATTATTGGATTAGTAATCTTTTTTCACTACTTATATTGGATTCTTTTTTGTCCCTTATTGTCACGAAAAGATTTAAATAAAGATTAAATAAAAAAAAAGTGAAACCACTTTTTTAAACCATAAACATATTTTAAAAATTATTGAGTTCGCATGTTTCACAGGAATGGACTTACCTATTTACGCGGGTGTTTTTTTTAAGAAAACAGTATCACGTGTGTTCCATTTATTGTATTTTGTGGCATTACATTTGAATAAAATTTAAATAAAAATTTTTTGCTTAAATTAGAATTCAACAATCAGTTTTTTTCGTTTTCACAATGTTTATTTGGTAGTGTCTAATGCATCTCTATTATAAAAGCCCACGTCACTCACTGACTCACTGATTCTGGAACGCTCGCACACTATGATAATTTTTAAAGAAAGAACACATAACAAAGAGTTTATCATAAAAAAGTTTCAAAAACAATATTTTCGCGAAACGTCAATGACTGAAGAAAAGTATTAAGTTTTGTTATGATTCAATCAATGTATAATACTTTACGCGCGAGCGAAGCCGCGGGCAACAGCTAGTATCTGAATAAACACAGTACCTAACCTACCTATACATATAGAACAAAAATAAATTGTTTAAGAAAGTACTACTACTACTAGGTACTTTGACTTTCATACATTTACATGTAAGTAGGTTATTTGCAAATAGCTTACGACTAGTTGCGCCCTGCAATTTTACTCGGCTTTATTTCTTTTCTCCCAAGGCAAGTAAGATCGTGTTCAATAGTCGTTACCTTCCTCGAAAATTGAGCTAACTATTGTATTTTTTCAACTCCGACTGGAAGTTTGAGATAGTGATGAAATAGTAATGAGTAATGCGTAAAAATAAACGGGCCTCTTCCCTTAGAGATAAACATGCTAAACCTAAAAAAAAAAAAACAATTGCGAAATTGAGTAGCTAATCGCAAACGAACAATCGCATTGTGAACAGCAGGCCTTATTAGAAAAAGTTATGCAAAATACCTATGCTGGTTGACCTTGAAGATTTTTTGCTAAAGTAACGAATTTTCGGTTCAAACTCTGTTACCTGGCGATTTGAACGGTTACGACATGTTTTACGAGTATTTTGTAGGAATAAATATAGGCTCATACAAATAGTACCTAACATAGCTTGAAGTAAAAAGGGCTTAAATAAAGGTAGACATATTTATTCATCCTGTATTTATGTAACTCTCCCATCACAGAGCAGAACGGTCTTCTCAAACACAAAGAAATTGCAATATTACGCTTGCATGCCTATTTTTGACTGGTCTGTCTAGTAGTAAGTGACCCTGACTGCAAAACCAGAGGTCCTGGGTTCGATGCCCACCCAGGACAATAATTCATTGTTTGATTAGCATGATTATTTGTTCAGTCTGGGTGTCATTTATCTATAAGTACTATGTATTTAGAAATATATTACATAGTATGTTTATCAGTTGTCTGGTTACCATATAATAGGTGATCAGATGGCCGTGGGGGAGGTGCCCCGAAATAATATTAATAAGTATCTCTCTTTTTTATCACGGGCTTATCATCAATAATGAAGATGTACACTGTCCTTTGGGATGCTTACATGGGGACACAGTGTCCTTGTTTAGAACTTAACTTTAAAGTGGGAGGGGCATCTACGAGGGACCATCCAACACTGTGAGAACAGGTATGAACGGCCCAAAGTAGATGCAGGACTATTGCAATTATGCTTACTACAAGAACTGGGTCGGTGGGTGTGTCGTGTGTAGTGTTCGGTGGATTGGTCATAGAAAAGGCAACCGGAACTGTCATCGGCGTTTTATTAAAAATATTATAAACTCCTTAATATCTGCATTCAACAAAACTGCTCGAGATAATAATGCAGTACGGCGATTTTAATTTTATTAGTCTTCTGTTTAACCTAGTCCCAAGCTGTATTGGGGTCAGTTTCCAGTACTTTCCAGACTTACTGGATGTATGAATACCAGTATTTTACATACTGGGTAGCGCAGTATTCCTTAGTGAGATTGCTGTCAGATGACTGTCGGGACCAACAACTTGACGTCCTAACACAGAGGGGTCTCTGTTTACAAATGTTCACCCAGCCACGGACCTACCGCGGCGTGGGCGGCGTAATATTTATATCGTCTACTTAATTTTAAGACAAAGTTAAGTTGCGTATGCCTTCGGTTATTAGTCTAGTCGATAAATATTTTTAATGCACATTTCTCTATCTATTTAGCTAGTTAATACAAAATATTGTTTATTGAAAGCAATTTTCATTTAAAAATGTTACACAACGTAGCATCCTTTTCAAAACGTTGACTACGGTCTTTTGATATTCAATCCCCTTGATAATATTCCCTTTGACATACACTGCTGCGCAGCTAGTGCGTTGAAAATCAATTACAAAGTTATCCGGCAATGTACGACGAATATTGGAAAATGTCGACAGTACAAATTGGTTGAGTAGGAAGCATTGTAATTTGCTGATTAATATGTTTGCGATGGAGTATGCAGTTTTTAATATTTCAACTTAATTTATTAAAAGAGGAGAAAATGCAAGAGGATTTCACCAATGGATAGAGTGAATTAAATAGGAAGGTTTTTGTGTATCACACTATAATCTATACTAATATTATCAAGCTGAAGAGTTTGTTTGTTTGGATGAACGCGCTTATCTTAGGAACTACGGGTCCGATTTGAAATATTATCTATTTTGCTGTTAGATAGCTCACTTATTGAGGATGGCTATAATTTGCCGCGATAACCGACGCGGGCGCAGATGCGAGCAAAAGCTAGTAATATTATGATTATGAAGGCGAAAGTTTGACAGGGTGTGTTTGTATGTCTGTTACTTCATCACGCTCAAACGGCTGGATCAATTTTGATAAAATTTCGAATAGAGGTAGCTGACACACTGGGTTAACATTTATCTTTTGTCTCGAAAATTTAAGTAATCTGCGTAAAATACATAAATGTTAAGTGTAGATTTTTGCAACCCGCGCGAATTCGCGGGTTGTCCACTAGGTAACACGTACCTTATGTGAATGTATTCAGATCACGAAGCGAATAAAACCAGGTACTTACATAAAGCCTCTGTGACGCTGAAACAAGCAGATGAGCCTGTTCATTTGCATTCACATTGACTGATTGCTTTCTATTCATTTCATGTCACAATACGTTATAGGACAGAAGTCTCGCAACAATAAATGATAAATTCGATAAGAAATTCGTAAGTGTAAAAAAGAACTGACTTCAATAATGAAACTACTGAAATGATATAAAAACAATAAAAATAAAAACAATAACCCGCTTCTCAAAAAGACGAAACAAGTCCAATAGATAATAATATTAAAATTTTTAGGTAATAAGACAGACAGACAGACAGAGAAACATGCGCACGCCGCTTACTATAGCAAAAAGTGTCGTGACAACTTTTCGTAAGAATTTTTTCCGTCTTGCCCCCTTTCACAACGCGCGATAAAGAACTTCGTTCCAAAAAAAACTTTCTTTCTATATTTATCAATTACCTACAACATGTATTAGGAATTTAAAGCAAGGAATTTGTTTTTAAATTTTTAATATTTTCATTTTTCATAGAATTCTGCTACTTGACCTTCTGTGGTATTACTCTTTCGCTTGATGTATTCCAGCCAGCTATGCTCTCGACAAAACCGCATTTAATTCATTTATCAATTAGCTCGACAAAGAGACGTGAACGTATACCTATGAATCATTAATAATTGATTATTGGTACTGCAAATTAGTCGTATAATACGATGTTATTTGACGCCTTTATGTCGTGTCAGTAAGGTTTGTTTTCGCAACTGTCGGATTTGCGACTTTGTACATCAGGTCAAGACTCAGAATAATAAGTAATTTATACGTTAAAATAATTATTTAAAGGTATCTTTGTGATTATTTTCTATCGTATTCAATTTACGGCATTATGTTTTCAACACATTATCAAATTAGGGTATATTGTGTAGACTATCAAATTTCTTTCTGGATATTGTTACTGCAGTCATATACTTTCAGACATATCTAAATTTTTTAGTTAAACAAAAGTAAAAAAAAACTGAGTGTAATCCCATTTTTTTTTTGTTTATTATTTATTACTTACAGAAAATTTGTCAAAAAAATTGTGAATGAAAACAAGGAGAACCTAACCAAAAACGGAATTGGAAATCCATCGTTCAATGAGCATCGGGGTAATGTGTAATCAATTCTCGTTCTTATTATTTGGAACAATTCCGAACATCTATTATATACATATAATTCCAGTGTCACGATGTTTGTCCGGGATGACCTCCGTACTGAACCGATTTAAATCAAATTTGCACACCGTGTGCAGTTTGATCCAACTTGAAAGATAGGATAGATTACATCACAGGTATTTAAAAAAAAATTGAGACCGCGGGTGGAGCAGCGGGAAACAGCTATATATTATTTAAAACATTTCGCAATGGCTTTTGCACTAATTACTTATTTCATGCCAACAAAGTACCAGTTGTGCGAAATATATTTTACGTGTTACATAAAAACGGAATGGACAAGTACATGAATTTATCGAAAAAGACGAAATGAAACATAATAAAATAAATGAACCATGCACCTTTTTAATTGAATAAGAGCAACAGATTCGATTAATAAAATTGACAAAGACATTTAATTTACGTGCCATACAATTTGCTCCATTCAATTCATACTTTTCACATCCATTGACACATTTATCAAAATTGCAACGAGTTCTCGTAAATTATTTTTCCATTCATGATTGAGCATTCGAAATTTTATTGTATTTTGACAGCGGAATACCTACCATTATAATTTAATATTTTCAATATAATTTAATATTTCTATTGCAAATATTCAATTTATAATATTTCTATTGAAATATAATCCTACTAATATTATAAATGTGAAAGTGTGGATATTTGGATGTTTATTACTCAATCAAAAAATATTGGGAAAATTTAAAATTGTTTACGAGCTAAGCCGAAGGCTAACTTTGAAATTTGGTATTTTCCTCTACTAGGTACAGCGCAAGCTATAACACGGGTGAAAATTTAATTAAATTTTTCATTACTTTCACATTTTTCTTCTCTTTTTGGACCCAATTCTGAAGCCCACGCAGACAAAGTCGCGGGCAGAAGCTAGTAAATTTATATATTACATTTATTATATGATATAGATACTGAAAGACAATTAGTGAAATTCACTTGGTCGATAGATCGACGCTAGATAGTAAGGTGTTTTTAAACTAGAGTGGTGACAGGGTGCGGTAGCAATTCATCATGCGATGAAAAATGCAATAATCGCGCGACCCTCAATAGAACATTTAGTAGAAGACAAGACATGGCCCAAATTCTAAACTTATACGAACACTAAAAAGATTTGGCGACCCAGGGTTCTTAAGTTAAGCCATGTAATTGTTGTTTGGACTTGGAGAATGACTCTCCTGATTGGATAACGGCTTGGAGCAGGCGTGAAGGAGCTTCATAAACGTGTCGATCGCCTACATGTGCACAGACTTGCACTTTGATTCTATTATTCCATATCCACTAACAATTAAGGGCAGTTGTTGCCACCTAGCATTGTTAATTTGATCTACTCTCCGTGAATAGAGTTGTACTAAATTTAATTTATTTCGTATCGATAAATACTGATCAGTAAAAGTAGTGGAATGGAATTATTGTGTTGAATTAGTTATTATTTTTACAGCTAAAAGTGTGAGCATTTATTATTTGAAAAAGTAAGTAATTAGAATGCAGCTATATTTTTATTTAAATAAATTAAAATACCCCCATTTCTAAAATTATGAAATCCTCATCCTCTTGCCCTTATCCGAATTTCATTTCAGGTCGGCGCAGCATTTCCTATTCTTTTCACTTCCATACTTCTTTATCTGACGTTATCTTAAAACTAATATATGCTTTCTCATTCACTTATCCTTCACATCAGTGACCATCCATCGTTTCTTTGCTGTTTTCTCTGTATCCATCCACGTTCATGCTTAATATTTTTATTTTATCGATATTTCAAACTTAACTTTTCGTACAGCCCTAGTCTCTATTAAGCATTTCTAGGAATACCTATATTGCACAATTCTCGCCTCTTAGTGGCTTTTAGATATCTTGACTGATACCATTAGCTTTAGATATTCAATAGAATGCCACTTCATGGTACCAATAAGTGGCTTTCCTTTGAAGTGAGCTACGCTAAAGCGATCGGTACTTTAACTACTTATTGATAGCATTTAATCGATGTACTGTAAATTCTAGATAACCGTATTCAGTAAAGTTGTAAAAATTTGGCAGTAAGTACCTACTTAATTAACAAGAATAGAATTTTGGTAAGAATACTAGTAATGTGCGATCTACATCACTAGTAAGTTAAAAAAAAAACCGTGGACTAATAGGGTTACAATAACACTGGCTTATAAACGTCCCACTGCTGGGCACAGGCCTCTTCCCATATAGAGAAGGAATGAGCATTGATCACCACGCTTGCATTATGGGTTGCGACTACAGATTTTAAATTTTTAGATTACAGCTTTCCTATCAATGTTTTCTTCACCGTTTGTCAATGGTGTCAGAATAATTAAGCAAATACATACATCCTTGAAAAAGTGACATTGTTATATGCCTAGATTCGAACCCGCAACCATGTGCATACGAATCCGGTCATTGAACCGCTAGACCATCAGGATATTAGGGATACAAATAATGCCTTAATGTCGTACAGTTTGAAGATTACAATTTCATCTTATTTTGTTATATTTTCTTGTAAACCAATTTATTAAACTGTACTCACGCGAAGATATCGAGACTGTGGTTAAAAGGAAATCATGAACAAGATCTGTGTTGTTCATAATTTAGTTTTACTCATAGATTTTGTGTTTCCGTGGTTTTAATCTTATATAAACTTGCATCGTACTTATGTATTTGAAGGATAAAATAATTTATGAAATTTTTATTAAATTTAAATTAAATATTATACCCACACATAAATTACGTAATATTGTTGAAAACCATGCAAAACACAAAACTACCTACATAAAAATATGAATTATACATAACTAAAATGATACGAGGGCAAAATAATTGAATTTTAAATAGTGTTTCATGTTTCTTGCCCCGCGCGGAGACCTGCCAGTTGATTCTGTAAGACCTCGTTCTAAACTTCGAATCTGAATCCGCTGAATTTGAAACTTATGCGAAGTGAGAGTGAATAACGATGTAAGATGCGAGTTGTTGATTGACGTGCTGTTGACGCTAATTAGGAGATACTTTATTACGATTTATATTCAATCAATTTTAAAACGTTCTCTTTTCACAATTAAAGCTACGATTGAATTTTAAAAACAAATACATTCATAAAATATTACAACCAGCATTCAATACGCTGCCACTAGATAAACCTTTTTGCAACGATCTCCTTGTTGATATGCCAACATGGCGGAATGTTCTAGAAACGTCAATTACAAGGGGAAACAATAAAATGTTTCTGACTTGAAAGTCCCGACATTGTTCCTTACTGTGATAGCCTCCGATCGAAGTAAAAGATGAAAGAAAGGCTTGTCCTTGTTCGTAAGTATCTTTTGCTATCAAATGTCACTTTTTCTCTGTTCGTCTGTTATGTCATTTCACTAACAAATTTTTATTTGTTTTTGTGTTTAGTCCCGAATCAAATTATGTAATTTAATGGAATATTAGAGATCTCATTTCATGCTCCTAATTGTTAATCAACATTTAATCAATGAGAAAATTGGCAGTAAATAGGTAGGTTTATGTGTTGTTCGAAGCCCATAACTCATCCATACTAGGTAATATTACAGCTATAAAGTCTATCAGTCTGTTACACTTTGACGGCTAAACTGCTATACCGCTTTCATGAAACTTGGTTAGGGTATGTTTGGATCCTAAGGAAGGACGTAGGTTACTTTTTGCCTCAATAACAAACATCCACGAAGGTGAAGCCTAAAGCTAGTGTTACATAAAACGGATCTCGTGTTAATTTGCCACAAAATAATTTTCCATTTTATACTTTTTTTTTTAACAAAACCAATCCATTCACTTCTAAATCGAACAAGAAAGCTTTTTTAAGCTAGTAATATGGTAAAAAAATATTAACAAACTTATTTTACTGCGCGAGTGTGTTTTAAAAACAATATTGATTGCACAATTCAATTCAAAAACACTATAAATCTCAAAAAACTAAACATTCTAAGCTATGGTTTATTTGCCCTACATTCGACAGCAATAAAGCGAGCTAACCCATATAACTGCACTAGTGCAATGCGAATGCAACAACACAGCATTATACCTTTGTGATGAAAGCTATAAAATAACAGTATTAAATAGATTTTCAACTTTTAGGGTTCCGTAATAGCAGGAAACAATGAATTGGTACCAAACTTAATATTTTCACAATGTTTTCTTTATCTGTTAAAAATTTTAGTTATATAAAAAGATAAAAATATTTTTAACTAACTTCTGCCTGCGACTTCGTCTGCGTGGGCTTCAGAATAGGGTCCATATAGAAATGAAAAATGTGAAAGTAATGAAAAATGGAATTAAATTTCCACCCGTGTTACATTATATTATATAGCTTAAACTGTAATAGAAAAAAATACCAAATTTCAAAGCTGTCTGCCCACGGCTTAGCTCGTAAACAATTTTCAATTTTCCCTCGGGAACTACTTTCTTACTTACTATAAAAGGTATTTCATGTTCTTTTCCATGTCAAAGGCTACTTGCACGCCAAATTTCATCCAAATCCGTTCAGCCGTTTTTGCGTGATTGAGTAACATACATCCAAACTTTCGCATTTATAATATTAGTAGGATAATTTAAACTTAGGTGTCTACTACACTTTCTTCATGAACACTTAGAGGTATTAAATTGAAATTCATATCAAATACTCAGGTCTACAGTAACTTTAAGCTGACGCAAAATTAAACTTCTATGTCAACGGAATACAAAAATAAACTGCAATTTAAACCGCATATTTTCAAACTCGCAAGGGAATCAAAACCTAAAGGGTACTTCCAGTTCACCCAGAATCTTGAAATTTGGCATGAAGCAATGTTTTATAGCACAAAGGTATATAGGAAAAAAAAAGACTAGTACTCAAGTCTAGTGAATCAGTCAAAGCCTTTTTTTTGACCCGGTGGACGGCCTCATTATCATCAGAGTCGCGTGCCGGACTAACTGTGGTCTGCGGTAGATCCCCAAAACAACGATTGATAATCGAAAAATAGAGCAAATCTTTCGATGTATATATTTTAAATAACTGCATACCTGCTTATTTAATTATCAAGCCAATGTAAATATTTTTAACCAGACCAGTTGCTTCATTATTTGGTTATTGGTTGAGATGCGGTGGAAACATTGCTAATTAACCAAAATATTCAGATAATTCAAATAACGTATTAATTAATGTAATATAAATATTTGTATTTCAGGCTCGTAGTGGTTACATACATCAGCGGTTTGAAATATTAATTAATATAATGGTTTTTATAACAACGTAGTATTTATTTATTTAATTTATAGGTTGTGGAGGTCAGATAGGCTATCGCTCCAAGTAAAATACGGTATTCAGCTAAATCCAGTAAGACTGGTAGCCGACCCCGACATAGCTTGGGAAAAAGGCTAACTGTATGAAAGAACCTAATAAGATAATTCGGTTATAGGTACATTCGTAGTAGAATTTTCCAATTATTTTATTTATCTATACTTATAATAAATCTGTAGAAGTGAAAATTCTGTACATTGAAAATATCAAAAAAATTAATGGCGGGGTGTGTTACTAGACCGACACCGAACCCAAAAATGTGATTAAAAAAATTTTTGTCTGTCTGTCTGTCTGTCTGTCTGTCTGTCTGTCTGTCTGTCTGTTTGTTCAGGCATCACGCAAAAACTATCGGTTCGATTTCGATGAAACTTGGTATAATTGTTCTTTAATATCCTGGGCACCACACTGGGTAGTTTTTATCCCGGAAAAGTATATACAAAAAAAAACAAACTTAATTTTGCGGTTCGATCCCTAGACCCGAATACTGTACCAACCGCAAATAATAAGTTTGTCGTAGGTTACGTCACCCGCAGTGGAGTTCAATAAGGGGCGCTGCACACGGCCAAGTAACTATTTATTAATCTGTGACACGGCTAAGATACTATAATTATTTATCTATACTTTATATATATTATATAATGTATATTATTTATATTATTTATATTATATATTATAAAGCTGAAGAGTTTGTTTGTTTGAACGCGCTAAACGCAGGAAGTACGGGTCCGATTTGAAAATTTCTTTCACTGTTAGATAGTCCACTTATTAAGGAAGGCTATAGGCTACTTTTCTTTTGGAAATCTATCCCCTAAGGGGGTGAAATAGGGGTTGAAAGTTTGTATGGGAAGTTCGGTATTTTCAATGATAGACACATGAAATATCGTATACGGGTTTCTGAATAGAAATAAATAAAGATGTATTTCAGCGATTTTAAAAATCATCCCCCTAAGAGGGTGAAAAAGGGGTTGGAAGTTTGTAGGCATATGAATTGTGTCGTTTTTAAAGATAGACACATTCAATTTCATACAAGGGTTATTAGTTAGAAATAAATAAGATGTATTTCCGAGATTTTAGAAATCTACCCCCTAAGGGGGTGAAATAGGGGTTGAAAGTTTTTATGGGAAGTTCGGTATTTTCAATGATAGACACATGAAATTTCGTATACGGGTTTCTGGATAGAAATAAATAAACACGATTTCAGCGGTTTTAAAAATCATCCCCCTAAGAGGGTGAAAAAGGGGTTGGAAGTTTGTAGGCATATGAATTGTGTCGTTTTCAAAGATAGACACATTCAATTTCATACAAGGGTTATTAGTTAGAAATAAATAAGATGTATCTCCGAGATTTTAGAAATCTACCCTCTAAGGGGGTGAAATAAGGGCTGAAATAGTTGGTATGTGAAGTTCAGTATTCTCAAAGATAGACAGATGAAAAGATAAATAGATAAGATAAAGACCATCTAAGACATATCTATAATGACGACTCCCGTGGTCGAGTGGCGTTCACTCCGGTTTTTAAGGTGTCGCCAGCTCTAAGGTTCCAGGTTCGATCCCCGGACGGGTCCATGTAGAAAATCACTTTTATACATCTGTATCAGTCTGGTCTGGGTGTTTATGGTACCTTTTTAGTCTCCGATTCCATAACACAAATGCTTTTGCTACTTACTTTACTTTTATTATTATTTTAACGCCATAAGATTAGATGAAAAAATTTATACATTCTCCTTACTTTGAAAATCACAGAATACATCTACCTTTAATACTACTCTTTACTTTACGCGCGAGCGAAGCCGCGGGCAACAGCTAGTTTCAAATAAAACTGTATCTAATTTTGATATATTTGATTAAGGGACCACCAATGGATCACGCACAATGGCCCAATCAAGAGGCTAATGCAAAAATAACCCAGTAAATCCAACGAACCAAACCATAAGACCACCTCTGAGGTAAATACTCCATTGAACAAAATATTTTTAAAAATAGACCCTGTTTAGCCGGTGCTTCCACACGACTGAAGTGAAACTTATTTAGCTCAAAGACCTGCACTGTGTCTGAGAATGAGATGAGATGAGAAAGACAATGTGTGCTATTTCCTATATACGAAACTTAAAAGTAACTTTTATCTTTATTTACTTACTAGCCTTTGCTCGCGGCTCCGCCCGAAAATTATAGCCTTCCTTAGTAAGTGGGCTATCTAACAGTGAAATAATTTTTCAAATCTGCCCAGTGGTTCATCAGATTTGCGCGTTCAAACAAAACAAACTCTTCAGCTTTATAATATAAGTATAGATATCTCAACTTCCGTCCCGCCTCGCCCGATCACACTTTCCGTAACGCTCGCGTTACGCATTCACCAGCTTACTCCCTAAGTCAAGTGTGTTTGAAGTTTACTTCAAAATACAGTTGGTAATTAAAATAATTTGTTTCTGCTGTTAAAATAATAATCACCGCTTTTATCATGATATACACATTTAAAACTTGCGAGCTTGCTGGACACGACTATGATAATATTACCGTGATGCGACATTTTCTTGTCTGGACTTATGGTCCATAAAAATGGTAAATACTTTTGTTGATTTGAAACCTCCTGTTGTAAAAGTCAGTCCAAAAACTTGAGTATACTCAAACGGCATATTAAAAACATTTTTAGATATTTAAATAGCAGCGTGTCTAGCCAAGTTCAAAGAAAAATAAATTGTCGATGCAGCACCCGTGTCCCGTGTGTCTCCAACCATTTCGAAATGCTTTTGACACCCAACTCTAATTCTATAAAAGCTAAAATAAATGAAATTTTGCATTTATGGTATTGGACTTGAAAACTTAGCTCTCTCTCTTTGGATCGGGATATTTATACTTTCAGCACGCCTGAAATTTACCGAGTTAGGCTAAAACTAATTTCTATTAAGAGAGAATATCATGTTAGTTTAAATATTCGACCACGAAATGAAACTATGTGAGAGATAAAACCAAGCTTAAAATTAATCCTAAGAACATCTTAAATATTCAAATTTTATATCTTGACTATAAACTATTACTGACAGACTGAAAAGTTTAACTTGGACCGTCTGCCACTTACTTAGTTTATTGTTTACGTAAACGCAGTTCATTGAGGCGCGCAACAGGTGGGCGTGCTAGGCCGTTCACCTGAGTCGGCTAGATTGGTATAGTCCGTAGGTACGCTAGATCTAGACCAAGGATGTACATAGCGCTTGAGACGGTCTTACTTATTAAAAATGTGATTCTTATGGCCGTATACTGATACGGCCATAAGAATGAAGAAGAAAGAAAAAAGAAGGAAAACCAGCCAAAAAAAAGGGGCCGGTAACTACGTTAAAAACGCTGCAGGGTTTGGAACTCGCAAGTTCCTTACAATCTCAATAAGGGAAACAACAGGAGATGGCTGGATCTAAGTCTCTATTTAAGGAGGTATTTTTATTGCTATTTTGGCGCGATATACAATGACAATATGGATACGGGAAATCGTCGGCGAGGGCGTAATGTACGTAGGTTGTAATTTGTTTTGCTTCTGATACTTATAATTTCTGAAGAATCGATGTTTTGTCGTTGGGATAAGAGTAGATATTTGGGCGTTTAATTTTAATGATAAGAAGGTTTTTATGAAGGTTGTTATCGATCGCTTCCGTTTCAATATTTGATAGATTGGTGTTTGTTACTTAATTTTATTCTCAATCCGAGTTCAGCTATAATGATGTCTTTAGACAACTCAAACAAGACCATCTGATCCCAAACTAGGCAGAGCCTGAATTTGAGCAATCAGAAATCTGATAAACATACTTATACATTTTTGAATACATAGCCTCTAGCCAAATGAAAATGACATTGCGACAACGCTGATCGAATCGCTCAAATGTTTGGAAGTGAGAAGTCCGAGTCACGTGACTTAACGAAGACTACTGTCATTTCCAAACCTTGATGTCTTTTAAGCGATTGCTATCATCGTTAACGTTGTAGAAATTTTAATGTCACTTGGTTAGGAGGGATGTACCATGAGGCGCCGTCCTTTTGCCATCGCTCGTATGATGATGCTCGCGTCTGACGAACATGATTGCGCGACTGTGCGTTTAAATACTGAGTTCAACTAGTTGTCCTTTTGAGGTTCGCTCTATCATGCGATGCGATCATATGCCTTGATCACACGTACGTTTAATAATATCGGCCTATAAACGTCCCACTACTGGGCACAGGCCTCTTCCCATGTAGAGAAGGGATGAGCATTGATCACCACGCTTGCTCATTGCGGGTTGGCGATTTCAGATTGCAAAATTTTGGAATCCAGGTTTCCTCACGATGTTTTCCTTGACCGTTTGTCAATGATGTCTTAGAATGATTAAGAAAGTACATATGACTTTGAAAAAGTCATATTTGTACTTGCCTGGGTTCGAACCTGCAACCATGTGTAAGCGAATCCGGTCTATGAACCGCTAGGCCACCACGACACACTTCCATCCGTTTATACGTACGTATAAACATAGCGCTAATATCTTTATTCGTACCGAGTACTCGGCCGAGAGCACTGTCTCGCCCGTTTGCTCGGTACGTGTGATTGAGGCATTAGACTTTTTCGGCGCACGAAGAATCGCAACGCACGGGCGCGCTCGGACAGACGAACGGACGCATGCACTATTAGCAGGATTCCCCACAAAATTCATTCAACTACTAACCTACAAATGTCGACACTATGAATTTACAATGTTTTGTGAACATTAACATGTTAATTTTGTGCGTACGCATGGATCGCCATAACAGCATAACTTAGAAGCATAACCGTGACGAGTTGATGACCTACTTAGCATTGTTCGTTATTGATAATGAGGAAAGTAATATGAACCTTATCGCTTCGTAATAAAGACCGTGTCGAGGCGAATGCGTCAGCAGTACAGTTGAAAGGAAATTAAATGGTTTAAATAGGCTTTTCATTGTATACTAAAATAGGCACAAAATATGTTTAGAGTATGAGATAAAAAATTTAATAAATAAATAAATATCTTGGGACTATCTCACACACGGTCATCTGATCCCAAACTAGGCAGAGCCTGTACTATGGTAACCAGAGGACTGATAAACATACTTATATATTTATAAATATATACATATTATAGATAAATAACACCCAGACACAGAACAAATGATCGTGCTCATCACACAAAGATTTGTCCTGGGTGGGAATCGAACCCACGACCTCCGGTAGCAGTCAGGGTCACTAACCACTAGACCAACAGGCCCGTCAAAATACAAATCAAAATACAAAATACAAATACAAAGTCTAATAAACTGTTCATTATTATTAATACTACTAGCTGAACCCGCGACGTTGTTCACGTTGATCAGTCATAATCATTGGAATGACACTGGCGCCATCTGTCGAAAATTTTTCGTACCAAACTCAGAAACCTTCGTGGGGTCATGCAAAACAACTTTTTTAAAAATCATCACATGATTAAATTCATAGATTGCGATTCTACTATACCCTTATAGAATCTAGAAGAAAATCTTTACTTAATCTTAAGTCGTAGTTAATCTTAGAGCTATACCCAGTAAGTGAAAGATTAGACAGGTAAAAATGAATCATTTTTATAAAAATGAATGTTTTTCTGTATGTAAGGAACTACAGACAAAGATTAATTTTTATATAGATAGAACACTTGGTACGAAGTACTACTGAACCATTTTATTTCTATTATACTCATAGCTTAAAAGGAACATCTCTATAACTTCCGAATCCACCGGATCATGAATTAAAAACGGGACTGGGGTCATAATGCAGGCTGAGTAATGACCCCCTGCCAAATACGATGCCAATCTATCAACCCCGCTTACGGTACGCAGTAAATATGAGATGTTACTGTTGTATTAATCTATTACTTACTTGGTGAAGCTCTAAGATTAACGACGACTTAAGCTTAAGTAAAGATTTTCTTCCTACAACTGTTTGAAAAAAGCTATGAGGTTCGCACATTTATAGTATTCTAGTTAACCCCTCGTGCTTACCTAAATGCCTGTGTTACAAGTGGATTCAATGCAGGAGTGCTCTGTTTGGGGTTAGAACCGGCCACCATAATAAATTATGATCGCAAGTCCAACACAAAGTTTAAAAGTTAAAAGGAAAGATGGATAGCGCAAGCTTGGTTGTAAATATGTACCCTACTAAGAACGTTCTGTTATTATCATTTTTGTACGGAACCCAAAGATGATAAATAATACATGCTTCATCGTATGAAACTTTAAAAAAATCTGATAATATTTTCCGAACTTCTTGGGTTCAAGGAAGTCACAGACAGATACGTCGAACGAATCACATGTTAAAGTTTTAACCCTTTTCACGTCACAGGTTTAATTGTACTGTAACATTGATATCAATTAACAATAATACTGCGCCTTAATTGTGAATTACAGGTACATCATCATAATAACAGAACTATGATAATAGCAAATAATATGTTGTAAAACAAAGGTTCCCACAGAGTGCCGCGGAAGCACCGCGCAACGTATGTATGCACATAGAGTAGCTATTTCACAGAGGAGGCTGACTAATCTGGTAATTAGCCCATTAGGCCACTGCACACTTGACGGGATTTTATACGGACGGGATGGGGCATTGGAAATATCGTTACATACAAAAGGTATAATAATATTTAAAATATGTTTTTTTTTCTGTTCTTCATTTGTTTTTTTTATGTGTACGCGTCGCATTTTTAACGCAAATAAATGTTTTTTCTTTCTTCTTCTTTCTTTCTAATAATATGAAATAGCATAATACATGGACGGGACGGGAATGTGGTACTCATAGAACGGGAATAATATCGTCGACGTCGCCGTCCCGGTCGCGTTTTCGCTACGTATGCGCAGTCCCGTTCCAAAGAGTTTTATAATATTAATACACTAGCTGTTCCCCGCAACTCTTCTTGGGGTACCTAATTTTTTAGTAAAAAATATAGCCTATGTTATTAAGGGTGAATGTAGCTTTGTAATGGTGAAAGAATTTTTGAAATCGGCACAGTAGTTTTTGAGGGCTAAGAAGGCAAACTATAAATTTAAACGAAGAAATGTGGGATTGCTTTTTTGAGTTTCAAATATTATGCTGTTCTTTTATTGACGCTTTGATTCGGTTTGACTTAGCTGCATTATGAATTGCCCCTTACACCGAAATAGGGTACTTACTCAAAATTCATAGAAGCAAATATAAAGCCAGTAGCACAGTAATCTCGGCTCTAGGTAAAGCAAGAGCCAAAGCTATCAGCCTAGTGTTGGAAACGCTCCGAAAATACCCTGAGTTCTGGGTTAATACCAGGAACGTTGGTATCGACACGTTTTATTATAAGTGAAACATGGAATATCTCACGGACGAGGCTTAGCTGGCAATACGGTCCATTACGTACCTTTTAACCAACTGTAAAAGGAAGATAAATGTGGACAACATCACATACATTGCTCCGAATCCAAAGTAAGTAGCTAAAGCACTTGTGTTATGGAAACAGAGACATCGAAGGTACCACAAACACCCAGACCCGAGGCAATGTAGAAAAGTATTTTTCTATATTGACCCGTCCGGGGAGCGAACCCGGGACCAGAGCTGACGACACCTTGAAAATCGGCGTGTACGCCACTCGACCACGGAGGTCGTCAAAGATGGTTCTCTGTTAACTTAAATGCTCCAGATGTTAATTGATTCAAGATTTATTTCAGACTAACTTCTGCTCGCGGCTCCGCCCGCGTGGACGTCGGTTACCGCGGCAAATTAGCTTATAGCCTTCCTCAGTGAGTGCGCTATCTAACAGTGAAATATTTTTTCTAATCGATTCAAATGAAAAGTGTTATATTGGAAAATACTGAGGTGTTAATGAAACAAGGCTTGCTATAGCTACGTACGCTTTTAAAATGTCGTAGAAGTTAATTAATTAATTTTTTGTTACTTTTTTCAATAGCTTAGCCGGCAGCATTATTAGGTATAACCATAGATATAAATTGGTATTTCTATGCTTATTACCGCAAAGGCAAATTTATCCAAGCGTCTTGTTGACATCTCATGTGACCCAAGGGCTGGTTTTTACCTTGGTCAGCGGTTAAGCATTGCCATTCAACGTGGCAATGCTGCCAGCCTTATGGGCACACTTCCAGTCGACAGCGATGTGGAAGAGTTTTATGATGCTATTTTTTAGTTTTAGTTTTTTTAATTAATATAGTTTATTTTTAAGAGTGATAGGTAATTTAAGGATACACAATGCAATAAATATGTGGACGACGACGAAAGTAGATACATAATGCGTGATGCAGACGTCAATCTTTTTTGCTTCACTTTTAGCTACGTATTGTATGAAGAATATCTAGGTGTATTGTAACTTGATATCAAGCGGCGGTAGCCTAATGGCTAAGGCGTCGGACTTGCGATCATGTGGTTGCGGGTTGAACCCACTCGTAATACAAGCATCTTAGCTTAGCACGAGGGCTTAACGAGATAACTAGTAATGTGTTACCCACATTGCTAGTAATCTTTCAAAAGAGAAAATAAAAATTAAATAAAGATTTGACCAGAAAAACCTAAAAAACCCGCAATTTTCTATTCACCCCTGATTTTCTTTTCACCCCATTTTACCCGGTAGATATTTATACATATTTTGTACCTACATTTCTGTTCGTGCTTCAAACGTAGTAGTAATACCTGCATTTTACCTGTTGATATTTGTTATTAAGTATGTCACCGTTAAATAGCACCAGTTGTTGGATATTGGATATCCATTGTGTTAAGTTATCGACGACTGGCGCTAACTCGCGTCAGATTAACATTGATGTTGTAAACAATGGGCCGTCACTGGACGCTTCCCATAGAATATAACATCTATAGTACGTACATATTTATGTATGTAGTTCTGTACTAAATAGAGTAACTATAAAATTTAAAAAAATTAAATGCTGGTTACTGTAATTGGCAACTGTTAAGTCCATGACATATAATTCTAAAGTCAGGATCTACTGTACATAGAAGCTTTTGATAAACCTTTTCTAAATAAATTGAAAATTACTTAGGTAAAGAATATAAGTTACCTATATACCTACTAATTAAGAACATACGGAGATATCGCAAGATAACGTAGTCTAAGCGTTACTTTCATTATTGACAGCACGGATAGCCGAGTGGTGGTCACCACGCTAATTACCACTGTGCGCGACGTGCTGCGGGTTCGAACCCCGCATGGGACAAGCATTTGTGTGATCCACAAATGCTTGTTCCAAGTCTGGGTGTCCTTTGTGCATGTGATTTGAATGTTTGTGAAACCCCCGCGACACAAGGATTAAATTTCTTAGTGCGGGCGTCGTTTTAAAATTTATTCTCATGTTTAGAAAATGTATTTTTTTAATTATGCTTTCCTTACCTACTTACCTTTGGCCTATTAAAATAGTTTAAGTTATCTATGTAATAATTAGTAGTGTATAAAAAACATGCCAATTTTTTACCGATAGCAAAAAGCTATCGGTTAAAAAATGGCATGTTTTTAAAAGCTTACGCTTACAAACATCATTATTAGATACATGTAAACATGAAATACATAGTCTCTAAAACTTAATCTTTAGACGTAAACAGACGGATACAGTCTTATCAAACGTATCTATTCATACAACAAAACGTCAAAGAGTATCTTTGAACTGTTTACGGTGTCTGAGCCCTACTTTACACAGCTCTCATACTCATGCGACCTGCATCTAAAGGTGGATACAGACATTGCCAGGCATGCGTCGCGCACGCCACGTAAACTAACATTTTGTTCGGAATCGACCCCACGTAATAATAACCTATCCCTCTTCAAGAACACTATTCCCAACTGAGCCCTATGTTTCATTAAAGTTTTAAAATAGTTATCATTTATCATTTTATAGTAGGATAAATGTGTGGTGGCCTAGCGGTTCAATGACCGGATTCGCATGCATATGGTTGCAGGTTCGAACCCAGGCAAGTACCAATGTGACTTGTCAAAGTTATAATTATGTACTTTCTTAATTATTCTAAGACACCATCGACAAACTTGAATTCAATAATTTGAATCTGAAATCGACAACCCGCAATGAGCAAGCGTGGTAATCAATGCTCATTCCTTCTTTAGGGGAAGAGACCTGTGCCCAGCAATAGGACGTTTATAGGCCGGTATTATTATTTATTCGGAATAGCGTAGTGCGATCGGTTTGAAACAAAATACTTATTATTTTTATCCATTTTCCGAAAGGAACTTGTTTATGGGATCGTATTGTGGGATTCGTTCGGAATAAGCCACGTTGTCTCTTTGCACTTGCCTCGCATCGATTCGAATCGTTCACACATTCCGAATAATGCAACGAGCGCCGAGCGTTATGCATGCCTCTATGTCTGTACCCACCTTTAGTTCAGCTTCCAGCACTGCTCTCAACGTGATTCATCTTAAGCCTGTCTGAGAGGATGGATGTAAGTACTAATTTTATGTTAGACTAGCTAAAAGGTCCTTTTTATTACAAAGAGAGAAATACAGGGTTCTGTTTTTAGAATATACTTAGCTAAAAAGATATATTTTTTATTGGTTATAAACTAAGTGAAAGCTCGAAGCTAAGTTTAAGCCGCGGTTGGTCAGTGGATGGGTGACTATTTGTAAACATACCGAGACCCCTCTGTGCCTCGGAAAACACCTTAAGCCGTTGGTCCCGACTATCATACAGCGATCTTTGGTAGTCGTTGAGTAATTTCTATGGGATACTGTATTATCTAGCAATGGGTTGTGGAGGTCAGATGGGCAGTCGCTCCGTGTTAAATACGGCATTCAGCTAAATCCGGTAAGACTGGAAGTCGACCCCAAAATAAAAAGGGAAAAGGCTACGTAGATGATATTTTGTAACAAATAATGTATTTAATTGATATAAAAAAATACATACATAAAATGCATTGTCATCCAAATGTAATGGTGGAAATGACACTTTATTGAAACTGAATTAATAATTTTCTATTTCTTAATGTCAATAAATTTGAATATTTTTTTTCCATGTCAGACCATAACTGAAAATACAAAGATACGAAAAAATTCATTCGGAAATCCTAGTAATTAAAAAGATTGAATGATCGTGATGGATGGATAAACAAATGGATATTCGTGATTCATTCACGCGAATCTACGAAATGGATTTTTACGTTTTGTACTCTGATAGTTCTGATAACATAGATTAATAACTCCTAGATAAATAATCTTTATACAAGCGCGTAGCTAATAGTGAAGCAAAAAGATTGAGGTGTACATCGAGCATTATGTATCTACTTTCGTCGTCGTCTACATATTTATTGCATTGTGACACTCATTCACTACTTAAACCGCCATTAAACTCATCATTTCGATGAAATTACATCAATTCGATACAGCGTTCCTATGGGTAGATAGATATAACATGTATTTTTTGTACACCAACTTCTTAAACTAGCTGAGCCCCCGGTTTCACCCGCGTATGTAGTCGTCGTCCCCGTTAACATAAATTCTCCATTGTTTTTAATATATTTTGGTTAGCCTATGTATACACAAACTTAACAAATTATATAATACTAGCGAGTAAAATCTAAAATAATAAATAACATCTAACCACAAAAATGACGTCTAACCTAAAAAAAACGAAAGATTTTTCTATACAAAGTATCCTATGTTACTTCTAATACCTCCAAGAATATGTGTACAAAGTTTCGTGATGAACATTTAAGTAGTTTTTTTTTATACAAATCTAGAAATAAGTACTCATTACAAACCCACGGAAAAAATTGAGACCACAGAAATATAATTAACATAAATATAAATATCTTCTTTCAGCTTCCATTTGTGACCATCCTTATTCCTAACCTTTTCCCAGCGGTTTCCCAGCAAGCCGTATTTACGGACCGACTCAGCATTTCTATGACCTCTACAAAATATTGACTACCTACGTAGGTATAGTTGCCGGCAAGTAACTTGGCAATGTTTTGGAGTAGTGAGAGCGTATTTTCATATTCTATGTGCAACAAAAGCACAGTTTTATTGCTCGACTGTATCACTGCTAGTAATCATTAAAAAAAACGGGTGTGTGTGACGTTCACACGCGATTGAAGTAAAACTTTTTTTTTACTATAATTATTTACAGATGACGGTGTAAAATGTTCTTGAGATTCAGACATTTTCATTAATTAAAGAGTATCACTTATTTGACAGCTTGTTTTTTTGACGCTGGCGATATAGTTTCATCCTTTGAGCAACTGTCTTACCTATAAAAATATTTTCGAATATAATTACCTTAAGGATATAATTATAGCAACTTTGAATAATAAAATAGAAACTTACAAATATTAAATTTGATATTTTTAAATAATTATATTTTTTTATAAACTATCTATTGATAAAATCAAAAATAATTGAAAACGGGATACAGAAACGTGACGCCATATTGCCGTAACGGACTTCCGTTGCATTGTCGTCCAGTTACCTCCTAGTCGCGCCTAAAGAAGTTTTACTTCAAAAACTTTTTGTTAACATTTATTTACAAAAGAACATTAAAACGTGACATGAACTCGTAACGAATGTTGCCAAGTTACGTGCCGGGTACTCTACCACTGATTACGTAAAACATTCGGTGTAAGTAATTAAGTATGTACGAGTATATTAAAAAAGTTTGAAATTTGCACTTTATAAGGGTTCTTTTGAAATTGTTTTAATCAATTTTTTGGGCAACACGTTACTAGCCACGTTTTCTACAATTTGTTCTTTTTTTTTATAAAGTTAATTGTAAGTTTAAATTAGTTTAAGTTTAAGGAACACGTGGAAAATTTCGTAATCATCGTGGCAGCTGTACATTTAATTGTTAAACTTTTAAGCACGTTGTGTTAACACGTGACCACAGGAGGATATTTAACTTTATGTAATACTTAATGAAAGTAATTAGTTATAATATTAGCCAGTAATTGTCCCTCTTACAGGCAAAAGCAGATTATTAAACAGATAGACCAGTCGATAATATAATTTTTGGAACGAAGTTCCTTATGGCGCGTGGCGCGTTGCGGCGGGGTACCCTAGCCGGCAAAAAACGTCCGTAGCGTTACCGTAAGATTTTTATGTATAGTCTATGTATGATGGCTATACAGTGTCTAATGTATAGTCTAGTATAGTATGCGGGATGACTGTTTTTATTATTGCAGTTTGCTATTATTATTATATTTATTTCATAAATCATTGTAAATAAAATAAAGGTGTTAAGATAATTTTGTAAAGTTGTTTTTTTTTATTTTATTGATAAAAAAATCATAATAGATAATGTATAATACCCGAATAATTATTTTCTTTATACCTCGAATAGAACTTAAAATTAATATTTATATAATAAGGAACTTCGTTCCTATCCGGTGTCCCATGACACCACACGTTTTTTAAACCAAAGATAATAATAGTACTTAGGATGAAAGCTGTTGGAAAATAAGGAGAATATTATAAAAATGAAAGACCGTCGGGAAGGGGAAGGGGGGTCTTTATGGGTAAAAACGGTTTATATCGATTTCCGGGAAAACTACAAATCCTATGATAAAAAGTCTAAGGCAAAGTTGTAGGTAATAAAAAGATCTACAACTTTTGTTTTTACACTTTTTTCACGTAACCTCAACATTTCTGTGTAAAATTCAAAGAACCAAGTTTGGTTTAATTAGTTTAGTTTGGTTTAATAAAACTTTAACAACAAACTTTTTTTTTTCCACGAAATTTGGTGAAACCTTATTATGTAACAAATACACTGTAGTTTATTTGATTTAAAATATTTATTTTATCACCTCCTTTTTTTTATAAACGACGCCCGGACTAAGGAATTTAATCCTTGTGTCGCGGGGGTTTCACAAGATTCAAATCACATGCAAAAAGAGCACCCAGACTTGGAACAAGTATTTGTGGATCACAAAAATGTTTGTCCGACGCGGGGATCGAACCCGCAGCACGTCGAGCACAGTGGTAATTAGCGTGGTGACCTATCCACGACCATATCAGTGACCACTCGGCTATCCGTGCAGTAAAAATTTTAACTTAAATATTGAAAAAGCATCCTAATTTTCAACCGGAAATGCACCCGTCAAAATATCAGCTTTTTAAAAAATTGGTGTGGTTTTTGTTCGTTGAAATCTCTGCTTTTCGATGGGGTAGGTAATACTTGTAGTAAATCTTCTCAAAAAACTGCCTTAATGGCTAACGGTTTTTACAGCTGCTACGAAATATATTACCCATCCCAAAAAGTTCACAGCGCCGCTAACGAAGTTTTCAATATAAAATCTCGGCCCATTGACTACTAGTTAGCTTCTAAAAACACTCTCAAATACTTGATACTAGATGAACCAGTACTACAAAAACCGTAAGTCCTACCTACATGCAGAAATACCTGAAAAAAGTTAATCCCACTTCTGCCAAAAAAGACTTTTCACATATCATTTAGGATTTCCGGATTCTAGGTTGTGTAACCAAATTCGATTGCAAGCCGAATTGGAGCGAACAATTCGGTAGATCAAATATGTTTTGTCAAAGATTATGAAGTGAGTAGAAAACAGAGGGTCCATGCTGTTGAGATTGCTTGACTTGGCACCTTTTATGCCTAATAAGGTTTTTTTAAATATGTGTGTGTTCAAGTAGAATAGTTTATTTGTAATTTAAAATTATCAATATTTTTAATATAAAATCTTTCTAATATAAAATTACCTGTATATAATCTATATTATATATAAAACAAAGTCGGGTTTGTTACAACACTTATAACTAGAGAACGGGTGGACCGATTTTCATGATCCTTGATTTGTTGGATTCGTCTCTGTTCCGAATAGCAGAATAAACATTAATAACTATGGAAAATTTACTGTTTAATTCACGGGAACGGGGAAAACTTACGTGGGTGAAACCGCGGGGCAAAGCTAGTTACTTAAATATAAAAAAAAAAAAAAATGTAAAATTATCAACACAATATTAACAACGATTGCTGGTTCCTGAGTGGATTGGTATTTTATAAAACCTAAATTAAAATAAATCTAAAAAATGCTTTATTTTTCCGGGGAAATAGGTTGCGAACTATTTTTTTAAGATTTATACTTATTTACCACTTTGTCGAAGTGATACATATTGTAGGAGGTAATAACAGTCTGAGCTAATTCGCAAATAGACCTAGAAAAACACTAAGAGCTTTTCGTAGACTAAGGAACAAGCAACCGACGTAAAATTAAATTGTTACTTATACGTAAAATCATAGCTTACAAATTTACTAGCCCTGATTATACACCTGCCTATATACCTGCAAAATTGGTATCGGGTACGTCAATCTAACGCTTCGAATGAAAAACCAATAGCCCTAGGCGGTTATTCTGTAAGTCTTAAATATACATAAAGTGGCATAAAGCTGATTATATGTAGTTCAAGAACTCCGGGTCGCCATTTTTTTGTGTTCTGAGACTCACCGGGTAACGTTAGTCTATTATGTTTAAGGGCCATTTAATGTTTCTCGGCCCGCGCGGCTAACTGTTGCCAACACGTCATTATAAGGATTTACAAGATCTAAACACTAACAATTTATTCCTTAAATGTGCAGTAAGTCGAAAGAGATAACGCCTCTTACCCTACATATAGACGGGCCTGTTGGTCTAGTGGTTAGTGACCCTTACTGCTAAGCCGGAGGTCGTGGGTTCGATTCCCACCCAGGACAAATCTTTGTGTGATGATCACGATAATTTTTTCTATGTCTGGGTGTTATTTATCTATAATATTATGTATGTATTTAGAAATATATAAGTATGTTTAATGTCTGGTTACCATAGTACAGGCTCTGCCTAGTTTGGGATCAGATGACCGTGTGTGAGATTTTCCCAAGATATTTATTATTTTATTATTATTATTTATTATATAACAGCGCATCAACTGCTTGGAATATTAAAACCCTACATTACACGGAACAACATTCTAACATCTAAAATACCTCAGGAGCAAACCATTTGAACGTACAAGTACGTCAGTTAGAATTCCCTCTCAACAGACACACGGCAAGATTTCTGGAACAGACGTTCCTCCGAACCGAATTGTCTAGTTTCGGCTTGCAGGCATATCCCTAGAGAATGAACGGACCGTGTCGGGAATGAATGATTCGTTTCTGACAGTTCACCATCCTGAAATGTTACGCTTGTTCCGACAGAATTGTTCGCTTGGTATAGTGCCACAGAGTTATCTCACCCGTTGGGTAAATATGGAATAAATATTATTTTACTAACTTCATTTTTTATCGCCTAAATTTAAATAATCTGAAATTAAGATTTAATTTACTTACTGTATGCTAGGGTATCATTTACCCTGAAATCCACTAAAATTCTGTAGAATTGAAACAAAATTTATTATTTTATACAAAACCTATGCCTTACAGAAAATAGTGTAAAAAGTTATCTAAGATTTTAACTTATTGCCCGATTACAGCGAAACCAAAAGGAATGGTAGTGATTTTGGCAGTCTACATACATAGACTGCCAAAATCACTACCATTCCTTTTGTTTGTATGTTTGTATGTTCCACCGTAGCGCCGTAAACCACGATATCGCTTATTGCGACACAAAGAACCTTCTAAAGAAGAGGCCATCTACTCGTAACACTGAAATAATTATTCAAATCAGATTAAAATTACCGCGTTCAATCAAACTACTATGATATTGCTCCAGCTATACATATAATGATACAAGAGAACGTATTTTAGAAATAAATGTTAGTTTCTTAAAGAAACTCTTTTATTTGTATGGGCTGAAGCAGAATTGCCGTGGCACCTTGTTTAAAAAAGTAAAATAAATCCGGACGAGTTCGAGTTGGACTCGCGCACGAAGGATTCCGTACCATTACATCTATAAAAACAGCAAAAAAGCACGTTAGTTGTATGATAGCCTCTTGGATATTTTTTTATTCAGGTTTTTTTATATTTGTTGTGTTGTGGCTACAGAAATAATCATCTGTGAAAATTAAACTGTCCAACTTTCACCGAGATATAATATAACCTGGTGACAGATAGACAGACGGACGGGCACCGGAGTCTTAGAAATAGGGTCCCATTTTACCCTAACCAAAATTTTGAAAACAAATTTGTAAAATCAACCAGCATTCTATTCCACATCTGAATAAATTCGTGAATAACGTATATTGCCATCTAGTGTGTAAATAACAACATAAATATTTTTCCACAAA
Source organism: Plusia festucae (assembly GCA_950381575.1). Taxonomy (NCBI): domain Eukaryota; kingdom Metazoa; phylum Arthropoda; class Insecta; order Lepidoptera; family Noctuidae; genus Plusia; species Plusia festucae. The sequence goes on along the minus strand of OX494430.1, from coordinate 2,110,614 downwards.
ACGTATAAGCGGCTTAACGCTTGCTGCCAATTTTATTTAAGCTTTACATATAAAATAACATGTGTAATTTGTTTTATAAAACAAACTGTGACATCCCTATGAATTTTTTATTATTGAAAATATTGTAAATATTACCGACTAGTTTTTGCCAGCGAATTTTTCGGCGCGGGCTACATCACATTCATCACGCTGTATTTTAAAATTTCAATGTAATTAAATCAGTTTTGCTTAAGGTCAGTAGTAAGGTACTGTTAAACAAAGCCAGGGTCATTTATATTTTCTTAGATATTTAAAAAGGCGACCCTAAGCGGGGATTAAAAAGGGTCCTTTTCCACAAAAAAACCTTAAACACTACACAATAAACAAAAACAAAGTTCAATCTGTGTTATGTATAGATAACTACAATATTAACAGTTGCAAGACGTATTAATTTTAAAATAAATTTTACCCGATTCTCTACATGCGGGCCTATGTTAGTTTCAAACATATTTTAAGTCAAGTTTAGCTTGTCAAAGGTGAAATCTTTTCAATTCAGAATAACTGACTCGCAATATAGCTTAGAAAATGTATTTTGTTACACCCGTTACACCTACCTGTAAGAAGATGACATTTCACGCAATTTGAATTAGCTGTATTTCCGCTTTTTTTTTTCTTTTATCTACACTCTTCATCACGAATTTAAGTTATTTAATACAAAAGGAATTGTTTCAAATCCGAATTATACCACTTAAAATTCAGCTCACTTCGGTTAGGTGTCAACTACAACAAAATATTACTGAAGTACTTCAGAACAAAGATTATATTGTTCTAACTTTGGACAGCAGTGACTTGGAGGCTAAAATGTTCAGACAATGGCTCTGCAGTATACTAGCTCAGAGTTAGTATTTCAGAAGTTGAGACAGTTTGATCTGAACAGGTCCAAACTACTCGAGTAAGGCAGTTTGTAGAACTGTATGCTTGATAGTTTGCGGCCTTGCGGCCGAGTTGTAACGTCGAGTGTTAGAGCTTTTGTAGACGCAGTAAGTGGGATGATATTATAAGAACACTCTTGTCATAAAAGTAAGAATAATAATAACGGCCTTTAAATATCCCACTGTAGTACCCAGGCCTCTTCCCGTATAGAGAAGGAATGAGCATTGATTACGACGCTTGCTGATTGCGGGTTAGCGATTTCAGATTCCAATTTTTGGAATCCGAAATAAATGTTATGCTAGTTTTCTGAGGTTTTACGCGAATGGTCACGGGCAGACAGGTGACCATGACACCTGCAAGGCGTCGAAACGTTGGGAACTAAAATAAAAATAAAGCGCGATAGAAGTTTTATTTTAACTCAATCAAATCAATAAACTCAGAAGTAGTCTGAACCCCAAAAAATTATAAGCCGGTTTCTGAATAGAGAATTTAATTTTGAAAACACTTCAAACTCTGATCAACCAATCGATAAGCATGTGATATAGCTCAACCATTGCCAAAGTACAGTTTCAGAAGATGCCAAGCTGAATGAAGATGAATCCTTTTTTCAGAAACCGGCTGATACGCTATTTTTTTACGAAACGACGTAAAAACAAGAGGAGCTGCGGGCAAAAGGCAGTGTTTGAATAAATATTGGTGAGATACATCAATATTGGTTTCGGTAGCCGTATGTATTGCTTCAAAATTCCGCTTATTTACAGATCCAGTTTTTACAATGCTTTTTTAACAAGAAAACCTTTAAACAATTATTTGCAAATAATTTAGAGGTAAAAACTCGTTTTCTGAAAAGCTGTAGAATGAAATCTATTGTTATTTCTAATCTATACTAATATTATAAAGCTGAAGAGTTTGTTTGTTTGTTTGAACGCGCCAATCTCAGGAACTGCTAGTCCGATTTGAAAAATTATTTCACTGTTAGATCGGCCACTTATTGAGGACGGCCCGATAACCGCCGCCAATGCGGGCGGAGCCGCGAGCAAAAGCTAGTATCTAATAAGGGAAGAAGCTACCTACTCCTTTATTAATTTCGTTAGTAAAATAACCACACATTTTAACACAAATGAACAGTATCGTTCTTTAACAAATCACGTTTAGCCACATCTCGTTTAGCCATGTTTTCTAATGCCCCAAACTTGACTACATAACATATATGTTACCGGCGGTTTCTCCCTCTTAAGTAATAAGTTACGAGTATCTTTGAAAATTCCCTAAATCCCATACAAACTTTTAACCCCTCATTCTCCTCTTAGAGAATAGATATTAAAAAAAATCTCTAAGACTATCCTCGATGAATAGGCTATTTAACACTGCAAGTTGCTTTCAACTCCGACCAGCAGTTCATTAGCGTTTCACCAAACAAACAAACTCTTCAGCTTTATAATAATACAGGATTCATTTAAAAGGAGTGCGTGTGAACCTGATTACCTCGTAGAATACTACGAGGTAATCAGGTGCATGAAATTTAACCACTTTTCCCAAGGACTTTGTTTTTTCATCTATACTTGTTTCATATGTACTTTCCATACAAACATAAGTCACGTGACCTGTCATTTTGTATAAAATTTAATTTTCAATTTTAAGATTTCGACCAATATCCTTGGGAAAAGTTGTTCAGTTAGTAGTTAAGTACGTAAGTACCTATAGATGAAAAAACAACATTGTAACTAGCAACCAGATATTTCAGATAACAATAACAAAAGCAAAACAATACATGCGCCGATCGACGAACTGAATGTTCCAATTAAAATTCTGAACCGAAAATGCAAGCTCGCAGTTAAAATTTTAACTAGGTCACTTATTTGAAGTTAGCTCCGTGTAGTTTCATAGTGTTTTTCGAATGAAAAATAAAATTTGTATCGTTCGTAGTTCTGTTATTAAAATCTTGTTAAGAAAAATACCTTTTTTTCGAAAGGTTTTAACTAAAAATAGCTCGGGTATCAGACTTGCAATCATGTGGTCACGGGTTCGAATACCTTATACCACGCATTGCACTCCGACGTGACTCGTAACACTGAGTAACACAACCATTTAGCTTACCATGAGGGGTTAACAAGAATACTAATAATGCGCACCCCACGTTGCTAGTAAGCTTTTTAATACAAATAAAATGTTATCCGTCTGTCTGTCAAAACCCTTTATCTCGATAACGAGTCGTATCATATTGACATTAAGATCTATAGTGCCTTGACGCTGTGAAAAAAAATCAAAACTTATAAGTTAACGTTAAAAAAGATACAGCCGTTCATACCGCAAAATATACGTATTATTCGACGCTCTCAAGGGAATCAAGTTCAAATGTATAAAGTCTGTAATGTTGTTCGAAACAATAATCAATAAGTATTTTTCCTTATTTTTTCAAAAGAGGAAAATTTTATAAAGATAAGGCGTGTTCAAGTTCAGTGAAGGCTTGCGACGTCTTAAGCAGGTGAAAATAATAGCCAAAAGAAACATGCCGAGCCCTGAACTTAAATTTACTGTAATAATAATAAAAACAAGCCTTTCAAGTGACCTAGTATTCTCATGAGTGAGAACAACCCGTGAAAAATAAGAAATACAAAAATAATAATAATAAATTCATTTGCAAAGCTGTTTAATAATAAAAAAATACTTAGATCATACCCACATGTTTTGTTTAAATTAAAGCATCCAAATTTAATTAATTATGTTTAGATCAAAATTACAATCATATTTTCCAAATAGATATTGGGTAGGGTAGGCTACCTAGATACGTATAACGAAAAATAAAAATAAATATGTGCGTCAATGTCGAATGGTTTTTCATTACTTAAAAACGATGCAAAAAAAATAGTCCGCATGCCTCAGGACCAATTAATTTGATAAAGGTCTTGCCTACAATATTTTGATACAACAAAGCTCGTACCCTCATTCAATTGTTAATGGACTTCGTTTCAATATAACAGCTTAATTATTTGCATCAAAGGGTTGCCCTGCCGCCAGGGGGTATGTCTGGACAAGGGATCAAATTTTGCGCACCCCATCCTATGAGTCACGCAATCTGACATAAACATATTTGATTAGGTACCTACCAATAATTTTATATTTATCTTCGATCTTTCATATAATTAATTGTTTTCAACAATGAATATAATATTAAGTGTAATTGGATATGTCGATAACGAAAAATATATGTAGGAAGCCTTTTCTGAAAGAAAAATGATACAAACATCAATCACCGGCATTCATTTATTCTTATTTATAAATCGCCCACGCCAAATTATCATAAAAACAATTTTTATTCTTAAAATAAACTTTAGCTAATAGACATAAGACTGGTTTTAGCTTGACCATCGTTAATCATGATACAATTTCAATAAAACGACTTTTTGTTATATTTTCCTATTTCAGTATCTATAATTATTCAATTAAGATTTTTATAGTTGCTATTATTTTTATAAGAATTTTACTTTTACCACTGTCATTAAATATTAATAATGTTCTAATTAGAATTTGTGTTGTTTGTGTTTAAGGTTCGTGGGCGCCGCGAGAGATGGCGCTGTTCCCACCATCCTGAATCGCGAAGTTAAGATTTTCCACCGCGCTTACCTTACTAGAGAACGCGTGCCGTACGGCACTCCCTCAACGTCAATCAGGCGGTTCGGAAGTCCTAATTGACGTTAGGGAGAGCCCTGCGCCTCGAATATATCGAGGCGTGGGGCTTACAAAAGAGATATTATTCTAAACTGAGGTTTTGGGTTGAATAGAACATGTTATAACAAATCGAATATGTTGTATTTAATTACAAATTTTAATATTCTTTTCGCATGTATGATTATTATTTAAATAAAATATTAGTGAATGTGTTTGTTTTTGAGGGAAAGTTGCCGTTTGTGAGGTGACGAGATTTAATAAGACTGAAAGATTGAATTTGAGTTTTTGAGTTAGAATTTGTTTTTCGTTTTGTATGTTTGTGATAATTAAAAAACCTGATTAGTGCAGGTCGGACTCGCGTACCGAGGGTGCCGATAGGTACATATTTTATTCATGGTCACAGTTAATACTAAAAAAAATATCATAAATTTGTATTTGAATATAAGTTCTGTCATTAAATCGATGGGTTGGTATGGTAAATCACTGCTCATTCCTTCTCTATATGACGAGGCCTGTGCCCAGCAGTGGGATATTTATAGGCCGGTGTTATTATATAATACCTATGGTATGTTCACGTGGCTAAAAAGACAAAGATTATTTATTGCATAGGACCTTCTGTCTACATGGATATAGAATAATTTAAGAAAAAAATAAAGCAGCTATTAAACACTATAGATATTACCTACTACGATATTAAAAATTATTTTAATATAAATTATTTTCAAGATTATTTTAATGACACATTAGAATTGTTTTTAGAAATTGTGGGTAGATATTATATTTATTTAATTTAACAAATTAATGTTTTGTTTTCATTAAAATAAATATACTACAACATCTAAAACACATGATTTTGATTTCATTTCATACGGTTTTTATTAAAACATTTGCATATATCAATATTAAAAACAATGCCTAACGAAACTTTTTAAACGGTAGGTATATCCAACTGCAAATATAAGTCTGTACCTACATTCGGAGCAAATTGACTTTGACTGGCGGATGGACAGATAGACGAGAGATCCTTTAAGAGTTCTATTTTTGCCTTAAATGGTACCTAACCCTAACGCTGCGTACCGCATGAAAAAACACGAGTATATACCATTCAAATCTTTATGATACTCATGTATAATGAAAGGAAATCTCATGACAACTCATCGGTCAGACCCCTATTATCCACAGACTAAAGAAGGCACAGTATCGACATCAGAAACAGCCACGAAAATAAACTGAGGGCGTAAAATCTTAAAATAAAATGCTGTCTCAAATATCTTACGGTCATAGAAATTTCGACCTTATGCAATGACGTTAATTGATATTTTGTAATGGATTCAATACCGTTATTTAAAAAGACACACCTGATTTTTTTCGCACGTTTCTCAATAAAAGTTTAAACAATGGGTGTATTCTATTCCTTGTTTGTTTTCGTGAAAATAAATAATACAATATGGAAATATATTTTAGTAAGTAGTCTTGAAATATTAAGGAAAGTTGTTTTTAATAGGATTACGTTGTTGTAATAAGATCTCAGTTTCAGTATTTGTTATTATTTTGGTTGGTAACTGCGTAGGAAAAATGTATAATGTAATATAATATCTTTGGAACAAGCCCACACAAGGCCATTTGATTCCAAACTAGGTAGAACACGTATTATGGCTACCAGACAACGAATAAAAATATCTACTTATACATACAGGATTAATTTAAAAGGAGTGCGTATATTCAACGAGGTAATCAGGTGCATAAAACTGAACAACTTTTCCCGAGGAACATAGGTCGAAATCTTAAAAAATCTTCTTGGAAAATCATCTTTCCATACAAACATAAGTCACGTGATCTGTCACTTTGCATGAAAACTTCATTTTTCATTTTAAGATTTCGACCTATGTTCCTTGGGGAAAGTTGTTCAACACTAATATTACAAAAAGCTAAAGAGTTTGTTTGTTCGGTACATAGATATATTTTGTTTTTATGACTTTTATTTGGTTGAAAGCTCTAAGCTGAAAATACTGAGTCCAAACAATACGTAGTAACGCAGAATACAGTTCAAGTGTCCCGGGTCGGGTCGCCAAATCTTTTTTATATTCTAAAAGTCACCGGGTAGTGTTAGTATATACGTTTTAGACTATTTAACACATTTTTTCTATTTAAAGTATAGAAAGTCGAAAGAAATATAGCCTCTCTTACCCGTACGTAACAGAAAGTTAACTGATTGGACTTAGTGAAAGGCCCCTGGTTTGTTTGGAATGATTATTATTCATTAATCGAGGACGATTATGTTACTTTTTTTAACGCCCAAGCGGGACCGCGGGAAAAGTTCTACATAAATTAAGTATACCCTGTCTTTATTATTTTTTTAAAACCTCAAAGAACCATCTCAATATTAAAATAACAACACACGAAGTTTTAATAACAATTCATTCTTTTTTCTCAATCGACTGAGAATTTTTATATTATCAAATTCTTAATACCGTGTTGATTCTCTGTAAGACAATTTCAAAGTTTAGAGAAAATGGTAATAAAAAAATAATATAAGTACTTCGAATGTTTATTAAAAGGTAGATAATTTATTATATGGAGTACTAGCTTCTGCCCGCGACTTCGTCTGCGTGATCTACAGATTTTGTGAAATGAAAAATGTGAAAGTAATAAAAAATGGAATACAATTTTCACCCGTGTTATCGCTTGCGCTGAAATAGAGAAAAATACAGAGTTTCAAAGTTGTCTGCCTGCGGCTTAGCTCGTAAACAATTTCAATTTTCCCTCAGAAACTACTTAAGGGATCTGGATAAAAGGTAGCCTATGTTTTTTTCCATGTAAAAGGCTACATGCATGCCAAATTTCATCCAAATCTGTTCTGCCGTTTTTGCGTGATTGAGTAACAAACATCCAAACGTCTAAACATCCACACTTTCACATGTAGGTGGTATATAATATGGTACACATAATATATATCGCGGTAATTGTTCTTTTGAGATTTTTTTTTATTAATAATGAAGGGATTCAACAGAGCTCGCTTAATACCTGAGTCTCCCCTAGCAATTATCATGGCTAGCATTAAGGGGGTGATGTTAATACCCTACACAACAGGGCATCAAACACGCGTACCTGTATAAATAATACCGACCCTCGAGGTGTGTGCAGCTCTGATTATATCTAAAAAAAATGCCAAAGCGTACACAAATCTGCAACAGACCAACAGATTTTAGGAACTGTAATTAATATTTACTTTTAAAATAATTGAGATAATATAGATGAATTTAGTTGGGTGCTTGACATCGCATGTTAACAAAGAAAACGGTTTACTGTCTTGCAAAAAAAAGCAAATACAGAAAAAAAAGATACATGCAGACGAACATAGAACCTCCTTTTGGAAGTCGTTTAAATAGTTAAAAATCACGACACAAAAAAAACTTTACAAGCTGCAGTGTTGTATTATCTTAATGTATTTATTTATACGTTTGGTATAGTGGTTGTACAGAGGCAGGCCACTGAGAATGCTGTCCGCATGGCTGAGTACTGGTCCGTAAAAGTTTGACTTTGCCATTGATCGACACGCTAAGAAGACAGAGGCGGATTTAATACTAGAAGGAATGCTCTGCCAGTCAACCTATTAGATGTAGGTTTATTGAAGAAGCTGTATACATCAGTTAAATTCGGTCTTACTAAAGGCTGACCACTACAACTCTGATATAGCCGTAAACCTGATCGACGTCATCTTCCAAAAAACAAACTACAAAATAATTTCCGATATAGTGGAATGTGAAATTCGTTCGTCAACTATTTTTGCAACTGAACAACCTCAGAGTGATTGAAAAATGTAGGTGGGAATAAAATTGAAGCGAAACCTACCTACGAGTGAAATTGGGAGGTCAATCAAAATGATTGGATTCGCCGCAGACACGAAAATAACTTGGCCTGGATACGAAAAATCTGATATCACACAATGTTCTGCTGTCAAAAGATGGTTAGATATTCAAAGTTTTTTCAGTGTATTCTTTATTTGTTAGAGGGAGACTGAAAAAGAGATGGATGGATTGTGTGAAAGATGATTATGATAAAGAAAGGAGTGGATGCCGCGATGACGAGTAATAGAGAGGAATGGGAGGAAAATACGCATTGCGCCGACCCCATATGAAAGGATAAGGGCAGGAAGAAGAAGATTCTTTATTTGTTAAAGGAGCTCGTTTCTGAATTTATATGATAAAGATAATATATTATGCCCGCTCGCCGCGGGTGGTATGCAGTAATGTTAAAGAAATGCATGATGTTCAATGTTGTTCCCGACTGTCACACGTTAATCTTTAGCAGTCGTTATGTCATTACGTTTCTGACAACCAGTCATACAGGGACACTTGCAATGATGAGCTTAGTGTTATCAATGAAAGATGTTTATGTGTTGACTAATAAACGTATATTGAGCCCAGTATAAGGGACACCTTACAATATAATATATATATGGGAGGCGCGTCATACACTAAACATTGATGTGGAGTTCAGAAATCAGAATGGCAGTCACTCTTTAAAAAACGGTATTCAGCTATATCAGGTAGTAATGAACGCCCAGAACTAAAATGAACAGGGAAATTGTAAATGCACCTGAAAAAACTTTGGCGTCAAAATACTTATAAGACGTAACGTAGCGCTCAAAATATCCTTTCTAACGAAATATTGCATAGCTTTAGAGCAGTCTAGACTAAGCTCCATATACTTTGAGGGTCTTCCTTCAAAGCAACCTTTGCAACTCAAAGGTAACAAAATTAAAAGCATCACTAAACCGTCGTGTATCTTCTATGTTCTTTAATTCGATGAAGCTGAAGCAATTACGTAACTGCGCCGTAATGCAATAATGTACCCTAGGGCACTCTCGTCGACGCATCCTGCACCTAACAACCTGATTGATTTCCGACCTGCGTCCAGCCAGGGGGACTTCAAAGGCAGCGTCGAAAGGGTCCTACAAATTCTGTATTGGAAAAATCATCACGTCAATATGAAAATTAAAAGCAGATTAATGAGATTTTCGATCGCTTTGATGTGTCGCCTTTTACATTTTCCGATGTTCATTATGGCTTCGTACGTTGATTTTATTAAGGGTAAATTAAAATGAGGGGTGTATTGAGATTAACATAATATACCTAAGTATGCATAAAATGACTACAAATATATAAAGGGAATGAGCTTTAAAATTTTAACTTTATTAAACTTGAAATTTGACTGGCATCTCCAGATATTAAGAGGGAGATTTAAGCGGCGATAGCCTAATGGCCAGGGCGTCAGACGGTTGCGGGTTCGAATCCCACCCATTACACTACCGACGTGAACCCACTCGTAACACAAACATCTTAGCTTAACACGAAGGTTAACGAGATTACTAGTAATGTGCGACCCACATTGCTAGAAATCTTGAAAAAAAAAATATTGCACTGGGCTAACTTAATAAAAAATTTTACTGGCATTTTCAATAATGGACTGTACTAAATTGAATGTGACAAATGTTTTTAAGCTAACTTCCAACAAATATGCTTGAAAGATAAGTTCAAGGCACTCAAGCAAGATGAGTTAGTAGAAAAGCCTTTTAGTTAAAGACAATTTAGTTTTAAGTCGAGACACTAAAAACCTTTCAAATATAATTTAGTTTTTATCATCTATAAATAAGCATGATATTTTGTAGAAAGGTTATTTTAAACTTTTATCTGACTTGATAATTACTGCAAATATATAAATTTATGATATAGTTTTACTTATATCAAAATAATTGAATTGGACAAAGAACAATTTTATTGCTATACTAGCTTTTGCTACGGCTCCGCCCACGTGGGCGTCGGCTATTGCGGCAAATTATAGCCTTCCTTAATAAGTGGGCTATCTAATAGTGAAAGAATTTTTCAGATCGGACTTGTAGTTCCTGATATTAGCGCGTTCAAGCAAACAAATTCTTCAGCTTTATAATATAAGTTTATAGATTAGTTGCCTGCCTTAGAATAACCCCCAAAATATAAATTCCAATTTATTTTCACTAAATTTTCTTTACAATGGAATGAAATGAAAATGGAGTGTGGTTTGTGCACCGCAGCCACATTGAACAGTTTAAAATCCATAATTTAAATCGTTTTCCGAATTCGTTGAGGCTTCTGCAAGTGACGTCATTGTATTGCATTTTGTAACCGGAAACGAAAAGCTGGGCTTATTCCAAATTATATGCGGCTTAATTGATACAGTCACAATCATAGTTAATGTAGGTATACATAGAGGGGTTCGGAACTAAGTGTATGCTGTACGGTTTTATCGGTAATAAAGGTAAAGCCGCGCTTGCCGCGTTTGGTCTGTGGGTGGGTGACCATTTGCCAACACACCGAGACCCCTCCGTGCCTCGTAAAGCAAGTTAAGCCGTCGGGTATGATCTTTCAATTACAACCAGTACTTATTACAATGGGAATAGGTTAGGCAGGTTAAGGTCATATGGGGGGGTATGCGTAATGCATTTTTTCCCAGCGTCAAAAAAAAAAAAAAAAAAAAAACCTTTATAATATGGTGCAAATTTCAGTTAAAATTAAAAAATAACTACAAAATAAAATACTACTAATAGGTATTATAAATGTGAAAGTGTGGATGTTTGGATGTTTGTTACTCAATCACGCAAAAAGGGCTGTACGGATTTGTATGAAATTTGGCATGCATGTAGCCTTTGACATGGAAAAGAACATAGGCCACTTTATCCCGATTCCTTAAGTAGTTCCCGAGGGAAAATTCAAAATTGTTTACGAGCTAAGCCGTTGGCAGACAGCTTTGAAATTTGGTATTTTTCTCAATTACACCGCAAGCTATTATAACACGGGTAGAAATTTTATTCAATTTTTCATTTTTGGATCTTAAGTCCACGCAAACGAAGTCGCGGGCATAAGCTAGTGTAATTTATGAAGCTTTTACAATTGCAGAAGGATCGTAGGTTCCGTTCATTAGGTAATTGTTTGAAGGCAAACCGAGCTAACCAAATTTCATGAGAGGAAATTTCACATTCAGAATTTTGGGATCAGTCTCAAATTGCAAGCCGGGAATTTCGATGTGAAAATCTTAGCGTGCATTCGAGGTATTTTCACTTCATTTACCTGAACCAGCTTGAAAATATAAACGGAATTTTCTAACCATGTGTTTTGATTTAAGGTTTTACCGAACCGACTAATATTGGAAAAAGGTGTATCCAAAGGCAGCACATAGGTACCGAGCAAATACACCAGAGTTTTTAAGATAGATTGTAATAAAAAAAAGTTAAAAAATATGCCGTTGGATCTAACTCTAAAACCCAGTAAAATAAATCCAAAATGTGTACTATCCTTTGACATTTTGTATTTTATGTTAGTCTCACAGGATCGGCAATCGCCAAAGCATGCTAGTTTACTAACATAACAAATATAATTTAAACGTTCAGAATGTGTTCTCTGAAAAAAAACCCGTTTGCATTTACCCCATGTTTGAGCGATCCTGGACTCAATCAAACATCAACACTAATACACGATCAAAGGGAAAATGGTTAAACGAACGCTAAGTTAATAAAAACAAGTAAAAGACGATGGCAATTATGAAAACAGACCTGATCCGATTTACTCCGAATTTAACGACGCGTGGAACCACAGAACGAGCTAGTTATTATTGATAGATACTAAGTCAGTGAAGATATGTGAATGTTCTTTTACTGTTTCGCGTAAAAACTGAAATACTTCTCACTTAAAATTATACACCTAATTAGATATTATTAAAGATAAGTCCATTGATAATAAACAATAATATAAATGTGGGCAACATCAAATACATTGCTGCGAATCCAGTGAATTCCAGTGTAAGTAGCTAAAGCACTTGTGATATGAACACCCAGACCCGAGACAATGCAGAAAAATGTTTTTCTACATTGACCCGTCCGGGGATCGATCCCGGGACCTCAGAGCTGGCGCCACCTTGAAAACCGGTGTGTACGCCACTCGACCACGGAGGTCGTCTAATCTGCGTTATACCGCGTTATTTTTGTTTGGACTTAGAGAATAACCCCCCACCCCCCCGATGTTGACACGATTACCGTTCCAGCAAATATTTATACAAGTGTCATACAGGTGATTACGGGGTTAACGTATCGTGACATAAAGAGCAGACGGGGTCAGTAAACATAACTAGACTAAATAACGACGTTATTTCTGGGACTAGACTTACTTATTATATACTTATTATAACTAAAATCACACACTAATAATATAAACGCAAAAGTAATTCTGTTTGTATATTCGTTACACTTTCACGACTAAATCACTGTACCGATTTTGATGAAACTCAGTAGTTACCTGTGGTAAACTTGAATCCCAAGATTCGACATAGGCTACTTTTGCTACGATAACCGAGACCCACGCGGGCGGAGTAGCGGGTAAAAGCTAGTAGCCTTTCCTTATGCAAATGTTATAAAAAAATGAGTTTTATGAAAGCTTGTTTATCACTCTTTAACGCAAAAACTACTAAACGGAATTCGATGAAATCCAGCATACGGATAGTTTATAGGTAAACGGACTAAAATATAAAATGTCTATATTCCCAATTTTTATTTGGGCTAGTGTGGCTTTTATGTCATGTACTTTATAGAGATAAATATTTATTTATTTATTAAATAATTTTTGTACCTACACACATAATAAGTTAAACAATACATAAGACAACAAATGTACAAAGGCTCTGCTTATTTCATAAGAAATCTCTGTCAGCAGGCCCGCTTTAGGAGAAGTGGCAAAGAAAGGCAGTCATCAGTGTACAAACTAAATACCTACTTATGAGTAAAAACAAAAATAATTATCTAAGTCTTCTTTTAGATAGACTTTTCCTAAGCTAGGCGGCGCGCGGCGGTCAGCTTCTAATCCAGCTGAATCCCAGTATTATTTATAAAGCGACTGCCTAGCTGACCTGATCAACGTATATTTTAATTGTATAGTAACCTTTAGTAAAATAGGATGATTAACTCAATGACAGTCAAAAACACGCATTACAGTGAACCAACAGCTTTCCTTTCTGTTTTAATTAGCATAGTATGAAACAAAATGAGCTTTATTAACGAACAATATTGTCCGTCACTGCCACACGACGCACAATTAGTATGCACGAAATGCGACCTGTATCACGTAATTAAACACCTTTCAGCCGATCATTCATGACATCAACCGCAAAATTCTCATTAAAATCATGTTAATTTACGTCATCATTTCACTCTGAAATGTTTATTAATTTAATATGAAGATATTTTGGGTTTCAGTTTAAAATCTCTGTTAATTTATCATAATATGCATATAGAGGTCACTACGTATTGGGCGCGGCCGTCAAGTTCTTGAAAAAGTGTATTTGTTTTACTAGCTCTAAGGGCATTTCAAAATCTAGTTTGATTTTTTTATTTAGAAAATCATCAGTGATTCATTTCAAATTTAATGTACAGAGTAGGTATGTGTATAACAGTGTTGCATGGCTAATAATAGGTTTCACTGTTTAACCAAACTGAATTTAAAACATGCGAACGGAATAATTAACTTTCATTGAAATTTTTATCGATATGATTAGTCAGTCAAGGAATTCAAAAGTATCTTGAAAGTATGTTCTTGCATCTGGGAGCCATTTTATTTATCCACAAACTCCGCTTGTAACCGCATTTAAAGAACTTGTAACCCCTCTCTTGCGACCGGGATTAAAAAACAAATGCATTTTCAAATGTAGTACCAAACCTCAAGATTCTCGTACCATACGTACTCGTATTAATGCGAGTAATTGAAGCTTCTGTATAAATGCAAAATCATTTAGGTTATGACTTAAATTTACCAGACGTCTGGCACTCATTATATATGTAGGTACCTACTTATATTGTTTGCACTAAACGGTTTGCGTATAATGGGGATTTCAAAGACTCCCCAACTCTATTTGAAATGTTGAATTCATGTTTATTTGATACACGCTTTCCATCTGTCTGAGAGGTTTTCTCATTTTATAAAATACTAGCTGCCCGGACAGACTTCGTTCTGTCAAAAGTAAATTAATTAAGGTAATTCCCGAGTTTAGGAAAATTTTTTTTTGACGTGACAACGTCTTAAATTAGGTTGCGGCTGGGAGTCACTTATGAAAAAGTGTAACGCTCGGTAACGTTACGATGAGTCACCGAACGAGAGAGAGGCCCGCCGAATGTTTGTATATAAATACGTATGTATGTGTATAGGTAAAAATAAAATTTTGTTAATATGAAATTAAGTGCGAGATTCTTTGTATAAATTAATGTTTTAAATTGTTACTATTATTTCATCCTTCTTCCTACTATACGAATGAATATTTACATTAAAATTATTTTACCACTCAAAGTCGTTGTCACGTAAAACTTTCGCCCGTATACCGACTTTACAGGCAACCAATTTTTTTTTTTACTTATTATTTATGTTTTACACCTTTTAAACCTTCCCTGGACTTCCACAAACATTTCAAAATCAAAATCAGCCAAATCGGTCAAGCCGTTTTCATGCTATGTCGTGACAACGGAAAACGGGTTTAATTTTTATATATACCTATAGATTTCGACAGATCTCGTTTGGTTAATTTTTCCTTTCAATTTTGCAGCTAGCCTGCGTAATGGTTCGTCAAAATTTTTGGCCACTGTGAAGCGATTGAGTGTTCTTTTTCCGTATCACCAAGTCAGATCAGTTTGTTCCTTAAAAAAAAACAAAGCGGCGCGTTTTTATGTAATTAGACACAAAACGCATGTGTAATGGGGGTCATTTTCATTTCGATATTGTCAATGTTGAAACGTTGGTAGTCTAATGGCTAGGGCTGGTCATGAGGTCGCGCGATCGAACCCCACCCTTTGCACCACCGACGTGAACCCGCTCGTAACACACAAGCATTTACCATATCAGTAATGTGCGTCCCAAATTGCAATAAAGTTAAAAATTATACGTATCTCTGACAATTTATTATAACTACAGCTCGCAAACCGTTACAGAGCGTGCTATAAAAAAAAAAAAAAAACTTTATACATACACCGAAAATCATTATAAACAAAACTGTGTAAATCGTATGTCTCTTTTAAAAAAAATTGAAATACGATTTAACTCGAAAACCAACCAACTATCATAGCATACAGTCAAACGTGCAATAAACATAACGCGTCACCGCTTTTCGTCCGTCATCGAAAAAAAACAAATAAAAATAAACTCACCGGCATCGGACCGAGCGTTTAATACCCTTTGTAGAGAGGGATATTAATCAACGCGTGTTCAAATGTCAATAAAGGTTACCGATTTCAGAAACAAAATACTATCACAAAAAGTTCCGAACGCTCTTCTATAAATAATATTTTACTGGTTTAGGCGCAGAGCAATGTGGACACTATTTGTTGCGGCTGGCACACCGACACATAAAACGACTGAAATTGACGATTGGAAAGTTTTTGATGCTTGTGTCTTCCACTCTTTTCAAGATGCTGATGATGCTGATGCTGATTTCAAGATGCTGATTCTGATGCAGTTAAAAAAACGGCATTAAAATGTTTCTCTCAATTATCATGTTTGTACGCCCTATGGTACTAATAATAATGGATAACTAATTAATGAAAAAAAAAGACAACGATGTTTTGTGTTGCACAAGTGAAAACTTGAAAATTAACGTTGTGCATTTATGATATTTTTTTTAATGTTTAGGGTATAATTTCGCACATTGACATATTTTTTCTATGCTGACACACTCGCAAGCACCCTGCGCCGCGTCTTACCTTAGGAATTTTCGATCAGGTTACGTTTCCTGACGCGAGTTTAAGATTTTTTACCCATCCCAAAAGTGCACAACGAAGAAGTTTTCAGTTCCAAAATAACCGGACCATCGGGATATGTGGACCACGTCTGGGGTATACTTACACTTAACCTACAGAAAGTTTTTTGTTAAATCTGCAATTACCAGAGACCCAAGTCATAAAAAAAAAAACTTACAGTTGAATTGAGAGCCCCTTACTTTTGAAGTCTGTTTAGAAGAGATTTAATTCCCAGATAATACGTATGAAGACAGATACGGTCTAGACTGGTTTGATGTTTCCTGCTGGACAGCACAACGTCCTTTGAGCAACTATTGAATGGATCCTTTCAAAGATGTTCATATTTTCCGAGCTTAGCTACAAACGGTCTTAATCTTTAAAAGGTGCTCTGGTGGCGATGGTTCAAAGAACACGCGGCACAAAATACTATTCTCCAAGGTATACTGCGAGAAAAGAAGGATAACTCGGACCTGTTATTTTGTCTCACAAAGTACTGATTTATTTTTTATTTTGAAATATATTAAAGCTGCTTCGTTGTGGTGGCTTAGCGTTCAATTATGTCGTATGACCATGGTTCCAGCTTCGAACCCAGGCAAGTACCAATATGACTTTTTCAAAGATAATTTCTTAATAATTCTAAGAACACCGTCGACCCACAATGATCAAGCGTGGTGATCAATGCTCATTCCTTCTCTATATGGGAAGAGGCCTGTGCCCAGCAGTGGGACATTAATTACCGGTATAAATATTATATAAAGCTCCTACCAAAACACGGATGAAAATATTTGCTAACAAAATAATTTTCAGATTGGTAAAAAAACCCAAGGTGAATCGCGTAGCACAAGGTGCAGCGCCCTAATTAACACAGGTTGTGTTAATTAGGGCGCTGCTCGACTGCGGCTAGCAGACGCTATGAACGTGTTTCAAGCTTCGATTTATGAAATCTTCTATGAAAATAATATCAATATAAAGTGGGTGTAGCTTAATGGCTAGGGCGTCGGATATGTGGTCATGTGTTTGCCGGTTCGAATCCCACTCATGACACTACCGACGTGAACCCACTCGGAACACAAGCATGTTAGCTTTGACTGCACGGATAGCCGAGTGGTATAGGTCACCACGCTAATGACCACTGTGCGCGACGTGCTGCGCGTTCGATCCCCGCATGAGACAAGCATTTGTGTGATCCACAAATGCTTGTTCCAAGTCTGGGTGTTCTTTGTGCATGTGATTTGAATGTTTGTGTAACCCCTGCGACACAAGGACTAAAATCCTTACTGCGGGCGTCGTTTTAAAAAAAAATACATATATTGGGATAACATTCACAGTATCCACTGACTACGGCGTCGGACATGCGGTCATATGTTTGCCGGTTCGAATCCCACCCATTACACTACCGACGTGACAACAAGATAAGATAAAGATATTTTTATTTGTCCAAACATGTGAAAATAATAACATACATAATGACATTAATATTGGGGTTACAAAATGTGTAGGTCCCAACATGTTCTACCCTGACAGGTGTACAAATTAGAGCAAGCATCTTAGTTTAGCACGGGGTTTTAACAAGAATTATAGTACCTAATATGCGACCCACTTTACTAGTAAGCTTCTAAACAAAAGATTCATCAGAAAATGCTTAACATTTTTTACCCGTATTTATCTAAGAAACTTAATTTTCAAATACAATTTTCCATCAAGCACAATAACAATTAATTTCTTATACAATATAAATTCTCCGAATACTTTATAGAATTAAGAAATTCTACAATATCAGCTTCCAGAGTTCTTGGAAATAATAACATAATATTTATTTCGTAAGCTATGAACGAACTCAGAATAGGTAAAAGCAATTAAATTACGGAATAGTAATTATTAATAAACTAGCTTTTGCCTACGGATTCTTCCGCGTGCCGGTCGGCTATCGCTGCAAAGAAGCTCTGTCCTTTTACAAGGCTTAAAGCTAACTTCACAGCAAATTTCATCGAAATCGGTTGTGTGTTAAGCTGTAAAATCATAACAGACAGATAGACAGTTTCTTTTGCATTTATATTATTAGTATGGATTTAATATTTCATGCATGATATCCTACTAATATTATAAATGTGAAAGTCTGGATGTTTGGATGTTTGTTACTCAGTCCGCAAAAATGGCTGAACGGATTTGGATGAAGTTTGGCACGCATGTAGCCTTTGACATGGAAAAGAACATAGGCTACCTTTTATCCCGATTCCTTAAGTAGTTCCTGAGGGAAAATTGGAAATTGTTTACGAGCTAAGCCGTGGGCAGAGAGCTTATATATTTGGTATTTTTCCCTATGACAGTGCAAGCTAAAAACGGGTAAAAATTTTATTCCATTTTTCATTACTTTCACATTTTTCATTTCTTTTTGGAGCCAATTCTGAAGTCCACGCAGACGAAGTCGCGGGCAGAAGCTAGTAGTTTTATAAGCGGCTTTAATGCCTGTATGCATTTTCTTCCAGTCAACCACAAGGTGAAATACTACGGCTTATGTAAAAATAAAAAATGCAATATGCGGTGGTATTCGAAGCCTGTTAAACTTGCTCTCAGCTTTTTTATTCTCTTTTCCAAGGAGGCTGGGATCCGATGAGAAAGTTTTATCCGATGCGAGAAAATGCCTCAGTAAATTCTTCTGGTAAATTTAATTTTCCTGCACAGTTTGTTTACCTTGCATAATGAACTTTAAGTTTGTTTTAACTATAAATTGATTCAATTAACTATGTTTCTAGGTTTAAATAGATTACAGTCATAAATTGAGCTGTAACGTTGTTTATTTAAAAGCTATTTTCTAGTTTTTTATGAGTTCAGGTTATTGTTTCCAGTCAACTAGATACACCGGCAGAATTGGCGGAAATGAAAAAAAAGGTATAAATAAAAATTCTGCCGGTCTGATTGTGTTAAAAAATATCAAACCTTTAAAACGGAAGCACTATATTAAATACTAGCTTTTGCCCGCGACCTCGTCAGCGTGGACTTATGACATATGCAAGTTTGTATTCAAAAATAAAGATAATTTTACGAAAGTAAAAGACACCCATAATGTAAATACCCGACATAAAAATAGACTGTACCTACCTTCATCTAGAATTAAAATGCTTAACCAAAGTCCTTACTACATGGCAGTCAAAATATTCAATAGATTACCTAAAGACCTACAAAACGAAACCAAAGAAACAATATTTGAGAGAAAAATTAAAAAGTTCCTTATACAAAAATGCTTTCACTCGACAAAAGAATTCTTCGAAGAAAAAACAAAACACCAAAATTAAATGTTAAAAAACCTACCCAATACATAACCCAACACACCCACAAGCACCCACACAATATATTACATACATACCTTTACTCCGAACAAATCAATAAATACTTATATTCAGAACTAGCTTTTGCTCGCGACTTCGTCCGCGTGGAGTAATGACTTCCGTCAGAATTTGGGTTTTTCACTTAGTTATCGCCTGTTCCATGGTCTATCGATTACATGTGTAAACAAACATTAAAAAAATCAAATTTTTATTATATTAGAAATATGTCTCCATGAAATCATGGTCTAAAAAATGCTATGTTCACTTATACATATGCTATGCTCACTTGCTTCACTGGTGGAACCTACATACAAAGATTTACGTGAATCCATTGAGAAATAAACATTTTCAATTTACCACCCTTTTCTCCCCTTTGGGGGGGAATTTCCAAAAACCCTCTCTTAGTGGTAGCCTACTCCTCCCAACAAACACACATGCCAAATTTCAGCTCTTTACGATCAGTAGTTTCGGCTGTGCGTTGTCTGTCATTTACCACCCTTTTCTCCCCTTTGGGGGGGAATTTCCAAAAATCCTCTCTTAGTGGTAGCCTACTCCTCCCAACAAACACACATGCCAAATTTCAGCTCTTTACGATCAGTAGTTTCGGCTGTGCGTTGTCTGTCATTTACCACCCTTTTCTCCCCTTTGGGGGGGAATTTCCAATTATCCTCTCTTAGTGGTAGCCTACTCCTTCCAACAAACACACATGCCAAATTTCAGCTCTTTACGATCAGTAGTTTCGGCTGTGCGTTGTCTGTCATTTACCACCCTTTTCTCCCCTTTGGGGGGGAATTTCCAAAAATCCTCTCTTAGTGGTAGCCTACTCCTTCCAACAAACACACATGCCAAATTTCAGCTCTTTACGATCAGTAGTTTCGGCTGTGCGTTGTCTGTCATTTACCACCCTTTTCTCCCCTTTGGGGGGGAATTTCCAAAAATCCTCTCTTAGTGGTAGCCTACTCATTCCAACAAACACACATGCCAAATTTCAGCTCTTTACGATCAGTAGTTTCGGCTGTGCGTTGTCTGTCAGTCAGTCAGTCAGTCAGTCAGTCAGTAACGGAAGAGTTTTATATATATAGATAAATGTATAAGTTATGCTAAGTCCTAATTAATGTAATTTACGATAAGTTTAGTTCTAGCCCTCATATTTGCTACGCCTGAAAAAGGCCGTTAAGCTGTGCCTGTTATTTCATTAAGACTTGTAAGACCTTAACATGCAAATAAAGATTTTGAGTTTCAGTTTGAGTTTGACTTCAGAATTGGGTCTAAAGCTTCGATCGTTAACAATTCTTAATCTTCTCACTATTCTAGATTCTGGGAACTATTTGAGAGATCGGTATAGAAAGTACATGTCAATCAATTTTTCATAAAAGCATAAGTCACGTGACCTTTCATTTGTTATGAATATTTCATTTTCAATTTTAAGATTTCAACTGTTCAGTTTTATGCACTTGATTACCTCGTAGAATATACGCACTCCATAAAAAATAATCCTGTATATAACAATTGTAAGTACCTAAGACTACAAAATAAATCACTTTTCCGGGCAGTATGAATTAATAACCATTCTTAGAAAAAGTAATATTTGCAATTATTATATTTTTGTTTTAATTGGTGAAGTTAGTAAGTTTTGAACTACAACACTCAACTTTGAAGCTCACTTAAGTGTACAAACTAATTTAATACTTAAAGCTGTGTTCATTAAGTCCACAGGAGTTTTATTTTACTTTCCGACACTGGTATTTCAATTCCAATGTAATTTGTTGATTAGTTCATTAAATGTAGCCTATATAGCGGTTCAATGACCGGATTTGTATGCACATGATTGTATGATCGAACCCGAACCTTGAAAAAGTCACATTGGTACGTACCAATGTGACTTTTAAAAAGTTATATGTACTTTCTTAATTATTCTAAGACATCATTGACAATCGGTGAAGGAAAACGTCGCGATTCCAAAGTTGAAATCTGAAGTCGCCAACCCGCAGTAAACCAGAGCGTGGTGATCAATGCTCGTTCCTTCACTATATGAAAAGAGGCCTGTGCCCAGCAGTGGGACATTTATAGGCTGGTATTTACCTTTAAGTGAAAATGACTTCACAGTACAGAAAGGTCTCGTCTGTAGAATTATTATATGTATAGAAGATATAGATAATTGAGATGAATGGAAACCGACATACAGAGAGATTTAAGTGCTCTTAATACTGTAACTGTAATTAACAAGCTGCTAATTAACCTTTTGACTATGTCGTGTAGTTAACGAGATACTTAAACTGACTCTAGTCTGATTGAACGTGACTAAATACATGTAGTTCATAATTGTGTTATTACCAGATGCGTATGTATTTATGTACACTCAAAAAACATATTATAATAATTATTGAAAGTTTAGTTAAAATACTGCTTATTTCTTACGATTTTTTTTATCTAGCCTATGCTGTCCCACTTCTGGGCAAAGGCCTCCCCCAAGTCCTTCCATTTAACCTTATCCCGCGCCACCTCGAACCAGCCCTCACAGTATGCGTCTAGATCATCGCGCCACCTGTTCCTGGGCCGGCCTCGAAATACGAAATAAGCTTCAAAATTACTGATTATTTCTTACGAAACAAGCAGTACTTACCTGTGGCAGGAGACATCAAACAACAAACACAGACAGTAAGCGGTGGTAGTCTAATGGCTAGGGATGTTCAACTGTCTTTCGCCAACGTCTGTCGGAAAGCCCCAAATATCTACAAGCAGCTCCAACTCACAGCCAAGATCAGCTGGGGGCTGCACTCGGAGGTTATAAGCACCTTGTACACGGTGGTGGTGGAGCCCGTCCAAAAAGATCGGGGTCAAGAAGCTCCTTGGTAAGGTGCAAAGGGGTATGGTACAAAAAAATCTGCAAGTCCTACCGCACAGTCTCCCCAAACTCGGGACTCATACTAGCCGGGATACTTCCCTTGGATTTGCGCATTTAAGAAGCAGCAGCTCTGTATGAACCGCGCATAGGGTCATCCCGGCTAGTGATAAGAGACCGGGAGGTCGAGCGTGGTGGACTTTGCGGAATTGCCGCACCCAGCTCGACGGCCGGAACTGGTATTCCAAAGTTTGGATGACCAGAGCCTGGTAGACAGGCACAACGTGCAGACGCGCCGTATTTTTACAGACGGCAGCAAGATTTGGGGCAAGGTCGGATCTGCGCTGTCCATATGGACAGCCGCTCCGAACTAAAGGCCCGTAAACTATGCTTGCCCGCGTACCTACTGCACACACACATATATTCAAGTGCCCTGTGTTTGCCCAACAGCGGATTGAGCTGGAGCAACAAATAGATGTGGAAGTGAGCTTTACAAATGCCCACTGCCTCCTGATACACGTACTGATTGCAATTAAAGTGCAACGTACACGTCCTACAAAACGTCAGTCAGAAATTGTATTGTACACTAGCTGCCCGGCCAGACTTCGTTCTGTCAAAAGTAAAGAGTTCAGGAACAGTTTTTTTAGTTACTATTTATGTTTTACAACTTTTAAACCTTCCCTGGACTTACAAACATTTCAAGATCAAAATCAGCCAAATCGGTTCAGCCGTTCTTGAGTTTTAGCGAGACTAACGAACAGCAATTGATTTTTAATATATAGAAGATTTACACTATGACACTCGATACACTCTTTGTCTTGATAGTGTATGTGAGTCGCAATAAATGTCCGACACACAAGTTAACGCACACTGCAACACCAAAGTGAATGTGATATCTGTGTAATTGTAGAACCATATTACAGTAATTACAATGGTAAACAACGAAATCCTAATTAGTCGTTTCGCATTAATTAATTACTAATTCTTGTTTCAGGATTAGCGCTAACGGCGTGCAGCTAGATCATTATTCCTGTTATTAGTATTACGAATACTATAGGGATTATATAGGAGATATACGGGCTTGGACACACATACTTGTTTCATTGTATTATAACATACACACATTTGAGTACATAATAGCCTACTTACTCTGTTACATTTAAGACCTCCATCGTGACCAATTTTAAACCTATTTAAACAAATAAATTTGATTTCATTTCATTACTTTATGATACACAAGACAAAATAAAAGTGTCACGATGTTTGTTCCCAAACTCCACCGAAACGGCTAGACTGATTTGTATGAAATTTTGTGTGCATATCGGGTAGTTCTGAGAATCGGTCTGAACATCTATTTTTCACACCCTTAAGTGATATAAAACTTAATTGTCATGGTGAATTGTTATCGAACACTTCCGAAATGGCTTTAGAGTTTTCTTTGTCGAAGGCACCCTTTATCGGCCGTGCTAGTGCACCGTTTATCGTATGTGCTCCGAGACAGTATTTAGTATTATTATTATCACATTAAAAGTGTAGATCTATACCATATTCCTCCATCCATCTTTGATCGTTTGTTGTTTCGGCTTGCTGTCAAATCCATATCTACTAAATAAAAAACCAAATGAGTAGGATTCATTTGTTTTTATATTTAGTAGATATAATATATCTACATATATCTTTATATTTATCTACATAATATAAAAGTGAAAATGTGAAAGCACCCATTATCCGTGATAACGTGTCACTTTGTCACGCTCAACTATATGTACACTGAAGTATAACGTACAGTTAAGGACATTTAAAACATAAAAATAGGTACTTTTTATCTCAATTATCTAAATAAACGCGAAAAACTACGCGAAAAAGAGCATGGGGCGCTCCTAAAGTGGATGTTACAAGCTTCAATTGTTGGAACTAGATGGCGTTGGCGTCGAAATAGATCACGCTATGGTTTCGTTACATGAGTTTGGATAAGTTCGGGATTTGCTCCCGGACCAAACCGCCATCACAAAAATGATTTGAAATAAATTACCTTATTTTTGAAAAGCTCATCGCACGCGAGTGTTGATAGCTTAAGAATTCTGAATGATTGATGTGGTTTGAGAGGGACTGTATCGATATCTTCAACGAAAATTAACCCGTTTAGGTATTAAATTGAAATTGTCACCCACCCATTGGACTGTAAGGCTTCTATTTGGCCCTAAGCTTCTTCCTATAATAGTTGGTGAAGATTTTCAAGCTTTTTTTTTTTAAAGATTATATTCCAGGCTTAAAGATCAATGGGATTGTGGTTCCATAGTTCCCACGGTCATCTTCTAGCGCCATCTATAGATCAATTTGAAGTACCATGAGATCTTCTTTACTTATGTCGTTCCCGCTGTCTGTACGGCCAGAACTTTAAAACAACGCTGCAGATTTTAATGCAGTTTTCAACAACTTATAGACTGATTACAGAGGATTTTTTTTTAATAAAGGGTAATAGGCATTTATGAGCTATCTGTTTGAAGCCACGGTTAAGCTAGTTTAAAATTATCACCAGTGACAGTAAAACAAATATTCGGATTAACAATTGAAAAATTTACCGGTTTTCGAATATAAAAAATGCAACTTAATAAGAAAATAGAATTTTGTTCTTGTTGTTTCTGTTTTGTAAATGGCAATATGTAATTAAATGAAAGTTTTTTATAAATTGATATCGACAATAACGTGCATTTTGTATAAAACAAACTCATATTGTTTCGATATTGAGATAGATTCATGTTAGCACATGTTTAAACCTTAGTGGTTTTTATGGTTAGGTACTATTTCACCTAGATAATCATGCAATCAACCCGTTCATCGACTTTTGTTGTCACAGAATTTGAGCTTCAATAAAATTGTTGCCAATACCCGTCGTGTCTGATCTCGGTACCTGAGGATAACCAGAGCACCTGTGTTTGTGTATGCACTAGGAAGTCTTGGGTCTTGTGAAGTTAGTGCTTATTGAAACCGAGCTTTTTGAATACCCGGCAAAGAGTTCATGGGCTTTACATGTTTTGCGCGGAACCCTAGTTTTTAACCGATTTCAAAATGAGGAGTTTCTTAATTAGGCTTCATGTTGTTATTTGTATGTTTGATAAAAGATATCTCCGACAATTTTGGATCGCTTTCAATTATTCTATACATAAGAGGATACCCTATACCATGGCAGTGGTCCCTTATGCATTTTCAGAGTAATCTTTTTAACTACACTATAAAATTTTGTATTTGCTAACACTAAATTAAAAACAAGTAAATACATACGGCCAGTTAATTTGTTTGGCTATACGGCAAATGGGAGTCTCAATAGTTGTTAAAACTTGAACTTGAACAGAGCAGTTCGTTCAAGCAGTGTAGCTGCTACTTCAGAGGAAGCCACAAATTGTAAAACAATAATTTAACAGGAACTCACCATTAATTCAACTTATAATCATTTAACAACATAAACATAATAACAGTTCTCAAATCATGTATATATTTTTGGGTTTCAACAGAAACTTCCTGCTAAATAAGTTTAGTGGACTATCTAATAGTGAAAGAATTTAGCAAATTAGTCCAGTAGTTTTTGAGATAAGCGCGTTCAAACAAACAAACAAACTCTTCAGCTTTAATGAATAAAAGTATAGTTATGTATGTATTTAGAAATATATAAGTATGTTTATCAGTTATCTGTTTGCATAGTACAGGCTCTGCTAGTTTGGGATCAGATCAGAGAAAGAAAAAGAAAAAGCTATATAAATAAATAACTTAACTAAAAGTTGACTATTTATCTAACCAGGGTGTCAGCATCCTCAACGCCAAACTTTATCAAAATTGATCCAGCCGTTTGACCGTGACGAGGTACCATACATACACTCTCACACACTTTCGCTTCTATAATTAACGTAATTAATTAGATACAATATAATTATTGTTATTCGGAAAGACTGATCGGACTTCTGTTTCTGTTTTCCGATAAATCATTTATCTTCGTCTGAGTGAACTTTGGCGAAGTTACAGCGAATAAGAGATGAAAGTTAGGGATCTACGTCACCCGACGCGTAGTTCGATTGCTCAAGCAAGACTTGGTATTATTACTTTTATAAATACGATTTTATACTGTAGGATAGGTTGAAGTGGAAAATGAAAGCTTGAGGTACGTAAGATTTCGACCTATGTTTCTTGGGAAACGTTGGTCAGTTTTATGCAGCTGATTACCTCGTTGAATATACGCACTCCTTTAAAATTAATCCTGCATTTATCGTAATACTTAATTTAGTGAGAAAAATTTGTTGATTCTGTCCGAGTGAAAGGGAATGATAAGATTGTGATTGTGTGTGTAAGTTTGGTACTTCGTCACGCTGAAACGGCTGGACAAATTTTAATAAACTTTGGTATAGCTGACACCCCGGACGTGTTAACATAGGCTACTTTGTATGTGGGAAACCGCGGACAACACCGCGGGGCAGCTAGAAGTGTCATAAAAATTGCAAAACTGACATTATTTTTTAACGCCTTCTTGCAATATGAGTTGTGGTAACCCCTCGTGGTAAGCTAAATGCTTGTGTCACGAGTGGGTTTCGAACCTGCGACCCTAGCCATTAAATTCTACAGTCAAACCGTTCATACGGCTTTGTAGGGCATTGTCTATGTTTTTGATAATTGTAAATGTGATTAATAAAGACCATACCATACCATAACATTAGGCTACCGCCGCTTCAAAGTAATTCTAAAATGTTCGCTGTCAAATACAATCGTTTGCCTTAGCTTTTGCAAATCACGTAATAACAAATCAACAATTGTTGTCTAAAGTTAGTTATGGCATGAATCCGTTTATTATTTAACAGATTTTAATTAACTTGCTATATACGTACATTGATATGTTTGGTATTCTGAATGATTTTGAACCACTTGTAGAGTACCGATTACAGAATCGGAATCAGAATTTTATTTGCTCTTAATGTAAGTACTTAGGTAGGTGTACAATATAATTGCCTGGCATTCATGCTGAACTGAGGCCTTTTTGGTGCAGCCGCAGGGTACACAGCCATAACTTAGGGTTATTTTTATTTTAGTATAGAAGTAGATTAAGTTTTGGATTGTTGCCCTTTTGCGCCAAATAAATATTTTTCTTCCTTCTTCCTTCCTTCCTTATGTTTAACTAGCTTCTGCCCGCGACTTCGTCTGCGTGGACTTCAGAATTGGGTCTAAAGCTTCGCTCGTTAACAATTTTTAATCTTCCTACCGGAATTATTTGAGAGGTCGGTATAGAAAGTAATCAAGATGGGTTCAGGGTTAGCGCTTTTTAATTTTGTTTTTTTTTGGTTTGTTGTTTTTTTAACCGACTTCAAAAGACAAAGAAGGGTGGTCTTAATTCAACTGCATTTTTTTTGTTACCTTAGAACAGTCGACTAGGTGAACCGATTTTGATGATTCTTTTTTTATTTGAAAGCTGGTCGTTTGGTCCCATTGTCATGTTAGGATCTGATGATGGGTTCCTAGGCAAATCGAGGGAAACTGAAATTTTAGAGAAACTTATTACGTATTTCATGTTTTTTCTTAAGCTGTTCATTTATTTGCATCTGGGGGTCACCACTTTATGATGAAGATGATGATCAGCTGATGATGGAAGGTACATATCCTTAAAGGTTAGTAGTTGAGGGATAATTCTTTCATAAAATATTATATTATAGGCACCTTTTAGTTTCAAGTTTTTTCAAAAGCTATCCAAGTATTTGCGACCAGGTGTCGTCATGTTGATGAACTGGCGATGGAAGGTACAACTCCTTAACGATTAGGAGTTGGAAAATAATTCTTTGATAAAATATTATGGGGACGACTAAAGAGTTGTATTCTTTGGGATTATTCAGGTGAGCTGATGAAGGAAGGTAAAACTCCTTAAGGGTCAATAGTCAAAAGCACATTACATCCATCTACACATGGTGTCACATAATTAATAATTACTCAAGTTATATGAAGTAGTGTAACTTACAAAGATTAATTAATAATACAATTTTAAACCGGCGGTAGCCTAATGGCTAGGGCGTCGGACTTGCGATCATGTGGTTGCGGGTTCAAATCAGAATCTACACTACCGACGTGAACCCACTCGTAACACAAGCATCTTAGCTTAGCACGAGGGGTTAACGAGACTACTAGTAATGTGTGAACCGCATTGCTACTATTGCTAGTAATCTTTTCAAACGACAAAAAAAAAGAAATTGAAGACTGATCTATTTGAAGTCGGTGCCAAACCAAAAATGGTATGCTATGCCGACTCCAACTGGCACGGGCACCGACTTCAAACAAATCTGTCTGTTGGTAACTTAACGATTGAATAGATATAATATAAGGTAAGTTAAGAAATCTGTTTTTTTTCGCTTTTATGTGGCTGCAGGAGAATTTGAAGTAGGTGTTTTTTTTTAAATTTAGTTTATTCATAAAACGATAATTAAGCTAAGTGTTTTGAAGTGAATACTACAAAATCACACACTCTGTAGCGAGTCGACACAAGTGCGGTAAATGATAATGATTATGATAAACGCCATCATCGTTAAGGTTAAGCTGTGCCTACCGAGGTATATTAATGGATGCGTGATTGTATGTATGAATTTAGAAATATGTATTCTGGTTCAATCTTCTTTCTTCCGGTTAATTCATCAGTTATCTGGTTGCCTTATACAGGCTCTGCCTAGTTTAGAATGCATAGCTAAAATTCTCGTGTCACAATATTTGTAACAAAATTTCTCAGAAACGGCTTGACCGATTCTTATGAATATTTTTTTGTATATTCAGTAGGACTAAGAATATAAGATAAACTATTTTTCACACCCCTAATTGTAGTTGATAGGGGTAGCGTTTACCGGATCAGCTTAATATAACTAAATAACATTCTTGTGTCAATTCAATTCATAGTTAGTGCTTGTAACCAAACTCATCCGAAACGGCATGACCGATTTTTATGACATTTTTCGACATTTGGTATTTCGTAAACTATAAACCAGTAAGTGATAGCCTGAGTGACCCTCTCCAGGTTCTTTTATAAGGCTTTACAGGGGCTAGAGTAAGCTTACTGTTTGACTGATAATAAAGGTTAAACCGCGCTCGCCGCGGTGGGTCCGAAGATGGGTGACCATTTGTAAACATATCGAGACTTCTTCGTGCCTTGGAATACACGTTAAGCCGTTGGTCCCGACTGTCATACAGTGATCTTTGACAGTCGTTGAGTCATTACAATTCTGACAACCAGTCTTACTATGGAATACTGTATTACCTAGCAATGGGTTGTGGAGGTCAGATAGGCAGTTGCTCCTTGTAAAATATGGTATTCAGCTAAATCCGGTAAGACTGGAAGCCGAACCCAACAGCTTGGGAAAAGAGCTAGGCAGAAGAGAAGAGCGTTTACTGGGTCATCAAGATTAATCACGCTGGTTAGATTATTATTTATATTATACACATTGGTACATTTTTGAATCCTATTTTATCTGACTATAATGTAAGTCTTATGTATATTTCCACATACTTCGTGATTAGCTAGGACATTGTTCAAAATGTATGCTAAAATGTAAACTTCTATGTGAATTGTAATTGTTATTTTGTATACTTACAGGCACGTTTCGACAAAAAGGTTTGTTTTTTTCCACGTGTTTTATTTAATTTTTTTTTGTGTGTGCAGTTTTTAGTGGTAACTTTTTAAACTGCGCCATAAGGAGGGGTACTTTTGGTTTTTTCTTTGATTTCGTGAATTTCTAATTGCAATGTGTATCAATCAATGTGGAATCTTTTTGATAATGTCAGTTGTCTGATTTTTTATTCATATAAGTATGAAATCTATCATTTTATTCAAACTCATGTTTTTGTATTTTCACTGTTTGTGATTATCATTGATGTTCTGTACTTTCCGTTTTCGAGTGAAGTAGGTACTAGATTTAATTACTATTAGAAATAATTAGAATATAATGAAACTAATTAATACAAATTTCAAAATTATACGTTTCTAAGGATTTTAAATGTAATTAATTTACTTGAAAATCTATTTTCGCAACCTTTTACTTGGAGCCCATAAAATTATTTTAGACGCAAATTGTCACATTTCAGGACTATCAAATAAATAATTATTTTATTATCAAAAGATTAAAAGATTTTCATATATTTTGGTGTCATTGATTTTGGAATTTCTTTAGAACCCTGTTTCAAGCCAGTATCACATGTGAATATTAAGAGTTTGACCCAAAGTTTTAGAATTTGGACTTGTAAAAAAATGGTGATAGGTCGAAAACCTCAGAAGTGGTACCATGAGTCGCTTCTTATTTTATGACTTGGTCTGTGTCGAGAACGCGTGCGGAGTGCGGGCGGCGAGGCGAGGGGCGGTGCAAGCGGTCGGACGGCCCGCGTGACACCGTTCAGTCGCTCAATAGCCACGCAGGGGCTACGTCGCGCCGCGTCTTCTTAAAATTCGATCGGCATTACACGAGAGAGTGATGGATGTCCTGCCGAGCGGGAACCTCTTCCGTGAGCTGCAGCATGTCACCGACACCGGCTACTTCGAGTGGAAGCTGTCCCTCGAGGACTACTGGCAACAGGTACTCGCCCCAAGTCCTAAATGCTAGCTAGCGCGCGGCTTCTTGCAATTGTTTCACTTTGTTGTCAGTTTAGGTTATGTTTTCCCGGCTCTCGATTGTTTACATGAAGCTATGCGTTATTTTAAATAGTTTACGTGTTACAGCATGCCTATAAATACATTCTAGTTATATTCTAGTCGTGTTTAGTGTGATAGTGCGGGCTTTAGGTGTGTTTCGTTGAGTGTTGAGTTCGTCGGGTTTGTTTATGTTTTCGTTCGGCGTGTGTACGCTGCATTCACGGGAAGAGGACGTTCACTCTCGGTTCGGTCGATAACGGTTTCCCTCTCGTCGTGTTACTCGCGTTTGTTTATAAATAGTTCTTTACTGTGTTTTGTTTTATTCTCGTGAATGATAAATGATTTTATTTTGTCTGTCGGGCTTACGGTGCATGGTTTTTGATTTGCTTCGCGATGTATTTTTTTGTTTCTACCCACGTACCTATTTAATTAATCATCTGTATTCGTTTTGTCGTTCGTAAAATACCAAGAATGCCTAGTAAACCAAGAATTTCGCTCGTTTCTCTTTTATAAAAGAAAATAATGTTTATTTTTGCAAGTAAATACCTACTTGAAAAGATGTTTTATTTAACTCAAAGGCAGAAGTAGGTACTTGAAAAGTAAATCTTTTTTCCGATTTACCTACAAAATGTTAAAAAAATAAATTTGGTGAGATTTTATTCATCTAAACAACATTAGAGTTTGTAAAGCCGGCTTAAAACGTTCTTGAATACCTTTAGAAATAAAGTTAATTAAAGTATTTAAGTAGGGTAAATACGCTAAATGTCGGCCCCCTTACGGATTTTCTAACTTTGGAACGCTCTGGCTGCACCAGTTTGCAACAAAGGATAGCTTGTGTTGCGGTTTTAGACAGGTTGATAAATCTATTTCATATTTTTAGGCATAAAGTTGACTTTTCTACTAAAATAAAAAAGTATTAAGGTTTAGATGCGTTGAAGGCGAAAAAACCCTTAAGTCGGCCGTTCGCAGCCTATGGTCGGCGGTGTTTTTCCTAAATGTCGGCCGGATATAGGGTGTTTAAAATTAAGACTGAAAAATATAATCAACATGATTTATTTTGGCAGGAGTATCATATCACACATTTTTTGGCAGGAGTATACATTTGTATTTGTTTAAAAGTAACTATAATTATAACTAAGTTAAACATCACAATAAATATAATAAAAAATAATATGCAATAAAAATTACAATAAAAAAAACGGGGCTATAAGTAGGCCAGCTGCAGCAGCTGAGATGACTATCGTAACAGTGATAGTTTCCTTTTCGCTACCTATCTATTAAACATGGGTTTAATAGATAACCAGCAAATTCCAAAAAACTTTTTTCAATTGTATCCCAAACTATTTTTAGCTATCATGAATAATATATATGTCTTCGATACTGTCAACTTCTACATCGAAACTTAACCTATTTATAATGTTAATCAATTTTTGTATTCGGTAGGTACATAACATATATTCAATTTCAAGAAAATCAGTTTGATAAATAAATTAAAAATGACTACCCACACAATCAATGAAAAAATACAAAAGTAATCAGCCTGTATAGTAGCGGTCAAATTCGAGGCTGGCCGACATTACGATATTTAATATATTTAATGTCGGCCCCTGTTGTGTGTGCCTCATTTCTCGACATTCAACTAATATCACCCCGGCCGTTATTTAGCGACTAAACGTAAAATATATTTATTTACCTATTAAGCTTTGCAAATACTCCTATTAAACCAATGGAATTGGTAGAATTGGAATTTGTAAAACAGCCTGCATTTACTTTAAGTCGGCCCCGGCCGAGAATTCGGTTTTAAGCCGAAACTGGTATTCTAATGGCGGCCACCTATTTTTCATTTAAAATAATACGAAAATCTTTGAAAAAACGATGTCAAAATATAGTAAAAATAACTTTTGAGTGATAACAAAGCTTAAAAAAAAAATAAAGAAACGTCTTTCCGTTGTAATATCAATCCCCGAAGCGTGGGTATTCACATCAAGTAAGCTACTTTAACTAAGAACTTGACTCTTCAACGGCGCGATCGCTACTGACGCTCAGTGTGCGAAGACCGGTTGACGTAATAGGATAGTGACAGTTTGTGCGTATAGAATATGAACTTAGGTTGCAATTCGAGTAGTAAAATTACCATTTCATTACCCTTGGAACGAACGCAAGATAAAAATGTGCAGACGGCCGACGATTGGGGGGGGGCCGAAATATGGCGTATTTACCCTACCCACCTACTTACTTTTAAAGAATATTTTCATTCAAATAATTTTTCAATGGGCACCATGAAGGGCTTAACGACACCTACTTATAATACAGATTATCACACTTCTCTACGTATTTATTTTGTAAGAAAATAAAACTCGATAATATTTTAACAAAATGTTTAACTTTTCTATTTTTGCATCTACCTACAGTACAGTAGGTACATACATCATTTGAAACATCTTGAAGTACCTACCTACTTGGTGCTGTAGATGCAATTATGCAATAACAAGAAGTAGCTGTAGTGACATCTAAGGTAGAAGTAGGTGTGGGTAGGTACCTACCTTAGGTATTGAGTGTTTTTTTTTCTATTAGTTACCTTTTTTTTCCTAGATGTCGCTTTTCTAGCTTTCAGATTTTGCGCCGACGCGACGGTAACTTTGGGAGCTACTGTCTACGATGCCACAACCACAGCACGTTCACATCACACTGCTCTTGCAAAACAATATACCTAATATCGTCACTTGTATAAAAAATTGTTACAAGTAGGTACCTACAACTTGGTACCTACTTAGCTAACAAAGTTTTCAAAGCACGTTTCGGCTGCATGCCTATCTAGAAATGAGTCTAGATTAGCATGCAGGATGCATCTCTCTAGTATAACGGAACTACTCTGCTATTTAAATCGTAGGGTAAGCAGTAACACAAAACGAAGACAAAAACATTAAGAAAATAATGAATTAAGTACGGTAGGTACTTAATTCATTATTCTCTATATAGGTACACGGACGTAAACACAAAGATCAAAGTACAATTTAAAATTAATTATATCGCTGAAGAGATGGTTTGTTTGTTTGAACTTGCTAATCTCAGGAACGACTGCGCCGATTTGAAATATTCTTCCCTGTTAGATACCTAGCCTATTTAATGAGGAAGGCTATAATTTGCCGTGGCAAACGACGCCCACGCGGGCGGAGCTGCGAGCTAAAGTTAGTTTGTAATTATCCTAAATTTTTACAACCCATAGAATTCACCCTCAACCCCCTATTTTTTCTGATCGACGTTTCAGTTATCAGGGGTGAGTTTAACCTCATTCCAATAAGAAATAAAAAATATAAAAAAAGTTCGTATCTTCTTCTTCTTCCTGCCCTTATCATATTCATATGTGGTCGGCGCAATGTGTATTTTCCTTCCATTTCTCTCTATTACTCGTCATCGCGGCATCCACTCCTTTCTTTCTCATAACATCTTTCACACAATCCATCCACCTCTTTTTCGGTCTCCCTCTACTTATATACCCATCCACAGTCATACTTATAACTTGTTTAGTTATGTGATTAGTTCGTATATAGTTCGACAAAATACCGGGAACCAAACACTCGAATTACTTTCGTTTTGATTACCACGAAATCTTCGTGTAATTATTTCTACTTATAACATGACAACACAATAATTTCTTTGAATTATTCAATACTGATAATATATCTATTATGAGTATTATCTTTAGGTAATACTCGTTATAACGTTATCGGGACTTTTATAGCATAATAAACATAAAACGAGACGTAGGTCACCGGTGACCGATGATCAATGTTCATTTGTTTATTTTGATGTTCAAATTGTTATCGAATGGGAAAAAGTCGGTTTGATGAGAGTTGGATACGAATAATAATAATATCTTGGGAGAGTTTACACACGGCCATCTGATCCCAAACTAGGCAGAGCCTGTACTATGGTGACCAGACTACTGATAATAAATACATACATATTATATCTAAGTTATACACCCAGACACAGAACAAATGATCGTGCTCATCACACAAATATTTGTCCTGGGTGGGAATCGAACCCACAACATCCGCCTTAGCAGTCAGGGTCAGTAACCACTAGACCAACAGGCCAGTCAAATACGAATACATCGTACTATTGTAAAATATTCATATAATGTGACAGAGAGATGATTACTGCATAAAAAAAAGTGTGTGTATACTGTATACACGCGTTAGAAGTTATATTATATTTCTTTGGCGTAACAAGCTAAAATCTTTTTAAAAAAATTATCTTTCGCCTTATCCTACGTTTGTAGAAATAATACATACCGTCAACTGACCCCAAATTCTACAACTCAAAGTAATATGAAAGGATTGAAAAACGAAAATGTTGTCTATAGCTAAATTCAGGGTGTCGGTTTTTCGTGACGGTGTGCGCGCGCATCGTAAAAATTTCCTCTCATCATTTTTCCCTAACACACCAAAAGAAGTATAACTTCAATAAGGATAAAAACGCAAATTTAGTATCTGCTACCGTTGGTAACAAACTACAACTAAATTATATTAGCGTATCCAATATTCGGAGGAAAGTTAGACTTCGCTTCTTCTCGATAATCATCATCATCTCCCTGCTTATCCCATTCATATGGGATCGGCGCAATGCGTATTTTCCTTCCATTCATCTCTATTACTCGTCATCGCGGCATCCACTCCTTTCTTTCTCATATCATCTTCCACATAATGCATCCATCTCTTTTTCGGTCTCCCCTTGCTTGTACACCCATCCAGTAATACTCATATCTTGTCTAGTTATGTGAAAATTGATGAGTAAGGTATCAGTTAATTCTGAAGGTAGTTATGATAAAAAATGGCCGACTTATGCCCCGTTCTCATTTAGGTTTAAATAATTTATTTTCAAAAAGACAATCTGACACTTACATGAAAGCAATAATGACATTTTAATCTTATTATCAATAGTTTATGGCCTCAACTAAAAATTAAATAATGTTCAATTATGTATTGAGATAATTGAGACTTAAAACTGTAAAATGAGCTTATATTTTTTTATTAGATGGCAATTTATTATATAGCTGTGCCCCTTCAAAAGTAATACCTACATGAAGAGTTGCCCACGCACTTAATAAAATAATACTAAATGAATTGCATGATACAACAAGCATTCATTTAACATAATCCCCTTGCTGATCCCACTCTGAGAATAATCCGACAATAATCCTACAATGTTCATCCGCTTATTATGTTGCTTTTCAAGCTTACATTCAGAATATTCTATAATAATACAAGAGGTCTTCCTACCTGCGGCCCACGGTTTGAACCGCGTAGTTCCTGTTCCCGTGCACTTATAGTGATTAAAATTATCCTAAGTATCATTATAGGATATACAGTGCAACCTGGTTAATTGGGATCTCAAGGGACCAAGAATTTTCATTTATCCACTTTTCCAATTAGACAGGTTTAAAATTTAGTTGTCTCATTTACAGAGGCTTTCATTAATAGGAATAGGAATTATAATAGGAAGCTTTAATATTTCAGATACTGATAATGTGTGATATAATAATATTTTTATTCTCTTGTTTGTAGGTCAAAATTTGAGATACTACCTACTGACAAACAAAGCACGTAAAATATCTTGTTGAAACCTGTAACCTGAAACCCAACCTAATAAATTGTCTCAATTATAAAGGAGATTGAGCTCCAGAGTCCCAATTATAGAGGTAAACCTCGAAAAAATCTTAGAACTCAAATCTCATTTAACCAGGATCAAAAAGTCCCATTAACAGAGGTAATTCGATGAAAAAGTGCCGGGACCTCATATTGTAGTTGTCAATAATAGAGGTTTCTCACTTATCCAGGTCCCACTTAACCAGGTTTTACTGAATAAACTAAATTTAGTTCCCATTGGTTGTTTTCTGCGTTAATGACAAACATCCGTCGTTACTTAGACTAAGCGCGCTCTACGAAATTTAATCGTTGCGTATTTTGGAACGAAGTTCCTTATCGCGCGTTGTGAAAGGGGGCTAGACGGAAAAAAATCTTACGAAAAGTTGTCACGACACTTTTTGTTCTTACGAAAAGTTGTCACGACACTTTTTGCTATAGTAAGCTATTGTAAGCTGTGCGGCGTGCGCATGTTTCTCTGTCTGTCTGTCTGTCTTATTACCTAAAAATTTTAATATTATTAATAATAAATAATTATTTATAATTTATTATAACTTAAAAAAAATAAAATTTTATTACAATTCCTTCACTAATTAATCGAAAGGAACTTCGTTCCATCCGGATGTCCCTTGACACCTCTCAAAGTTTTTATTCTTCTGCGAGGTGCGGAGTTGTGTACCGCTTCTAGTGGCCGAATACATCGATCAGTTTGAAGACGCCGTTAACCCTCATGCTGTCTCTGTCACTTTCAGGTGTGAAGTAGCAACGGATATACTTTAAGAACGTGTTAAAGTTAACAAACGTTTCAGTATTCGGGATACGTGTACAAAATTTAAGTCACATTTCGCATCTGCGATTTTAAATCGCAAACGATTGGTTCTTGGAGAGCGCGGTTTTAGTGTTGACTCATTTTTTTTTTTAATTTAAGGTTACTAGCAATGTGGGTCGCACATTACTAGTAATCTCTTAAACCCCTCTTGTTAAGCTAAGATGCTTGTGTTACGAGTGGGTTCACGTCGGTAGTGTAATGGGTGGGATTCGAACCCGCAACCACATGATCGCAAGTCCGACGCACTAGCCATTAGGCTACTTCAAAATTGGAAAAGGACTTATTCTATTTTTTGGCGCAAATACACATGCACGAAGCCGCGGGCGATAACTTCCATGAATAATTTACAGTAGAACGAGCTAGAAACAGGATATAACTTTATCAATTATTTATTTTGAGAATTTACTATCTAAACTACATTGTAATTACTTAACTGTAATAAGCAAACTCAGTAACACGCTCAGTATTCACTCATACAATACCTACATAGATACAATTCCAACAGAAAAACAGTCATTCCCATTTATTACGATGCAAATTTT
This sequence comes from Plusia festucae, assembly GCA_950381575.1. Classification (NCBI taxonomy): domain Eukaryota; kingdom Metazoa; phylum Arthropoda; class Insecta; order Lepidoptera; family Noctuidae; genus Plusia; species Plusia festucae. The sequence goes on along the minus strand of OX494430.1, from coordinate 2,072,408 downwards.
CCTACAAGTTAACTACGAAAACAAGTAAATTTTAACTGTGACACTAACTTTAATGAAAACGCTAGCAAACGGTAATTATTTTGGACTTTGAACTTATTTTTAACTTAAGCCTCGTTAAATAAGATTGTTAAATAATAAACCTTTGTAGGTTTTTTTGAACTAAGTTAACTGTTACAATTAAATGTGGGTTAAAATCTTTGTAATGTTTCCAAACTCTATTTTGAATAAGCACTTTCGGGTTTGTCACGACACCTTATAACTCGAGAACGGGTGTACCGATTTTCATGATCCTTTCAATTTTGGCTTTGTCTCCGTCCAGAATAGCAGAATAAATAATAAAACAATGGAAAATTCCCTAAAATATTTTTCACGTGGGTGAAACCGCGGGGCAAAGCTTGTACGTTAGCAATTTGCACCCATTTGTTTCACTAGCTTTTCTCTGCTTGTTGATTCCCTTGAGAATCTTTAAAAAAATAACTTAAACGTTCTATTTTTTTCACCGATTCAAGAGTCTGTCTTAAATATATGATTTTAATTCCAACTCGATACCTCCACGCGTTTCCGAGATAAAGGATTTTGACCGACAGACGGATGGACTGACGACTGACAGAAGGACAACAAAGTGACCCTATGAGGATTTCGTTTTGTCCTTTTGTTGTACAGAACCCTAAAAAGAGTCGTGACTAAAAGGCTAATTATAATATTTCGCTTAACAAGCCAGACTTTTAGCCAAAAATAATTAAATGAGTTCAGCCTAGCGCAGCCGGTCAACTTTACTAAGTTACGAAGCATCGGGTTAAATGGATCACGACAAAATTCAGTTAAAATACTCCGTGTACATTTGCGGATATTTCGTCGACATTTTGCGGATATTCCGTCGACGTTTCGCAGATATTTTGCGGATTCAATTACGGATACGTTTAAAAATACTTCGCTAAAACCGTGTGTGGTTGAAGTGTCGATTTTAGTTACATATCAGAGGAATTGAGTGGGAGAGATTATTTTATTACCTACTTATGACGAAGTGGTAGACTTATTTACCATTTTTGCTAATAGTTAATCATTTTATCCGTGAGCTGGATATATTATTTTAAATGACTTGTTTTGGGATCGACTTCAAGAAGCTCTTGGGTAATAGTCTCTTTTAAAGTCCAGAAAATCCTACTAATATTATAAATGTGAAAGTGTGTAGGTATGTTTGAATGTTTGTTACTCAATCACGCAAAAACGGCTGAACGGATTTGGATGAAATTTGACATGCATGTAGCCTTTGACATGGAAAAGAACATAGGCTACCTTTCATCCCGATTCCTTAAGTAGTTTCCGAGGGAAAATTGAAAATTGTTTCCGAGCTAAGCCGTTAGCTTAGCTTATAAATTTGGTATTTTTCTCTATTACAGCGCAAGCTACTTATAAAACTAAAAGTGGAATAAAATTTTGCTAAAAATGGAATAAAATTTTCAGAGGGGTGAAAATTTTATTCGATTTTTCATTACTTTCACATTTTTCATTTTTTATACCCAATTCTGAAGTCCACGCAGACGAAGTCGCGGACAGAAGCTAGTAATTTATAAGTGACATTGTCTAAAAAAATATCTAAATAAATTCTAGGTATGTTTACAAACGGACATAATTAATCACAGATTTGTATAAATGTTATCTGTAGTATCATAGGAACATTAAAATTTGTACAGTCAGTCGTGCTGTATAGAGTATAAGTTTGTCTGAAACGAATTTCAGACCAAAAGCAAATGGAGGGTTACTAGCGCAATCCTGTTAAGGCATTCGTGTCACCGCATTTAGCAGCTAGAAATTCTGGTTTATTTTGTGTTCACACAATTTTATGGTCACTGGAAAATCCTTTCAATTTTATTCCAAGCGATTTTATTAATACCAATAGAAATTTACATTTTATAGACCAAACAGCTTTTGAAGCTTTTGAATGATACACGAACGATATTTAAATACTAGCTATAGATCCTTTTACCCAGTTTTACCAAAACTTTCAAAAGAACATACTGGTAATGAATATTGACCGTAAATAAAAGGTAATCGTATACACTGCGGCTCAAACTTAATGGCGGCTGTGATCATGAAGCGAGTCGGTGGGCTGTAACAAATAAATTTGCATTGGGGGGTGCGCGGTGAGGTAGGTACTGCGCAGTGTATTACAAACTTCACAGCGGCCATTAAGTCTGAATCGCACTGCACCTCAGTTGTAACGTAGTTATCGAAGATTGAAAATATCGATAGTTGAGTCAGTCTTTAATCTTGAGCCTTGATAGATAGGTCTTCGAGATGAAACCTTATTCATGCCAAAGATTATTAAAAACTAATAAGAATACCAATTTACTGTAAAGGAGACTGAATGAAAAGCACTTTTATGGTTTTAAGTGAAGTATGATAATCTTTTTTTCATATACCTAAGTGATTATAATTAATCACTCTTTAAACATTAAAATATTGATAAAATACCTGAAAGTAGATTCGCATTTAGGATGGAATTCAATGTTAAAGAGAGCGTGCTGCTGGGGAATTTACGCCGTTTCTTCTCCACAGATAGAACATTTTTTTTTTTTTTTTTTTTTTTTTTTTTTTTTTTTTTTTTTTTTTTTTTTTTGTGTACATGTATCGCGCTCAGGCGCAGACGTGTTTTTTGTTGTTTTATCCAAAATTTGGAATAGTAAATTATTCAAGTATGCGATATTGACTTTGAAGTGCATTGACAAGTATGTGTAATAAGTACTAAAGTGGAGTAAACAAGTTAAAGTGAATTTTATTAGCGAGTGTCACATCGCACAGCGCGCGTTCGCTGAGGTAAGCTCTTCCTCACCTCGAGGAAAAGAGACGGGCTGCGAAAGACAAATAATTCTTCCTTGTCGCACCGCTGTGAACCGCGGAGCGCGTGGCAGTTGCTACAAAATTTTGAATTTTGAATTGAACGAACCAAAACAAAGATGCCTACTAATTGCGGAGCTTGTGGTTCAATAATAAAAGATTTATATATGGAATGTTCCAATGTAAAATGTAAGGGAAAATACGACATAGCGTGTCTGGACATAAATAAAGAAGCGTTTAAGACATACACACAGTCGTATAGGAATAACTGGACGTGCCCGGAATGCATTTGTTCCAAACCCAAAAGAGGGAATAGTGAAATTCCTGTCATGAATACACCTGACTTCAAAATTAACACTGTTACGCCCATTAGCAATGTAAATTTGCAACGTGGGAGTCAATCTCTTTTTTCACCTACGATTAAAGATGCAGATTCCGTACTCCTAGAGGAATTGAGAGAATTTAGAGCAGATATGGTGGCTCGCATGGACAGCCAAGCAAAAACTATAATGCTGTTATTGAACCAGTTTGCTCAAACAAAGACCGAACTGGACAATGTAGTAAAAATGATGCGGGTACTCGAGGAAAAAGTTGAGGCTAAGATTAACCTGGAACGACCATTGCAAGATAAGGAATCACCCAAAAATCCTCCTTCTACTTCCACTTTAGCAGAAATAGTTAGTCAAAATAACTGCAGTACTAACGTAAGCGACCCAAAGAAATCAGCTGTTACCTACACTACCGCGCAAAAGGTAAACAACGGTGGGGCCATGAAGTCCGCTGTGGTAAAGACTAAGTCTCATATTAACTCACCAGCTACGAAGGAAGTAACAAATACAGAGGCAGATGATAGTGAATCAGGCTGGACAACTGTCCGAAATAAAAAAAGTAACCGGCAACCTAAAAATGTAAAATTGGGAACAAATACAGATTTGAAGGCAATCCAAGCTACTGAACGCAAAAAGCACTTGCATGTCTGGCGTCTGCATCCAGAAACTACACCTGAAGCCATAACCGATCACGTGAGAAACATATGTGGCCCAAATGTTTCAATCAAAGTTGATAAAATCAAACATAAAACCGAGCGAGATTATTCATCCTTTATCGTAGGAGTGCCGGTAAATTGTTTTGAGAAACTAAACCAAGCAGAAAGTTGGCCCATGAACGCGGAATTTAATGAGTGGATTTGGTTTCGGAAGTCAAGCAAAACAACACCTAATGAGTAGCATTGAAATATTCTACCAAAATGTCAGAGGTCTGAGAACGAAATTGGATGAATTCAAAACTAGTATAGCTTCGTTAAATTCTGACTTATATGCAATCACGGAATCTGGTTGCAATGCTTCAATACAAGATGCAGAAATCATCCCGCCGGGATATAATATACTCCGCTGTGATCGAGCGGATGGTCGGAAACAGGGAGGAGCGTTTCTCGTGGCCACACACCGTTTCGAGCTGCGGCAAGTACGTATCGCGGACGCGTTGTTAGATACCTACGTGTTTGAAATGGTTTGTGCAACCGTTCATTTAAATAGCAGATTTATGTTTTTGTGTTGTGTTATTTATATTCCACCGGGTAGTTCAGAGAATGATTATATGATTTTATTTGGATTAATAGAAAAAATATGTGATAGATATAGAGAAGTAATTGTTATTGGAGATTTTAATTTATATTCGTGTCCTGTTAGTATTAGTACTTATTTTGAATGTTTTATGTCCTATTGTGAGTTCACTCAAAGTAACGCAGTACCGAATTGCTTAGGTCGTCAGCTAGATTTGGTTCTGAGTACAGGTTTTATAGGAGAGGTGACAGTAGTGGCGGCGGACGAGCCGCTCGTGCCCGTCGACGTGCAGCACCCGCCGCTCGCGGTCAGCATGCGCCTCGGCCCGCCCCGCGACCCCGCGCCTGCGCCCGACGCGCCTGTCGCAAGCAGAGCACGCAGTTGTAGACCGCAGTGGAATTTTTATAAGGCCGATTTTCAGTTGCTGTATTCTTTGTTAGCTTCCACGGATTGGAACGCAATTTATGAGTTGCATGATTTGGAAGAGATGTTAAATATTTTTTATGATAAACTTAACCATATTTTGGATAAATGTGTACCCCGTAAAAAGCTTTTTCCTGGGCATTCGCCGTACGTATATCCTGTATGGTACACAGCAGATATTATTAAAAACATAAAAATTAAAGCCCGACTTCATAGGCAGTTTAAGAAAACCAAGCTCGATAGTGACTATAATAAATTTACGAAGTGCAGAGCCCATATTAAAAAATCAATTGAAAGAGCCCACATGGAACACAGAAATAAAATCCAGTACCAATTTTCAAAAGATCCTAAGTCATTTTGGCAATATATTAGATCAAACCGAAGTAAGGTAAATAGGCAGAGGATCATGAAGGATGGTCAACATCTTGCGGATGATGAGTGCGCGAGGCAATTCGCGGAATTTTTTAAAGCTGTGTACACTAAAGAACAACCTCAACTGGACGCGCGGGCGGCGGCGGAGGTTGGTGCGACCAGTGCACGCGTGCACATAGGGACATTGAGTCTTCAAGACGTCAAGGAAGCGCTTGTGAATTTAAAGCCGAAACGGTCATCTGGCCCTGATGGTGTACCAGCGTTTCTGTTCAGAGACTGTGCCAGGGTGCTAGCAGAACCGCTGCAGCATATATTTAACACCTGTTTAAAGAAAGCAACGTTCCCGGATCGGTGGAAGATCACTCGTGTCATTCCCGTTCCTAAAGGTAAGGCGGGGCCGGATGTCAGCGGGTATAGACCGGTGGCTGTGCTGTCTACGCCCGCAAAGGTTTTTGAGTCTGCCATCCAGCGCAGTGTGCAGGGGCAGGTGCGCACGCGGCTGTCGGATGCGCAGCACGGATTCAGGCCGGGGCACAGCACGGCTACCAATCTACTCAACTTCATGGCGAAAGTAGTGCCGGCAGTCGATGCTGGGGTGCAGGTGGACGCGGCATACTTCGATTTTAAAAAGGCATTCGACGCCGTCGACAATGATGTCCTATTAACAAAACTAGCAGAGTTTGGCTGCACACCACACCTACTGCAATTCTTCGTAAGCTACATGAAAGATAGACAGCAGTATGTGGACTACAATGGGTGTGAGTCCGAACTATATTACACAAGGTCCGGAGTAAGCCAAGGTAGCAATTTGGGGCCCCTCGAATTTATAATAATGATAAACGACTTACCGGAGGTCGTCAGACATGGCATATGTTTATTATTTGCAGATGACCTCAAATTGCTACTTGAAATTAAAGATGAGTCCGATTGTCAACGACTGCAGGAGGACATAGATAGAGTGGTGGAATGGAGCAAGAAGAATAAGCTCTACTTCAATGTGGACAAATGCTCAGTGATGACGTTCAGTCGTGCGCGGACCCCGATGTGCTACGAGTATAAAGTAGAGAGAGCACCTATGAAACGAGTGTCGCAGGTACGCGATTTGGGTGTGCATCTCACTCCAAACCTTAGTTGTCGCGAACACATTGTTGAGATATGTAAGAAGGCATACAGGAACCTGGGTTTTGTACTGCGACAGTCACGGGGGTTTACCAACATTACCACGCTCAAGGTGTTGTATGACGCACTGGTTAGAAGCCATCTTGAACATAGTGCTGTCATTTGGGCACCACATGAAGCAAAATACAGTGTCATGCTGGAGCGGGTGCAAAACAAGTTTACAAGGCACTTGTATTTTAAACTGTATGGGGTGTATCCGTTCTACCCATTGATGTACCCCACACTATTCGTACTGGGTATGGTGGGGTATAACGAGCTCAGGGTGCGTCGGGATTTTAGTCTTGCAGCATATATAGTTAAGCTACTACGTGGCCAAGCACATAACACGGGATTGCTGCGTCATCTGCAACTTTGCGTGCCGGACCGGTACGTGTGGAGGCGGCGACGCCCGCAACTGCTGAATGTACCGGTAGCTAGAACCAATCTGCTGGCGAAAACACCTCTCACTCGTACAATCCTGGTGGTGAACGAAGTGCATGAGAGAATAGATATTTTTTCGTGCTCCTTGAGTGAATTCGCAAGAGTTCTATTAAACGTAGTTAGTTATGTAAGGTAATTAGAACTTTAATTGTGTTGTTATTTGTTGTTAGTTATTTAAGGCTAAACATTAGTAAATAATTAAGTATATATTAAGAATTCTATTAGCTACACTGTCGCATTAGGTTAAGTTACCTGTAAAGATAGCTGTAATGAGAAATAAATAAATAAATAAAATAAATAAATAAAAAACACTTAGGAAGCGGTGAACGGTGGGCGATTTAGAGCGTTGTCTCACGATTACTTTTAAAAAGTAAAAATAAACGAATTCAATTAATTAGGGTTTAATGGCTTTCACCATTTCTTTATCCATCCTTGGTAACAAATGAGGATCAGAGTGAAGTTAGAATTCGAGACTAATTATTACAGCTAATTCAAATAATAAATAAGAAAATAATTATGGAAACTAGACCACATAATCAAATAATGCAGTTTAAGTTCTTTGAGGATTTAACATTTTGCACGGAACCCTAAATATTTGCCAAAACAAGGTTCTCCATACCATTCCTCATGAACCGGGCTATCATAAGATAAAAAATCATTGTAATCCGACAATAGCGCGTAAACAAACAAAATACTTGCACTTTTTAGGTATTATGAATAGGCTTTTTAAAGAAGAAGAAGAAGAAGACCCGAATATATTATATGTTAATCTGCGGGCAACACCGCGGGGAGCCGCTAGTATAGTGAGTTGACCTTATATCTGTTTGGTATTTTATATCGGATTTGACGATACGGATAATATATATGGTTTCATCGGAGACGCAATACTTATTAAATTTTGTGGATACTTGGAACATATTGGTTTAAATATAACGTAGGAAAATATCTAAGTGTAGCAATGTAGATTAATAAGATGTGTAGCATAAACTCTGTACCCCTTTTTGCGACAATTGCGCCTACGACGACGGTAGCAATAAAAAAGTGACAACCACAGCAAAACAAAATCAACAGTGTTTTAAAAGCTAGACAACATTTAACGTTGAAAAGTAACTTTTTTATTTGTGAATGTATGCGTGTCCATGTGATAACTAAAACATTTTAACTGCAGTAACGTTAAATCAATGTTTTATTTCCATTCACACTCAAAGAATTTAACGCGAGTTTTATTTACAAAACATATTAACAAACGTTCCCGTTTGTTGTGCAACTGTTCAACTAACGTGCTCACAAAACGTGCAACACAATAAAATAAAAATAAGTAGAATTATTATAAATGAATGCGTTCTCGTTAATAAGCTTATATTTAACAAGGGTCTGTTGTCTAGTGGGTAGTGACCCTGACTGCTAAGCCGCAGGTCGGCTTCGATTCCCATCCAGGACAAATCTTTGTGTAATGAGCACGATAATCTGTTCTGTGTCTGGGTGTAATTTTTGTATATTATGTATGTCGTTAGTAATATATCTATAAGTATGTTTATCAGTTATCTGGTTGCCAATAGTACATATAGGCTCAGCCTATTTTGGGATTAGATGGTCGTGTGTGAGTTGACGGACTTATTCAGTCTGAAGTTTTATCGTCTCTCGGCTGAATACTGATAGGCTTTTAGTTTTAAGACGTTCTTAGATGTTTCTTTTGTTACTTTCCATCCAAAAACGACAGAGACAGTATGAGGCTTACAGAGAGTTAAAACTGCAAAAAAACTTTTTGAGTTTTTGCGGGTTATTGCTGGAAGATTTTAAAACGTTTTTTTTTGTATGTGGTTCCAAATATTTTGGGACAGAATTGGAAATAATTGGATGATGATTTCTCTCAACCAAAATTATTACTTTGTAACCTAATGAGAGTGGAAATACGAATCTTACTCACGCAGAATGGTAAACCCCGAAACGGAATGAGTAAGCCAATAAGACGAAAACAAAGAATACCGTATTCAATACTTAGAACTTACGTAACATTATTAATTTAAAGAAGTGATTGGGTATAAGGCCACTAATTTCCTTCCCTCGTACGATCTCTTTATCCATCGAATCTATTTATTTTGGATTTGGAAAGAATAGGTTTTTTATTTAATTAAATAAAATCATATTTACTTACAACATAAATAATTTTGTTCGTTTTTCCATAACAGTTAGAAATTTATTTTTATTTGTAATTGTAATGTTTAGTTTAGAATTCATATAGGTACGATAATGCGTGCCATATTATTTATTGGTAATTATTGTATGCCTAACAGGCAGGACATAACGGATCTGTAATTTTATATACCCTATCATCTGTACATGTAACCTATGCCCACAATAAAATGATTTTGATTTGACAGCGTGTAAACCAGTAGGTAGAGGTACTCTGTGGTGTGAACTGTGACGTTGCTCGACCGATCACCTAAGTATAGTTTGAGACTTTGTATTGGAACTCTCAATTCTAAATCCGGTCGGTTTTAAAAATTACTTTAAATAAATTAATGTGGACAACACACATACATTGCTCCAAATCCAAAGTGACTAAAGCACTTGTGTTATGGAATCAGAGACAACCACAAACATCCAGACCCGAGACAATGGAGAAAGATATTTTTTTCTACATTGACCCGTCTGGGTATCGAACCCGGGACCTCAGAGCTAGCGGCGGAGTTGCGCAGAGCTTGCGTAAGTGATCCCGCGGCTCCAGCAGCAATCGCAAGGATGGGACCGAGGTGTTTTTGTGTCGGTGTAGTCCGACATAACCCCACGCTGTTCCCTCAGCGTGGGTTGAACACATAAGCGTTTCAACCCGCCAAAAAAATAACCAAAAGATCGTCACAAAGTACGGTATTTATCTCATAAGACAATCATCTACATTGATTTTTAATTTTTCATTCACAAACAGGAATTATTATGCCATATGATTGCCCTTACAACTATTGTTATGATACACGAATACCGCTACAATCAGCTGATTGCTCCACCTACTATCTAATGATAACAACTGATAACGACAAACATTGTATGTACTATGTCAAATGCATATACTACCGTCAATAACAAATATACAGTTACGCCAAAATCACCCCTAATAGCTTCGCGTTAAGGTTTTAATTAGAGTGATTATGGTCTTTATCTTAACATCAAGTATTATTTTTATGACAGTTTCGTGTTTCTAAGAATAATGCAGTTTGATTAGTAAAGGTCCGGGTTTTTAGTTGTCTTAGCAATTGTTAACACTATGACACATATTGCGTAATCAGTTTCGCTGGATTCAGCTGAATACCGCATTATATACAGCGCCTTATCTGGAAGCTTTGGCTGGCTAGTCTTAAATGAATAAAAATCTAAAAACAATATGGACATGCCAGTCTTACCGGATTCACGGAATTGAACTCCATATCTTACATAGAGCGACTGCCTCTCTAAACTCCACAACCTATTATATTGGGTAACACAGTAATCAAAAGTAACACGGGTTGTCAGAAAAGGCGTGTCGTATTATTTTTTTTACTTCTATCTGGTCAGATTATTGAAAAGTATTGTACACGTAATTATTCATTTTTCACGTGTTCAAAATATTAAGGAGATTGAGTTGAAATGTCACATGACGTCACGCCTTGGTAAAATTTATAACGAGCCATGACGTAGTGAGCCCCCACTCCCCAACTTTAATACGTTTTAACTAAGTCATTATATGTTAATTTGATATAACAAAAAATATGGTAATATATTTTTTTATTACCTAACTGACGGACTAAATTTTATTCTACTTAATTATGTTTTCTTTACCCAGTCAACATGCCTATTGTAATGACTTAACGACTGCCTAAGATCACTGTATGACAGTCGAGACCCATAGCCGACACTGTCTATCAGTTGGTTGCCATAGTACAGGCTCTGCCTAGTTTGGAATCATAGTGCTGAGTGCGGGTTTATTTTACGTTAACGCGATCGACACGTTTTTTACCTTCGATTGGCCAACCAATCAGAGAATCAAACGCGGTAAACGCCTCGATCGAGTTATACGTAAAAAATCTCACACTAAGCTTCGTTTGTGAGTTGTCCCAAGTTATTGTTTACGCGAATATTAGAACACAAATAATTAATAAAAATAAATGAAGGTAGATCGACCAACATCCCACGTCAAGACAAATACCACCTCTGTCGTCCGTATCCGTTTAAAAGTAGTTTTATTTAAATTGTCCCAAGATGTTATTAATAGGTCGGAATTAAATTCAAGTGTTATCTGACCTACGCAACACGTTTACTGTTTAATTTAACAAAAACAAAAAAAATAATAGTAATTTGTAAGCGCCATGTTTCTACATTGTGCACGTCATGACAAAAGTATTTAAGTTTACAATAAAACAATAAACAGGAAAGCCTCACAATGCGTCATACACTAATTTACCTCCCCATACAAAACGCAGAGGAAGTACAGCTGAGCGCACATTATAGTACAGTTTGACTTCAAAATAAGTCTTTGTATTAAAGCAATAAGGTTAAATGTCCTGCGACGTTGTTACCAAAGACGCGCGCTTGACCGTACACTAAAAATATGATCGCAAAATATTAATATGGGAGAATGATGAATTTTAATTGCGTCTAATGTACCTATTAAAATACTAAAATATGTTGATAATTAATTCTTACCGTACGTACCTCGGACAGCAGATTAGAACAACATAATAATATATGGTTAATAACATATATCGAGAACAAAGAATGCAGTAGATCACTTCTCATTCCAACTCATCAGAACTTACTTACCTGTGAAGTTCGATCATTATTATACGAAATGCTTTGTTCGAAGATATAAGTTACCAACCCATCCCACTCTCGGTAAAAATGAGACTCTATAAATAAACTTTTGAAAAAAAAATTAAACCGACTTCAAAAACCAAAACAAAACCTAAAAGGCACAAAATAGTGTAAAATAAACTTAGAACTATCTAAAATATTAATACAAAACTAGAAGTGATCTGTTTGAAGTTGGTGCCAAACTATATTACTCGTATTTGTACTAGTATTTGTAGGTATTTATTTTTTGTTGGTATATTGTTGTTTGGCACCGACTTCAAACAGATCACTTCTCTTTTTGTATTAATATTTTAGATAGTTCTAAGTTTATTTTACACTATTTTGTGCCTTTTAGGTTTTGTTTTGGTTTTTGAAGTCGGTTTAATTTTTTTTTCAAAAGTTTATTTATTTTTTAATTTTTTGTGTTCATAATATTTATTATAAATAATAATACAATACAGCTCACCTTAGAAACGTTAAAAAATGTAAATGAGGGTCAATACATATTTATTATATAAAAAAAATCAACCCTTAACTCCTAAAACTCAAGGTTTCTTCCATCATCAGCTCAGTATTTACCAAAAGCCTTGAGGTGATGACTATTGGACGTAAATACCTAAATAGGCTCAGTAGAATAATGAAACACGTTCGACATTTCTTTAAAATTTAAGGGTTTCCTTCGATTTAACTGGGATCCCATCATCAGATCCTGACTTGGTGACAATGGGACCACCTCGGGAGAATACTCTTTCGAATACAAAAAGAATTATAAAAATCGGTTCACAATTGACGGAGTAATCGGTGAACATACATAAAAAAAAAAAAATAGTGACACGCCGAACATATAACCTCCTCCTTTTCGAAGTCGGTTAAAAATGAGATTGACGGAAGCACATAGACAATGATTACGTTTAGTTTCTGAAAAAAGCGTTCAGTTGACGAGTGACGTCGACAGCTGTGATTACAAATATATGACAACTGATCTTACTATGGGATACTATTACCGTTACCCAGTGAAATGGTAGGTAGATCGGCAGTCGCTCTGTAAAATACGGTACTCATTAGAATCCCGAAAGAATGGACGCCGACCCCAACGCAGCTTTGAAAAAGGCCAAAAGAAAATATTCTTTGTTGTAATTTATTTTATGTCCCACTGCTGGGCTTAGGGCTCTATGTATCACTGACATCACATTACGTTATAACATACCCTTCTTATCCAAAGTCAGCTAGCAAGATTAATCATTTGATATTACAGTGATGTCGTAATAATTACGACAATTATAATTTATCGTTATAGCATAGTTAGCAAATACATAATAACTTAACGCATGCGCCAATGTTCAGGAAATGCTTGATTATAAAGACCGATGTGTATGTATGACTCATTTGTATGAAGAATCAAAGTATTATTCATTGAATACCTACATAAAATACACTCAACTAGCATAATACATGATATTTATATTATTTATATGTTCAATTTCTATTAACTGGTATGTCTTATGCCTGTTGGTCTTGTGGCTAGTGACCCTGATTGCTAAGCCGGGGGTTTGATTCCCACCCAGGACAAATCTTTGTGTGATGAGCACGATCATTTAATTTTGTTCTGTGTCTGGGTGTTATTTATCTATTAGATACATATATTTAGAAATATGTAAGTATGTTTATAAGTTGTCTGGTTGCCATAGTATAGGTTCTGCCTAGTTTGGGATCAGATGGCCGTGTGTGAGCTGTCCTAAGATATTATTAGTTGAAGTCGGAGAATCTTTGACGTATTATATTTGAAAAGAATAATTGTCTGACAACATTTTTATTAAATTCGCTCTATGAGACACAATTTCCTGATTATCTGTGCTAAAATCTATGATCGTGGTTGAGTAGACGTGGTTATCAATGTTCGTTCCGTCTCTAAAATAATATGAAAAAGACAAGGATAAAACAGATTTATTTAAAACATATCAAGGAAAAATAGCTACAGGAAATCGTACATCAAAATCGAAAATTTATTAACAAGGAACAAATGAATGTCATGAGAATACATTAAAAATACATAAAACAAAATGACACATTAACCCGTCAACTGCAACTGGTACTAAACTTGACTCAAAAACACATGTTGTTTCTCAAACTATCCCACAATCATATTCCGTCAAATGTCACTATTGTCAAGTTCAGAAAATTAGTGGTTACAACCCTATTTACTCGTTCGAGTGACGGGTCTGTTTATTAGAGGTAGCGCGGGCGATGTACCTACCTGTCATGTTTTAAATATTATGTCATCATAATTGTTCTACTTAATAACTTTGTAGCGAAAGTTCGAAATGGTTTCATTTTAAATGCATTTCATTAATAAAAATTTTCTAAAAAAATAATAATTGTAATGCGTGTAATACTAAAACGAAAATTAAAAAAAACTGAGTCACCACCGACAAATTGTACAAAAATGTCTGTTGGTCGAGATATTATAAAATGGCTGAACAAATCACCATAAATAACAGCTAAAAACCAATCCGGATTATATCAGCTTGTAAAAAAGAGTCGATGACTCGAACCCGAACTCCCAGTGAGATAGGATAAATAAACGGATTAAACAACACTTTTATTTAATAAGGTCTAGTTGAAGGTCACCAAAGAAAAAGAAAATTCCGTAATGCTTAGAACAACTTTCTCGTAGTAAAATGCTCATTGTCCTCTTCGTATTATATCCGTGACCTACTTTTTGCGTTTCCTACAACAGATCCCTGTCCTTGAGTTACGGGATAAAATACAACTTAACACAAATACATTTTCAATGGGTCTGAGTTAGCCTTTCTCGGAAGATTAAACGTATTACGAGCATTGGAAATGACTAGTACAAATATTTTTACTACAAGGTGCTGTGTTAATGAAAATATATATTTTCAAAGATGGTACGACGATTTTTTTAACTAGCAATTTGGGTTGCACTTCATCAGTATTTGTTAACCTCTCGTTTTAAGCTAAATGAAAAATTGCAGATTATTGTCATTCAAATTTTCCTATTGAAGACTCTGTCATGAAGTCTTTTTTTCAACCTCATCCTATGCTAGTATAAATTTTCTTATGAAACTGAAATCTCACAACTAAGACCGCACAAGATAAACAGGCGTTTGAAGCCCTTTGATCAAAGACACACAGGTAACTCAAAAACCTTAGTGCTTTGAATTAAAGGTGCTGTCAATAGCAGTGTCGCCATAATATGCAGTCAATCAAACAAAGCCTTTGTAGGTTTTGACACTGACATAACAAAGCAGTGGTGGGTTAAACGTCATTATTGACACGACCTGTCACTTTGTGTAAAGACTGACAATTGCAACGTAGAGAATTTGTTTAGATTTTTTTCTTTTTACACTACGCTTTCTTTGCCGGGATATTGTGTGAGTCACAAGAAATATTCTACGTACTACGAAAACTCAATGTCGCTCGTGTTACTGTAGTGTAGTATAAACGCCATATACAATAGCGAGCTACGTTCATTCAAGTGTAAATTGTTTGAAATATCTTTTGTTGAATTACTACTGTACCCATGTGGGTAGTGACACCGTAGTGAGAGGGTTACTAAGTAGGTTACTATTACCCTCTTTGTTAGAGAACAATGTAGTTGTTTATCGTTTTACTTTTATGTAAGGGAACGCGTTCTTTTGTTGGGGACAGACTTTTTCCGTCCCTTTTTTGTTGGTTTTAAGAAAAGAAAGGCATCGTGTAAATGTTGAATTAAATCAGAAAACAGATAAATTTTCATTATAAATTATTTCTAAATGTGTAAATTATTTATCTAGAAATAAATAAAAATAAATACCGTCATTTAAAGATTGCATACTATCTTTTCTTTGAGGTACTTACTCTATTTTTTTTTCCTTTAAGAATGAAAATATTGCCTTTTTTATTTCAATTCGGGAATTAATTATACTTACCCGATGAAGAGAGAGAGTAATAAGGTTTTTTATATTTTGTTTCGATCTAGTCAATACTCACATTGCATCTGAACTAACGTCATCCTCATTTGTAGGTAGGTTGAACATGATTCAGAGTGAATCACTCGGACTATGATAAAACAACGCGTGTACGTCCAGCGCCAATGTCATGTAGTATAGGACGTAGTGTTTAGTTGTATTTAGAGCTATATCACTCGTTTTATTGGTAACCGCTGTGACGGATTGGAGGAATTTTTTTTGACTGGTCTTTTGGTTTAGTGGTTAGTGATCTTGACTGCAAGGCCGGGCTTCGATTCCCACCCAGGACAAATCATTTGTTCTGTGTCTGGGTGTTATATCTATAATATTTATGTATGTATTTAGGAATATATAATACTGTTTATCAGCTGTCTGGTCACCATGGTACTGTACCAGGCTCTGCCTATTTTGGGATCAGATGACCGTGTGTGAGGTGTCCCGAAATATTATATTATCATATTATAATATATTATTATATAGATAATATTACATTTTCAACAAATTTAAATAATCGAAAAACAAAAAAAATAGAAAAAATAGCAATGATCGTTTTAAAAGCACGACGTAATTTGTCCTTAAATTACGAAAATACAAGGATTCCAAATTGTCAAGACAGATGTTATAATTCGCGGTTTTTGTTCAACAGAAACGGCAGTATACAATTTTCTGTTTTTTCAATTGTATTTGTAAGTTATTAACATGAGATTATATTTTCGGCGAACGAAAATAAATGCTTTAACTAATTGCGGGTCGATTTCGCCCGAGCGTTCCAAAACCAAAATACACACATCAAAAGTGTCTAGGGATCAAGCATTTTTATGCGGATTTCTTGAGATTGAGATGTGGCTTTGTAATAAATTTATGATTTTATAAATTTATATGGATCCTTTTTGGTGCATTTCATAATTCGAATCAGGAACTGTGAATCAAATTCGAGTAAAAGATGAAAATCAGCTGTCAATATTTTCCCTATAAAAACATACAACGCATTGAAGACATTATTAGTGCTATTGTTTCCCTACTACTGATTAAAACCAACGTTATTATGGAGCGGCGACGTCATTTAAGCAGGGAAGAAATGCTCAGAGCCGTGGGAATGATAGAAGCTGGTTCCCGGCAACGTACTGTGGCTTTAGCTCTGAATACAAGTCAGAGTGTTATCAGTCGACTTTGGACACGTTACCGAAGCACTGGTACCGTGGCTGAGCGCCATGGAGGACGGTATCGCTGCACCACACGGAGACAAGACCGATACATTCAAATCTTAACTCGAAGAGCTCCAACAATAACCGCCATGATGTTAGCCGTGAGGCTTCATCACTCTTCAGGGAACTTAATTAGCGAACAAACAGTCAGAAACCGCTTGCATGAAGTGAACCTTCATTCCCGAAGACCGCTACGGGTACCACCTATAGCAATGCACAATCGAAGGATTCGATATCAATGGGCTCTTGAACACAGAAATTGGGCAGAAGAACAATGGCGTTTCGTGTGCTTTTCTGATGAGTCTCGTTTTGGTATGAGACCGGATACAAGACGTATACGACACTGGAGAACCCCTGGACGCCAACAGCGATTAAAATCCTGCCAGGAAGTCCATCCTTATAGTGGTGGAACCATCATGGTATGGGCGGGTATTTGGATCGGCGGAAGAACTGAGTTGATTTGGATCAGAAGCAACCTCAACGCTCAAATTTATGCTGAGACGATTGTATCAGACGTCATCGTTCCTCTACAAGTGCAAATCGGTCCCTTATTTCAGTTAATGCATGATAATGCACGACCGCACACCGCAAGAGTTGTAAGACAGACTCTCGCCGCAGCTAACATCAATGTCCTGCCCTGGCCTGCTCAGTCGCCAGACTTGAACCCGATTGAGCATGCATGGGATATGCTACAGAGAAGAGCTCTGCCGAATATGGAGGGTATCCAGTCGCAAGAAGACCTTTTTTTGTTGTTGCAACGAACATGGGCGGCCATTCCACAGCGTGATTTGGATGAACTCATTTTGAGTATGCCAAACCGATGTTCTTGTGTTGTTAGTGTTCGCGGTAGAAACACGGATTATTAATTGTTTAAGTTACCCAATAAAATTTTAAAGAAAACTGTTATTTCAGTCTTTTTTTCGAACTTTTGTGTTAGTGGTTCAAATGTCAAAAATCCCTTTATTAGGAAAATGGCAAATTTCTTTATTAATGCAAAGGTGACTTGGTTTATCGTTACTGTGACAAACGAAAACACTTTATTCGATGAATCCTTAAAGAAAATTTTAATTAATATCAATCAGGAGAAAAGTTATTGCAAAAATATATGTTGATCCCTAGACACTTTTGATGTGTGTATTTCGTCGCTCGCAGGCACAGGTTTGGTATTCCGAATTTTTAATTTGTTTCGAAAAAAATAACTGGTTGTTTTTTGTTACCAGCCAACACGAAATCATTTGAGTATTTGAAAATGTAATATAACTTGATTGGATTTTTAGCTTTTTGCGACAAAAAAAAGGAATTAGAATTGGAATGTCCATGTTCTGCACATTATGGAAAGACAATAAAGAATTGAGTATGGAGTTCATTGGTAGGAATACAGGGTGTCACCGAAGGTGTATTTTATCCGAAAGGGGTAAAGAGTAAATCTGGTATAGAGTCAGTTCACGAATTTTCAGCTTGAAATTAATTATTTGACAGTAAAAATCATAACATGTACCGATGTATCTTAACATTAAACGTGTGCAGTAGTGGTGAACCAATTTTCAAGATTTTTGGTGTCAAGATGTAAGTTTTTTTTTATTAGTTTGAGCTGAAAATTCGCTCCATACCAGATTTACTCTTCAAAATGCTAATGAAAGGACTTATGGAACATACGAAAACAAAACAGTTGATTTGTTCTACTTCAATTTTGTAACCATCCAAACCAGATGTAGATAGAAATTTAACAGACCTTAAATTTTGTTTTCCATTTGTATATTTAATTTTTTATTATTCTAAAAGTTCTAGTTTCCTATCTATTGTCTATGGAACAAAATATTGAAAAACGAACGAAAAATGTAACCGGTATTGCATAAGCGAAAACAATGCCACGTTTTGCCGGATGAAAATATTGAGTGAAATTGTCAACTGTTTTTTTTGTCTTTTTTGTACGCAAATATTCTGCTATTCGCGTTTTTGAGTTTTTTTATACTCCTGACGTGTTTTAAAACCTAGTTTTGACACATCCGTAGCAATTAGACCAACAAATATGAAGCAGCGGTTAGTTACTTAATTAAAAATGTGAGTCTTACTCATATGGAAGCTTTTTGTGAAGTATCTACGATATTAGTTCTTCAGAATTATTGGTTAAATATGAAAGTTTTAGAACGCTATCGGCTTTCTATTTCAATCATCATCATCCTTTTTCCGCTACATTTTGATATGAGACCCCCGTCAATATTTGATCATACAACTGCAACTCGAACGAAATACCATCCATTTTATCCATTAAATAAGACATAATTCAATCTAAACGGACGACCAGTGTCTATATTCTCGACGAATCCCATACGATTCCCATAGAGCTACAACACATTGAATTTAAATCCATTGTGTGCTATGCGGGCTGTGACGTCACATGAGGGAGATCTCGGCCCTTGTAACCGGATTAAGTGAAGATGTTGGAATGTTGGGGCAAATTATTAAGGTACAAAGTTGTTGAAGATCCGAGAAATACTCATATTTTTTGGGATATTATTATACATGAAATGGAATAAGTACGAACAGAAAGATACTACTTATTCTACTACTATTACGGGACATATTTATAAGTAGCCAGGGGATAATTTAGGGTTAAAAGGATTCGATTTTCTTGTATGAACTGAGTCAACTAACATAGATTCCATCTTTTATTTTTAAGATAATCTACAAACAAATAAACTCGCCAAGCCTCTCCCGCTTGAATTGTGACACAAGTGAGCAAGAGTGGTGATCAAATTCTCATTATTTTTACCCATAATAATAAGAGAAATATTCTGTCCTGTTGTCGAGAAATCGCAGGCCGTAGATGTTGTTATTCTATCAGTACTAGCTTCGCCCGTAGATTCACCAGCCTGATGTCGGTTTCTCTGGAGAATATATTACGCCGACCTTGACGTGGTAAAGTTGCCAGACTCTTGGGCACACTTCCAGTAGACGGCAATGTTGATGAATTTTTATTTGACGCATTTTTTTTGGGATTTTTCTAATTATTATACTAAGTTTTAAGTTTGTATGTAAAGTTTAGTAAATAAAATATTTAATTTAAGAGAGTAATTTGATAAAAAAAAACACATTCAAATTGTCAATCTCCTCCTTTTGGAATTCGGTTAAAAATAGACCTTTACGTCCATTCAAAATTTTATCGAAATCTGTGATTTGTTCTAGGAGACAATTAGAGCTGCACAGATTTTGTTCGTACGTTTGTATTCATTTATCTCATAACAGTCACCCAATCCTCGCACTATGTAATTAACTACACGACGGCTCCCTGGACAGTTAGTCTCCGATTACTGACACTAATAACCACCTCGAGCGTATAATTTGATCTGGGGCTCGCTAATTATGTAATAGTACACTTTATTATACCTGATTTAGCGTCTAAAGAGCTGTCAACAACTGGGCATTGTGTTAGGAATTGAAATACAGGGTTGGTATAAACAATAATTACCTCGCAGAATTATTATACATTTAAGTCATAACCTGTCGAATGTTAGGTATATCAAAACTAGCTGATTAAGCAAATGTTGTTTTTCTGTATAAAAAACAAACTAGAGAGTATAAAAATAGTTTACGACCTCTTCTCAGACCTACTTACTTTTGAATACACACGAAAAACATCTTAAAAATCGGTGAAGCCGTTTCGGAGGAGTTCGGTTACAAACATAGTGACACGATTTGTTTTTTAGATATAGAAATGGCTTACAATTAATTGATAAAGGAAAACTATTGATTCTTTCTGCTTTATAGTATCCATATGGTCGTTAAATAACATTAGAAATAATAATTATTATAACGCGACGCCGCGAACCCCATCTAGTTTTATTTAAAGTTACCGAGCTCGGACTCGCGATCGGGCGCACGAGACAGCCAATCATAGCAACTCGTCTCTCGCTCGGCCTACTTCGTGCTAGAGCACGAAGCGTGGGTCCTAAACGATCGCGGAGGGGATCGACAGTCCGCTCATGGCCGCGACGCACGCGCCTTGTATTATCTGTTGTCATTGTTCGGGCTACCAAATTGTACCTATTATAACGTGTGTTAACTATTATACCTTTTTCCAAGTTTTAATCGTGTTCGAACTTATTTATCTCCCTGAGATACCCTATCTGTTAGTATAAACTATTACAGTGGCGCCCAACTCGAGGGCACGATAAACTTAAAGTGAAAAGTGTACGAAACGGTTTTTGGGAAAGTCCATTTTTGCGACGCTTCGCATTTCAAGGACTGGGCGTCGAAAATAACGTTTTTTCTTGGGCGAGTCCATATTACGAAATCGGGTTTCGGTTATCGTAAAAAGACTAAAGTGTGCGTCGCGCTACTATAATTGCGTCTGCCGTGTAACCAGACATAGCACCGGCCAATTAATCATCACGCTTACCATTCGTGCGAGTGACAACAAGATTAGCGTGTCAACATGCCGCCGAAAAGAAGAATAGGCAAAGATGAAGGCTCGGAGTCTGACACAGACGTAGGACCCAGCGTGCCAGTGGCACCATCACCGAATATTACTATGGCGGAGGACATGCTGCAGACGCTCGTCTCCAGTATAACTCGGAGCCAAGTTGAGGCAAACCGGCTTTTAATTGAAAGCCTTATGAGCGGCAATCGAGAACGCTCAAGCACATACTCGTCACGACCCGACACGCCAGCGCATACGCTGCGACCGGGCAACTTCGCGAAGTGCGCGGCGCGGTTCGACGGAGTATCGAAGAACGCGGACGAACTCGAGGCATTCATAGACGCCATCGAAGTTTATCGCGACTGCACCAACATAAGTGAAGAGCATGCATTGCGGGGACTACCAATGCTGCTAACCGGCGAGGCCGCCGTCTGGTGGCAAGGCGTGAAGGCGACCGTCACATCGTGGACCGAAGCACTACAGTGACTTAGGGGCATGTTTGGCGTACCGCGACCCGGATATAAAATACTTCGCGAAATATTCGCCGCCGAACAAAACAATGAACGGGCCGATGTGTTCGTTAACAATGTGCGCGCTAAAATAACAAAGTTACCGTACGTAGTGCCTGATCGAATGCAGATAGACATGGCGTACGGATTGTTAAATCGTAGAATAAGGAAACGAGTATCGCTCGAAGCTGTGGACGGACTGGACGACCTAATTGCGAAGGTAAGGTTAGCCGAAGAAGCGCTGGCGGAGGTGAGTTGTTTTAATAATAACAGTGCGAGTCCCGTTAGCCCGTGCGTTACTGCGCAGGGCCGTTCGAGCGCGAGTCCGAGTCTTAGTTCTACGAGCGTCGGCGATAGTAGTAAACTAGATAACAAGTTGACCGAATCGCGTGATACAAAATCGAATAACCCGCGCGGTAGTTTAAATAATAATGGCGATAAACCTAGGCACCCTAGATGCTTGTACTGTAGGCGTCCAGGGCACACCGTTGACGAGTGCCGTAAAAACCCAGATAACAAGCTAGGTCAACGATCGCCAACACCGCCGGAAAGCACACAGCTTCGTTGCTACGGGTGTGGTCAATTGGGAGTTATTCGATCTAAGTGTGGTACCTGTAGGGTCAAGTTAGAATCTAACGAGTATATCGATAGTCCTATTAGTCAAAGTGAAGCACAGTTTTGCTCAGCCCATGTGGTCGACGACAACGACCCGCGGCCATTAGTAGAGATTAAGGTGGTTGATTGTACAGGGGTCGCCATCTTGGATACGGGGGCCACGCACTCGATCGCAGGCCCTCTGTTATACAAATTGTTATGTGATGCAGGCATTCAATTCAGAAAAACTCTACGCACCATAGGTCTCGCCGATGGGTCACAGCAAACTCACAACTAGTGATGCGCGATGGCGAGAGGTTTTTTTCGATTGTTTCGATTGTTCGAACATCTCGATGGTACTCGATTGTTTCAATTTGGACTCGAGTCCGACTCGGTCTGCTATAGCGACTGGCGCTCGGCGCGTTCATTCGAGAGTAATCGATAGTTGTTCCTCGATGGTTTACGTACGAATAATTAGATAGGAGGAATCGTGAAAATAAATAAAACATAATCGAGGTTTCTTATTGAATCGTAACTGTTTTTTTTAAGCTTATTATTTAAATTTAAATCTAAAATCAGTCGGGCACGGGAAAGTCAACAATCTTAATCAAATAACAATTACAAAATCTAGAAAAGTCTTAATCTCTAATAATAATGTTATTTCTAATCTTTGTGGCTAGATGCATGCAATCGACTGACCTCCCTCGATTCCCCCTGCGGTGACCGAGCGATACTTGGTGACTGATTCGAACAACCGAAAACTAGCGGTCAATTCCATTGACTCGAAACAATCGAAAAACATCTCGATTGTTTTGTAGAACGGCGAGTCGATGGTTGACTCGATGGTTTATTTTAACGACTCCGATTCTTTCGATTGATAAAACATCTCGGAATCGCCCATCGCTACTCACAACGCGCTTGAGTGTGACATTGACGTTACCTTGCAGGGAAGGATTATACCTACAAAGTTAATGGTTCTACCAGACGCGCAAACAAGGACGTTATTAGGTAGAGATTTTATTATGAAGGCATGCATTTTATTGGATTTAGCTCGAAATAGCTGGTGTTACAGTGATGAGCCCCGCCGCTGGCACAGATTTATCGAAAGGTTCGAGTTAACGACTACCAGCGAAATGGAAAAGATGAAGATAGGTATTAAAGACCTGGGTTTCAGGCATATTGACAATGTACGTAAGGCTGGTAACTATATACCAAAGGCAGTCCGGATGCAGGGGGAGGTAGTCGAAGAACGGCCTACCAAGGCCTCACCAAGAAGGTCAGACGGTGTCGCAGACATACCTTCTCACTCACCATGCATCGATGCAACGGGCTGCAACCTCAACTACGCCGAAGTCGTCGTTCCACCGAATAAAATCAAGGGCATGGAGTCGCAGATGATCAGTGGAGATCGTAAGCCACCCCACGATCCGGTCAGGGGGAGTGGTTGGTACTGGACGCGGCGGGGTAGCGCCGCTTACAAGAGATGTGACGCAAATGACAGCCACAGCCCTGCACCTGACTACCGTAGAGGATGTAATAAGGTGTTCTCGGAGACTCGGAGGAATAATGCTGCCCACGGCCAAACGTCAAAGTTAGGGCCACGGCCAGGTGGACCTTACCGCATTAAGGAACCTGCTCCTACCACACATAATAATATACTGGAGACGCTTAGGAGCAGCGAAATTCTCAATAGGCGTCATGATTCCCAATTGACCCAACATATAGCGGTGCTGCCGCCGCCGGCACCCGTCATCGGAAAAAGACGGCGCGGGAGACCGAATCGGGTTCCTGACCAAGTCGCGGGGGCGCAAAGACTAGGTCAGAGGGGGAGGTTATAACGCGACGCCGTGAACCCCATCTAGTTTTATTTAAAGTTACCGAGCTCGGACTCGCGATCGGGCGCACGAGACAGCCAATCATAGCAACTCGTCTCTCGCTCGGCCTACTTCGTGCTAGAGCACGAAGCGTGGGTCCTAAACGATCGCGGAGGGGATCGACAGTCCGCTCATGGCCGCGACGCACGCGCCTTGTATTATCTGTTGTCATTGTTCGGGCTACCAAATTGTACCTATTATAACGTGTGTTAACTATTATACCTTTTTCCAAGTTTTAATCGTGTTCGAACTTATTTATCTCCCTGAGATACCCTATCTGTTAGTATAAACTATTACATTATTATATTGTTTTCTGAGGTTTACGCGATTGTTAGACATTGAAATAAAACTACTTTTAAACGCATTCTATCGCGGTTTATTTTGATTTTAGTTCCCGACGTTTCGACGCCTTTGCAGGTGTCGTGGTCACGGGCTGACTCTAACCAATAACATTAAAATTATCTTGGGACAACACACGGCCTGCTCATCAAAAAAGATTTGTCCTGGGTGGGAATCGAACCCACGACCTCCGGCTTAGCAGTCAGGGTCACTAACCACTAAACCAACAAGCCCAACCAAGGAACTTTTTTGTATGTTTGTCAGACGATATCTCTAGTGTTATTTGTTGTTTAACCAAAGTTCTTTATCCGTATTAATCTGTACTATCGCTTGTACCCAAGCTTATATCGAAATAGATAAAAATATTCCAGTAACACACCTAGTCTAATAAAATAACTGTTTACTTACCGCCTTAAATATAGGTACCTGTATTAATATATATATTAGTCATTCGTATTTCTTAGAGACTGACGAGTTGACTCATTCTAGAATTAAAGAAGTTTAGTACAAAAACATTGGTTGAGAAAATTTATTCAAGGCTTTTAACACTAATTTACCTTTCCTCATGACATAGGTAGGTAAGTCCCATTTTGACTGGCCTGTGGTCTCGTGGTTTGTGACTGCTAGGCCGGAGGTCGTGCGTTCGATTCCCACCAGGACAAATCTTTGTGTGATGAGCACGATCATTTATTCTGTGTCTGGGTGTTATTTATCTATAATATTTTTGTATTTAGAAATATATAAGTATGTTTATCAGTTGTCTGGTTGTAATAGTACAGGCTCTGCTTAGTTTGGGATCAGGTGGCCGTGTGTGAGTCGTTTCAAGATGTTATAACATCTATTATTATTTTAAAAGACTTAAAAAAAAGCCCATTATATCTGTCTCTCGCTCTAATATCATTGGATAGCTGCATTATTTTCACATAATAATCTAGAAGAGCTTGCAAATATATAATGTTATGTGATTATAATATATTATGTTTGTTTGTCCACAAAATTCTGCAAGTAATGATCAGTTATGACCATTTGTTTTTCATTGGCTTTCATTTACTTTAACATAATGAATGCCAGTGTAAATTTCATCAAAATTGTTCCTGTAGTTTTCAAGATATAGATCTTTATACGTGTGAGTGCTATAATGCTAATGCAACAAATTATTATAAATAATGTTTATATACAGCTATGAACTTGAGCGAATTGTATTACCTAAGCCGAAGTGTTGCTGCATTTGCGATTATTCGATTTTCTTTATTATCGATAGTATTATTACTTATCTAATTTAAACTTGGTACATTCCTTGAAGCATGATGATAATATTTTTTTATTTTTTTAGGTAAGATCCGTTTGCAGTTTCATCGGACGGTAAGCTATCAAATGCAACGACATTATTGATCTAACAACACTTAACGAAGACCCGAAAAAAATTATTGGAGTTCCATGTTTTTACAATGAAGTCGAAACATTTTTAGATCATCATTAGTTAGAGAAAAATGCCCGAATATTGAAACATCGAAACAAATTCATTTTTCCTTTTTCTCCATCTGTCTCTTCTTTACACCTTAAAGCGACAGAGACAGCATGAGACTTAAAACTGATTGACGTTTCAGTATTCTGATATTAGTAATTGAATCATTGATGCAGAAAAACCCAAGTTACACAGTTCGTGTATTAAATTCGTCACCAACATTTTTTAAAACTCTCGTAAATAAAAAACAACTTTATGCCATCTGTGTAAGGTTTAATTTGGGAAAATATATGCTTCAAAACTGTCACCATCGATGTGTCATTGGCGACGGTTCTGGCTGTGACTAGTTCGAAACCGAGGCCTTATTGACTAAGTCCAAAGAGTTAACGTGCTGTTACGTGTAGGGTTAAGAGAGGCTATATCTCTTTCGACTAGTTTCGACTTACTAAGTAAAAAAATTCGTTAAATGGCTTTTTTTTTGTTTGCGGGGGGGAACCTTTAAGAATTAAGGCCGAGCAGTGTGGGATTTTTACCTAATTAAAGCCACCCCGTTGGTCACCATCAGCACATGGAGGAGGGAGGAGATTTACCTCTTAAAAGACTAAACCAGAAACCCTCTTGTGCAACGCCTGTTATGCCACATCCCTGAGACTGTTAAATGGCCTAACGTACAACTACCCGATGACTCTGTGAACTATTGTGAACACAAAAAATATTTGTCGACCGAGGATTCTTGAAATTGTTGTGGTAGTTTTTCTGTATCAATGCATTGAATTGACCATTTTAAATTCCTTTAATAAATTCTGCTTCGGTACATTTTTCGTTTTGGGTCAATTCATACTACAGCAGGTCGAAGTCAAAATATGGTTTACGATCACTGTTGGGCCGCTAGTAGTATGAATTGATCTTTTGGTGTTGTATTCGATCTTTTAGATAAGTCTGTGTAATTATCGTATAATCGCTGAATGGCTTAATCTCCCTCAGCATGATATAATATCGTGTAACGAACACTTGAAACCACTTTAAGTCTTCTGTCTAAAATTGTTCGTCATTGTTATGCTAAAAGATTGCATAAACGTCCAAGTAGGTCAAACGTCACGAAAAGACAGTGATAACAAATCTAAGAGCACTTTCACATTTAGGCGACTTTAGAATTTCATAGTTTGAACAGAAGCGCGGCGGCTCAGTCGCCGATGAGCCAGTGTTGCACAAACGTACGTAATTATAGACAACACGATGAGCGAGTTTGATGCTGAACGATTGATTATTGAAATTCAAATGACTGCACGGATAGCCGAGTGGTATAGGTCACCACGCTAATTACCACTGTGCGCGACGTGCTGCGGGTTCGATCCCCGCATGGGACAAGCATTTGTGTGTGATCCACAGATACTTGTTCCAAGTCTGGGTGTTCTTTGTGCATGTGATTTGAATGTTTGTGAAACCCCCGCGACACAAGGATTAAAATACATTAGTGCGGACGTCGTTTAAAAAAAAAACAAAAACAAACAAACAAACGCGTCCTGTTTTGTGGGACTTAAGAAGCAACAATTACAACAACATGACCCTAAAAAAGAATAACTGGCAAGAATTATGTGAATTGTTTATTCCTGATGTCGAAAATAAAGGTGTTTTCGGAATCCATACTGAACTAAACTGCAGCGCGGCAGCCGCGCTACTGTCGCGCTATTAACGTCCTAATGTGAAAGCGGCCTAAAAAGCATGCCATCCCTTTTAACATAGTCTATGGTTCTGCACACGAAAATCGAATTTGGATTTCCATAATTGCAAGCGAACACAGTATAAAAACTATCGTTTTGACTTCCTCTGTTTTAGGCAGTGCATCAAGCATTCTGATTGACGTAATATTTAATTAACTTGGTAGATAGTTTGATGTTCGTTTTGTTTGCAAAGTGTTGGTATACGGTAACTATATCGATGGCTGAGGTCATGTAACTTACCAGGGGTTGGTTACTAACATACGTATGCTTTCAGACGTCGCCGACATTTCGTGGAGTCAATGTTACAGCGTTGTCAACATTTTAAATCCATTAACGGCCAATATTGAAAACCTTATTTTTTACTAGTAAAGAAACCGATTTATTGGTAGTTATTAATATTGGCCGTCTGTTTAGATTAAAAGTTCCAGGCAATAGAAGAAAAATCTGTTATAAACAGGAGCTGTATTATTATTATATTTAGCTTGTTATGTCCCATTGCTGGGCAAAAGCCTCCTTCCATTCCTTCCAGCAATCGTCCCTCGACCTTTCCTGCCAATCCCTAGAAAGGCACCTCTTTCGTGGTCTCCCGCGGGCCCGTTTAGTTATTGTAGGGCACTAATATTGAGCTCTTCACGCCTATTGCTCATTTGGCATGCGGCAGACATGTCTAGACCATTTGAAATTAGCAGCGTTTTGAGCCACATATATTATTTGTGTTCTGGAAAACAGAATGTTTTTTCGGATGTATGCTGCGTTCCAGCGCACGTTGGCAAACCTTTAGCATGTACCTCTGGATGCCCGTCAGAGACCAAGTCTGTGCACCATATTATTTTGTAAGAATGGAGAGAATACACATGTCCTTAAGTGTGCACTCCAATGTGCCTTTAAACAGTTCTTTCATGGACTAGTAACTCTATAAAATTTATTTAGAATAATTTAGTCAT
This sequence comes from Plusia festucae, assembly GCA_950381575.1. Classification (NCBI taxonomy): domain Eukaryota; kingdom Metazoa; phylum Arthropoda; class Insecta; order Lepidoptera; family Noctuidae; genus Plusia; species Plusia festucae. The sequence continues at coordinate 2,043,748 of OX494430.1, read as the reverse complement.
AGGTATAAATTATTGCATCAGGTTTTGCAATAAAATTCAAATTCTCATGGAACCTGCTTTAGTATTACGGCTGGTTTCAATATTCTATCTATCGATAAATTTGGCTACTGGAGATAGAATTTTGACATATTTTGTATGGAGCTTATGTCAAATAGATATCTTTAGTAGCCAAATTGATTGATAGATAGAATATTGAAACCGGCCGTTAGTCATCATGAGCGTTGGAGAGGACAGGTTTTAAAAGGTATAAGAATCAAATCGCAGGTAACCAATCAAGTTCAAATTAAAATAAACATAGTGACCTTTAACTTAGCTGATCACCGAATCTAGAAAAGATTAGATAAAACGAACAAACTGATATTACGTTTACAAAAAACATATCAGTGAAAGTAAATAGAATAAAAGTCACCTTCAAAGTGTAATCGGTGAGCCGACGAGAATTACACGAACGAGCGAACTGTGCAAAGAGTTCGCAATCCAATCGTATTAATTAACCGCCAAAAAATATCCAGCCAGGATAATTAGGACTCCAATCAATTTTCAATCATAAGGCTACACAAACAAGGTCGTATGTTCCTTAAACGAGATTGACAGTAAACGTTATACCTGTATGCATTCTTAAAAAGTTGGCGCACGTAGTGTTGGGCTGACCTTCGGTTCGTCATGCAGTTTTGATAGTAAAACAATGTGACTAACGGCCGACGATGAAATACTTTGGTCGAGATAATTACTCGGAACTCTGTCTTAGTGTTATTCTCTAGCTGTCTAACTACACGTACTCGATAAAGAACTTATCAAAGAGATAATTAACGTTTATTTGCTTTAGATTGGCCGAAATAAATAAAAGTTGTTTTGACGTAGCCATCTTTATTCCTGTCGCACAGACACAAGAGGTAAATAATTTTTGAGCTAAAGTACCTACGTACTAAGATTTAGTAAATTCACCAAAAGTCTTGTGTAATTAATGAGCAGAGTTAATACAATTCGTTGAGCAAGTATTTTCGATCGGAAATCCTTCGTTTTAAACGAAAAAGGTTTGGCGAAACTGGCTTTCAATGAATCGGAATTTTAGCGCGAATTGTCTTAAGGTGTCTTCTTTAGAAATTGGAAAATGAAGAGCATTTTTAAAATTTCTGATGGTTTCTTATTTTAAGCAAAGTTGCTTTATCCATTTAAATAAATTTCTAAAATGTACAATCGCTTAAACTATTGATTATTTTTTCTCATTACTAGTCAAATAAAGCAACACCTTCGCATGCGCGTGGTAAATTGCATAACTTTGATATCCCTCTTTAAAACATTTACTACAACCCAATTGTTCCTTATCTCTGTTCCTTACCATGACTCTTGATATATCTACCAATTAAAACACAGACTTACGTTCAATAAGTATATTGAATAAACTACAAACAAAACAATACTATAAATTTATTACGTACAACACAACGGCACAAAAATCAATAATACTCCAAGACACTGTAGTGTCCGGCATCCAAATATCCTGAAAAGAGAAGGTGTTTGACGATTCTACCTCTGCCATAATCTATCGTCCGTGGGCAGCTGTCTCGGTGGATTTTGAAGGTGTACTCAGGGTACAGCTCGCTGACGCAGTGCAACTCGACGTGGCCCGCGTATTCACCGTCTGACGACATAATTCTATGGTAGTCACTCGAAGTATGCATGTTATACCCGTACGAACGATCGCCGATGATAAAATCCTTGTAACGATGCCAATTCTCCACAACCCGTTCCACAACTCTCAAACGAATCTCCCTATGACGATCTTGAGAACCGTAAACACAATACGAAATAGATCGAAACAGGCAGTTTCCATCCCCGCGGATAGGGATCACCCTCCTTGACATTCTTTTCCTCCGCTTTTTCTTAGCCGAATTTCTTCTCGATTGTTTCCGACCGTTTCTTCGGTATTGACTCATTGGTCATTTTGCACATCACTAGCCGGTTGACAAAATGGTGGGTGGATATAGTTTTATGACACTAGAGTTTTTAGAACACGTATAATAACAATAGTGTTCCGAATAAATTAGTTATTAGTTTTAGTTGACAGAGTTTAAAAATGGAAATATTACGCGTGTTATTTCGCTACCCATGTTGATTATTTTTAGTACATCTTATTTTGACAGCGAGTGATTTTATAATTATTTATTTTTGACAGTCTTTGTCAATAAATAAGATATGACATTGCATAAAATGTCGACTAGTGTCCTTCATAGTTTAAAAATGTGAACGGAAACGGCCAACCATAAAGTCGAAAGAGGAAAATGTCATTTAATAATATTAATTTGTGTTTGTTTGCAGAGACTATATTTATTTACGATGTCATAGTATGTGCGTTATTGGTATGTAATAATATCTGCTTGCTGGTTACAAATTAGGTAAAGGATTTCTAAATAATTTGATCCTTTGAATTTTGTGCGTATCGAAGCTACTTCGTTCAATCCCTCCTGGGGGAGACTCGGGTATTCCTAACAGTAATCCCAAAGTCAATTACGAAACATAGAACTAGAATTAGTTTCACAAGTATAACGTATAACGCTTGTTTTTTTAATAATGTTAAAAATATCAATAAAAAAATCAATTTGGATGTCTTTAATCTTATTTCTATAATAACAAGTTTGTTCGCAGAACGGTCGCAAGTCCCTGAATTTACCTTTTAAACTTTTAAAAGCATTAATTTTGTATTAAAGAAATGACGACCTTCAAATATAATTGAATTAATTCAAATACCTATAATTGAATTAACTCGTTGATATCATCATTTTTAAGCGTCTCTTATTAAATTTAAATCCGATAAAAATGTCGATTCAATAGTCAAGCCCACGCTTTGGACGAGGCGATTGTTTCGTTTATAATGGTACATAACTCCATAATCATTTGATATTATAATATTATGAAACAACATGTGAATGAACTTGTTCAATGTCACCCGCGAAATGTCGATACTACGAATGACAGTGACCTACCGGATAGCGATACGGGTTCGGCTACGTTCGGGTCAACTTCGGCTAGTGCAAGTATTCTGTTCGTAATGTTGGCAGTCGGGTACGTTCGGGCCGCGTGCTTTATCCGAAGACACCCGAATGTTTACTTTCGTAGAAAATGTATTGGAATGTGTCGTGACTGTATGGTTGTGTGTGTGATAGCCATAGAAAACATTGACTGTCAGATAAAATAAGTGTATTTCAGATAACTTGGTTATGTGGGTATCATTTGCGAAATTAAATGTTTATACGACTGGTAATTCGTTTAGGAATACATCCAATTTTGTTATTTTATGTTAGTATAACAGGCCTTTTATTCAAATTGCTTTCGTTGATTCGAGACTTGAAATTCGAGTTGTTATTTAATTTTAAAGTTATTGGATAACATACTGAACATACCTAATTCGTAATCTGTTTGCAAAATGGCGTCCTATACTCTTATTATTACAGCTTATCACTTATACAAGATTTGGTGAAGAAAATCAATGTTTCTTTTTCGAACACAGAGTCGCTGAGTCTGAGAGTAAAAGTGAAAGCTGTAGGGGGTAAATTCCCACGCATGCGCTCTGCGCGACAGCCTTATCCCACAGGACTGTACATTTGCATAAAGTGTGATTCCTTTCAAATAGAACACTGGTGGCGTTCTGAGGTTTCGCCCGCATATTTCCCGTACCAGTGAACCTATCGAAATAAAATGTATCCTATGTGATAATCCAGGTTATGAATTAGGTAGGTATATGAGTAAGCGTAGAATATCTCGTAGAACAGCAGCAGACACGTGAACCTCGCTTTACCAAACAATCGGCTCGTTGCGAACAACGGTTGAAAAGGAGGATGTTCCTCTTCATACAAAATTTCTCTCTCAACAACCATTTTCTTACCAATTTTTACTTAATTCCGTTAAGTGGTTTTTGCGTGAAATAGTTACAAACACACAAACATTTTCAATGATTATTTCATTGAAAATGTTTGTGTGTTTGTCAAAATAAAAAAGCTATGATTTTATGTTGTTCATTATTAAGGTACCTACTTACTTAATAATTTAATAATGAACAACATAAAATCATAGTTTTTTAGTAGTTATTACATAATTATACATGTAATTGGAAAACTTAGTAACACTAACAAATATTTTGTATATATAAAACCAACATACAAACCTTTCTCGCAACCGTCGTACACCCAAAAATAATGATGAGTAGTACCAAAACCGGTAAATCTTGTATCTCTCTCTTACACATACGATGCGAGAGGGAAAGCAACCCGTCCTACGACTGAGTCACGATGAGATAATGTTCCGTAATAACCATTTGATGCCAGATGGTCTTATGGTCAAACAAGGTCAGAAAGAAAAATAAAAGAAATTGTCCTCTGCGTGACCTATTTAAGTCCAAAAAAAAGTTTTATTAAATACTTATTTTGATCACCGTTTTCATTATACAGGTCGTATTTTTTTTTTCTTAATCCTAAATCGCTTGTAATTGGCCCAACTTTTAGCGTATGTAATAATTCTATTTTAAAATAAAGTGTCTATAAGGACCATTTTCAACCGACTTCGAAAAAAGAGGAGGTTCTACGTTCGACGAGGGGTTAACGAGATTACTAGTAATGCGCGACCAACGTTGCAAATTTGATTAAAATCGGTTAAGTAGTTTCGGAGTTCATCCGTAGGTACATAAGAAGTATCCTACGTTACTTCTAACAAAACTAAATACCTCCAACCCAAGAATATGTGTACAAAGATATTGTAATGTATGATGATCGGTTTTAGTAGTTTTCACGTGAAAGCGTAACAAACAAACTTACATTCACATTTATAATACAGTAATATGATTACCTACTACTTATTGGAAGATTTGTTGATATTTTCATTATTTAGTTGATTCGTTTATCTGCGCGCTAATAATTAATTAATTTATAAACCAAAAAAAAGTATTTTGAAAGAACAAAATGTATGAGATGTTTTATTTTTCCAATAAAAGTTGCGTTACATAATATTATATCATAGCGTACAACGGTTTTTAAAATATTAACATATGTAAATAATATACTGTATTATAAATATATTTTCCTCCATATGCAACTAACAATACGATATGTTCAGCAAGGCATTCCGTAGTGACTCACATCTATTTAATATTTAAATATATATTGTCCGTTGGTATGTGTATAAAAAGTTTCGATTGGATAACAAAATTATTCAATGAAGGCTTTAGGCTGAGGTAATATTGCTAGGTTAAGCATATTTTGGATGGGTGACCGTTGTTATCACAATATATTAGGAGCTGTGCTATTGACTCTGCAAGATTAATATTGTCGCGGTGTTTTTGAACAGGTAACCGTCGGTCCATTGCCAACGACTGATTTGTGATTGAATGAGAGGACATGAATGATTTAATTTTGAACGAACTGAATCTTGCGATCATCGTTCTTTCCTTGTACGAGGCCTTTGCCCTGCGTGGGACAGTCACAGGCTGGTAATAATAAATTCTACATATCATTTAAACGTGGCCGTTTATATCGTTAGCAGGAAAAAAAATAAGAATGACGTCATAAATCGAATAATTGTGTTTTATCTCGATTGCGTGTCTTCATGATGGTTATATTTCGTATTATACAGGAGTAGCAATGGATATAAAATGATGTTTGGAATGCAATGTCATAGACACAATTAAAATTTTAATTGCTGGATTAAATATTGTTTTGTGAGTTAAGTACGTGTTTCTACTGTTAAACACACATAACAATAAGTTTATTTGTTTTGTTGTACGCGCTAATCTCAATAATTAGTGATCCGATTAGAAAGATTCTTTCGCAATCGAAAATCTAAGGAGGCTTGCAAGAAGTAAGCGGCGGCGGCAGCCTAATGGCTAGGGCGCCGGACTTGCGATCATATATTATGGTTGCGGGTTCGAATCTCACCCATTATACTACCGACGTGAATCCACTCGTAACACAAGCATCTTAGCTTAGCACGAGGGGTTATCGATATTACTAGTATTAGTGAGTTACTAGAAATCTTTTTAAAAAAGACAGAAAAAAAGAAAGAAAGAAGCCTGTATCTTGCCGCGACAACCGACGATCTTTAACGAGTATTTGTAAAATGTGTAACTGAGAAAGAATTTGTCTATACTACACATAATAAAGTGGAAAAAAACCGGCCAACAGTACACTTGAGTACTGAAAAATTAACTAAATTTGAGCTTGATGCCCCCACGTTTTCTTGAGAAAAGGGGTCTTGTCTTGACGGACGAACTGACGGACGGACGGACAACAAAGTGTTCATATAAGGGTTCCGTTTTTATTCTTTTGATGTACGGAAACCTAAAAAGTGAAAAAGCAACTTCTAGTTTTACTCAAAAGCCAAATTGGGGGTGCCAAAAGCCAAACTAAGTGACATTTGCGTTCGAATACTTTTTTATTTATGTTACCTTAGTACTCGATCCGAAGTGGGCTCTGATTGCTCTCAGCGTGAAGCCAAAATTCGGGCGCCGAATCTACAGCGACATTTTTTTCTTTTCGATAAATACTTCGTTCGATATTCTGTGTATTATGATAATGTCAGTCATTTAAAAGTGAAAGTGCACTTACGTAATGTCGACTCAAGGTCAAAATTACAATGTAAGTGTGCAAAATACACATTCCATGAGTTCAAGTAGGTATGTCATTCATATGTGTGTGTGTCGCATTTGTTAATGGTAGCTTATTGTAGTGTTTAACTAGCTGTTTCCCGTAGCTCCGCCCGCGGTTTCGATTTTTTTTTTTTAATTGAGATTTAAACTATCCTATCTCTCAAGTTGGATCGAACTGCACATGGTGTGCGAATTTTATTATAATCGGTGAAGTGGTTTAGGAGTCCATTGAGGACAAACATTGTGACACGAGATTTATATAGGTATATTAAGATTAATTAATTGCCCCGATTCTGTTAAACACTTACTAAACTAATTTAAGTCCATCGGTATCTTTTTCACTTGTACGTAGGTACCTATTTAGAAAAGGACAGACGGAAATTAGAACTGTCTAATTCAGTTCCGACTAAAATTCTCATACAAAATTGTTGTTGTGCACTGTGATGTTCAAGGCGAAAACTAGTTTATTTCTAAGTTAGTTGTTATCTGTTGCCGTCCTTTATTCACGCTTTAAGTTAGTAAAAGATAACAATGGTTTAAATTTAGTTTATTTTGCGTACAGAGGAATCAGCATCATTGTCTACTGGGTTTAAATACAAACGTTTGGTAGGGATTGAATTTGTGATGAGCGGGTTGCACACTGAATATCGATTCATGAAATCGTGAACCAACGACATTCTCCATTCCGACGGCAGTCTCTGACCCGAATCTGAACCAACATCGATAGCAACTGGTGCATATATACTTGTTTATATATACCGAGTTGCCATGGCAACGGGGAGGGTACTTCACAACCCCGCATTTGAATATGTTTGCAGACTCCCTCCGTCTTAAATATTGAGAGTCAGACTCCCTTAGCGAGCTCTTCGTGTAATGTTTCTTGTAAAAAAGGTATTTTTATTTTAAATGGATCTTTTAATTGAACATTGTTAAGTGGTACTTGAAGGTACAGAAGAATGAGTTGATTTTTAAGGAGGTATTTTATACTGGAGACTGTTCTAACAGGAACAGAAATCATTTGGGGAGGCCTATGTTCAGTAGTGGCTGATTGATGATGATGACTTATATACCTACTTACTTATATTACTTAGTACGTATTGAAAAATATTTGTAAATACTAATGTACCTAATAATTTGTTTGAGACAATCATAGAAGATTTTCCGACACTTAATAATAATGTAAGTAATCATGATTATCTTGGGACAACTCACACACGGCCATCTGATCCCAAACTAGGCAGAGCCTGTACTGTGGCAACCAGAAAACTGATAAACTGAATACATACATATTATAGATAAATAGCACCCAGACACAGAACAAATGATTGTGCTCATCACACAAAAATTTGTCCTCAGTGGGAATCGAACCCACGACCTCAGCATAGCAGTCAGGGTCACTAACCACTAGAACAACAGGCCAGTCGAATTAATCCCCGGATACTGAAACGCTAATTAACTTTAACACGTTCTTAAATGTCTATCGGTCGCTACTTCACACCTTAAAGTGACAGAGACAGCATGAGACTTAACGGCGGCTTCAAACTGATTGACGTTTCAGTATTCTAGTTAGTACTAAATTTAATGTATTTATCAAAAAATTTCATAATATAAATATCAATTTCTTTAGTATCTGTATCAACACCATTTATCACGTTAGCATGACGACTATAAATAATTAATCGTTACAACATTTTATCTTATCTATTGTCCTATTATGCAATGAATATGCTATCTGCATTATAAGATACGCTTAAAAACTATTATAGTATAAAAAAAAGCGTATCATTTTTATATGCGAAAATCTGGATCTTACATTCAGATTGAAAAGTGTTTGAAATATTTATGACGTATAGTAATAAACCAATTTTATTTCACAAAAATAATAAGGGATTCACGCAAAACATGAATCCCGCGTGAAAATAAGACTGCTCCGTAATAGCCCACGGTTGGGCAAACTCCTCTCATATGAAGATAGAAATAAGTATTGATTAATGTCAGCATTGCCTGCATGGATTGACGAGTGGTATAGGCACGGTCACCATGCTAATTACCACTGTGCGCGACGTGCTGCGGGGTCGATCCCCGCATGGGACAAGCATTTGTGTGATCCTCATATAGGTACTTTTTCCAAGTCTGGGTGTTATTTGTGCATGTGATTTGAATATTTGTGAAACCCCAGCGACACAAGGATTAAATGAAGGAATTTAATAAATAATTTAGTAGGGGCATCGTATTTTTAAAGAAACAGCATTCATAATAAGAAATTACATAAGACACAATATCTTGCCATTTTGGATGTATGCCACATACAATTAAATACATTATCATAAAAACAGATCTATTTTATTCACAATAATGGTACTTGAAACCATTCAATAACAGAAGGAATAAAACTCAAACGATTCTTTAGATATTATTTTGACGATGGAAATAATTCAATTACATTTTGCTTTGGACTTCAGAATACAGAATCTTTTAGTGATCTGTTGATTTACTTGCTCTCGTAAAAAGACTTACAATATTATTGAACAAATAATAAATTCAATATCTTATTTCTGAATGAATATTAATATCGTTGTATTTACTTGGAGAGAGAATTTTATTTACTGATGGGATTAGAATAGAATAGAAAAGAATAAAAATTTTATTTGCTCGAAATATTAATTATACAGCTCTTATAAATAAATCCAGTTCTTAAATATTTCACCTACTTAAAACATTCAGTAAAAAAATAATTAGGACAAAATAAATTGGTGAATTTGATGTAGGTACTGTTAAGGCATGCTCGACTGCGGCTAGCACACGCTACGCACGAGTACCAAGATTGCTAGTGACAACAATTGACAACATCCATTGCATCCACGGACATGCATGAAGCGGACCATACACAATCAGGTGTACCGTCAAGTTGGCAGCCTTGAAGCGGCTTCCGGTCAACTTGATGGTGTTATTTTTATTAAATTATACTTAATTCTTTTATTTTTCAAGGAATGGCCTCAATTGGTCTTTCAGAGAGAAAAATGGAAGGAAGAAAGGTTGGCCTTTGTCCTGCAGTGGGAGAGTTCAGGTTCAAAATAAAATAATATAATTAAAAAAAAAAACCGGCCAAGTGCGAGTCAGACTCGCGCACCGAGGGTTCCGTACAAACCTGTTTATGCTTTTCGCAATTTTTCCTTTATCTGTGTTATTTAAGACGTTGCTTCGTACCAAATTTCAAGATTCTGAGTTCACGGGAAGTACCCTGTAGGTTTTGATTCCCTTGCGAGTAGTGGCGAGTTTCAAAATATGCGGTTTTAATTCCTGTTTCTTTTGATTGCGTTGACATAGAAGTTTGATTTTGTTACAGCTTAAAGGTATTATAGATTTGAGTATTTGATATGAATTTCAATATAATACCACTACGCGTTCATGAGGAAAGGGGTAGTAAGTTTAAAATTATTTTTATTATATGATATAACTAAAAATGTATACTTTTCGCAATTTTTCCTATATCTCTGCTATAAGACGTTCCTTCATACCAAATTTCAAGATTCTGAGTTCACGGGAAGTACCCTGTAGGTTTTGATTCCCTTGCGAGTGTCGAAAATTTGCGGCATAAACGGGAGTATCTTTTGATCGCGTTGACTTAGAAGTTTGATTTTTTCACAGCTCCAAGAGACCATAGACTTGAGTATTTGATATGAATTTCAGCTTGATACCTCTACGCGTTCTTGAGAAAAAAGGTCTTGACAGACAGACAGACAGACGGACAACAAAGTGATCCTATAAGGGTTCCGTTTTTACCTTTTGAGGTACGGAACCCTAAAAAAGAACAAATAAATAATATACTAAATTCACAGAACTGATGTGCAATCTCACATATGTTAACTTATGTTAATGGGTATTCTGGTCACCCATCCAGGGAGAAACCGCGGCAACCGCTACTTAACTTATTTAATATTTTAATAATGTGTTTTTTTTTTATCTAGCTATGTACATGAAAGTTTAGTTATTTATCTGCAGTAATACATCATGAGTAATACTTTTATTGATTATATCATTACTTAAGTGTTATGTAAAATAAAAAACCAGTAACCGAATTGTGAAGCTATTCCTTATTATGTCGGTTAATTAATGAACTAATAAATAGCTGTAATTAACAATTGTTGCTAACCGCCGCGGCTGATAAACGCCATTCAACCATTAACAAATAAAACAGCGTTTTAATTATTCGACACCATTCTGATGGTGTACGAGAGCACATAACATTACTAGCATTTTGAAATTGCTATCGCCTTTATTCCAAAAGGATAAGGTTTGTTTTATACCGTTGTTTATAAATGAAAACATTTGAGTAAAAAAGAAATAGTGGATAATCTTATCCACCTTATCCACTATTTCTTTTACCTCCGTGGTCGAGTGGCGTACGCACCGGTTTTCAAGGTGTCGCCAGGTCTGAGGGTTCGATCCCCGGCCGGGTCAATGTAGAAAAGCACTTTTCTACATTGTCTTGGGTCTGGGTGTTTGTGGTACCTTCGTTGTCTCTGATTCCATAACACAAGTGCTTTAGCTACTTAATTTGGATTCGGAGCAATGTATGTGATGTTGCCCACGTTAAAAAAAAAAAAAACTTCCTGTTGTAGTATAAGAAGACTATTTCTGGTTTAACCTACATTTTGTCATCGTCCTTGATTTATTGGATTCATATCTATCCCGAATAGCGGAGTAAATATGAAAAACAATGGACAATCTTGTTTTCGAGAATGGGGACTACGTACCCGGTTTTATTATACCTACATAATTATAGAAATCGTGTTGCGAGTATGTAGAGAATTTTAAATTGTACATTGATATTTAGTAATAAAAATCTTATACGGTGGTACAGTCAACATCATAAGCAGATGATCAAAATTCAATACTAATGAACAGAGTTCGCGTCAGAACTGTGGCGTCGCCGCGTCGAAGTGATTCAAAAGTATGTGATTGTAAATTATACTAAACATTTACTATTAGTACAGTTGCCATATATTCGTGATCAGTTTTGACTCCAAAAGTTATAAACTCAATTCATCATCTACTTTTGCTGTTGACTGTACCGAACCCTTCCGCGAGCGGGTTCGAATAGCATTTGCTTTTATTCGATAAAATGAAACGGTTGCTTCGTTTTATCGAGAGTCTTACTTACTGAGAATAATTGGAATGATCTAGGTTGAAATAAACGTTGTTGTACAATTGACTCAGAACTTAACGTTGAATGCGTTTTATTCGTTAAAGTGGATGTACGTCGGCTTTTATTGTTTAACGATTGGCTTTTTATTATTCCGAGATTTTTGAAGGATGAGGGTCGAGAGTAGTAAGTTCCTTTTGTGTGTTTTTCCTAAAAATCTTTTTACATTTCTCTGTGCCGTGGTGGCCTAGCGTTTCAATGAACGGGCTTGAATGCACAAGGTTCCAGCTTCGAACCTAAGTTCTACAGGCAAGTACCAGTGTACCTTTAAAGAAGTTATATGTATTTTTCTCTGACGGCTCTTAAAACGGAGAAGGAATCCTGCTTTCCAAAAATTGGAATTTTATATTGCCAATCTGCAGTAAGCAAGCGCAGGAGTGGGACATTTATAGGCTGATATTATCTAAATTTTTGTTGGTAGTACTCTTATCGATGTTTTTTAGATCGATTGTCCCGCTGTCCCGAGAACCCGCTTAGGTACTATAAAGAATCTTATTTGAAAATTGTGACTTTATTTTTATTATTTATTTAGGGAAAAAAAAAACAGTTACACGTTATATCGAATATATCGAAGCTAATAAGATTCATTTAATAAACGTATAACCCACACTATTGTCCACGGATTCAAATAAAAAATACTTAAAAGAGGTAAGGATGGACGGTCATAATTATATTAAATTGAGAATTAAAAAAAAAAGCAATTTATGAAAGATTGTCGGTAAGCAAAGCTATAGCCATTTTTTAAAATTTTGCAGGTGAATGCAAAAATTTCTGAATCGGTAAAGTGTGTTTTAAATACCTAAATATAGGTTAAGAGGGAAATCTATTTTCCTACTCGTCTAAAATAAACCTAACCCTTTCACATCTAACTTGCCTTGGTCTTCAAAGTTCAAAGTATAGTACATGATTTTATAGAGCCCCACCTGTAACACGCAACCTGTGCCTCGGGGTGTAGGCTACCCTATTTATACCGGCAACCGCGAAGGGTGCGGCGAAATAAGGTCGATCACCCACTAGGCGGGTTACGCGCGCGGTTTTCTAGCGGCCACGCCACGTAACTTTAAAAAGTACCTACTTATTTAATTTTATTGTATCGCGTCTTAAAATGACGAAAATAAACAGTCTCGACGGCTTCTTAAAATTGAATGGTGATAAATGTTTGTCTTAAACTGGGTGTTCCTTGTTTACCTATTTGATTGGCTGTGTGAATGTTAGGGTCGATTAATACTACAATAGAGTCGAAGCGTTCATTTAAAAGGTAATAGGGGTGTACACTGAAAACCAGCGCTGGCTCGTGTCTCACAACACAACCAGCACGATGCTGATTGGGCACCTCGTTGTCGCACAGACACAATTTTTTATGCTTATAGGAGCTAAAATATAATAAAATATGTTTCTTTTTTTTTGTCTAAGTGTGTGCCAATGTGTGTGACAATAATTGAATTTGATTCAATATGGCTAAATCCCCCAGTCAGTGGACTTGGTAAAAGATGGAAGATAGACGACAGCACCCTGATACACACAATCAGGAATTTTCACTTGTGTTATGCCAAAAATATATTAAGCGCATTGCGTTGTTCAATAAAAGGTAAATGTATTACATTAATTGACCCGTCGTAGCTATCATAAATATCTTACGTTGGACCATTACCTAACAAAATATGAAATACTATATACAGCTGGACAGTTTGTTAATTATAGATTTTAAACTCGATTAGGTTATTTAAGAGTGTCGACTCCAAACGCGCGTTTTTTCTGCCTAGTCAGTACTATTTAAGTAAGGGGTGATCAATCTAAGCTTGTAGACAGTAACCCTTGCGTACAGACAGAGGTGAATCATGCTGTCTTTATCGCACCTATTCAATATCGGTAGGTTCGAAAGCGATAGGGCACAACCGGGATATTGTTCAGTAGTTTGTTAATGCGGAAATCCTTATAGACATATTTTATTATTTAAATAGTATGCTGTTTTTGTATTAAAAAATGAAAATAATAAGAAAAATGTGCTTCAGACACTAAAATTATTATTTTATTGACTACATTTAGCATACAAATCGTTATTAAAAAAAACCATTGTTAAATTGAAGGAAAAATTCGTGAGGAAACCTGGGTTCCGAAAATAGGAATCTGAAATCGCAAACCCGCAATGAGCAATCGTGGTGATCAATGCTCATATTGCTCATTCCTTCTTTATATAGAAAGAGGCATGTGCCCAGCAGTGGGACATTTATAGTAGCTAACTACAGTACAGAAAGAACTATTGTAGGTAGGTATGTTTTGCATCAGATTTCTAGAAGTTATGCGTAAAAATGTGTCTCTATTTGTCAAAATAAATTGTCGCTCTCCGCCTGAACTAATTAACGAGAAATTTGTTAAATCACAAAATCAATGAGATTTAAATAATTGAGTGACGAGAGTGCTTTCAGTTTACTTATAATTTCGTTTGGTTCTCGATAAATAAATTATTAATACGAGTTGACATTTTAGGGTTATCGTGTTGAACTCAGTGAAATTTTGTGGAAGTTTTAAAGTTATTCAGCAGAATGATGAGAGAGGAAGCTGGGGTAATGACTCCTCTGAAGACAGCAGAAGCTATATAGACGAACTTTTCATAACGAACTATTGAAATAGGTATTAGGTTCTTCTTTAGCAAAAAATCTTATAATAATAATAAATATGTAGAACTATCACCTAATCATTTTTTTTGAATTGTTAATATCGTCATTGTCTGCGGATCTTATAACTACATTTATAGAGGCTTCAATCAACTCGGGCTATCGCGGTCCACTGCTGGACTTAAGTCTTTAAGAGATCGCTGCTGCTCATTCTTCCTGTTTCTATATCGCTTAGTCGCCTCTTACTACGCTCAAAGAAGGGAGAGAGGAGGTTTTATTTTATGCCGAAATCCCACGGCAATAATTATACAATACTAGCAGTTCCCCGCGACTCCGCCTGCGGTACCTAATTTTTAAGAAAAAAATATAGCGTATGTTACACAAAGTGAATTTAGCTTTCTAATGATGAAATATTTTTTGATATCGACACAGTAGTTTTTGAGTTTATTCGTTACAAACACACACACAAAAATACAAATCTTTCCCCTTTATAATATTAGTGTCGCTAGGCATGTAGATATATATTTTATTCTACAAAAACCAGATCTAGAACATAACCTCGACAGTCCATTAAATCAATTAGTTCACTGTTTACAATAAAAACAAGCTGTTCTAATCGACCGACCTATTTCTTATGGCAACGTAAACTCAATTCACAGGATTAAATCAGTTAGAGAGTGTAACAAAAAACCCAATATCGCTCTTACTACCTCGAAATAAGGCCAGCTTTTCTTTTGATACTGAATGAATTAGAATAATTAAAAATACGAATAAAATAAATTACTTCGTGTACCTACTTCTTAAAATTAAAACCAGCCAGTAGCATTAATTCAAAGGAGGCTAACTTCAATCCAAACTCAAAGAACAATTCAAACCAACATCAAAAAAAAGAATTTAACTTATTTCGGTCGAAATTCAAAAGTTCCCTTCCATGATGGCGGTCGTTTTAAGTCCGATCTTAAGCGCTTTAATAACTAGAAGATTGTAATAAAGCTAGCTTTAAAAAAAAATTTCCTTTGATAGTGAAATGGAGGAGATTTATTTTTTAATATCGTTATGTCTGGGCGGTCGGAGGGGTGCGTCCATTCTTATGAAAATGGTACTTGGTATGAAGTAAGAGTTCTTTCTTAAAAGGAACATTCCTATACTACTGCTCTGGCAGACCGATTTATTCCCTTTATGTCGAGTCCCGTTATGTCGAGCCGAAAACCTTGTCTCGCTTCTGTTACCGCTATGTCGAGCTTAGTTTTCTGTCCCGCCTCTATTCCCTTTATGTCGAATTCGTTTACCACGCTTTTATTACCTTTACGTCGAGTTTAACTATATCATATTTTAGAAGTACAGTCACGCCCAATGATGTATTCATACATGCTCATAATTTAGAATCAATTTTTACACAAAAAAGAATTAAAAAACAACTAATGTAAGTCTTAGGCTGCAAACTGGACGGCCGCGGGAGCAGCGTCGTGGTTTGACAACGAACACCACAGGACCACAAACCCAGTAGAGGGATGGCATAACATGCTAAATAAAAAACTTAATAAAAGACCTCCGCTATATACTCTCATTAGCACACTTAGAGATGAGGCTAAAGAAACTAGGTTTAAGATAGAGCAGGTAAATGTCTACAACGACGACAATCAGAACCTAAGAAAAAAAAATGCTTGGCTATAATTATTGATATACGTATAAAAAAAATAGTTGAAGATTTTACAACTAAAAAAATTGATTTATTGACTTGTCTTAAACGCCTATCAACTGTAAGATTTGATAAGTGATTATCTTTTAATTATTTAAAATATACATGTTACCTAGGTTGTCGATAAAACGTAAATCAATAACGCTAATTTAAAATAATTATTTACTTACTATAAAGCTATATCTTTTACATTTTCACTAGAAGTGGTGATTATACTGGATTTATTTAGATGAAGAAAGTTAGTTTTATAAGAAGAATTATTTTTTACTGTAATACTATATATATGCTGTTTAACATTTGCAACAATAGTGATGATTATACTGTGATTTATTTAGATTAAGTAAGTTATTTTTTAGAAGAATTATTTATATACGTGATGATTATACTGTAATTTATATGTTTAGATTAAGAATAATTAGATATACCTATATATATATGAAAATAAGTAATGGAACAAATAATAAAACAATATTTTTATGCCATTGGCTTTTAATTTACTCCCTGACTGTACTTGTTCACCAAACTCGACATAAAGGTAATAGAAAGCGTAAAATATCAAAACTTTGGAGAACAATAGACTACCAGGCTCGACATAACGGGAATCGACATAAAGGGAATAAATCGGCAGACCCACTAATTGCTATGCATAACTAGGTATAGCTACCCCTGCTCAAATCACCTAAACAAAAACCTAATAAAACAAAAATGGGTGCGTGTACTTTTGTGCACGTGAGAAGTTTTAATTTAGAGATGCGCGCGCATCTTAAAATGTCTATGTACATACATTTTTCAAAAGATGATACCCCAGAAATGCTTCATAATCAAGTCGCAATCCCAAACATACAAACACAACTGACTAATACAAAGGAAATATTCAACTAATTATTAGAATCTAGTAAAGGGAAAACACCTTTAAATATTTAATACTTGTAAAAAAACGTCTATACAAAAGTACAAATCTGTATGACAAAAACTCACATACTAGTTGTCACGCCTCAATATTAGAAAAGATCATTTTACGGTGCGTATGGCATGTTTCAATAGTGTAAAAATCGTTGCAATCGATTCGGTTACTGATTAAAAAAAGCTTACTTGCAGAGTGGGTCGCACATTACTAGTATTCTTGCTAAGCTAAATGCTTGTGTCTTCAGGTCGGTAGTCCAATAGGTGGGATTCAAACCCGCAACCGCCGTCGCTTTTCTTGTGATTTTTTTTCTGAACTACTCTTAGGTTTCGGATAAAGTAAACAAAAGGTTATAAAAAGCTGGTATTGATTTGGAAAACTACCGACGTAGTTCCAGGCTGTTAGTCTGTTCCCAGCACTGTCACTTGTTGTTTATTCAATAAACAAGTCGTTGGCGTGTCTATATTTTCCATGCCTTCATTATTTATTCCAGATTTCACTACTATTATACAAACTGAAATAGGTCGTGTTGAAATCGGATTTAAAACAAGAATACATGAATTTCATATTATTTATGCGCACTTTCTAAGCGTAAACACATGTATTGAAGTCAATCCCTTTAATAAATTAGAATTGTAAAAAGGAATGATGAAATCAAGTCTGTTTTGTTATGGCTTTTTGGAAATATTTCTGAAGGACAAAATTATCTTATTCACGCCCGCGGCACGTGTCCGCTTGATGACGTGTTTCATGCGTAGCGTGGATGTTTTCACTAGCACTAGACACACGTGCGTAGCGTGTCCGTGCACCACAGCCCATTTGTCGCCGCACCTCGCTGGCCGACTGCGCTTGCACCGCGACGCCTTCAAACCACTTCACATTCGACAATCGGAACGCTTGTACGCGGGCATTCATTTGCTATCTCACTGAGTGATTCCAACCCCCCCTTCTAGTTCAAGTTGACCCTTCCCTTAAACCTCGGCTTCTGAAATGCCCGGTCAGTCAACTCGACATTATACTGAATATGAAAAGTAATTTCATACAATAAATAGCTAAACGTTGCGATTATAGCACAAAGGGCTGAAGTTGTTATGCAGTTGGAAAATTGACTATAATTATATGAGCGGACCCGAATGATTACACATAATGTCAGTGTGATGGCACGACTATTACTATTATTGGAATGAAAATTGCATTCGAACTAATTCATAGAAATGCGTTCATTAGCTTTGACACCAAGTAATTGTAGTCATTGGAAATTATTCACAAATTAATTGAGAGTGTAACCCGCTAATAATTTGGATTTCAATCTGGTACAATATTCGCTGTCCATATTTGAAAACGCTTGCACGATTTCAAATTGGTGGAATACACAGTTCTCTGAAGTACCTAAATAAAAAATTGATGAAAAATGTATATTTGTCTAAAATGTTGCTGTACAATAAAGTATATTCTATTCTATATAATGTTTTGGAAGCCATCATAGATTTATTTCATGAATACTTGTCCAATATTGTTTTTCGTGATTAAATCCTTTTCCTTAGTTCATTAGTCTAGCTTGAGATCTATCCGATAAGGCAGATACAGACAATGCGATTGAATGCATGTTCCGCCGATCGTGCCCCTCTTTCGCTTGATCCACGCTCTCGCTTGCACATTCGGCTCACGCGGAATGTGACACTTTCGTGCATGCAGCTTTCATCGACTTATAAAACGTTATCACATCAAATAATACAAAATATCATCAGCTTCAAACAGTATTCGTAGTTTAGCTCATTTAAGTTCGAATTACAAAGCCCAATTAAATAGATAATGGCCTAGTGGAAGCCTGGCTTTAGGCGATGTGACGTGACGTGGCCTGATTGCCTTGCAAATTGGACTAACGGACATGGAACAAGGGATAGAGATATAATATACGTTACACGTGTATTTCTGTAAGCATCAGTAGCTTGTAAATTGAGTGATTGATTGAGATTGTTCTAACGCAGTTAATATTTCTATGCTCTCGCTGGTGGCCTGTATGTTTTCGCACCGCTCCAAAAGGAAAGCTCAGAAAAGGTGCGGGTGACCTTCTAAAAAGTGTTTGATTGGTAATCTGTCCAAACCATAGATTGGTTGAATTTCAATAGGAGTGACGTTGAGAAGCTATTAAACACTAGCTTGAAATTTTACTTTACGATTCACGCTAATATTATCTCTACTCATTCGAAAGTTTCCGAAACTTTCCATACCTTAAAATACCCAGACTAATATTTAACCTAACTCATTAATAACACAGGCATATAAATGTAAACTTCTTCTAATCTATGAACACGAGTATAAAAATGTTCATATTACTCAACAATTCGCAGATTGCGAAGAGTTTCGATTTTCCACCATATAATCAGACTAATTTGTGATGCATCAAAGGGTTGCTTGAAGCCAAATGAAGCCTTCAAAAGGGGTAGTCAACGTAATCAAGTCACTTTGTAATTCAAATGCTAAGTCAGCTATCTCCAGTCGATGCAATTTTCCAGTTACTATGCAAATTACGGTTTTATTTTGTACTTCGCTTTTTTAAAGAGGCAATGCGCTTTCATTTCTGTTTAGTATACGATTTCTTGAGCGCCACTTGTATGTATTTTAGTTACTTATGTGTAAGTAATTATAGTATTACAAGGGACCGAATAGTGGTCGAAAATCGCCCATAACCAGTTTTAATTTTAAGTTTGAAAAATAGGTCAAAGTATTTGCTTGACAAGGTACAAGGATTTGTCACGTATCTATATATATAAAACTCTTCCGTTACTGACTGACTGACTGACTGACAGACAACGCACAGCCGAAACTACTGATCGTAAAGAGCTGAAATTTGGCATGTGTGTTTGTTGGGAGGAGTAGGCTACCACTAAGAGGATTTTTGGAAATTCCCCTCCAAAGGGGAGAAAAGGGTGGTTATTTAATAAACGGTGGTACACGCGGACGAAGTCGCAAGCAAAAGCTAGTTAATATATAAGTAGATGACGTCTTAAACCATGCTGGCAAACAAATGACAGAACTGTAATAATTTTTTAGAGGATAAGTTCTTGAGCAGTTCTCATGCGACGAGGTCTAGTCAAATATGGGAAATAACGTACGTACTTCATAATTCAAAAACATAATAAAGCCTATGTCACCCGGGTATAGTGTTCTTTATAATATTAGTATAGATTACTATCTTCATTAAAGTTACTACTCACTTAAACGTGTATAATAGCGTCATTTAAGATTGCCTCAAAGTTGAGTTGCCTTCAAGTTATCAAAGATGGCGGTGGGAAAAACGAGGGTCAAAGCTTCCTGGCTAGGAAGTTCGCATGTGCAGGTGGATTTGCAATACTCATGATTGGCGCATCCTGCTTAACTGGTGGGAGCGGGACGTTGAACTGTGAACTGGGAAATCTATCGGATACATGATATCTGTATACTGTGCCCAGCGCAGACCAAGAGTAGCGCAGCGGAGAGGATTTTTTATTAAACTCGAAAATAAACTTTAAATCTTATCTTCAAGTCAAGCTGACGTAGTAAAGAGACCGCGCGACCTTACATTGCACTTTCTTTTGATAGTTTTAAAGTATATTTTGAAGTGATGAAAAATACCGAATTTCAAAGCTGTCTGCCCACGGCTTAGCCCGTAAACAATTTTCAATTTTCCCTCGGGAACTACTTAAGGCATCGGGGTAAAAGGTGGCCTATGTTCTTTTCCATTTCAAAGCCTACATGCCAAATTTCATCCAAATCCGTTTACCCGTTTTTGCGTGATTGAGTAAAGAACAGCTAAACATCCACACTTTCACATTTATAATATTAGTAGGATTTTCTTATTGTATAGCTTACCTATTAAATACTCGGAAATTAATATTGAATTTACTCCTTGTAATACTCGGGCGAGGGTTATGTCTACCCTAAAAACCACAAAAATTCTGAGTTGAAATACTGACGTCACCGGGTTCATCTACAGTGACGTCACCGGGTTCATCTACAGTGACGTCACCGGGTTAGATAATTTTTGGAACTATAGACATGTCACCTGTCGCGGGAACAGACCCATAACATGATGTTGGTGCACGCTGTTAGGGATTCTAACGCGGTATTTAGCTTTTGGTTATCAAAATTATATTTGGTAGACGATGTGACATGGTACGATTAGAAGATAGGTATTAATATCTTGGGACAAGCTCACACACGGCCATCTGATCCTAAACTAGGCAGAGCCTATGGCAACCAGGCAACTGATAAACATACTTATATATTTACAAATACATACATATTATAAATAAATGACACCTATTATAGACATAGAACAAATGATCGTGCTCATCACACAAGGACAAAAAATTGTCCTGGTTGGGAATCAAACCCACGACCTCCGCCTTAGCAGTCAGGGTGTCTAACTAATAGACCAACAGGCCAGTCATATAGTGAGCAGGTCAAGTTTAGTGTAGAATTAATGGTGCGGGCAAAGCGATAGTTGCAACACTAAGCCAAATATTCGTTTCTATCTAAAATCTATACATATAATAAATCTGTAGAAAAGTCATTTTTGTACATTGAAGAAATTGAAAAAAAAAATAGCCAGCGTGTGAAAAGATAACTAACAGAACCCATTTCCATCACTTTTGAAATTTTTGTCTGTTTGTCTGTTTGTCTGTTTATATGTTTGTTTGTGCGCACATCACGTAAAATCTATGAATCCCATGCAGACAATGTTTATATACAAAAATTATACGTAACTTGAGGTATTACTTAGTTTTGGTTTCATCGAAATCGGTTCATAAACAAAAAAGTTATGTACATTTGAATCAATAGAAAGCGATATCGGCGATACAAAGTCCAATTTAGGATGAGCTCTCATCAATATGGTCGTCCATATTAAATAGGGATCAAACTCTAAATTTACATAATCTCCATTCATCTGTACACGCAATCTTTGACATATAAACAAAAAAGTAACCATGGCGAAAATAACGTTACCATAGCGATCAGTTTATTGAAGTATGAATAACTATTTAAGATGCTTACAGCAGTATTAAACAGCTCTGTGGTTATACGATAGGAAATGTGAAATATCTTGCTGCGTGTTCAAATCCTGATGTTATTACATATTTTGTTTTTTATTTCTAGAACCGACTTTCTTACAGAAGTACGAATATATCGAGCTAACCCTTTTTGTGTTTTGTATTATTTTTTAGTTTGTAATTTTTTACATGGTTAATTTTTTAGATAGCTTGCTGCTCATGTAATTTTTGATGCCTGATCGAGACAAACAAAAATGCATAAAGTTATTACAATCACACTTTACTGTTAAACAGGTGAAGTTCATAGTCAGTTAGTTGATAAGTCCATCATCTAAATCCCGCAATTTCTGCGACTTACATAAAAGAAACCAAATTGTCAAATACCCGTATCAGGCGACTTGAGCCATCTAAAGCGCATTCAGTGATTCAGTCAGTCAAAAATATTTTTCGCATGCATACCTATTACGACTGATCAGCGCGAACAACGTCGCGGGTACAGCTAGGTCATCAAGGTTACTTTATTCATATTTTTGTCTTTATTAAACTGAACGGACGGTATTTGAATCTCGCATCCACTACTGATTAATGCCTGTGTGTGACGAGATCTGATGGCAAACTGCTAAGCTGGCATAAATAAATATACTTACAGGATATAGCGCATGTTCCAGCTTTTGATCTGGTCATTATTATCTATACCTACTAATATTATAAAGCTGAAGAGTTTGTTTGTTTTTTTGTTTGTTTGAACGCGCTAATCTCAGGAAGTACTGATCCGATCTGAAAAATTCTTTCACTGTTAGATAGTCCACTTATTGAGGACTATAGGCTATTTTTCTTTTGGAAATCTATCCCCTAAGGGGGTGAAATAGGGGTTGAAAGTTTTTATGGGAAGTTCGGTATTCTCAAAGATAGACAGATGAAAAGATAAGTAGATAAGATAATGACGGGTTAGAGATAAATGAAGACGTATTTCAGCAATTTTGAAAATCATCCCCTTAAGAGGGTGAAATAGGGGTTGGAAGTTTGTAGGTATATGAATTGTGTCGTTTTCAAAGATAGACACGTTTAATTTCATACAAGGGATATTAGTTAGAAATAAATAAGACGTATTTCTGATATTTTAGAAATCTACCCTCTAAGGGGGTGCAATAGGGGTTGAAAGTTTGTATGGGAAGTTCGTTATTTTCAATGATTGACACATGAAATTTTGTATACGGGTTTCAGGATAGAAATAAATAAAGACATATTTCAGCGATTTTAAAAATCATACCCCTAAGACAGTGAAATAGGGGTTGGAAGTTTGTAGGTACATGAATTGTGTCGTTTTCAAAGATAGACACATTTAATTTCATACAAGGGTTATTAGTTAGAAATAAATAAGATGTATTTCCGTAATTTTAGCCTTTTAGGAATCTACCCTCTAAGGGGGTGAAATAGGGGCTGAAATAGTTGGTATGTGAAGTTCGGTATTCTCAAAGATAGACAGATGAAAAGATAAGTAGATAAGATAATGACCATCTAAGACATAGCTATGTGGTCGAGTGGCGTTCACTCCGGTTTTTAAGGTGTCACCAGCTCTTAAGTCCCAGGTTCGATCCCCGGATGGGTTCTATGTAGAAAATCAGTTTTCTACATTGTCTTGAGTCTGGGTGTTTATGGTACCTTCGTTGTCTCCGATTCCAGAACACAAATGCATTTGCTATACTTACTTTACTTTAATTATTATTTTAACGCCATAATATTTTATGAAAAATTTTATTCATACTCCTTACTTTGAAAATCACAGAATTCATCCATCTACCTTTAATACTACTCTTTATTTTACGCGCGAGCGAAGCCGCGGGCAACAGCTAGTATGTATACATATATGTACAATTTTCAAATAATTCAATACACGGAAATTAAAACTTTGAAATTCTAAAACAATGTAATGTTTCGTATTCACATTCTTCTAAGTTTACCTCCACCATAATAATGTTCACAAACTTCGAACGTGAATGGTATAACTCTCAACTGAATCGCATTATATTTGCAGCATCCCAAGTATCGGAATCAGATAAAATATTCAGAAACTAAGATAGATTCCCCACGAGATAATATTGTTTTCAACTTCGAAAAGTTTCGCCACATCATATGGACGAACTTCCCTGAAATGGAAATAATATATCAAACAAATTTTAACTTTTTGCTTCCATCCATAAGAATCAAAACCGCTTGGAATGTATCCCTGTTAGGACCGAAGATTAGGGTCAGTTCCCTGTACAAGATCGGATAAGTTCATCCACGATCATTGGAAAATGTGTATTTGGAAATCACCTTCAAATATATGCTCTACGAACTAAGTCATAGGATTGAGATTCCGTCGTGGTGTGTAGTATGTCCGCTTGGGTGCGCTTTGGACCTGCTCCGGTGGGAATATGTATTGACGCTTGCAGCTATCTGTTATTTGTTGACTAATACGCTAATCAAGTGTGATTCGGACCGTATTTATGCGGGCGCTCTGACTAATGTACGAATCTTGGTGTTATTCATGTTTTTAATATATTTACAACAG
This sequence comes from Plusia festucae, assembly GCA_950381575.1. Taxonomy (NCBI): domain Eukaryota; kingdom Metazoa; phylum Arthropoda; class Insecta; order Lepidoptera; family Noctuidae; genus Plusia; species Plusia festucae. Next base: position 2,019,103 of record OX494430.1, on the reverse strand, counting down.
GACGGACCTATTACTAAGACTCCGTTGTTTTTATAGATATGGTACGGAACCCTTCGTGCGGGAATACGACTCGTACTTGGCCGGTTTTATAAATTGGTTTTAAGCAAATTAAAAAAAAAACTGATATGTCCTACCGCACTTCTTACATTAAATTCTAATCGTTTTTCTAATTATGTAATTAAGTATTTTTTTATTCAAAGTGCAAAAACAGTGTACGTAATTACAGTTGTAAATAAACAAGTATCTAATAATTTATAAATATCACACAGAAGTCATAAACGTTGATACTTTAAGATCAAAGTTCAACATGACTCATGGACTGTTACTGATGACTAATGAGCACTCTCTTATCTAATTGAGATTAAAAATGTGAAAGAGGTCTAGGTTACGTCGACCTTAGGTTAGATTGAGTGCATATGAACTTGTAAAAAATATAAGCAAACAGTCAAACACACAAAAGAACAAAATCGAAAAAGTTATCTAAACGAGCAGGGAAAAAAATGACAGTCGTATTAAAAAAAATGTGTGGTTTTATGAAACCACGGTAAAAGTGAAACTTTTTTTCACATTATAGATACCTATTTAACTAAAAATTTTCGGAATAATATTCCATTAAGGGTATAAGAGTAATATGTCGAGTAAATAGTCTATACACTACACGGTCAGCTGATGGAACTATAGACGCCGTCATATTGGCTCGGCTGCTCTGACGAGCGCCTCTCACTTTATCCCTACTCCGCAGCCGACCGTCACGCGACATGCGACACACAGACCAAAAAATTTGAAACGATGTAATAAAAGTTTCACTTTAAAAAACAAGGATATTAAAAAAGAAATACGTTATGTGCGCCCGGTTTAAGTTCTATGCCCTTACCCTTGTACCTACAACGAACTTTTTTTTTTTAAATCTGGCCTATTCCTTCCCACTTCTGGGCTAAGGCCTCCCCCAAGTCCTTTCATTTAACCTTATACCGCGAACTTATTAACGAAAAACATTTATTGATAGAAAGGTTTCAATGTGAGTATCATCTCAGAAAACTAAATTGATTCTAAAGGAGCGAATTTCCGCAAAGCTTTAAAAAAAATCAGATGCACAAAACATTTTGTGCATTAGTATTCAGCTAAATCCGGTTTAAATGGAAGCCGACCACAAAGGCTTGGAAGCACAACATGTTTGTGTAATCCCCGAGATATTAATATTGTGTATTAAATAATCCTTCCCCATCCAACTTTGTCTATCGTTCTAATCGAGCTTCCCTTTGTATTGGGTAGCACATTGCAGACTACTGCATCGCATTGAATCGGACTGCAACTTGCAGTTCATATTGTCCAAATGTGTGCGACTCCTGTCTAGGGAGTGTTACTGACTTGAATAGCCCCAGTATTACAATATACCTATCTTTGTGAATAGCCCCTTCGCTTTGGGAATAGGAATCTGTTTGAAATTCGAAATGCAAAGTTCAAATTATGATTTTGTATAGCAACTCCCGGCTCTGTGACGTTCTTGTTATTTTTTATTCGTTCGCTTTGAAGTGATGTTGCTTGTGCCGAGTTAGGATTAAAATAAAAAAAGATTTTTTGCTTTTCGGCTTCTGAAATCATTGTTTGATGTAACAGGATAACTTGTGTTCCGTTTTCTTTTTTTTGTGGGATACCATTTTTTATTTGATCGTTAAAAGCTTAGGTAAAATGTGTTTCTCTTTTGAAATACCTACAGAATGTATTTGATCCAAAAAAAAATACCGTAATTACATGTTTATTCTCTCGAAAATGATGCCGGTACAATTCTAAATACACGCAACGACTAATATGATTAACCTCAAGATTTGGGATCAATTTTCGTAGGATACCAATTAGAGGGGCTGATGCGAGTTAACGACAATCGTGGTGGGTCGCGACCCCACCGGTGACTCAACCATATAACGCGATGACCTGAGGGAATTCTTGAATAATAAGTGGCTGTTCGTGTATTAAATCTAATCAAGCTTTCAATGCAACGCAAGGAAAGTTAAGATAAAGCATGTATTGTGAAATACTTTGTTGTTATATAGATAAAAAGGTTAACAAAATTGATGAACTTAATGCAAGTCATCGTATTTCAAGGTGATGCATTTGTTATCAAACACATCCTTACTTTAGGTATAATAATACTTAACTAGAGATTAACCAAATTACGGCTGTTTTATAATATTGCTAACAAATAAATTGGTATCGATATTCGACAGATCAATTTCATTTAAACACACAACACTATACAAGTTTCCAACCGCAAATTGGCGTGGAAGCTTCTAAATTCAAAACAAGGTACTGGTTCTAAAACGCGGGAATACAGTTTAAATGTGGAACAAATTGATCGCATAACCTATTCATTAATATCTATTGACTCAAAATGATCGACAATTTCGAAATTTCCGACTATTTTGCCACCTGAAATGTATGCTCACAAAGCGAAGCTAACTTTACACACCGACACCTTCTTGGTTTAACTTGTGTCAGCAATAAATGTCCCACTCTCGGACACTTGTGTTCAAATCAAATACATTCGGCGTTACTCTGAGTGAGTGGTGACGTGTAAACATGGTATACGTGTATTCGGAATTTGTTGATTGCGAGTATTGCGACACTCTGGTTGAATAGTCGGCGTCATTCGAACTATTCATGAATATCTATCGGTGACAGGTATTCAATTTGGCTGTTCGTTCGTTACATTCATGTGACGAACGATTTAGTTAATTTTGAGTCCATAGAGTGTGAATGTAATTAAGGTTATTCGTGTTAATTTTGGAAATTAATGTTATATAGAGTGTATAAACTATCTTTCTTGACACGCGCAACTGCGAATTATAATTAGGTATAATTAGTATTTTCTTTTTAATAAAGTCAATGCTGACTTTGAATTAAATTACTTTTTAAAAGGATTTTATCGCGGTTTATTTTGATTTAAGGAAAAATGGAAAAGTTTTGAAACGTCGGCAACTAAAATCAAAATGAACCGCGATAGAATCCGTTTAAAATTAGTTTTAATTCAATGTCTAACATTCGCGTAAACCTTAGAAAATCTATACTGGCTTTTTATTTTCTCAGCGTTATTACTTATTCAAAATCTTACGAACGCGAGAATCAAGGTAATTTTTGTTAAGTTTAATCCATCTGAAATGACCCTACAAGTTCGAAATAAATCCAAAAGTAAGTACTATTGTTTATTATTACAGCGACTACATCATGCTCTAAGGAATTCTAAACTCCTTCTCCGGAGTTATGACCTATTATTTGCAATCAAGTTCCATAATTTAGAGCGGCGTCGTTCCGTAGTTACTTGACACTGGATTACAAAATATTTGTGCGAACCATTCACCTGACCAAGGTTGTTTAGGTTCATACATTATCTAGACTCAAATGTCAAAGGGCAGAAGATAGTGTTGTTGTTATACACAATACTTTGGCTTTCAAGATATATTTAGCTAAGTTTATTTGGAATGCTAATAAGGATGGAATTATATGTAAACTAGAAATACTATTAATTATCATTAAAAGCTAATATTACGTGCAGATATATTTAAATTGAATTTATCAACAATCTATAGGTAGATAAATTTAGATATACGTAAGCGTCTTGATACTTAGATCAAGCCTAAAAATTATCATGGTGCAATAAATTAATTATTACTGGTGCTATCAAATTGTCATATCGCTGTCCACTGCTGGACCCAGGCCTCTCCCAAGTATCGCCACGACACCAAGACCTCCGCCTGCCGCAATGGGACTACCAGGAACTGGGTGCCGTGTATTATGGACTGGTGTAATATGAAAGCGTATATTTTTATTGAGATTATCGATGTCATAAGATTCTCAGCGTATTTCTCTTTTTTAAGAAGACAGTATATCAGTGACAATTGTATTTTTTTTCTTACCAACTGCTGGCCCAATAGTTAATGGAAAATATAATTCCTCACGAGAAAATCTTTAACACCGGAATTCTTGGATATTTCTATATCTTGTACTAATATGCAGCTATAGGTATTGTATATCTTAGTAAAGATAATTAAAGACAAAAAAATAGAGATAAAGTCGGAAAATATAACACAGTCGCAAAGTTATCAACGAACTTAATGTAACTATAGAGCGTTTTTTGATAAAAAAATAATCTTAATTCCAAGAAAACTCTCTCATGAGATGCACACGAATCGTGACAAAAAACGGTTTCCTTTCTTTCGGAGTTCCAAATTTAATATGATCTTAGAATTCACACATTATACAGGATTAATTTAAAAGGAGTGCGTATTTTCTACGGGGTAATCACTAATCAGGTGCATAAAACTGAACAATTTTTCCAAAACACATACATACACACAAACATGAGTCACGTGACCTGTCAAAGTGACAGGTCACGTGACTCATGTTTGTGAAAAGTTTAGTTTCGATTTTAAGATTTCGACCTATGTTCCTTGGGGAAAGTTGTTCAGTTTTATGCACCTGTACCTCGTTGAATATACGCACTCCTTTTAAATTAATCCTGTATAACAATGATGGTTTAGCTAATAGTATTACATTAAGTTCATTGCAAAGTAAATATAGGTATAAAAAAAACACTCACTGAATAAACCTCGTCGTTCGCAGAGCTTGATGACGTCATAGCTGATGATGATACACATTTGAACACAACTGAAAATGATAATCTCGTCTACCGTACTTTACCTGTGACGTTTCGTTCGCACATATTCTATGTAGTTAAATACAATACGGCGGAAACAATGGTTTGGCTGTTTGCAGGGTTTTTTGTTTATTTTATTCTTGTTTCTTATTAGATGCCATGTTTCGCGGATGATGTTCAGAAATCTTGAGATGTTAGAAGATTCCTTGTTGCCTTTCGCGCCAGACTCCATCTTGTTGAGGAACCGGGGGCTCCAGCTTCTGGTGGCAAAGAAAACGGTAGTGTTAAACGTATTCGGAAGTCGGAACTACAGTGGGTACAAGACGGTTACTAGGTATTACATTACTGGTTGTAATATTATTCGTTGAAAAATGTTAGCTTTAAAAAAACAGGCGTCATACGACGACAGTTGAACTACAAAATTTGACAAAACTTCATTCCAATTAAAGATGTCCAAACTCCAAATTCACTTTTGTTTTTTCTTTAACGGTTTCCATGGGTTACGTTTAATTATAGTTCAGTATTAATATTAAGAACAACGTAACCTGGACACTATTTAAATATCAGTGAATCCAAGAGATAGTAAGTGCGATACAAATAGATTTAGTGCCACTAAAAACGACGGTGCGTCTCTCGGATAGAAACGTTAAAAATTACAATAAAATCGTATTACGCATGTTTTATATTCTACTCACATTTATGTAATTCTTTATGGACGTTTTTAGGGTGAGAACCCTTCGTAGAAAGTCGTGTTTTAAGCGACCTTAAAAAAATAAAGACGCAATTCGTGTCTATGTTATGTTAAAACTGCAATAAACCCGCAATATAGGACTCCTATTGAGTCTGAAACTAGTCGGGCGATCCCGAGAATAATAATAATAAATAAATAAATATCTTGGGACACAGCTCACACACGGCCATCTGATCCCAAACTAGGCAGAGCCTGTACTATGGTAACCAGACAACTGATATACATACTTATATATTTCTAAATACATACATATTATAGATAAATAACACCCAGACACAGAACAAATGATCGTGCTCATCACACAAAGATTTGCCCTGGGTGGGAATCGAACCCACGACCTCCGGCTTAGCAGTCAGGGACACTAACCACTAGACCAACAGGCCCGTCACACCTCTTATAATATTAGTTTATAGGTGTCAGTATTCACTGCTAGTAAAGCGATTAGTTACTTAGCTAATATACTTACTAAAGTTTAAGTAAATCCAAAGTTAGAAGCTGGTTAATGAGAGTTACGGGTTATATTCAAAGTTACTTATAAAGCCGGCTACAGTATCTGCGATCTGTGTGCTTAGAGTTAGTTATTCTGTTAGTTTATCTACTTTGAATCGGCGGTAGTTTAATGGTTAGGGCATCGGATTTTCAATCATGGGGTCTCGGTGCGAATCCCATCCATATCACTACCGACGTAAAACCACTCGTAAGGCGCAGGGGTTAGCGAGAATACTAGTACTTAATGTGCGACCTACGTTGATAGCAAGCTTTTAAAAAAAACACAGCTGACGTTCAAACACACCTACAATGAAAATGGAGTATAGTGTGACGTCAGACTAGTGCATAATTTAGCGATGTCTGAATGAAAAGTCTGTCGTTTTACAGATGCTCATATCCGACAATTCCTAGGTACTCATTTAGGCGTTTTTTTTTGTGCGCTTCATTTTTTTATAGTGTAGTGTAGATTTTTTACCTTGGTAATATAAGTAAGTATGTCTGATAAATTTGTGGCACTAGTTTAGTTCTTTGCATGATGCGAGGGGCTTTGGACACAGTTCTAAAAGGGAAGAATAGTCCTTGCGGCAGAACTAGCAGATAGCGGGTAAAACTGGTGTCAATTGCGAAGAACAGGTCGCTAATATCCATAGAGTACCTATAAGCAAAAAGAAAAAAGGCTTTTGCCTAGTGGTGGGAACTGACTGTTACTAGTAATAATAATTATTTTGTAAATGAATGGAAGGTAAATACTAATGTAACCGAGGACCGATTTCACGGTAAATATTCCTATGTAATAGAAATATACCTAGGTACTTTAAAATTAAACGACTCCAACTATTGTGCGACATTTCAATAAATAGAAACATACTACGTTCAAAGCAATTCTCAATTTTACGAGGTACAAGAGATTTTAATAAACACTAAAAAAAAACTTAAAAAATCATGAAAGCGTTTGAATAGAGAACAGAATTAATAAAGGAAACAAGTGACTCAAACGAACGTCCGTACGTGTTCGGAATTCAAAAAACATTTTGAAATAGCACTGGATTCGTTTTACGGCTTACTGGAGCGCGCTTAATTGAGCTGTTTACCTACCTTTGAAGGTAGTAGAAATTAATAATGTATTTGAGTTGTACTATTTTATGAATCCCAGCTTTTTCTGTGTAAAATTATTACTTTGAAATTGCAAAGCAAAACGTTTTAAACGTGTTGGTGCGAAATAATGTTTAGTATCGGATATTTGCATAATTCGTTCTAAATGCGGCCTGTTTACTGCTGGCCACTAATAATGTACATTCCTAATTCAAAATCTAATAATAACAGCAATCGAATGGAATATTTATAAGTAAATTTTGTTGTTCGTACCAAGTGTACTAGTTTATTATTTTGATGACGCGTTGTAATTAACCGCTGTCACGAAAATGTCTAATATGAATTTATGACGTTCAAATATTATGTAAACATGAAATACTAAATCACATTAATAATATCTATAATATTACTAGCTGTTTCCCGCAGTTTTTGAGATTAAGATGTAAGCAATCCTATCTTTCAAGTTGGATCAAACTGCACACGGTGCGCTAATTTAGTAATTTGATTAAAATCGGTTAAGTAGTTTAGGAGTCCATCCCGGACAAACAACGTGACGCGTAATTCATATATCATAAGATAAAGGCGACATTTTGTGAGTGTGTGTATGTTTGTCATCACCACGCACAAACGGCAGGATCTATTTCGATAAAATTATGGCTTGGAGCTAGCTGACACCCCGGATTACGCAAAGGTTACTTTTTATCCTGAAAAACACCGCGGGTGCAACTAGTTAAATTAGTTAAAACATAAATTGCATGCACATAAACACATGTTGTTATCACAGTTTCCACGAAGACACAAATTATTATGAAAGTAGATAAGCTTCGTCCTGTAATGAATGGTAGACCAGTGTAATCAAACCTTTACAACCCGGATTAGGAATTCGCTAGAAATTATTCAGATTATTGAAATAACTCAAAGCCACGTTATTATTACGAGGTATTTTGACGAGCGTCCCTACATTCACATTAAAATTAACACATCACGTATGTCACGTATGTCGGGTGACCAACTATACATGTGATGTGGAATTTTGGAATCAAAAGCAAATTGTACCAACAATTATGTTTCAATAATAATGTCAAAGACTAAATAATATGAGAACTTTTTTACTTTATGCCTACTTTCGAAAGAGATTTTGGGTAAGTACAATTTTATTAGTATTCATTGCTAATTTCCTCTGCTATCCTGAACTAGTTAAGCCCCGCGGTTTCACGTGCGTAAGTTCCCGTTCCCATTAGCATTTTTTTTCAATACCTACGAGTATTCGGGACGGACACAAATACAGACTACACCTACCACCTACAGACTGTCATAAAAAAATAACTTCAATACGAAGTCGCGATGCTATCAAAGTTCTAAGTAAATGTGACTGCTATATAACTCCTGGCTATGTCTAGAACTAACCTAGCTCCAAATTAAATTATCTGCCTTAAAAAAAAAAGTGTGTGCGTGTAACCTTTACGCGCGATTGAAGTAAAACTTATTTGACGACATATATCACTGAAATGATTAACTTAAAAGAAAAATCTGAGTTACTCCCTAGTCGCGCCTAAAGAAGTTTTACTTCAAGAAGTTTTACTTCAATTATTATTTTTAAATGGCGGAAACTACACAGAGCGTTACTTCCGTCTTTTACTTCAAAAACAAAAAGGTTTTATTATAAAGAGATTTTAAGCAAGTACCTACTTGCATAGAATACATTACAATGTCTTTGACTTGCATAACTTTATATTGTACGCGATGTTGAGGTTGTATTGATACTCTTTGGTGTTTAAAGAATGTTACCGGCCATGTTAAATGAAATTGATTTCAAAATAAGAAAAAATTACTTCAATTATTATTTTTAAATGGCGGAAACTACACAGAGCGTTACTTCCGTCAGAAAAAAAAATCTGAGTTACTCCCTAGTCGCGCCTAAAGAAGTTTTACTTCAAAAAGTTCTGTGGGTTAAAAAATCTCAACAGAAATTCTAAAACAAAAATTCATTTTAGTTTCAAAGCTAGCATGTACCTCATGTCTTATAAGCAAGTCTTAGTAAAATTTAATTAAAATATCCTTTAGTAGCATGTGGCATGCACATTACCCTCAAAGCTCAAAGGATGCCACTCTCATAGTTTACAATGTATTCACAACTAAATACCTTGGCTTTGGCGTTGGAGATTTTGCGTCTGACTCTGAGTTTCACCGACAACGGTGTGTAGAATCTTCGTAAATATTTGCAACCTCTGCTTCTAGACTTAGCTTGTATTAGTACGAGTAGATAGTAATTTTGCTATAGTCTGAAGGACCGACGAGGTAAGCATTGTTTTTTTTTGTGTAGGTTTTTTTTATAAAAGCGAGATTGTTGCCGCACTTATAGGAATTACGTTAAATCTCACAGTTTAGTTATAAAGTAAACCTATTTCATACAAACATAAGTCACGTAGGTCACGTGACTTATGTTTGTATGAAAAATGTTTTTATGAAAAGGTGATTTTCTATTTTAATTATCCCTGTATAAAAATGAAGTTTTACCTTATCCTGAATTCACCTCCTTTTAAATTAATCCTGTACAAGTTTATAAACAAAAGGATTTTATGGAATATGAAAAGTAGGCTATTGCTAGGTAAAGTTATTATCTGGGTTAATTACATGCATAGACGGTGGGTTAATAACCTGGGTGCAGTATGCGTGTTTTGTATCGATCTGCTTTTCTATTTTTATCTAGATCAAAAGAAAATGTTACACAATATTACCTACCTACTTGAATTTATATATTGTAGGTATGTCGTCGTGGCATAGCGGTTCAATGACCGGTTTTGTATGCACATGGTTGCGGGTTCGAACCCAGGCAAGCATCAATGTGACTTTTCATAATTTTATACACATTCTTAATTATTTTGGGACACCATCGACAAACAATACTGTGGAACGTAGCTTCTGCCCGCGATTTCGTCTGCGTGGACATCAGAATGGAGTCCAAAAAAAAATGTGAAATTAATAAAAATGGAATAAAATTTTCACCCCTGCTTGCGCTGTAATAGAGAAAAATACCATGCCGCTAAGCCCGCGGCTTAGCTCGTGAACAATTTTCATTTTTCCCGCGGGAACTACTTAAGGATTCGGGAAAATGTGTAATATTTTATACCTAATAATGTTGCCTAACGCTTTAATATTATCAATAATTTAATGATTTAGGTATGTTGGTTAATTGACTAATACCGGATCTGAAACTTTTTTTTTTTATTTTTTTATTTATGATATTGAGTAACAAACATCGAAACATCCACTTCAACAATAAAACCAACAATTTTTTTAATACCCCTAAATGATAGGGTTGGCCCCTTATTTTTTTTAAAGGCAACGTTTTTCGGTTCAGCTAGTAATATAATGAAAACATACAGTCTAATTGAGAAATACTTCGTTTTGAAGACGGTTAATAAATTAATTATTTCTTTAAAAAACTCATTACGTCATGTTGTCAATCTTCTATTATTTATTTTCTGTTTCTGACCTACTCTTTTCATCTCGCACGTCATTTTCAATTCACACATTGTTATGATTTCGAAACATGTTTTTCATGTCTTAAGTTATACCATACATAAGTGATGTGTTCCACATTCTATAATAACTCGAGGACGCTACAGGTGTGACGTCATTGCGATACCGTTATCAGTGATGACAGTCCTTATCAATTGTATAACTCACATTCTGTTTGTTGTTGTTGTATCAACAGCTGTTTTCGACGTGCCAGCGTTTTCTTAGCGATATCATTTAAATGTGTTTTTACTTTTTCTGTTTGAAGCTTTGAGGTCACCTGCCAGTCTCATCGGATTTAGTTTAACACCTTTTTGATCTGCCTATCTGGCCTATATCAGACAAATGTGAAGCTAATATTATTTCTCTAATTTAATTTTGTACAGCTTACTTAATATTATAAATGCGGAAGTAACACTGTCTGTGTTAGCAATCACGCCTAAACTACTTAACGGATTTTAATAAAATTTGGTACAGAGGTAGTCTGGAACCTGGGAAAGATACCCACAAGGTAACCTCTTTAATTTAAATTCATTCTTACTTTGTCCCAAGTTTTATCGGGTTTAGCAGGGAAGGCGTTACGAATAGACACACTTACTTCTCCATTCATTATATTAGAATAGTTAGGATCATTTTCATCTTGATAAGTTACAGGAACTTTAATTGCGAAGGTAAAACCGCGGGGCGCTGCTAGTTCTGTTGTAAGTTCGAGTTTTGATCATGCCATTCATAATAAATAACTGTAATAGTTCGATAGATTTCAAAGTTCACATCAAAGTACAAGTGGTGTATTGGTGAGAAGTCACGTAACTCAAGTTGTTAATGGCGATGTATACTTAGTTAAGTTGGCTTTGACACGACAGTTTGCTATAAATCCATACCGTTTACAGAATCATAAAATATGGTCTAAACGTCGAGTAATTATTATTTTTGTAAAGTCTTTCCAACACTTTTATCTGACTCATCAAAGATGACATCTTCGACATCTTCATTTTTGTCAATTTTGACATTTTATAACTGGTATATGACAGGTTAAGTTGTTCGTACGCGAATGTGTATGTTATTATTCTTCGTAAATTTTCATAAACTAGAGTTCTAATAGTCGCATTTTGTTTTAAACGACGCCCAAGGAATTTAATTCTTGTGTTGTGGGGTTTTCACAAACATTCAAATCACATGCACAGAGAATACCCAGACTTAGAACAAGTATTTATGGATTGACCATAAGTTGTTTTAATTTAAAGTTTGAAGAAGGTATCAAAGTATTGTCATGCAGAATAAGGTTATGTTTGAAATTCAGTAAATACAAACAATGCTAAAAAGAGTATAATTATATGCGTCTGTGTGTAAATATATGGTAGAGTGTAATGTTTTTTATTGGTATGTATTTTGTATATTAACAAAAAAAAATGCAATCGGGGCTTCTTCTCTATGAACTATTAGTGTGCGAAATTTCATACTTCTCCGTGCACGTAATTTTCGTAAAAAGGGATACAAAGTTATTGCTTCACTTAATAATAAACAGAAGATGATTTTCTTCAATGACTGTCATGGTAATCAATACATTTTTTTCACTTACATTGATTAATTTGTAGGTATATATTCTGAAATAACGATGATAAAGGAATATTTTTTTCATTTAGAAATCATTAAATTAAATCCAAAATGCTCAATGGCTTTTGTTATGAAAACAGTAGACAGCATGTTATTTACAATTCTTAATTAATATTTGATATTGTATAGTATGGAGTATAATGATCAATGTTCAATCCATTTGGGAAAGTCGGTATTTATGTAATAAGTATAGATAGAGTTATAATTATATTACTTAAAATTTTATTTCTTTTTTACAGGTAAGGTCAACGAAACTGAATCGACACTTCAATGGTTAAAAGAAATGATGATGTAGGTAAATGTCATAACAAATGGATTCGATTTCCAATTTTATAATTTTATTTGTAAACCGACTTAAGACTAAGGCGTATATTATCAGTGAAGATGGAACTTCAAGGTAAGTTTAATAAGTCAATAATTAAAGTTACAAATTATAGATAGACTCCGGTTTTGAGAGGCAAAAACACGAAGAAATTGTTAGTCAACTTTCAAAGCTCATATTAAGAGCTGCGTCTGGGGTTGATCAAAGTTGAGTCGTGGACTGTTAATTACCTGATTAAATTGATGCCCCTTTTAGAATACAGGGGTAGAAAGCTTAAAAACAAAAATAAATAAAAATAATCGACTTTGCTTTAGACCACATGACTGAAGTAAAACTTATTTAGCTAATAGGTATGCCTGTACTGTGTCTAAAATATACGAAACGTAAATGGCTATGAGAGAAAGAGAGAAAAAAAATGTGTGCTCGCTCTCTCTCTTATCCCTACAGTAATATCTCAACTTCATATAATTCTGAATCTTAACTTCCGTTCGCCCCGCCCGATCACACTTTTCGTAACGCTCTCGTCACGCCAGCTTACCCAAGTCAAGCGTGCGTAAAGAAAATTTACTTTCAAAAATGTTCTGTCTCATTATATTGCCTCTAGTTTTTAGTTAGAAGTTGTCTAGATCGTAACAAACATGCCACTTACTGGAGGTCCCTATTGAGTGTAGGTACAGAGGGGTCTGAAAATAGTAGAGAGGGTGATAAACTCATGCCACCTCTTTCTTTCTCATAACAGTGTTCGGATATAAAAACAAAATTACTTTTTTACGAGTGGTCTTTGAATGAAGGCTAAAAAGAGACATGAGTATCGTAAAGAGAGATAATTCGTGATTTTCATACACGAATATCGACTTTGATGCTTTGTAATAAGGGTGATTTTAATATCAAAGTTGGTTTACAATGCGGTCAGCTCACGGTTTTAGCAGAGATTAAACTAGAATAGGTTGTAAATATTTTTACGTTTTATGAACTTTTAACTCTAAAAAACTACGACAGTGAATTTTCCTTTCGTTTCTCGTCATTTTTATTAAAAGTAACAATACCTTTATTTCACTTCCAACGCGACTTTTTCCGTGTTTTTGTTTCGTGGGATTTTCATGATTTGCGCGGAACAATAATGCACTCACAATTAAAAAGTCGCCATATTCTTAGTACAATATACCTAACCTTATTATAAATGATAATATCTTTTACAGAATCCAAATAACACGCTTTAAAGGTCAAAGATTATCTTCGTAAAATGGTCTTGATGTTAAACAAAATCTTTTTGTTAAAACTTATTTTTATAATCGAGCTATGGGCTATCATAATTAAACACAAAGATTTTTTCTCACTCAAATTACCTAAATAACTAAACCTATAAAAAAAAACTTTTTAAACACAATAACATTAAGGCGATATCATTACCTTATTCATACGAAAACAAGAATAAATATTCACCGCATTTCAGAACTCTCACTAAATAAAATTGGGATTATTATTTTGTAAAATGAAATGTATTTTTTTTTAATGTGTAAATGTACAAATCAATAACAAAAGTCTGAGTTACAACGTCCTTCGAAGAATCTGAAAATGACTGAATCTCTTACATAACAAATAATATTTGAACGCAAGTACGTTCAATGGCCTTACCCAATCAGGGGCCTTATTCACTAACGGCCGGTTTCAATATTCTATCCATCGATGAATTCTGCTACTGGAGATAGAATTTTGACATATTTTGTATGGAGCTTATGTCAAATAGATATCTTTAGTAGCCAAATTGATCGATAGATAGAATATTGAAACCGGCCGTAAGTCAGAGCGGTTAACGTGCTGTTACGTGTTGGGTTAAGAGTGATTTTATCTCTTTCGAATTACTATATTTTAATTAAACGTATTTACTAACACAACTCGGTGACTCTCAGAACACAAAACAGATTTGGTGACCCGGTAATCTTGAACTAAATTCCGCGTCGTGACACGTTATGTTTTGTTTGGACTTAGAGAATAACCCCTCTGAGTAAAACATAAAATCTTTACGATCATAACGCGAATTGAAAAAAAATTACGCGCGCATTGATAATAGTAATAACTTTGTTCCGGACAAAGATGCTTGTGGCTCTTACATTTTTTACATTATTATGTAAGTCTCAAATAATTACACTAAATTTAGGTTTTAGCTCAGACTAAATTTAGTTTAGTGAAGTTCGAATACGTTAGTCATATTATTTATTTTTCTCAACGAATGCAGAGAGGGTTATTCGAAGGTCTTGACACTTAGTGCTGCTTCCATTCCTTTACCAGTAAACAAATTGCAGGCTTTTAGTTCCTAGATAGATATACCCTATTTGAATGTTGAGTGGCAACAACATTTCTAAATCGGCTAAACCCTAATTAAGAGGGACTGATGCGTTTAGGAATACATTTACAACCGATTTCAATATTATATATTTCCATCGATTTGGCTACTAAATCAGTGGATACAAAACATCATCAAAATGATTTTGTTAAATTGAACTGAATTATGAGTAAATTTTCTGATAACCTCAAATTAAAATAATTATGTCAGGTTATTCTAGTCAATGGTAGCGCTCGACTTGGCGGGGGCACTGCCGTGCACCCAAATTAATAATATTCATTCTTTTATAAAAATATAATAGGTATATTGATAATTCAGTTTTAACGCCGTGAGAGCTCAAACATACATAACACAAAATAAACCCTTTTTTGGGTATCAGTGTTCAAATGTTGTAAATCGAATCAATTGCAACGATGATAAACAAATTATTTGTGGAATAAACGTAAAAAAATATATACCTATATTTCGTAGCCAGGTTGGTGTTTATCAAGACGAGCTTAACAACACTGAATTAATAACAGACTAGTAATGATGTCATCAAGCTTCTTCGTTTGGAGAACAGTATATTTAATGGTGTACTGTCGCCAGTGTCGTCTGAAGCCATGCTCGTTTTAGCTCTTATTCTCTAAGTCAAAACAAAACATAACGTGACACGCAAAATAGGCGCAAGGAATAGACGTCGATTTGCGGAAAGCAAGCCCGCGTTAACCTAACCTAACCTAACATAACGTGACATAACGCAGATTATAATTATAATTCAAGAATCCCGGGTGGCCAAATTTTTTTTATGTTCTGAGAGTGACCGGGTGGTGTTAGTAGGTATATATATTTTAGGACATATAAATATTTTTGCGGGATGACATCTATCTCTTCTTAAGTGGCTCAAGACCGAAAGGTCTGGAGACAGAGACCTTTGCCCAGCAGTGGGACAGTACCTAAAGAAGTTAAAAAAAAGTATTTTAACTTAAAAATAGTCGAAAGAGATAAAGCCGCTCTTAACCCTAACAGCACGTTAACCGCTTTGACTAACTGAATAAAGCACCTGAATAGAACGCAACTTGATTAGACAGTTCCATCACTTGGTTACGAGCGGTTGGAGTGGCAACTATTGGCGGTTTTGTCTATGTATTTTCAGAAATTTGAACTACCTATTTTTAGTTTACAAACAGTCCTCGCAATGTTAGGAGCTCTCGATAAATTGTGAATCAAAGTTTCGGGCTCGTTGAAGAGGTCAAGGGTTACCTGACCTGACCGAGTCAGGGTGCGTAATAGCAATAGGACTGAAAAAAGTTGATGACGCAGATTTATCTAATCACCTTAATTAATAAGGTACTTAACCTCAATTTAATTTTCAATACAGATACAGTTTCTCGCGCCGCCGCAGAAGAAAACACGAGCTCAATATATTTCCAACTGAGCTCACCGCTTCCGAACAACACACTTACTCCAGAAAATATCACAGACAGCAACGAATCCCTCGGAAAATGCAACGACACTGTTCTCTTCGACACGTTCATTAACGTTCTCATAGAGGTTACCACAGAACAACTGCTGAACATAAAGACCAATGTAATGAATAACTATGATTTGCATCGTGAAGATGTCGACGATATCAAACGAGCATTCACCAACATCGAAGCGAAGTATACTGAGATAGTACACAATAAACTGCACAAGATGATGGAGACTGAAAACTTTAACGTCACAGATCATTTCATGATCGATTTCATGGACGTCTCAAATTATATATTGGAGAAAGTCCTAAAGTACCACATAAAAAATGTTAAAGGCAAAATGACAACGCAGACTAAATGGTACAAACAGACGCTTAAAGAGAAAATATTGAGGCAACAAACGAAAATTTCATTTAATTTCATAGAGAATCATGTGTGTGATGCATTACAAGTTTGCAGAGACAGATATTATTATAGCGATTACTTAATCGATTGGTTGAGGAGTCTAATGAACGTCGGATTCCGAGAATTGAAGCGGTTCTTCGTACCGGTCCCAGAAATCTTGGAGAAGCACAAACATTTTATAAAATCGAACATAAAATTTCGTCAAACAATCAAATACATAATTAATTCTGAGGCGATAGTCAAGCGAGATACTTTGGACTTTATCGACGAAGTTCTGACGAACCCTGATAAAGTTTTGAAGTTGTCCCCGAAGACCCTGAAGCCAAGTGTGACATTGCTCCGGGAATTATTTAGCATGATAGACGGCGCTTACAACGTCAACGACCAGAATATAGAAAGCCTAGAAAGAATAACGGAAATGTTAAGAGACTGGATCGATGGAAACAGCTTCGATATACACAAGGTATTAAACGCAATAGTAGAGAACATGAAAATAAACTTGAAGATATGGCCATTAGATGTTCAGAATAGAATTTACTACGTGTGGTCGGAAATTATAGTTTTGTAAATAAATATTTTATTTCATTTTTTATGTGCAGCTGTTTTGTTTTCTAACGTTCGAGGTACAACACGTAGTATAAGGTCGTGGTTATTTTAGGATTGCTCTCGTCGTGTTTGATGGACTCCTTAACTATCGTGATCTCATGTTTGATTAGTATGATCGCTACACTCAGGCTAGGTCGTATCTAAGACATCATAATACTACGAATAAACATCAAAAGCTGACGTAATATCAATATTAACAGACAATTTTATTGCAAATATTTGGAACTCACGTTTGAAATTACATAATTTGGTTGGTTATACTGAAAATTATAATATTTATTGGCCGTGATTTAATATTCTATCCATTGCGTAGTATTATTTGGTATAACAGGTAAATGTAAGATGTTATTGAGAGGGAAATAAATAGGTCACATGCGGCCGTATTTTTACAACGTACGCGAGCGATCGAAGCGGACGTTACGATAGCATTGCTTCGTCAAGCACTCTTCAACGATATATACGGAACATTTTGAACGACTTGCAATTTGTTCTAGATATTTTTGTAATTTTCATCTTGTGGGTTTAAATAAATTAATGTTCTTCAGTATTTGTAACTGATTACAGTTTGTTGGTGGTAATAAGTGATTATACTTAATATAAAGAGTTAAGTTGAAAGTTTCATAATTTTGATGCTTTATAACCTACTTACATAAAACCACAAATGCATTGAAACATAAAAGGACAGTTTTTAGAGGTCCGTACCTCGAAAAAAACCTAACCCTTATAGGATCACTTTGTTGTCCGTCCTTCTGAGAAAAAAGGGTCTTGAAAGAGCCCCTCTTTCAAGACCCTTTTTTCTCAGAAACGCGTAGAAGTATCAAGCTAAATTTATATCAAACTGGCCGGTTTTTTCTTATGTAATGACAAAAAACTTCATTTCATTTGAATCTTAAGAAATGGGTAATAGTTAGCAGGAAATCAGCGACAAAGACATAATGCAATGCAGTTAGACACGTGTTTTCACATCACTATAAATAGAATAATATTCCCATAATACTATGGAAACAATGGATGAAGTCATCGCGTAAGTTTACAGTATTATACAACTTCCTTGTACAAATAGAGTTATGAGTTATGATGCCATTTCATTTTAGAACCCTGATTGATTGAGAAATCTGTCTTCTTCTCTTCAGGATCTCACAATGGAATAAGTTTTGGGCTTTACAGTCATTTTTCTAATTTCGTGATTGAATGAATAGACTTTTGAGCACAAGTTGAAATTTCAGACACATTACAGGCAGAGATTAAGATAGACTAGAAATTAGAATAAATTTTATTAAAATGAATGTGGTTTCCACAACACAAAAAATCAAGAGACACCGTGGCCGACCCAGAAAGAGATGACCGGACGAATTTGACCCTTATGAAAAACGATGAACGATGCTAGCCCAAGATCGCGACGTTTAGAAGAAAAAAAGGAAGGCCTTGCCTTGAGGTTTGCCTTGCAGTGGGACAATCGTGGCTGAAAATTACATGGAATGTATATTACAATCGGTGAAGGAAAACATCGTAAAGCAACGTAGAATCCGATAAATGGAATCTGAAATCGCCAACCCGCAATGAAAAAGCGTGGTGATCAATGCACGTTACTTCTCTATAAGAGACGAGGCCTGTGCCCAGCCGTTAACATTGATAGGCCGATATCAATAACCATAATAATTCTAATTGTTACGAAGATTATGCTCGTGTAGGCTTCATTAATATTGTAATCAATCGAAGATCAGACAGATCGGGGACAAATCCTTGTGTGTCGACTGTGGACACGTTCCCTACAGCACTGACCACAGGGATCTTATTCACTAAGTTCAAGCGGTTAACGTGCTGTCACGTGTAGGGTTAAGAGAGGCTTTATCACTTTCAACTTACTATACTTTTAAGTAAAAAATCGAACACTACCCGGTGACTCTTAGAACACTAGGCGACTCGGGATTCTTGAACTACGTTACGTTTGGACTTTGAGAATAACCCCCTTTGGTAGTTGGAGTCCGATCCTGAACCACGAGCCTATAAGTACGTTGTTACAGTTGCAATGTTATGTAAGCTTAATTTCCGATGCGTGGTTCCGAATATAGATGAAGTGGTTTTGGAATTAATTGGGGCAATGGAGTAACGTTGTCTGGTGTTCGTAATAAGATTTCTGCTAATAGTCGACAGTCGACCTAATTTTACATGGACCGTTTTATTGTTAAGATATTTTTTTATTATCAAAAATTTGTTACTAGCGGTATTTCGGTTTTCATCCGCGTGAGATGTTCCTGTTTCCGCTAACAATTTTTTTTTGTCAATTTCCTACTGTTTTTCATGTATATTCTAAACTTATGAAAAAAGGTACACCCGTTCTCAAGTTATAAGTGTTGTATCATAGGCGACTTAGTTTTGTATATTGTATACAGGATTAATTAAAAAGGAGTGCTTATATTCAACGAGGTAATCAAGTGCATAAAACTGATCAACTTTCCCCGAGGACGATAGGTCGAAATCTTAAAATGGAAAATGAACTTTTCATATAAAGTGACAGGTCACGTGACATGTGCTTGTATTGAAAAGATGAATAACTTGCTAATATCCGCACTCCTTTTAAATTATTCTTGTATAGATAAGACCATTTCATGTTCAGCTTCAATAACCATGGCATCAGGTAGCGTGAATTTGATAAGGGAAGACTCTACTGTAAGTACTTAATGATCTTAAATTAATATTATGAGGGTGTGTATCCAGGACGCTAAAAACCGTAAAGCATTGTTACTTAATGAATTTATAGAAAACTAGCTGTTCTGCCCGTGGTTCCAATTTTTTCTGGTAAGAAATATCTGTCACTCAGGGATATCGTAACATTCTAATGGTAAAAGAATTTTTGAAATAGGTTTAGTAGTTTCGGAGCCTATTCAATGCAAACAAAGAAACAAATGTTTCCTCTTTATAATATTATTATAGTAGGTAAGTATAGATAACAATATGAGTGTGCTTGCTTGGTTTTTTATACGATTACTAAGAATACTAGCTGTTGCCCGCGGCTTCGCTCGCGCGTAAAGTATTATAGAAACGTCTTGCCGGAAACATTGATTGAATCATAACAAAACTTAATAATACTTTTCTTCAGTCATTGACGTGTAGTGTGTAACCCGATCCTCCTCCCGACATACCATACATGTAATTAGTCTGTAAGCATATTGTTAACCAGTGCAGTATAATATACGCCTTAGACATAGCAACTCGTCTCTATCATTTCGTCACCAATAACTCCCCACATTGCATGGCGACCCTGCCAGTGCTGCCTTGTGGCAGTGCTGCGAATTGGGAACATGATAAAATTCAAAAACATGTGAAGAAAGAAGAATAATGAAGAACGAAGATTAGAAGATTGATAATGAAGTAAGAAGAAAAATCCAAAAACATCTAAAGAATGAAGAATGATAGTGAAGTAAGAAGAAAAAAAAATTGAAGAAAAAATTTACAGAAGAATGAAATAGTTTTTTTTAAAGATGGGGAAAACATACTCTAAAGAAGAGGTAGTAATTGCACAAAATGCTAACGGTGCCAGAAGAGTGCAGTAAGAGTACTGAGAAGAGAACTGAATGCCAGTGCAAATAGTGTTGTCTCCCGTCCTGAGGCGACATCGTCAGAACGAGCGGTGTCCAGGGAACATCCCGGCCCACGGAGTCCAGGGTATAGCCCGGCCCAAAGCACCACTACCATTAAGGAGCTGCAGCAGGCCCAGTACACAGCCATCGTTGTCACCGCGCTGCTCATCGCAAGAAAAATGGTTACCGTCGCCGAGTCGCCGCATCAAACAAGGTTATGTAAAATTATTATATAAAATTGTAAGCATTTCTATTATTAGTAAAAGTAGTGTTATTTCTCTAGACGTAATTTCGGGTGGATGCGCTAGTTCCTTAGAAGATAGCGGCGCTAATATATGCGCATTAAAATTTGAATGGTTAAATAAGTGCTTATTGAAAAAACTTTGTTATGATAAGATTATTAACGGAATAGGCGGACAGTTAGCATCCGAAGGTTATGTTTATTTAGATTTAGTTTATGATGGAATAGTTTTTAATCAACAGTTTTACGTTTTAAGAACTTATGTTGGTTAATTATGGAATATTAGGTCACAATTTTTTTTAACACGGTATGGAGCCGTTATAGACTACACTAAGATGACAATATAATTAAGTATTTTGGCGTATACCGTTCTTTTTTTTTTCTGACCGTAATTATATTAGTATGTTATATTGCCTTATGTAATTCTTTATTAAGTATATATGGTTTCCAGAACATTCTCAGGTGCGCCGTGTCATATTATAATGCACGCGCTGCAATTTTGATGATGATGTCATGCAGCTCACGTGTGGCATCAACGATATTTTACATTGGGTATCATGTGTCTTTCTGTGTAACTAACGGATATGGTGCTGTCGAATAGATAATAATGTTCCTTAACGATAATATAAACATGTATCAAGTTAAAAGAAACCTTTTTTTACCTATGATTATTTTTAAATTGTCTAGAAAAAGTTTGATGTTAACATTTAGTTTATTTGCTTAAAAGGAAAGAATGAAAAATCTCTTGTCATCTTTAGAGTGCAAGGAGGTATTTTTTCTGTTAACAAATATAAAAGAGGATTATGATGGTAAAGGTTTTGAAAAGTGGTATAGGATTGTTTTGAGTACAAGTTATATAAAATTGTTTGGTATGTTAATGGTTACATTAAGTAGTTGGGAATCGTTTGGTAGGCAAGACTCTGCGCTGACGTCATCGGACTGATCACCCGAGAGCGACCGGCTTGTAAACCAAGTTATTCAATTTGTACGTGTTATATTTATGTTGTGTTTAGAATGTTAATGTTTATGAAAATGTGGTACACAAATTAAGAGGTACTATAAGGACAGATCCTTCCATTTGATCATGGTGTCGGACGAGCTTCCCTCCGTGAAAATTGTTGGAAACTAAGAGGTTTTAAACACTGATCCTTATATGAAAAATAAAGTCGACTATAAAAATGAGTAATGTACTTCTATAAAATAAATAATATAATGAATAATGAGGAGACCAAAGGTCCAAATAAAATATGTGTACCATATTAAAGAGGATATAATGATATTGATAACAATGATATGGAAGGGTATTGAAAGTGGATAATATAATATTTGTTTAAGAAGAGAATAAAGGAAAATAATGTGATGATAAACGATGGATAAGACATTAAAAACTAGAAAATAAAATGTAATATGGAAAATATAATTATGATGATAATATAAATAGAAAGATTTTTTTTGTTATAAAATATGAAAAGTGTAAAATAGATAGGTAATATTATAATAACGGAAATTGAAACTTTTCTGTAAGTAGAGTGAAAGAAATCTGAAGTTTGTGAAGTTTTATTATTTTACTTAATATTTTTTTTTACCAACTATTAATTATATATTGTAATGTACTTGTAATGTAATTCATAAAATAAATATAACTATAATATTGTCAACAGTGCATTTCCTTAAAATTAAATTACGATTAGCTGTAATAAGCATATTTCAAAATTAATTAATTGTTCATTTTTTTATGATATTCTATCTTTTAATGTATTAAAAAAAAAACAACTGTATTTTTTTTTCTTTTATTATCGGGGGAGGTGTAGTGTGTAACCCGATCCTCCTCCCGACATACCATACATGTAATTAGTCTGTAAGCATATTGTTAACCAGTGCAGTATAATATACGCCTTAGACATAGCAACTCGTCTCTATCATTTCGTCACCAATAACTCCCCACATTGCAGACGTTTCGCGAAAATATTGTTTTTGAAACTTTTTTATGATAAACTCTTTGTTATGTGTTCTTTCTTTAAAAATTATCATAGTGTGCGAGCGTTCCAGAATCAGTGAGTCAGTGAGTGACGTGGGCTTTTCTATATATATAGAAATAGAAATAGAAATAGAATAGATTATATTACTAACACTTGTGTTACTATATAAATTCCCACTATAATAAGTTACTAAGCGAAAATACGATTAGTTATATTTTCATGAAACAATTCCTCTTATGGAAGTCTACAACAAGTAAAAAATATATAAATTTCGTCCTGAATATATTTTATAACGTCATAATATATGGTTGTGGTACGAGTGGGTTCACTTCGGTAGTGCAATGGGTGGGATTCGAACCGGCAACCAAATCGATGGCCCCACCGAATAAACGTGTAAGTCAAAAACCACAACTTTTCAGGAAAAAATAAAAACGATTAAACTTGAATAACTGTTGTTTGGTAGTATGTAGGGTTAAACAAATTATATCAAATTAAAGATAAAAAAATATATTATTACATTTGATTTATATATTTTTTTTAATATAAACGGGTTTCCTACAATTTATGAAAAACTATTTTATTTTTTTATTCTTGTGAATTTCTATAACAAGATAACAGTAAACTTTCATTACACGGTTATTCGTGTAAAGTGTCAACAAACAAAACTAACAATATTATATTACACTATTATTCGACGGTAATCAAGCTTCTTTAAAACCTAGTAACAAGCATAAGCACGGTTGTTTACAGTAACTTACTGCATTGTTTGTTTATTGTAAAGATAAAATGCATTTATATCAATGTTCAAAAGATCGATGCTCATTTATGTAATATACTTTTGTTATTGCATGGTGTAATAATGTTAACATCATTAATTATGTGAAAGGTTGAAATTAAACGAAAAAGGTTTAATAAAATAAGAATATAATCAAGTTACTATCTTCTTGTATAAACACTTAATAATAATCAAAATTTAAACAACTTAAATCTCTTTCATGATTAGGAAATAGCTACCTATTAGCTTGAACTGATAACAAAAAAATAACTGAATCATATCGTAATGTGAAATACTTAATCTTCCACGTCACTATCATTGGTGACAGAGATCGAGTTGTCCAAAGGAACTAAGTTTCTATATATAGTTTGGTAATGGTCTGGTATGGTCCTGAATCACACAAACTTATCAAATCCTTATGTAAAGGAAGAGAACTTGGTATTTATGCCCAGTAACTTTGGCATTCTCTATAAAACTATACATTTGATCGGGCGTTTATATAGTATACCTTTTCTTGGAACGCTCGATTGTAGCATGCATAGAGTCGCGTTCCGATTGGCTCGGACCTTTTTAAAAAAATCGATGTGTTATTTTTATCTTAAATTTTAGACGCGACGCAAAAGCAAACATGGCAAATACAAATCGATTGCATTGAATCGGAATAAAAAGATATATTTTTATCCTTAACTCAACGTGAAGTTGAAAAAATGACCACAGGCAACTTGTTATTTCTATATAATAATAAAAATCAATAATAATAATATAATCCGCAGGGCAGCTGGTGGCGAGCTGTTTGTGAGTAGCGACACAACGGACCTGAGTGCTCCAGGGAGTCACTCTTTAGGGAGGGCTCCCAGCTCTTTCTTGCCTTAACCGGCTGGCTAGAGAGGGGTCGCTAGAGCTATATGCTCGGAGGTGGAAGTGTCTAATAGCGAGGAAACCCGCTCTGGGTCCGCTACTGTGACCCGCGATGGCGAAATCGGCCTGCAGTGGCGGTTGTTTGGGGGGCCCATCTAGTGAGTGGCGAGTCACCACCTGCCTATTAGTTTACATTTTCATGTGTAGAAAGGCAGGTGACATAGTTTTCCGATTTTTTATAAGAAACCAATCTACGTAATCCATACATATCAATAGGCCAAATTAGTTTTAACACCATAATATTCACAATAGTTTTGTAACTGCCTTGGGCCGTTCATGCCTGTTCTTTCATAGAGCAGGTGCCCCATCCCATTTAAGAGTAAAGTTCTCAACAAGGCCTCTGCGTGTTGGACCTGTGTCCCCATGCAAGCCTTTCAAAGGACCGGGTATTTTCATTACGGATAGCCCGTGATTTAAAAAAGAGATACAAATAATAATAACTTTGGGGGATACTCAATACTTTTTCGAGATCAAAACATGCCACACAACACTATGCTTTTTATCAAAATTATTTTTCTCTTCTACATGCTACACTATACCGCTCATTTGTGTCCATCCACTCTAAGTACAGGCTATGCATTTTATATACAACATGTAACAAAACCCCTGTCGGTTCCAATAAAGGCGTATTCGTGGTACAGTTCATGAACCGTCTCGCATAGGCGGCTTCTTTGACACAAAGCTGCAGGTAGTAAGTTAACTTTGAGGAGCGGTCAGTGTTGCTGTTGCCTTGGATCAGTTTTTATTTTGATTTAATTATTTTCAATTCGGAAAAAAAATCTCCAATCCATTTAATGGCCACGTATATGTGTTCGCAGTGCGATACCGAATAATAGTCTTAGGGATCGGATAGGTGTTTAGACACGTATATTCAATGTTTCACAAAGGTATTCTTTCTGGCTATCTTTTCTAACTTAGTGTGCTTCAACTCTTAGAATTTGGTTTATGTGGTCAATGATGCTGCTCTCAGTCTCTTCTGACATCTTTCTAGGTCCATTTTTATGTCTTCCCCTGTAATTTTTTACATAATTTTCGTCTCCTAACTTCACAATAGCTGTATATACTACTTGCTGTGTAATAGACAAAGTATTTAAAAACATAGTTTTGCAAATTCTATTATTCGAATCGTTACCTATCATCAGGAAGTTGGTATGTTTGGCTACTATTTTTTTGCGTTCTACTGACTATTAAGAATAAAAATTGTATGCTTAATTACACGAATAAACGTGTAAGCTGCTATTATACAAACTCGAAGAAGTGCACAAGTCTTCTCAAAAGTTTACTGGTTTTAACACGTTTATTCGTGTGAACTCGGCGACCAAAAAAGCGTTTAACAATAGCATATACTTTTATACTTGTGATATAATTCCATGATTTTTCCCTAGAATAAAGGAATCAAATGATATAATAGGCGTATTTTGAGTCAAAAATGTATAAAAAAAATTTAAAAGGTGCTGCATAGGTCAAAGAAACGAAAAATGCAACAAAAAAAAATTCGTGTAAGAGCTCTTGCACGTTTATTCGGTGGGGCCATCGATTAATGATGCGATCATTTGTTTGATGTGATTGTGATGTGTGGTTTGGTCGTGAGTCGGACGTCGGATGTCCTAACCAATATGCTGCCGTGACTTCAAATATAATTATACTTGATCAATAATAAATTTTAAGTAGATACAAATAGTATCACGAATTTCGTCAATATCGAATTTGTTATTACGACTTCCTATTGGTTCCTACTAAAGGAATAGTCTAGAACATTTCCTTTTTAAAATTTGCATCTCGTATACTTTAAACAACATCGGCGACAAATAGGCCGAATGATGTACTTATCTCGGTCAAAGATTGAATGATTGAATTTATTCCCAGTATAGTTCGCGACCCCATCGTGTTGTGTGCTCTTGTGTAGATATCTAGATATTGTGATTCTAGATATTTCTGCTTCAAATTTAATTTGAAAAAGTGTATAAAAGGTAAGTCCATAACGCCTTTTAACTGTACGTGCTAACTTCTCATTTTCATCTATAAAACTTTATGATACAAACTCCAAAACACTCGATTTTGACGTAGCAATCAACTTCGTCATTGAAATCTAAAATAGACACTATGCAAACAAAGTTACAGTCAGCCCTTCGCCGGAACAATCTATTCCCAACTTTAGTTTAAAGGGTTATGTTTCATTATTGCTTGGATCTCGTTAGCTAGTCGAATCACGTTTGCCGGGTACAATAGCAACCATTTATATGTATGTACCTGTGCAGAATGTTCGAAACCCATTGTATGTTATGATTCAGGCTACTCGTCGTAATTGCTATCATTATAGCCAAAGCCATGTCGATGCCCTTTTCAACAAATTTTGATGGGGTTATTTAAGACGCCAGTGCTTAATCTTACATGCAATCTTGCGTTGACATAACTATTCATACCTACATATAAATAAAATTTTAGTGTATGTTTGTAATATTAAAATACATAACTTACATAGTACCAAAATATTTTTATTTTTAATTTTTGTCAGTCTGGTTTTCCGCTAATCTCTGAAACTAAATACTTTTATTATAAAAAAAAACCCAAAAATAAATAAAAATCGATACCTGTTACCTCCTGGAAACAGATTTAATTAAATAATATTGGTGGTTGAACTTACTTGCAAGATGGCGGCTGGGGTTAATATAATTAATGATGTTTGTTACGTGTGACTAGAGATTTTTTCTTTTAGTCTCCTATATTTGCTATCTCAATATCAGTCTACTATGATTTTTATGGAGTATTATGGGAGTTATTTCTGGTGCTCTGACACTAATCTTAAATTAAAGAACGATTTGAGAATTACGAAGGCAATGCTTCTATGTGTCGTAAGAAGCTGACTTTAAACATACGATAGCTCTGTCTTCTGTCCTTTTCTAATTTAGTAAAAATGAAAAAGACACCAAGATAAATAATTTAAGTTTGTTGATTAACCAAAAATATTTTAATTTGACACCTTATTTATATTTACAACTATAATAAGTAGGTAAAATAATCCGTCTTAATTTCCAAGCGGTACAAACAATGATAAGAGTGTTTTTCTCCGCTCATTTTCTGTTTGCGAGAGTAACCTATATAGGATTGAAGTGGAGGAGAACCATGGCCACTTGCAGACGCCTGGAGTCCAGAAGACTGGAGGATACTACTGAACGGCAGTTGAAGCGGAATACCTCAGCCTTTGTCCATTGGGTCTGTATGCAATGATGTTGCGCCAAATCTCTCATTGCGTGTGGAAGGCCCGGGGATATAGGCTTTGGTTTAATTCAATCATTTCAAGAGTTCCTGACTTAGCAAAAAAATAAAACGAAACTAGAAAAAACAAAACAACGGGTTGCACTTTGGCAGTGCCGAAGTGAAAACTAGCAAATAAAAATATCATTAATAGATGCTCTTTGTTCAAATACAGTTTTCATACACGAATTCTACATATTTTCGCACAACGCCACTAAAGAAGTTTTCCCTTCAAAAAATGATACTGACACCCATTGACATATTTCTCGATGCTGACACCGGATGACGTCTCACACTCGCGCAAGCGCCCTGCGCCGCGTCTTAGGTTTTCGATCAGTCGCGTGACCCCTGACGCGAGTTTAATTTTTTTTACCCATCTCAAACAGTGTACAGCGCCGCAAAAAAATCGCGTAAAAACTGGAATATTGTTGGGCATTCCATTCTTTTAACATTAAGCATCACTCTTTCAAAACGAAAAAAATAAAACATAGTTTATACTTGAGCAAGCTGCACCTAACTTCAAATTTTTCATCAAATTCAGTTGTGATGTCTGAGCTTTTACGAAGCAATGTTGAAGTCGGCTTCCAGTTTTACCTGTGTTTTACACAGAGCATCTGCCTACTTCTTCAACCTATTTTATTGGGGAACTATGCCTTAGTATGCATTTGACGACCTCCGTGGTCGAGTGGCGTACCTACACCCTGGTTTTCAAGAGGTCGCCAGCTCTGAGGTCCCAGGTTCGATCCCCGGACGGGCCAATGTAAAAAAAACATTTTTCTTCATCGTCTCGGGTCTGGATGTGGTACCTTCGTAGTCTCTGATTACATATCACAAGTGCTTTAGCTACTTTGGATTCGGAGAAATGTCTGTGATGTTGTCCACATTTATTATTATTGAAAATTTGTATTTCAATAATAATAAATTGACTACTGAGTTAATAAATGAAAAATTTAATCTTGACGTTACAGAACTGAAGAATGTGGAAAATGTCTATTCAGGGATAATAAGAGTCAATTACTTAGATTAAATTAAATAGTTTTAATTTAATTACTCGAGAGTTCAAGGTAAAATGTTTAGATAATATAATTGCTAGCAAGCCTACTCGAGTCGTAGTATTAAAAGTGCCTGTAGAAACAGTGAATATTTCTATGTACCTATAAGGTTTATGATAATCAGGGTATTTTATAGTATAAATACAAGTTTACTAATTTTCAATGAGGATACAAGCTACGATAATCGTGTTGCCGTTTATATAATTTGTTGAAAAAAAGAAAAATTCGTGATTTTACTTAATTTTTCGACTTGTTTGTATGACTGCTAAATAGGTGTTCGTGAGTTTGATTCCAACCCAGAATGAATTATTATTTATTCAGTATCTTGGCGTTATTTATTTATCTACCTATCTTTTTATAAATATAGGCTTTATATGTAGGTATAATATAGGAAATATAGGCAACCAGACAACTGTTTTTTTTTGTGGACAGCTCACACTATCTGGTCCTAAACTAGGCAGAGCCTGTAGGTACTGTGGTAACCAGACAACTGATAAACATACTTATATACAACAAATACATACATAATTTTATTATTATAGATAAATAACACCCAGACACAGAACAAATCATCGTGCACATCACTCAAAGATTTCTCCTGGGTGGGAATTTAAGCCACGACCTCCGGCTTAGCAGTCAGGATCACTAACCACTAGACAGACTAGACCAACAGGGCCGTCGTATGATGATTTACTAATTATTATCAGTTTTCTGGTAGACATAAATAATGTGTAATTTGTTATCTATACATATATTTTTTTTAGTCTTTCTATGTATGTAAATAAAGTCCTATATTGTAAGCAAAAGGAATCCAGTCTGTATGTAGAACTAGACACATTCAAGCTATTATGATTGTTAGTAACAGGTTATCTGCAATTGAGAGTTCAAATGCTTGCAGTTGAACTTTGAACTTCACAGTTAAATCTAGTTAGATTGTTTTTCTGTCTGTATCTTTTCTACTATCTATGAATGTATAAAAGTAGTGGTAATCATTCAATTTATCAAAATATACTGAAATTTTTCTTTCTAAAAGATAATAATTCTCTACAGGTGCGCAAAATTTAATGTATCACGAGTTACTCGGCCCGTCTGTTTGCTTTAAGCTTTAAAATAGTAAATTCCAGTTTATTCTCCGTTTAGGGTTCTGTATTCAAAGGGTAAACGGGACTCTATTACTAAATCCACTGTCCGTCCGTCCGCCCGTCTGTCACCACTCACCAGGCTGATAGACCATCTCATAAACCGTTTTAGTTAAACAATTCACGGGTGATGTATTTCTGTTGTTGCTTTAACAAAAAATACTGAAAACAATAAAAAAATATCTAAGAGAGCTTCCTTACAACGTACGTGATTACAAGTAGACGCTTGAAATAATCACAGAATATTTATTCATATTATATCTTAAAAAAAAACTATTAATTTGTAGGTATATAGACGTGTGTAGGACTTTTTCCATGAAATATGGCACATGGATAATTTTCACTCATCATGTATAATTATTTAATATAATTAAAATAACATATTATAGTATTATAAAAAAAATATAATTAGCGTCTTTGCTCGATTTTTGATACCAAACTGTTCGTAAAAAGATTGAAATCGTATCTGTATTTATTGTCGTAGATTATAATTATTTCAAGCACCAATAACTAAATTGCGGTCCGGCCGTTTAGTACCTCGGCTTCGGTCATCGGTGACATAAAATCGAATTAAATTAGTATAGGACTGAATATTATGGTTTATTACATACAATATAATCGCGGTGGTTTTGCATACAGACCCGTGTCGTGACATTCCTGTGCGGCTCGGTGACGTCCTCGCCCATTACCGGTAAAGGCCTGACCACAACGACACGCAACAATCGATGGCCATTCGAATTTTGAATCGGACCGTTAATTTCAATGGTAGAGCAATTCGTATGGAGAGTAAATGGGTTGAAAAAAACGATTGAGCCCAATTTTTTAATAGATAATTAATTATAATAATTATGGTAAAATCGATAAAACCTATAATAAATTTATAGAGGTAAAAAAATTGTTTACTTTACTGCAACAACATAACTAGAACCATAATAGTGTGCATGTAAGGCCTAAAAGAAGAAAAAAAAACATTTAAAAACATGTAACGATCTCTATTCAAACACATGAATATTTAATTTTAGATTCATTCACTGACAAGTCATAAAAACCAATGAAACCTGTCTTCAAACCAACGTTTAAATTTCGAATAAACCATAAAGTTTGAATAAACGTTACTAAATTACAATTCGAATTTATGAAGCGTAGTTTCAAGTGTATGTCATCTGGGCATTTAAATAAAAATATTTATATTATACCTACTTCTGAAATGTTTATGTACGCGCATAACTTCTGAAAGAATTATACAATTTGGTGCAGTGCAGCTGTATAGTCGAGAACTCGCGACGAGGTCCTATAATTATATATTTTTTAATCTGTGGTCAGTTAAATTTTTTAAGGGAACGGGACCTAAGACTGGTTTCGGGTGAACCCACGGGCCACATCTAGTATACAATAATAGCTACATTACGGCACAAATGGTGGTTATTTATATATCTTGCCCATGCGCATGCCGTCTTGCTATAGAATACTATGGTGCCCAATACGTTGCGCGTACTTTTTCTATGTGTTATAATTATGTAGTTCTATGATCGTAGAGTACTAGTGGCATGCCTACAATGAAACAGTTGAATTATATTATACAACGACTCTATTCCTTGTCATATAAATAACGAGCGTTTGATAAAATAACTGAATGCCAGAGATTCCTTTATGTTACATAGCTTTATAGCAGTTTGTTATCGCAACCAGTTAATTTAACCGTTTAGTTATGTCGCTTATAAAGTTATTTATGTGGGTGTATTGTAGTTTGTAATATTAGGTAAAGTCCAGGGTTCCTGGAAGCCTGTTTTATTTAATCTGTTGTCAAATCTATTATTAGATTTTTTGACTTATGACGGTATACTGAAACGTCACTCAGTTTTGAGTCGCCGTTAAGGTTAAGTGCTGTCAGTCAAATTAAAATGTTAAGCGATAGATATTAAAGAACATCTTAAAGTTAATTAGTGTTTCCGTATTCGGGAGTAGGTAAGTGTGTATCATCACACAAAAAACAAAAGTGATAAGACCGCCCTTTGTACCAACTGTTTACATTGTCACTTTTTATATCCTATGTTGGTGAATGTACAATCAAGAGTAAATAAATAAATAAATAAAAAACTCCTTAAAAAGTGAAATAATATTTTTATACCGAAATAGTTTTTACTTTTGCCAGGATCACAGGAAGCCTCTGCGGCTAGCCTCAGGCTCCTTTCAGGCTTCACTTAACCCGAGGAAGCCTTAATAGTGTATTTAACACGCACGTTCAAGCCTTGTGATTAAGGAATTAGCTCATTAAGGACAGGGTTCGAAACCTAACTGTAACAGCGTAGATTACGTGGTAAATTTAATCAGTAATAATATCTAATAATAATTTGGGACAACTCACACATTGTCTGATCCCAAACTAGGCAGAGCCTGTACTATGGCAACCAGCCAACTGAAAAATATGATTTTTTTATTGTGAAGATTTGTCCTGGGTGGGAATCGAACCCTAGTATACCTATGCAATAACATTAAAGTAATCAAATACTACATTTTCAATCGGTCAGACCAGTAGAAGTTTCTCAAATCCTTTTTATCAATTAGGAAATTTCTAATGATCTTCAAACGACTGATCTGATCTCCTTGAAACAGCTAAGAACATTCTCGATAAAATTACTTTTCAAATAAAAAAATAAAAAAATCAAAATCGGTTCAGCTATTTGGGACCAACGATGCCATAGACAGACACACATATACAAACCTTAAAAACTTATAATGCCCCTCTTCTTTGTCGGGGGTTAATCACGCACCAGTTAATAGTTAAATATTCCTTTTAAATCTCTGCCCAGATGTTGGTGAACGCATTCATACGTAATCAATAAAAATAAGATACAAAACCAAACTATATTTCTCAGAACTCTCTCAAAGACAACCGCTGTTTACATAGTGTACACACACATACATACTACATCATTATTATTTGT
The DNA here is from genome assembly GCA_950381575.1 of Plusia festucae. Classification (NCBI taxonomy): domain Eukaryota; kingdom Metazoa; phylum Arthropoda; class Insecta; order Lepidoptera; family Noctuidae; genus Plusia; species Plusia festucae. The sequence goes on along the minus strand of OX494430.1, from coordinate 1,985,971 downwards.
ACACAAACACAGACTAGCATATCTCTCATACATGCAAATCTTCAGCCGGTGACTCAGCTAAGTAGGTTTTAAGACCATGGCCGTTGCCATTCGTTTTTAGGGTTCCGTCTATCCTCCACTATCCGTCCGTCTGTCAGACGGGCTGTATCTCATAAATCCTCTGGTAATAAACAGAGGTTGTATTTTACAGAGTGTATATTTCTCCAACTCAGTTACACGAACTAATACGTTAAATTAATGTCTAAACCGCTGAACAAATTTTGATTAAACTTGGTATGAAGTGAGCTTGGAACCCAAGTATTCCCAAGAACAGACATAAACTACTTACAATGCAGCGAATTTCACTATTGAAACAATAAAACAAAATGGAATCAATTAATTCCTGTGCCTATCTTGTTTAGTTAAAGTATAGGAGTAGGTTAATTAGAATAAGAGTATTCAGAATGAACAGCGGGCATGACTTGTACAATCACACAGAACCCTTAGTGAACGCCTCCAACTCGCACTTGACCGATTTTTTTAACAAGCTCCTTTTTATTATTTTTTATGGCAACTCTCGGTACAAATGTCACATCCGAATATGGTAATACTTGGTAGGAATGTCATTGGCGACCCACACTGTCTGTTCGTGTTCATTTTATTGTGGTTTGTCAGTTTTTAAACGTAATGTTTTATTTTGGTGTAATCCAATTAAGTTGTTTTTAGGTTAAATTCTTTGCTCTTGTGATAATAATGGCTTGTTTCGTTTAATTAATGAATATGTCATTTTTATGTTACATGCTACTTTTGGTGTACTAAAATTATTTTATTGTGATGGTTTATTTTATACGACTATTACGAGGTGCAGAATACGACCTATTCAAGGTTGGCAATACCACACGTAAGAATATACATATTTTTTTTAATCTTTATTTAAAGTCGTTCAAACATCTAAGGTCATCAGCGCCCTCTGTAGGTTTGCAGTGTTAAATTAAATTATAATATTCAAGTAGTTTTAGGCATTTCACCGTTTTTTTTTTTACATTTTCCAAACAACCTTTTGAATACGTGCATAATAGTTAATTCAGTATCACACCTTGAACTTCCTTTCTTCCTTAGTATATTAAGGTATATATATTACAATGTCCAATCCTTAGTCTATTAAAAAAAAAGAATAATAAAGTTGAAGTGATAGTAAAAAAAAAAGTTTTCTGAAGTCATTCTTGCATTTAAGTATTTAAGGTCAATCTTAATGATATAAAATTCGTCTTTAACTCAACCATGTAGATTACATTTTCTATTGTTTTATCGCAAAAGAAATAAGCATTACGGTGTTGGATTACGGATGAATAATTCGCTATCTCAATAGACCTTCTAAAATCCCAACATACTGTTTAAATTACTAAAGCAGAAATTGAATTGCAAACTTTGTTCACAAACCTAGTTCAAATATCACATAACTTAGAATCACAAGCGTTTGACTAACAGTTAACTAAACTAAATCTCTAACTTCAACACTAATTGTATGTATTTAGTATAGATATTACAATATTTGGTTTAGCTGCCAGGATATTATTCTGAATGTCAGTGTTTGTCCAGTACATACATAGAACACTACACTACGGTTGATATAACTTGGTCCGTCTAGAAAGAGCTATAACATAGGTAGAGCGAGATGCAAGATCACATGCATAGTGTGTGAGACAGAGACGGTGATATTTTACACCCCTTTCCAGACGTGTCAAGTTACACCGGCCGCTTTAACTGAGGGAGGATATTTGAGATATGCTATGCATGTGTGGGTGTAAGTGTTCAAAGTTTGAGATTTTGATATACTAAGTACCAACCATATGCAATATACCTACTTACATACGAATTATAAATGCGTTGTGGAGTGGATCTTGTGATGACGAGTAATAGAGAGGAATGGAAAGAAAATACGCATTTCTCCTACCCCATATAAATGGGAAAAGCATGGAGATAATCAGGATGATTATATCCTTTTCTTGGCTTTATGGATTAGGTATATTCTTATAGTTTTTTTTCCCAAATTTTGTAGTGCTGTTGGTTTTTCTCAAGATAAAAAAAAATATGTTTTACTGAGTTTATTTTATTTTACTTTATCTGGAAAATAAACAGATGTAATTACACATTTATTTTACATCATCCTAATACAGTTTCCACAGATTAGTATGCAACTAAATTACAAGCTAACATGATAGGAAGACAAACATAAGAATATGTTTGTCTGTGTGTTGTGATAATAATAAACAGTGAGGGTAGGTAGATGTACCTTCTATGTGATTAAGACCTAAGAGTAATAATAATATGAGTGAATTTAAAGCGAAATGGATTAATAAATTTCATCTTGTGGATTTATGAAAAACTTAGAAACGGCGAAACTAATCCCTATTGGAGCTTAATATAGAAGATGATCATGGATTTAAGTTAGGTACTTATCAACAAACATTGAACAATATTTTTACAGACTAGATTAGATAGGATTTTATCGAGACCCGAGATCGTGCCTCGGAAAGCACGTTAAGCCGTTGGTCCCGACTGTCATACAGTGATTCTGTCTCGTTAAGTCATTACGTTTCTGACAACCGGTCTTATATGGAATACTGTATTACCTAGCAATAGGTTGTGGAGGTCAGATAGGCAGTCGCTCTATGTAAAATACGATATTCAGCTGAATCCGGTAAGACTGGAAGCCGACCCCAACACAGCTTGGGAAAAGGCTAGGTAGAAGAAGAATAAATATTTTTACAGATTACAAAAAATATAGTATCTACCTATTTATCTAATGAAACTTATTTTTACCAAACTATTTTTTTTTGTTGTTACTTCCTTTTTATCAAAAAATAAGCCTTTCAATCTTCCCCTATTGCCTATGTGTCGGAAATACAGCAGACGTTCGGCTTTCGTCCGTCTGAAACCTCTCGAGACGGAAGCCGACGCACGAACAATCAAAGCTTAAATACAAACTCAACTGCACATAGACATACCTCAGAGCTTACTTCGAAAATGTTAATATAGTTTCTTGGTCAGTGGCAACAACTGAATCAAACGAAAGTCAACCTTCCTGCCTTGAAAATAAAGACGAAGTCAGTATCAAAGTTCGACCAGTTCTTACATGTGGTTGTCTGTATTACAAAGTCTATGTAAGTGTAGTAAGTGTTTACGAGAGAGAGATGCAAGATCGACTTGGTTCAAAAAACGAACGAGTGAAGAAGAGTCGGTTATATTATTCACATTTCAGAGAATTTTAGTTATAGAGTAGGAGTAGCCAATATAAGCTGACCCCTTATAAAGAAAATTGAGGGTTTTGTCTCTCTTTCGTGTTGTTGGTTTTTAATCTCAGATTTAGGTGGACTTAGGTTTTATTTTTCGCAAAGGGTTGAAGAATATTATGGGATCTGAAAAATTGTGAGTAGGTAACTACAATCGTCGTCTGAGAGTCGTATTAGCGAAAGGAGGGTAAAATGAAGTAGAAAACCGACGTACCTACTATTTCTGATAAAAAAAATATGTTAAGTATTATGTTAAGCATGCTTATTTTACTCAGGGATATGTAGCAATACCGAAAGTGAAAGAATTTTTGGAATCGGTCTAGTAGTTTATGAGTTTTTTTTTACACCACGGTCATCTGATCCCAAACTAGGCAGAGCCTGTACTATGGTAACCAGACAACTGATAAACATACTTTTATATTCCTAAATACATACTTATTATAGATAACACCCAGACCCAGATCAACTGATCGTGCTCATCACACAAAGATTTGTCCTGGGTGGGAATCGAACCCACGACCTCCGGCTTAGCAGTCAGGGTCACTAACCACTAGACCAACAGGCCTGTCACAAAATTTGGTATAGACATACAAAGAAATATTTTAGTATTCCATATAAGATTAGTTTGGATTATTACTCTATACAAAACATGATACACATTTTAACAGAACTCAAAAGAAATTTAAATATTAGAAGTTATTTAAGGCTTTCTGTCGCTTCATTGCCCTTAAAGGGACGGACACAGCTTTATTTATAACGGCGTCTTAAACTTGAGTTGCATAAGAAATGTGCAATCTTGATTTAACTAAGTTTTGCTAAATCAAGATTGCACATTTCGTATGTATCGTGTAGGTCTATCATCTAGTCTATCTCAACCGATTGAATCATCAGTTATTCAGTATCCCGGCCATTCCCGGCTAAGTGGTCCTTTCATTCACCCAATCAGTTCATTCATACATCGCTCGTAGTGAATTTGATTCCCTAGCGTACCATTCACTCTCATTCGCATTCAGTTCAATATGGTAATTGATATCGCATGTTCGAAATTCAATTCAATGAAATTGACTTCTGATAGTTCTGAATGAAGTTGATCGAATTAACCGTCGAATACTGACTCGCAAATTAAGATGTTCTTAAATGTCTATCCGTCGCTACTTCACACCTTAAAGTGACAGAGACAGCATGAGACTTAACGGAGGCTCAAACTGATTGAGGTTTCAGTATTCGGCTATATGACTTTACTATGGGCTATCGAAGGATATCGCTAGAAATTAGAGTCGATTTTCTGCTAGCAATATTGCGCCACTTATCAATCTATACTAGCTGAAGCCCGCGACTCCGCCCGCGTTTAGGTTGATTATCGGTCTAGAGTATTTCTGTTCCAAATTTCGTTCAAATCGATTCAGTAGTTTAGGTGTGATTGCGTAACACATAGGCTGACAGAGTTACTTTTGCAATTATAATATTAGTAAAGATAATAAAGAGGAAAGATTTGTATGTTTGTAACGAGTTAACTCAAAAACTACTAAACCGATTTCAAAAATTCTTACTTTTTTAGCAATTTTATTCCTAACATAGGCTGTATATGTTATCAGAAAAAAAAATAGGGACCGCTGGCAGAGCCGTGGGCAACAGATAGTCTTAAATATGCAGAAAATTTTACATTAGTCAAGAAAATTATACGTAACTGTAACTAAAGTATTTGTTGAGACGAAGGGTAAATTAAAAGTTGTAATAACAAGATTAATTTTAATTGAAATTAGTTTTAAATTGCATAATACTTTAAGAAAGTCTCAATTTTGAGGGGAAAACTTTTAATGAGTTCATAAAGTGTACAGCGCTAGTTTCAGTTTACATAAGCAACAAAAATAACAAATGAATTTACTTTCAAATTGATATAAATGATCTTTATTATTATTTTCTGTTAAAAAAATATATTTAAATAAAAATAATACACAATAATACTGGATAATAATATTTTATTAAAAATAATAATATATTTTACTAAAAATAGTATAAAATATTTTAATATTATAAAATATATTTAAAAAAAATATCTTATAAATAATTATGATAATTTATTTAAACAAATATATTGTCAATTTTATACGAAAAAGAATAATAGACACTTAAGCACTGGGTTCTGTAATTCATTATAAATAGAACGAATGCTTTTATTAAAACTCGTATTGTATAGTTATGTCATTCACTTGACTGCAGATGTGTTTCGCGTGTCATGCAGGCGCACGTGACGCGCGTACACAAGTCTGATGTTATGAATGACATTCCTCGCGCGCGCCGTAACTGATTTAATCGGTAGTCTATCGACTCTGCCGTTATTTCGTATACTTAGATGATACTTATGGCTTTTTTCACTAGTTGCGCTGTAGACGAGGACTTTTTTTTGTTAGCCCGTGCTGTCCCACTGCTGGACGAGGACTTATCGGGGTAAAAAGAATTTTGTATAGTTTTTTTCCACCTATTTTCATATCGGCTTCTGTTTTTTTTAATCAGAAAGTAAAGAGCATCCGGTAGGTTTGTAATCAGTCAGTTAACATTAATCCATAAAATATTGCCACGGATGGAACACATCCATCATTTATTTATAAATAAATTTTAAAGGAGGTGCATGACACCTCATTTAATTTATAATTTTATTATTATGTACCTATTTATAAAGTGTAAAACCTCTTTTTAATCTCCCATAGATCGTCTGTCAGATTTAAGTACTAAATGACAGCGCTTTAAAAGACTATGATTCTATTTTGATTATTTTATTTTATTAAGAACTGGTGAAGCAATAGCTGTAAATGTTGTTTCTCTTTCCAGGTGGGTTTTATGTTTAATTTATGTTATGAAATGTTTTGTAAAATTGTTATAAATGGTTATGTAATAAATTATTCTCTTTCCAGAGCAACTCAATTACCTATAGTTTTACTATTCACCTAAATGTCCAAGGGCAAATATTAATGATATTATAAAACAACATTTACAGCTATTGCTTCACCAGTTCTTAATAAAATAAAATAATCAAATTATAATCATAGTCTTTTAAAGCGCTGTCATTTAGTACTTAAATCTGACAGACGATCTATGGGAGATTAAAAAGAGGTTTTACACTTTATAAATAGGTACATAATAATAAAATTATAAATTAAATGAGGTGTCATGCACCTCGTTTACATACTAGCTGTCCTGGAAAACGTTATTAAGCATATTAAAAAAAATGGAGATGGTAACCCTAATAAGGGTGGCCATCTCCATTTTTTTTTTCCTTAGGGTAAATAAATAGTTCACTTACTTTTCTCGGACATAGGTAGGTACCAAGTGCACGAACAATTTCATGAAAATCGGAAGCGTTTTTTTTACTTACACCGTGATATGGGAATTTTATATAATTGATGTATAGAACATAGATAGGCATTCTAAACGGCTTAATAACAAAATAAAATACAGATTTTCACAAATAAATTTAATATTTTCTTGAAAATATTCGAGTTTTAAATTCATTTAATATGTAATGTACATAAATAATAATACCGGCCTATAAACGTCCCACTGCTGGGCACAGGCCTCTTCCCATATAGAGAAGGGATAAAATATTCAAAATAAGTACTTAAACAAAATATTCAGGCATTTAATATTCCCATGAAATTTATTTACAACGTGAGCCGTTCGTTATTCGAAATTCAAATGTGTAACTTATTCGGTGCATTTCGCAACTCTGATTTAATGTAGATAATTTTATATTCATGTTGCTGCGACCTATATTTTGTTATTTAAATGAGAGTAAGAAGAGGTTTTATTTATCGTATAAATGATCATATTTTTTATTTCGTAAGTTGTTTGTTTCGGTTACGAAAAACAACTTCCTTCTACCTAGCCTTTTCCCAAGCTATGTTGGGTCGGCTTCCAGTCTTACCGGATTCAGCTGAATATCGTATTTTACATGTAGCGACTGCCTATCTGACCTCCACAACATATTGCTAGGTAATATAGTATTTCATAGTAAGACTGATTGTCAGAATTGTAATGACTTAACGACTGTCAAAGATCACTGTATGACAGTCGGGACTAACGCTTTAACGAGCTTGCCAAGGCACGAAGGGGTCAAATAATGTTTACGACCAATATCGGTAGTCGACCAATGGTTACGAAAAACAACGTTTTTTTTTGTTTATTAGTGGTACCTAACATACACAACAATATACGTTGTTTTTCGTAATTTTGAAACTGGGTATAGTGTACTTGATTCAAAATTCAATGTCATTTAAATTGATTGTCGGTTTTGTTGATTCACTGACTTACGTTAGATTGCCAATTTATCATCTTTATTAAATTGCTTTTTAAAATAATTATTTAATTTTTTACTGGCTTTGGTAATATCTTCCTTGTTTATTAGAAATCGGAGCGATGTTTAGGTACCTACCTACCTTCATAAAAAATGAACAGTCAAGTAAAATTATCAACATAATATTTGCCCGTTGACACGTTTTCACCTGTTATTTTTTAACATGACACCTATCTGGGGCCTTTTTTTCGGGCCACTCGTTGGGAACGGCTAATGAGGTCAGTGAGCATGAAGCTTGGGGCGATGTAAGTACCTAGGTAGGTATATACCTATTGATGTTTACGCAGTTTTATAACGGAACCCTAGAGAATAAATAGGCAATTACAAAAGGCAAAAAAAAAAACAATTACAATAGGCAAGTAGGTACCTAGTTACCTTCGATGTAGATTTTATGAATTTTTTTTTAAGTCAAAGCTGGAATAAAAATTAAAGGTATAAACTTTAATCCGACTACTACGTAGGTATAAAAGGCGTCTCATAAGGACGAAACAAGTCCAATTAGGTAAATAGAAGTCCAGAAATATACAGGTAGGTACAAAAATCAAGGGTCAAGCCAGAGCCATGATCCGGAAAGCCTCGGTGCCTATTGTTCTTCGGTATCAAAGTGAAATGTTGTCAGACTTGAAAGCGGGAACTGACTGATTGTTAGAAAAAAAATATTCGTTGGAAACTGCGATTCGTTGGTAGCTTTGCTTTACGGATATCCAGAACTAAATAGAGCTCTTTTTTAGCACCACCTGGAGGAAAATTAGTAGGTAGGTCAGCTACTTACTATAAAAAATGTAGATATATATAACGAATTTAACCCAAAGGAAACATTTCTTTATTTATTAAAAGTAACATAAGTGCATTTACAGATTTTAAAAAATACGCTTCAACCACCCGGGAATATGACGAGCAGAAATCCGAAAATTTCACTGCTAGGTATTTCTGGACCCATAGATTTTATAAGTTAAGTTTTAAAGGTTTGCCATGTTTGTTAGAGATCTTCGATCCTTATAATTTGTCCCCATCGATTGATGCCAAAAAGAATAAAGTGTTAGAAATCTATGCATGCAGTTTTTTTATACCTAAAGGAATGTTTCATTTGAGTATAATTTAATATCTCAAGTATTTAAAGTACACTTACCTTAAGGTGACGTTAAAAATTCCACCCCGTGAGATGGATTCTTTGCATTGCAAGCGATAACATCTTTTACATAGTGACGACGTTGGAAATTGTATTGGAATGTCGATAAAATGAGAACGCATATTATGATATATTTTCCTCCATAATATATCAGATATCTATTATTTATTTGTGTGGGCGAAAGTTCAAGAAAATCCTAATACGATTTTAGACTTGGTAATATTCCACTGAATGTAGGCGTAATGTTTTGAATAGAAAGGTTCGTAAACACAAATTATTTTACCCATACTTAATATACCTACTTGACATAAATACCTCGGTTATCAATACAGATAAGTACATTATAAATACAATCATGAAAATAGACGGAAAAGTAAATGTTATAACTTCTATTAATGAAAGATTCTTTCATAAATCTTTGATATGTAATTATCGTCGGAAATATTTATAATGTATAAAATAAATCTTAAAATATCAGATAAATTTTGTGTGGGTATCGAAAAGGTCGTGGGGGCCTTGCGGTTCAATGACGGGCTTCGCATGCTACTGTCCTGGTACTACTACCCAGGCAAGTACCAATGAGACTTTTGATTTCTTAATCATTCTAAGACACCATTGACAAACGGTGAAGGACAACATCGAGAGGATATCTGGATTCCAAAGATTGGAATATTATTATGAAATTGCCAACCCGCAATGAGCAAGCGTGGTCATTGCGGTGATCAATGCTCATTCCTTATCTATACATATAGGAAGAGGCAGGTGGCCCAGCAGTGGGATCGATAGGCCGGTATTATTTTTGGGTATATTATTTTTGTATAATGTAACGAACCTGCATAGGTACCTACTTATCCATGCCACAGGCTAAAAAATCACTGTCAGTAAACCAATTATCTAGTTCAAACGTAGGTATTTCATCGTGTTTCAGTTTATAACTTTTTTTTAACTCGATATAAAAGCAAAGGCATGGTATATCAACAGCCTGTTACCCCAAGCATAACATTGACCTATTTTCCGCACCCCTAAATTATAACCCGCGTTGGGTCGCGATCAATAATTTTAAAATAAAGTAGTTTCTGTGATGAGTTTGATAAACAAGTTAGGTTCATTAAAAATACAATTTATATCTATGTATACATATATATTTATATAAACAACAAGTCACATAACTAAACAAGTTATGTATGATTGATTGTGGATGGGTAGGTATATAAGCAGAGGGAGACCGAAAAAGAGATGGATGGATTGTGTGAAAGATGATATGAGAAAGAAAGGAGTGGATGCCGCGATGACGAGTAATAGAGAGGAATGGAAGGAAAATACGCATTGCGCCGACCCCATATGAATGGAATAAGGGCAGGAAGAAGAAGAAGAAGAAAGACGATTTGTATGTTTGTAACGAATAAACACAAACTCCTGAACTGAGCTCAAAAAATATTTTACCATAAGAAAGCTACATGATCCATAAGTAACAAAGGCTATAATTATTTTAATAAATGTCTTAACTTAGCTACGAGTGAGCGAAGCCGCGGGAAATAGTTAGTAGACTACAAACATGAGAAAAATATTGCTTGCGGTTCACAGTTTTAATGAAAATGTTGAACATGCATTTTCATATGGAGCTGTAGTTGGAACGTGGCGAAGAAATATTGACGTGCAAGTTTTCCATACAGTTTTCTACTGCAATATTAAAGTTTAGAATTGAGTTTAGGTATACTCAGATTTATCGTATACTATTTGCTACGTTTAATAATTAATAAAACAAACCAAATTACAATACCAAAATAAAAACCACGGTAATGCGACTCCATTTTGAAAATCAGTAATTCAAATTCCAAATTCCAATATACCTACCTATAATTTAATTACCTATTTTAAAATATCTATTAAATTGTTAATTGAAAATTCCAACGCTCGAATGCGATAGGAATTTGAATGCTTTGTTTTGCCACGGTTTTGCTGTTGTGTATCTGTGGTCGCGAATTTGACATGTAAAATTATTATTTAATCGTGTGTTGCTAAAACGTATATTATTTTGATAGGATATTGGTAGTTCATTCTCATGTTCAATAAATTGTTCATCACAATTCGTGAAAATGTATTTTAGTTTCAACAATTTCATCAACATTTCAATCGAGCCTGTATAATCCTCCCTAGTGAAGTTTAAATATAGGTACCTACCTAATTCCATATATACAACATGTGACAAAACCCCTTTCCGATCCCTAAGACTATTATTCGGTATCGTACTGCTAACAAGTATACGTAGCCATTCAATGGGTTGGCGATTATTATTTTTCCCCAGTGGACAATATATAATTTTTTACACTCTTGTCCAGTGTAAGTAGTGTAGCATACTTAATCAGGAACGAAGACGCGACCATCGACGATCACCAAAATTCGTGTACCTATGCATTGTAATCACAGATTACAAATGGCATTAGGGACAATATAACTACTCGCATTCAAATTCTTATGGCTGCGTTCTGGCCTTGTATGGAATGGAAAAACACGAAGGCGTAACGTTCTATTTAATACACCGAATTTCTTTTGATTTCTTAAAGCTACAAATAATTAATTAATTGGGTAGGATAAAATTATCTGGTTGGTAAATAAGATGGTTTAAATTTAATCTTGAATCATTACCAAAATTTTCTTTTATACGCCCATTTAAGACGAATTTCAGTTCATATTAGTTTATCCCCGTGGATTTACCTGCTTAATTGCCGTTATCGATGCTATGCGCTATTCCAGGTCAAAGGTCTGCGCCAAATTTCATTCCTGTCTTAGACAAACATCCATACATCTATGCAGACATTTTTAATATTGTGTATTGTCCTTTACCTTCATTTTTTTAAAGGCTTTCTGGCAACTTCCTCGCACATTACTAGTATTCTTGTTAACCCCTCGTGCTAAGCTAAACGCTTGTGTTACGATTACTTTCACGTTCGTGCAATGGGAGGATTTCGAACCGTCTACAGCATGATCGCAAGTCCATCGCTCTAGCCATTAAGGTACCACCCTTTTAAACTCTATTCTACTATAGTTAATGGATGTCACTTCCTTTAAAGTTCTCAAAGCGTTTGGTCTGAATTTGACAACAAGCTGTTAGGTTACTTATAACCTAACAGCTTGTTGTCAAATTCAGACCACAAACGACTTCTTGGTACAAATTTTAATTGAATAACTTATTATTCAATTAAAATTTGTACCAAGAAGTCGTGTGCTTTCAAAGACTTAAGGTGACTTCAGTATTTACTAGACAATTGTGTGACCTCAATGGTCGCTAAGTAGTTATATGACAAAACTAGCTCTAGCTCGCGACTTCGTCCGCGTGGAATCCATTGAGAAATAAACATTTTCAATTTACCACCCTTTTCTCCCCTTTGGGGGGGAATTTCCAAAAATCCTCTCTTAGTGGTAGCATACTCCTCCCAACAAGCACACATGCCAAATTTCAGTTCTTTACGATCAGTAGTTTCGGCTGTGCGTTGTCTGTCAGTCAGTCAGTCAGTCAGTAACGGAACAGTTTTATATATATAGATTGAATTTTCCTTCTAGTGAATTGTAAAGGTTACTTCTGTTCGCTTCTAATAGGTTTCATTTAATTTCTTATCAATTTAATATCTCTATTTTCTTGTGTACTTACAGATTGTCTCAATAGCATTCATTTTCTTGGAAGGTTCGTAAATATCTGCTACTTTTTTGACGTCGTTTCATTTTCTTTGAGTTAAATGTATCCATTATTTTTCTTGTTAGGTATCTACTTGGTTCATTGAATGCCCAATGAACGTTGAAGATATTTGTCTTCAGTCATAACTATGAGTATACGTTTTAAGTGCTGCTTTCAATCTATTTGACGACCTCCATGGTCGAGTGGCATACCCGGTTTTCAAAGTGTCGCCAGCTCTGAGGTCCCGGTTTCGATCCCCGGAAGGGTCAATGTAGAAAAACACTTTTCTACATTGCCTCGGGTCTGGGTTTTATAGGTACCTTCGTTGTCTCTGATTTCAATACCACAAGTGCTTAAGCTACTTACTTTGAATTCGGAGCAATGTGTGTGATGTTGTCCACATTTATTTATTTATTTATACTAATATTGAAATGTCTACTTTTAGGTACGGTATTAAAAGTGAATGAGACAATGTTTGTATTGAATGAAATAAATGTTGTTGATTTCGTATAATACCTTCCTACCTACCTATTTTTAATTGGAAATGAAAAGGAAACCAATAAAAATAATTCCACCTAATTGTGTTTTTGACGTTCGAAATATTTCCGTATTTGTTCTACCCTCTCTTTAATCTACCCACTCAATGTTATTTATACGAACCAATTATTATATCAAAGATACCATGCACAAAGACCAATGAAGTACCAACAAACCTCTCTTTAAAGGTTAATATAGGTTATTTTGAGAGAAACTCATCAAAACGAAATTTATATACCTACCTATTTCACAGAAATCTGTCAGGTTTTTTCCAGTACTTTGACTTTTCTCGTTCATTGTAGTTAGTAGGCCGGCTGTAAGCATAAATAACTCTAACTTAAATATTCTGTTCGACATTTTTTATTCATTTCAATACGTTGGTAACTACTTGAGCGTAACAAAGAGACTTATATTCGTAAGAAAAATAACAAATAACTTTTTGATTCGTAAGAATATTCTGAGACTTTTAAATACTTTGTTATGTACTGATTCTTTTCTGTCTTCGTAGGATTCGGAGAGAGAAGGGTGGCAACATTCGGTTTATCTTAGTGTTTGGATTGTGTCCGCCATTTTCATGTTTTTAATGTCCGAGAATGTGAATTCGCCAACCCGCAATGAGCAAGCGTGGTGATCAATTATAGGATATTATTAATACCTAGCTAAAATCTGATTGGTTCATGTTTCCTTCAGCAAAAAGGTATATACATCAATGTTATTGCCTAATGATGAAGACGCTGTCAATGTTACCATACATATTATGCGTAGAATCTACCATACTTATGACTTCAAGATAACATTCTATAACGTTTCTAATCTTGTTAAGCTTTCTGACACACGTCGACCTGATGATTTGTGTTTATCACAATTAGTTAAGTCATTATATTTGTAAGGAATTTTAACTGAACATAGACTATTTAAAACAAGGTATTTATCTAATTTTGTATGAGGTTACGTTAAAATAATACGTTCGTCACTCATTTGAGGAAATAATTACAGAAAAATAAATCTGTTTTTACATAGAATCAAAACTCAACAAATAACTAAAGCTTATAAGTACCTAAATAAAAAGAAATAAACACCCGGATTATTTCCTCATTCAACGGAATTTTTCCTATTTAAATAAAGAATATTCGAACGTATTTTGATGTCTCCGAAATTTTCTTTGTCAATGTTCAGTCGTTCAGTCAATCGGGAATTCCGAATTCGAGATATCTTGGCGGCCATATTTTAATATTTACGTCATAAGTAAGTATCAATAACTCAATCAATCAAAACCCTTTTAGCTTCACTGCCGTTGCTTCAGCCGCTTTTTCAATGGTTACCGGGTAATCAATAGCGGAATATAAATAGGGATTTATCATCGTTACGAAAAGGAAATTTATTTCGTTTCTATACATTAGGCAATGAGATCGTTTGGTTAGCTATAAACTTTTGATGTGAATACATTTGTATTTTCTGCGTTAATTAATAATGTTTTGAAATAAAAGTTTTGTTTTAATTTATTCCAATCTAACCTTTTTTTTAAACATTAAATTTAATTAACACGATCATATTAAGCAGTACCTCTGTAAATTGAACCACAAATTAGTAAATGTTTTAAAAGCACCTTTATTTCTTACGAATAAGGTTTTATTTTCCCTGTAATTGCGCGGCCGTCTAATTATGCCAATTACTAAATTTCATTATTATATTCTGTCATGACACGGAAGGATATGAATTGTACTTTCCACTGTAAAAAAACCTTTTTGTATTTCGTAGTGAATACTTAATGAACCTACAATCGTATGACCCAGTTTAAATTGTAAAGAAAATATGTTTCAATTCTAAAAAAAAATTGCAGAATGATTTCTAAGTATACACAAAGCAAATAAAAGTAAAGAAAGAAAGGAATATGGAGCTTGAATTTTAAACATTTCTTTAATTTGCTATCATGAATTTGAGCAGGTTGGGAGAGACCTTTGCCCAGCTGTGGGACACCTAAAAGTTTAATAAAAAAAAATGGTAAATGTTATCATCTTCAATCTACAAAGTTAAGTTTGATGCAAGTAATTACACAGTAACATCTGCCCGCATGTGTGTCGGCTGCTGACACACTCCCCATAGCACCGTGAAGTCTAAACAAACGGAATATAGTCAAACATACATGTATTCGCTACTAAGTTACCAAAGCTCTCCCGTATCTAAGTTATTCACTGCCACTGCATGAAACAGTACAGACAATTCGGAACTGCTAACTATACACTCCTTTAGCAATTACTGGCCACAGATTAAGTATCTCACAGAGGAATAGTTTCATAGATCTCCGACTATTTCTCAGCTTTTTCAAGCTCATGCTACGTTTATATTGCGATCAACTTTTTGACAAGCTCATGCTACTTACGTTTCCATTGCGAAATATACACTCGGTTTATGTAACTAATATAACAATTATAGACGCGAACGTAGGTAAATGAAGGACATTATTTTATAGAAAAAACTAGCTGTTTCCCGCAGCTCCGCCCGCGGTCTCAATTTTTTTTATATAATTGAGATGTAACTTTACTATAAACCTCACGGAGCCCGAGAGCTTTCCAACGAATGCAAAACCGTGGCAATCGGTTCGTGCGTTCTGGAGTTATAGCGTCAGGAAGGAAAACCTGACTTATTTTTATATAGTAGATTAGACAGGAATGAAAAAAAAAGTAGGTAAACTGATTTCGTCAAGCCGCGAGTGATCAATCGAGTTATCAATTCTCGTACCTTCCGATGAATGAGAGGAGGTCTTAGGTCCAATAATGAGATAATTACAAACAATTAGATTCGCCTTTGTTTACACTTTTGTATTCTACCCATTCTTGCGCGGTTGTACGAAGCCGATCCTCTGTGTATTATCTACTCTTTGTACCCTGAGCTACAGATACGATATTCCGTATTTGCTCCAATTTACTTAAGTTGGACGCAATCCGTTTACACAGTAACTTAGTTGAGTTAGCCTTTGGACGTTTACCGAATTTTTACTGTTTACCTTTGTGCTGACAACCACTATTTAATGCACCTTTATTGCAAGGAGTTAAGGTCGATTTTTGTAGTGGTTACTTATTAAGTGCAGTCTCGATTTTAGCATTTGAGTTAGTATTACTTCTTAGTTACTGGCAAGGGCTGCTGAATAGATTTTGAATTTATATTAAATTTCCATGAAATTCAACATCCGAAATCTAGTCAGCACTCATCGGTGCTTGTTCTGTAATTAAGGAGACAAGGTGAAATTATTCATCATTCATTTTGGAAGTCGGTTAATAAAAGAGCTACAAGTTATGTAGTAGGTATATAGGGGCTCGACAAAGATTAAGCTGCGGTTGGTTCGTTGATGGGTAATCATTTACAACCATATAATCTACCCTCGCACGGAATAGTTTGAGCTCCGTATAAAATTAATATAAAAAATAGATTAAAGTGTTATTTCAACAACAACTTAACTTTAATAGTTACTGTATATCCCAAATATTACGTGATAGTGTTATCCAGGGTGTATTCCAAGGATTTTGCAAAATATAAACAGTGAAAACTTTTAATGTGATTGACATTTTGAAACACACAAAATTGTGCTAAATAAGTGAACTTCCGACAGAAGAAACAAATAAACAAACTTAATTCAATAACTTTCTCCAAATAGACTACTAGTTATACTAAAAAGTGTAAAAGACCTGATTTTTGTGTTTATTTACAAAATTTCGAGTCAACCGCCAAAATTTAAATTTCAAAACACCGACACGACGTTTCAAATTCAAAATTCCAAAATAGTTCATATACAAACCATATTTCACAAACATTGTAAACGGCAAGTTAGCCCAGTGGTCGACGACGCTGCATACGAAGAGAAGGGAGTCGAGTTCGATTCTCACGAAAGAGATATTATTTTTCCATGTTTTTTAAGTTTCTTTAGAATATCATATTCACAAAATATATAACATGAATTTGAATTTCTTAGAAAATATAACGTTTCGTAAGTCGAAAACCAAATCTTCGTCTGAAATGCATAATATTAGTTCAGATGAGTCCGAACTAGATGGCAGCACTAATAGCCTACCAAATATGTCAGGTGATGAAAACGCTGTTTCTTTACAAGAACTCAGGGAACAAATTGAACAACTAACCATACAACTAAAGTCTGCCCATAACACAATAAAAAATTTGTCTACAGAAAACAAAGAATTAAAAACGAATGTCTTAGAACTAACATCAAAACTCACTTCGAACCAAGATTCGAAAACGGTTTCATGCAAGAAGAAACAAAAACCTTCAACTTCAACTAACAATACGCGAATAAAGTCAGATAAAGTTCCTGATACGAAATCTGATATTCAAAACAACTCTTCTAATCAAGTGACCACACGCCGAGAGAATACTAGAGAAACAATAATAAAAAAGAAGAAATTATGCATCATAAGCTCAAATAAAACGAATAAAATAATATCAATTGCAGAAGATACTTTCCAAAATACAGCGATCTGTCATTATATCTATCCAGAATGCGGAGTTCTTCAGTTGATCAACAATATCGATTCAAAAATTGAAAATTTTTCTTATAATGATTACTGTGTTATTTTCATAGGCGAAAATGATTTTATAAAAACTAATAACTATTTAAAAACTATTATAGAAATAAGAAATGTACTGCAAAAAGTTCAACATACCAATATAATACTTTGTTTGCCAACTTACAAACTTAGCAACTATGCCGCGGTGTTCAACTGGAGGGTAGAAACCTTTGGTAATTTATTGTACCTAGATCTTCACACACACAATTATGCAATGTTACTCGATTCTAATCTTGAATTAACTTGTGATTACAGCATGTTTTCCAAATACAGTGGGAGGCTTAATGACTATGGTATGAAAAATATCATGTCTAATCTATTAAAAATAATTAATTACAACATACTAAATAACTTAGAAAATAATTTAGACACTGATAATATTCAAACTTCTACAAACTCCGATTTTTTTCTTTGATAATATATATATAATGCACCAAAACATTGCTGGTCTTCTCAATAAAACTGATGTTCTAACTGTGCATATTCAAGAGTTGATTACTAGTAAAAATATAGATTTAGATATATTATGCATCACAGAGCATTTTATAATGTCTGGCCACGAAAAAGTATTACAAGTACCTAATTACAAGTTAGCAGCATACTTTTCAAGAAAATATATTAAACGCGGAGGAGCTTTAATCATGGTTAAAAAAGAACACGAATACAAGGAACTTCCAGACATTATGAAATTATCTATCCCTGGGGTCATTGAATGTTGTGCTATAAAATTGACGAAACACAATTTAATAATTGTTTGTATTTATAGGCCGCCAATGATTTGCAATATTAATAGCTTTTATGAAAATTTAGATTCTATCTTACGAAAAATATGTACAAATGGTAAAAATAAAATTATTTTATGTGGTGACTTTAATATAGATATAATGAAAAAAAATAGTACAACAAAAGTATTTGAGTGTTTTCTAATGAGCTATAATCTCAAATTATCAATTAACCAACCGACGAGATTAATTAGCAATACTTGCCTTGACAATTTTGCTCACAACTTCAAACAAAAATGTAAATCGGAAGTATTGGATTTAGCCCTCTCGGACCACACAGCTCAATTGATTAATATCAAAGTAAATAAATCACCTCGTCTAAAACTCTGGCGTAAAACTATAAGGGACACTTCCCAAAAAAACCTAGAAAAGTTTCACAATCATCTCCACAGTTTAAGTTTTTCAGATACTCTTAACAGTGAAGACCCAAATAATGCATACAATAGTTTTATTGATTTATTTTTACTCATTTACAATTTATGCTTCCCTCTAAAGTCTGTCACTGTTCGATCAGAAAATCCTATTAAATGGATATCTAAAGGTATCCGGGTCTGCAGTAAACGTCAACGTTATTTATTATGGCAAAAAAGACACAAACCTACACATGAAAATAAACAAATTTTTAAAAACTACTCTCGGACATTTAGAAAAATTATTAAGTTAACCCAGAGAGCTCAGAATAATTACCTAATACAAAATTCAAAAAATAAATCTAAGACGTCTTGGCAGATAATTAACAATAATAAAAAAATCAGAGAACCTATTTCAGAAATAAAAAAATATAACATGACAATAACAGATCCAAATAAAATCGCAGAATGCTTCAATAATTTCTTTATTGACCAAATTTCAGAAATCTCTAAAACTTCAAATGATAGTGAACTTAAAATTAATTCCAACCCACATTCTATGTTCATGTCTCCTGTTACACCTCAAGACATATTAAGAGTTATTAAATCTTTAAAAAACACAAAAAGTTCTGGCTATGATGGCATAACAACTCAAGTGATAAAATCTGTTTCAAATATTATAGCTGCGCCTCTCAGCCATATTATTAATGTCAGTATCTCATCTGGAATATTTCCTACAAGATTAAAAACAGTAATAGTAAAACCTATCCATAAAGCTAATTGTAAGAAAGAAATGTCGAATTACAGACCTATAGCCCTTATTCCTGTGTTCTCTAAAGTTATTGAAAAAATTATTTATAGATCTATCTACAACTTTCTTACAAAATATGATATACTTTGCGAAGAACAAAACGGATTTAGAAAAAATAGAAGCATTAACATGGCTGTGTTCAACTTAATAAAAGAAATTATAAAAAATGTAGATTCCAAAACTCCTGTATGCACAATATACACAGACATGTCTAAAGCTTTTGACCGCGTAAACCACGATTTACTTTTACGGAAACTTAACTTATATGGTATCCGAGGCAACGTTTTGAATTTAATTAAGTCTTATCTATGTGATCGCAAACAATATACTGAAGTTTCAAATATATGCACAAAGTCCAAATTCGAAGTTAAATATATATCTTCTTTAAGAATAATAAAATACGGTGTCCCACAGGGAAGTGTGTTAGGACCACTACTATTCTTAATTTATATCAATGATCTTCCACGATACGTTCATCACCCCATGATATTATTTGCAGATGATAGTACTGCAATAATTAAATGTATTAACAATGAAACATACGAAAATGATATCAATTACACGCTGAAAAAAATTATTAACTGGCTTAATAATAATAATTTACTTATTAACATCACAAAAACTAAACTAATGCAATTTTATCAAAAAAAGTACCCTAAAGACTTAAATATTTATTTCGAAGGTCAATTTATAGAAAGTGTTAATACTGCAAAATTCTTAGGCATTCAAATAGATAGCCAATTAACATGGAAGACTCATGCCGAACATATCTGCCATAAATTAAGCTCGTCTGCATACGTACTATTCAACCTTTCGAAAAAAGTCAATGTCAAGACGGTTTTAATTGCTTATCACGGTTTAGTTGTTTCCGTATTAAGATTTGGGGTTATATGCTGGGGCAACTGCAGCGAAAGAGATAATATTTTCAAAGCCCAAAAACGATGCATAAGAGCAATCTTTAATTTAAAAGTCACTGATAGTTGTTTACCAATATTTAAATCTTATAATCTGTTGAGCTTCCCTTGTATCTATATTTTAGAAATGTCATTATTTGTAAAAACAAACATTCATCTATTCCCAACCCTTAAAGAAACTCGTAGCAGAACTGTACATTTAAGATCTCAGTATCAACATTTATTATATACAGGCGCACACAAAACTGCTTTATCACAAAAAAGTGTTATTGGTATGGCACCTATTATTTTTAATAAATTACCCGATCTACTAAAAGATCAACCATTAATACTGTTTAAAAAATATTTAACTAAAATATTATCACAAAAATGTTACTACTCTGTTAAAGAATTCTTAAATGATAATAATATTAAATACCATCCATCTATATTGCAAGCATTGTAATCAGAAGATAATCCCTAAAGCAAATTTAATAGGAGCTTATTTTGTATTGCCTAGTTTTAGTTATAAAAGAGAATTAGTTTAATAACAATGTTTTGCATGCCAATGTATACATGGCAGAATGTACACGGAACCTAAAGTAACATGTAACCACCATATTGTAAACCTACATTCAAGCAAATAAATAAATATTATTATTATATTATTATTACCGAGAATCCTCAGTGCCTTGGAAATCACGCCGTTGGTTCCGACTGCCATACATCTTTGACAGTCGTTAAGTCAATACGATTCTGACAACCAGTCTTAGGTACTACCCAGTAATGGGTCGTGGAGGTCAGGCAGTCGCTCCATTTAAAATACGGTAGTCAGCTAAATCTTTGAAGCCGACCGCAACATAAGCCTGGGATGAGGCGAGGCCGATGATGGATTTGGATTGACATAATATTCAATAACTAAAGAAATATACAAATAACACATGGACTATATAATTTAAAATTAAACACGCGAAAACCAAGCGTCATTGTCAAACCTTGATTGTTCTCTAACAAAGCCTCTAAGGGGACAATGACAATTAGGTACTTAATTTATTTTTAGTCTATTGTAGTGTAGATCTACAAAAAATCTGTCTAGACGATTATTTCTGATATGGTAATTAAGTTTGGGAGTCAAGGCTCGTTATGTAATTCTTAAGAGATGTCTGATGAAGATTGTCTTTCTTACCTACGATTATACTTCTAAGATTAAAATCTTGTATGTATAATAATATGTCGGCAAATTTGTATGAAAATTATGGTCGGAACTAAATTTGACAGTTCTAATTTTCGTCTGTCCTTTTCTAAATACCTATGTAAGTATAATGGAAAAAGATATCGTTGGATTAAATTTGTTTAGTACGTTTTTATCAGAATATATAAGCCTACCTATAAGTAGCTTAAGTCCTTTATTAGGATCCAAGTTTACTTTATACCAAGTTTTTTCAAAATCGATTCTGCGATTTAGCCATAAAAGCGTAACAAACATTGTATCAAATTGGTCATAATGTCTTGTTTGTGTGTATGTAGACTATGTAGATATTATAGAAACGTATTGAAATGTTTGTAAATAACAATGACATTGAATATTGCAAAACAAAGATATAAATGTATGCAATCTTATTTTTGTTTGTTAATTGTTATCTTAACATTATGCCACTTAAATTTCAAAATATTGTGATGAACATGTAGACAATAAAAAAAATATGTCTTTATCTTTAACATACTTACTAATATAATAAATGTGAATGTAAGTTTGTTTGTTACGCTTTCACGCGAAAACTACTTGACCGATCATCACGAAACTTTAATTCAAATTATTCAAATCGGTTCAGTAAATTAGGAGCCTATTCAATGCAAACAAACTATCAAATCTTTTCTCTTTGTAATTTTTGTATAGATTAAAATAGTTTCAACTCTTCACATGAATACTCTATTTAAGCTGAGTGGAGGTAACACTTATTTCATGGTTTACCCATACAAAATGGCCTCTCATATACCACTATTTATATCTGTACATATTTCCACATTCTCATAAGGCTTCAATAAGCCTGTATCAAACTAGCAATCTCATAAATGTGCTCCATTTTGAAACCACAATAGTAACGAAACACTTAGTCGGCAAACACCATAAAATGACAGAGTTTGAGCCAAAAACCGTGTAATACTTGTATAGGGTGCTACAGAATGGCTCGGCCATAATTATGAAATAGTCAGTATTTCATATGGCCATATACAACGAAATTGAACAACTTTCTTCAGGAAAATCTAGTAGAAGCGTGAAAAAAAATTACTTTAGGTTCTATACAAAAATGATTCACTTTCTGTAGGTATATACCTACAGATTTTTTTGACAAACGAAATTAGTTTGGGAAGTGTTTTTTTTTTCGAAATTTCTTTTGAACGTGTCAACGGTAACTGAAAAATCTGTATGGTGATGGGAAAAAAGGTTTTGAGCATGAGTGTTGTAAGATGGATACGATATGGGACGACCGAAAAATCGATGGACGGATGGTGTGAAAGACGTGACGCTAGAAAGGATGTTATAGGTCGATTCTGATCTGTTTGTTCCGGCTAATCTCTGAAAAGACTGGACCTGTTTTGTCAGGACTTTCAGTATAAGATGTAGTAAAGAGTACTTGGGGTTGCCCGCGTAAGCTGTCCGCAAGTAGTTTTATATTAGCAATTTTACAGGAATGTAATCAGCTTACGCGCGTGAAACCGCGGGGCACAGCTAGTTTAGCTAGCTAAACATAGATGAGCGATTCTTGAGCATCCTGTATAGTGGCGATCCGCTTGACATAGCCGATGGTAACAACGCCGAATCTATTGTAAACACACGTCATATCCTCTCAAACCTACATTGTTGGGGCCATTACGGTAATATGACGGCAATTATCACTGGCACTGAGAAACATTGTTGGCAGGGCTAGCTCCACAGACAAATATCTGTGGCTAGCCAGTATACGTATACGTTACGAAACACAATAACCCCCGGATTTTAAGAGGCTTATCAACTTAGGGTTGATTTTCCCAATCGTTTTGTCCCCAAAATTAATTTTTCGAATAAATTTTTGTTTAATTTTTGAATAATAATGTCATTATGTATGTTAATATTTTCACATGTTTGGACACATAAAAATATCTTTGTCTTTGACATATTATTTGAAAATAATACCTATCATGCGTCATTATTATATCACGAATAAAAGTTATCTAACTTTTTTAAATTCCAAATAAAAACTATGTCTGAAATAGTTAAAAACGCTTTGAACTAGTTAAGTCGTAAAGTTATCAGGCAGTCATCTTTAAATAAGTCTGCGTGACCGTGACCATGTACACTTCCTTCGAACGTGTTTATTCATCAATTTTTATTCTAACTAATGGTTATTTAATTAACTCTTCTCTTTAATTTAACAATTTGATAGAATCACAATTGATGAAAAAACGCGTTTTGAAACCATTACTTAGCATATTTAACTATTGGTTGAGTTAACTCGGGATCAAAAAACTGGCCCTAGTCAAAGAGATAACCCTACACCTAACACGTAACCTGCATGGACTTAGGGTTCTTTCAATTTATGCGTTTCGTACTTATCGGACCGCTGCAGTGCCGTAGCGGTGCGTTTGTCGTACGGCGCACGGCCGGTCGTTTGTTTTCATACAAAATGCACGGAGCGGCAACAGTGCGGCGTGCGATACGGAACGATACGGACACAAACGACCGGCCGTGCGCCGTACGACAAACGCACCGCTACGGCACTGCAGCGGTCCGATACGAAACGCATAAATTGAAAGAGCCCTTAGATTATAAGGTCCCTTTGTTGTACTCCTGTTATATCCTGATGCAATATGCTCTGTACATATTGGTAATATTATCTAACAGCTAAATTAATTTGGTAGGCCGGCAAATTAATTGAGTCCGATGTGGCGCTTACAGATTATTCGCATGTGTCGATAATTTGAAGGTTCGTTAATTAATATACCTGCAAGTGAAATGTCAGTAATATACTATAATAATATATAAATATAAATTAGAACATAGCCTGAAATGCTAATGTAATAGCATAGTTAAGTTTGCTTGCTTTAATTGTAAGCAAAACATGTATGATCGCAATTTAATGTACCCAACACCTTTATATACCATGTTTTAAGCAAATAAATATATTATTATTATTATAAAAAAAATCAATAAACAACTAGAATATTCTTTTTAAAATGTACATAGTAATTTGATGAAAAAGATTAAGATAATTAATGAAACAACCACTTGATCGATTGAAATAAAGTTGTTACTTTTAGCCAACGAAACATAGGAATGTGCATTTATAGGTATAAAAAAAAGATTTTTTTTAAATCGGTCCTCAATTATTGTATCGATGAAAAAACATAAAAAAATATAGTTACAGGCGAACATATTTTTTTAGTTTATTCATTACAAACGTACCTACACACAAAAATATTCTTTATAAGAAGAACTGTAGAAGTACAAAAAGTTGTATGTGTCAAAAATCTATTTTGTATTTATTTAATTGTTAAAGAGACTAAAAAACTTATTATAATTTTAGTATTGTAGTCAGCCCTAACAAACGTATACCATTCTCATTACGTTTGTAGCGATGAGTAACCTTTGAGTCATAGATAACGCGCGTAAACATTTTGTGTTTGTTTATGCCTAACAACAGCGGCCTCTCTGAGGACGATTGCTAACGAACAATGTTTATAAATGGCAAGCAGGATAGTTTTGTTTACTATGTTGTACTTTGTTTTTAAAAACTACTAGCTTCTGCCCGCGACTTCGTCTAGGTAGACTTCAGAATTGGGTCCAAAAAGTAACGAAAAATGGAATAAAATTTTCACCCGTGTTATAGCTTGCGCTGTAATACAGTAAAATACAAAATTTCAAAGCCGTCTGCCCGCGGCTTAGCTCAGAATCAATTTTTAATTTTCCTTCGGGAACTACATAAGGAATCGGGATATTAGGTAGCCTATGTTCTTTTCTATGTCAAAGGCTACATGCATGCCAAATTTAATCCAAATCCGTTCAGCCGTTTTTGCGTGATTGAGTAACAAACAGCCAAGCATCTAAACATCCAAACATCCACACTTTCACATTTACAATATTAGTAGGATAATTAATAGAACATTTTTTTAAGGATATCGTAGCTTTATTTCGGAAGTTGAGCCTGAATCTTAAACTTGAATAGGCTGCTATGCTACAATGTATCTTGTGTGTGTGAATTTTAATACCTAAATATGTGAATCGCAAAGAGTTTTGTGGAGTCTAATAATTAATGTTTGACCCATCTATCTTTTCCCTATTCAAAATAACTTGATATAAGTAATTAGTGAAGCGCTGAATAAGGTAAAAATAATTAATATATCTAGTAGAGAAATAATTTACGGATATTTCTGATGTTTAATCCTGTCAAAAAGATTAACATCAGAATACAAATCTGCTCTCGTCGCCAAATGTGTCAAATGTTTATCACTTCAAGATGAGCAGTAAAACCATGATAATGGAAATAATTTAGGTCGTTGGGGTAGAACTCACTCAAGTGGATTTCACCTAACGCGACGCCGATGACGTGATAATGTGACAAGGTGACACGGAAGAGGTAAATTCTGTGTGTTGGAGTGAATGTGGTTGTCTGAATAATTATACACTATGGCGTTATAATTCCATGATGGAATTATTATAATACAGCCATTATTAATAAACCTATCCATTTGTTTATCCTGTTTATAGGACTTAGGCCTCCCTAAATCCTTCCAGTAAGTACTTAGTCCAGCAGTCTGATATAAAGAAGGCTATTAGTCAAATTAGCAGCGTCTCAGAGCTTTCATTAACTTAATGGGGTTTGAAACTCCTATATACTTATCCAAGTTTTGTTCTACCTGTGTGCTACCCTCGTCCGAATATTTTGAGCATTTTTCGCGTGATCGACCAAACACATAGCCACGGCCACCTTGTGGGCACAGTGCACTTACATTTATATTCTTACTAGCTGACCGAACAAACGTTGATTTGTCATATTAATTATTTTCGTCCATAAAACCCAGTCTTATCACGTAGGGGTTTTGCCTGTTCTCAGACCTAGCAAATATAAACATTAATTTTTATATAAATCGGTGAAGCCGAGTGAGCGGAGTTCTATAACATAGACTATGACACGAGATTTGGAATTTATAATAATTTTTTAGTCGGTCTTAAATCGATTAAAAATCAATAAAATCATTTGTTTCCAGTCGCACTTTTCGAACGTCATCGTATACCTACACAGACAGCACCCTACGTATCTACTGGGAACTATAAACGGCGCGGCGCAACAAACTCCCCAGCAGCACGCTGTCTTAATTATATTATCATCATAAACTTATATTTTTTCTTTTTCTTTTCAGGTATGAATAAGCGAGAGTATTCCCTTATGGGGTAAGTAGTTATGTGCTGTGCGACTCAACCCTAACCTCTTGCTTGCGATGACACTAAGGTAAGGTGGTCTAACCTACAACCGGTTGCAATAAAATATCCATCGATTTCGTCTACCAAGGATAGAGATTTGACAGATTTTTTTGAGGAACGTCACCCTTAATATTGTAATGACCGAATACTGAAACATCAATCAGTTTGAAGGCGCCGTTAAGTCGCATGCTGTCTCTGTCACTTTAAGTTGTAGGAAAGTATAAAGTGTAACGACAGTTAGACGTGTTTCAATATTCGGGTGATGCTCATATTAAAATCTTCCGAATAAATAAAAGACGCGCGAACGCAGCGAATGGGGGCTATCGCGTGTAGAAAATCGGCTAGGGTCGCTACTGTCGCTTAAGGTCTATCAGGCAAATTCGACCAATTGCCGACCATCATTGGTGAAGAATGACAGATAAACCTTATGCGACACTAGTAAACCCAGCGGATTTTTGATACGCGATAGCCCATTCGCGCGCATTCTACACAATCCCTCTTTTTTTTCATCATAGATGAAATATGGTAATTACGTTGTAAAAAACGAATTTTCTATATTCATTTAATATATTGATCTTTGATGCGCTAAGACTTCGATCAATTTTATTGACCCTTTAACCCTTATGGTGTACAAAAATAATATTCTATTTCATCCCTTAAGATTTAAATCCGCACTAAATCACAATCAAATAACCTTGAACACAACAGTTACACATAAATCGTGTAATAAGTAAACCGATATAAAAATGATTCATCTCGTCGAGATCTCGGAAGCTGACTCATATCTCCAGCTGATCAACAGCGGGGGGAATGATAAATATGATTGGTTTCTATTTTAGTGATGCCAAGGGAACTATTCGTATTAGTGGAAAATATATCAAGTTAAATTGTATTGACATTACATAATTATCTATTTATTATATAATTTGGTATTTGGCTACCTACTATTGATACATGGATCCATGACAAATGCTCCTTAAAATAGTCGTAGAGTCATGTCACGTATATTGAGGTTTGAAAATTTAAACAAAGATATTTACAATACAATATGTAGACAGAAATTTTGAAATGTCTTGTATTGCTTTTTTCCATTACATTTGAAGAAAAATACGAACGAAATTAATTTATAGAAGAAAAATAACAAGGTATTAATGTCTGAGAATTATCGAAAAAGCTGCTGAGAATACCAATAAATTCTACTCAACTAATAACAGTCCTTGATTGGTCAATTATCGCATCGCGGCATGACGCGTGATCCTGATTGGAGAATCACGTCTCATACAATCTGGATTAATACAATCCCATAAAAAATAATCCTTTATTCGTCGTATTTGTTACAACACTTATAACTCGATCGGTTGAACCAATTTTCAAGATTGAAATCGTCTCTGTCCAATAGCCAAATGCATATTATAAAATGGAAAATTTACTAAAAAAATATGTTTACGGGGAAAGTACCATAATGTGTAAATATAATTTATTACTGAACACAATATACCTTCTTAAATCACATTATAAGCCTCAAAGGAGCCCCTAAGTATGAAATGATATTAAAACTTACACTAAGGCACTTCGTACAGGAGGCGACGCAACTCACCCGTATCCGACAATAGGCATGTTGACTGGGTAAAGAAAACGTAATTCTATTTAGTCCGTCAGTTAGGTAATAAAAAAATATTACATCCATATTTTTGTTTTATCAAATTAACCAATAATGACTTAGTTAAAACGCATTAAAAGTGGGAAGTGGCGGCTCACTACGTCATGGCTCGGTATAAATTTTACCGAGGCGTGACGTCATGTGACATTTCAACTCAATATATCTCCGTAATTTTTTGAACACGTGAAAAATGAAAAATTACGTGTCCCATACTTTTTAATTATCTACCTATTCTACCTAATAGACGAAAACTTATTTCACGCGCCTATTTTTGAATCTTTGCAACAACCGCAATTTAAACCGTTGAGGTTTATAATACACATTAGGATCGCATGATTGGAAACTAAAACGGACGGGAATCTACGACTCGCGTCGCCTCGTGTACGATGTGGGTTAGCTGAAGGGGCTTAGCATCAGAGGGTCAGACATAAGCTGGGTCCCCTTAGTGATATAAGACGTAATATAAGTTAACGTCAACTTAGGTCTTGAAGGAGACTTTTATTAGGTGACTTATAAAATAAGACATTAAATTCAAAATAAAAAATAATGTATAGTAGAACTAGGTTCTGAGGGGCTCGTGGCTAAGTGTAAGCCGTACTTGCCGCGGTTGGTCCGTGATGGGTGACCATTTGTAAACATATCGAGACCTCTCCGTGCCTTGGCAAACACGTTAAGCCTTTGGTCCCGACTATCATACAGTGATCTTTGTTAATTATTCTTAGACACCATTGACAAACGGCGACGGAAAACATCGTGAGGAACACTGGATTCCAAAATTTGGATCTTAGGTTTTATATAATTAAATTATTAAATAATAATCAAAGTACTAAGTAAAGTTTGTATAAAAGTATGAGTCATACGACGGAAATTCAATACATATTAACTTTATCAGTGGGTATTCCACTGCGTGACCGGCCTCGGGTTCGATCTCCGCAAGGGGCTTAGACCTCCCAGACAGGGTGGGTTAAGACTTGGAACTAGCTTTTTTATGATCCGTAAATGCTTGTTCCAAATATTTGTAGAGCTGGGTGTTTTCATGCATTTGATTTGAATATTTTAAAACCAGATGCAAGGCCAGTCCGGAAGCCAGAAACAAAATTGACGAGATAGAATTTTAATATACTTTGTATAGAAATACACAACTTTTAAAATGTCGATAAAAACAAATAAAAATGTAGGTACGTACTTGGTAACCGGTATTATAATGAAGTCGGAAAGTCTGTACAGCATCCGGCGGCGTCGTAACGTCATCTTGTAGGAGTTTCCTCCCCTCTCCATTCCGGCTTGGGAAAAGTAGTTTACATGCATTTTCTTGGTGCAAGAGAGATGTATAAGTAGAATGGTGTACCGGTTGTGCTGTGTGACTGTTTAGCATTAATTTTACATACGTTTTAAATATTCTGTAATTAAATTATATTTATTTAAAACGCAAATAACAAAATAAGTCATATTATTTTGCTCTCATAAAAAATAACACAAATAACGAAACAAAAGAACGAGGCCTCAAAGAACATTTAAAAGGTATCGCTATTTGCAGGTCAAACGTCTCTCAATACCAAACCGTTCAAAGCGTTCGTTCAATCGTTCTTTTGAACTATTCACCTTCAGACAATGGGACTTCTAAGTACCAATTATTCTACTACTGAAAAACGACTTGTAGATAATTTTTTAAATGATATTCTAGAATTTTTTAATTTTCATATGAGTGAATGTGTAGTTAATAGAAAATAAATCGTTGTAATTAAGGGCGGCCAAGCAGGTTTTATTTTAGGATAGAAATGCTATATTATTTTTTCCTTTCTTTATATAGTTGTAGGCACCTACCTAAAACAATTTGACTAAAATTGATTGAATGGGAAGAGGAATTAGTGAGACATTAATTAGAATTAAATTAATAAAAAAAAAAATAAGAAGAAGAAAGAAGAAGCCTATACCTAGCAGAGGGCCTTTTAAAGACTGGTAGTATTATAATTAATAAAAAACTATGCAAGATTAGACTATTTAGCAACTTGTTATCTAGTTTTGCAATAGCATCTTTGACAGCCCTACACATCCTGTCATCATTAAAAAATGTTTTTTGAATACTTCGCGAAACTCCGTCAAAGTTCATTAAAGAACGAAATCTTACAAAAGAAATAAACAAATGAAAAACAGAAACCATTCTCATTAAATGGGCAAAGAATTGTTTTTTTTTCTTAAGATAATTTATTTTGATTGAAGCTATATAAGTTATGAATTTATAAGATACTAGCTGTTTCCCGCTGCTCCGCCCGCGGTCTCAATATTTTTTTGTATTGGTGATGTAAGCTATCCTATCTTTCAAGTTGGATCAAACTGCACACGGTGTGCAAATTTGATTAAAATCGGTTCAGTAGTGTCCGAGTTCATCCCGGACAAACATCGTGACACTGGAATTATATATAGGTAATAGATTATGATTCGCTACTCGATTAACTGCAAAGACGACTGGATATAGTTCGATTCAGACTAAATGGCGGCTGTTAAGTTAATTACACACTGTGCAGTACCTCGCCCCGCACCCCCGCTGGTGCATGAATTTGGTACTGCGCAGCGACTCTTCTCATGTTCACAGTCGCCATTATGTTCTAATCGTACTGTACCAAAATTACTAATTAATTTGGATGAAAGTTGAAAATACTAAAAGTCTGTGTTTTAGCCTATTGATTCCCAAAGTAGACCAATTTGACCCCCAGACTCGACGGGGGAAGTTGGCGTGACAAAAAAATTGGATTCACAATTTAAGTCCTATAATATTTATCAGGTTTCGATAGTGAAGAACTAAAATGTTAGCTCCGAGAGCAGAGTTTTGCGAATATGGTATAATTTATCTGGACTCGTCCATCGGAACCATTAAAATTTTGAAAATCATCTGAATAAAAGTTATTCTAACCTAACACGAGTTATGGAGGTTTACGCAATGTAAGTTGGAATACAAAAGTTCCCGTAATTGTTTGTTCACGCTATTTGACGGTTAATCGAATTCACGTCGACACCCTTTCAACCGTTGATGGGGGACACGTGTAACCGGACATCGGAACCCTTAATGGTTTTTAGCGGTAATTGGCAATTTACACCCTCCGCTTGGTGACAACTTGACAAGTTGGTTGGAATACCCTTCTATAGGTAAACTTGTACCCATTTGAGGTTAACCCGGCAATATTATGCCTCTTCTTGTACCGAGAATGATAGAGCATTGTAAATTCAATTTGATTAATGTGAGTTGCACAACAATGATTTCTTAACCAAGAAAAAATGTAGTTCTGTGAAAAACCTCACCTTGGTGAAGACACTTTGCTTTACTTTGCCTGTGTCTTAGATTTAAAGTGCAATTTTGTGTAGCCAAGCTATAAACTTTTAGTCATTATACCAAAAACGCTAGAAAATTTTCCGCAATTAAATTATTATGTAGGTAAATACATCTGAATTGGCTTACGATAGAAACTTTGAACTGTTCGTTCGTGTAATAAACTCTATAACATCGCACGTACGAGCGTATTTTTAGATCCGACGCCATACCCGAAACTGAACCATGTCGGTACTTAGATGTCTGAAATCATGGATAAGGCAAATTCTAAACTATGTTAAAATTAAAAAAATGTCAAAAATAAAGAGGTAAAGAATATAAAAAAAATATCCTTGTCTATTTCAATAACATTAATTTTTGTATTCCTTTATATCTGGCAAAGAACAATATACCTACGTAATTTCACAAAATATATAGAAAAAAGTGGCCAAAGCCATTAACTTAATCAATTTGAAGACTGTTGATTTACGCACTGGGGAAATCCCGAAAGTTGAATACAAACTTAAATTATAAGTCCTAGTTACTCAATCACTTCATAATTGGATGCAATAAAACGCAATTTAATATTTAATCTGCCGTTTCACAAAAATACCAACAATCGTTGTTTTTTGCTACTATGAAGCAAATAAAATCACGAAAAAAAAGCAAAGAGCAGCATGTTTTAAGGGTTCTGTATGTCTGATGTTCATCGTTTTATAAATCGATTAACGACGGCTGCATTCACGAAAAAGTGTCTCGTGCCGCCTAATCCGCGCGTGCAAGCAAGAGCGCGGAACAAGCGACAGAGAGGCACGATCGGCCTATGCGTTCGTCTAGTGACGCATCTATCTGTCTGCCATCCACTGATGCGTCCAATTCGAAGCAAGACAGTATGCAATTTTTCGTATATGCTTTCATATGTCGTTATAACGTAACATATTATTGTCATTCATAAACCGACTTTACGGTTAATTAATTGTTTTTCCAAGCTCAAATATAATAATAATTGGACGTTTACAATGACATTCCAATTTTATACTTATATGTAATAAATTTGGCTTCAATTGTTCAAAGAAAAGTTATTTCTTTATAGAAAAATACTAGTATAATTACGTTACGATCAAGATTCCTTATAATATCGTCTGAAATTCAGAATCAGGTCGCGAAGAAAATCGTCTTAAATGGTTATGGTAAAATTAATTAAAACTTAGACGTTAATCTGCATATAGATTAAACATTGGTTATTGTTTAGCGAAGCGATGGATGAAGACGTCGACGCGTCGTCGTCGATTAACGCACTTAACTAAGCACGGAGTCAAGGACCAAGTTGTTTGACGTGTTAAGAGATATTTCTTGAACCACTTAGACGCCGAAAATATTAATATTCATATAAACACGCACTGGGGTATTGAAATCGTTCAGACAGAGGCCGAAAATAAATCATATGTGTTGTGATTACTGTTTTAGCAATAAAAAGTATTTATTACAATATGGCCATATTATTACCTACATTTTTTTTTAAGTTTTTTAGCAATGTGGGTCGCACGTTAGGTACTAGTCTTCTTGTTAACCCCTCTTTCTAAGCTAAATGCTTGTGTTACGAGTGAGTTCACGTCGGTGGTGCAATGGATGGGATTCGAACTCGCGACCTCATGATCGTCAGTACGATATCCTAGCCATTAGGCCACAAATGCATAAATGACAGTTTAACACTTAACTATCGGTAATTTTTACAAGCCTTAAATTAACTTGCAATGTCTGTATGATTGTTTATTCTCGTATAATATCTTTCTAGAGACATACAGGACATATTAACTAATATAAGCTGATAATATGTAACGATTTTACTAACGTGTAACTCAGTTCGTTTCGCGACACCGCCGCGTCATAAGCTCATGAATTTGGGCCCCAGACAAGTGTGAAACTAATCAGGATTCAACAAAATAATACGTGAGTTAAGACTTCACAATCTAATATGATAAAGATGTTTATTTAAGTTAAGTATTGCTACATTAGGGTCTAGTGGTTAATGATCCTAACTGCTAAGCCGGAGTTTGAGGGTTTGGTTCCCATCCAGGATAAATCTTTGTGTGATGAGCATGATAGTCTGTTCTGTGTCTGTTAGCCATTAGTACAGGATCTGCCTAGTTTAGGATTAGATTGCCGTATGTGAATTATCTCAAAAAAACTCGGCAACCGTTTGAAATGATATTTTGTATATGTTCTTATATAAATTCAGTGACAATATATAGGTAATTACTTTTGAGGTGGTTTGATGATAGAGCCATGTGTTCATAGGAACTTATAAAAAACGCCGCAGTACCATCTTGTTTGGGCTTGATTGATTTGTTTTCACTAGTTCTTTTAGACTAATTGATTTAAAAGCACGTGTTTGATAAATATTTATATAATAACTGACCCAAACTAGCAACGTTTAGTTTTTTTACGACCTTTGAAAGGTGAACGAGGAAATCTAAATAGTATCCAATGGCGGAAATTTCGAAGCGGCGCGGCGGTAGCCTAATGGCTAGGGCGTTAGACATGCGGTCATGTGGTTACAGGTTAAAATCCTACCCCTTACACTACCGACGTGAACCCACTCGTAACTTAGCATAGCACGAGGGGTTAACAAGATTAATAGTAATGTGTGACCCACATTTTTAATAAAAAAAAAACATGAAAAAAATGAAAAATATAGGAAAAATAAAATAAAGAATGAATGCCACATCCATTCCACATTTCATTTATAACTCCGCATAATATCAATTCATACACTCGTTTAATGGTAACGGAGTAGCCCTCGCAGACTGTACTGCCGGTCTGAACTGGGCCCTTCCTACCGATATACTTATACCTACATAGGTACTCTAGTACCTAACTACCTAAGAAGTGGACGTCTACGTCGACTGCGACTTCGATCGTGTTTAACTTTCTTGGGTTATTCAGGTTTCGCGCTGATCCCTAATTATCTTTTCCACAATATTTAAAAAAATATTGTTTAAGGTTGTTTTTAGGGTTCCGTACCTCAAAAGGTAAAAACGGAATTCTTATAGGATCACTTTGTTGTCCGTCTGTCTGTCTGTCTGTCTGTCTGTCTGTCAAGACCTTTTTTCTCAGGAACGCGTGGAGGTATCAAGCTGAAATTCATATCAAATACTCAAGTCTATAGTCTCTTGGACCTGTGAAAAAATCAAACTTCTAAGTCAACGCGATCAAAAGATACTCCCGTTTATGCCGCAAATTTTCGACACTCGCAAGGGAATCAAAACCTACAGGGTACTTCCCGTGAACTCAGAATCTTGAAATTTGGTATGAAGCAACGTCTTATAGCAGAGATATAGGAAAATTTGCGAAAAGTATACATTTTTAGTTATATCATAATAATAAAAATATTTTTAATAATTTTAAACTTACTACCCCTTTCCTCATGAACGCGTAGTGGTATTATATTGAAATTCATATCAAATACTCAAATCTATAATACCTTTAAGCTACATCATACAATAAAAATACCATAACTTTTACTTATATACCTACAGGTTTGTACGGAACCCTCGGTGCGCGGGTCTGACTCGCACTTGGCCGGTTTTTTTTTTTATGCATCGCGTCTGGCGAAAATAAATTTAATGCATTTCCTTTTTTTTATTCTTTCATTACAAAAATCTCTACACCTATACAGTATAGATGTGTATATATGTATAATTCCTCAATCAGGCTACCTATCGTATACAAAAAGATTTTCAATTCTTCTGGTAGCTCTAGATATTAGCGCCTTTAAACAACCAACTTGGGACTTGACAACCATCCAATCTCTTCAGCTTATTATGTTAGTTATTATAGATATTTTTTCATTCAATCGGTCAAGATATTTTTAGAAAGTTTTTGTTGAAATAAATCCTAATTGTAATCTTCTCTCTAGACTTTTCCCAAGCTACGTTGGGGTCGGATTCCAGTCTTACCGGATCCAGCTGGATACCGTATTTTACATGAAGCGACTGCATATCTGACCTCCACAACCCATTTTACTGGGTTACAGAATCCCGTAGTAAGACTTCGTCAGAATTGTAAAGACATAATGACTGTCAAAGACGCAGTTTCACTCGTTCTCCAAGGAACGGAGAGGTTCGGTATGTTTATAAATAGTCACCCATCTTCGGATCAGCCGCGGCGAGCGCTGCAGAATCTTTATTATCCGTCAAACCGGCTTCCAGTTAGCCACGAGCCACTGCCAATGAATATTATTATTTCTCGTTACTACTTCCATCTTTATCAGAGGCTGTTGCCTTTTGAACCATAACTTTGCAATTATTGTTAGCCGAAGAGTTTGCTATTGAAATAGGTTAATAACTTGACTGCTAGCGATAACTTTAACGCTACAAGTTACTCTTAAACTACTTGTTTGTTTTTACTTAGAAGCTAATAGCAGCATGTTTTACTATGATGCTGTTGTGTTGGTTCAATGTTTGAACTTAGTGCCTTTTACATTTAAAGAAAGAAAAAGTATTTATTTTCAATCAAAGAATAAACGACCACAAGAAAAACATAATTAAAAGCAAAACATTCCAACTAAAATTACATTACAAAAAAAACAATGGCGTGCACTCCGGGAGTGTCGGCAGAAATGAAAACTAGCAAATAGCATTAATAGATGCACTTAAAAATGTTTTCACTTCAAAAAATTACACTGACACCCATTGACATATTTTTTCTATGCTGACACCGGATGACATCTCACACTCGCGCTAGCTGATCTTAGGATCAGTCACGTGACCCCTGACGTGAGTTGAACAATTTTTACCCATCCCAAGAAGTTCGCCGCCAAAGAAGTTTTCACTTCAAAAAGTTTTGTTTTGCCAGAACGTCCCCGACAACATCTTACAACAAGTAACTATCTATATTAATACTAGCTTCTGCCCGCGACTTCGTACGCGGATCCTGTTGCTTATGCCAGCGACAACAGGGTCGTCAAAATAAAAGATCTGAAACTCTGATGTCAAATTCTAAGAGCCCCGAGACGGGAAAACAACATGATGCGCGAGACGATTTGAGACCCTCCAGATCTTTCATTTTTGTAAGATAGCAGGAAATGCCCATCAGAACTTTTCCTCACGATCAGCGGTCAGTCGCGCATCATATTCTTCACTGGTTTCTAGAGACGTGGATGTAGATGCGTAAATACGATGAGAATGCAGGCGTGCTTCGCGATCCGAAGCTGACGCTCTTCGGTAGATTTTTGGGATCTTATGATCCTCAATCTTTTAGCTCCTTTGGAACATTGGGAAAGATTTGACCTCTTTCATCATGGTTATAGTTTTATTGTGAAGATACCTGATCAATTAAAATCTAAGTGACTGCAAAGTAAATTAAACGCTCAAATAACATAAGCCCGAAAGAATATATATTTGATAAAAAAAAAATTGGAGTTTTGGCCAGTAGAGTCGAATTATAAATGATATAGGTACCATCGAGAAAATCAGTCCTAAAGGTTATGTTATTTTATAATTATACAGTGAAATTAGTGATAGCTTTGATTTTCAAGTCAAATGTTTTAAATCTTCGATTTTTATAAGTCAACAGGGAATGCCCATCAGACCGTACAACTTTTGCTAAGACGTCATTTCTATATATTTTATACTGTAGCTGGGCTCTTGGAGTTCCACATCAGGTATTCCAGATCTTCAAATTTATTCTCTCAGCAGAAAATGCTCATCACGTGGAACAATTATTGCTATGGTACCATTTTTGTATCTCTTATAGTTTAGCTGGTCTCTGAGGTGTTCAAATTTCCAAGATAAATTATAACCTATATGTTACCCAGACTTAATACCTAATACAACAAAAAAAATCATTCAAATCCGTCCAGTAGTTCCGAAGATTAGCGTGTACAAACAAACAGAAATACAGGCAAACAGACATAATTTTTTTTTTGGATTCATGCTCTATAACTGTTGGTAAACCCCTCTCAATTTTTTTTTTATATTTTCTATGTATAGACACAGTTTTTTTTTACTGTTTTATTGTATAGATTAATTGATGCCAAAAAGTACACAGTGCTATTTTTTCGAATTTTAGCCCATTCGATTCCCGGTCCGCAAAGCGTATTTTTAAACATCTATTTAATGCAGCTTTATTTCTTTTCAAAATTAAATTGAGTCTAATTTGCTATGTATTTAGAGTACTTTCTCTCTTTCTTTCTGGTGGCAATAAAAAATCCATTCTGTTTATCATAATTATAACCTACGACCGACTCTCAGACTTACCAAATAGACAAACAAAAAAAACATAAAAGTCTGCAAGCCTGATATTTAAAAAAGAAAACAGTTTTAATATCATTGCAAGGAGTTATGACAACCTTGTTTATTTTATTGATAACCTCTATGGAGGAGGATCTGGAGGATAGTAAATCGTACTAAAAATAACGAAATTTGGTCGTCATGGCAACTACCTACTTACCAATTTTACCAAGGTTACCGCATTGTTTATTCGTTTTTAATGTCAATAATCGCGATATTTTCCTTTCCTGCTTTTCTCTTTTAATTTATTGAATTTACTGAATTTTCTTTACTATAAACCTCACGGAGCCCGAGACCTTTCCAACGAATGCAAAACCGTGGAAATCGGTTCGTGCGTTCTGGAGTTATAGCGTCAGGAAGGAAAACCCGACTCATTTTTATATAGTAGATTAATCATTAATTGAGTCATTTGAAGGCGCTATCACTGAAACTACCAATCAGATTAGAAAAAATGCAATTCATTTGATAGCCTGGTTGTCGAGGTTGGTTATCGAGGTAGGTAGGTTATATAGGTATATGCCAAATAAAATCGCGGGGCACAACTAGTTATATTGTAGATGTAGGTGTTTGTCCATTCGTCTGTAAGTATGATTTGGATATGCTTGAGATAGCAACTCCTCATTTCACACCTGAATACACTTCAGAATAGCTTCCGTTGTGAAGTGCTTCTGGCAAATTTTGAAGGCATTGTTTTGAAGATGATATTTTTAGGGTCTTATAAGTAATACTTGTAACCGACTTCAAAAAAGGTGGAGTTTTTATTTCATCTACTCTACAGGATTATTTTTTATGGAGAAGGTACGTATATTCAACGAGGTAATCAGGTAGGTACATAAAATTGAACAACTTTTCCCCAGAAACATAACCCTTTACACCCGGGCTTATACGAGCGTGAGTTTTGATTAAAAAAAATATTGGCGCCAAACAATTTACTTTTTCCGAACGCGACCGGCGTCGATCGTTTGTGAGGAGTATTCTACGCACGAGAAAAAATACACTGGCAGTGTGGAGGCGGTCAGCGACGTGTGGGTTGCGATGAACGATGGCTGCATTTTTCGACCCTCGCCGCACCGCGGGTAAGTAATAATTTTGATTAATAACTATTTGTTTTTTTATAGTATTTTGTACTTATTTTAAAGTTAAAGGATGTTTAAACACCTAGATAATTTAAGATTTATGCTAACTTTTGCAGTTTATTTACAATTAAGTCGTAAAGTCTGACCGCTACGATCGTGTGGCTCCGGTCGTAATCCCAAGATGTTATTTGGGAGTAAGTACTGTAATTGACGATTGTGTGTACGTAAATTTAGTTACTGAGAGTATCTTGTTTAAAATTTTAGGCAGAAATTTGAACGATGACCAAGTTATAGACGTGCTGGGCGATGGAAACTTATCCGATATCGAAGATATTGAGGACCCAACCCAGCATTTTTGACAATCTTCAGTTCGACAATTTTCAGACTGAACTCGAACCTGAACTACTACCGTCTGCAGCACTAG
This sequence comes from Plusia festucae, assembly GCA_950381575.1. NCBI lineage: Eukaryota > Metazoa > Arthropoda > Insecta > Lepidoptera > Noctuidae > Plusia > Plusia festucae. Next base: position 1,946,379 of record OX494430.1, on the reverse strand, counting down.
AGTCGGAACCGACGCAGGATACTCCAGCATCATCACAACTAACTCCGCGCCCTTGGATCTTCACGGCCACCTCCTCGAAAGAGAGTTTGGAAGCAGGTTCCTTCTGATGATCGAAATCATGACTATACTTCACTGCCCGTGGCTCCTGTCAAGACTCCAATGGAGTATTTCTCATATTACTACTTTGATTAGAGTTTTTCGACGAAGTTGCCAGATGTACAAACCTGTACCATCATAAAAAAACTCGTCTAGAACTAAAACTGATGTCTGTAGAAGTAGCCAGAGTCTTTTCCATACATATTATCATGGGATGTATTCCCTACCCCCGTATTCCGATGTACTGGGGAGGTGGATGAAAACTAGACATAATAACTCAACAAATGGCTCGTGATGGGTTCTTGACAGTTCGTAATGCATTGCTTGTCGTAGATTCAGATAAAGCCCTGCCGCATGACAAAAACAACCCATTGTGGAAGGTACAGCCAATGATTGACAGGGTAAAAGCAGCGTGTAACGCCTGGCTTCTACTCCATTGACGAGCAAATGATACCATTTACTGGCAGGTGTATACTACGTCAGGTAGTCCGAAACAAACCGCGCCCGGTTGGTCTGAAGAATTTCGTGCTGACTACAAGTGAAGGATAGATGCTCAACTTTGACATCTATCGAGGAGCTAAAATAATGTTTGGTGATAAATCTCTTGGACTTGGAGCTTCTGTAGTTTAGTATTTTGACGAAATAAAAGCACCAAGAATGTGCCAGTACGAAAATTGTACCAGTCGCACAAAGATACGTTGTGAAAAATGCGACACCTATTTGTGCATCTCACACGCGGTAAAGACTGTTTCAAGTCTTACCATACCAAAGGATGATATGGTACTCCTAGTTCCTGATAACTCTAAGAGGCATAATAAGATGTTTTTTTAACTAATGGTTACATTTAAGAATAATTACATTTAATATTTTGGTTTTGTTAATATTTTACTAAAAAAATTGTACCGTGTTGCTAAAAGCTTGTACAAATGTTTAGTGCGAAGACAAATGCTATGAAAGTGAATTAATTATAACTTAATTATTAATAAAGTGGCTGATTTCATTATAAAACTCTTTATTTGCCCTCAAACTATCAAAATATAAGATTAGTTTAAACTAACCTCACGATCGTGACTATGTCACGTACAACCTGTGACTCACGATCGTGCGGGTAGCATTGTGGGTTAACTATGAACTCGAGATTTTTTTATCTATTTTTTTGAGGCTTTATAGACATAGCAGAATGCCAAGAAAAAGGTTTTATAGTATAAAAATAAAAATAAACTTTCCGGTTGTAAAGGGATAGGTCGAAATCTTGGTCACGTGACTTATGTTTGTATGAAAAGTTTTCATGTTCCTCGGGGAAAGTGATTCAGATTTATTCACCTGATTACCTCATTGAATATACGCACTCCATAAAAAATAATCCTGTATATATTTTTTTTTGCCTGAAGTCGCTGCCGATCCAGATACCGACTTCAAACAGACCAGTAGTCACTTGATCTCTTTTTTAAGTAGGTTTTTATTTTGGTCAGATTAAAAAAAAAAAAAAAATTTTGTCTATTTATTTTTAACATACAAGACGTTCTGTTGAAGCTTAGAGCTATTACAAAATAAATATTAGCTTGGTAAAACTATTTTTCGAGTCCATTGGAGGAGTTGGTTCTCGAATTTGATCCGGATCCTGGCCGGTAGTCCCTCGTTCCCAGCAACAGTACCCGGTTCACGAAGCACGGATATTGGAGAATCGAGTAGGTACGTATTTGAGTAAATAAATCACAATATATAGGAAATAATACAAAAGGAGAAATCACTAGGAAACTGCGTCGCTTAACTACTTTATCCAGAAAGAAGGATTTAATCATTCGTTAAAGAGTCTTAAAGCAAATCTTCTTCTTATTCGCAAACAAAGGCACATCAAAAGTGTTTTCTCGAGATTTTAAAATTAGCTACGAAGCAATCGGATTTGATGTCCGTTCGTTTGAAATGTACATTTTATTTCAGTTTTCATGTAGGTAATAGGATTGAGTCTCCTCGGGCGGCTTAATGCGATTTAGAGTACACCTTAGTAACTGCCTGCCTTTCAGGGTTTGAAAGGTACGGCGAGTCGGCAAGGTAGGTACCTATATCCTCGCCGACTCGCCGAAGACACGTTTTAGAGAATGGGACATTTAATAGCGTTTACTGTGTCAAAAACTTGCTAGGATTCTATAAATCAGTCTCCACCAATAAGAGACAAGCTACTGTCCTGCGATTGGTTGAATTTTGCTAATACGAATTTTAATTGACTTAAAAAATTATTATATAATAATAATGGTGAAGGAAAACATCGTGAGGAATCCTGGATTCCAAACATTGGAATCTGAAATCGCCAACGCGCAATGAGCAAGCGTGGTGATCAATGTCATCCCTTCTCTATAGGGGAAGAGGCCTGTGCCCAGCAGTGGGACGTTTATAGGCCGGTATTATATTTATATTATATAAAAATAATAGATTTCAAAGTACAAACTACGCAATTAGAGACATTATTGGTAAACAGTTTCAATTATTTCGAAAAAAACACAAAAATACTCATCGAATTTCATGAAAACTTTTGTCACGATTTCTTAACGTCTCTTCGGTCGTTTTAGGGTCCTATTCTTACCTTTGTGAAATGAGACTAATTAAGCGACCGTTACCAATGAACGACATTCGACATTCAAACAGTGATGAATTTGAAATCCTTGATAGGTACTTATCCCATATTGATGGTGCCAGATGTTTTTTGAGGCCATTAAACAATAATCTCATCTTCATTTGGTGCATTTTATATGTAGGTAGAAGTACAATTCATACCTCGGGTATGAGTAGGTACATACCTAGATATATAATATCTTTAGACTGGGAGTGGGAGCATCTTAAAACTGAATATTTCCGATGCTGTTTTTTTACTGAGTTAATACAAACGAAACTGCATATGAATAACATCAGCTATAAATCCAATTGTCCTCTCAACCTACATTTATCCGAGTTGAAGTTAATTTTCGTCTAAAACAGCTCTGGCCTTGACGGCGCTCGTAAGTGGGTGAGAATTGTTTTTAAGGCGACCACACACTGGCCGACAAAACGCTGCGACAGACAACTGCATTAAACTTCGATACAAAATGTAGGTCACTTTCTTATTGTTCACGCTACTACTTACTAGTCTGAATAGGGCTTAAGTGTTGGACATTAATTTTAGCTCGAATAGTAAAGAAAATGATCTACAGTTTTTTTTTTAATATAAGTAGCGATATATTTAATATGACGACGTCCGCATTAAGGAATTTAATCCTTGTGTCGCGGGGGTTTCACAAACATTCAAATCACATGCACAAAGAACACCCAGACTTGGAACAAGTATCTGTGGATCACACAAATGCTTGTCCCATGCGGGGATCGAACCCGCAGCACGTCGCGCAGTGGTAATTAGCGTGGTGACCTATACCACTCGGCTATCCGTGCAGTTAAAAGTTTGTGTATACTAAGCGTGGTTTTTTGGATAGTGTGAACGAAGCGTTACAATAGTCGTGACGGCATTCCAGTGTATCTTAAGTGGTTTGTTTAGGAAAACAGAGGATTAGGCGATTAGTCGCACGGAATATTTATGGCTAGCTGTTGAGATTTGTTTTTTTTCTGGACTGGAACTTGACTGTCAACTGTAGGTAGTAATTACTTTTTGAAGGTCATGTTAAGTATTGAAAGGTATCGTTTCCATTTGAATATTATAAATTAAAATGTCTTGTGCTTCATTCTAACAATATCTACAAGCAAGTAACTACAGATATAATTATACAAATCTCATTTTGTCTATTTTTATTTAAATGCATACTGTCAAATACACTAGACTACACTATTAAATATTACGTACTAGATTTTGCTCGCCGCTCTACTCGTGCGTCGGTTATCGCGGCAAATTATAGCCTATAGTGAAAGAATTTTTCAAATCGGACCAGTAGTTTCTGAGATTAGCGAGTTCAAACAAACAAACTCTTCAGCTTTACAATATTAGTATAGATTTACACTACTAACAACAATCTTAATTATAGTTCTACAAAAAAGTCACTAACCTAGTTTAAATGCGCCAGCGCAGCAATGCGACAGATGTTGCTTTGTTTACGTTTTTTGTCGCACGATGCGTCGCCGGCCTTGTGTGACGTGCCTTAAGTGGAGACATTGAACTAAATTTTACACTAGAAACGTTTAACTGCACGGATAGTGAAGTGGCGTAGAAATTATCAAGTTAACTGCCCCTGAACGGGTTGATGTGAATTAAAAATGGTAAGTTCAAGTAGTATGTTTGAAATTTCCACTTAGGAAGCTGCGTTTTTCGGTTGGTGAATTTGGATACCTATACCTCTTTCTTATTATAAATACTCTGTAATACATATACCTTAGAAATGGTGCCATATATTATTACTAGCTGTTGCTCGCGGCTCCGCCAGTGTCGGCGTCGTTTATCATGACATATTATAGCCCATAGCCTTCCTCAATAAGTGGCCTATCTAACAGTGAAAGAATGTTTCAAATCGGACCAGTAACTCCTGAGATTTGCGCGTTCAAACCAACAAACAAATTCTTCAGTTTTATAATATTAGTATAGATTTATTAATCATCTTAATTATATCTTCATTCTGTATAAATTATACCTCAGAATTGGTCCCATATAATATCTAAACATAAAAAAACTATTCAGTTGTTTAGTTTTTAAATCAATTTTATTGGAAAATGTTGTCAATTAAAAACGACAATTCGTACTTTGTAATTTCATATTGTTTTTTTTTTACATAAACGTATAATCAATAACCTATCTACTTATTATTGTGTGTGTGCGTGTGTCTGTGTATTCTATACAAGTCATGTTGAAGACGTGTGCATCAGTAGAGGCTAGTGTACACACTACGGCACGGCGCGTGAATGACGGCTATTTTTGTCCCCTCAACCTCAACTCAGTATGACCTAAGAATAGCTAGGGTTGGCACGCTGTACAATATGGTAGATGACTGATTATGAAAATCCAAAATCTATTTGGTCCGTCAGATGGATAATAACGATAACCGATATTCACGCAAGTAGTGCTAATTAAAACAACATCAATTGAACTTTTTTATATTACAAAGATATATTTTATAGAACAACAAAATTGTCCCATGCTGGGCATAGCTGTTCCCCCAATCTTTGCAATCTTTGCTTTGGCTATAATTTTATGTTGTTTATTTATGCCATCAAGTAGATTTTGTTATCACATCTTAAAAGTTTAGATTATAAACAGCAGATAATTTATTTTTTTATATTAAAAATAAGACTAATAACCACATTGAGTAGGTATAGTGCCAGCCCTGTGGGGTTCACGCTATACCGGATGAGTCACCGCCAGGAATACTAGTAACGTCCTTATGGTGGCGGCGCACGATACGATAACTATTATACCAAAAGGACAACCAGTTAAATAAATGGTTCAACTTTAACTGCAAGAAAATTTGATGTTCTAACTGTTTTTTTTTCTTTGTTAGTGTGGTATGAGACAAAACTATGGGTATTTGGTAACTTAACGATTACTTAGTTATCATTAAAAATAACAAAAATATTGTATAAAATGTATTATAGTAGGTACAAATAAACTAGTCTAGGAATTATAAATATATCTCTTAAAAATACATCTACCTAAGACACACAATATTAAATGATGATTTTTTTTTAATGAACAACGAATTCATAGTAGCTAGTACATCTATATTAATAATTTCGTTCAGGGCTACGGTAGACTCGATCGAAACCTTATATGAATAACAAAACATAAAAAAATATTGATTTCGAGTCGACAACATATATCCGCAAAATTCGGATTATGGAGAATTTCGTTAAATTCTAATGGCACTGACAAACAAAAAAACCGCAGTCGCCATCTTGGGTAATTAATAAGGCCGCGTTCCGTAACAGATAATTCTGCTTCGAAGTGATTCAAGGAGTTTATTATCATACAACCTCCTTGAAGTGATTACAGTGCTGACAAGGCGTATGACAGTTGCATGATAGTTGGGACCAGAATCGTTTCGGAACGCGTTTGAAATAATAGTTCAAAAATATTTATTTCGCTTTTTTCACGTTCCGTTGCATACTAGCTCTTATATACCTACGCCTCGCCAATCAACACGTCGCGTGCGTCGCGCCAAAGAAGTATCCATCACAAAGAACTGTGACCCATTTGACTGTGTAAAACGAAACGTCTTGCCGGAAACATTTAGTGAATCTTAACAACACTTAAAACTTTTCTTCAGGCGTCGTTTCGCGAAAATATTAATATAATTTGTGTGTAAATAATAAAAATTATTTGTGTGAAAACTCTTGCAGTTTTTATTTACTATATTTATTAAACACAATGAACGAAGCTATACGAATCTATGGCTTGCTTACCTTTAATAATATTCCTTGAGACCCGATGACTACAGAAATATTTACCTACATTGTGTATCATGAGTCACATTTCAACCGAGCGGAGCCGGGTTTTCATCTAGTATTTTTAAAAATTTGGATTTCTATTTATATGTGAGAATCGAACCCACGTTCTAAAGTCCTTGGATTCGAACCTAAGACCATTAGAACAGTAACTGCAATTTAAATGTCAAATTCAGCACATTCCTCTGAAATGGCTTTGCCAGTTATATCAAAATTAGGCTTTAAGTTCATAGCAATAAGGTAGAAATTTAATAACATTTTGTTATTTTATCAAGTCTTGAATAATTATGGGTATACAAAAAAGTTAAATTTGGTTAAAACAAATTAAACCCTTATCATAACTGTTAATAGTGAGTTATCAATTGCTTACCAATTGGCGTGAAAAATGGACCTGTGGACAAAAATAATTAGAATTAATTGACATTCTAAAATACATATTATGGCGATAAAAAGTAAATATCTAAATATCAAACTCGCACAATTTTCTACAATATTACTAGCAGACCCGGAAAAAAAGCTGCCTTATGCTGAAGGGGGCCACCCTAAACACCTAGGGATATACAAAATACTCTACTTCACAGACCTACCAAATTTAGCTTAAAAAAAAAAACAATATATGCTTATATATATTGTTGTTTTTTTAAGCTTCGGAGGCATTAGTTAGCATATTTAACCATTGGTTGAGTTCAATAGGGATCAAAAAACTTACTCGCTAACTAAACCTTAATCGCGATAACCAACACTCACGAGGACGGAGTCGCGGGCTACAGCTTGTTCAGGTATCAAAATAAAAATAATAACGAGGAAGATTTTTTTTGTTTAAACGAACTTATCCCATGAATGACCAAATGAGTTAATATGGAATAACTTTAACTACTTACTTTTTTTTTTAGAAAAAGGGTTCCGCGCAAAGCATAAAGTTAAAACTTTCGTACGAAGTTACGAACTCGCGGGGTTTTTGATTAATAAAATAAACTTATCATTAATTATAATTTCAATCTCTTGAGTGTAAGCCTTTTAAGGGCAACACTCATGAGCTAACGTCACAGCATCATCTGTAACAAAGAACCTACAGTTCATCTCAAGTACCCACATGTGCTATAAGATAACATACTAATGTGATATAGCACACACGGGCGTCGGAATTGCGATCATATTGTTGCGGGTTCGAATCCCACCCATTACACTACCTACGTGAACCCACTCGTAAAACAAGCGTCTCAGCTTAGCGTGAGGGGTTAACGAGATTACTAGTAATGTGTGACGCACATTGCTAGTAATGTTTAAAAAAAATGTACAATAGGTACATGTTATTTATTACAAGCATATCTGACCCTGGTGGCCGAATCTGGAACTAAAATTATTTTGACGTCCTCCGTGGTCGAGTGGCGTCTAGTTCAAATTTTTTAAGTTAGGTAGTTGTTATCCATTGCCGTCCTTTTCTCACATAGCGTGGAAGAAAAGGACGGCAATAGATACTACGACTAAGGCCCAGTGCAGACCAAGAGCAGAGCATTGGAGAGGATTTTTTTACCACACTCCAAAATATACTTTAAAACGATCAAAAAAAAGTTCATAAATGTTTAAACATGACAAAATGCTCGCGCGGTCTCTTTACCTCGTGAGCATGAAGGTATAATAAATACATTTAAGCACTTTATTCGTATAGTTTTAAAGTTGATTTTTGGGCCTCATAAAAAAATCCTCTCCGCTGCGCTGCTCTTGGTCTGCGTTGGGCCTTAAGATAGTAATGGTTTCATTGTGATTTAGTTTGCGTACAAGGGAATTAGGTCCACTGTACAAAGCAATGCACAGTGACGTCATTTTGTCTCTGTCACAATCTTATCAGCTTACCCGTCACTGTTATTGAATTTAGTGTTTCAATTCAATAGAATTTTCGTAGTTTTTAGGGTTCCGTACCTCAAAAGGTAAAAACGGAACCCTTATAGGATCACTTTGTTGTCCGTCTGTCTGTCTGTCTGTCTGTCTGTCTGTCTGTCTGTCTGTCAAGACCTTTTTTCTCAGGAACGCGTGGAGGTATCAAGCTGAAATTCATATCAAATACTCAAGTCTATGGTCTCTTAGAGCTGTAACAAAATCAAACTTCTATGTCAACGCAATCAAAAGAAACAGGAATTAAAACCGCATATTTTGAAACTCGCCACTACTCGCAAGGGAATCAAAACCTACAGGGTACTTCCCGTGAACTCAGAATCTTGAAATTTGGTACGAAGCAACGTCTTATAACACAGATAAAGGAAAAATTGCGAAAAGCATAAATTTTTAGTTACATCATATAATAAAAATATTTTTAATAATTTTAAACTTATTACCCCTTTACTCATGAACGCGTAGTGGTATTATATTGAAATTCTTAACAAATACTCAAGTCTATAATATCTTTAAGCTGTAACAAAATCAAACTTCTACGTCAACGCAATCAAAAGATACAGCAATTAAAGCCGCATATTTTGAAACTCGCAACTACTCGCAAGGGAATCAAAACCTAAAGGATACTTCCAGACGACCTGGAATCTTGAAATTTGGCATGAAGCAACGTTATAAAGTACACATATAGGAAACATTCCGAAAATCTTAAATTTTTAGTTACATCACATAGTATATTTTTTTTAATAATCATAAACTTACTAGCTGACCCAGCAAACGTTGTTCAGCGATTAAAAAAAAAAACAGATGTTGGCCGATTCTCAGACCTACCCAATATGCACACAAAATTTCATGCAAATCGGTTCAGCCGTTTCGGAGGAGTTTGGAAACAAACACCGCAACACGAGAATTTTATATATTAGACTTGCTGACCCAGCAAACGTTGTTATGCGATTAACAAAAAAATAAAAAAATAGATTTTGGCCGATTCTCAGACCTACCCGATATGCACACAAAATTTCATGCAAATTGGTTCAGCCAATCTAAACCGAGATTGATCCAAATTGTGCCTATTTCTAGTATTAAAATTATGTCTATCACTTCTCTTCTTAAAGAGATGAAGATTTTTCCGAACATACATAATGTTTTCATATATGTATTGACAAGGTACCGTCAGCTTTCCACATTGTTATGTTATGGATTTCATTTAGCAATAAAAATACCATAACTTTTACTTATATACCTACAGGTTTGTACGGAACCCTCGGTGCGCGAGTCTGACTCGCACTTGGCCGGTTTTTTTTTAGAGTAAAAATAATGCCCTCGCTTAGGTGTACCAGGGAAAATTTCATCTTAATTTCCGATTATTATATATAATTATTATAAGCTATACAAAATGTAGTAAAGTAATATTTTAATAATAATAAATTAGTGTGGACAACATCACTGCTCCGAATCCGAAGTAAGTTAGTAGCTAAAGCACTTGTTTTATGGAATCAGAGACAACGAAGGTACCACTAAGAAAATAGAAAAGTGTATTTGTACATTGTCCCGTCCGGGGATCGAACCCCCTTAAAAACCGGTGTGTACGCCACACGACCAGCCGGAGGTCGTCAAGACATGTTCACATACATTAAAATTTGTATCGTAACTAAACGCTTCAAGTACTTCTCCCAAACAACGAACAGTAAAATTATCATCAATTAACACTCGCAGCGGTTTCTAAATTCACGGCCTCGTTCTACAAATCTATAGAACATCACTAAACTACCAGTAAATCGATTTACAGTGATCTATTTAGAGCAAAAACTGAACTGTTTTTGTCTATGGCTATTGTTCGAGATACAAAAGGCTGTCATTGGCCAGTTTTGACACAGTGTTCTGATTTTGAAATGTAGTAAAAAGGTGTTTTTTTTTTGACAATTGTGTAAAATTGATTTTCACAAAATGTGAGGAGATCATTGCATATATTAAAACAAAGTCTACCGCCGCGTCTGTCTGTCTGTTCGCGATAAGCTCAAAAATTACTTCACCGATTTTTTATGCTGTTTTCACTAATGGAAGGTTTAAACTTTAAGTATATAATTTGTCAAGTTTTTTTATACATTGGCTAAACGACATCCACGTGGGCGAAACGACGGGTTCCAGCTAGTTTTTTAACTATAGTTTCTTGACTACATTAAAAAAAACCTTATGGTAGGTAAGGTATAATAATAGGTAACTTATGGTAGGTAGGTAGTCTATAGATGATTCATTCGTGTGTCAAATCTAGTTGTCTATGTATCATTCATGAGTCACTCTTAACGTAAATATTGTCAATCACAGTCGCCCCACTTTCCTACGTCATAATGTGTTATGTGAGCGTTAAGAGTTCACGGTAACGATTGTTTAGTTAATGTCACTTAACAACCGGCTATCGACTGTCGCTAAGCTAACCACGTCCGCAATTGTCTAACGGTTTAGACTCTAACCGACTTCAAAAAGAAGTTCTCATACTCAATTCGACTTTTTTTCCGTACCCAAAGGGTAAAACATCTATTACTAAGATTCCGCTGTCCGTCTGTCACCAGGAAGTATCTCAGGAAACGTATTAGTTAGACAATTGAAAATTTCATAGGTAGATGATGATTTTTGTTGCCGCTCAACAAATACCATACATTTTTTATTTAAACAAACGTTTTTCCTCGATATTGGTAACGGCATCAGGTAGACGTTTGAAATATGCACAACACATTAATATATTCAATTTATAAATAAATATTAAAATAAGATGAAACAAATACAAAAATATACATCACAACACAATGGGACGGAACCCTCGTGTTCGAGTCCGAGTCGCATTTAGCCGGATTTTGTTTGAACTTAATTTGTTACGCAATATCCCCTGGGATCAGCAACAAACATCATTGGCTGTGATCGGTGACCCGTTCACTCGGAGCTTAAGATGATTCCATCTCTATTGGAAACCATAGTGCCTTGTAATCCACTGGTTTACTTAGTGTGTTCTATAGCAACAAGCATCTGATGTGCGTATACGTATTGCCTATTGATCACAAAGCGGCCGTTCAGGTGCGAACTGTTTGTGTTTGAGTACTTACCCTCTTGTTGCATCAGCATAGTGTATACATGTTCCTGAGGTAATGTAGACTGTTCTAATCAATGTTGAGAGACAGCCTCAAGAAGGATGTACGGGATCCAAAAACTGACACAGATGCATGAATTTACTGATAAGTCTTTAAATTTTTACGGACATTAGAAGATATGTTTTTGATTATGAATTTGCCACTGGTGTCTTAAAATATCTGAGAAAGTATTTTTTACATTGAACTTGTTAAAAATGCACAGTGTGCCGAAAAATTCGGTCAGTTAGCCATTATGATAATTATAATGTTAGGTTTAATTTAACTGCATTTGTGTATACCTTTTGGTTCATTTAACTTTGAGTGGATACCACGAATCGGCAAACGTAGGGTAGGAAGTTTTCCAGCTAGATGGACCGATAACTTGAAAAGGTAGCTCGGTCGTACTGGATGCGGAAGGCGGAGGACCGGGTGTTGGGAAACTTGGGAGAGGCCTAGGTATAGGAGGCCTAGCAGTGGACTCTGATAGGCTGAGTTGGTTAATTTAACTTAATTTTAAATTACATTTAGGAATGGTTAGCTTGTTGCTTTAGACTTTAAAGTTCGATTCAGTATCTTTCAGTCTTCGCAAAATGTGATTCAATTTCAAAGGACAATGTTTACGAAAAAAGGAAATTAGTTTTTTCCTTAACTTTGAAGTCCTTTTATATATTTAAGTACACTTCACTTCCATCATATGCCATCAAGTTACTTTTAACTCCGGATATTGTTAGTCCCTTGTCCAGAAGGAAATTGCATGAATCTAGTTTCCAACATTTTCTCGTGACAAAGTAACGTCTATAATTGCATTGGTTTCACGTCAAGTCTCCGCTTAGAGATAAGAGGGGGCAACTGGACGGTACGCGTAACAACGATAATGGACCTTATGCCATCGGAATAATGACGTTGGTGATATAATTTCAGTGCCAAGCGGCACTCGGGGCGGGAGATAATAGTCCATCCACTTCCTGTCCTAATCATATTTGCTGAAGTTACGTTAAAAGGGTAACTTTTTATATTAGTATTCTTGTGTTTACTATAATATTCGTTAATTGATTAAGTCAATACAGTTCTTATCCTACTAATATCATAAATGTGAATGTATGGATGTTTGTTACTCAATCACGCAATAACGGCTTAACGGATTTGTATAAAATTTGGCATGCATGTAGCCTTTGACATGGAAAAGAACAAAGGTTTTTATCCCGATTCCTTAAGTAGTTCCCGAAGGAAAATTGTTTACAAGCTAAGCCGTGGGCAGACAACTTACTTATCAATTTGGTATTTTTCTCTATTACAGCGCAAGCTATACACGGGTGAAAATGTTATTAAATTTTTTATTACTTTCAAATTTTTTCATTTTTTTTTTGGACCCAATTCTGAAGTCCACGCAGACGAAATCGCGGGCAGAAGCTAGTTTAGAATAAATATCAAATTTTAAAAGTTCTGTATACCTAGATACAAATATTTTGTGTGAAACATGAATTAAAGGATTCATTACGTTTATTCATTACTCTTGAATATCACACAGTATTATGAATAAAGCTCTCTGTGAAGACACAGCATGACATCACACCGGTATCGAATTGCAGCGGTGCACATAACCGAGTGTTACAATTCACATAACACTATCTGATACACTGCTGTGGAGCGTGGAAACGTGGTAGAAACTGTGAAAGGCGGTTGTGAAAGTCGCTCGCGCGGGACGAGTAGTGTGGCCACGGACCGCGGGCGCTGGGAAAACTTAGAGAAAATAAATTTGTAACATTGCCGGACAATTTATTACCTAGGGTTGCAGATACTGTCTTATACCTGCCACCTACACGTCGATTCTGTGTATGATAGTCAGCAACGATAGTTTATCGTGCTGTCCGAGGCACGGAGGATTTTTAATCTTTACCTATACATTTAACAATTAAACCAAAAAACATACATAGAAACTAATTATATAATGGCACCGATTCTGTTAAACGCGTAAACTAATTTTAGTCCATTGCTATCTTTTTCACTTGTACTTATTTAGAAAAGGGCAGACGAAAATTAGAACTGTCAAATTTAGTTCCGACTAAAATTCTCATACATATTTGGCGACAAGTAAAAACATGTGCTCTAAAAACACTGTGATGTTCAAGGCGAAAACTAGTTTGACATTTCTTTTTGTTATCTGTTGCCGTCCTTTTAGAGGAATCGGCACTATAACTTCCTAAATTAAGGTTTTATTTAACTACGTACCATTGATTAATGTACAACTGTCTCTGCGAATATATGCCGATGCAATTTATACCAATGCGAGTTACATTCGTACCGATTGCGAAAATATTCTGCTTGCGAACCGCGAATATTGTGTGTAGCGAATTTATTTTAATTAATTAGTAGCTAACGCATGATATTTGTAATTACTTGATTGTGTTTTTGTGTCGTGACATACATAAAAAAAACTATAAGCTACGCTTTTATGCTTGTGTATTAAATTCCCATTGCGTGTGGCATTGGCATTAAGTTGAATGCTTTGGCATTTTAGTAGATAATTTAGTTTATAGTGTGTATTGCATGTATTGATATTTTTTACCATCTATATGTACACAGTCGGTCCCACTGTCTTTATGCCTTGATCTATTAAACTACGCAACAGATTCTAATGCAGTTTGCAGCAATAAATAGAGATAATCAAGAGGATAGTTTTTGTGTTATTATAGGCATTTATTACTGGGCTACTCGTGGGTTTAGACCCACGAGTAGCCCAGTAATAAATGCCACACCCCGGCTTAGGCCGGGGTGGGTCCGCTAGTATTTTCATGGAAATAAAGTAACTGGGTAATCAAAAATTAGTTAACAGTAATAAAAGTATGAGTGTCGGTTTGTATCAGTGCCTGTTTTTAACTTAATTACATTAAGAGTTAGGATAATTGTTTTTGCTGCACTTAAGCTTGAAGTATTTTTTTTTAAAACCACGATTTTAGTCTATTGTTTGAGACTCGTGACTAAAAAGACAATATTCTTCAAAAACATAAAAGGCTGATAAAAAAACTAACCAGCAATCCCTTTGACACATTACCGTATGCCATCTAAACTATCAACAATTTTTTCTAGAAAAAAACTCCCCCTAAAGCATGCATAAAGGAAATTCTTGCGCCCACGTTATCTAACAGGTTGGTCACCACAAACTACATTCGTATGACATCCCCCTCCCCCTACCTAGTACCGGCGCATGCGCATTATACATGCGCGGTGATGCGCGTGAGTCGCCGTCCACAATGGCAGCTAGATTAGCGATAAACGTTGTTACGAAGCATAGTTCCCGCGTAACTGTGGCCTAGCTACCTACATATGTTAATAATTGTTAACACGTAATTTTATAAAAATATGACATATTTTTTCTCAAACATGAGTTTAACTCTCGTGATATTACTCTAACACACACAAATTCGTCGTGAGATAATATATAAAAATGCATACTGTTTCACTTCTACTCGGACACAATCGGCCGATAGACTGTAAGGGACATGCGTCACAAGCCGAACGCTTGGCTAATCGTGCCTCTCTTTCGTTTTTTCTGCGCTCGCTCGCACGCTCGGCTCAGGCGGAACGTGACACTTTTATGTTCAAGCAGCCGACGTTCATCGTATAATACGTTATCACGTAAAAAACATTTTTAGTTTATTCAAGTTAAGTACTTTTTGTTTCTTGCTAGCTTTTTATTCAACCAATCGCATTCGTTGACAATAGATTTAATAATATTGTTGTCTCTGTCACTAACAGAGCTTAAGAACGACAGGCAGAACGTGCTTAAGTAACGTCATAATGTCAATTTCTGTCAGTCTCAATAAATTTTCTTTGGCTTTGAATTATTCAGTGAAGTGACCTGTAAAGAGAGATAGGGTATGCTGGATTTAGGTCAACTATGGTATAGTTAATAACACCGTAAGATACTCGAATGTGGCCAAACAGAACACGGATGCCAGCATTGACTTTTTCACTCGACTACGGCGAAGCCAAAAGGAATGGTAATAATTTTGACAGTCTATGTAGGTATTTGTGTTTGTATTTATGTTTGTATGTTCCACCGTAGCGCCTAAAGTACTGAACAAATTATAATGAATGAGGTGTCAATCGATTCGTAATTACGTCTCGGGTGTTATAGGCTATATACTAAAAGCGATACTTGATTTATCGTGGTATGGACATGTTATGAGGAGGGATGAAAGTCACATAACTAAACAAGTTATAAGTATGACTGAGGATGGGTATTTAAGCAGAGGGAGACCGAAAAAAAGATGGATGGATTGTGTGAAAGATGATAATATGAGAAAGAAAGGAGTGGATGCCGCGATGACGAGTAATAGAGAGGAATGAAAGGAAAATACGCATTGCGCCGACCCCATATGACTGGGATAAGGGCAGGAAGAAGAAGAAGAAAACCGCTACATGAGTAGGTACCTGCCTACTGTAAAATGTTTTCACATAAAGAAAGATTGGGTATATAAAATTTCAGAACTGTACGATGAAAACTCAGTCGTATGGTTGTTGTGTTACTTCCTTCCCAAAAAAATAAACATTTTTATGGGGCGGTACATTTTGACATCTAGAAATGTTATAATAATCATTGCTATCGATTTAGTAACCGATTGTGAATATACTATTTTCAGGTTACGCGTATAAATAAAGTTATATATAGAGCAGTTACATACAATATTGTCTCCCTCGTTAAGCACATTATTCGCCATCTTCTTTTAATTAAACAACGCAATGAGTTTTCAGTCCCCTTTATAAGAACGATATGGAAAAAGTCCCTTATTTCAAAGAAGTTAGATACTAAAATTGCGTTTCGTTTTGTTATACTGTAGATATACCTACCTACCTCGCCTATATTAAATTAAAATCACCGCAGCAAACTGTAGGAAAACTCGCAATATACAGGGGATTAGCTCATTCTTAGGGTTCCGTTAAAATAATGAAATAAAGAACCCCTGGAAGGGTAATAAATTATGTGCATTTTGTTTTAATTTCTTTACTTAGTTTAAGATACAATTTATCATCATAATGTTAAAAAAATCTTTGAAAAATGAAAAGTAGATTACCTAACTCATTTGTTGTCGTGTAGTTGTAAAGTAGTTATTTTGGCAACGTAAATAAAACTTGAATAAGACCTACATAAATATTACCGAATATATTTTAAACGATAGGTATATTTTCACATTAATTCCTTTCATCAGTAATTTAACTTACTAAAAACTGATATACGGAACCCCCACTCAAAGCCGACTCGTGCTTATCCATTCTACCGAGTCTACGCTCACGTGTATGCGAGACGCGAAGGATAATTAATATGAGCGGGAAAAAAATTAATAAATATTATACCACATCACTTTATACCTCAGAAATTCTCGGTTCTATATATAGTATAGTTAAATAATTCAATATAAATGTTTATATTTCTAACTAGCGATTGCCCACGGATTCACTCGGGTATAGGTTTAATTAAAGAAATTTAGTATATTCATATCTAATATAATAATAATATCTTGGGACATCTCACACACGGCCATCTGATCCCAAACTAGGCAGAGCCTGTACCTACTATGGCAACCAGACAACTGATAAACATACTAATATATTTCTAAATACATACATAGTACTTAATATAGATAAATGACACCTAGACACAGAACAAATGATCGTGCTCATCACACAAAGATTTATCCTGGGTGGGAATTGAATCCACGACCTCCGGTTTAGTTGTCAGGGTCACTAACCACTAGAGCAACAGGCCAGTCAAATCCAAACAATTTACTCTCTGTATAAGGCTCATACTTCGTATAATTGAAGACTTTTTTGACATATTTGAAAACAAAAACAGTCAAACGCCATTTTTTATTCTACGATTAAAAGTTATCACCGTTTCTGCAAATCAGCACTTAAACGTACCTATTAAATCGCGGTTTATTTTGATTTTTAAATAAAAAAAAGCCCAATGTCTAACATTCGCGTAAACGTTAGAAAACAATAAATTTTGTATACAGGATTAATGTTTCATACAAACATAAGTCACGTGATCCGTCACTTTGTATGAATATTTCATTTTCAATTATATTATTTCGACCTATGTTCCTTGGGGAAAGTTGTTCAATTTTATGCACCTGATTACCTCGTTGAATATACGCACTCCATAAAAAATAATCCTGTATAGGTATAACTACCGATCTAAATAATTTTGCTTTCATACCTCTTCATTTATCCTGTAGAGCTACAGGATAAATGAAGTTAACAAATTTTGTTGCAATTGATAGCTCTATCAATTGCAACAAAATTTGTTAAGTTACTATCTATCTAACCTCCACAGCACATTGACAGTGTAAATACAGAATCCCTCGTAAAATTATTCTAATACGTAAGTTAAAATACTAAACTCCCAAGCTTCAAGCTTCTAAGTTATCTAAGTAATGTATAAAAGCCCTTAAGACCGCAATGTTGTATAAACAGGAGGTCATTGCCCTCACTCAAGGTTACTCAGCACTTAAGCCTCGGTTAACGGTAACTTAATACCAGCTTACATTTACTTACGTGATTTTGTTCATCAACTTTGTCACGTAGAGATAAGGTCGATTATCGCTTGGCAGAAGCTCAAAGGGCTTTTTTGGAGTTGTATAAAAATACGATTTGAACAATTCGTTTTTCTATTGTGTACTGTTTTTGTAGTCTGTGGTTGTTCGATTGTTTTTGATTTAGACATGCCCCTAGCGATAAAGTTCGTGTAGGTTGATGATTATTTTTTTAAGGAAGTCGGTTCGAAATAGGTACATTTATTTTTATTTTATCGGCCGAATACTTAAACATATCTTAATTTGGGGTTCTATGCAGGTGTGATTAGGATCACCCCCTCTCTCCTAGTGGGGTATCGTAAGGGATACAGAAACCAGAAGAATGGGCAGCAGAGTTCTCCTAAAGAACTTAAAGTAGACTGCGGTCACCCATCCACTTGCCCACGTGGTAAGTAGGGACCTTAATAATGGCGCTCGACAAAACACAGCCTCGCTAATGTAGCCAATGTATGTATGTCCCAACAGTGGGAAAGCAACAAACAGATATCAATACTAAATCAATAATTCATCCAACACGAGAAAGTTTATCGATAAGTACTTACTAGAATCTTTCTCGATTTTCATAGAATCGTAACATAATGCACAATTGTGAGAAAACTGTTCTTACTGTTGTGGGAATAAAAATCATATTCACTTCACTGTTCAATGATTTACGAAGCGATGATAATGATTTTCACTTATTATTGTTCATAAACTCTTCATAAACTATCGAAATATGTACCTACCCATCATCTGCTTAACGTTTTCCCAAGCTTGTTGAGGTCGTCTTCCAGTCTTACCGGGTTTCTGAATACCACATTGGGTTGGTGTCGTTTGGAACCGGGACCGCGGTCCAAGATTCCCCTTTTGATTATGATTTTTTGAGGCTCGTTTGGGACCGCAACAAAACAAACGAAGATTTCGTATCGGGCTAGTACAGTCATCTGAAATATTGTGTACTAGCTGACCTGACAGACGTTGTCATGTCAAATAACTAACAGATATGTCAAAGGTTAAATTAGAAAAGTTAATATTATCATCAACTTTTCTTTAATTTTTTTAAAATTTTCGCGCAACTTTTTTATTTTTTTTCTCCATAAGAACCTTCTCCTGATAATAAACAACACGACAAAAAAAGAATTAACGAAATTGGTCCAGCCGTTCACGCGTGATGCCATGACAACGGAAAACGGGTTTCATTTTTATATATATAGATGACAACAAGTGGATGACATTATTTACTAAATAGTATGTCTATATTAAACTTGGAGCGACTGCCTATAGGACCTCCACAATCAAACTAACTGGGCTAGTATCCCGTAATCAGCCCGATGGACCGATGACCTGAAAAAGGTAGCTGGTTCGTACTGGATGCGGAAGGCGGGGGACCAGGTGTTGTGGCGCAACATGGGAGAGGCCTATGTCCAGCAGTGGACCATGATATGTTGAATTGATTGATACCTTAGTAAGATTAGTTGTCAGAATTATAATTACTTAACGACTGTCAAATATCACTGTAACTTTTCGATGCACGGAGGGAACTCAGTATCAAAATTATATGTATAGGTATCAGCCTGTTACTGTCCTATGTGTCCTATCTTAAATACGCGAAAGATGGTAAAGAAAGACCAACTTTCTCCAAGAAAGAAATAATCAATTGTGAAGAAAAAAAAAATTGCTTTTTATACAACTTCGGTGAGAATATTGCATGTTATCGCAATTATTTTTAGATCGTTGAAAGGCCATTCGTTATTATCAAGCTTAATAAATCAATGACTGTCTTTCTATGAACTATAAATCACAATTAAATGTGTATAATTGATTAACTCTGAATCAGCGAACAATATCTTTTGTATCATATAGACGTTTCTATGGAAACTGGGATCTTTAATTCATTAAACAATATTGTTTTATTCAAAATTAAAATATCATTATTTTCTTATTCTATACTAGCTTTGACCCGCAGTTCCACCCGCGTGGTTTCCGTTTGCGCTAACTTTTTTTTTATTATTAGGTAGTTCCTTTCGTGTAAATTACGAAACATAAAAAAAAAATCCGAATGAGTCGAGCCATCCTCGAGTTTTGCGCTTAGCAATAATAATTTTCATTTATGATGATAGATGTAATAAAATAAGGTACCTAATATTTACAAAAAAACAAAACGCAACCGATGTACCTACAGAGGCTAGCTTAACTCAAAATTGAATGTTCCACCAAACCTTGGAGCGATAGAGATTCTACCTTCCTATCTCAGAATTTGAATTTCATATTATAATGTACTTAAGATTTTTTTTCTCAGCCTATTATCAAAGACTAACTTTTGCTCCCGGCTCCGCCCGCGTGGGCGTCGGTTACCGCGGCAAATTATGGCCTATAGCCTTCCTCAATAAGTGGGCTATCTAACAGTGAAATGATTTTTTAGCCCAGTAGTTCCTTAGATTAGCGAGTTCAAACAAACAAACTCGCGAAAACTGCTATCTGTCAATGTAACAAAAATAAAACAATAGGTAAAAAACACTGATTACTAAACCCTTCAATCCGTCGATAGAGATACAGACTAATCTTACCAAATTTATACCCAACCACGCAAAAACATAAGGGTTTTTCAGCATAGGATCAATACAAATCCATCGACTAATACGTAGACCCGCTGATTGCACCACCTTTTCCTTGACCACATCAAAGGCATTAGTGTTATAGCATGTTTATTTTTAGCAGACCATGTATTACCATTATCATAATAGAATTTTTATAGAATACCTACTTTATAAAAACAGCCAATGATCGCCGTAACAAGGGCCACGATGCCTCTCCGAGCCACAATATAGACCAGGTGTTCCTATTTCCAGACATGCTACGAGATGGAGCGATACCTGCGCGATGAACCGCACAAGGGGCGCGACCAGCAAGAGGAGGAGTGGGCCATCCCGAGCCCTTCCAGTCCCAGCAGCCAGCCGGAGTCGCCGAACGAACCCGACTTCAGCGTGCAGGCTATGAAGTCTGAGCCACCCAGCGATTCGGACGAGCCACGGGGTATGTGCCAATTCTATAACCTATGCACCCAAAACTAAAAGAAAAAGACATTTTACTAATAACCCTTTTTGAACAGCCTCTGATGGGATATTGGTACGTCCATTTTGTTTTTTATGGTTCCACCAGCTCAAACTAATCAGGCTTCTCCAGTGTGAGTTGGTTTTCTGATCTTTAGTTCAATCACATTTGAAGCAACTTGAAGACAGTTTAGCGGTAGCTTGATTTGCAGCCGTGCCGAGGAAGCCGCAGCATCGGTCTTATTCGTCGTTAATTTTCATGGTTCTAATGGTGTATGGTTCACAGTCTCATTTAGCCCCCCAACTGGTTCCAGATGAGCCGCCGAGCCCGGTGCCCGCACCGCCGCGCCGAGTGGTGCCGCCGCGCCACCTGCCGCACGCCACCGACCCGCGCCGCCGCGTGCATCGCTGCGAATTCCCAGCGTGCGATAAGGTCTACACCAAGAGCTCGCATCTCAAGGCCCACAAGAGGACCCACACCGGTGAGTAGCCTCCATACTTTCTTATCCAAGCCTCGCCACGCACTCACAAGCTAAGGTTCTGGGACGTTAAGCGAATAATTAAGTAAATTTTGCGCTAATTTAAGATTTTAGAATTCAGTATTCATTTAGAGATATATTATATCTATTATGAAATGGCAACGCGACACTATAATGTAAAACTCTGATCTTCATCCATCTTTAATTCAACTGTCAATTTTGAGTATTCCGTGATAATAAGAGTAAATGGAATCAGCGTCGTGTATGCATTTTTTGTTGCGTTGCTTTTTTTTTTACAAAAATTTATAACTATTTTACTGTATTCTATAATCGACGTTAATATGGGCCCTGGTAAGTGTGATGTGCTGCTAAAAGAGCAATAGGCAATAACGTATCATTCCGCCCGCTTAGGCTGTAAATACCACATAGATATTGCCTATTAGACTGCCCCATGCCCATTGTATTACATACTTTTTCTACTAACTTATTATTTTAAAAGTTTCAGGTGTAAAAAAGCAATTAAAACCCAAGTGCCGAATCACCCCCCCAACTCTTCACGTTCCACCCCCCACTGCCACCAGCACGGCTCAGCCGGCCGCTCCTACCCCGAACAACGTTGACACCAATAAATACTACCTTATATTGTTCTTCAAATCAATCGTATTCGTCAAGAAGGAATAAGAATCCATAGCAAAAAAAAAACGAGGCTGTCAATATTATTCGTGGTAGTTCTGTTGCCGATCATTGTTAACAGTCAACATTCATCACGTATACGTATTAGTTATATTAAATGTTTTATTCAAATGTATATATATAATATAATATTAACTGTCTACACTCCCACGCTTGAACTAACTCGCTTGATTTATGAAAACAGTCCGACGTAATCTTTTTAAAGGTCGGAGAGTACGTTGCCCTTTTTAACATTTTAAAGAATTCCCCCAATTTTATCGTGTCTAGACTGAATGCTGTAGACGTTTGTGATGTTCGCCTCAAGGCATGCTCCACTTCAAAAAGGTTAACTTAGTCCGGCTGTTTTATATTTTTTTTTCACAAGGACCATGACGTCAATGGTACTTTAAAAATCAGACTTTTTTTACTATAAAAGGTAAGGTGTTTTTAGGCAAACAAGAAATCTCAGTTTAATTTTATTAAATATTGTTTTAAATAATAGGGCGTGTGACATAAATTCCATAATCGGTAGTTACGTATTGTATTGGTTTTTTTTTTTCAAAATGCTTGTAATATTTCGCATAGCAATAGCCCTTTATAACTTCACATTGTTTCAGAGTTGCATAAAAATAAGAAATGTCTATCTGATATGCGAGCCAATGCTATGCCAAAGCGATTATTGTATTTTGTTCATAGGTATAATTTATAAAAATATATATATTTTTTTGTTAATAACAGTAGATTATATGCATGTTAGGTGATGTATTTTATGGATTATTCAAGGTGCGCTTCATTTTTAAATTTTATGTGAATCTGTTCATAATTATTTGGTTTTAATTGTGATTACGTACATTGTTAAAGATTTTCATCTCAGTTTAAATACGCACGCTTTTTCATAAAAAACACAATAAAAAGCAATGCTGCTGCAAAAAAGTTGTATGCAGCTTACATCATTATAATTAAAAAAAAACTTAATGATACCTCAAGAATATGATCCTATAATTTGCCCAACGCCAATATGCACCTTGAATAATACAATAATATCTCAAATAGTTTTTAGATAGTTTACTAACAACCAAATTACTAACATTTAAACTTAAGTTCACGCCATCTATGAAATTCAAGCTGAACAATTATGGGAGGATGTAATGTTGTGTTTAACAACGCCATCTATCCAAATGTTCAGAGCTTGAAAGTAACATAACGTGGTGACCAACCTGGTTACTAAACGCTTTTAAACAAATGCGATAGGTGGCGTTGCTAAAACTACCCCATATAGCGTAGTAGCACCCCCTAGCAAATGAATTGTCAACCACTCACTCATCAAAGGTTTCAAAAGAAATAGGAAAGGCATGTTTATACGATTTAAAGATGGCGTGATAACATGAAACGCAACAAAATTATGAGACTCACTAAATTGAAAAATAAGTTTTTATTTATACTTTTAAGAAAATGTTAAGGAGATAGGATTACAAATACAAATAAGCTAGGCTAAATACGATAGGTGGCGTTGTCAAAACTACGCCTATAGTGTACCACCACCACCTAGTTAATAACTTGTCAACCACTAGGTTTTAAAAAATGGTATGTTTACATTCGCTGATAAGAGATGGCGTGATTACATAAAACGCAACAAATTTGTAACTACGCACAAAATTACGAAGTTTTTTTTAATTCTATTGAAAATGTTAAGGAGATAGATAGGATTAATAAATAAGCTTTATTTATCACAATAATAATGACTGTTTAAATTAATATCTGTAGGAAATATGAATCATAGGATAGGAATATAAATTTCTTGTTCGTACAATCAATGTACACGACTGTATCAAAACCTGTTATCTTGATTAATCAAGATTATCAGTCTAATTCTTTAATAAAAGGGCGCCTCGAATGGAATATTTTTCATTTAAATTTTTATAATTTATTTTTTTATTTTTTAACCCTACACATTTTAAGTAAGGTTGACACGAAATTAGATAATTATATTATGGTCACATGCACTTTTAGTAAGAGCAATTAATTCAAAATAAGACGGAGTAGTTAGTAATATTTACTCCGAATATGCTCTACACTGGCTATATAACTAATTTTTTGCCAAATCTTAGAGAATAACACAAAAATTGAGATAAGAAATTATAAAATAAAAAAAGAATTTGTTGCATGCGGGGATCGAAACCGCAGCTTTTTGGACAGTGATAGCTTTCAAGCAGTTATTGGAAAAGCTTACGCTTCATGGGTTCAAGGCATTTTTTTTATCGGGCATTTTAATATAATCAGTACCTACACCTAATATGACCTTTGTTTCAAAAGTAACCCAAAGGGCCGCGTTCGACCTCCGAGTAATGTGTCGAGTAGTTACTTTCTGGTTAATGTTAATCGGCAATAAAAAGTTACAATTATCTTTGGCCAATTTCACAACGGATACAAGATAAACCGGTAAACCGTAAAGAGGCTTCAACGGTCTACGGTTCAGTATATCTTATGGTCCTACTCGAACGTCGTGAAATACGCACATGTTAATCATGGGGTGACTTGAACTGGAGGTTAGCTTACTCGACTATTTACCCAAAGGTGGTGAAAGCGGCCTTTAGTGAGTCCTTCACAGAAAATTCATTGACCATAATGTGATCAACAAGCAAACAAGGCTAGTTCTCACGTCAATTATTTTTATTTCTTTTATTTGGTTCTTTTATTTGTCCCTGTTATAATAATTATTGGATTGGAGTTGTTGAAAAGCCATTTTGTCTGGCAACTAAAGGATATCAGGCGCTAAGAGTAACATGTCTTGGATGTCAGGGTAGCAGCTGATCCATCTTTAATACTGGTAAGAATGGAAGCTGACACAAAAGTTAGTATGAGGACAGATTGGTTTGATATGGTGGCCATTTAGATCAGTCTACCTGAGCGCCTGCAATCTGGGCAATGTATTTGGAAAATTTGGTAGATTCTGCAATGGCGAAAGGCTGGTCCTATCAAGACTATCATTGGTAATTCTTTCATCATAAAAGGTCATTCTCTGGGCCTACCCATCAGTCCCTAACAGGACAAAACCAACGGCCCTTTTCAGGGCCCAATCGTGACGAAAACTTGATTCAATAATATATGAAAGCACCTCGCCGAACGTCAATGTATGATGAGCTGGTATGGTGATGTTTCGTTGATTTGTGTATTCATGAGTAAGAGGCCTTTATCCTTCATTGGGACAGTAACAGTATGGTATTCAGGTCTTCGGACATTAGACTTTTTGGTTTTATTCGTCACTTATCTTCCTGCAAAATAGGGTTTCTGATCGATGAGAGCTTAAATAAAATAAGTAGGGCCAATCAAACGGCATGATTTCTGTTTCAGACGAATGCAAGGCAGTTTACACAGTTACTGATTTCTTACGCACATGCTTTACAATTTAAATATGTAGAAATATCACTCAACGTGTTTTCAACCAACTCAAACTACGTCCTTCCTCAAGTTCTGCCATAGCACCCGGTCCTTCGCCGTCCGCATCCAGTCCGTCCTCGCTACATTCAGGTCATAAGTCTATCGGGCTGGAGAGTCCCTCACTACATTACCCGATTTGTGGTCTCTATCCAAGGACTGGTCTGCTCTAAGAGCCATCGTTCCTTAGATAGACCAAGAGACAGAAATGAGCCCACTGCCACTTCATCTTAATAATTCCTTAAGCTGCGTCACTCTGGCTCTCTTGATGATCTCCCGATGATCCCAATCAACTATCCAACTGATCTTATCCTCCTTGAACTAACACCTACCACGGTTCGCTCCATAGCTGGCTTTCTCACTTCGGGTTTATGAATACCGTAAGTCATAATAGGCAGGAAGGTCGAAGACCTTTATTTGCAAACTCAGCAGCAGTGGCGTTCATTGCCGACTTCGGCGTCATGCAACTCGGTTGGAGGCGTAGTCCATACTCAAGCTATTTTCTCATGCCGCTTTTCCTCTCTATGATGTTATCGTGCCAAAATTTTCACGGTCGGGTTTTCATTGTCGGGCCGATATTTGCCCCGTATCGTCATAAGCCATGCTCTTAACTTCCCTTCCGACCAAACTAGTGCAACTGTGTTCGCACACAAACTGATGCACTGGCATATCTCCTGGGCAAATGGGTTATCCCTGATTATATATTAGATTTGAATGACATCTAAGTACGTTAATTCAGAACATTCAACAAGCATAACTGACAGACGGGTGGCACATCTCCCTCGCTCGTGCTTACTAGCCCTATGCTGGCTGAGCTGTACTCAGTGATGCTAGGAAAATAAATCAACCAAATATCTCGTTCATGTCTGGTACCATGCCTCGTTTAGAGTCCGGAAAACTGGATTATCCCCGGACTAAGGTGTCGTCACAAAGATTCCGTAAGGAGGTAATTTTTCTGTTTTTCCTTAAGAGATATCCTTACATTTCGCAAAGAAAGTATTTTTGTTCAAAACACCATTTACATAGTTGTAGGAACTCCATTGTCGTCCATTTTTTCTGGTCTGCACATGAATCTCCTGTGATACAGGGCAAGTCTGGAGTTTCTTCTTGTTCATCGTCTTTGATTATCAGTCTAGATTTTCAATAGACTTCCAGAAGAAACAGTTTGGGTCTGACATGATCGACGACAGTTTACTGTTTTGGATAAAATAATATATAATCCTTTTTGGTCAATATTTAGTAAAAAAGCACCTGATTTTATGTGTATGTCCTCAAAAAATCAATAGATAGGTTTTCTTATATCAGCTATTTATTCATTTCGTTAAAATCAATTCGTAATAGTTTTTATAAAGTATAAATCAATTCAAAGAACAATACGACTTGGAATTAATAAATAATGTCTCTTTCGTCCTGTCCTGTTTGCAATCATTTTGGCCGTATTTTTTTTTTCATTCTTATTTCACTCACTCTACTCGTCATGTTAACGGTCCCCTCCTTGTTTTTACATAATACCACTGTCTCTTATTCGGTCTTTTCTTACTGTATGCCTATTTACTGTCATGTTTAGAATCATAAGTTGTTTCATTCAAGGCTCAACCACATTATTTTGGTGCCATTGGTAAACTATGCATCTTCCTCTCGCTTTTTGCAAGGAATAGTAACGGACAAACCGGTTGAATGTTGGCTCCAAGTTTGTTCAGTATTCTCTGTTTTGTTTGGTTTTAGGCGATTCTTCGCAAGGCATTACACCTTCACAATAGGTTGGACGGCTAAGCTTATAGTAATGAACAGCTTCTGCATCGTTGGTTCTGACGTCTCGATGAATCTCTGGCTAGACGCCGCCATAGTCATCAGAATCGGCTCATCTATCAGTGCCTACTGCTTAGTATTGCACTACTAGTATTGCACCACTACCGCCGCAGTCTTGAAACGAGGTGGTCAGGTTGCTTTGATTATGTGCATCGAAACGAGCCTTTTCATTCGCCACGTCAATGCCCTTGTGAAATGGCAGATGTAATACGCCTGGTAAAGCCCAATATTGCACTTTCAAGGTTTAGTGTTGTTAATGTAGACCTCAACCCCTGGGAATCGAAGCAGATGATCGTGAAACTTGTATTCACAACAACGCTGGTTTAAAACCTAATCTATGGGAAAGGGCCTGACGCTTTCATACACCTCATCTATGGCATCGTCGGCCTGTCTCTGAGTAGTCCTTTAGAAATGCGCCAAACCTATTTCGCCATATTGTCTTGGGTTCTTTAATTTAGTCCCATCTATTAGCAGCCATTCTGATGTTCAGTATTCTCACAGATCATTGAATGACTCTCGCTTTGAGGTTCTTATCTTTCAATCTCCACGCTGCAGACCGCTGGTTTTTCTTATCTCTCAAAGTCTACGCATCAGACACAAAAACTGTCGATCTCTACTGCTTTGCGTTCTGACTTCTCATAAGTTACGCCACAACACCCGGTCCTCTGTCTTCCGCATCCTGTCCGACCAAGCTAACTTTTTCAGGTCAGCAGTCCATCGGGCTGAGAGCGTCCTACACTGCGTAACAACTAGGACTCGTCTGCCCCAACAAAACTTGTGCAATCCACTTTTATTCTTGGCAAAAGCCAATGTGGAGCTGTAATCGATAACTGTGCCAAACAAAGACTGCTTCACAACTGGGTGATTTTCCAAGAGGTGTCATCACAACCTGTCCTCCACCTTCCGCGTCCAATCCGATAGTGCTACCTTATTCTCGACGTACGTCTTCACATCTTGGTACATCGGGCACGGGGTCTAACCAGATCTTTGCCGATTAGCTGTTTCTACTCAAGAAACTGCAACCTCTGACAGAAAAGAGCAACCTTTGCCACCTCAGATTCTTCTGATCTTCCGTCAAAGAACCACTGTACATAACTTGCTCTATACCTTACTGAGTTTCACATATAAACTGTATTGATAGGGACAAGTGAGAGAGCAAAACTTCGTAAAAATAACAAAAATGTTAACGAGAAAGTACCGGATGAGTCTATGATGATGATAAAAGATAGTTTCATTAGGTACAAATACAAAGAATATATATGTATACGCCACAGTCATAAGTAACAAAAGTAACCTAAGCTTCAGAAGCTACCTGCCCGAATCGAGATGCCCTCATTTATGTACCAATCCTTGTAAATACACCACGTATTGTGCCTGGCTAATAAAAACTATACACGAAGATGGCGTAATACCCTTCGAACTTAATATTTTGAGATGGCCCTGAGTAGGTGACAGAAAAATTGTATTGTTTTAGAAACTGGCGCCGTCTTGTCCGCCTTTCATTAAGGATATTGACGGCGATGTAAACGGGAATATTTTTTTCCAACAGACGAATCGGTCCGCTCAAAATAAAGGTCCGAGATATTATAGTAGTTGACAATGTACCAACAGAATATTCCGATAATAATATACACTGAGACTTGTCCACATTTATATAAAGACATAGCTAATAAAGTCTCAATTATATCCGAATTATAGAAAATTTACAAAGGTTGGTTACCCCGTAAAGGTACGACATAATGGACACAGGTACAAACTAATATTAAAATTATGGCACCCGTCTTTTGCTTCGCTGTTTAACCTGCTTGCCGCTTTCGCACATATAAAAAAGCACGTTTATTTTATAAATAAATTGTATGTCGGCATTTGCTATATTTTAAATAATAAATTAGCTTATAAGTGTTTAATTTAAGTACATTTTTCCGCAAATCAGTGACGACAAAAAAACGCGTTATTATAAAATGTTTGTTATCACTGACTTTTGCTAATGTATCATTAAGCGCTAAGGCCCGATACTTGGGTCTTTAAGCGTTGAGCAGACCATGGACAATTTTCCCGTCAAACATTAACTAATTATCTACCATCTGCTCGCGCTTCCAGTATCTGACCTTAAACATACTTATAATATTACGTATTTGTGTATCATAAGTTAGAACAAAATCTCAGCAATCTAAATTACTGCCGACCCAATTATTGTGCCTGAGTTCTGTGTCCTGTATTTTATAATTGGTTAATTTTGAACTTTATTAACGTGTTTCGTGTCGTTTCAGGTGAGAAGCCGTACAAGTGTTCGTGGGAGGGGTGCGAGTGGCGCTTCGCGCGCTCGGACGAGCTGACGCGCCACTACCGCAAGCACACCGGCGCCAAACCCTTCCGCTGCCGCCACTGCGACCGCTGCTTCTCGCGCTCCGACCACCTGGCGCTGCACGCCAAGCGCCACGCGTAAACCACCCCCACCAACAACATCTCTCACCTTTCGTTCTATAAGTGATTCCGTTAAGTTACACTGATTGTGATGATCGCTGCTCCTCAGAGCGTCAAGCCAAAGAATGCCGCTACACCGTAGCCGAGTCAACAATCATTACACTAATGCTTTAAAGTTATTTTTATAAGTTTAACGTTTTTTGTTCAGTAAAATCTTTATGATATAGTAATAATTTAATTTTAGAACAATAGCCCGAGTTATCGCAAAAGTGTCGCAGTAACCTAGATTTGTTCTTTTATAGAGCAAATATCTCTAATAAGTTTTCCATCCCAGTTTAGTTGTATTCTCAACAAGGTTGCGTGCTGGACCTGCGTCCTCACGACAACCTGACCAAGATCCGAGTCTCTTCACTGAAGTTACTCAGTGAAGTTATGATAAAATATAAAAGTAAACATCTTATTTTAAGGTTTCGGCAATTATCATTACGATTCTAATTTACTGAGAGATCGATTTATAGCCGTTTTGTATTATGTGAGCTTTGTATATTTTGGCTGTCGCGTAGCGATGGCGTGAGTGTGCCATTAGCGCGGGCCCCCGGGCGGCGGTCCGCGCATGCATTTCTATCGCGGTCATATATTTATTGGGTAGTTCGGCTAATCATCCCACCGACGCCGAGCACGACCTTTATTATTTTAGGCTTAGTGCGTCGCGTTACCTGATGTTATGTCGATGTCGCGCATCAGTTGACGGTAATGTACCCCCACTCTCGCCGCCTCGGCAACTTAGCCGGCGATGTATGCACACCAGAAGGGTCATTCGAGAACTCCGTTTCGTCAAATCCCCAGTGCGTGACGTACCGATCGACTCGTGCGCGGCCTCGACGCAGATTCGTATTTTTATTTTGTATATTGTTTATAAACGTATTTTATTCAGTAATTTAAGCTTTCTCTTTTACTTTTTCATTCCGATATTGTGCGATTAACTGGCCTTTATTTTGTAAGTTATAAGATTTATTATCGTCTGCACTATATTTTTATGTGATGCCGTTACACACATAGCGTACAAATAAATTTTTAGCCCACAGGGAGGGTAACATAGTACATAATTTTTTTGTATTTTTGTAATGTGAAACGCTAAGTGTGTATTGGCTTAATTCTGGGGTCGACGCTGACGCTGTTCACTTCTGATCTCAAACACACAAGAACAGCAGTATTTCTATCGATTTGTTGGTGTCCATCGGCGTCCCCTGCTCAAGCAGAGTCGTTTTTTCCCGATAGGTCGTAACCGGTCTAGCTGCGTAAGCGTAACGCCAATAACTTCCATACTACTAACTTTCACGGTTCATGTGTTGATTTAAAGCCGCAGCAAGATAATGATTACTAACTACGTAGTACAACGCTGCGGTATACGCAAGTTGTGACAGTTACGGAACGCCTCGACTGTAGTCTGTTTTAAATTGACAAGTAAAAATGCCAAAATGACATATAGATTACAATAGCTTTTACGTCAGTCACATTTGCAATTGTCAATTTAGTCTCCGATTAAAACCAGTTTAATGAGCTGTTAACAACGACTCCTGTCAATAACCGACCTCTATAGTGTACGTATAGTTTTGTAACTCAACAGATTTCGGTGGCATACCTCCCGGGGCCAATTAATTAGTATTTTCATTCGATAAGTTTTTTCTTTAACTGTACTCTCATGTTTTTTTTTATCTTCGCAGTGACCTTACAAGCACCCTGCTATATTTTTAAAATAGTTTTGCATTTAATTTCAATCATACATCACAGAAACGACTGATTTTAGATAGAGCTTCTATAGTTCATTGCTTTTTTAATACAAAAAGAACTATAATATATTTTTTTTGCAACGAACAAACTCTTTGATTGTGAAATATATTTTTTTTTGGTGCCTGTGACGTCACTGCGTTCAGTAATTGAGTCACACACAATATTGAAATAGCACCTGTAATATAAGATTTCTATTTTTTTTATCTCTTTGAATTATTTAACCAAGAAGTTTATCAAAAGTATATTTATAAACTTTTTTTATCGTGTTATTTATAGTTAAACGTATTTTAAGTAGATAGTTATTTTAACGGCGCGTTTTTAGCGTTTTTTGGAAATAATTTATTAGTTTTTAAGTAATCTCATTTTTTATACGATTTCATTTTCGTTATCATTTTAGCATTTGTCGTCGGCTGTCAAAATGGTTATTATTATGGATATTAGTGTTTTATTTTGACAGTAGACTACAGCACAATTACGTGATCAATAGCGATTGTTACTAATGAGAAAAGAAAATAGTTAAACAATGTCAATTTAAATATTTTTTATATAATCAATAAAGTGTTTATCTTTTTAATATATTTTTAATCATATTCTGCGTAAACATTCAAAGGGTTAACCAAATAAAAATGGTATAGGTCCTCTTTTTTATTCAAAATTGATAGCAGCATGATGTTAAATATCTTATAAGGAAGTTTTTAATATAATATCTTTAAAATTCCATCTGAAATGAAATAATTCTTAATACCTTTTAAACGTGTCAATGATAAAGGTGGCATTTTTTTTAATAAACATTGTTTTGTGGTAAAATTTAACAGAGACAATGGGCATTTGAGTGTTAAAACTTCAAAGTCAACTCGTTAAGAACTTAAAGATCTTCAAGTCTTTAAAAAGAATGAAAGAGTATTATGTACTTATATTAGTTGACATAAAAACACAAGTCACAACATTTTTCGTAACATACAATAGGCAATTAAAGTCCTGTACCATTTTTAAGTATATTTTTCATAATATTTAGATATTTGTGAGGTAAAAGGATTTGATTTAGATAAACTTGGTCTCAGAGAGTATTGTTCGATAGTGTCTAGTTTTGAGTTGGCTCCTGACACCTTTAAGCCATGCCCTATTAAAGGTTAAGGATTGTTCCTTTAGCTAGAAAAAAAATTGGATTTGATATGGTCAAACCAAAAACGCCACTTTCCAAGAAAGTGTGATTAACAAAATATATAGCTTAAATATACCTATACCTGTCCAACAATAGGTATTACAAAATTGCTATTGAGTACACGTAATTACACAGCACGGGCATATACAGGGGGTTTCGTATGCTTACGCTTTGCCAGCAAGGTGATAATACAGGGTGATGCTAACACTGACTCGCATCGGTTCCTGTGCTGCCCAGTACGCTTCAACAACTGCAATAGTGTACACTATATACGTAACACTAGCCGTACGAATTTAGCTTATAATCATAAATCATACATACATTACAATATTTCTTTTACTAGATCGATGTATAAATGTAACATGAAATTATGAGTGTAAGAACAGAAAAAAAAGTAAAAAAAAAAATAATGTGATTCATATATTTATTCTATATATTCAGATGGGTATAAATAGTGAATGTTTCATGATATGGTACGAAATAAGAATACCGCTTTTGTGGTCTTCGTGTGAACTAGGATAAATTATACGCACCGCGGACGGTACGCGCATGTAGTGGTAGAAAAATATTCAGAACATACCCGCTGGCGTAGTAATAGTACCCGTAACATTGCACATGGCACGGCCGCAACGTAAATAATTGAACAGAACTTAAGACCAGCGGGTAGCAATCGATAAATGAATTCCGATAAAAATAAACTATGTCGTAATTAGAGAAACGTGTTATGTAAACAAATTTTACATTTATCTTATAAAACTTCTAATATTATTGTAATAAAAATAGTGAATTTTATGATGCGGCTGTGTTACAATCAACCCTATATGAATGTATTTTGGACGAATCCAACGAATCGGGAAATCGCATTTCAAGTAAAAATTATCTAGTTATTTAAGAGTATTTTTTTATTATTTTTTTCATTTAACATCCTAAAATATCTCATTTCAAACGTGACACGATATTTTATCTCTTAATTGATTTTAATATGAACGCAAATCAGGTATGATCGAAAGAACAAACAGTATTTTATTATTGATAGGGTCACAAATATTAGATATATTAATAGCAATCTAAGTTAAATGTGAGCTTTAAGCCATCACAAAGTTAGTGGTCAAATATTAAAAAAATAATTAATATCGCAAGTAATTAACGGAACGCTCAAATCATGTTTTTACATAACAATCTTAATAAAAACAATAGCACATAGTCTTAAAACACATTTATTGCACAGCACACACATTTATATTAAAAGCCATTCTCAAAAAAGGACCCAAAAAACATAAAAATTATGGAACATACTTCAAAATATGTCTAAGAATGGACTAGACAAAAAATATTAAAGTAATATTGTTGAAATATTTTTTAAAAGGAGTGTCCAAGTGAAGTACATCTTATTAATATCTGGGCAAAGAACTTTTACATCCCTTAAAGTCAAATAACTTTGATACCGAAAACGCCGATCAATAGAAATTACATTCATATTCCATGCTTGTCACTTCCATAAATTTCATCGATTCGATCAGCGTCAACACTATTATAGATCACTTGTCTAGCCTACATCACTATCTGTAACATTTCGAGATGATTTATCTAAATTTCAGTGAAATACTTTGAAAATTTCCAACAACGATAACAATAAAAAATACTTATAATCAATAATTCCAACAAATAAATTTTTGTCTCTTCCATTCTTTGTGACAAAGGAATAACATCAAGGATTGGGACTATCTTTAAAGCTACACACAATATTTATTGGATTCAATACAAGAATAGGATAATAACAACGGATTACAACATATATTTGGACCACAATAGCTTTTGTACGCCTTTTTCTTTGTGTTACAAAAATAACTAACCTCACACCGCGCGCTGCCGCCTATTCTAGCGTTTTGGCACCAAGACTTAGGTCACTGACACAAGCATACTTGTCCACAAGTTGTTTTGTAAACACATCTAGTTGTTTAGCCACAATAAACCACTTAAAATTCACATAAACCACGACCGCGGCTCGAGCGAGCGCTCCTGCCGGCAACTTCACATTACTCAATTGATTACTGATACAACCCTTAGATAATAAAAAAAAAGTTCTGCGCAGGTGACCTGCATTCGTAAAACGTTCCAAAAGCAACACGAAACTAACAATATTCGAGCGCAATATCGTATTTTGAGACACAAAAACGATTACAAATCTATTACTTAGCTCGTTCACTTGTGAAGTCAGTAAATAATGCACCGCAAACTGAAAAATCAATACATTTACCTTGTTTGCAAGTAATCGCTCATATGCAAGGAGCATTCGTTTGGGCGCATCAGGAAGCTGACAGCGCCGTCTAGCTGCGGGACGAACGCAAGCACTAAGTTTAATGTCGGCCATCTGTTGCGCGCTAGTACACCCGACGCGGCGCGATTTATGATTTCATTCACGCGGTTCGCGCTCATTTTGCCGCGCCGCGCGATCTTATTCTACCATTATGACTATTAATTTGTGACAAGGTGCCTCACATTCTTTTATTTTTCAGTTGTTTTATGTATTGTTTTTTGTATAATTTTAAGTATACCGCGTTAGTACATTCCATTTGATTCCCGATTCGGATGGATGTTTTGAATATCATTATAGTAAGGACGATTTATCATCTTGTAACCGACTGTCGGATATAATATATTTAATATTTCGCAAAGTTTTTGTGGAACAGTGATATTTAGGTTTATAATTTTTGATACAATATATTTTTAATACATATTATATACATTTACCTTTTACAAGCACTATTTCTGAGGCGTTTTTTTTACACAAAAGTTATTTCTAAAAGCTTCTTCAACCTTCAATGAGACCTCATCTACTATTAAATTAATAATTAGAGTTTTTACAATATTGTACTCTATGAATAAGTAATGATTATTAAGTATTTGTAAACATAGCAATGGTTGTTTGTATTTGTACTTCTAATTAACTGACTAGTTAAGCTATTTTGAGGTTGTATTAGGGAATGAAATTCAAAATTAGTTATAAATCATGATTATAACAACGAGTTACGACACAATTCATTGTCGGTATCGAAAAAGCGTTTAGAAATATTAATTTAGTTAGTTATTTTTGACAAACTTACCCGATATCGTATAAGATCCGACGGCTATCTAGAACAAATAACACAAGTAGTAATTTCGACAGTCGGTTACAAGCAATTTTTATCATTACACGTGATCAATATTATCATCAAATATTTGCCAAATCCCGTCACCGTTCTGAACATTTGACCCGAGTCTGAGAAGCTACGCCGTTTTTCTGACTATCCAGATAAAATTTGTGATACCGGGGGTGTTCCCAGCCAGATAATATATTAATGTGGGCATAAGACTCAAAATTATTATGAACTTTTTAATGAAATTATACATCACATGCGGTTACCTTAGCTTTTAAATTTATTAGCTTTAAAAGTGTTTTGTAAATTCTTTGGTTGTAATTAAGAAATATTTTAAGTGAGGGGGAGATTACATTTTTATATTATATCGGTTAGGCTACCTAACTATGGGTCAGTCCGTTTTAATTGTCTGTGTGAAAAAGTTTTATATTGTAATAATTATATTATGAATGTTTAGTATTAAAGTTTAGGCGAAAATTGTATTTGATTTGCATTTAAGAAGCAGTTTTTTGAAAATTGTTTTCTGTCTTTTATGAATTGTTATCACACTTTGGGATCGTGTTGCATTGATTACGGGTTGTCGAGCTAATTATTTTAAGAACTTTAGTTTATTAAGTTTATGTTAAAACATTTGACATACCTGGAACTTTATTATAATTTATATCCTTCAGGTTATTCACTATGAAATCGGAAGTTTGTCATGGTTTTGTGACTGTTTCTGTTTATTTATCGACTTCATTTTGGATAATTTGTCATTTCCACAAGTTAAGTTACATTTAATAAGCTCTCAACCCATGTTAGTGCATTATGTATTCTTATGAGCCACTATGTTATTGTGAAACACAAAATTCTAAATTGAATTAAAAATTATGAACCAATTTTGATTGGATACCCGTTTGTTAGTAAAATATTATGAATCTGGATAGTCGTAATTGTTTTTTTTTTTATTGTGAAATGTTTTAAAAAGGGCGAAGCTTTCAAAATAATACACATTATCTTATAGTAGTAATCTGTGTCGGCGTTTATATTTCCATAAGCCGTGTTGTATATAAACATTTAATATAGTTACTAATCATAAATATTTACAAAGCTACGAAATGTAATAATAATAGTAATCGTGATTATTATTATTATAATAACTTCGTTTTCTTTCTGATGTATGTATGTAGGTCCATCACGAGGACAGACGACTTAGCATACACATTTTATAATATTAAATTTTTCTTATATGTGGAAGCCATGATGTTTTATTTACCTTATGCCCAACGTTGGGATTGTATGTTTGAAAGAAGCCGGTGGATGGAAGATTAGAAAATATGTTAACACTTTTTGAATCACATCTCAGTCATTTGAGCACTAAAGAGTTAATAGTTCACCTCACTTAACACTAGACCATCTATATTATGTTTCTTCACTAAGTTGATAATTGATAACACACTTACAAAATATTCCACAATAAAACACGATCGCGTCCGCTCGGCACAACCCCTCGAGCTGTAATGAATCTCAGACGTCATCTGAAAACTCTGAAATCTATTTTTAGAAGTCCACCCGACAGTTATCGATTGTAAACTGCAGTTTTCATGCACTTACAAAACCTACACATATTTAGCCTGCCTTTTGAAACAAAAACAAACAATAAAACGTCTTTAATTAATACATTATTAAGTAATCTTGCTTTGATCTTATTCGAACAGAAATTTAACAGGTTTATTTCTTTCTGTCGCTACGTCGCACCTTGAAGTGAAAGAGATTTTTTTTTTCGCTTTATTGTGTTTCAATATTTGGTTTTATATCAAGTCGCAGACAGACGGTTTCTTAACGAAGGGGTCGCACGTCATTGAAACTTGAAGGCAGGCAGGTATATTGTATCGATTTCAACTATTATTAGCTCGTTAACAATTAGGCACCAGACGTTCATTACACAACAATTTTTTATAAAAACAATAGGTTTATGTGAATTCTCGGAAAAGGCTCGCTAATAAGGTTTATTACAAGTGGAGTTTATTTATTTTTAGATTGATAAAAGCCTCGTAATGAGATGTGAAGGGGAGTCTAACATTTTATAAATGTATCTTAAATTAATAATGTTGTTTTATGGAAATATCTTTTAGATAACACCAATTACGAATGTACTTACTAGACAAAGTTCCGACGTTCAATGGAATTATTAAAAAATGAAAATAAATGCTAACATTGCAGCGTGGGTTTAACAGGTTGATACACGTCTACATACTGTCTGTATACCAGGTGATTACCAGGACTAATAAAATGTATTCCATAGAACTATACCTACTTCCATTTCAGTTATCCTCTTACTTATTCCATCTAATGTAGCTGGGACTAATATGTTCAGTTGATTTGTATGTTCACAAATTACCAGTATTATCAGTCAAGATACAAGATAGATTAGGAGAGTGAAAAAGAGATGAATGGATTGTGTGACGAGTATCATAGATGAATGGAAGGGAATTACGCATTGCGCCGACCACATGAATGGGATAAGGGCAGGAAGAAGAAGAACGTATTATCAGTCAAATGATAGGAAGGGTTCCTATCATTCAACGAACGTGTGAGCGAGAAAGCTGATGTATGTGTGAAGTGTATAGGTAGATACAGCCGCCCGTCTTACAGGATCAAGGCCACGTGACAGGATAAGTCTCGTTTTTTACGGAATATCACTCGGTATGTTTCGGTGTAGGTATTTGTGTTGTGGATTTGTTGTTTGTTAGTCAGTGGTAATTGTTACCGAGTCAATATTTATATTGCTGTATACTTGGGTTTGTTTTGTTGAGTTTGTCATGTTTTTGTCATTTTATTTTATTTATTTATTTATTTATTTTGAGCCTGAACTGTCCCACTGCAGGGCAAAGGCCTCCCTTTCTTCCTTCCATTTTGCTCTCTGAAGGGCCAATTTAGGCCATTCCTTGTTAAAGGCGTCCAGTTCGTCCGTCCATCTCTGCCTGGGTCTTCCACGTGGCCTTCGTCTGTTGGGGAACCAAACTGTTGTGGCTTTTGCCCACATTTCCACTGGCATTCGGAACACATGTCCGGCCCAGTCCCACTTCAATTTGGCAGCCTTTTCGGTAACGTCTGCTATTTGAGTCTTAGAGCGCAATATTGAGGTTTTCGTCATAGTCAATTTAAATAAAAATTCAAAATATTTAAACAAGTAGGTAATCCTCGAATACTGAAACACTAATTAACTTTAAGAGGTTCTTAATTGTGTATCTGTCGCTACTTCACACGTTAATGCGATAGAGACAGCGAGAGAGTTAACGGCGGCTTTAAACTGATTTTCGTTTCAGTAGGTACTCGTCTATTTAATTATAATGTACTTTTACACAACTGAGAGTAACTGCAACATTTTCTTGATTATTTACAAAATCAGTAATTCAATTCTAATGAACGGAGTTGGCTTCAGGACTGTGTGGCGTCGAAGTGATTCAAATATAATTGTAAATATATAATTGTAATTATACCAAAAATTTACTACTAGTGCAGTTACTATATATTCGTGATCAGTTTTGAGTCCAAAAGTTATAAATTCAATTCATCATTTACTTTTGCTGTTGACTGAACATGTGATACACTGGGTGTATGGTGTTCTAGTGTAAACCTAGCATCAAATACTTTATGAGTTATTCATCTAAGTTTACAATAGATTCAAAAGAATGAACGATAGACAGAAGGTATAATAAAGAGATAATATTTGAGATTGTAGTAAAGAATGAATGAAAATGTGGAAGCATGACCGAGAAGGAAATGAATGGTTCAGATCCCTGACGTGCGAGCCAAAAAGCTCAAACAAGTGTGCGATAAAAAACTGTATGGAAATGAGGAATGAACGTAGATAGAGAATGAACCATTCTCTATCTACGGGAATGAATAAGTTTGCAGCGAATGAAAAGGTGAATGATTAAAAGACATTGTCACAAGCAGATACTGAAGATAATAAAGACAAAACAGCCTCATAAAAGAAAAAAAAAAGCTGTATGATACTTTCTTTCATAAAAAAACTTACTAAAACTATAACTACTAAAACTATAACTACTAAATTTAACTTCTTTAAATTTTTTAAAGGATAATTTCTGTCACAGCTTATTAAAATCCTTATTATTCTGAGTTAAAATCTCTTATTAAATTCGATCTCTTTTAATTACTAAGGTGAGATGTCAAATGTTACACATCATTTGCGACTACTGTAAGGCTCGCTCGTTTTTTTTTTTCATACTCAAATGTTACTTTTGATATTTATTTAAGAAATAGAAAATAACGATTAATCAAAGATTAAAAAAGAGATGTTGTTGCTTATGATGGTATCTACTCTTGCGAGGTTTACAAAATAATAACCCTGAACACTACTCGAATAACAACATACCAGAAATTAGTTTCCTGTAATTTATTTGCATCCTATAATCCAATCTAATTAAATTATTATAATATACACAATTCTCCACGAATTTAATATATTTGAAAAGTACAAAATATCCTAGGCTTTGAGTTCTAAATGGCTCCAGCACAAGGGTTGACATTTCTTTGTCAACAAAAAGATGGCAACCCTTGTGCAATAATTGTGAGACCGTCACGGTTATCAAGAGATATAAAATGAAAATTAAACTCATCAAATAACCAGGGCGTAACGCTGTTAAAAAAGTTGCTCAATAGATTAAATTATCATGTTTAAGTTTTGTTTCTTATTTTTATCGCTGATAACATTGGTTTTTCCAACCCTGACATTGGCAGAAACGTCGACACTCCAACAGAGCCTTACTCAACAAAATTGATTGATTTCAACTCTTAGTGACTAATAGAGACGGAGTTTTAACAGACATTACCATCTCTTTCACTCCGTCTACGCAACGAGAGAGATGAATGAAATAGAAAATGTTTGTCTTTTCAGACTTTTTATTATTCTCTCCAAACGGAAAAGTTTTTGTCAAAATCATACCTTGATATTTTGAACTATAGATAAATCATTTGGATGTGATTGCAAATAAAATAAGATTTTTTTGTAAGTAGTCATATTGACTTTTATTCTATCCTTAGATGAAGATAAAAGAAGTTGTAGAATATTCAATAACTTTCCAAGTCCAAAGTGTCTTTAAAAATGTATTTTTTTTAATACTTTTAATTTCAATGAAAAATACATACTACATTTAGAAGGTTTAACTAATGAGTACCTAAACGAAAAAATTGATCAAAGGTGAAGGGTGATTCGAATGACGTATGGAAGGGAAGGAATTAAGTTTGGGAAAACTGTCATCCATTTAACTCCTTATTTCCATTTTCA
Organism: Plusia festucae; assembly: GCA_950381575.1. NCBI lineage: Eukaryota > Metazoa > Arthropoda > Insecta > Lepidoptera > Noctuidae > Plusia > Plusia festucae. The sequence continues at coordinate 1,905,036 of OX494430.1, read as the reverse complement.
GTTATAAAACGGTATGAAGTTGCTTTTAAAATTCACTATTTTATTTTAGAAATGTATTCAAAAATTAACATTTTAGCAAGTTCTTTAAATAAAGCGATTGTAAGCCGGATGTTTCAACCCACCCCATAATATGTTTGCCTTTCGTTTGTTAGTCGGTGCTAAGGTAAGATCGGTGAAGCAGTTAGCAAAAATAACTGCGCTAACTGCGTTACCGACCTACAGACAAAGTACCTCCAAGTTTCTGGAAGCTTCCGAACGTAGGTTTAAGTGTAGTACCGCTATTCAGCGACAGAGAGAGTTTAATACGTTGTCGATAAAGCAGGTAGGGTTGGGTGGAAACTTGGTTCCGCGGGAAAATTTGGATAGCCAATTGTTGATTGGATAAAGTGTTTGTTTGGGTTTTTTTCTAAGACATTTTGACATAAACAGGGTCTACTGCAGAAAAGTGATATTCTCTCTTAGACCGTATTTTAAGTAGTTCGTAGTTTATGTGCATTAATTTTATGAATATTTTAAGCATATTCAAACAAAAAGGCAACTTAATCGCTCAAGTATGTTTTATTACCGTACAAAAATATAATGTAGGCCCGTGACTTTGTGCCTACCATGTTTCGACTTCGTTTACGTTCTGTTGATTACGTCATTTTTAATATTTACCTTTTTAACTAAACTTAAAACTTCTAAAATAAATAAAACTATCTATCTAAATAAACAAGAAGACTTATTAACCATTAAAAAGTAAAAAAAATAAAAATTTATTACAAAATAATGTTTAATCGGCCAACTGTTGGACAGTTTGTTGGCGATAGCAGCGCTCTTTTATACATAAAATTGTGTACCTACTGTTCTTTAATTACTTACATTATACATCTTACAATATATTATCTGTTCTTTTATTTAATTAATGCATTTTGTGTATGAATCTGTAACATTTTCTTATATGTAAGTACTTATTTATTATGTTATTCATTTATTTTAAGTTTTAATTATTTCTACCTTTTGTGTCGTAACTTATTTATACACTAATAACATAATTTAATTTAAATACAACAAACGTATTTTTTGCCGTTTTTATAGATAACTAGCTTCTGCCCGCGACCGTGGACTTCAGTCATCATCATCATCCTCCTGCCCTTATCCCAATTTTATTTGGGGTTGGCGCAGCACGTTTTCTTCTTCCATACTCTTCTATCTGCCGTGGACTTCAGTATTGGGTCCAAAAAGAAATGAAAAATGGAATATTAATTTCACCCGTGTTATAGCTTGCGCTGTAATACAGAAAAATACTAAATTTATAAGCTGTCTACCCACGGCTTAACTCGTAAACGATTTTCAATGTTCCTTCGGGAACTACTTAAGGAATAAAAGGGATAAAAGGTAGCCTATGTTCTTTTTCATGTCAAAGGCTACATGCATGCCTAATTTCTTTTAAATCCGTTCAGCCGTTTTTGCGTGATTGAGTAACAAACATCCAAACATCTATACATCCAAACATCCACACTTTCACATTTATAATATTAGTAGGATGGTACGGAACCCATCGTGCGTGCATTATCAAATTAAAATATTTTCTTTAAAAGAGTAAGTACTCTACAAAAGTACATAACATAACAGTGATTAATTATGTTAATGCAAACACGATAAGTATAATAATTAAAAAGATAAAGTAAGTACCTGTGAGCGATCCGAACGATAAACTCAGTATCTCATTAACATCGAGATATAATTGAATCAGTTTTATTGACTTCTTATCTATAGTTACAAAGGCTTTGATAACGTAATCTAGGTCATTTTATAATCCCGGCCTACAAATGTACTACTGCTTGGCACAGGCATCTTCTCATAAAGAGAAGAAGTGAGCATTGATCACCACGCTATTGTGGGTTGGTGATTGCAGATTCCAATATTAAAATTCAGGTTTCCTCATGATGTTTTCCTTCACCAATTACCAATAATGGTCATACTGGTATTTCTGTAATGGGTTTGAACCTGCAACCCTTAGCTCACTTATTGGAGTTCCTGTGGTGACCTTTGTGAGAGTCTACCAAGCGATTCCGGCAAAAATTTCGGTTTTCTTTACCTACCAGTAAATTACTGATTGCATAACTATTATTTTAGTACTAGATGGGTAAAAGTAACGCCCCCTCTTTCGGAACGTGTTTTGTTTTACTTCGCCAAATTACACCGTGGCAGACTATTAAATTTGGACTGAGCATCATTAGAAATTAAGTAGTCGCCTCTCCTACCAACTTCCTTGACGACCGTGAAGAGCTCAAAGATAAAGATAAAGATGTATTTATCTATATATTAAAACGTGATGGCAAAACTTTGGACCCCTTTTTACGAAAATTGCGCGGACGCAGGAGCATAAAATTTGGCACACTTATAGTTTATGTGAGGGAGAAGTGCAGAACGCTAATATTTTTCAATAATAATGCTTATAAAGTACATTAAATCAATAAATAAAACATTACCCACACTACCATGCATTTCACACATAGTCATGTTTTTTTTTTTTTTTTTTTTCTTATTTATGGCTCTTCATTGTTTATGATAGCCAATGACAGTAGGTAAAAGGTAGGGAAACGGATTTTTTGAAACGAAAAATTTTAACAAAAAGGAAAAGGATCAGTAGTTATATAAGCTAAATATAATGTTTCTTTTGTAGACATAGTTATTACTACTGACATTGACATATCAAAAATATATATATTTGCCTATGATATTTGCCTATACATACTATGTGGTCAAATTGTTTTTCATTTTGTCCATTGTCCAAAAAAAAAGTTTTCTCAAACCTAAATCGTCGTGATGGCCTAGCGGTTCGGATTCGTATGCACATGGTTGTCGGTTCGAACCCAGGCAAGTAACAATGTCCATTTTTCAAAGTTATACCTACGAAATAAAATAGGTCTGCTGGAAGAAACTTCCAAAGAAATCAGCTACTGCCAATTTCTTTAAGGGTACTCCCTTGTACCTATATTTTCTTCTGTATTTATCGTGAATTAAAGATAAATAATAAATAATATTTCTTAATTATTCTAAGACACCATAGCTCCCCTTAGCTATGACGTCGCGCCGCTCAGCTTAAGCGTCGCAACACGGCTCGAGCATCACATCGCTCCGATCGTGTTGGACGGCTCGAGCATCACATCGCTCCGATCGTGTTGGATTTCCTTCTATTAGAATCAGCGATTTGAATGAATGACAGAAAGTGCACTAAAACACATCAAAGATTTGGCCAAACACCTTGTTGCGTGCCACGCGTGACCACGTGCCTGCGTGGCAGGCAGACAAAGTGAAAAATAAACAAACAACTTAACTAAACGACTTCAAATAGATCAGTTGGCAACTTTATAGCAACTAGCTGTACCCGGGGCGTTGTTCGTGTTGATTAGTGTATTATATATATTGACGTTCCGTAAAGGGCTCAAGTCGACTGTTTTTCTTATACTCCCTCTGTCTCTAAAAGTTGTGGACAATAATAATATATTTTTTTGTAAAGAGTAAATTTATCTTCGAGGTGGTGTCTTAGGCCTGAATTTCAGCGAATTCGAATAAGTAGTTTTGTTTGCTAACTAAAATAACTGGAAATCGATACCATAAATTATTAAATAATTTAATAATTTATAAATTATTGTAACAAAATGATCATGACCCTTGAATGACGACTTGATGATCTGTGAGTGCAGCCCCGACGGGAATCAACTGACTCTCGAGTCATCAGAAAGCTATCATTGAGTAGTAACGTTCCCTGCACCCGCACGATTTCTTTATACATGTATGTGTAATCCATTATAGTTTATTGTATAAGTTTACAAAACGCCTATGGTGAGTATAATCAGCTTGATGGCGTAAAGAAATATCTTGATCACTTCAGTACTTAAAGTCGCAATAAAACAATACATCCTACAGTCCCATAAAAACCTACCAAATAGATAAACACAAAAAAAAATCTATGAAGCTGATAAGAAAACAGTTTCATCAGTCAGCAAGGGGTTATCACAACCTAGTTTATTTAATTGATAAATAACCTCTATGGAGGAGGAAAGTAAATAGTACTTCAAACTTAGATGAATAACCTCAGATTAAGAACTCATAGATGGAGCGGAGCGCTAAAGTGACGTATATCGTCGGAGCAAGAAAATATATACAAACTCACTTTGGAAGAAAAAAGACTGAACAATTTTTTGTCTTTTTTTGTAAAAAAAAATAGTTCTGTCTTTTTTTTTCTTCGATAGCGAGCATAGAATAATAACTAAAGTCTTTTTTTTTTTTTTTTTTTTTTTAAAAAAACGACGCCCGCATTAAGGAATTTATTCCTTGTGTCGCGGGGGTTTCACAAACATTCAAATCACATGCACAAAGAACACCCAGACTTGGAACAAGTATCTGTGGATCACACAAATACTTGTCCCATGCGGGGATCGAACCCGCAGCACGTCGCGCACAGTGGTAATTGGCGTGGTGACCTATACCACTCGGCCATCCGTGCAGTCAAAAAAGTAAATAGCGAGTTTGTATATCTTTATCCTGCTCCGACGGTATACGCAAAGACATTGTACTCTTAAGGTGCGTACAAACCGGCCCAACGAACGCCCAACGATGGATATTTATCGTTCGCTAGCGTTGGCTTCCGCACGCTCCTTATTTATTATTTATTTATTTATTCATTTATCAAAAGGTACATTTTAGGTTTTATAAATTACATAATGTCCAACAAAACTATACACATAGTTTGTCTGTTGGATCAAAACTATTATTCTTTAGGTATTTATTTACTTGGAGTTCGTTAATACATCCAAATACATTTAGTGCTCGAACGAACGTTCGTTGGCACTTGATTCCGGTTCTTTTCTCTTTCATTCGCAATTTAATCATGGACGACGACGACATCATTATAATTGCTAGTTTTATATACCAAAACGAGTTAGCAAGAACAAGAATAAATAAACGTAAGCGAAGATGGTGGACAACCACATATTACCACGTCTACACGCTACGCTTGCTTCAACTGAGCGTTCGTTCGTTGGCCTTCGGCGACCGTCCAAACAGAGTTCGTTCAAATAGCTCGATTTCTTTGATGTTACCGCCACGCTTCGGATCGCCGGCACACGCCAACGAGCGATCGTTGGCATTCGCTAAGCCGTCCAGATTGCAGCAACGAAGGTCAACGAAACCCGTTCGTTGGCGTTCGTTTGGCCAGTCTGTACGCAGCATTAGTAGAATACATTACAATGTCTTTGGGTATACGTCACTTTATGTGCATAATTATACTGAGTAAAAAAACGAATTTTGGTCGTTATGGCAACTACTTACCTATATCAATGTTGCCATGGTTACCTCATTGTTTATGTGTTGTTAATGTCAACCATCGCTTTAATACCGACCGAATTGTAAATCTAAATCATTCTCGAATCCACCTGATTTCATTATAATCGTTCCAACCGTTTAGGAGGAGTTCAACTGTCAGTCAGTGAGTTACTTAGTATATTTATTCCAAGTTACATGTAAACATACATGGTGCTTATGTTTTTGCAGCTATTTATTACCTAAACTATTTATTGTGATACCCCAATTATAAGCCGAATATTTAACCGACTTCAAAAAAAGATGAGGTTCTCAATTCGACTGTATGTTTGTTACCTCAGAACTTTTGACTGGATAAACCAATTTTGATGATTCTTTTTTATTTGAAAGCTGGTGCTTTTTGTTCATTGAGTTATAATGTACTACGTACGTAGTACATTATAACTCAATGTTTTTGTTTGATCTCATTGTCACCATATCAGGATCTGATGATAGGATCCCAGGGACCCCCTCAAATTTCATAGGCAGGCATTACGTGTTTCATGTTTTTTCTTAAGCTATTTACGTATTTGCATCTAGGTGTCACCACCTCATGATGATCAGCTGATGATGGAAGGTACAACTCCTTAACGGTCAAAAAGTAGCATCATAGTACACAGTACACTCAAGTTTATGAAGTAGTTCAACTTAGTACGATTATAACTAAAAATGTAACCATTAATAAACTTTTTACACTGTTTTACAGTATAAACTGAATTCTAACTCACCTTAGGTATATATTTTACCAACTGATCTGTTTGAAGTCGGTGCCAAACCAAAAAAGGTATTCGACACCTAGGTACTTTAATTGACAAGGGCACCGACTTCAAACAAACAGTTGGTAACTTAACAATTGAACTTATCAATGAAATTCTTAATAACCTAAGGTTATTAAGAATTCAGTTTAATTTGAGCTTCTAAGTGCTTATAGGTATGTGTTTTTGAAGTCGGTGTTTATTTTTTGTTAAAAAGTTTATTTATGGCAATTTGAGGTCACTTTTTTAAAGACTCTATGTCCCGTCCTAAAACCACATAAAAGTGCAAAATAAACTATATTTATAATTTACATTATTTACTCAATTGTTAAATAACCAAGTGATTAATTTTTTTATAGTTTTGTAAAGGTTTGTTATTAATACGAAAAATTCAGCTGTCTAATAAATCACGGGCCGCATTTAGTAGGCCTGTACATCTAAAACAGTAAAAAATATATCTTATAGTATTATTATCTAGCGTTGGGCAAAACTGAAACAGAATGAATCTTATTTCATATATAATAATCTTGTTGAATGGAATACATCATTATAAGCACCAAAGAAAACATTTGTAGAGATTACGGATAAGAGAAGAGTAATTAATCTATGTTAATAACAATGCTTCACGTTGAAACTACCCCTATTGAAAAAACTTTGCCAACATGATATCCTGATTCAAGAGGAATATTATCTTATCGTAAATCGTATGGTTCCTGGTTAGTACGATCTACGTAGTATGTAGGTGCTCACTTGTAGCTACAATAGTATCTTAAGCTCATGAACTTCCCTCTAAAGTAAGAGAGAAGGCACGAGCTCTTCAAAAATTTTATCGATAACCACGTGCAGTTCCTATTCGAAAGAAGTCTCGATCGGAGTATTTAACTATTCTCGTGTAACGAAACCATAGCGCGATTCAGAAATGGGGGAACAGCGCCATCTTTCGGGGTCGCTCGTACACTAGTAACCATGTAAACTTAAGGGAACAAGGCATAATTGAGCTAGTTTGGGCTCAAAACCTGTCGCCATAAAAACTACCATTTAATGTAAAATTTGTAAATTAAGTATAAAATATTTTTCATAATAACTAAAGATACGCTGAAAATTCGTTTACACTAGAGAAGAAAACTGTCGTCCAAGTTACCTATGAGTCTAATAATTAAATTCAACCAAGGGTTTCGTTTTCTTTGTAGGCTTTGTTTGATTCCCGTGTGTTCAACGCGGATTTTGAAATAAGTATCTATACGGCTTTATTTCTTTAGAAAAACAAAGTAATGTTTGCTTTGAGCATAATTTGCGTTCTCCGGTATTTAGAGTAATTTTCCTCCGGGTAGCATCAAAACAATTGCACCCTGAATATTGGACCCCGAATATTTTGTTAAAGACTTTCAATAACCAGTTCATTAACATGAGGTGAAGACTCTCAGTCGCAAATACTTGGGCAGCTTTAGATAAAAACTTATGGGGCGCATGATTGTGAGCCCTCGATTTCCCTGGGATTCTATTTGGAAAGTATAACCTTTTGATTAATAAAATATATTTCAAATCAGTCCACAATTAACAGAGCTATTAGTGAAATGCATGAAGCCTACCTAAATACCTTGACAGACAAGTGCGAATTGGACTCACCCACCGAGAGGTCCGTATAAACACTATATTTAATATGATGGTGATGAATATAAGGCTTAAAATTCACGTTAAGTACATTTCGCCGTGGAACCGGATACATAATTTTGCCAGCAATAGTACCGGCTCGTTGGTCTAGGGGTATGATTTTCGCTTAGGGTGCGAGAGGTCCCGGGTTCAAATCCCGGACGAGCCCTCTTCTTTGAAGATATTTTGTTTTTTAAATGAGTTTTTGTTGTTTGTTAAGCAATATTGATGATATTTGAACAAAATCGTCGGGATGCTCTTATTAATTTTTTCTTGATACGTATTTATTTGTTCTAGATAATTACGTAGATACTTGGAAATGTAGGTAACTGTAACACTTTAACTGATATATAGGGAATCACAATTTTCACATTTTCACAATTTCATTCACCGTTGATAACATTGATAACATAAAACGCGTTCTACCGAAATTTAAGACCATTAGTTAGCATATTTAACCATTGATTGAGTTAACTCGGGATCAAAAAACTGGGCCTAAGAGAGAAGCTCCCGCGACCGTGGCGGCATTATTTAATCTGAATGTAACGTTTCACCGGTCTCTCTCTCTGCTACGCGATGCCTACGGCGTAGCAAACCAGATGTAGAGCTTATGTGAAGTCGTAGCCGAAGTTTAGTAAGTGCTAATCTGTCCAATATCCGGGATGATTCCACATCAACATCAGCTTTCTCTAATTTACATGGAAGTACGAGCGTCATTATGTTTACCCCAAAATAAAAAAAATAATAATCCACAACAATCTCCCGCCTGCTACTCTGATTCTGCTACTGGCAACCAGCAGCCGCAAGCAGGCGGCGATATTAATGTTTTTTGTACCCCCACCTCGATATATATTAAAACGAGGAAGGGGCTGAAACTGTAAAGTCAATTAGGACGTCCTTACTGCCTGATTGACGATAAAGATTACCGCGCGGCACGTGAGAGCAGCGGTAGTCATTACAGCGGCGAAAATCTTAACACCGAGTTTCAGGATCACGCGATGGCAGTGCCATCTGTCACGGCACCCGCGAAACTTAATAACTCAGAATTATACGTCATTCCGAAAATCAAACAAAATCCAACAAAAAAACTATATTTTCAACATAATTAATTACATTAGTAATAAAAAATGGTATGTATTTGAAAAAGAACTTAAAATACGACAAAAAGTCGTTAAATTGAAAGTGTGCGATAATTTACGATGGTCAAGCGAAATCCAATCATATGTACACAGTAGTTAAGATTCATCTCATCATTCGACAATGGAGCCATGATAACTTTTTCGAAAGCGCCCAGTGTTAGTTTAAAGAGGTCAGTTAGTACACGATATTTGTACTAGATGGCATTATTTTCAATCATAGTCCTTAATCAATACCGACAATTTTAGAGACACGGCAGTTTTCCTAGACAAGTTCAAGAAAAAAGAACTGGCCACGCACGCGGCTTTGTCTAGATAAACGGTAGCATGTCAAGCCAAGTTCAAGCGAACAGAACTGACGCACCATGTTTAATATTACAGAAATTGACTAATTTGACTCTTGTCAAAAACTAATTCACATATAATAATAATACCGGCCTATAAACGTCCCACAGCTGGGCACAGGCCTCTTCCCATATAGAGAAGGGATGAGCATTGATCACCACGCTTGCTCATTGCGGGTTGGCGATTTCAGATTCCAATATTTTGGAATCCAGGTTTCCTCACGATGTTTTCCTTCACCGTTTGTCAATGATGTCCTAGAATGATTAAGAAAGTACATATAACTTTGAAAAAGTCACATTGGTACTTGTCTGGGTTCGAACCTGCAACCATGTGCATGCGAATTCGGTCATTGAACCGCTAGGCCACCACGACAGATGAAAAGGAATAAATCAGAATTAGTAAATTTATTATCACTAGCTGTTTCCCGCTGCTCCGCCCGCGATCTCAATTTTTTTTAATATTTGTGATGTTAGCTATCCTATATTTCAAGTTGGATCAAACTGCACACGGTGTGCAAATTTGATTAAAATCGGTTCAGTAGTTTCGGAGTTCATCCCCGACAAACATCATGACACTGGAATTATATATAATATCGATTGATGCCAAAAAGTACACGGTGCTAGTTTTTCGCATTTTAGCCCATTCGATTCCCCGTCCGCAAACCGTATTTTCAAACATCAATTTAATGCAGATTTATTTCTTTAAAAAAATAAAAGAATGTTTTCTTTGAGTCTAATTTGCTATTCTTCAGTATTGAGAGTACTTTCTCTCTTTCTTTCTGGTGGCAATCATAATATAACCTACGACCTATGTACTCTCAGACCTACCAAATAGACAAACGAAAAAAAAACATAAAAGTCTGCGAGCCTGATATTTAAAGAAGAAAACAGTTTTAATATCATTGCAAGGAGTTTTGACAACCTTGTTTATTTAATTGATATATAACCTCTATGGAGGAGGATCTGGAGGATAGTAAATCGTACTAAAACAACAAAATTTGGTCGTCATGGCAACTACCTACTTACGTTTTTAATGTCAATAATCGCGATGTTAATAATTGATAAAAATTAAACAAAAAAACATTTCAAATTGGACCAAATTGTGAATCTAAACCATCCTCGAATCCACCTGAAGACACACAGCAAATTTCATTATAATCGGTCCAGCCGTCTAGGAGGAGTTCAGTCACATACACACTCACAGAAGAATTATATATATAAAGATTATCATTTTAATATACTAGAGACGTCAGGCGTTCACCCATACTTTTGAACTTCTCCTATATTCAGCCGAATTGAAATTCTTATTTTGATGTCGATTTATAATAAGCACTGCTCCATCATCGTGACAATGAATTTCATCATAAATTGATCCCAATGTACTACAGGTTTTAAACTACTTAGGGTAAAATTCAAATCCTAGACTAAAAAAAAAAAAAAAATTTAATGGTAACAAAACAAATATTATCTACAAGCACAACAGTTTTATCGTTTTGCATTTATATTTTTGAAAAAAATATTGTTACCAATTAGTTTTATAAAATTTTCACGTGTTAATCTTTTTTGGGAGAAACTAGCTATATACATTTGCACAACCCAAATTCTATGTGAAAACAAAAACTATCAAGCTCAACTCCCAAAATTCTTAAAATCGTTTAATTTTGATCATGAACCTATTTGGATGAAATAGACTCAACTTTAAAATAATGTCTGCAGAGAACATATTTGTTGTGTAGAAGAAACACCTTATTTCCAAAGAATTCATTAAATTAGGAAATTTTTCTCATTATAATAGACAAACGAGGAAAAATACTTAGTACGAAAATGAAAAATCAGTTTGTACTTTCGCCATAAGTCGGGCCCCGGCCAAACGTAGCTAACAGGTTGCTCTGTGTCCCCACGCCTCGAATTTATTCGAGGCGTGGGGCTCCCGGGACGTCAATTAGGACTTCCGAACCGCCTGATTGACGTAGAGGGAGTGCCGTGCGGCACGCGCATTATATTAAGGTGAGCACGGCGGAAAATCTTAACATCGCGATTCAGGATAGCTGGAACAGCGCCATCTCACGGGCGCAAATCTAAAACGAAGACGGAAAATATGCAAAAGCAATACTGAAATTATTCGTTACCTGTGTACTTAATGATGTTGCTGTAAATATAGTTTATGATGAGTTTTGCAAAGCAGAGATTTTTTTTATTTATTTATCAAAAAATGGACAAACAATTTAAAAATACATAAAAAATCGCCAAAATGTAGTACAGTTTGTTGGCGATAATAGCGCTCTCAAAAATATAAAAATTGTGTACACTTATTCTATAATTGGTTAAACACGATACAGTTCTGTTGCTTACTACTATTTTTTTATGAATCTATAACATATTTACTTAATTAATATGATATTCATTTGCAATACGTTTTTATTAATCCTATCATAAACTAAATAACAATATTACGTTTTTTTATTTATCTATACTAATATTATAAAGAGGAAACCTTTGTATTTTTGTATGTTTGTATTGAATAGGCTCAAAAAATACTGGACCGATTTCAAAAAGTCTTTTACCATTACTTAGAGGCATTCTTCCGAATCCGTATAGGCTATATTTTATCCCGGAAAATAGATAGGATTTTTCGTGGTAGTGAAAATTGTGGAGTAAGTCGACGAAAAAACTGCCGTACGTTAACGATTCTCGCGAACGCTGCCTAAATGGTTAGAGATGTATGGTTGACTTCTATAGAAAAGTTGTAGAACTCAATAATGCCTACAAAAAAGTCCGATAGTATAAACCAAACATTTATATTTTAGCCATTATAACCACTTTTCCATAGAATAAAAGTAATTAAAATTATTAGCCTATGTTTATTGATCATATTATCGTCAAATACTAATCCTTATCCAAATAAACTATTTATTGAGCAAGATTGTTTCAATAACTATAAATTACTTTTTATTTCATTCCAATCGGACAATTCATTCAGAAGATATTACGAATTTAAAATTGTAATTGGTATTAAAATGAATGATGGCCGCCGGCCGATAAGTATGTGTCGCACGACTCGCACGGTGAAACCGCAGGGGAGGGGGGTGCACATCTATTAAGAAATAAATGTCCACCCGTGCAAAGCCGGGGCGGGTCGCTAGTTATTTATATATTAAATGTTACTTACAATACTTTTGTTACTTGTTAAACTTACATTTTTAAACAAGTTTGAGTACCTATCTAATAATCTTAATTCAAGTTAAAATGAAATAAGATGAGATCTATTACAATCATATTTGCTTAAACTAACATTTATATAAGTCTTTTTTTAATTATATTTGTACTGCTGTCTTTGGAAATCTAAATTTTAAATGGTAACATTTTGATAGAGACTGATTTATTAGTTATGGTATGATTCGGAAAGTGAGACAAGGCTAGCACCTGTTGGCGTGCGGCGTATCGGTGGGTGTAACCGAAACAGATTTATTGCTTACTGCCACTACACTTTGTGATCGTGTGATTTATCGATTGGGACATTTTTATACACTTGTTGTCACAGAGGACTTTTCTTGTTGTTTGACAGACGACTTTTAAAATGGCGTGGATTTGAAATTGCCACAAACTTACCGGTGTCGGCGTGGTAGTTATTGAAGTCGTTCATTTCAATTATTTCCGCTTATTTTATATTATTTTAAGTTATACAAAATAAAAATAAGAAATTAAAACTAAAGATTAGTTCCAGATTCGGCCACCAGGTCACATAAATGAGCATTACGTAGATTTGACATATTAGGTACCCATCACGTATTCTATACTTATAATAAATCTGTAGAAGTGAAAATTCTGTACATTGAAAATATCAAAAAAATTAATGGCGGGGTGTGTTACTAGACCGACACCGAACACAAAAATGTGATTAAAAAAATTTTTGTCTGTCTGTCTGTCTGTCTGTCTGTCTGTCTGTCTGTTTGTTCAGGCATCACGCAAAAACTACCGGTTCGATTTCGATGAAACTTGGTATAATTGTTCTTTAATATCCTGGGCACCACACTGGGTAGTTTTTATCCCGGAAAAGTATATACAAAAAAAAACAAACTTAATTTTGCGGTTCGATCCCTAGACCCGAATACTGTACCAGCCGCAAATAATAAGTTTGTCGTAGGTTACGTCACCCGCAGTGGAGTTCACTAAGGGGCGCTCACGCGGCTAAGATACTATAATTATTTATCTATACTATATATATATTATATATTTATATTATTTAATATTATAAAGCTGAAGAGTTTGTTTGTTTGAACGCGCTAATCTCAAGAAGAACTGGTCCGATTTGAAAAATTCTTTCATAGTTAGATGTCATTGTCCCACTTATTGGGGAAGGCTATAGGCTACTTTTCTTTTGGAAATCTATCCCCTAAGGGGGTGAAATAGGGGTTGAAAGTTTTTATGGGAAGTTCGGTATTTTCAATGGTAGACATATGAAATTTCGTATACGGGTTTCTGGATAGAAATAAATAAACACGATTTCAGCGATTTTAAAAATCATCCCTCTAAGAGGGTGAAAAAGGGGTTGGAAGTTTGTAGGTATATGAATTGTGTCGTTTTCAAAGATAGACACATTCAATTTCATACAAGGGTTATTAGTTAGAAATAAATAAGATTTATTTCCGAGATTTTAGAAATCTACCCTCTAAGGGGGTGAAATAAGGGCTGAAATAGTTGGTATGTGAAGTTCAGTATTCTCAAAGATAGACAGATGAAAAGATAAATAGACAAGATAATGACCATCTAAGACATATCTATAATGACGACTCCCGTGGTCGAGTGGCGTTCACTCCGGTTTCTAAGGTGTCGCCAGCTCTAAGGTTCCAGGTTCGATCCCCGGACGGGTCCATGTAGAAAATCACTTTTATACATAGTCTGGAGTCTGGGTGTTTATGGTACCTTTTTTGTCTCCGATTCCATAACACAAATGCTTTTGCTACTTACTTTACTTTTATTATTATTTTAACGCCATAATATTAGATGAAAAATTTTATACATTCTCCTTACTTTGAAAATCACAGAATACATCTACCTTTAATACTACTGTTTACTTTACGCGCGAGCGAAGCCGCGGGCAACAGCTAGTGTTGTAATAAAATTATAATAGGGATGGCTCGTAAGATATTTCAAAATGAATTGAGAGTAATAATTGTAGAATTCTATCAAGTTTTAAGTAGAGTAATACATCCTACTAATATTATAAATGTGAAAGTGTGGATATTTGGATGTTTGTTACTCAATCACGCAAAAACGGCTGAACGGATTTGGATGAAATTTGGTATATATGTAGCCTTTGACATGGAAAAGAACATAGGCTACCTTTTATCCCGATTCGTTAAGTAGCTCCCGAGGGAAAATTTAAAACTGTTTACGAGCTAAGCCGCGGGCAGACAGCTTTGAAATTTGGTATGCATGTCACCCATGCTTTGGAAAAGGATATGTACTTTCTATACCGATCTCTCAAATACCTAGAGGGAAGAATAAAAATAGTTAACGAGCGAAGCTTTAGACCCAATTCTGAAGTCCGCGCAGACGAAGTCGCGGGCAAAAGCTAGTATTTAAATACATACTGCATAATTATAACACATAATACTTACTAGCAGCTTGGGACGCACATTACTAGTATTCTCGTTAAACCCTCGTGGTAAGCTAAATGTTTGTGCTACGAGTTGGTTCACGTCGGTAGTGCAAAGCCGCTTAAATACTATATTACTGCACGTTGCTACACACGGGAAATAAGACAATAGGGTTGCAGATATTTATGTATGTTAAAGAATATTTGACACCTTCTTTCTTTCATTATAATATTAATTAAAAACATCCGAAGCGGCTCCTGGTTAAGTGTTAGTCATAAGGTTTAACTGATGAAAAAGATTAAGCCGCGTTTACCACGTTTTTTCTGTGGATTCGAGTTCGAGCATTCCGAATCTCGGAAAGTACGTTAGGCCGTTGGTCCCGACTGTCATACGAAGATCTTGGAAATTCGTTAAGTTATACCAATTCTGGCAACCAGCCTTACTGAGAGATACTGCCTAATCTGGAACTAATATTATTTCACTCATTTCATCTACACTGTTATTATAAAGAGGAAAGATTTGTATTTTCGTGTGTATGTTTGTAATGAATAAACTCAAAAACTACTGTACCGATTTCATAAATTCTTTTATCATTAGTAAGCTACATTCACCTTGAGTAACATAGGCTATATTTTTACTTCAAAATTAGGTACCGCGGGCATAATCGCGGGGATAAGCTAGTATAAAATAATTGGAAATCAAGATTCATTTGACTTCTTGTACACTTGGGCGACGGCAATATTTTTACCCTAAAAACCACGAAAATTCTATTGGGTCCCTAATATCACCAACAGCGACGTCGCCACTGGATCAGATAATTTTGTGGTACCTGTTATTAACTTAACAATTTGTTACAGGTTTCATAATGCGGGGCGCACCCTGGGCAATCTCCGAAGACAATCACCAACCGGCTCTTCCTTGTGCGTCTCGGTGATCTGCGGTTGAACCCATCGAGACGCTGTGTTCCCGTCACGGCTTCTGGTAGGTTTGAAGATGCAAATCATTCTAGATAAGAATCGGGGAGCAAGATTTTGATATATTTTTTTAATTTATCAATGATGAATAATTATTCAATATTATATCCTAATTAAAAAGGAACGGTACATTCACGCATGTAGTTTGTATTTTAGCGAAGTAGCAACTACAATCTACTCGTATTTGCAAAACGAATTATTCGATATTTGTAAAATTAAAGGTGAGACAAAGAAAACTCTGGAACCAATATAAGTAACAGAACAAAATAAAATACTAGAAATTAGATTTTAGTTGGGTAAGGCCTCAATTCGCCTTTTCCACCCGTCCTCTCGTCTCAACCGTCTTATAACATCACCATTTTGTCTGTGTTTCACGGGCCATTTGGTCTAGTGGTAAGTGACCCTGACTTCTAAGCCGGAGGTCGTGGGTTCGATTCCCACCCAGGACAAATCTCTGTGTGATGAGCACGATCATTTGTTTTGTGTCTGGGTGTCATTTATCTATAATATGTATGTATTTAGAAATATATAAGTATGTTATCAGTTGTCTGGTTGCCATAGTACAGGCTCTGCCTAGTTTGGGCTCAGATGGCCGTGTGTGAGCTGTCCCAAGATAATTATTAATTATTTTAATTTTTTTTTTTCAGTGCTGCAGCCCACCGACTTCAAGTTCAATGGTCGCCCACGGTAAAATACATGGGTGTCACGATTGACCGTCAGCTCACCATGGGAAATTTCGTCCGCCGAGTCGCTGGCCAAGGATGAGCAGCCGGCACCTTGGTACACCGAGTGCTCTCGTCCCGCCTCCGCTACACGTCACATTGGGCGTGTATAAAACTTAAGTACGCCCAATCGTTACATATGCCGCCCCTGCTTAGCTCACGAACGAATCGAACAGGAAAATCTTCCGCGCGATAAAAAGTGTATCGCTGCGGAAAACGCAGCCAGTCTTCGTTTCGTGAAGAATAGAGTGATCCATACATCAAAGTCGGTAGCCTGGATTATTTTGCGGTCGCCCGGCTCCCAATAAGTTCGCAAGTGCCAACACAAGTTCTTTGGTCACGCGCGGCCAACTAACGCCAAGAGTCGCCTGCCCCGCGACCTGTTGCTGGACCATGAAGCCCCAGCTACAATTACCAGACGTGACGCAAGAGTACGCGGTCTTCACGGTACAAGTTGCGTTTTTCATTCATGCACGGCTCCACACTCACATGTAACTCAGTCGGCAACATGAATGGTGTTACACACAGTACCACTCACACTTTTGTGGCCCCTTAGTCCATTGCGTCTGAGTCAGAACTTACTCGCCTCAGTGGCAGCGCCACCAAAGCCTTCACCTCAGTCGCTGTCATCGCCCACCGGGCCTCTTCTGAGCAACCGGAGGTATCACCTGGCGGTGACTGACCGCCGAAGTGACGTGAAGAAGCTGTCGCTGGAATGTGGTAATGACCGTGGAACGCACATGGAAATAATACAGTAACACAATGTGGTATTTAAAAGGTCAGAATTAAAAACACCCATGGTTGCCTGCTTGCTATTGGGACCTATGCTGTCATACATAATCAATGATACTATAAATTATGTTTCACTTACTCTTACACACACACTCTTACTCACACATTCTTACTCACACCTTATTTAGTTTATTTTACTTTGTAACAAGTTTTTTTCTATTCGTCATTGTTGTAGATTTTATAAGTAAGGCATCTGTGGTACAATGATCTTTTCATTAGTACAGGTGCCGTTTGTCTTTTTCTGTGATGTTTAATTTATCTGAATAAACTTATTATTATTATTATTTATTTCCTTTATTTTAATATACACATATAAATTACATTTTTAAATATATACTACAAAAAAATATACATTTAAAAATATAAAAAATAGTTATTATTTGTTATTATTATTGAAGAACATAATTAAAAAACACCCATCGGATGCTTTGCGCAAGGTGTTAGGCCAAGTATCGTGACACAACGTTCCCTTGCGAACCAATGAACTTCCTCAGAGGTGTGGTGGCTCGCGCGCACTGTGACCGTGTGGTCAACCTGGCAGCACGCACGATATTATATTAATGGAAGCCGCTGTAACCGTGACTTTAAACAAAAAAAAAATGATATGAAGTTCAGAACCTAAATAAATTACTTTCACATTTGTTTCCATCGTTAAACGAGACACGAAAGAAGACGTATTTCATCTTAGTATCAAAATGTATTGTACACGGGGGGCTATACTACTTTGTTAAAAAAAAGTGTCTTATAATAGTATACAATAAGTTACCCAATAATCTTTATTAGATTACAGTTAGTGATAAGACCGCCCTTTGTACCAACTGTTCACACTGTTCACATTTTACATATCCTATGTTGGTAAATGTACAATATAGAGTAAATAAATAAATAAATCTTAAGGATCAATCATTAAAAATATTTAATAAACGGCTACCCGACCTGGAATAGGATGGATAGTTCCAACTACTCAATTACCAATTTATTAAATGATGTATTGTGAATCTTGTATTTTTTTCTGAACTGTTTAATATAAGTATATTATTATAAGGTAACTTTAAATTAGATACTTACCATCAAAATGTATTTTGAACCTTGTGTCGACTCATTTAATGTTTGTATCGTCACCACTCATGTAAACACCCATATTTGCAAATAAATATATTTTAACTATTTATAATATGAACAAACTTTTTAACAAAAAAACAACGACGAAGTCGCGGGGGCAGTTAGTCTGCAATAAGATAAGACTCATAGGTTTCAATCCTCTTCATAAAAAGGGTACACCAAGAACTGTAGCATACTTTCGTACTGATCCCGAGATAAGCGCGTTCAACGAAACAAAATCCACTTCAGCCTTATTAATAAGGCGTATTCTCGGGATCACCTGACTAGCTTGTGTTAAAGGACTCCTATTGGGTCGGAAAATGGTCAGCCAATCCGAGAACACGCGTAAATAAATATTCAATGACAAAATGTTGTTTTTTATTAAGAATTTTCTTAACAACATATTAAACACACACTCTCGCTGTCTTTACGCTTAGATTTTTTAAACTAGGCAACAAATCTCAAAGAAAAACCGAAAGATCAAGTTTTTAAATGTGATGCCTGTGAAGGAAATTGTAGATAGATAAAAAACACAGGAGGTATGCATATTTTTCGTTTACGTATACAAAAATAACCAAGATATTTTAAACAATACAGTATTTATGGGAAGATATACAACAATATTTTAAAATTACCTTAATTAATTAATTGTATTTTCTTAAGGTAAACGTTCACAATTTTTTTATCAATAACATTAATATCTATATTTGGGAGCAGAATGTAAAAAGAAGATAACAAAATATTAATATAATTTCTTTTTCATATTCCATACCCAATTAAATACATAACATACGCTGTGCATTGTAAGTGGATCAAAATTTCTCTTTATGCCACATTCTCGGAATATATAATAGGATTAAAAAGCGGGGCTGAGAGGCTGGCGGGCCGTACCTCCGTCCCGTCTGGCAGCAAATCCCTTTAGCATAGACTAATAATGAATGTATTCAACATTAATAAAATATGTGATATGCTTAAATCATATTATTATTTAAAATTGAATGTTGTGTTATTAAAAAACTAGCTTCTGCCCACGACTACGACTGCGTGGACGAATTGGGTCCAAAAAGATGAAATATGACAAAATAATGAAAACTCGATTAAAAATTTCACCTGTTTATAGCTTGCGTGGTAATAGAGAAAAACAAAAAAAAAACAAATTTCAAAGCTGTCTGCCCACGGCTTAGGTCGGAAACAATTTTAAATTTTCCCTCAGGAACTACTTAAGGAATCGGGATAAACGGTAGCCTATGTTCTTTTCCATGTCAGAGGCTACATGCATGCCAAATTTCATCCAAATCCGTTCAGCCGTTTTTGCGTGATTGAGCAACAAACATCCAAACATCCACACTTTCACATTTATAATATTAGTAGGATAAATTTATGGAAATTACTAGTTTATAAATGTTATTATATTGTTAATCTACACTAATATTATAAAGAGGAAACATATTGTATTTTGTGTGTGTATGTTTGTGTTGTGGACAAGGTGATTAATGCGGGCATTATTTATAATGCACGAGCATTATGAATAATGTCTAGCTTTATCGGGCTAAATGATTAATTACTATCTTGACTTCATTATTTATCACATTGCACGGTCATTATTATGTTGCTACATGATAGTTGGGCAATTTGATAATAAAGCTATATTTAACGCACATAAAGTGGTGAATCGCTTGAAAGGTTTTCCAGCACGGGGCGGTCGCTGCCGCGACTCCGCTCGCTCCGCTCGCCGCCCTCGTGCACGTAAGGGTCACCATATTAACCTAACCTAAACCTACCGGACGTTGGGCAAAAAGTTTTCAACACAAAGTCTAGGATTTTTTTTAATCGCTCGTTTTATAATTCCCCTTTAATATTTAGTTTATTTTAAGTTAAATGACAATAACAATAAAAAAATAGTAATTAAATATGTTTGTATTACTCTGCCCAAAAGGTGATGGGCAATATGTATAGTGCCCGGTCAATTAGATTATTTGAATAATTATTGTCAAATTGCACTCTCATATTGGGCATTTTTCATAATGACCGGGCATTATGTATACTGCTCAGTTTATCACTTGGTCCATAACATTTGTAATGAATAAACTCATAAGCATTCATAAAATCACTAGTTGTTCCCCGCGATTCCGCCCGCGGTACCTATTTTGTAGTAAAAATTATAGCCTATGTTACTCTAAGGTGAATGAAGCTTTGTAATGGTGAAATAATTTTTGAAATCGGCACAGTGGTTTTTGAGTTTATTCATTACAAACATACACACAAAAATGAAAAATATTTCCTCTTTATAATATTAATGTACACAAAAAAATGTGTTGTAATAATAGATAGTTAGGTATTATAATTGAATTCATAGTTAGATACTTAAATAATGTTAATATTTTTTTTTTTCTTAAATTCTGTAATATTAAAATTTGTCCACCTAAACGGTAAAAACATGTGTTCTAATTGTATATTCCCACTTGTAATGTGCATTTTATGTATGATTGATATAGGTACACATTTAATGTACAAATAAAATATTTTTATCTTTATAATATTATTATTATTCAACACTCCACACTGCCCCACATCAGTATCTACATTGCACCCGTGCGAAGCCGGGGTGGGTCACTAGATAAAATTTAAGTAACCATATTTTCCCAACAGACGAAGGCCACGAGCAAGACCGAGGCGGAGGTGAATGCAGTGGACTTCAACAAGGAGTGAATTCATTACCTCTAAAGAATAGGAGCTATTTACACAACTCGAGCACAAAATAAATAATTAAAACAATTTCTCTAACTGCTAGTAACTTTGTGAATGCGTCAAAAGTGTCGATTATTCAAAATAAGCAATAGATTGCATTGCTTGCCTCGCAATGGCGAAGATGTCATTTAATATTTTGCTATTACCGCCGGCTACTTTGCGCTATTGATGCAACTGTAACTAAGAATATTCCAATATTAATATTATAATATTACTATTTTTAAAAGAGTAACCTATGGAGTTTCTTGACGGTTCATCTCTATGGGAATATCACTTTGGTACCGCGCAAATAGAGTCATTTTACTAATATTATAAAAGTGAAAGAGTGGATGTTTGGATGTTTGATACCTACTCAATCACGCAAAAACGGCTAAACGGATTTGGATGAAATTTGGCATGCATGTAGCCTGTGACATGGGAAAGAACATAGGCTACCTTTTATTCCCATTCCTTAAGTAGTTTCCGAGGTAAAATTGTTTACGAGCTAATGCCGTGGGCAGACAGTTTTTATATTTGGTATTTTTCTCTATTACAGCGCAAGCTATAACACGGGTGAAAATTTTATTCCTTTTTTCATTACTTTTACATCTTTCATTTCTTTTTGGACCTAATTCTGAAGTCGACGCGGACAAGTCGCGGGCAGAAGCTAGTTAGAGTATAATTACGTTTCTTGAGCGCCAACTTAAGGTTTATAAGAAATAAAAACCTTTCGATTTTAATTTGAATTGGTTTGAATTTATGTAGCGGCAGTCGGCACAGCAATAAGTTTGTCATTTTTTGTCCTGTCAGCCATTGGACGTTCACTGCTCGACGAAGACTTCCTGCAAGTATTGCTGGCTTCATCATTTTTTAACATTAACGTAATATACCGAATACAGAGTTACTATTCATTTGGAGATACGTGACTATTTTCTGTAAAACATTTTTTTTTATGTATAAAATTATATTTGTAAAGCCGAGCTCTAAATAAAATGTTTTTTTTTCATGGATGTAGTTAACATATGAGGTGGTATTTGTATTTAGGAATAATAATATGTGAATTGAATGTTATTGAGATACCGTGATTAAATAAAGGGAATCTAACATTAGATATAGATGTGGTAGGTATCACTCCCCAAACAATCACACCTGCTATCCTGTCCTTCGTGCCCTAACACCTGCACGCTGGACAATTTAATGAAGGCTACTGATAATGCAGTTCTCGTAGCAAAATTCTGGGCTGACACAATATGATTGCCATCGACACGATAAGAAGAAGAATATAGGAAATTGTTTAAAAAGGATTGTAATTGACGACCTCCGTGGTCGAGTGGCGTACACACCGGTTTTCAAGCTGCGCCGGCTCTGAGGTCCCGGGTTCGATCCCCGGACGGGTCAATGTAGAAAAACACTTTTCTACATTGTCTCGGGTCTGGGTGTTTGCGGTACCTTCGTTGTCTCTGATTCCATAACACAAGTGCTTTAGCTACTTACTATGCTATGTATGTGATGTTGTCCACATTATTATTAATCAACAACAACAATAACTAAGCCTATCGCGGTCCAATGCTGGACAAAGGCCTCTCCCACAGCACCCGGTCCTCCGCCCTCCGCAGTGAGGTTACCGGAAATTGAGGTCTCTGTTTGCGCAATTTGACTGCACGGATGGCCGAGTGGTACCTATAGGTCACCACGGCAATTACCACTGTGCGCGACGTGCTGCGGGTTCGATCCCCGCATGGGACAAGTAAATTTGTGTGATCCACAATTGCTTGTTCCAAGTCTGGATGTTCTTTGTGCATGTGATTTGAATATTTGTAAAACCCTCGCGACACAAGGAATAAATTCCTTAGTGCGGGAGTCGATTAAAAAAAAAAAGTGGTATGTTTGTTGCCCTATTCACTGACCTGGGCAAGCGGACTGGTGACCACAGTTTTTTATTCGTTCTTTAGGAAACACTGCTAGCCATTCTCCATGTTTTTATATCCTTTAGTCGTCTCTTACGATACCCACGGGTAGAGAGATTCTAAGCCGCAACCCAACATAACCTAACTAGTTACTCGATGGTAAGTAAAAACCGAAAAATAAAGTTGTCTTCCTCGGTGCGTGATATAGCGGACAGGGACAGACCAGCCAGCACCAATACAGCATCGGAAGAGAATCGTCCGTGGTAGCGTAGACCTGTCTGCGCCGGTGCCAGCGCTCTGAAGTATACCTTAAGTCGGTTGAAAAAGGTTTCAATTTAAAAACTCACGGACCAGAGTGTACGGCTGTCTGTAGCGATTCGCGATATACCGCGCACATTGTAAGGGCTTATGATGAATGGTACTTTTGACGTGATAACGCCTTAAAAATCGTTGAACACTGGCTGCATACACAAAAACGTGTCACGTTTCGCCTGAGCCAAGTGTGCAAGCGAGAGCGCGGAACAAGCGATAGAGAGGCACGATCAGCCTTTACGTTCACCTTTTGACGCATCTTTCTCTCTTCCACTCAATGTCAAACTTTTCATAAATGTTTTTTATGACGTTATCACGTAAAAATATCGTCCACAACCCGACTTTACAGACCTACATTTTTTTATTAGCGTAAATTTCTCTCATCAGATAGGTATCTACCTATGTATTAAAGATAAATAATCTAATAATAAGTTTCAGAATATTACTTCAAACATTTCTGAAACTTTTCCACTGTTATTGTGTCTATAATACCCACAACATATAAAATACAAAATGATTATTAAGTTGCTAAAGACATAACAAGCCTCCACTAATACGTAACACGATATTACAACACAATAAAACATTACTCATCACAGATGGAAAATCCAGGACAAAAGAGACAGTTATAATAAACAATATACTGGCTAATGTACTGATTTGTAAAAACACCCAATGTCTCGCATCGCAAAAACAACTTTATGTCAAGTGCATTAAGGTTGAATTAACAAAAACTAATTTATTCGTTTCAAAAGTGTCCACCCACGTGTATCTAAATACTGTTTTGTCCATGGCTGTTATTCGAGAATATTCGAGACTAAATAAGAATCTACGGTTTTAGGGTTCCGTACCCAAAGGGTAAAACCCTATTACTAAGACTCCGCTGTCCTTCAGTCCAACCGCCTGTCACCAGGCTGTATGTCATGAGCCGTGATATTTACGCGTTAAAATCTACAGATGATGTTTTTCTTTGCCTCCATAATAAAAAAATACTAAAAAACAGTTTTTATAGATAATTGTACGGAACCTATCATGTACGTATCCAACACGCACTTGGCCAGTTTGTTCTATATCATTTTGTACTCGACCTTATTTGTCATTGAAAATATTGATTAGCTAAAATACTTCTCGTTGTGTGTAATAAGTAACGTTCGGTTCTTGATTATGTTTATTAAAACAACATAATTATTATTGTTTTAGCGAAGAATTCTTAGGAATATAATGTCATGACAGGCAAAGATGGACAGACTGTCGAACGACAAAGTTATCCTATAAAGGTTCCGATTTTTACGTATGAGGTATGACGGAACACTAAAAAAGTTGGGCGGAATATTAGAAAATATAAGAAAGCTTACAATCCAACTCTAATGCAACCAAGGAGTTTGACATAGCTGTCAGTTAAGTGAAACTTGACAGAACTTGTCTGACAGTTGTCGCGAAAGACAGGGCAACACCTGTAGATTCAGCTTAAAGTTTATTTTTAGCTCGTCAATTCCCCGGGCTTTTCATATTCCGAGCTCTGCCTCTTTCAGGTCAACGGTGCAATGCACTAGTTAAATTTCTAGGAACAGGTGGGGTACGTGCGTCATTCGTTCATCGCGCAGGGTCATCGACCGCATCGATCACCGGAGCCAAACTTCGTGCAACAGGCTCAACAAAGAAAACAAACTCAAAAATCACGCTCAAAGAGATTTTGAAACAAATTTTTCTGACATTGACTTTGACGATAAAGACTCAACAAGGTGCCTTCAGAAACCTCATGTGTTTGACAACCGCGTTTTATCCCAACTAAAAGTTTTTATTTTAGAAACAAACAGTGTTAATTGTAATTATCGCATACTCATTATGCACGCTTAGTTTCAAATATAAAGACATATTTAGGACTTCAAAAAAAACTAACGAAATCGCTGTCATTTTGCTTGCTACTTCTGTGACGTGGGTGACGTTACGACGCCATGTTCGATTCTGCGCATTGCATTTCCCGGGCTCAGAATAACCTGGCCTAACCTACATTAACATGCCCTGCGTTCACCCCTTCCATAGTACAGCGGGCTGAAATCTCGGCAAATATATTCGAATCTATTCAAAAGTCACTGGGGTACGACGCAATAAGGTTCAATATAGGTTGTAGTAATTAGTGATTGACTTAAATATTTAAAAATGTGTACCTGTTTGCCATTCAGGTGAAGTTTCGATAAACTTAGTGGATTTTTCACGCCGCAGATAGCTCATACTTGTTGGAATAGTCTCAACTACAAAGGGCTACACTGATTCACGTCGATTCATTAGATTTTGAATTAAAACAATGTTTATTTTCATAATTATAATTAGAAATATGAATTCTCAAATTACCTATTGGCTAAAGCAGACATAAAAATATAATAAAGCGCTTTAGTTTAATAATTAAAGCGCAAAAAAATCCTGATAAATTAACAAAGTATTTTTCCGAAGTTGTGACCGCAGTTTTGGGATCCGACTGTACATGTAGGTTTCCTTTGTGTCCTGATAGTAGATGTAAACGTCGGTGAGGTCATTGCACCGTTGACCCAGGGCACTCACACACTCGTCCTGTCGGGGTTGAAGGGGATGGCGGGGGTACTTTTTCGTCCCGCGTTCGCCGGAGAATCCCTCAGCATCACCATTGTAGTTCCGAGCCCGTCCCGAGCGGGCTTGTCAGTCGGTTTTCTTTCGGTGCCAAACCAATTCCTTTTCGGCACATTGTGAACCGGATCAAAAGTGCGGGCGGTACAGTCGGTGTCGGTTGTGCGGAGTAGGGACGCGGACTTTCAAGTGTTCAGTGTTAGAGTTTGAAAACTTTTTAAAATGTGTTTTAACTAAATTTCGTTAAATAAAATTAATAGTAAAGGACTAGGTAATATTAATGGTTTATGTTAGGCCGGTTATTTATAAAAAATTGACAAAGATTTAAAGGATTAAAAAAAAAATTAAGAATATTGCTAAAAATATAAAATTAATGAAGTACATAATTTCGATTAAATTGAAATTAAATTGTAGTTCTCTTGGATCTTACCAATTTCCAAGTAATTTTTATAGATGTAAAAATAATTTAATAGTTTATGAAAAAAATACCATAAAAATCTTTGAAAAGAAAATCAGCATCGAATCATAGTTAAGTAAAATTAAGTAAAGTTAAGAGCCCGCGCTCGCTTTACGACACTGCTCCCAGCTTTGTCCACGGCGAACCAGACGACGTGATCGACTTCGAAAAAAAAAGTAAAAGGTATGTGAAACAAAAGAGGTTTTTTTTTAATAGAGATGCCGGCGCTGTATGGTCGAGTGGAACGTTATCTTCAAAATATCAAATAATTCTTCGCATGTTGGTTCCTCGGCTTGTAGGCACGGTTCTTGCAATTTAATTGCACTTAGAAGCTAAGTCGGTTCGAATCCGACGGGTAAAATATCGTAGTCTACGAACGATACATTCAAAATTTAAAATTGTTCTACGCACGTTGGTTCTTCGGCTTGTATACGTAGGCACGGTTCTTGCAATTTAATTGCCCTTAGAAGCTTAGTCGGTTCGAATCCGACGAGTAAAATTTCATATTGTGCGAACGTTACATTCAAAATTTACAATTAGTTCATCGCACGTTGGTTCGTCGGGTTAGTTACTTATTTAGGCACGGTTCTTGCAATTTAATTGCACTTAGAAGCTAATTCGGTTCGAATCCGAAGGGGAAATAATCTTCGCACGTTGGTTCTTCGGCTCGTATACGTAGGCACGGTTCTTACAATTTAATTGCACTTAGAATCTAAGTCAGTTCGAATCCGACGGGTAAAATATCGTAGTCTACGAACGTTACATTAAAAATTATCAAATAGTTCTTCGCTCATAGGTTCATCGGCTCGGATACCTACGTAGGCACGGTTTTTGCAATTTAATTACACTTAGAAGCTAAGTCGGTTCGAATCCGACGGGTAAAATATCGTACATACGAACGTTACATTTCAAATTTCAAATTGTTCTTCGTACGAACGTACGAACGTTAATTTCAAAATTTCAAAGAGTTTTGCGCACGTTGGTTCTTCGGCTCGTATACGTAGGCAAGGTTCTTACAATTTAATTGCACTTAGAAGCTAAGTTGGTTCGAATCCGACGGGTAAAATATCGTAGTCTACGAACGTTACATTTAAAATTTCAAATAGTTCTTCGCACGTTGATTCGTCGCGTTAGTTAGTTACGTAGGCACGGTACTTACAATTAAATTGCACTTAGAAGCTAAGGCAGTCGGTTCGAATCCGACGAGTAAAAAATCTTCGCACATCGGTTCTTCGGCTCGTATACGTAGGCACGGTTCTTGCAATTTAATTGCACTTAGAATGTAAGTCGGTTCGAATCCGAGGGGTAAAATATCGTAGTCTACGAACGTTACATTTAAAATTTCAAATAGTTCTTCGCACGTTGATTCGTCGCGTTAGTTACTTACGTAGGCACGGTACTTACAATTAAATTACACTTAGAAGCTAAGGCAGTCGGTTCGAATCCGACGAGTAAAAAATCTTCGCACATTGGTTCTTCGGCTCGTATACGTAGGCACGGTTCTTGCAATTTAATTGCACTTAGAATGTAAGTCGGTTCGAATCCGACGGGTAAAATATCGTAGTCTACGAACGTTACATTCAAAATTATCAAATAGTTCGTCGCACGTAGGTTCATCGGCTCGGATACCTACGTAGGCAGGGTTCTTGCAATTTAATTGCACTTAGTATTTAAGTCGGTTCGAATCCGACGGTAAAAATATCGTACTGTACCTTAAATTTTTAAATGGACTTTCGATCTAGCATCGAAGAATCGCTAGTTAGTGAGAAATATTAAGGAAATTCGGGCAGTCACCTCAACTGCAGTGGCGTGCACGATGGCGTGGTTATCAGTCGAAGTAGGCAGGCAGTTGATGGAGTATCCTTGGTCAGAGCGTAGCAAAGGGCGTGCAAGAAAATTATTAGGACTTTCATTTATTTCTCAAAAACGTAAAATGGTTGTAAGGGGCCGCTGCCGCGCCGACTACTTTGACGTTTTTCGAAACTCTAACCGCGACTTCATCGTTAACAGACTCAAACTTAGATTTATACACCTTATTTCAGGGTTCCGTACATCCAAGGGAAAAACGAACCCTTATTAGGATCACTTTTTTGTCCGTGTATAGTTGACCACTATATGGTTGACCGTTCGTCCGTCCGTCAGTCCGCCGGACCGTCTGTCTTTCAAGACCCTTTATCTCGGGAACGCGTGTAGGTAGCAAGTTGGAATTAAAACCAAATATATAGTTCTACAGCCCCTTGAGACTGAAAAAAACAATCAAGGTAAAAAAACGATGCCGTTTATACCGTAAGAAAACGTAATTTCAAACCTCGAAGAAACATATAACTCACAAATAACTTTCGTGAAGCCTCCTCGCAAGCATGTTCGCGAATCGAGCGACTCGAACCGCCGCTTCAGAGCCGACGGCATCAGCGTAGCTGTCGGCTTTCGATTTTCAACATTGTTGATGGGTTGGATCCGTCTCCATCCCAAATAGCAGAATAAATATTGACAGCAATGAAAAATTTGCGTATGAACGGGGAAAAGACCTCTAGTATTACAAAACACATGAATCAATTATAGAATTTGAGCTATCAAGCGCGCGCCTACTAAAAACTCCTACTGAAACAGATAATAAATGAGAAAAATGCTACAGATAAATAACCCAGGAATACTGGAACGCCAATATCTATCAGTCGCTACTTTAAAACTGTGTGTGACAGAGACAGCTTACGTGCAACCAAAATAAAAAAATAAAAATTATTTGAGTTGCAATACAACCCGTGACGTCAAAAGTAGGCATAGGCTAGTATTCTGCCGAATTGGGAATGCCCAATGTTAGGGCGCAACGCATGATGGATAGTGTTTCTTGCTGCCACCGCACTTTTGACAGCATGAGAAATATATAGGAGTGTGCGTGCGTATATGAATGTGCAGAAATCGATTTAGTGTGTGAGTGTAGAATAGGCAATCTTGCGAGTGCCTACTTCGCGGCTTAGTATGAAGCCACGAAGTTTGGTGCGTTTCGACATTATTTATTTTTTACTATGGTTGTTGAGGTTGGTTGTAACTAGGGTGGGCCATGACAGAGATAGTTGACTGAATCTTAGGAGGTAGGCATTGCCTTATTGCCTATATGGTAAACACGCCACTACTGCATAGCTGGACAAATATCGATGAATATCATAGAAAAAAAATGGAAAGAAGAAAGAAAGGTCTTTGTCCAAACATAAATGTACACAACATTTCATACAAATCGGTCCAGCCGTTTCGACAGAGTTTGAATGAGCAGGTAGAATGATCGATCGAGAACACTGCACATAACATTACTGCACGGATAGCCGAGTGGAATAGGTCACCACTGTGCGCGACGTGCTGCGGGTTCGATCCCCGCATGGGGCAAGCATTTATGTGATCCACAAATGCTTGTTTCAGTTCTTTGAGCATGTGATTTGAATGTATGTGAAACCCTCTCGGCACAAAGATAAAATTTTGTAGTGCATGCGTTGTCTTTTTTAAATCAAATTAAATCAACAATCGAATCGTACAAAATCGTCTAAATGTTTCTTAAA
This sequence comes from Plusia festucae, assembly GCA_950381575.1. NCBI lineage: Eukaryota > Metazoa > Arthropoda > Insecta > Lepidoptera > Noctuidae > Plusia > Plusia festucae. The sequence continues at coordinate 1,875,058 of OX494430.1, read as the reverse complement.
AAGTTGTGAGGTACCTGTTATGAAAATAGTATTTTTTATGTAGCAACATTTAAATACTCGGCAATACTGTTAACAGCGATCTCTATCTGAAACTTTTGGCGCGCGTTTCTAGTTGCAATGTGTTGTGTCTTGTCTTGCAATCTATCGAACTACCGTTAGATGGCATTATGAGCTTCATTTATACTCTGCTGTTTCATACGAGACCAATTATCATAATAATATCTTTAGACTGCACGGATAGCCGAGTCACCACGCTAATTACCACTGTGCGCGACGTGCTGCGGGTTCGATCCCCGCATGAGACAAGCAGATGTGTGATCCTCAAATGCGTCCGTCCGTCGGTCAGTCCGTCCGTCCGTCAGTCCGTCCGACCGACCTTTCAAGACCCTTTATATCGGGAACGCGTGGAGGCATCGAGTTGAAATTAAAACCAAATATCTAATATAGTTCTACAATCCGTTGAGACTGAAAAAACAATCTGCTAAGTTAACGTAAAAAACAATGCCGTTTATACCGCAAAAAAACGAAACTTCAAACCTCCCAAGGGAATCAAAATTAGTAGGGAATACCCTCAACGGTCAACGGGAAGTATCCTGCTGACCTAGAGCTTTGCCATTTGGCAAGTGATAGGTACCATCTTATAAAACGGGTCTGAAAAACCCAAACACAAATGTAAAATCTGAAATCTATACATTTGTAATTTTAAATCATAAAAAGATATGATTTATATACGGAAGCCGATTTCAACTCGCACTTGTCCGGTTTTTATAACTCGTTCAGAAACATAAACTCACAAGTACAAAAAACAATCGCAGTCTTAAAAAGAAAATAATATTTTGGCAGACTCGTAAATATTCAAATGTAAAATAATAATCAATTGCATTACCACTGGTTTATTTTCGTGAAGCCATCTCCTCGCGAAAATGCATGTTCGTGAATCGAGCGACTCGAACCGCCGCTTCAGAGCCGACGGCAGCAGCGTCGCCCTTGGCTTTCGATTCGCAAAGTTGTTGATGGGTTGGAGCCGTCTCCATCCCAAATAGCAGAATAAATATTGACAGCAATGAAAAATTTACGTATGAACGGGGAAAAGACCTCTAGTATTACAAAGCACATGAATCAATTAGGTACAGAATTCAAGCTATCAAGCCCGCGCCTACTAAAAACTGAAACAGATAATAAATGAGAAAAATGCTACAGATAAATAATCCCGGAATACTGGAACGCCAATATCTATCAGTCGCTACTTTAAAACTGTGTGTGACAGAGACAGCTTACATATTCGTCCATGCAACAAAAACCAAAGAATAATAATTATTGGAGTTGCAATACGACCCGTGACGTTAAAAATAGGCATGTTAACGTAGCATGTTAATATTCTGCCAAATTGGGAATGCCAAATGTCTGGGCGCAACGCATGACGTATCTTGACGGATAGAATTTCTTGCTGTCACCGCACTTTTGACAGCATGAGAAATATATAGGAGTGTGCGTGCGTATATGAATGTGCAGAAATCGATTCAGTGTGTGAGTGGGCAATCTTGCGAGTGCCTACTTCGCGGCTTAGTATGAAGTTACTTTAGTTATTATTCTGAGGTATGAAGCCACGACGTTTCGACATTATTTTTACTATGGTTGTTGAGGTTGGTTGTAACTAGGGTGGATGATGACAGAGATAGTTGACTGAATCTTAGGAGGTAGGCATTGCCTTATTGCCTATATGGTAAGCACGCCACTGCTGCCACTGCTGCATAGCTCGGAAACTAAGGACTCCGATCCGCCGACCCCATAGAAATTGATTTAAAACATTCCTAAGCGATACAAAGAAAAATCAAAGACAAAGGCTGACTTTTCCTCGACGCCTTTTACAAGGAGTTTCCTCAATTATTCGTTGAATACCATAGAAAAAAATTGGAAAGAAGAAAGAAAGGTCTTTGCCCAAACACACAATAAAATTGTACACAAAATTTCATACAAATCGGTCCAGCCGTTTCGAAAGTGCTTGAATGAGCAGTTAGAATGATCGATCGAGAACACTGCACATAACATTACTGCACGGATAGCCGAGAGGAATAGGTCTCTTTAATTAGCACTGTGCGCGACGCGCTGCGGGTTCGATCCCCGCATGGGACAAGCATTTATGTGATCCACAAATGCTTGTTTCAGTTCTTTGTGCATGTGATTTGAATGTATGTGAAACCCTCGCGACACAAAGATACAATTTTGAAGTGCAGGCCTCGTCTTTTTTAAATCAAATCAAATCAACAATCGAATCGTACAAAATCGTCTAAATGTTTCTTTAAAAAGTTGTGAGGGTTCCCTGTTATGAAAATAGTATTTTGTATGTAGCAACATTTAAATACTCAGCAATACTGTTAACAGCGATCTCTATCTGAAACTTTTGGAGCGCGTTCCTAGTTGCAATGTGTTGTGTCTTGTCTTGCAATCTATCAAACTTCCGTTAGATGGCATTATGAGCTTCATTTATACTCTGCTGTTTCATACGAGACCAATTATCATAATATCTTTAGACTGCACGGATAGCCGAGTCACCACGCTAATTACCACTGTGAGTGCGCGACGTGCTGCGGGTTCGATCCCCGCATGGGACAAATATTTGTGTGATCCACAGATGCTTGTTCCAAGTCTGGGTGTTCTTTGTACTGAATGTTTGTGAAACCCCCGCGACACAAGGATTAAAAAAAAACATATATATATATCCCAATAGTAGCAGTTTGTAACGCATAAAAATCCTGTACTTACTATTCATAATTTACATGTCTATAAAAAAAAAACAAAGTTAAAAATAAATCCGCAGTTATATCATCTTTGTTGTGCCATAAGAAACAATCATTTAAGTGCTCACAGATTAGTTTTTTATAGTAAGTAACAAAGGCAAAGGAAATGTAACGAGCAAAGAATAAAAAACGGTCGTTCATTTTTTAAAAAGATAGTTTGAATAAGATTCTTGGCACTTCATTTAACTTAATTAAATGGCTAAAGCATCAAGACAACCGGCAGCGTGTCTAAGCCAAGTTCAAAAGAAGAGAATTAAAGACGCAGTGATTTGTGTTATATTACACGAACCATTTGGAGTCACTTTTGAGACTTAAATATCTCAAAATCGATTAAATATTTACTATATGAAAGTTGATTCAATTATTAAAATTTTTAAGGCCCACAAGAACAAAAATTTTAGTCGTAAAGAAAACACAATCGGTTATTAAAATATAAACATCTATAAGTCGGGATTTTTCTCACTGACTGACCTGACTTCAAAAATCTAACTCACTTCCAGATAACAAGTTGCAATTAAAGCAAACAGCAGGAATATTTTGTGGTTACGCACCATAGTTAAAGGAAAACTGAATAATTTACGGTTTGCAATATTATAAAAAAACGGCTTGCCAAGGTTATGGGCTTATCGAATTTATAAAAGCAAAAATCAACTTTAGTTTCGTAAAGAAACAAGAAACAAAGTAGATATTTACAATTTTAACTTAAACTAAAATAATAAAACATATTATACATACACACGGAAAAAAATAAAAATAAACAAACATAACTAATTAAAATCTAATCGTAATCAATCAGAGACAGAGCTAGAACAATATTTAACAAACCGTTATCTAAATGATAACCTAGTTCTGTACTTATGATGAAAGAAAATAAATAACCTAACACAAAATTGTAGTTAAAGGTCTGGTTTCATAGCTTAGACTATTTTTGCATTGGCAATAGGAATCCATGAATTGAAAACATGAAATACATTCAGAATGTGTAAGATAAGGCTTACTATGCTAGTTAATAAAAGAAAGGCAACTAATTTTCACCCTAGACATGTATTCATTAATTATTTAATTAAAAAACCATCTATTGATTTTTACACAGAAAAACTGTGTAAAAGGGATATTGGATATGGCAACACTTTGCTTTAACTGTCATTTCCATTTCCTAAAACTTTTAAAATAAGCCGGATACGGAATTCTCTTTGGACCTCAGACGACTTCTAAAGTTTCCATCGTAAATAATAAGTAAACACTGAAAAATTATTAGATAAATTATTTTCATAATTATTTAGAAACTTTTTTAAAGGATTTTATATCTATTAACTGGTATTTAAGTTAAATTATGTGCAACAGAATCCGAGCGATTCGTTTCAACTGCAACAGATGGCGCGTGCATATAATGTAGACCGTACTATTTACCTCAAAAGCGTCGAGAGGAAATCGAACGACATCGCAAAAGTGAAAAGTAACACAACGCACATTTGTCTACGCAAAACTTTTTAAAAATTACCATTGAAAGTGGTCAAATTAAATTATTTTATGAATTAGACCTGCGTCTCAGTATTTAAAAGTGTGTATTCGAGTTGGAAAGAGCAGGTTCAGAGCCTCCCTTCCTACGTTATTAACGCTGTTTATGTAGAGAACAGGAAAGTAGTAGTGAATTCAAATCGAATAGGTGAATGTACGATCTGCAATGGCTGGCTAACTTGGCCAAAACGAACATTTTTTTTTAATATAATGTGCTTTGTGGAAAGCTTATATTTCGGGTTTGATCGCTTGTAAAACTGTGAGGCTATGAAAGACCAGTGAGTGATGAGTGCCATTTAAAGTTTGAACTTAGAGGATTCTGTTCGTAACTTGTCCTCAACGAACTGAGGTTACGTATTTAGCCTTCTTTCTAGTAGAAAAGTATTGAATACAGTATTAAGGAGGTTTTAAGATGGAGTATACCGGTCGTACTGTGTACTCATGAGACTGATTGCAATTATTGTTGGTTATTCATAACCTACAAAATAAGGTTAGGGACAGTAAAAAAACAGTAGATTCATGATTATTCTGAATTATATCAATTATTTAAATAATCACATTGACTTATGAGAGTAAAGTTATTTTAATATTAGTAATAATTGATATTTGGGAAAAGGTTACGTAACATATTGAAGCGGCGACTCTGAATGACAAGCTACGCTTGCTCTACGCCGCTACGGCGTAGGCCTACATGTCTTTCGTAGCTTGCATGTAGCGCCGTACTACGCCTTTATCTTACAAAATTTTATGACTGTGTTCAGTCTGTGAGGATTAATTGATTTGAATTTATTTAGTAGTGCTAACTAAACCATTATACTTATAGACATAATTTTATACACTACTAGCTGCGCCAAGAAGTGTCACTCGCGATTTATATTTAGTAAATAATTTTTGAGTGACAAAAAGTAACTCATGTCATAGTCCAAGGCTTCAGCTACTTCCATACAAAATTTAATCAAAAACGGTCCAGCCTTTCAAGCATTAAGAGGTATCAACCATATACACACACTCAAATACTTTCGCTTTTAAATATTAAGATGATTATTATAAGAAAAATTCCTAAAATAGCAGACACTAGAAAATCAGCTTAGTAATAAACAACATAAAAATTTAAGAACATCGATCTTTATATAAAACTAGCTTCTGCCCGCGACTTCGTCTGCGAGGACTTCAGAATTGGGTCCAAAAAGAAATGAAAAATATGAAAGTAAAAAGCGGTCTGCCCACGGCTTAGCTTGTAAACAATTTTCAATTTTCCCTCGGGAACTACATAAGGAATTGGGATAAAAGGTTAGGTTAGTTAGTTACAACACTTTTAACTCGAGAACGGATGGACCGATTTTCTTAATTCTTAATTGTTTGCTTTTGTCTCTGACCCGACTAATAGATCTAGTAAGAGAAGAGAATATTAAAAATACGCTCAAACAACGGGGACAAAATACGCATGAAAAACCGCGGGTTACCACTCAAATGTATTAAAAAATTACAAATGAAAAGAAAAATCTAGTATCTATTAGGTACTTATTAGACGTATTTACGGCAAATAAACATAACTAATGCCCAGTAAGTATTCAAAATCCAGACAAGCTTCCGTGAAGTTATTACACGCCTCCAAGAGCGAAGAAGCGACGGCAACTGTTCCTCTGAGAGGCGCTACTCAAACCAGATGTCTTGAGTCTAAGATAATTAATAATAATAATATCTTGATGATCCCAAACTAGGCAGAGCCTGTACTATGGCAACTAGACTACGGATAAACATACTTGTATATACATATTATAAATAAATAACACCCAGACAGAACAAACGATCGTGCTCATCACACAAAGATTTGTCCTGGGTGGGAATCAAAACCACGACCTCCGGCTCTGCAGTCAGGGTCACTAACTACTAGACCAACAGGCCAGTCACTTATTAATACAATTATAAGAGATATAGAGTTGAATGAACGTACTGTGAATATCTCGACACACTTCCAGCATCTTAAACAGGTCGTAGAGCCTTCCAGTCTTTGACCACTTGAATATGTTATAGCTGAAACATCCGAGGTAGGTAGGTACTTGGGTACAAATACGGATAGCGTCCGAGAGTAAGATGTTGACGTCGAGGATGTCAAGGTGTAGGCAGGCAAGCAAAAATTACTTACCGGGTTAAATCAAAATTTGTAATCGATACTTTATTGCTGTTTCTCCAGGATAACGATTAGGCCGTTGATATTAAAAGTATTAAAAATTAAATCTTTCATCCGTCAATTATATAATGAAAAAATAATCGAAACGTATTTCTTTCATTTTATCAATAAAATATAAAACAATGAACCGAGTAGAAGGAGGTAGGTAAAAACGACGCTGGTGAGATAACATCGATCGCTTCTTTCTGGATTGGTGGGAAGTGGCTGAAGACAGAGGGGCCTGGAGCTAGTAGAGAAGATCTTTGTCCAGTAGTGAGACATATATAAGGTTTAAAAATAGACAATCAGAAATAAAAAAGGATAAACCGTTTTATAGTTCAGGAGTTACATAAAGTTTAGGAGGCTTCACATCTTCACCAGACTAAGTTTTTGCCACGCAAATTTAATTCTTTATTTAATAATAACCAACTTAGACTGACGGTTATTGCCACACATACAAGTTATAGGATAAATAATAACAAAACAGAAAAAGTAGAATAAAATAAAGGAGGATGAACTAATGTAAATTATGTTATTATAATGAGAGCTACAGTAGCAGATACAGCTAAGGGCACCCTCTACGGGGTTCGAATCTCGGTTTAGGTCGTTTCTAACTATTATAACAATAATAAATAAAATAAAAATTAAAAACAGTTTTATAAATATTCGATTTAAAGTGATGTCACTTTATTTTTCGAGTTGTACAGTGTACACAGCAACTCCTTTCATTTGATACCCATATTGTAAGAGCGCATTAAAAATAACTAGTCCGCCATCTTAGGTTCCACCATGTTGTTTTTAGAATGACGTCACTGATAACCAAGCATCATCATCCAAACTAAACGTGTATACAAAATTTCAGCCAAATCGGTTGCAGATATCTGCTTTAAAACTGAATTGCAAGACGCAAGTTGTCCACCCGAACAAATACATACATTATAAGTTAAATAAAAGCTAGTAATTAAAACAAGCAAGGGACGGCTTCAAGGAATCACTAAGAAATTTATAAAATTATTGGTTAGACGTGCACGTGAGGTTCTGTACTATCATGCAACTCGTACTATGTAATTAGAATACAATAGAATACGGAAATAAATGATATTTCTTGAGGTTATTACAGTTGGTACAATTATATAGTAATGTAGTTCATATATACTACCGTATCCTGTGTAGAAATATCACAATAAGATTAAATTTATTTATTAACAAATATTAAAATTTTATTTTTCATTGAATGTTATTTAGAAAATTTATTTAGATATTTTTATACTTAACATTAAATAGAAATTGTTAATTAGATATTATAATATACTATTTTTTAACATTTATTTATGTATAACTTATCTATATATATAAAACTCTTCCGTTACTGACTGACTGTAATAAATTAATCTTAAAATCGGATATATAACGATAGCAACGTCACTAGATCTTGTATCATAGATTATGATTAAGAAAAGTCTTAGAAACGATTTTTGTGTATTTAGATTTTTTATTAGATTTTTCAATGTTTGGTAGCTTTGCTAAAACTAATGTGCTTCAAATATAAAATGTAGGTAGTGAATAATCATAGGTAACACTTGTCTTATGTGCTTAAACTAACAGTAGTGACAGTGGCACTTTAGTGACAGTGGAACTTTAGTGACAGTGGAACTATGAGACTATTACAGATTACTATTACTTTTTATGGTGTTATGTAAAGTGCAGTGCAGTGAAAGACTGTAAAGCCGTTGGCGAGTGCGGACCATCCGGGATCACCGTCCAGTGGGTCCGCAGTGAGCAGTCAACGGAAGTGAAAGTGGTAAGTTGTAGACAATAAACTTCTACATAGTACCGGGGACTGCACGAAAAATGGTCAACAAAAATAATGAGCTAAAAGCTAATAAACATTCAACGACGAAATTCGAGTCAGTGAAGATTAAGAGAGCAATCTCGATAAGTCATAATTAAAGAATACCTCTGGCGTGGAGTCCCATGTACTTGTAATTATTTTTAGAATAAGTATCTTCATAGACTGATCAATAATTTTTGACCGTGTGTATTTTATGTGATTCTTAATAAGGCTTTACGATTTCCATATATAAAACGCGATGAAACGCGATTGCGAATTAGTACAAGAATAATCTGAAGACGGGAGATGTGTAGGCTTAAAGTTCACTAAGCCTATTTGAAATAGCTAATAAGATGCAAATTGAAACTTATGCGACATAATTATTTGTGTTATACCATATAAAACATCATACCATACAATCATTAAATCACGTTGGGAAAGTGGGTGAAATTCCTTTCTCCTTATCAGCCTAAAAATATAAGAATAATCCCCAATTATTATTATATTATACACCTTAATACAGCCGGTATTAGATTGAAAAATAAATTGTAAACTACGTTATATCAATTTATGATACGTATACCGGGCCGAGTGTCCGAGTGTGAGACAAATAAATCATCATATAGTAACAACATTATCTAGTCTTAATCTAAAGTGGTGCATTACTCAAAACTCGAAATATTAATACAAACATTCGGAATGGATGTTTATCTGCTCACTTCTAAACAATCACCAAAAAATACCTTTTGATTAACCTGATAATTCCCGATTCATTATTGCGTAGCTTTTTCGCAAGCTATGTTGGGTTGGTCTTCCCGTCTTACCGGGTTGAGCTCTTATTAAACATGGAGCATCTATCGTACCTCCATAACCCATTTTATTGGGTATCACAGTAGGTACGACTGCTTGTAAGAATTGTAAAGACCAAGTGGCAGACAGGATTCAACGGCTTAACGTGCTTACCCGGGTACCGAGGGGTCTCGATATGATTTTAAATGGTCATCCTTCCGCGGACCAACCGCAGCAAACGCGCCTTCACCTTAATTATCGGTTAAATGTCGTATGGCTGCCACTTAGCTACAAGTCCTTCAAATAAAAACCCAAAGACACAACAGAGAACGCCAACTCAACAAGATGATTAAAAACTTTTCCAATATCACAGAAAAGGAAACCCATACGTCTTGAGCTAGTTTACCTTACATACATGGTGCGCCAAAATACAGTTTTTTCATGACAGTCTGGTCATTGATAGCAGGAATCAATTTGACATGTTGATATACCAGTATTTGGAACCTCTGAGAAAGCAATATAATTGCATTGCAGTTGCGTGAACTAACAAAATTACAATATCGAGATCATTTTATTCTTCCAGCTATAATTTACACGTAAGCCTCACTTGACATTAACATTGTTTTTAATTTTTATCTATGACTAAATTAATCACGGAAAAATATAGGCAATCTACAGAGTGTTGTGTGGTAGAAAGACCCTTGATTAAAATGAGATGATTGTCCGGTCTATTTGTTCAAAGTTTTATTTTTAACGTCCTAAATTTCATGATAATCTCACTATACATACACAAGTTTCTTGACTCAGTAAGAGAGAGCTAAGTCACATTCGGTATTTAATAGAATTGTGGGAATACAAGTAGCAATCCTCATAGTTCACCATCATAACTCTTTTGTTTGCTCAAAATTATCAAATATGAAGTTAATATTCTACAAATAATAAAGCGCGTGATACTAATCTATTAAAAATAATATTAAACTTTAACGACTTCCTTCATGTCAACCGAAACCATCGACTCACGCAATATTTCAAATTTCATACATAAACACTCATAACATTAAAAAGTGTATTTACAGTATTCATAAGATAATACGGCAAGCGGCAAGGTAAGTTGAATGTATTAGGAATTGGTAAGCTACGCGCGAAGCCAGACACGCCGAGACCGAAGTTTTATTACGACACAAGTGTTGCTATGGCAACGGCGAAGCTAGCTAACCCTGTAAGAATGCCGCGACCCACCCTCGCTTACCAACAAGTGACATTGACCCGGATTCGACCTTCATGAATGAACGAGGGTTAGGTGACGTCGCTTTAGCGTAGTACTTTTACAGCTGTGTTTGGGTTCGTTCAGTTTTCCTCAATGGAACTGAATACCCTCTTTACGTAAAACGACAGCCTGTCTGACCCATTGTTGTGAGTGATTTAGAAGTTTCTTGTTTAGAATGGTCGATAGAATTGAAACGATTTAAGGATTTGTCATTTGTATTGCCGGCGGGATCTGTACAGGACGTAATTTGGTTATTATAATCGCAACCTGACTTGAAGCCTAATATCTATCTTCAACTACTCATCTTAAGGGGAAATGCAGATCCATGCATATTATCTCTATTATAAAAGCCCACGTCACTCACTGACTCACTGATTCTGGAACGCTCGCACACTATGATAATTTTTAAAGAAAGAACACATAACAAAGAGTTTATCATAAAAAAGTTTCAAAAACAATATTTTCGCGAAACGTCAATGACTGAAGAAAAGTATTAAGTTTTGTTATGATTCAATCAATGTATAATACTTTACGCGCGAGCGAAGCCGCGGGCAACAGCTAGTATTAAAAGATAAGTCGAAAAATTTATGTTTTGTAATGTGTTGTCGTACAAACATATTTTCATTCTTACATTGCAAATACTGGCTAAACCATCGAGATATTTTAAATCAATGTACTTCGAAATTGTACCTATATATTATCTTAAAAATAATGATAAAGAAGTCCGCGATAATACTCGTATATAATATGTTTATCTGCTAAGGGTAACCCACAGCAAACATTTTAATCTGTAACATATTACTAAAAATATCTAATAAATATTATGGATTCTTTACTACTTTAAACAATACGTATTATTCCTTTTCCAATTAAATAAATTAGATACGTTGTGTATTTCATGTAGAATCAAAATTGGCGTTCACAGCATGACATTACAATCAATATCTTAGGAGACATTAAGCTTTAAAAAGAGGGGCTAGAGCAGCTGGCGGGCCCTTACGTCTGTTCCCATTGGCCGCGATATCCTGAAGAATATCATATATAAATAATACCGGCCTTTAAATGTCCTACTGCTGGGCACAGGCCTCTTCTCATTTAGAGTAGGAATGAGCATAGATCACCACGCTTGCTCATTGCGGGTTGGCGATTTCTGATTCCAATTTATTGGCATCCACGTTTCCTCACGATGTTTTAATTCACCGTTTGTCAATGGTGTTTTAGAATAATTAAGAAAGTACATAAAACTTTGATAGAGCCACATTGGCCTTGCCTGGGTTCGAACCAGCATCCATGTGCATACGAATCCGGCCATTGAATCGCTAGGACACACGACATTAAGAATATAATATTATAGTTTTTATAAACAAAATATTGGGCCTTAAAACGTAGTCTAAGATTAGGCAAAAGATGCAATAGTTTGAAAAAGGTGTAGATCAGTCATATTATTCTGTGACATTATCAAGTTCAAGCTAACTCTGCATGTAGTGACTTCAGTTTTGATAGTGTGAGTGTGACGCTACAGGTAGCTGTCAAAGTCACCGATGCAACTAACTAAGCATGCGCGAAATTACCACGGAAACATTACGACCTCATCCGTATTCGATTTGACCGCAACGTTCGGTGAAAACATTTAATTTTACAATCCCTATCGAAAATTAAATGATATTAACATGTTTTTTAAACATAAAGTTCCTATTTGATAATTAATAGGTACTTGATTAATTAAAAAGCTAATAATATTTTTTTGGAACTCGATTACGAATCGAGTTGTGTGACAATCGTGGTTGAGTTATTACAAGGATAACTCTCCGAGCGGGCGGCTGCACATTGCATCGGTAGTGGACGCTCGACGTCGTTTCAGTTCAGACGTAGTGTGCTGCCTGCGCTTGTAACTAGCTCACTTCTCGCGAACGTATTCATCGCAACTTCAAGAAAGATGTGGTATTTTTACGGCAGTATGATTTTTATAGTGTCTACACTAGGATTAGTTATGCTGGGTCTATGTGGCATGAATTGCTACATGGCTCTGTGTCCTAAACACCCGGCAGAGCGTCCGCGTCCTTTTCATGATCCTAATCCACACATCATAAATATGGAACCCTGGGACTCCCCAGTCTAAAGCAGTTTATGAGAAGGCGTCAGAAAGAATAAAATAAAGTAAGTACCATAAACAGCTGAAATTTTCATAGCTTAAGATATAGACTATAGCTAGCCGAGGAAAATTATTAAAACATTTTTGCATGCGTTGTAAGTTGTAAAGCAATTAATATTGAGATCATTAATTTTATAACATCTTGCAAAAGGTTAATATATCTTGAATTTATATTTTTAATCATATTTTTTCGATGATACAACGGTAGACAAGATCTAAATGTTTTATTTATGCAGGAGTGTTACATATAATTTTCTTTAAACATATTATAGACTATATTTTCATGAGCGAATAACTGCGTCATTTTTTAACTCATATAACATGCATTTAGGTTCATACCTAATCTTATAAGCACAGCAATAAGTAAATCTGCCGCAATTATTTTATTGAAGCGAATTTTATCATTATCTGGCCTTTGCTACTTCATTTTTAAGACGCACTGCCGGCTAGCGACAATAATTGATTATTTAAAACCATAATACTACTAAATAATTCATATATCAAAGTCTGGCCCGTGCCCTTGTATAGAAAATGGTTTTTAAAACAAAAGAATCGATATTTAGAGCTGTCTAATTTGAGCAATACTTTCCCCCCACACACGATGGCCAGCGAAATGACACTATGTATGTATTTTGTTTAAGGTCACCTATCTATATACGAGCATCGACTTCGCACACCTCACGCATAGAGATCCTGCCAAATACATCAACTCAGCTAGCGGACTACAAAACAAACTCCGACGCCTTTCAATTTACTGGAAATTAATATTTATATGTCTTCAAGTATTATTTTATGGAGTAGGGCCTACTGGAGGCCAGTAGTAAATGGAGACGAGCGTTTAAAGTGACGGAGTTTAAACATCTAACTTCTTAACTCTTAATAAGTCATGTTGACTGTTTGTTTATTACTTTAAAAAAAAAAAATTGTTTTATCTAAACAAAAATGAAAGTATACTTACTATGTAAAATACTCTATTTTGATAACTTATATGATATATTAGAAATTTGTTAAAATTATGTACTTATACTATTTCAAACCATTTATTTTAAATTTGACTACTACCGTAACGATTATATTAAAAACCATAGAGCAAAAATACAATGTTTTATGGGCATTTTTGTTATTTATTAATAATGACGTGAAAAGATTACAATCAAAATTGTCGCTGTTGAGTAAAAATGGAATTTATATAATTTTGTAGAATTGATTTAAAGTGCTTTGTGAATAAAATATATAAGTCGAGTTGGAAATGCAATTTGGACATCACTACTTTAGCTGTCAATAGTTAAATAAATGGTTGGAAAGATTTTAATGACTAAGTACATAGTACTTCTTAAATTTTATAAAAAAAAAACTTACAAATTCTAAATGAACTGATTATTGTCAATTTCCTGTGATAATTTGGTTGTTTTGTTGTACTGGGTTATATGAACTTCTATCGTTATTACATATTCATACTTTTAAGATTACTTTATATAATTTTTTCTTCTGATAAAAACTCTTTACCTTATATTTCACGAGATATTGTACGTGTGGAAGGGACGATCATAATAATATGATGTGTTAGAAAGATTTTGTGTCAAATTAGAAATGTTAAATTTTCATCGATGTTTAAATATAATACATTAGGTATTATATTACATAAAATATCTATTTGTTGTGGTATTAAATATAAGTATTTAAAAATTAAAATTATATTGTGTTGTTAAATTTTAAATCTTTAAATAAATGTTGTGAAATAAACTTATAAAAATAAAGGCTATGCCGCAAAATGTGTCCATTTATTTACTAACCCTAGCACTGCAGCACAAACACAACTTATGTTTACATAAGCCAGGCTGTATTATACGGTTGAGTATGAACAGGATATTTTTGAAAGTATATACCTATCCGAAAGGATAGAGAGTACATAATATGGTAGGTATAGAAATGGTCAACAAAGGTAAAGGTCATTAAATAATAAATAAATAAATGTGAACAACAAAATAAATTGCTCCGACTTCAAATTACCTTAGTAACTAAAGCACTGGTGTTTTGGAATCAGAGACAACGAAGGTACCACAGACACCCAGACCCGAGGAAGCCAAGTGTTTTTCTACATTGATCCGTAGGAGGATAGAACCCGGAGCTTAGAGCTGGCGGCACCTTGAAAACCGGTGTGCATTGGCCACTCAAACACGGAGGTCATCAGAATTAATATCCAATTAAGCTTTAATTAATAATCATAAGCAGACGACTGATGCAATGTATCTGAGATATTATTATACCTTCCTCGTAATGTGGTAACACACTTTTTATCATGTTTTGCCTCGAGTAATTATTTTTTGGTCTCATTTTGAGATATTTCGTAAACCGACTCCATACAAGTCGTCCATACTTCTTTTTTTCCTTTTTTTATTTCGATTACTAGCAATATGGGTCGCACATTACTGTAGTCTTGTTAACCCCTTGTGCTAAGCTGATTGCTTATGTTACGAGTGGGTTCACGCCGGTAGTGTAATAGGTGGGATTCGAACCCCCAACCGCATGATTGCAAGTCAGACGCCCTAGCCATTTGGCTACCACTACTTTTCCTTTTTAACACGCTTTTATTTGGTCGACCTGTATGTATGTAACTATGTAATCAAATCTAAGAAAACTAATTTAACCATCTTTTAAAGATCGTAGCGTTATGAAAATTGGCAGTTGTATGTGATTTTGATGACAATACAATAATATGGTACTGACGAGCTGATCTGATGATGGAGCCGGAAGATATGAACTGGAACTTCATGAAGGATGATCGTATCATAGCCGTGTTTGAACTTGTTAGAAGGGTCTTGTAATGAACGTTGACCATGATTTGGTTTCAAGGTCTGATGATGAAGCCAGAAGATAGGCACTAGCATTCCATGATGAAATATCGTATCATAGCCGAGTTTGGACTTGTTAGAAAGGTCTTGTAATGAACTGTGACCATGATTAGGTTTCAAGGTCTGATGATGAAGCCGGAAGATAGGCACTAGCATTCCATGATGAAACATCGTATCATAGCCGTCTTTGGACTTGTTAGAAAGGTTTTGTAATGAACTTTGACCATGATTAGGTTTCAAGGTCTGATGATGAAGCCGGAAGATAGGCACTAGCATTCCATGATGAAACATCGTATCATAGCCGTCTTTGGACTTGTTAGAAAGGTTTTGTAATGAACTTTGACCATGATTAGGTTTCAAGGTCTGATGATGAAGCCGGAAGATAGGCACTAGCATTCCATGATGAAATATCGTATCATAGCCGTGTGTGGACTTGTTAGAAAGGTCTTGTAATGAACTTTGACCACGATTAGGTTTCAAGGTCTGAATACAATAATATGGTACTGTCGAGCTCTAAGCTGACTGGTAAGACACCATGCAATACAGACTTTCTTGTAAACAAATACACGAACAAGAACTCTACATTTTGCCACCGTTGACTGGTACTTTAAACAGACTGTTTAATGTAGAGCCTCCTGCTAGTCGTGCTGCAACTCTAGTTAGAGCGCCGATCTCTGTAACCTGCTTCCCGAAACTTCGCATAACTTGATTTCTCAGCAAGGTATACAAAAAATCTTTCCTGTTCCAGCGCCCCACGCTTTTACAATCAAATATTATAATTAAAAGCACATAGTTTACACTTCAGCCCAGAAATAGAGACAACTTGAACGATTGACTTGATTTATTTTTGACTTTTACGTGCACCTATAAAAGCGTGTTTTTTAAACTATTAATTTATTAGATAGATATACGCTCTCGATTATAGCCGTATACCTATAGGATGGATGTCCTTGTGTGACCATATGAAAAAGAGGCTTTAATACCAAATAACATTAAAGTATTACAGTTTAATCCAAAGTCCTACTCCTCAATAATCAAATTAAGATTAAACAGAAACACAACAGAAACTACTCTCCTTTTTCCTGAAATGTTTTTTACAAGCATTATTAATATACCTTTTTTATATGGTTGTATGTTTGTTACTATTTAGCAGACTTATTGCAAGATAAAATGAAACACTTTCTTAAATCAGCGCTGGGGTTCCGAACTGATTCCGAATCTCAGGACACGGTGACCGATGACTGTTTTTCGCGGATATGACGCATATTTCCCCCCTACATTATAGGAATGACTTTCTTTTGTAGCGCAAATAAATGCATTTTTATTCTCTCTTTATTTTCAATTACGAATGAGATGAAATGCATACTTTAGTTATATTTTAATTATTTATTATATTTTTTTATTTATAAATTTTAATTTTTCTGATGTAATGTAATTTATAATCTGATTTAAATTTATTCTTTATATTTTATGTTTTTAAAGTTAGAAATAAAAGGTTTTTTTTTATTGTTTTAGTTCGGTAACAATATACCCCAAGTAGGTGCTGTCGATCTGTTCCGATGATGTAGTCAGAGGCCATAGGAACGCTGTAACTCTACGACGTAATATCACCGTGTTTGATTTGATTTGCCTCCTTTGATTTGCCTTCACTAAAGCCATAGTCCTAGCTGATTTAAAAGCTTGTGAAGTCAGCCTTATAAGAACTTTCAAAAGACTTATTAGTTAGAAGACTCGGCTTACTCTTCATGCATTTGCGAGTTTTCAGTTGGTATCTTTATCTTCTTCTATATATAAAAGAAATTTGGGTTTGTTACGCCTAGCCCGTTGGTCTAGTGGTTAGCGACCTTGACTGCTTAGTCGGGGTTTTGGGTTGGATTTCTAACCAAAACAAATCTCTGATGAGCACGATCATTAATTCTGTGTTAGGGTGTTATTTATCTGTAATATGTATGTATTTATTTACTTATATATAAGTATGTTTATCAGTTGTTTGGTTGCCATGGTACAAGCTCTGCATAGTTTGGGATCAGATGGCCGTGTGTGAGCTGTCCCAAGATATTATTATTATTAAACCTTCTTTTTAAACCATTCTATCTTTTCGAAAAACTACACGAACATTATTAGTTTAAAATGTCTAAGCGTACAACCAGCAAAGGGGAGGCGTACTCACCGGTTTTCAAGGTGTCGCCAGCTTCGAGATCCCAGATTCGATCCCCGGAGGGGTAAATGTAGAGAGATATAATACAGAGCCTGCACTAGTTATGGAAAAGGACAACTAACAAACGTACTTATGTATTTATAAAGACATACGTGTTATAGATAAATTACATCCAGACAGAACAAATAATCGTGCTCATCACACAATGAAGTGAACCCACGTCCTTCGACTTAGACAGTGTCATTTACCACTAGACCAACAGGCCCGTCAGGTTTTTGTATGTATTTTTCATTTTTGGGTATTTATTACTGTACTGTCCGAGCAAAGCCGGGGCGCAGCCGCTAGTTAATAGATTATCCCGTTGATTATTGTCGACGTTAAATACAGATTATTTTAATGTCAATTAAGTTACATGATACTACAGTTAAAGATTAAATATTTTCACAATCATACCTGATATCTGACACACTGCCTCGTAGAATTAGTGGTTGCAAGCGCGACTGCTGTGCACGAGGTCTCGGCTTCGAACCCCGGCTCAGGCAAAGACTAGCTTACTGCGTTTTGAAATTCAGTCAGTAAGTGTGGCGGTGTTCACAATCTCGTGCCTCGGGAAGCACGTTAAGCCGTTAGTCTTATGCCTGATTTCTCTCTGGTCGAGGCATTTTTTTTATAATCTCGCGGGTTTTATTCTGTCTGTGTGTTACGCAATCACGCCTAAACTACTAAACTGATTTCAATGAAATTTGGCACAGGTATAGTATGGAACCCGAGAGAGGACTTAGGCTATTATTTTCCGATACGCCAAAGCTGAAGCAATAGCTATTTCTAAAGAAACTATCAGCATAATAATTTCAATATTGAGCATGATTATTACAAAATTAAGTAGTTACTTGATGAGAATTTCCACGAACTCATTTGAATGTCCGTTCACTGAATGTCATCATTGAATTTATATCGACGGTTACTTGTGTTTTATGATTATTTCGACGTAATATGTATTTCATGGAACTTCATATTGGCTGACTATTCTAAAAACCTTTGATTGAACCATTACCATGAACTGCAATGATGTTCAATATTAATAATTTCTTATTGGTTCTGGTAGTTTTAAGGTCGTAATACACGTCGGAAAGGGATCGTCACCGTATTTACATGAGCCGATCAGTATTATATAAATAAATAAATAATATAAATAAATATCTTGGGACAATCTCACACACGGTCTTCTGATCCCAAACTAGGCAGAGCCTGTACTATGGTAACCAGACAACTGATAAACATACTTATATATTTCTAAATACATACATATTATAGATATATAACACCCAGACAGAACAAATGATCGTGCTCATCACACAAAGATTTGACCTGGGTGGGAATCGAACCCACGACCTCCGGCTTAGCAATCAGGGTCACTAACCACTAGACCAACAGGCCCGTCGAAACTCCCTACTATAACGCACACTAATCGGAATCGTGAGGTGATTGCCTCGCCTCGGGACAAGCTCACGAACGCGGTGCTGTACGTGGTCGACTTTCAGTTCCCGTGCTTACGGTTCTCCGTACTCTACCTTACGACTCTCCGTACCCTAACTTTGCAGTAAAAAATATTGACGTTTTATAGAAAGTTTAATTACAATCTCATAATGATATTTAAACTAAAACTTGTAATTGAATGCGGCCTAACTTGAAATTGGCCTAACTTGACTTCTATACAACTGGTCATCCCCTTTTTCACATTAGGGTTGTGATTTCCAAGAATCATTTCTTGGATGCCTACATCATAAAAACACTGTGAATATTACAAGTTTTTAGTCCTTGTAGTATAGGCTCCGCGTTGATGAGTCAGGGCATGTAGGTACTCCTTAGTATATATATTTAAATACCTAGTATAAATGCGACAGTAACTCTGTCTGTTCCGCAATAACGCCTAAACTACTAAACCTTTTTAATGAGTTTAGTATAGAGATACTCGAGATCCTGAGAAAGGACATAGGTTACTTTTTGCTGCGATAACCGACATCCACGCGGACGGAATCGCGGGCTGCAGCTAGTTTTATATATATTCAATTCCCGCCCGAGACAAATCTTTGTGTGATGAGCACGATCATTTATTCTGTGTCTGGGCGTTATTTATTTATAACATGTATGTATTTAGAAATATATAAGTAAAGGCTCTGCCTAGTTTGGGATCAGACGGCCGTGTGTGAGTTGTCCCAAGATATCATTATCATTATACTAGCTTCTGCCCGTGACTTTGTCTGCGTGAACTTCGGAATTGGGTCCAAAAAAGAAATGTGAAAGTAATAAAATGTGCTATAAAATTTTCACCCGTGTTCCGTGTTCTTCTAATAGAGAAAAATACCAAATTTATAAGCTGTCTGCCCACAGCCAAGGCTTAGCTCGTAAACAATTTTCCCTCGGGAACTTCTTAAGGAATCGGGATAAAAGGTAGCCTATGCTTTTTCATGTCAAAGGCCACATGCAGGCCAAATTCTCATCTAGATCCGTTCAGCCGTTTTCGCGTGATTAAGTAACAAACATCTAAACATCCAAACATCCACACTTTCACATTTATGATATTAGTAGGATAGATAGACTAGCGGCCTGGCTTCACATAGGTTCTATATACTTACAGATGTGGCGCAATGAGAGACGATAATAATATTATGATGCCAATGCCAACCGGGACGGATATCTCTGGGCCGGTTGCTAACTCTTTGATATCTTCATTTTAATGATGTGCGGTAAAGGGGAAATATGCCTAACGTATTTATATCTAATAAATATTCGTCGTAGCGGTCGTGGTGGCCTAGCGGTTCAATGATCGGAATTGCATGAACATGGATGCAGGTTCGAACCCGGGCAAGTACCAATGTGACTTTTTCAAAGTTACATGTAGGTACTGTCTTAATAATTCTAAGACATCATTGACAAACGGTGAAGGAAAACATCGTGAGGAAACCTGGATTCCGAAAATTTGAATCTGAAATCGCCAACCCGCAATGAGCAAGCGAGATGATCAATGCTCATTTCTTCTTTATATGGGAAGAGGCCTGTGCCCAGCAGTGGGACGTTTATAGGCCGTAATATAAGGCCATATTAATTATTTTTATAAATATTTATTTGGATACACAATATTCTTTTTAAAAATAGTTTGGTTGAGAATCCAAGGCCATGCCAATTAACATGCTACACTTTTTAATTATGAATCAAAATACATTATTATTTTAAAGAACAATAGGTTGATACAATGTACCTTTTTGAGGCATAAGTATGAAACATTTTATTTACCAACCTACATTTTTTATGTATTACATTGTATTTACTTATTAAAAGCGTGGATACAGCAGTCCGGGAATGCGTTTGCGGCAGACTCAATTGATACCAGTATTTTGAGCTAACACAAATATTCAGACAGGTTGAACTATTCCTAATATAGACTATCATATGCACACAGTTATATTTTTTAATTCCAATTCCAAAGATATAATCAGTACCTATCTGGACTCCTTTTCACTAAAGCCCAGTATTTTATCCCAAGTTAACTCAACCAATAGTTAAATATTCTAACTAATGGTTTCAAACACTGGCAGAACGTGTTTATTCGTGAATTTTTATTATAAAAAATGGTTAAATAATTATCTCTCCAACTTATTTGATAGACTAACAATTTAATAATATTTAAAAACGCGATTTCGAACCATTAGTTAGCATATTTATCAATTGGTTGAGTTAACTCGGGATAAAAAAACTGGGCCTTAGTTGAAGCAATTAACCTGCATGCTGTGTAGGATTAGAAACTGGATGTTTATCTCTTTCAACTCACTATATTTAAGTAAGAAATCTGTTAAATAGCCTAAAACGTATATATAATACTTACTAACACTACCCGGTGACTCTTAGAACACGTAAATAGATTTGGCGACCCTAGATTTTTGAGCTAAATTCTGCATCAAGCCACGTTGTTTGGTTTGGCCTTAAAGAACCCCCCCCCCTGGTTGTTTTACTGGGCTGTTTCCGCTCTTAGCCTCTTGATGGCCCATTGCACTTGATCCTCTCTTCTTCAGCTCTCCAGCCATCTCAGGTAGGTAATCCCAGAAACCTAACATCCTTCTCAGATTGGTACAGGCCTCCTGTTGTGACCACGCTCCTGCATTCTATAGTATAATAACTACGTATCAAGCTTTTTGTGTGAATTAGCATGAATACAAAAATGTGGTGGCGTAGCGGTTGAATGAACGGATATCCGTGCTCATGGTTGCAGGTTCAAACCTCAAGTTCCAACGGTACGTTTTCAATTGACTGCACGGATAGCCGAGTGGTATAGGTCACCACGCTAATTACCACTGTGCGCGTTGATAATCGGTGAAGGAAAACATCGTGAGGAAACATGGATTCCAAAAATAAGAATCTGACTACGCTAACCCGCAGTGATCCAACGTAGTGATCAATGATCGTTCCTTCTCTATAATATGAGAAGAGGCTTGTACCCAGCAGTGGGACATTTATAGGCCGGTAATATCTATACCTACATCTATACATATAAATAAAGTTGGAGTCTCTGATTGTAATATAATATATTAAAAAAAACCGCTTTTTGCTACATGCATATGAACAATATATGAACAGTACATATACCAAAATAACATTTTCTACAATTTTTGTCTGTCTGTCGGTCTTTCCGTTTGTTCACACTGATCTCTGAAATGGCTGGACCGTGTCAGCCTTTTACTGGCAGTTTACTGATGTAAAGGAGTAACTTAGGCTACTTTTATTGTAAATGAACCGCGGGTAAGACCCCGGCGCACAGCTAGTTAATAAATATTTTGATGCTGGGCTCGAGGCAGTCCGGCAGAAGCTTATAATTGCAATAAAACACGAGGGAAACAGATGAGAGCCAGTCTCTTCTTAGAAATATTACAGTAAAATAATTCCCGGATAATTGCCGCACCTTTTAAAATAACTTTAAATCTCTCAGTACAATTACGAAGAAAACTTAATTTGTAAATGGGTACCGACTTTGGCTTAGTATCTTTTTTATATTAAAAGAAGAAAATATAAACTTTCATATTTTTAGAGTAGTAGTGATTTTTGCTTACCTCATTATTTACTATCGTACGGTTTTTTTTGGGAGGCCTGCATTCAGCAATGGACGCCGGAAGGCTGATACGATGATGATGATAGGAGATCGTTGCCTAATCCATAAAAAATACGTGTAGAATAGATGACTTGCCGAAAAATAACAACTATCGCGCAGAAACTTACACCGCACCCTGCCAATGCAATGTCATGGAGATAATACAAAACAGCAAAATTAATGATAATTGTAGAATCCTCCGATAAACAAATGAAATATCATTATTTCATAAATGAACACATCAAGGTAACGTCTACTCTGTTTCACTCTTCTGACATCGACATAATACTCCTGTCAAACGTATTTCACCGCATTGTAGTTGCGTAAGCACGAACCCACAAAAATACAGCCAATATGGAATATTACAATGGCACTTTATTAAATACAAACCATAGGACTGACAGTGATATGACAAAGGATACATTATACCTGATTCATTTTGGGGTTCCGTGCCTTTTTTCCGAAAGGAAAAAACGTTATTGTCCGTCTTTCTATCAATATCCGTTATCTCGGGAACCTCTACGCAGTAAAAGGTTAAACAACCATATTATTATACTCATTTTAAAAATCAAACTTCTAAGTTAAAGTAGCTATAAGATAGGGTCATTTATGCCGCAAATACATCTATTTCGAGGGATTCAAATTATATAGACTACTTTCGTTGACCCAGTACTTCGAAATTGAAGAGAAATTGGAAAGTAATACTGTTATTATAAGTACAGGGAAAATTCAGAAATTTTTCATAAAATTATAGTCCGATTCCTGAACTTCACATTCACGGAATCCGGTGGGCGAGACCGACTCACTCTTGTCCGATTTTTATTTAACAAACTTATTCTACCTTTTAAAAACTGTGAATGTATCTACTTAGTGTCAATCAGTATAAAACATACACACTTATAAAAAGTATTACTAATCTTAAGCATTATGTAAGCAACGCGCGAGCTCGCAAAAGTCGGGATAATATTTACGAAAACAGTGTTGCTATGGCAACGGCAAAGCTAGCCTGTAAGCATGCCGCGACTCACCCTCCCACCAACAAGTGACATTGACCCGAATTCACCCACCCTTCATGAATGAACGAGATACGTCATAAGTTAGGGTCGGCTTTCCGTAACCCAGTTGAACACACCTAAATCCGTATTTGACATTGAACGAGACTACCCCTTCAACCTTAATAATTGGGTAACTTAATATCCCGTCCTTGTTAAAACTGGCGTAAAAATAAATTAATGCCTGTCAAAAAACACGTTTAATAGAGCGTTGAGAGCACAGTTTCCACCAGAGATGTGCATGAGAGGGGCTCGTGGCTAAGTGTAAGCCGAGGTTAAGCCGCGCTAGCCGTGGTTGGTCCTTAGGATGGGTGACCATTTGTAAATATTCCGGGATATGTACCGTTTCCGTGCCTTCGCAAGTACGTGAAGCCGTTGGCCCAGATTTTCATACAATGATCTTTAACTGTCATTACCATTCTGACAACCAGTCTCAGTATGGAATACTGTGTTACACAGTAAAATGGGTTGTGGCCAGATCCAACTCTATGTGAAATATGGTATTAAGGTAAATCAAGTAAGGCTGGAAGCCGACCCCAATATCTTTGCGCGCTCTCCGCTCCGA
Organism: Plusia festucae; assembly: GCA_950381575.1. Lineage (NCBI taxonomy): Eukaryota > Metazoa > Arthropoda > Insecta > Lepidoptera > Noctuidae > Plusia > Plusia festucae. Next base: position 1,850,766 of record OX494430.1, on the reverse strand, counting down.
CCATGCCTCACCCCGCACGCATCTGAGACGAATGCACCACACATCCTCCGACCACACATCAGCTGACCGCTTCATAGCGCCGCTACGTATTTGCACATCCCTGGTTGAAACAAAGCCATAGGTTGAGTACCAAAACGTCAATCAGTTTAAATTCGTCGTGAAGACTCATGCTGTCTCTTTCCCTTTAAGGTGTGAAGTAGAGACGGACATCCAAACAAGTGAGAGTTTAATGGAGTATCAGTATTCGGGGACAAGTTATACATCATTCTGTGTGGGGTACAGTTTACCTAGAAAGGGAAGTTTTACCCAACTGCAACAGACATGCAAATGACAGATTTGAAATGCGGGCTTAGGCTTAAATATATCAATAAGTACCTACCTAAACATAATTTCACTTTGAATATACTCTTTTAATATTCCAGTGTGTAAGCTTATAGTTAAAAAAATGTGGACAACGTCACATACATTGCTCCGAATCCAATGTAAGAAGCTAAAGCACTTGAGTTTTGGAATAAGAGACAACGAAGGTGCCACCCAGACCCACGCCCAGACCCGAGACAATGTAGAAAAGTGGTTTTTCTACTTACTTTTATTTTCTTACTTTTCGACCCCCGGACGGGCTGGGGTTCGAAACCGGGAACCTCTAAAACCGGTGTGCACGCCTCTAGACCACGGTGGCTGTCAGTTAGTATGTTTAGGGCGTCGTATAAAAAACATGGAATGATATATTACTAAACGTAATCGATTCGATTTCGATCGATAGTCCATACGACTAAAGTAAAACTTTAGTTCATAGGCCAGCTCTGTCTTAGATATACGAAACATAACTGGCTATCAAATCAAATAAAAAAATCAAATCAAATCAATCGCTATTCGAGAAGAAGAGAAAACCCTTGTCCTTACACTCCATTTTTTTTTCTCGGGATGAAAAGCTAATTCTTTCAACCCACGCCGAGGGCACGGCGTGGGGATATGTCGGACTTTCACCGACCAAAAACACCCAGGTCCCGACTCTGCCTTGTCCGGAGTCGAGGTATCACAATCTCTGCTCGAATCCGACTGAGTCCGGACCTGCCCCTACAGTAATATACGAAACGTTACTCTCTATCTTTCTATCTTCACTAACTTATATCTCCCTAACAACTTCCGTTCGCATCGCTCATCACACTTTGCGTAACGCTCTCATCACGCATTCACCAGCTTACCCCCCAAGTCAAGCGTGCAAAACGAGAAAAATAACAACCTCCGGTAACTTTACACAATGGTGGTGTTTAAGCAAAAACATTTCCGTCGATGCTCTGCTGTTGGGTGTTCTGCGGAACTCAGGTCACGCTGCACCAACAGGTGTAATCTTGACCTATTGAACCTAATACCGGCGGAAGATGGTCGAAAGGCGGCTGAGTCCTTTCATTTAAAAGCTGCCGCGCTGCCTAATTCTTTTGAAATATACCCAAAAAATGTATGGTGAAATTTTTCTTCTTATATTTAAAACAAACTTCTTAGTTATATTTAATTTTCTACTTGATAGTCCTCAATGTAAGTATTTCTTTTAAGAATAGCTCAAATATATGACAGTCGGGACCAACGGCTTAACGTGCTTTCCGAGGCAGAGAGGGATCTCGGTATGTATGCAAATGATCCACCAACCAACCGCGCCGAGCGCGGCTTTACCTGTAATATCGGGAAACCGTAGGTACACTTAGCCACGAGCTCTTTTGTTACCTTATTTATTTATTTACCCTTTAATTAACATATTAGAAGTTTTTTTATTTATTTATTTATTTATTTACCCTTTAATCAACATATTAGAAGTTTTTGCAAATTGAAAACTAAAAAGCAGGTTAATAAATTCCAACGGGCCCTGGCCGGCATCCTGAACGCAACAAGTACCACTACTATTGGAAAACGAAAAAGGCATATTATTATCACACTTGCGTGTGCTGTGCAACCCGTGCAAAACCACAGTACAACTTTTTATCCAACCCTTCGCTTCCGTTTCGATGTACCAAAATCTAATTACTTACTGTCATGAACAGTATTGACTAATTTATTATATTTTTTGTAACTCGATTGCTATAAATTCACCGTTGCGAGTTTTTCTAACGGAGTAGGGGTCGCCCGCCCCTCGGATGATTGCGTGTTGCACCCAGTGTTGTCAAACTTGGGGGTTTCCCCTTAATACAGGGAAAAATGAGTTAATGTGGTTCGCGTGATTTTCAAGGGTACAAAAATTATGGGTTTATTTTTAAGGGTTTAAAAGCCTGGAATTTTGTTGAATAAAATGTTGAAAATTCACTCTTAAGTCCCTTAATGTAGGTAGGTACATATTGCATTTAATTTGAATTAAAAAAAAAACAAAACCGAACAAAACGAAACAAAAGAGAAGTTGGTTTAATATTAAGCATTATCAACGACTTGGGCACTTGGAAAAGGAATCAAAAAGATATTACATGAGAGTCTATACTTCCCCTAAGTAGAAATTGTCATGCACTGGGGTATTTTAGAAAATCTTAGGGTTCATTTTTGGTAGAGGTTGGCAATACTCGTTGCACCCGCCGTACTTTGCAGAGTCCGCTGGTGACCGTCGTGCTTCATACACGTCGTTGCACTTCTACCCTTTTACACTCGCGGAAACTTACTTTATATTTCAATCATGTCTTCAAGTGCAGAAGTTGCCTTCTTTCAAGTGTTGTTTTATGTTTCAACTTTCGTGATCTTCGCTGTCGGGACGTATCTGGCAGTTGTACTTTTACTTACTATCTATTTAGCTGTTAAGAATTGTAGAAAAAGAAGGAGACAGCGTGCTCTTCAGAATGCCTTATTAACAGCAACTACAAGGCCATGGACCTTGTACTCCCCCGCTATGCACAGACTATGCCCTGTTCACTCGTACTTCGAACCTCAATGGGATTGTCACGTATAAAGCGGTTTATGGGAAGGCGTCAGAAACTCAAAATGTAAGTACCTACTTTACCAGATATATAGCTAGCCGAGGAAAAATATTTAAACATTCCTGCATGCGTTGTTAGGTGTCTAAGAAGTTCACAGAACAGCCTAAGAAGTTTCGTCAACGCAAACATTTGATATAGCTAATAGAAAACCATATCGGGATGTTTTAATAATGCAGGGTTGTGAATATTTTTCTTCAAACTTATTACAGACCATAATTAAGTGAAACAACCGAGAAGCGAACAAATATGTATTATTTTCACTCACTGGCATGCAGGCAGGCGTATACTCAAGTACAGTACACTCTTCAAGCGAATTTAAAAGTTATCTCGCCTTTGCTAATGTATTATTAAGACGCACTGCCGCTGAGCGTTGACAACCCATCTACATTGGACTTTGGAATAAATATAACATTCCCATAGATTCAGAAAACAAACAAAAATCTAAAAATCGATTATGATAGACACAAATATCATAATTTTTTTGTTAGTTCGCTCGCTTCCTTCGCGGTGCGTGCCAAGCCAGATATACTTAAAGCGTTGCCCACAACTTTTGCAAGCGAATTGAAACCATATGTTTTCGTTAAGGTCTCCAAAATTTGGGCCGTTGGCGGCGCGGCTTCCACTGAGCTTCGAGTTCTTCCACCTGACGCTTCCGAAGATGCCGCCATTGACACTGGACAGCTTTGAGGACATCGAATAACAATTCCGACGCCATCCTATCAACGACTACGCGATCATTGGACTTCGATAGGTATAAGTTCTTAGTATATCAGTAGGGCCTTCTAGAGGCCAGTAATAGAAAGATGGCATATATACTTAATTAATTAAAAGTCATTCTTCTTTCATCATCTAATTTTTCATGATTCAATTAGTCAGTTTTTATGTTCTTTTAGAACTTTACACAGTTTTTTCGATTTTTTTTTAGATATCACAAGTCGTTTTGTGTTCAAAACAAATTGTATTTACTATGTAAATACCCATTTTTGATGACTGTACAATTATATTAAATGATAAGTTAGAGAAAATGTATACCTTTTATAAAACAATCCAAGGAACTGATTATTGATAAAACTATTACATAATAACTAAGTTATTTTGTTGATTGCATTTCATAATTTTATTAATATAGTATGTGTTTATTAGTTTTGTATTTGAAATTATATAAAAACCATTCTACTTAATACTTTAAACTGGAAAAATCCAATAGGAACTTGTTAAATAGTCTGTTTGAAAGATTTCTTGACTTTTATGATATATATATAAACTATAATTGATGTTTTAAAAGGATATAAGTAGAATTCAGATTATTTCCGGAGGGGAACAAATGTCGATAAGGGTATTGCTGAAAGCAAGAAGAGAAGGATTTTAATAAAATATCTATTTGTTGTACGTAGTTTGTAGATGATATTATATTATAGATAGTAGATTTATGTGAACTATATATTATATATATACTGTGTTATGTCAATCATATATATTATTATTATGATCATTTTGATGATCAATAATTTCTGTCTTAAAATGTAAGTTTAGATATTATATAGTTATTGAATGTTATCGCAAAATGAAAAAATAAAGGCTTTGCCCTTAATAGTGTGTTGTCAATTTATTTAATACAAGCTGGTTCCCGCAGCTCCGTCTGCAGTCTCAATTTTTTTTGTTTGAATTTAAAATATAGTCTATGCCGCCTGGGGATAGTGAAGCTGCTGGATTTTGAAGAAATTGTTGAAGGTACAAGCTTACGGTCAATGATTTCATTAGATCTTTACACTAATTTGGAAGAAGCTGCTTATTATTAGACTTTTAATGGAAGCATATTTAACACGTTTCGTTCTTTTAATTTTTTTGCTAAGCAAACATTAAACCTTAAAATCTTATACTCTTTGTATTATTGCACAAATCCATAATTCAATCTTAAAAAAATTAGTAACAAGAAGTTAAATTATATCACAACGTAATCAATATAATTAAGTTCTTACTAAGAAGATTAATTATATCAGATTATCGACTAATTTTGAAACAATAGACAACTGTTATATTTTCTTTTCAAATTAAAACTTGGATTTGGAAAGATACTTTCTGCATTTGATAACTCAATCTCTCTCTCTGAAGTCGTTCCCTCATGACTGAGAATCGTGGTCATTCAGGAGTTGTCCACATTTTGTGCGAATAACTTGTCGCCACCAGTTCCTGTCCATCGCTTGAATGTTGTGCAGAACTTGGTAGAAGCTGATAACTCAATGTTGGAACTCAATTAAGGAAATTTAAGATGCATCTAGTCATTGAATTAGTCTGCATATTAACAACTTTAACTCAATTGAATACTACTTTTGGTTCGGAATATGTCCTTCAATACCTATGGAGTTTCTTGTCGGTTTTTTTCTATGAGAAGTCACTTTGGAACCGTGCACTTAGAGTCATTGGGTTAGTTTAACGTTTCTTGAGCGCCTTCTTGAGGTTTGTAAGAAATAAAACACTTTTAGATTTTGAAACAATTAAATATGGTCTCCTACACGATTAATCATTGGTGGTGGCTGGTGGGACTAGCAGTTTCCAGCAACGATGACCAATGAGCCTAACTCAAGCTCCATTACACCGAGGATCTCCCGGAAGTTGACCAGGGCGACATTAGGGCAGCTCTCGAGTAACTTAAAAACAAAAAAGCTCAGGGTGATGACGGAATTACGACAGAACTTTTAAAGGCATGCGGTACTCCAGGTCTGAACGACCTGGAGGGCTTGTTTAATTCCGTCATACACCAAGAAGGGGTGGAGTGGGAGTGTGGTGATTTTGATTTTTTAATAAGGCGACAAAATCCTTTTTAAGAAATACAGACCCATCTCACTCCTGAGCCATGCATACAAGTAGTTTTCGAGGGTTGTCACGAACCGTCTCGTCAGAAGACTCGACGAATTCTAGCCATCAGAACTAGCCATGTTTCGAAAAGGCTACAGCACCGTAGACCACATACATACTGTACGGCAGAATGTGCAGAAGACTGAAGAGTACAATCAGCAAAAAGAGTAAAATCAGCCGCTGTGTATGGCGTTTGTGGACAATCTTGGGCGGTGCTGGATGCTCTATAGCGAATTAAATCGACGAAAGCTATGATGAGATGCTGAGATATCTCTATAAAGCCGCTTCAATAACTGTCCAGATGCACGACCAAAAGAAATATTAAAATGCGATTCCATTGCGCAGAAGGGTAAGACAGGGGGATATGATATCCTTGAAACTGTTTACCGACGCATTGTAGGACGTCTTCAAAACACTGCACTGGACAGGGCCTTATTATAAACGGCGAGCACATCTCTCATTTGCGCTTTGCCGATGACATCGTTGTGTTGGCAGAGTCGCTGGAACAATTCCATGTTTGATAAACTTTGTCGAGTCTTCTCGTCGCATATACCGCAGAGTTAGAAGACGAAAGTCTTCAACCAGTGCGTCCAGCCTGTCATGATCTACGGCGCCGAAACGTGGACGCTGAAAATAGGGCTAGTCCACAAACTCAAAGTTGCTCATCGAGCTATGGAGCGAGCTATGCTCGGAATTTCTGGATATAATTAGAAATGACATTATCCGGAGAAGAACCAGAGTTACCGACATATCTTACAGAGTTAGTAAGCTGAAGTGTCAGACTGGTCATGTCCGTCGAAGGACTGATGGCCGTTGGAGTAGACGAGTCCTTGAGCGAAGACCGCGAATAGGCAAACGTAGTGTAGGAAGCCCCCAGCCAGATGGACCGATGACCTGAAAAAGGTTGCTGGGTCTGACTGGCTGCGGAAGGCCGAAGACCGGGTGTTGTGGCGCAAATTGGGAGAGGCCTATGACCAGCAGTAGACCGCGATAGGCTGAGTTGATCTGCAAGCATAGAAATAATCAGGCTATTCACTAAATAATCACGACCTCCGTGGTCGAGTGGCGTACACACCGGTTTTCAAGGTGTCGCTAGCTCTGAGGTCCCGGGTTCGATCCCCGGACGGGTCAATGTAGAAAAACCGCATTTCTACATTGCCTCGGGTCTGGGTGTTTGTGGTACCTTCGTTGTCTCTGATTCTATAACACAAGTTCTTTACCTACTTACTTTGGATTCGGAGCAATGTATGTGATGTTGTCCACATTTATTATTATTATTATTCTTCCAGACTATATATACGCACAGAAAGGGTCCCTTCGAACGCTTATGGAAAAAGCTTTTGAGCAAATATCTATCATATACCTACTAACTTGGTCAGAAATACGAACACTATCGAAAAAATACTCGTAATTTAAACGTTTCGTTAGTAACAATATACAATAATACAATGTTACGGACGGGCTTTCCTTTGTACTGCCCATACTAGATGTATTTTAAAAGATATTAGGGATACTACCAAAAATCAATTAAACAGGTTTAATTGTAAAAACTTTTTAAGACTTTGCCTCGTTTGAACGCGACCTTTCATTCCTAACAGTTTCGCGGGTGAATTACATGTTATGTATTTATTTATCAGAGGACTAGACTACAATTACCACTAACTTAGCAGTTTTGATTTGCCCTTTTTTCAACAGGGCGTCTATCCCAAATGGATTAGGCAACCATCCCCTACATGGGATAGTTGTCCCAAACTTTTGAGGTAGGCAAAAAGCACCACTGCTCTAAAAGTATCAAAGTGAATGTTTTCTTCTTTTATTATAGAAAAGATAATACACCCAAGTAGAAATTTTAAAGTTATTTCAAAATTCACATGGGTAGTTCTTCGAAATTTGATTCTTTGACTGATTCATATGGCCAAAATTTAATTTCACTTTAAGCTTAGTAACGCATCTTCAGATGAAAATAGGTATGCCAAATAACATATATTTGAATGAGGGACTCGTTTTTACAAAGTAGTTTTCGAGATATCGACGTTTAAATATTTTGTGCCCAGATGAATCAGAATTTGTTACAGATTAATCAGAAACAGAAATAAAAATGAAAAGCTTTGAATGTAAATGGGCTCAGTCTTATGAAAATAATCATAATATTATAACAACACGAATCAGTTTTTATAAAAACAATTATCAGTGATCATATCGCGGAAAAAAATAGCTAAATTCAAACTTGCGTAAAATATGTTTCATGCGATTTCTTTTTAGCAGGTGTTTCCCGTGCAGGTTTTTTTAAACTTTTGGGCTGACAATGAGATGCTACTTTGTGGGCTGGGAGTCCTCGGTGAATCTGATATCCAAGTATTGGGTGAAGGCGATTTTATATTCTTGATGGGACGTCAGCGTTGGATGAGACATCGGTTTCATTTTCTGTTAGGTTCAAATCGATTCCCAGTGTCTTCTGTTGTCTTATTGTGGATCTTGTTATACGTGCCGATAGTGGTGAAGTCTGAGTTGAAACCTGTGATGAGCTGGGAATTTCCGGAGATCTTGGTATGATTGAAATTCCTGGAGATGATGGTAATGATCATTTATTTCGGTATTGTCTGCTGGATCACAATCGTCAATTATTTCCTGCACTCTACTTACTTGGACAAGAAAAATTACGCAACAAAAGTGCTCCTTTCTTGCTGGAAAAGGGAAAAACTAATTTATTTTCTGATTCATATCGGGTTTTGAACATATGAATCAGGCACAGATGAGTCATGATTTTGCCTAAAATCATGCATAACTCATCATACATACAGACTTCAATATTGTGATTTTTCTACACGAATCTATAACCCAAAAGCATCACACGAAAGTCAGATTGAGGTTTCAAAATAACAAAATAAATTTTATAAAGTAGGCATTGTAATCAGGAGGCTACCTGAACCAAGCACAGATGAATCAGATGTTTACCTTCGTTACACCGGGATCTAATCCAACTAGCCACAAGTCCGCCTTCTAGCTCATAGGTTGCACAACTGGCTCCCCCCGCGCGAGATTCCAGACCCTTATTATTATTACTCGACCAAATACGGGCAAGCGCAGCTTACTCCACATGAATCAGTATTATACGCCGGACATTTCTAATTTAATTAATTATAAACACACTAACGTAGTTATAACTACTACATATTTTTTTTGTAAGAGGTCAATTCATTTCCTTTCGATATAATTTTAATTTAAATTGAAGAATCGAAGGGAAAATGTGTCATCGACCATTTTGTTCCGGAAAATGGCAAACGGACGCCCTATATGAATCAGGAGAACAGACTTCAAAAAATTTTATTTTATATCTAGACAGCAATTATTAAAAAAATATAATTTGTCCTAGATAGAGGTAAAGCTAAACTGTATAAAAAAAAATATTACATGCCGTTTTGTTTGTTGGTTACAGAAATATACCCACAGACATCGAAAATTTTGTCTCTGAAGAACTACCCACATATTAATATTTTTCCTAATTTCAGTGTGCTTTTCCCGTTCTTTGATATTACGCACAAGTGCTTGCCAGAAATGGAACATCTTTAACTATACATTTTTAATAAATCTTAAAATGGGCAATCACAAATGATCGTCATAGACGCTGTAGCCATTAGGCTGCCATAGCCTCATTTTATTACGTATAATTAAAACACAAGCACACCACATAGGACCAAATGGAGCTGGGCGTATCGGGTGCTTTGTCTTCTTAAATGCTTACATTTTAAACATTCTCTTTTACCATGAAATATTCCCATATTTTAAGTAAACCAGTGCCTATACCATGAGCTTATTAAGCAAGGTTGTTGCCGCTGTGGAAGCGAGACAGCGCTATACAATGCACGTAGCAGTGTCTCGCTTCCACAACGGCAACAAGCTTGCTTAATAGGCTCATGGTATGGCACCTGAATTCTAAATTTTGTTACCGGTACACTGTAGCTCAATCGATATGTTGATATAAGCTCAGTAGATAAAATGCCTTAATTATGATGAAGTACTAATGAGTTTATTTTTTTGTCGTAAACGCTAATCTATTTATTGGTATGCAAAATACCTTGTCCTGAATGACTGACTCACGGATCAACGCACAGCCTCAACCACTGATCGTACCTTTGCATGACTAACACATCCGATAAGAAAGGATTTTGTATGGGACAACGTAATTCCTTGACATAACTTTCTTCAAGTTTGGCATATAATTAATTTTAATATTAACAGAATTTATGGAAGAAGTGTTTAGTATATTAGTGAAACTCGTTGAGGTAGAATATTATTTTGGGGGTGATTTGCATCGAAGTTGAGATCAAAACCTTTAGTGCTTTAAATTTATTTTTATTTAAACAGTGTTTGAACTCAATTCGTATTAATTCGTTGTTGTGTGTGTTTGTTCGTTTTTAATTTCAACGCGATATCTACATGCATTCTCGAGATCGCTTTTGACAGACAGACGGACGGACAGACAGATGGACGACAAAGTCATCCTATACGGGTTCCATTTTTCCTTTCGAGGTATGGAACCCTAAAAATTAAGAGTATTTTTTAATTAACCGCAGTTAATCTGATCGCAGGCATTTATTCAATTTGGACAACATCACATAAATAACTCTGAATCCAAAGTATGTAGCTAAAGCACTTGTGTTATGGAATCAGAGACAACGAAGGTACCACAAACACCCACACCCGAGACAATGTAGAAATGTTTACTACTTAACCAGTCCGGGCATCGAACCCGGGACCTTAGAGCTGGCGACTCCTTGAAAACCGGTGTACGTCACTCGACCACGGAGGGCGACGAAACGCTTTGACTGCTTCACCAGACTTTTGGCGAAACCTTAAAGCCGTCCAGCCAGAGCTATAGAAAAACTAAACTACGTTGGCAACATCCACTAAGGGTACCCACTGAAGGGTTTGGACCTTTTAATAAGGCTGGATCAATATTTTATTTTTTAGGGACTCATATTATTCCTGCCGGTGCTGCGTAGAGCTTGCGTAAGCGATTCCGTGGCTCTGGCAAGGGCGAGGACGGGACCGGAGTTTTTTTAGTCGGTGCAAGTCCGACATGTCCCCACGCTGTGCCCTCAGCGTGGGTCCAAGTCATTAGAGTTTCACCCCGACAAAAAATAAATAAATTAATTGTTTAAAAAACACTAAAAAACATGCTTTACCTAATCGTGGTCAAAGTTCATTACAAGACCTTTCTAACAAGTCCAAACACGGCTATGATACGATCATCCTTCATGAAGTTCCAGTTCATATCTTCCGGCTCCATCATCAGATCAGCTCGACAGTACCATATTATTGTATTGTCACCAAAATCACATACAACTAGCAATTTTCAAAACGCTACGATCTTTAGAAGATGATTAAATTAGTTTTCTTAGATTTGATTACATAGTTACATACATGATACAGGTCGACCTAATAAAAGCGTGTTAAAAAGGACTTATATTATTGCTAGTTTCGCCGGGTTCGGCCAGCTTGATCTAGGAACAGGAACAAGGACCAGGGGGTAATATTTACGTTAAGTTTACTATAATTAATAATAAGCGACTGGCCTCGCCAGCGAGAGTTCGTCATTCCTCCATCACGCTACTGGCGAAGTCGCTTTGACGAAGTACCTATCGAAATTATCGGAAGTATGTTACTACACTACCTGCTGCAATTTTGGAAGGATCTTAGTGGTGCGGTCACGCGCAAAATAAATAAGGAAAAATAGGTTTAAAGCTTTACCGCTTAGCGTATTTGCAACACTGTCGTAAACTGAATTAAGCTGAATACTTACAGTATAGTGAGCCGCTTCGTGTTAGAACTTTCGTTCACTTCAAATCCAATTCTAATGAACTTTCTAACAAGTCACGACGAGGCCGAGAGTCTGTCCGCCCGTCTGTCAGTTTGTCAAGACCAGGATAGCGAGTTAATTAAAACCATACGTTTAATAACGATATGAATAATTATAGAATGTCGTAGTGGCCTAGCGGTTCAAAGACCGGATTTGTGTGGGCAGGTTCGAACCCAGTCAACTATCAATGTAAGTTTTTCAGTGTTATATGTATTTTCTTAATCTTCTAAGACAGTATTGACAAAAAGTGAAGGAAAACATCTTGAGGAAACCTGGATTCTAAAATTTGAATCAGAGATCGCTAACCCGCAATGAGCAAGCGTGGCTATCAACCTTCGCTTCCTTTCATAATGTCGGTGTGAAAACGTAGCATTAAAAAATAATGATAGAATATATTTTATTGTGCAGTCACAAGCATAAATATGTATACACATAGCGAAATTGTAAAACGTTAATTTAACAGGAACTCACCATCAATTAAACTTTTAATCATTTCACAACATAAAATTATAACAGTTCTCAAATCATGTGTATATTTTTGAGTTTCAACAAAAAGTTCTCGCTAAATAAGTTTTACAATTTTGCTGTGTATATATTTATGCTCGGCACTGTACACCAATATTTAACACAGCTTAATTACAAAAAATCTTATAAAGGGTACAATGGCGGTCTTACCGCTAATAGCGTACGATGTACCATGACCACATAAAATAATGGCCTTAAGTACTATTTAAGAGCTCACATTTTAAGTCCTTGAATAAATATAGATTTATCGGATACGAATAAACGTATGTGTAATAATACCTAAGTACAGTCTGCAACGAAAGTTGATGAGCCAAATCGTTTTTACAAAACTCCAACACAATTTAAAATTCATAAAGCAGATAACAAAATAGTCATATCACGAGATGGTAACGTAAGAATTGACTGCACGGATGGCTGAGTGGTATAGGTCAACACGCTAATTACCACTGTGCGCGACGTGCTGTGGGATCGATCTCCGCTTGGGACAACCATTTGTGAGATCCACAGATACTTGTTCCAATTCTGGGTGTTCTTTGTGCATGTGATTTGAATGTTTGTGAAACCCCCGCGACACAAGGAATAAATTCCTTAGTGCGGCGTCGATTTTAAAAGAGGCTTCACACGTGACGCGATCCCTAATATCATAACAACTTCTAAAATTTTCGGAAAGAAACGTCAAATCTATGCAAAACGGTCATCGCTTATTTAACGATGTTAACCATAATACTCAATATATGAAACTTTATTGTAATTAAGTGTTTTGTGTTCAACAGCTTTTACTGCTAGCTGTACTTGTAAACCCATCTAGGGTTTAAAAGTACAACGGTGTATCTGCAATAAAAATCTGTATTTCTCATATCAATGCTTCTAACCGGAAAATTATTTCCCTTCAAACGTAATCCTGTTGAGCTATGATACGAGTATTATCCACCCATCCCATATTAACACTTATCCTTTTGAAATAAGATCACATTTTATTTATCATAAAATATTTATCTGATATAGGTACCTATCTACGTAGGTTGTCACGTATCTCAAATACCAAGTTTATATTATTTGTTCTTTATATAGATTTTAGTTCTTGTTGTGTCGTGACAAGGTAGAACAGAGGCGGCTCACATGACGAAAGCGGTCTAGCGTCCATCTAAGTCCTTCACAACAAAGGTTTGGTTGAAAGGATGAAGGTTCTTACTCAATCTCGCAGGAACACTTGAATGTATGTTGAAATTCATCGAACACAAACTGCTACTTGGAATAGAACATATGCGTTTTTATTACGGAGAAAATAATGTACGATTTCTGTAGGATTAGCATTTTAATAAATATTTACATCTTGGGACAGCTCACACACGGCCATCTGATCCCAAACTAGGCGGGGCCTGTACTATGGCAACCAGACAACTGATAATCATACTTATATATTTCTAAATTTATACTTATTAAAGATAAATAGCGCCCAGACTCCTCCATGCCTCGGAAAGCACGTAAAGCCGTTGGTCTCAACTGACATACGGTGATCTTTGACAATTGCTTAGTCATTACAATTCTGACACCCTTTTACCATGGGATACTGTATTACCCAGTAAATTGGGAGATGTAAAGGTCAGGTAGGTAGTCCATCTATGTAAAGTACGGTATACAGACAAAGCCGGTAAGTCTGGCAGCCAACCCCAACATAGTTTGGGGAAACTTTAGTTTTACCTGTAAAACAGTGCGTAAGTAAAATATCTATAATAGCAACAATATAAGCAACTTACACGTGCCACTCATGGCTTTCCTCCATGTTAGAATTCTGATTTATCGAGCAAAATTATCTATGTACGGCTCGGCTCAGCTCGAGATACGATGAACTTTCCTATATGGATCAGCCAATTAGCATTCATCGTGAAAGCGTTTATGAACCAGACGTAGGAACCTTTTTAGTTCACGGGTCAAAATCTTTTGTTTGGCTTCTATACGTGGGCACAGTGTAGGCAAATTAAGTCGGCCTTTCAACGACTAAAAATACTCAGGTCCTTGATCTTGCCGGAGACGCGGGAGGTCTAAAGATTGCTCGATAATTTCGGGACATTTCACATATTAGAGCAGTTGGGATGGCGTGTCACGTGACTGAAGACGCGGCTAACGGTGCTTGCGCGAGTGTAAAATAAGTCAATGGCTGTCAGTGTAATTTTTTGAAGTGGAAACATCTTTTGCAAGGTAGTCCAAAATATATAATTAAGTAAAAACCGTGTTTAAAAAATGGAAATTGAACAAATTTAAGTGCATTATTTGCTAGTTTTCACTTCTGACGGCACTCCCGGAGTGCACCGCGATTTTTTTTTATTATTTTTATACAAATGGCTGACCACTTTAAGGCGAATAAGTATACCTACTTAATCCCTCAATAACGATAGAGATTGCAGACTCAGGATAATCCGTAGATCACCGAGGTCACTTCGAGCGCACGATCTGCTATCTTTTGCATAAAACGTTTACAATACATTTTTATAGGGTACCTAGCTAACTACCAGTTTGCCCGCGGATTCGCCTGCCTGGTTAACGGGTAAAATCCGAATGCAGACGGAACTGAATGACTACAACACATAGTGTTCCCGAGTCCGAGTGATATTACTACGAGTACCACCGTTAATAATACCAGCCTATAATAATTGTCCCACTGCTCATAGGCAAATCCGAATGCAGACGGAACTGAATGACTACAACACATAGTGTTCCCGAATCCGAGTGATATTACTACGAGTACCACCGTTAATAATACCAGCCTATAATAATTGTCCCACTGCTCATAGGCAAATCCGAATGCAGACGGAACTGAATGACTACAACACATAGTGTTCCCGAATCCGAGTGATATTACTACGAGTACCACCGTTAATAATACCAGCCTATAATAATTGTCCCACTGCTCATAGGCACAGGCCTCTTCCCGTATAGAGAAGGAATGAGCATTGATCGCCACGCTAGCTCATTAAGATTTGTCAATTTCAGATTACATTTTTTTGGAATTCAGGCTTCCTCACGATGTTTCCCTTCACCGTTTATCAATGATGTCTTAGTCTAATTAAGAACTTGGAGAAAGTCACATTGGTACTTGCCTAGGTCCGAACCTGCTACCATGAGCATACGAATCCGGTCAGCCAACACGACATGCGTTAATGATAGTTTTAAGTCGCTCAAATTTTATGGAAATGTCTGTTTTTTTAAAACACATGTCTGAAATTTTGGACTTTCATACATTTATGCGATTTGAACAGCGTTAACGATTATAGAAAAGTCATTTGCCTAAAGAGACGGGCGGGCGTAGAAAGTTATAATTAAGTGAATGACATAAAGCTTAGGGTGATAATGATAATAATATAGTCGGCATCGGTTTGATTGAATCGGTTTGTTTGTAAGGATTTTTTTCCGGCGGGCACCAGCAACCCACGGAGTGCACGGAGCGATCATAATCCTCTGGTTCCCAGTCGCCGTATGTCGCAAGACGCTTATCATATTAACATCGGTTGTAGTACTTAATCGTGAAAACACAACAGACAAACGGCATAATTGCGCAATTTACAATATTAATACCGAATATTGTTTTAGATGCTCACAGAAATACAAGTAATTCTCGGAATCTTTCATTGCGTTGGAAATCGATGGAGAATTTCAGGTTTATTCCGATGAAGTTTTCGTCGAACTATTAGGTTCTTAAGTAAAGGGAATAAAGCTTATGATGTCTACTTGTGTATTGCGCTAGCTTGAAATGAGTTACTAGCGGTATCATACCAATGTATGTACGTACTATAATTTAAACAAAATGTTTTTGGTTGGTACATACCGTTGTTCAAACGAAATATGTGGGAGATGATTGAAAGTTGGCAATAGCCTCGTTAATGAAAGAAAATAATCATATTTTGACAATGTTTACTTTTCCGGAAAAATCTAGTTTAAATCGCGCGATATAGCCCTTATCGCATTGATTTAAGGTTCTTTTTTGCCTATACCTATAACGCGTGCATTTTCATTTGACCTTTGATGTAATTTTTTCTCGGAAATAGTAGTTTTATTGTTGTGACCACACGTTTTAGATATTTTTTTCAAACTTAATTCGCGTTTAACTCAATTTTTTATCGATGTAACGAAATTCATCTAAACCACATTCGAATTTTACTGGATGTTGGAAAGTGACCGTGGACAGGTTAGAGAAACGATTGGAGTTCAAAGTTTGACAAACAAACAAAAAAATATCGAAACGTAAACAGTTCTCATTTGTTTTTTAATTCTAATATTCTAAAGCCCGAGTCACATCGAAATGGCAGCGGCCGGCAGCGGCCGGTAGCGGCCGCTCGCGTCGCCGCGCGGCCGCTCGCGTCACCGCGGGCGGCCTCCCGACCTTTTCAAGCTTTTCAAGCGATACTGGTCTTTTAAGTATGTAGTTAAAGTTTAAAATTATTTCACACTGAAAGTGCTCGCCGCGTCGCTGCCGGCCGCTGCCATTCCGGTGTGACTCGGGCCTAATACTGGGTTCTATTAATCGTTTAGTTTATACAATGGGTATAAAACCGCCTTGCATAATATTTCCGGTACTTCCAAGTCCTATACCGTGCTATGATAGACACGTATAGATTGTATAAAAATACTAAATTTATCGATAGAGTAAATCTTGACTCCTAGTTTATCGATATATTCACACAGTAAATTGCCGACCTTCGTGGTTCAGTGGCGTAAACACTGGTCTTCAAGGTATCGCTTGCTCTGAGATCCCGGGTTCGATCCTCGAACCCGGGTCATTGAAGAAAAAAAAACACTTTTCTATACTGTCGTGGGTCTGTGTGTTTGTGGTACCTTCCTTGTCTCTGATTTCATAACACAAGTGCTTTACTTACATTGGATTTTTTGTACCAATGTATGTCATATTGTCCACATTTATTTATTTAGAGCTAGGGTCCGGAAAATTTCGGCTAGAAAACAAATTTAATAATATAATGGATGGATTATCCTCGTAAATAAGATCTTAATGCTTTCATAGTTTTTTTTTTATTAATCCTTTTATCCTTTATCTTTAAGTTCTTTAGACTCGTGAGATTAGATAAGATCAAGCCTAATTGGCAATTAGACAATTAATCCTGCTTAAGCTGAAACAACAAAGAAAATAACTCATAAAATTTATGAATCTTTTATTTTGTTTAGTAAATTACCTGTTTTGCCAATAAGTATGAATAACTATTAAGTATACCTATGAGCAGCAAGATTGCGTGCACTGCATCAACTTAACAGGCCCGCAGCACGACGACCACGAAAGGCAAAGGGACGATTCGAGCTGGATGCCTTGGAAGCAGGAAGAAGCGAGAGACCAGTCCCCCTAGCCAAGTGACATTTCTATAAGCGTTAACGATAATAGAAATCGCTTAAATGACATTAAATGTATGGAAATGACATTTGTTTTCGATAAGTCACGTGACTTAGACTCGTCACTTCCATACATTTAATGACACTTAAGCGATTTCTATCATCGTTAACGCTTGTAGAAATGTCACTTGGCTAGGGGGGCTGGTTCGCTGGAAGGAATGTAGGGAGGCTTTTCACAGCACAAGCTAGCTATACAACCTGAAATATCTCCAATAAAGGCGCAGTCGTGGTACAGTTCATGATCCGTCTCGCATAGGCGGATTCTTTGACTCAAAGCTGCAGGTAGTAAGTACGTGAACTTTGAGAAGCGGTCAGTTTTGCTGTTGCCTTGGATCAGTTTTTATTTTGATTTAATTATTTTGAAATAGGAAAAAAAAATATATCCAATCCATTTAATGGCTACGTGTGTTCGCAGTACGATACCGAATAATAGTCTTAGGTATCGGACAAGGGTTTTGTTAAATGTTGTATATCTACATATTTAACTCAATTGCACTACAAAAACCACCGTTT
This sequence comes from Plusia festucae, assembly GCA_950381575.1. Classification (NCBI taxonomy): domain Eukaryota; kingdom Metazoa; phylum Arthropoda; class Insecta; order Lepidoptera; family Noctuidae; genus Plusia; species Plusia festucae. Next base: position 1,832,667 of record OX494430.1, on the reverse strand, counting down.
CATTAACGACTTCAAAAGAGTAAGGTTCCTAAAATCGACGGTAAGAATGGAAAGAAGAAAAAAAATATTTTAGTTATCAATAGCGTATACACCAGTAGGTAATCAATATTTTTTGCAATGTATACGCTCAACACACCGGTAATCGGAGCGCGAGACCTCGGCGCTGTACACAGTTAGAGGTCACCAAATAAATAGTTCCCGTGCAACAACGGTGGGCAGTAGGTCCGTTTAATATTTTATTTGGGAAACCATCGATCGTACATTATACCTATATTATATCTAGATACACAGAAAATTATAAGTAATTGTACAATCCACTACGTTTCCACATGTTAGTAGCGTACAGATACAGTGTTGGGTAAAATTAAAACAAAAATATAAATAAAAAGAACATATAATTTTTGTCATCTTTAAAAATTTTTATATGAATATATTCATAAAAATTTTGATATGAATATATTCATATCAAAATTTTGGTATACCAAATATATGAAATAGCATGATTATTTAATAATGATTCTTCTTTTTCTTCGTGTCGCTTTCAAGACAGCCCTTCAGATTTGTGAGATCCGAAACATTGCCACATTTGGGTCAGATCATCGTTGGTGTCAGCATAGGTCACTTTGACTGCATGTTTTGGGGCACATGGGACAAGAATAGAAGTACAACATGATTTGTGAGTCCCTCCATAGCCCCAACGTGCAGTTGATCTGCCACGGTAGCTCAAATATGCGAGATTTATAGTTACATCTTTCTACTAGCGTTCCAAGAAGTTTCAGGGATTTCCAAATGGACCACGGCAGATTAGACCCTATACTAATTTATTACAGGGTCTAAATTAGTACTGAGTTTATTTCATGAGTTTTTGTACACGTATAATTTTTTTTCGAGATAATTCGTTCTTTCTTAAGACCATTGAGATTAGAGAGTACTTACTTCGGTAATATTCTGGGTAATACTTTGTCCAATCCTCATACAAGAAATAGCGTTCTCGTTATCTCTATTAACCCTCAAGAGAGACTTAGGTCCAGGTCTTTGATATACCTATTTCCAATTTCCAAGATAGAATAGGATTTCATTGCTGTATTACATGGTACATTACCGTCCGTTTTGTATACCTGGAATCTATGGATCGATATCACTCAGATGAGCATTATCAGTGTTGTGGTCTCTTTGAAGTTCATAGCTATTAGGCTTGCCGCGCACTATGCAACCTGGCTTTAGTGGTCATTCGTATATACGACCGTGTTTCGAAGTACAGGCACTAGGCAGGCACTACGGAATTCATTTGTTTCGAAACGTGTTAACCGACTTCAAATGGTTTGTTATACAATATCTCTAGCAATTGAAGATCGTTTTTAGGGTTCCGTACCTCAAAAGGTAAAAACGGAACCCTTATAGGATCACTTTGTTGTCCGTCTGTCTGTCTGTCTGTCTGTCTGTCTGTCTGTCTGTCTGTCTGTCTGTCTGTCAAGACCTTTTTTCTCAGGAACGCGTGGAGGTATCAAGCTGAAATTCATATCAAATACTCAAGTCTATGGTCTCTTGGAGCTGTGAAAAAATCAAACTTCTAAGTCAACGCGATCAAAAGATACTCCCGTTTATGCCGCAAATTTTCGACACTCGCAAGGGAATCAAAACCTACAGGGTACTTCCCGTGAACTCAGAATCTTGAAATTTGGTATGAAGCAATGTCTTATAGCAGAGATATAGGAAAAATTGCGAAAAGTATACATTTTTAGTTATATCATATAATAAAAATATTTTTAATAATTTTAAACTTACTACCCCTTTCCTCGTGAACGCGTAGTGGTATTATATTGAAATTCATATCAAATACTCAAATCTATAATACCTTTAAGCTGTAACAAAATCAAACTTCTATGTCAACGCAATCAAAAGAAACAGGAATTAAAACCGCATATTTTGAAACTCGCCACTACTCGCAAGGGAATCAAAACCTACAGGGTACTTCCCGTGAACTCAGAATCTTGAAATTTGGTATGAAGCAACGTCTTATAGCAGAGATATAGGAAAAATTGCGAAAAGTATACATTTTTAGTTATATCATATAATAAAAATATTTTTAATAATTTTAAACTTACTACCCCTTTCCTCATGAACGCGTAGTGGTATTATATTGAAATTCATATCAATTACTCAAATCTATAATACCTTTAAGCTGTAACAAAATCAAACTTCTATGTCAACGCAATCAAAAGAAACAGGAATTAAAACCGCATATTTTGAAACTCGCCACTACTCGCAAGGGAATCAAAACCTACAGGGTACTTCCCGTGAACTCAGAATCTTGAAATTTGGTACGAAGCAACGTCTTATAACACAGATAAAAGAAAAATTGCGGAAAGCATAAATTTTTAGTTACATCATATAATAATAATATTTTTAATAATTTTAAACTTATTACCCCTTTACTCATGAACGCGTAGTGGTATTATATTGAAATTCTTAACAAATACTCAAGTCTATAAATATTATACAGGTTTGTACGGAACCCTCGGTGCGCGAGTCTGACTCGCACTTGGCCGGTTTTTTTTTTGTGTCCTTGATATATGTTACACTTCAGAGGTGGTCCCATATAAATTGATTTAGTAATTCAAGAAATTGGAAATCTTTACATAGAATGTCAAAACTCAAAACAACACGTATTTTCTACCTCTCTTTAATTTTTATAACATATTTGGGTACCTAAACAATTGACTTTTGAATGAAAGGTACATACCTAGCCGTCGATAGGCTGTGACCGGCTGCTCCAATATTTTAGCCGCCGCGGCCGGTATGCGCGGCCCGGCTGCCTAGTGCGCGAGATGGATATTGCATTTATGTTTTCTGTAAATCTTGCTTGGTCTCTGAAGTTTCCAATTAAATTCCCACTAGCTATTGATTCAATACAGTTATGCGTAATATAAACGTCGGTTACCTGCCACTGCGTTCCTGAATAAGATAACTAGCCGCTTAATAACTATGGATCAGATACAATCGTCGTTAGAAGCGAATATTTGAAATGACATTTTGCTCTGCTTATTGGTTAAGCTTTTGCTGGCTTATTGGTCTAGTGGTTAGTGACCCTGGCTACTAAACCAGAGGTCGTGGGTTCGATTCCCAGCCAGGACAAATCTTTGTGTGATGAGCACGATCATTTGTTCTGCGTCTGGGTGTTATTATTTAGAAATAAATACCATAGTACAGGCTCTGCCTAGTTTGGGATCAGATGGCCGTGTGTGAGCTGTCCCAAGATATTTATTTATTTATATTGGTTGTATAATAATTAATTCGTCATAAAAACCAATATTTTTAAAAGATTTTCGTAACTTAATGGCGGTTGTTTATCACATAATAATAATTGTCAAAATGTCAAATCTGTTAGTGAACAAGGCAGCGCCGAATTCATTTTTATTTTTGCGCGTGGTATAATTTCTGCTTTATAGTTTGATTTTATATTTTATAATACACAATTTTTTTTTTAAAAACGACGCCCGCATTTAGTAATTTTAATCCTTTTGTTACGACATTACATTACAAACCTTTATAAATCATAAACATGTCTCTTTAATGATTCTATTTAATGCTGAAAATTGCATTAAATTATGATAAGCAGTCAGATCTAAGCTTACAGAAAGTAGGGGTGCCTTTTTTCATGCAACATTAAGACGAGCGACCCGCTCCGGCTTCGCACGGGTACATTGTGGGACAGTATATTATGATTAGTCTATACTACAGGATATCCATATAAACTACTACTAGCTGTAGCCCGCGACTCCATCCGCGTGGTTATCGGTTATCGCGGCAAAAAGTAGCCTATGTCCTTTCGCAGACTCTAGACTACCCTACCTACCTACCTACGGTACAGTAGTTTAGGCGCGATTGCGTAACACACAGACAGAGTTACGCATTTATAATATTAATAAGGCACTTCCCGCGCCCAAAGACCGCTGCCAACCTAGACAGAATTAAGGCCTGCCAGCCGCTTTGCCCTCGCTTTTTGACATCAAACATTTTACATAACAAATCTTATAATTCCACGGATAATCTGTATTGTATTATACATGTATCTATTATACATATTATAAACCTTTTGAGTACTACATTAAAATCCATTATGTAGTTTTAGAGATCTATGCGTACAGACAGCGGCATATTAAAACATAATTATATTCAATATAAAACCAATTACATGTAAGTAAGTCCTGAGTCGGTCCAAAGTATGCGGCGGTAGCCAATTGCGGGTTCGAATCTCACCCATTGCACTACCCACTCGTAACAAAAGCATTTAGCTTACCACGAAGGTATTAAAAGAATACTGGGAATGTGCGCCACACATTTCTAGTAAGTATTATAAAAAAGTATCATGTCAGTATCAGTTTTTCCCAAAACCAACAGAATTCACGATAATTTAGTAATCTCACTACATCGAACATGTAATCAATAATGCGACAACTGTTCTGCAGAAAAATATTATGACCAATTTTATATTAGTTGGACACAATTTCAATCTAATTACCATTATCGAAAGGTATAATTTTATTTATTAAATACAGTTGCTTTTTTATAATAATTTAAATCACAAGCTCACGGAATTCGCGGAACCCAGTTAGAACGTGGCTTATGAAAGCTAGACTATATTATAGACGAAGTAGAAGCATCGGCTAACAAGTTAGATATTAATTAAACAAGGATTGTATATAAAATGTAGACTATTCCCAATATCATTCCAGATATCAGAACAGAGATATTGCTTTAATTACTATTCTATTGAATGTTAGAACGCTAGTCTCTTCGTCGATATACAGGTTGTTGTTGTTGTTGTCGATATACAAGAAGGGTGATATAGAAATGTTCTACAAAATTTCAGTTTAAAACGAGGTAAATTCGTTATTGGTATCTGCATGTCCCGGAACGTTGAAATCCTCGTCAATAAACAAAAAAACCTTGCTAAGTGCACTTGTCTGCCCCCAGTGCACCGAACTCAATTATTTGTCACTCACAAAAAAGATAAGTAAGTTAAAGTTCGGTAAGTGTTTTAAGTGCATCCAGTGTTTTTTTTTTTCAATTATTTGACATTAAAAATCATAACAGTGTATCCGGTGAAACAAACAAAGTGCTCGCAAAAGTAGGGCTCAAAGAATTTTTAATGTGGTATCTATAATTATATCTAAGACTAAAATTCGGCCTCGGCGGTCAATTTCAAGTAAATTTGACAATAGTAAATTTAGGCGGTAGCCTAATGGCTAAGGGGTGGGACTTGCGAACATATGATTTCGGGTTCGAATCCCACCCATTACACTACCGTCATGAACCCACTCGTAACACAAGCATCTTAGCTTTGCACGAGGGGTTAAAGAGATTAATAGTAAAGTGCGACCCAGATTGTTAGTAATCCTATTAAAAAAAATATTGAACAGAATATTTATTAGACTAGTTTTCATAGCAGCTCTGCCCGTGTGGGCGTATCTTATAGTGATCCTCGATAAACAATAATCTTATACAGATTTTATTTTTAAACCGGCCCCCAGATTAGCGCCTTCCACCGAACAAACAAGCAAAATCTTCTTAAAAGCTTTACAATCTACACTAATATTATAAAGAAGAATTATTTGTCTTTTTGTATTTTTGTGTGTATGTTTGTAATAAAAAGCCGCAAAGACTACTGTGCCGATTTCAAAAATTCTTTCACCTTTAGAAAGCTATTTAAAAATTTGGTACCGCGGGCGGAGTCGCGGGGAACAGCTAGTAGTTATCTAAATTTGGTTCACATGTATTTTTAAATATACCTAGATCTAGCAGACGCAAGGACTATACGACAGAGGAATCTATCAGAGACTGGATATAAAGAAAGGTATGTGTGATGTTGTGTAACTGTGCTCTCAGTTCTTGAAAAACACTAAAACGACTATAGTACATAGTACTGTTTCCAACCAAAATTATTAAACAAACAACCTATGATTGCAAACCACACGGCGCTACCATAGTTCCAATGCAAAAGGTACATGTTCGGGTGTTGAGGCCTCAGTCCAGCAGTTGATAGCTGAGTTGAATAATTGATTCACTTACTTCTCACCTAGTCGGGTATCTCTGTTACCCTCGCGTGAGTACAGTCGTTTAAGTGTTTTCCAACAGCTGTTATGTGTCTTTAGGTACTCTGAGCGGTGGACGATGGCAACTTCGAGAACTCAACGTTTGAAGAACAAGCTATCCTAATACAGGTGTGTATGAGGTACTTAAAGATCGTTGTTGTGTATATCGCTTGGTTCCTCATACAGCGTGTGTTTGGTTAGAGAACCAGCGCTGACCGTGGTCAATAATGTGGACTTCTTCTTTTTTAAAGCTTGCGATCATTACCAAGCATTAGGAGCTGCTGTAATTGGCTACTGCATTGACAGTGGCCAAGTATATTAACTCCTTTAATGCTATCTCTACTGTGAGCAAGCTCAGTCACGCCGGAGTTTCAACAAGATAGAACATGTCAATAACCCTGCTTGACATATTTTGATGTTTAATAAGCATTTTTAAATAACATAATTATAACATTTACATATTATAACATGAAATGTACTTATCGATATTTTTTTTAAACATATGGTAATCTAGAATAGTAAAATTTGAAGATGTAATTATTTATACTCGTTAAAAGTTTTAAAACAAATATAAGTTTTGAAGGCGACGATAATTTACTTTTAAAACTGTAATTTTTAAGTTAGAACATAAAACATGTTTCTATAAATAGATAATTTTGTACCTATCAATAAATTCAATTGTTCATACGACTGATGAGTTTTGTTTACAACACATATCCCATACTCAACGTACAATTTTTAGGCTTCATACATGAAATCTATTAAGTTTTTAGACTGGAACCTTTTTAAACCAATTAATAATTTCCATAACAAAGTAAAAATGGTCCCTCCGAAAGACGACTAAGAAATAAATAACAAAACACCAACAGCATTGTCACTAACAAATCAAGGCAAAGAACATCTAGAATCGACATTTAGGTACCTATTCAAGGAACAGGCCTACTTAATAATAAATAAGTAAATGTGGACAACATCACATAAATCCGAATCCAAAGTAAGTAGCTAAAGCATTTGTGTTATGGAATCAGAGACAACGAAGTTACCACAAACACCCCGACCCAAGACCGGGGATCGAACCCTAGACCTCAGAGCTGGTGACAACTTGAAAACCGTTGTGTACACCACACGACCCTGGAGGTCGTCATGTAAGTATGCATGTCTTGGACATAAAAGATTAAAATATAATCTTCTTTGTCGTATACCGTGAGAGTTGCAGCTGGAAAATAACAAAAAGGTGAAAGGGTACAACGTTCCAAGAAATTTATAGAAAAGACATCGATTTGCGGAAAACTAGACCGCGTTTACCTACAGGTACCTATAAGTACCTGATATTAAACATGAGAAAAATTTTACTAGTGAGAATCAATCTCGCCCACCTGGGGTTGTTTATAAAGTATCGTCTTCTGATATTTTCCTATATTTGGACTATAAACCGAAATTACTTGGATAAATAATTTCATAGTTCTAGGTTGACGGAAAGTACCATGAATTGTGATTCCCTTGAGAGTGTCGAAATTTACGTTTTACCGCTTTAATTTTATACGTCTTGGAATTTTGATTTTTGTCAAAGCTTCAGAGGACTGCAGAACTAAATATATGGTCTTAATTTCAATTTCGATAGCAGGTCGTGACAGTCAGACAGGCGGACGGACGGATAGATAGAGGGACAACAGAGTGATCCTAAAAGCTTCCGTTTTTTCTTCTGAGCTACGGATTCCTAAAAATCAAAAGTACAAAAACAAAACAATACAAATAATATCGTCCAATACTTTTACTGTTGATCATGAAAAACATATCGCGTTGTTTGTAGAACTGCTTTGAAGAACACAATCTATTTGTATACGAGGAATTTGGAAAAAATAAATCAATTTAATTCGCTTTGTGCAATTGATGAAACAAAGGAAATTATTATCGGATAGAAGCGTGCATTATTCATGAATAATACGACAAAGGATTTAACCACGTCAAAGGTGACATTCTTTAGATTAATTGAATTATATATGGGACTTCAAAAGGCTTATGATGCATGAATGGAAAGTACTATATGTAGGTATGAGATAGCAAATTTTACTCAAAGGAAATATTCCTTTATCGAAAATAAAAAACTGCAGCGCATCGCTTTGTCTCGATCCACTTTGATTTATAGATTAAGATTTATTGCTTTCCTTAAATATTGATTTGAGTATTACCTGGTGTGTGTGGAAATTTTGATCAATGATGTGATTAATAAAGATGGCGTAACCATCAATTCATGTTACCTGTCAATAGGTCATTTGGCACTAGCCGAAAATAGCAGTGCTGCTGCAAACTCAACGGTCACATTGAATAATACCACATATCTTGAAAAATATATTATTTACATAAGAATATTAGATCAGACTACTTTCTTAATCATTCTAAGTCATAATTGAGAAACGGTGAAGGAAAAACATCGTGAGGAAACCTGGATTCCAAAACATTCGAATCTGAAATCGCCAACCCGCAATGAGCAAGCGTGGTGATTAAAGTTCATCCCTTCGCTATATGGGAACTGGCCTGTGCCGGACGTCTATAGGCCGGTATTATTATATTAGATCAAATCAAAACTCATTTGTTATTCGAATTAGTACTTGTCTTATCAATTGTCAATTACAATAATTATGGACAGCACTCAGCAGAATCAATGCTCATTCCTTCTCTATACGGAAAGAGGCCTGTGCCTAGCAGTGGGACGTTTATAGGCCAGTATTATGGACACCCTTAAGCTTCGATCTTTTAATTGAAGTAACCTCTCAAATTGTCGTGGTGGCCTAGTGGTTGATGGATTATTGTTCACAAGGTTGCAGGTTCAAACCCCTACTGGTTAGTACCAATGTGACTTTTTATATGAATTTTTTTATTTAAATTTTAAGGTTAACCGTCAAATCTTATGGCTTATGCCTACGGTTGCGCTTCTGAGTAATTAATCTATGAAATATGCTATCTATCCCTATTCTGCCGTGCAGACCCTAAAACGCAGTAACAGGCTTTTTTGCCATTTTTTGTTGAATATTGAACCTTAATGGACACGTTATAAGGAACATAAAGATCTAATCAGTTTTTTGTTAGGATGCTTTAAACGGTTAAAAAATCAAATTTGTGAAAGCAGTAACTTAACTTTGCATGTCTAAATGTATTACAATACCAACTAAAATACAGTTATAGCAGTTACGCCTGCCACGATCCGTCACTTTACCAAGTTAAACGCAGTAAATATCTATATTACCACAAAAAATCAGTATTCTACACCCAAAAAAATATTAAGGCATATAAATTAAAACGCAGTAAGTAGTTTTTGTACCAACAGTATTAATACTGCAAGGTTGATCACTAGTTTATTTCACAGGAACTACAGATTAAAATGCGGCAAAGTTCTAAAATGTGGTTTTTCATTTAGTGTTATTAAGTAAGTTTATATCGTGAAAACCAACTAAAGTGCAGTTTGTTCATTATTTACTGCAGTATAGTCTGTATTTTTCAAAGATGAAAATATCATAAATGCTAATTAAAACGCAGTACGAGACTCTGTTACTGCATTATAATTGGTAATTTGGACGATTTTAGTAATTTCACTGCAGTTCAGTTCCTATTTTACTGCATTCTAGTCAGAATTTATCGCTATCTCTCTCATTAAATGAATCGTGTAATTCATCGCTGCCATGGAAGGAAGACATCTGCGCCGCGTCAGTGTAGGCAGCGAAAGCTCTTCGAGGAGCGTGTTTTGTGTTTGCTTCGAATTTCTCAAGGTTACGAACCTTGAGATATCCGAAGTTGCTCAACGCTTAAAAGATCTGACGGTCTCACTGCTGGTGAAGCTGGTGAGTCGCTTTTAAAGGAGCTTACGGCTTTGACTAATTTAATGCTGGTGGGTAAGGACCATTGATACGATTTATGGAGCTAACCTCTGCACTCTTCGAAAAAAGGACGGCGGCATTCGTCCTATTGCCGTTTGTTCAACATATAGGCGTAGGGCAGCAAAAATTTGTTGTAAGTATTACAACAAATTTTTATCAGATAAGTTCCAGCCCCTTCAATAAGGTTTTGGCTCAAAAGGAGGCTGTGAAGCTGCCGTACACGCACTTTCCACATTTTTGTCTTACGGGAAAAGTGAGGTTATCTTAAAAGTTGATATGAAGAATGCCTTTAACTCCATTAACAGAGACACCTTGTTGGCAGAAGTTAAATCTGATACTCCCAAAATTTACAGTTTTCTTTGGCAATGTTATAGAAACCCTACCAAATTAGTTTATAAGAACAAACTTTTGAATTCCGCTGTAGGCTGCCAACAAGGAGATCCACTCGGGCCGGTCATATTTAGTTTGGCCATTCATCCAATTACATATTAGGAAACTAAAGTCAAAATTTAACGTTTGGTACCTAGATGACGGAACCCTAGGAGGTGATATTAACACAATAGCCGATGATTACACAACTTTAAAGAATAAATTTCAATCAATAGGTTTAGATTTAAACACAACTAAATGCGAAATTTATATCCCTAATCTGAAGTATATTGATGGACAATCTACACTACAAAAAATCAAATCAATTGCTCCAGAAATAAAATCGGGTCCGGATAGACTTTTTAAAATTTCATTGCATTCTGCTATCACTTTAATTCGGTTTTGTTGTTTCAGCCCTAAATTTACATATTTCGTTTCGTTAAATTATCCGGTCCACCATAACGTTGATTTTCAATATGATTCTGCATGACCGTGCTTGGTCCCAAGCCACATTGCCGATCCGTTTTGGAGGGCTGGGTGTTCGTAAAGTTTTTAGTTTAGGCCTACCAGCATTTCTGTCTTCGGTTCACAATACTGAAAGGTTGACCAGGGAAATCTTAGGATCTTCTCGTTGGTTGTCAGATTCTGTGCATGACTGAAGCAGTAAATAGCTGGAAATTGTCCTGCCCGGGCACGGATCTACCCAAACAACTTTCTTCTCAGAGGCAGTGGGATGAGCCGCTTTGTAGTTTGATACGTAAGGAATTAATTGAAACGTCAATCAATACTGCAGAAGTGCAGAGCGTGCTCGTCTCCTGGCTGTGGGAGAATGGGAATCGGGCCTCTGGTTACTGCTGCTGGAGCCGCGGAAACCCTTAAACGGCGAAAATATAACAACCTGATAGGTAATTATATTTTTGAGCCGTTTGGGGTTGAGACGCTCGGGACATGGCGACCAGGTGCACGAGTTCTTTTTAAGGAACTCGCAAAACGTTTGGTCGACACTACCCATGACCAAAGGGCTGGCATGTTTTTGGCACAGCGAATCAGTATTGCTATTCAACGTGGCTATGCTGCCAGCCTTTTGGGCACGTTTCCCGTCATTGACAAAGATGACGATGAATTCTTTGATGCTTGTTAGCCATTATCAATCATTTTAGTTGATAATTATAATGGTTAATAAGTTTCCAATTTTTTATTTAGCTTTGTTTATTATCGGTAGTTTAGTATAGTTTAATTTATATTATAAGTTTTGGTTTAGTATAGTTTTATTTTTATTATAATTAGTTATATGTGTATATAGTTATATTAATATCATTAATAAATATCTATAAATATAATAACCTAAAAATACTCGTTAGTTTGAAGAAATTGTTACATACTACATGTGCAATTAGTTCAAGGAACAAATTAAAATGCAGTAAAGAAAGTCTTATGCTGCAAATTAGTCTGCAAAGTAGCAAAAAAATCAAAGATTTTGTAGTATCGAGTATTTTTACCGCATTTTAATTTGCATATATGTAACTTTTTGCGTGCAGTAACTGCTATGATTTTAAAAAAATACATTTTATTTAAAATCTAATGTACTAAATTATAATTTTATTTGGTAAATACCATCTTTGTTGTCACTTAGTCGTCTTAGCAATAAAAATATCCACCATACACATTAATAATATAAATAAAACCAGTGTTAAAAAGTTTTTCGCTGTTTTCTCGAAACCGCTTTTTTCCTCATACTGCACTTTAGGGCCTGCACGGCAGTATTGCACTGCACTACCATTATATTAGGCTATCCTTCTTACACTGGAAGCTATGATATTCAATAATTTTAGGGAATACATGCAAAAAATATAATGTTTATTTAGTTACGTGTTTTTTTTTTATATTTTGGGACAACCCACACACGGCCATCTGATCCCAAACTACGCAGAGCCTGTACTATGGTAACCAGACAACTGATATACATACTTATATATTTCTAAATACATACATATCTATATATATAAAAGAAAGACGGGTTTGTTACAACACTTATAACTCGAGATCGGCTGGATCAATTTTCATGGTTTTTGTTTCGTTGGATTTGTTTCCGCCCTGAATAGCAGAATACATTTTAAAAACAATGAAAACTTGACGAATAAATATTTATGAAAATGAATCATTTTCCATTTAATTATGTTCCTTAGTTTCGTACCTGTCAAACATTTGTTTTCCTCCTTTGAATAAAAAGGGCAGTATCCAAAGTAGTAGTCTATGATCTAAACTATTGTCAATCAATGTCTATGTCACGAAAGTTCAGCTACTGTTATATTTGTTTGTTTTGTGTGGTTTTGTGCGAGTACATAATATTCAGTATTAGTATTAGTAACAATGCCACGTCCTAGAAGATCTAATCTTTCCCAGCGAAGCAGTAGGTACTGCAATTAGGCAACGGAACATCGCGAGTCAATTATCTGATGAAGAACGAGACATTGCACGAGAAGAGCGCCGCGTTAGTATGGAGCGATGAAGGGCTTTAATTCGCGCCTCTCAAACACAAGAGGAAAGAGAGGCAGCCCGTGAAACGGCTAGGTTAGAAACGAGAAATCGTCGAGCTTATCGTACTGATCAATATTATCAGATATTTATCATAATAAAATACTTTTTGATATCTAAGTATCTGTATTTTTATTTTGTATCATTGTATTACGTTCATCAAAGCCTAAATTAGTTCAGCTAAAAGGTAACACGACATTCATTGACTGTTAGGCGGTACGAAGTTCGCCGGGTCAGCTAGTTATAGATAAATAACACCCAGACACTCTGGTGTATTTATCGGAGCAGTCCGACTAGTTAATAACATAATCATGAGCTCATGTTTTTGTCTTTTAAAGTATGTTGGAAACGATGTTTTTAAATTATCAATGAGATTCACAGTGTATGGGATAAAGTTGTTTATTACCTCTCTCTATTACAGCAAAAACCAAAAAAAGGGCGAACATGCCAAAAGCCAGATCGCGAGGTCCCGGGTATAGAATACCTACCTAAAAAAAAAAGAGCTCCGTGAAGCTGAGCTTCGGTGGCCTTGAGTTTGACCTTTTGTTTACTTTTTCATTGATTCTAAATTTTAAGCCAAGCGGCTGCTATCACTTTTGAACCGACTAAATATAGAAGTCATAAAACAAAGTTCAGCCGACTAACCTTAAATTTATGTTCACCTGCCTGTCTTTAGCCTTAACCTTATCTTACATCACGGGAATTAACGAGCTCTCATGCTTATTGCCTCATTACATTTTTAGACTTAACGTTTCGACCGGCTTGCACCAGCCGTGACAGCCATGATGGTTTCAAAGAAACAGTATTAAAAGAAAAAACACTACTAAATCCGTATTTATAAACAAAACAATGTGAAGCGACGTAGACTATATTCGAACTACGGGCAAAATACGTCACTATTAATTATTGTAACTGAAGTATCATGTTTAGACCGGGGTGGCTGAGAGAGAATGCATTTGACGCCTGTCTGTTGGATGGAACTAGAGATGGAAATTATAATAGATAGTTACAATATTAATCAGCCTGCAGTCAATTCAATGAGGGTGGATAATAATTAAAATACCTAGAATTTATAGGAATAAAACCTTCAAGTGACAGTTTTTGATGGTGGTGTACCTATAGCGTTTTCAATTTTTCTTAGAACTAAAATAAATTTATAGTTTCAATTATCTTTCAACACTGAAGCATTAAACCTAATGTAGTCTACTGTTAATAAAGTTTATGTTTTTAGAATATTTTTTATATATATGAACAACGGCCCAGTGCGAGTTGGACTTGCGAATCGAAGGTTCCGTACAAAGTTAAGTTTAAAATTATTTGTATTACATGATGTAATTAGGAATTTAAGGTTTTAGCAATTTTCCCTCTATCTGTGCTGTAACATGTTGCTTCGTACCAAATTTCAAGATTCAACGTTTACGGGAAGTTTTGATACCTATAGGTTTTGATTCCGTTGCGAGTGTGGAAAATTTGCGGCATAAACGGCTGTATCTATTGATTGCGTTGACTTAGAAGTTTAATTTTTTCACAGTTCTAAGGACAGTAAACTTGAGTATTTGATATAAATTTCAGCTTGATACGCGTTCTTGAGAACCCTATAAGTAGGCTTTGTTACCACACTTATAACTCGAGAACGGGTGGACCGATTTATTATATTTTTAAGGACGGAGGCAACTAACGCGCGTGAAACCGTAGGGCCCAGCTAGTTAGATATATATTAATACATATACCATAGGTTTTTGCAAAGCACATTAATACAACAATTTGTAAATCACTCTGTTGTCAAAACTCGAAACGTCAAAGTACTGTGACCGTCTTTGGTCAATCAATTTCAATAATGATTTGACTTGCGACCAGAGCAACCGGGGATAGTTGAACATATAATACTGGCCTATAAATGTCCCACTGCTGGGCACAGGCCTCTTCTAATAATGAGAAGAATCGAGCATTTATCACTACGCTGGCTCGCTGCGGGCTGGCGATTTCAGATTCCAATTTTTGGAATCCAAGGTTGCTAACGATGTTTTCCTTCATCGATCTTCAATAATATCTTAGGTAATTGAAAAAGTACATTTAACTTTGAAAAAGTCACATTGGTACTTGCCTATAGTGGGTTCGAACCTGCAACCTGTGCACGAAAATCCGTTTATTGAAGCTAGACCACGAACAGTAGTTGAACATGTATCTAGTTAGTAATTCTAGCTCGTGTACGAGACATTCAGACAGCAGATATAGCCCGTCCGACCTGCCAGTCTAGCCCTTTAGACAACTGACATTCCTACAAGCGTTAACGATGATAGAAATCGCTTTGATGACAGTAAATCTATGAGGTTTGAATTTCGCTTCGATCAGTCACGAGACTAAGATCTGCCACTTCCATACATTGGAGAGATTCAATCAGCGTTGAACGCTTGTCGAAATTTCACTTGGCTAGGGGTTCTGGCCATGGCGTCTGCCAGCAGTGGCGGTAGTCGCTGTCTTTTGTTTTTATTGTTAGATATGTTCAACGAAAGATTCTTACAAAATACCGTCGTAAGTGAAGTACAATAATTTGACAAAAAATATAGGTAATTAGCGGTTGCCTGCAGCTCCACGGTCCTTAACAGTTTCAAGCAAAAAATATAGTTTATGTAACTCAACGATAATTTACCATTTTAATGATGAAATAATTTGAAAAATCGGTACTGTATTATTTGAGATTATTCCTTACAAAGATATCAGAGAAATACAAATCTTTCATCTATATCATATTAGTATAAATATGGATTTCTGAGTAGTTTGCTACAAGACTTGTGATAGCTTCGCCTACTAACAAAACAGTTTATACTCAATACCTATTGCAGATCAGTTATAATTAAATTGATTGGCCTGTTGGTTTAGTGATCCTGACTGCTAAGTCGGAGGTCATGGGTTCGATTCCCACCCAGGACAAATGTTTGTGTGATGAGCACGGTAATATTTTGTTCTGTATCTGGGTGTTATTTATCAATAATATGTATGTATTTAGAAATATATAACTATGTTCATCAGTTGTCTGGTTGCCTACGGCTCTGCCTAGTTTGGGATCAGATGGCCGTGTGTGAGCTTGTCCCAAGATATTATAAGTATTAATTACTGAGCTTTTTTAACACATCACCAAAAAAATATACTTGTTGACATAACATTGAAAAAGTAAAAATATTGATTCCTCACTTATCTTTACGTCGCATAAATTAAATTCGCTCCCACTGTCGCTTAAGATATTTTAAACTGCGCAAAAAATTACAATGCAGTTTTCATAAATATATATATAGTGATTTCAGAGAAAGCTTTGGTGTATAACCATATTAATCATTTATTACTGTGCTAATTTAATAAAATAAGTGCTAAAGACCCATATAAAAATGCTATTATAGTTGAAAGGGGGCCCTACCACCATACTATTCATATAAATTTTATACTAGCTAAATAAATAATAGTTTTTAATTTAAACTCGTTAATATAATAAATATTTCCAACTTAACTATATAATAATCAACAGAACGAATTTCTAACTATTATTCATTTAATCAGCTAACTATTATTTTGAATTTTGTATAGAAAATGCTTAGATATATTATTACAAAAATAACTGAATGGCTACATAAGTACATAAATCTATCAATTTCCTGTGTCTGTGTCACGTTAAAGTCTACAGGTACAGAATGCTTTCTGGCATTAAGTCCGCCTATGTACCTAACAGTGCATGAAGGTATTAAATAAATAAATAAATCTTCTGCAATAAGAAACTCTATAAAAGAGTTTATTTCTAGAACAGATTTTTCTATTGTATAAAAATATACGGCTTAAGAAGGCTTAGAGATTATTATTCAAGAAAAATCTGATGCAAAAAATATTACAATAGCTATTTTCAATTTGGGTTACTGAAATATCTGACGAAAGGTAGAGGTTCATATTGAGTTAATCTCGCCTGGGAACATCCAAGGTTGCATACTGTAAGCTTTCTCGTGTACGATTAAGAATAAAAAAAGATGGGTTTTATGGGTTTTATTATGTGGAATAATTATTTTTAAAAACAACTATGTAAGAACGAAAATCAGTGAATGATAGCATGATGGGTTAGGCTTGTGTTAAGAGGAAAATCGCGGGGAGCGCCAAGTGTTTCCCTGTGGCCCTGAAATGTGATGTCACTATGGACTTCATAATAGGTCTGTAGTTCTGTACCTATAATATCGAATTCGCAATCTACTCCGGCGACAGACGTTTGTCGTAATATGGAGTTAGTCATTTCTAACGCGAATGATTTCTGGATAAGCCTTTGTCTGCAGTGTCGAAGAATCAAATCGCGGCGCGTTTCTGAAATTAAGTGGGCTTAGTTTGTAAATTAAATTTACCGCGTGATAAAGGAAAACTTTAAGATCACCGTTAGACTGAAGCATTGCTTTTAGGATTTTTTTTCTTTTATATAAAAGATTAGGTTCTAGCAATGTGGGACGCACAAAACTAGTATTCTTGTTAACACTTAGTGCTAAGCTAAGATGCTTGTGTTAATAGTGGGTTCACGTCGGTAGTGTAATGGGTGGGATTCGAACCCGTAACTACATTATCGTAAATTTTAAGATAAATTTTATTTAGATTAGGCATTAGCAAATTAGTATCATTAGCCTCAATTTTGTTAGCTTTCTAACAATTTTTTACATTTATCTGCCCAAGATATGTTGGTGTCGGCTTCCAGTCTTACCCGATTTAGCTTACCGGATATTACATGAAGTGACCTGTCTAACCACCACGATTCATCCCCATACCCATTACTGGGTAACACAGTAATCCTGGTAACTGGTAGTCAAATAAAGTGAACTTAGGCCTAGTTTTTGATTCCGAGTTAACTCAACCAATGGTTGAATGTGCTACGAGTAACTAATGGTTTCAAACTTCGGTAGAACACGGTTATTAATATTTAAAGTGAAACTTTTATTACATCGTTTCAATATTTTTTGGTCTGTGCGTCGCATGTCGCGTGACGGTCGGCTGCGGAGTAGGGATAAAGTGAGAGGCGCTCGTCAGAGCAGCAGAGCCCAATATGGCGGCGTCTATAGTTCCATCAGCTGACCGTGTAGTGGCTATTTACTCATATTACTTTTATACCCTTAATGGAATATTATTCTAAATTTTTAGTTAAATATCTATATTGTGAAAAAAAGTTTTACTTTTACCGTGGTTTCATAAAACCACACATAATAAATGGCTAATTAAGTAAGTCTTCGAATTATACTCCAACATTGCATTTAAACCGGTTCGGTTGAGTTAACTCGTAATCAAAAAACTGGGCTTTAACGACTGTCACAGATGAATTTGTGAGTGTTATGAGTCCTCGGACCAACCACGGCGAGGGAAGCCCAACCTTTGTAATCACTAAGCCACAAGTGTCAAACATTATTGATCAATCGATTTTATTACAAAAAAATACTTTACAAGTAGGTCATTACTGCGGTACAGACACAGATATTAAATTAACAGTCCGTTACATTGAAATAAAACTACTTAAAACGGATTCTATCGCGGTTTATTTTAGATTTTAGTTCCCAACGTTTCAACACCTTTGCAGGTGTCATGGTCACGGGCAGACTGAGATGGTATTCGTCTTGACAGGATATGTTGTTCGTTCTACCTTCAGATTTTTGTAATTTATTTTAATTTTAATTGTTTGTGTTCCGCCCTACGCAATATGAGCTCACTGTGTCTTGAAGTCTTGCAGCAGTCTTGTCCGTTATACTTAGCATGTAACCTTGGGTCACTGTTTAAACATAATTCTTTGTCATCTCCAGCGCTGCCTTTGGGTGGAGAACGAGGATAGCTGGTATGGAGACACTGCGGTCGTCTAGCCTCTTGGCTTTGGTTTTCAACGGTCTTCAAACAGCGGTCACGTGACATCTTTAAGGGGTGAGATAAATGTTCGTGCGTCTGTGTCTGTGTGTCTGTTACGCATGAGTCTATAATTTTAAAGGTACTAACGAGAATACGACGAAGCGGTAAGTACCTACATATGTTTTTTTTAGGGATGTGTTGACTGCGTATGAGATAATCAGGCTTCCTTGCCGGATTCTTCATTATCAATATTTCAAACGGATTACTTTTTTCAATAATATACTGTTGGAATCTTTCTACACAATAGATAATTATACTCTAGTTTTTTGTCGTTACAACCTGTAAGCGTCTATTGCGCTAACATTTCCATCAAGCAAAAATCATATATAATTTACAAACATCGTAAATAAATAATAAGAATAAAAACAAAAACTGACATACCTAAAAATATAATTCACTTAACTAGACAAGTTTTAAGTATGACTGTGGATACAAGCAGTGGGAGACCGTAAAAGAGATGAATGAATTGTGTGAAAGATATGAGAAAGAAAGGAAAGGATGCTGCGATGATGAGTAATAGAGATGATTCCAAGGAAAATACGCATTTCGCCGTCCCCATATGAACGGGATAAGGGCAAGGAGAATGACGATGTTATAGCAAAAAATGTATAAGATGTATAAAAACATCTATACTAACTTAAAAATTTGAAAGAATATACACTTAAAATTTCAGCTTCGTCGTACAAGGATTATGATGACATCCAGATGATAACATTGCTATCGTCTGGTACATTGCAACCCTCAAAAAGAGGTTTACAGTTCTTTACTCTTGTTCGAATGTATTTAAATTGCAATATCAAAATTTCAGTTTTGCAGGAAAAGGAAATTAAAAAACAAATGATAGTGCTGTCAGAACGAAATTTCAACTATAATTTTTTTTATTGTGTAATTTTTTTTAGTTGTACATTTTAGCAAAGCTGCGATAATAAAAACAAGACTCATTATAAATTTATAAACGAATAAGAACGCATTCTTCTAGCGTTCGACAATATACCTAATAAGTATTTGAAAACAATAATGAGGAATTGAAAAGAATCATGATGCCAAAATATGGGAAATTTACCCCAATGTCACATCCCTCGCAAATCCATTTATAGCAATAAAGAAATTGAAACCAAATATTATCTCCGGAGTATTTTCCAAGCCACAAAATGTATAAATGTGATAAATAATAGAGGCTAATAAAGGTGAGTACAAACCTATTTATATCGTTAATATAAAAACATTCCTTAATATCTTGTCACAAACAGACAAGCATCATATTACTTAATTATTTTGCAGGGAGGATTATTTCCGATCTATTTGAAACAAACAAACAAGGGATCATTTTACATAATTTTATTATTTTTCTGCGAGAAATATCTCTAATCATAACAGGGAAAAATACAGTAAGTAAATCCGATGTTTATACACAATTAGTATCTAATATCTGAACAACAACTCAGATATATTATGTATAAACAATGTTGGAAAAAGAAAATAAACCATCTTTGTTTTTATAAACGTCAATGATTATGACATTTACAGGTTTTTTTTCATGTCTTTTGTTTCAGTAAGCACAATAATACACGTTCAATACTCGATTTCTGACGTGGATAAAAATATGTTTAAATCAGTCTCACATCATTATAGGATATGTTTTTGGTTACTACGTTTTCAGAGTTTAATTTATTTATTTAGAATAAGGAAAACCAACAGCTACACAAGATGTGAAAAATCAATAAGGCTAGAAAACATAAAGACAATTACAGGTTTCCACGGATAGCTACAGTACAGCATGAATTTAAGGAAAGAACAAGATATTTAAACAAAACTTAAATATAAACAATTGAAAAAAATAATTTGGATAGTAGGTATATAAAATTATTAATTTTGGAAAAAAATAAGGTAGCTGCTAACGTGCCACTGAGAAAGCGGCAGTAGCCTAATGGCTAGGGCATCGGATTTGCGATCATGTGGTTGCGGGTTCGAATCCCACCCATTACACTACCGACGTGAACCCACTCGTAACACAAGCATCTTAGCTTAGCACGAGGGGTTAACGAGATTACTAGTAATGTGCGACCCACATTGCTAGTAATCTTTAAAAAAAATAAAAAAAATAATTAAAAATAATAATGTATGGATATAATTATGTAGCCGATGTAGATGTATTTTCAATCTACAAAAACTGGGTATTTAAGCATTTTACACCATGAACCCTCGTGAGTCTAGAAATATTTCAAGGACTTTGATACACTGTCCACCAAAAAAAAGAGCAGTAAGGCTTTTTTCAAAAACTACGATACAGTGTGCTACGTTACTTAAGAGAATCGTACCACAGCACATTAGTGAATAAATGATTCATTGTTTACATGCTTTTCTTAACCTTTGAATTCACCTTAAAATTCTTACAGATTCTTACATCTCATTTTAAATTTATAAATTACTAGCTTCTGCCCGCACCTTCGTCTGCGTGGACTTCAGAATTGGGTCCAAAAAGAAATAAAAAATGTGAAAGTAATGAACTTTGGAATAACATTTTCGCCAGTGTTATAGCTTACGTTGTAATAGAGAAAAATACCAAATTTCCAAGCTGTCTGCACACGGCTTAGCTCGGAAGCAATTTTCAATTTTTCCCTCGGGAACTGCTTAAGGAATCGGGATAAAAGGTAGCCTATGTTCTTGTCCATGCCAAAAGCTACATGCATGACAAATTTAATCCAAATGCGTTCAGCCGTTTTTGCGTGATTGAGTGACAAACATCCAAACATCTACACTTTCACATTTATAATATCAGTAGGATTATTTCCGCCAATGCGCTTCGAGTGTCACCTGTTACAAGTTTGTTGGTATTGGGGACGGTTTTTGATATTGTCCTTGAGTGCACGTAAGAATCATTGCCGGTACTTTACAACGCCGCCTGTGCTATGCAATAGTTGTCAGTGACCAATCGATCAGGATCAAATAGCTTGATCTAAGAGCACATATAGATCAGTAGTGTGGGTTACTTTGCAGGTGTTCATGTTCGCGACTCGACAAGCATATTATGCAAAGGAATATTTAGTTTTAACATGATAAAGTGCGTTTTTTTCTTTTGTGTATTTATTTTAGTTATAGTTATGTGGGATTGGGCGGGTCACATCTGCAGAATGCACCCGGATAAGTGGACTAAGATCACCACTCAATGGATCCCTGAGGATGGAAGACGACCTAGAGGCAGACCAAGGAAGCGTTGGCGAGAAGATCTAGACAATTTCCTCGCCGATTGGCCACATCACGTTTCCAAGAGGGAAGGATGGAAGAGTATGGGGGAGGCCTTTGCCCAGCAGTAGGACAGCACGAGCTAACAAAAAAAAAATCAAGTGAAGATGAAATGGTAACCGTCTAAAAAGTGCATTTACAACAGAGAAAAATTTGAACGGACAAAGTTTGTGTGTGGAGAGGTATTTTTCAGAAGATATCTGAAATGAGCAGACAGGTGCCAATGAGTTAGAGATCAGAGCTACCAGAAAAACTTAACAGGGGGCTCTTAAGGAAGTACTATAGTGAGCTAGAGCAGTTCAGTAACTGACTGTAGGTAACTAATCTGTTGCAGGTTTTAAAGTTGTCATACCTCATGCCATCATTCAAATAAATCTACTTTTTAAACGGCTCCTTCCCCGGATTATTTTTATTTCACTTCTTGACGTTTCAACGCCTTTGCAGTCAATCAGTTTCAAAAATAGTTCTATTTCAATGTCCATCATTCTTGTAAACCTCAGAAAAAATCATGGCATCATGTTTTGGCTGTGTTTAGGTATTGTCCATTAATAACGTGTGGCTTTTTTACAGTATGTACTAGAAATTTATAATAATACTAGTTGACCCGGCAAACGTTGTTCTGCCATATTAGGAGAGGGCCAACCTTATCACTTAGAGGTTTGAAAGATAGATAGTAGCCGATTCTCAGACTTATTGAATATGCATAAAAATTCATAACAATCGATCAAGCCGTTTCGGAGGAGTATGGGAACGAACATTGTGATACGAGAATTTTATATATTAGACTTAGGTATATGACCAAGCAAACGTTGCTCTGCCATATTAAGCAAATTTGCGGAGAGTCACCCCTAACATTTCAGATATCTTCGTTTGATAAAAACCTCTCCACACACAAACTTTTTCCGTTCAAATTTTTCTTTATTGTAAATGCACTTTTTTAGACGGTTACCATTTCATCTTCACTTGATTATATCTAAAATAAATACACAAAAGGAAAAAACGCACTTTATTATCATGTTAAGACTAAATATTCCTTTGCATAATATGCTTGTCTAGAACATGAACACTTGCGAAGTAACCCACACTACTGATCTATTGTTCTCTTAGGGGTATGAAAAATAGATGTTGTCCGATTCTCAGACTTTTTAGCACTGAAAAATTATCATCAATTCACTATGAAAATAAAAGTTTTAAAATAAATTAGTTACACTGAAAAATTAAAATGATATGATGATGCATATCAGTCACTGCTGCGATCAAGAAAAAATAAAACGACAAAAAAATGGGCGAAAACTGTATAGAGATGTTTGCTGGTTGAGAGGTGACAACGGTAGGCACCTGGCGGGGTTAACTGATGGATTGGTGGTTAATCAGTTATCGAACGGCAATGGTTGAGATTAATTTAAATTGAAGAAATAAATATAATTTATCGTAGTAGGCAAAATCATTTATATTCGATTGCCATCTTGCTAACCTGTTTCTGATCTGTGGATGGAACAGAATAATATAAAAATCGCAAAAAAGAACAAGGGTTGATGGTAGAAGAGTGAAAATTTGAAGGTGTACGTTTTTTTCAATGCTTATTCACAATAATAAGAATAATCACCAGACCAAATTATGGCCTTGGCGGCCAATCTCAAGTGAGATCTGCCATGTACGCAGGAGATGTTATAGTGCACAAGTGTGTGCGCAAACACAAGTGCAGTCTCTGTTCTGTCACTCTCATAGTCCGATGGGACGGTTGAACGACACGACCAGCGAGGGATCAGGCGCAGGACCAAGGGCTTTACGTGTTTTCCGAGGCAAGGGGGTGTAAACATCGCCACACTTCCTGACTCTGAGCGGTACTGAGAATTTCTAAACTCAGTAAATATTTTTCGGCCGACCCGGCAATCGAACCCGAGACCTCGTCCGACGACCACTAGAACAACGACGCAGTCAAATCATATATATAGGTATCATATCAGTATAGGTCACCACGCTAATTACCACTGTGCGCGGCGAGCTGCGGGTTCGATCCCCGTATGGGGCAGGCATTTGTGGGAGCCACAAATTCTTGGGTGGGTTCTGGGAATTCTGGGTGTTCTTTCCCGCGACACAAGGATTAAATTCCTTAGTGTGGGACTGCGGGCGTCGGTGCTTTCTTTTTAATGTGTCGGAAATATACGTTTTTAGCGGTATCTAAGACGGTATCTTTGAAGTATCTCTAGTCGCTAGCGTCATTTGTACCGGACTTTCCATGTCAGAAGCACATGAAGTAAATATTCAAAGATGGGTCGTGCGTTATCTCGATGTTAAGACCGTAATTTTTAAGGTGGCCGAATATTTTAAGAAAAGAAAAATAGACAAAGAAAGCTTTGAATTTAAAAGTGATGCGAATATTGCCAAATTTGTTGCGGACCTTGCGGAATGCAAACCTTGAGGAATGTGACTAAAGCGGATAATTCATCAATTGTAAATTCAAACCGATTATAATTCAACCGCCAAAAAAAACAAAAGTAATAAATAAGTAATCATGTTTTGGATGATCAGAAGAAAAATTCATCAGTAATAGGAGTTCGAAAAAAAAAAAATAACAAGTGTCCATAAGCTACTATCAAGTTTGAGACAAGATGGCATATTGAATAGTGGACGGGAATTTATAAGAAAACTTTTTTACACAAAATGGGCGCCGAGTTTTGCTGGAAAGAGCATTCTTGGTTATTTAACAGGTTGTTGTTAAGGGGCATCACTAACTTCTCAAGAATGGTATCTTGATACATTTGTGCCGATGTTTTGATACCTTTTTCCCAAAAGTATGGCTCAGTCACTCCTTCATAGCTAATATCCCACCAAACCATCACTGAAGTCGGATAATGCCCACGTTGCACTCTGTCTACTAATAATTGCCTCGTTTGGTGTTGGTTTGCCTCGTGGCAAACCTCAGCCACCGACTAGTCCAAAGAAGGACACGTGCGACAAGGATGGCTTCATAAAAGTAGAGAGGAAGAAAAAGAAGCCTCCTTGTAGGAACCAGTGCGGTACCGCACCTACTGGACCCAACATCCCGCTGCGTCCTGCAGTACCAACGACGCAGCTGTACGTGTTATGTAATATTTTGTTTATTTTTAATTGTAACAGTATTTATGGCAAGACTAAGTTCCTATATATTACATTATTTGTTAGTTTAAACAATTTTTAAAAAACCTTGATTTAAATTATAAGTTTATTTCTCATTCACCATCTGCCTATTTTTTGTAAAATATGACTATATTTAATTAACTAAGTATACCATATGATATATAGTTAAATTAAATGTAATATTTAGGTATTTTTATTTCTTATTAAGTTTATTTTCTTTTCAATTATATCATTTAAAACGTAAGAATGCGTTAAAGAACCGGCCTGCCTTAGAACTGTAAACTGATATTGTAAGATCTATCTGACATTATCGATCTCATGTGAACTCATGCTCTTTTCTTCCCGGCCCCCACCTCGCCGCCCTTTCCTAAGGCGCGGTTCAGCAGTATTGGTCAAACTATAGTTGAAAAGTAACTCTCTGAGGAAAGGCCACTACACTACCGCTCTAATATATTATACCTACAAAATCCATGACCAGAAGCTGATTGGTATTCCGTTGTCTTCTTTTTCTACTTGGGTTCGATACAAATAACTTCTGCATCAAAACTCAGAAGAAGGATATGTTAGGCGGAGGTCATAATGTTTTTTTGATATGGACGAAAAACATTCTGGCTTCTTCTAAACATATTCTTTTTACTGTCCCATCAAATTCATCGGAGCAACGTGTCAACAAACTAGTAAAGCTATTTCAACTGTGTATCATAATATTATAGGTATTTATAAAAATAATGCTAAACAAAATATTAAAATAAACGGATTAAAATATTGCACTATACTCAGAATATAATTTAACATTTTATGACTTAGATATTAGCAAATACTGTGTTTGTTTACCTGCAGTTGGTTAACTGTATACTGCCGTCATAAGAAAAAGGGACGTAACAGACAAAAAACAAAACGAAATGAACACGTTTATGAATTTAAATAAATTATGGTTCAAAATAAAGCCTTTGTTTTTTGACGTCTTATAAAACAACAATTACTAACTAAAACCATTCAGTAATGGGCCATCTTTTTTAGATACAACTTCAATCATCACGGAATCAACGTCGATTTAGTTATGGCTTTCTTTTTATGACGGCATTATTATTGTGTAGTGTGTGTGTACTATGTAAGAACATAATTATATGTACCCATATTAGTAAACGATTGAACGATTTTACTTCATTTAGACTGCACGGATAACCGAGTGGTATAGGTCACCACGCAAATTACCACTGTGCGCGACCTGCTGCGGGTTCGATCCCCGCATGAGACAAGCATTTGTGTGATCCACAAATGCTTGTTCCAAGTCTGGGTGTTCTTTGTGCATGTGATTTGAATGTTTGTGAAACCCCCGCGACACAAGGATTAAATTCCTTAGTGGGGGCGTCATTTTTTTAACAAAAAAATAAATAAATTTGAAGTTTCTAGCAGAATTGTGTTAGGTTAACTTGCTGTAAGATTTTGCAGAACCGTTTCGACCCCGATGTAGCTTATAAGTTTACTTGAGCAAGCCCCTTCAGAAAATACGAGATACCGTTTGCACTTGTGTATTGCAGTCCGACAAGGAGTTAAAACTGGCGGGAGTCCACTTGCGCGAGCGTTCTCACTTCGCAAGTGACTTGCTCAAGTCAACTTGCCAATTTTATACAATTATATACTAGTGAGTCAAACAAAAAAAAAAGGGAATTATTCAAAGACCGTGCTTTCTCGGACCTATTACGTTTAGCTATACAATGTGGAGAAATATGAATCGATGGCTTACTTGCTATTTATTAATTGTAAACCAGTTGATTCAAATTTTTTAAGCATACCAACTTATCGTGTTCACTTAATTAAAAACAGTAATTCATTAATATGGTCAATAATATAAGCTTGTTGGAAATAATTCGATAAGTTGCCAGTCCAAAGTCTGCAAAATGTGATGGGAAAATTAGAATCAGCTGTTTACGATTTGGTTACTCGGTGCCGCCGCGCGGCTTCTCGCAGGCGATGTTGCCCATACAAGTTTTACGTCGTGTTTTACTACTTTGGCTTAAAAATATAAAAAAATCTAAAATTTTAACAGTTTGCGATACCCCAAGTTTGTTTATAAAAGACACTAATAGAGAAAAATGGTATTTACATAAAAATATTATTTTTCAAATAATTTATCGTGGTGACTGATATTAATTTTAATAATTATGAAGAAATATTTTTTGACGATAGATTTAAGAGATTATAACATTAAAAAAAGGGAACCGCTCAAGACGGTTGAGTATGGAATAACTGTTTTTCTACAAAAAAAACTTCTGTACAGAATGTCTTATTTTATTACTAGGCGGAAAATGTATTATTAAGTAAAACTCTTATTTTGGTTATTTTCATTACAAATTCTTTTTCTGAATTCCAACAGTCGTACAGTGTAGATGCACCCTACATCAAACTCTACAGCTACAATAAAGCTGCTCATGTTGTGTTAGAAGAGCCTTGGATGAAAAAGCACCTATGGCGTCGCCTCACGACATTATAAATCGATCCGGAGAATAAATTCCAGAAATGCCAATTTTTCGTTTTTTTTCATCTTTCTGCCATTTTCTAGCATATTTTTATATAATCCTTGTTTTGAAAAAAAAAAACACTAGCTGTCATCCAGCTACCCCAAGTGTGGGGTGCTTTCATACCGATGGCAACGACTTTGAAACACCATTTCAAGAGAGATGCTGGCCAAATGTATCATTTGTGAGAGTTCAAAATTTTGTTCACATTACTTTTGGTCCCCCACAAAATCTATGTTCGGTTAGAGACGAACATCGTGGAGCTGCGATACTGAACCGGACAGCATCTAATACAAGAAACATTCCCAACATGCTAGCGAAAAGCAAGAAGAGTTTAGGTTCATATGTACCCCAAGATTCCTCATACATTTTGCTTTTCAGTCAGCTACGCTACGAAGCGGACATCTTTTGAAACAAGAAACCTTGCAATCAAGATCAAGCATTAGGAGAATATGAATTGCACAAATAAAACTATAACAAATAATTGAATCCAGGGTTTAAAGCAGAAACAAGATAACGTCAAATCAAATAAATCTCATGAGTCTGATTGATTTCATCAATTTTTAGGAAATATATATTTTGTCAATATTTAAATATATATCACTATTAATTGAGAAAAACAGCAGCTCACAGACCACAAAAACTTTGGTTAAGAAGATTGGAAAGGAAAAAAGAATAGGAAAAGAACTTACATTTTTAAATCAGATTTTTATGTAAGCTAGCAAATATTATGCAATCTAGGAGCCACTATCTTATCTATACTACACTATATTATTATATAGCTTAAGAGTTTATTTATTCATTTGGTTCTTTTGGTTGCCCAAGTTAATCTCGAATTCTTTTTGTATTGGATCGAACACTTATCGAGGAAAGCTATATCTTCTTCTGCCTAGCCTTTTCCCAAGATATGTTGGGGACGGCTTCCAGTCTTACCGAATTTAGCTGAATACTATATTTTACATGAAACGACTGCATATCAGACATCCACAACCCTTTATACTGGGTGATACAGTATCAGAATTGTAACTACTCAACGACTATCAAATATCACCGTATGACAGTCGTTGGTCCCGACCAACGGCTTAACGTGTTTTTCGAGGCACGGAGGGGTCATCCATCTAAGGACCAAATTGTCTTAACTTTTATTATCGGTCAAACCGATACGGCTTACACTTAGCCACGAGCCACTCGAGGAAAGCTTTATAAAAAAGAAGCATTCTTGTTAAATGTAAATGAAGTCCTCGCCACAAGTCACAAAGGATCCGATTAGGTTAAGAAATTATCTGAACAGGAAGTGTGGACATCGCTCAAAACTTGAACTCAGATTGATGATGTTGTTTTAAAAAGTATGTATAATTTTGGTATCGGTAAGATTATTAATTTACTTTTTAATAACATTAACATAACAAATTTGTTTCAGTACTGGATACATGACATGGCAAAAATTAAGTCAGCAATGTGAACTATACTTACTTCGCACAAGCAAATTAGATGTCTTCCACAGAGAAGCCACTGAACAACTTAAAAATTAAACTCCTTCTGATGACCATTTTGGCAAAGGTAACCAGTAGTCCTGGTCGAACTATTTGGAGTAAATAGCGTGCATAATTTATTAATATTTCTTAGAATATCAATTCAGTATGTAAAGTTATTGTTTTTTTTTTAGACTGAAGGGGTGACGTCGTGCAGTTTGATGAATCTCCAGCATCTGAATCCATTCCACATCCCCCATTTTTTTTGTTCTACTTCCACCCGCACCCACCCAATGTTAGTCTAGTCCAATATCCAGCCACTAATACCCGATATAACTTAAGGCACACTCGATATGACTTAAAGCTACCCACCATCCAGCAGTTCGTGAAACACGCTGCCAGCCGATTTTTCGACTCCGCCTAAATCCACCGAAACCCGCAAATAGTAGCGGCCGCACGATATCAATCTTCAGTTATTTCCAAAATTAAACGCCCCTGACATCTCCCAGCTCGCTGGTTAATCTATATATATAAAACTCTTCCGTTACTGACTGACTGACTGACTGACTGACTGACTGACAGACAACGCACAGCCGAAACTACTGATCGTAAAGAGCTGAAATTTGGCATGTGTGTTTGTTGGGAGGAGTAGGTTCCCGCTAAGAGAGGATTTTTGGAAATTCCCCCCCAAAGGGGAGAAAAGGGTGGTAAATGACAGACAACGCACAGCCGAAACTACTGATCGTAATGAGCTGAAATTTGGTATGTGTGTTTGTTGGGAGGAGTAGGCTACCACTAAGAGAGGATTTTTGGGAATTCCCCCCCAAAGGGGAGAAAAGGGTGGTAAATGACAGACAACGCACAGCCGAAACTACTGATCGTAAAGAGCTGAAATTTGGCATGTGTGTTTGTTGGGAGGAGTAGGCTACCAATAAGAGAGGATTTTTGGGAATTCCCCCCCAAAGGGGAGAAAAGGGTGGTAAATGACAGACAACGCACAGCCGAAACTACTGATCGTAAAGAGCTGAAATTTGGCATGTGTGTTTGTTGGGAGGAGTAGGCCACCACTAAGAGAGGATTTTTGGGAATTCCCCCCCAAAGGGGAGAAAAGGGTGGTAAATGACAGACAACGCACAGCCGAAACTACTGATCGTTAAGAGCTGAAATTTGGCATGTGTGTTTGTTGGGAGGAGTAGGCTACCACTAAGAGAGGATTTTTGGGAATTCCCCCCCAAAGGGGAGAAAAGGGTGGTAAATGACAGACAACGCACAGCCGAAACTACTGATCGTAATGAGCTGAAATTTGGCATGTGTGTTTGTTGGGAGGAGTAGGATACCACTAAGAGAGGATTTTTGGGAATTCCCCCCCAAAGGGGAGAAAAGGGTGGTAAATGACAGACAACGCACAGCCGAAACTACTGATCGTAAAGAGCTGAAATTTGGCATGTGTGTTTGTTGGGAGGAGTAGGCTACCACTAAGAGAGGGTTTTTGGAAATTCCCCCCCAAAGAGGAGAAAAGGGTGGTAATTTAATAAACGGTGGTACACGCGGACGAAGTCGCGAGCAAAAGCTTGTCTTTTATATAAGGTTTGCTCATGAATAATCATACTTGCTTGGAACTCGCTCCTTCGGGAATATATTCCTTTAGGACCTCGCTGCCCCGATAACCCTTTCCTCAAACCTTTACCCCGGAAACACCTTCTCCGGGATCCTTCTATTCGAGCATTCTCCCTCACTTTCTGTCAAAGTGGTCACTACTCGTTATACTCGTATATACCAGGAGGCGCTTTTGTTGGACTGAAGCAACCAAAACTAAAACGGACGCGCAAAAGGTAAAAACAGCCGCAATACTCGCGCAAGCGCGTTGTCAAAAGCATTCTGCCGCATTCGGAAGCGTGGTTAAAAAGAAAATAACACTACACTTACCAACTCAGGTACCAACCGGACATGTTTGTTAAAGTGAATGCACGGGATTAGGCGAGAGGCCAGGGCGAACTGCTTCCATCGTGAAAGCGACCATTATTCCTCTTAGCACGCATTCGAGGAAGCTCTGCATCCGAGATACAGGTCTTGGTCGATAAAATCAAACCAAACCTTTCTCTGCCAGCAGTACTGAAGGCTATGTCTGTGGATCCGGCGAACTGACGAGAACTGACTACGAAACTGTGATGTACAGGAGTCGAGAAAGTCATTACGTAGAAAAAGACGCCAAGACCATTACTCTCTATACAGACTATACACATTATTCTCTATACAGACTAAGAATTCAGGGGCTACTTTATGTCGATACCTACATATTATATCTGGAGTAGCAAACGAAAAATAAATCCTTTGAACGATGAATATTATGATATGAAAGTACCTACTATTATGGATTGGAGAGGCTGGTTTAAAAAGTAAGTATTATTACACCATCGGAAAGTTTATTCAACTGTTTTATTAACATAATTAATTCAAGCAATTTGTTTTTGCAGTGGCATGAAAGGCAACAAAATCCACAAGAAATACGAGGAGGAACACGAGGCTGTAAATAAAGTTGATACATTAGACTCGTCTTCACCAACCGATTGTGTGACAACTTTTCGTAACATACTCATATAATATTGTAGTGGCCACTACGATAACGGCTCATTCATTCCGCACAAAACCTTAACAGAAATGCAACGCACATTAATCAGAGAAATTTACGGTAATCTTCTGGAGAAATTTTTGAAGGGATACATCAATCAAATATGTCAGATAATAATGAAAAAAAAAACAACAACATAAGACAAAAAATTGAACTGAAGAACAATAGGTGTAAAAGAATGTAAATTCTAAAAACGAAAATCTGTGACACAGGGACGATTAGTTTGACGGTCGTCAGAACTGTAGCATGAATTGACCCTGACATATCCCACTACTCTGAGCAGTTAGCGGTGGAAGATTGCAGCAACTTGAACACAAAGTTTCAAACAATCATGCTAGCCCAACATAGGTTAGCATTAGGTATTTCAAGTTTGCTCGTGTTTCTTAATTTACCTTAGGCTAACCTTTGTTTGGTTAGAGAAACGGCATGGAGCAGTGACACTGAAACGGGCATCGTTTGATACAAAATACCGAACATGACTAAAACTTAACAAGTTGCTGTTGTTGGCTAGATTTTTATCAATGACAAAATAATACTACAATTAAGTGATTTAGAATATATTACAAATATATTCCAGGATCCACAGTCCACCTTTAAACTGATATCGCAGCATATTTATAACTTGCGGAGCAAGCATTGAAATGATGAAAACTTGAAAATAACTTTTATGGAATAACGAAACTTTTATATAATGGTGCGAACGCAACTTGTCGAAAGAACATGCTAGCCGAATGTAGGTTTGCATTAGGGATTTCAAGTTTGCTCATGTTACTTGGCATTCTTTATGCTGACTTATTACATTGTATAATTTTATTATTTATGCTGAATTATTTAACATTATACTATACTTTTCCTTGCAGTTATTGTGAACAATTATAATGACGTGAGCAAAAGGTTTCCAGAGAACATAATAATATGCTAACCAAATACAGGTGTGTATGACGCATTTAAAGTTTACTTAAAATACTTTAAAGCTTCATTCATACCGTGTTCGGTTAGAAAACCATCGTGGAGCTTGCAACACTAAAACGGACATCATTGATACAAGAAGCTTTCCGAACAAGACTAAACTAAAAGCTGCTGTAATTGGCAACATTCTTATCACTGACAAATAAATGTTAATAAGTGATATTGTTTGACTTATTGTTAACTTACATTATGTTTAATTTTATCTTAATGTAACCTTTCAGGGTCCACAATAGAAAATCTTTAGCAGTTTCCAGGCCAGCATTGCCAATCTTGGTCACTGAAACAAAAGCTAACTAGACGCTCGTCGGTACGATAGTATTAATTGTCCCTGACATGTTTCCCCACCAACATGCACACAATGTTCCAAAAGAACTTGCTTCAAGTTTGCTCTGTATCTTTTGTATGTCATACAAATTTGGTCGGTTAGAGAACCAGCATCGAGCTGCGACACTCAACCGGCACCGAATATGGCTACTTATAAGAAGCTGCTGAGTTGAAGAATGCTCTACTTGGCTATACTCTGACATATTAATGTATCAGAGTGTAGCTAAGTACAGCATTCTTCAACACATATTTTATCCGGAGTAGAACACAAAATGAATATTTTAATAATATCACCATATTTAATCATCAAAATAT
Organism: Plusia festucae; assembly: GCA_950381575.1. Lineage (NCBI taxonomy): Eukaryota > Metazoa > Arthropoda > Insecta > Lepidoptera > Noctuidae > Plusia > Plusia festucae. The sequence goes on along the minus strand of OX494430.1, from coordinate 1,799,301 downwards.
TAATATGATGGTACCTATTTTTAATTATTCTGATTTTCTGTTTTGATACCAACATTTTATGATATTAAAACTATTTACTTATTTCACGATACGAGTTATTTTGTTCTTGTCCATTTTATAATGAAAATTACAGGCTAAGGATTTCGAAATGCAAGACGATCGAAATCGCTCTAACGTTGTACTCGGATTGGAGAGGCTGGTTTAAAAAGTGAGTATAATTTCACCATCGGAAAGTTTATTGAACTGTTTATATAACATTATTAATTGAAATAATTTGTTTATGCAGTGGCATGCGAGGCAACAAAAAAGTCCAGAGTGGGGCCTACACTTACTTACGATTCGGAAGAAAAGAAGTACGAGGAGAAACACGAAGCTGTATAAAAACTTGATACATTAGACTCGTCTTTACCGTCCGATTTCTGTGTGACAAATTTTTAACATACTCATATATTTTGGTGGCCACCACGGAAACGGCTCATTCATCCAGCAAAACACAAAATTATTTTATAGTAATCTTCTAGATAAAAGTTTGTAGGGAGACATCAATCAAAGATATCAGATAAAAACAAAAGGTGCAAAAGAATGTCAATTCAAAACCGGAAATCTGTTACACAGAAACAATAAGTTAAACAGTCATCAAAACTGTAGCATGAATTGACCCTGACATGTCCCACTACTCTGAGCAGTTAGCGGTGGAAGATTGCAGCAACTTGAACACAAAGTTTCAAACAATCATGCTAGCCCAACATAGGTTTGTATGAGGGACTTCGTTTGCTTCTGTTACTTGGTCTTTCCTCCAAACTTTTGTTTGGTTAGCGAGCCAGCGTGGAGGTGTGGTCAAGAAACTTTCATTGAATCATTTAATTCAACAAACATTTTGACCAAGAATATATATAAAAAGCTGCTGTTATTGGATACACTCTTTTTCTGGCGAATGAAGTTATTTAGGTTGACTGCACGTATAGCCGAGTGGTACATTAACATTATAACTATTGTATTAATTATGCCTACATACAGACTGTCATGTAAAAATAAAAATAGATACTAAATTACTAGGACTTCAGAAATATTACAGTTAGTTTATGATACTTGATCCAACAGACAAAATATGTGTATAGTTTTGTTGGTCATTGTACATTTATCATGTACCTTTCAATAACAAATGAATAAAAATAGGCCACCACGCTGAATACCACTGTGTGCGACGTGCTGCGGGATCGATCCCCGCATGAGATAAGCATTTGAGTGATCTACAAATGCTTGTTCCAAGTCTGGGTATTCTTTGTGCATGTGATTTAAATGTTTGTAAAACCCCTGCGACACAAGGATTAATTTAATTTGTGCGGGCGTCGTTGTTAAAAAAAAAACACGTGTGGCACTCGGAGTTTGCCGCGGTAAAGCTATTCCATAGCATTTTATATCAAACTAGCTGTTCCCCGCGACTCCCCCCGCGGTATCAATTTTTTTAGTAAAACATATAGCCTTTGTTACCCAGAGTGAATGTCGCTTTCTAATAGTGAAAGATTTTTTTAAAATCGGCACAGTAGTTTTTGAGTTTATTCATTATAGCTGTTCCCGCGATTCCGCCCGTGGTACATAATTTTTTTTGTAAAAAAATATAGCCTATGTTACTATTTGTCCTTGTATCTGTGATGGCAAACAATAAAAAAAGTATGTCTAACAACAACTACTGCCTGTGTCATGTAGTGAGACATGAAATTAACTGAGCAGCGTACAATGAGTAAATTAGTAGGTATAGTAAATTTCACAGGAAGTTTTTTTTTCTTTTCTTTATTTTTCCTGAATTTTCTTTACTATAAACCTCACAACTACGAATGCAAAACCGTGGAAATCGGTTCGTGCGTTCTGGAGTTATAGCGTCAGGAAGGAAAACCGACTTATTTTTAGTAGTAGATTATGCAATTGTAATTATTTATTTATTTTATTTATGTAGGTAGTATTTTTTAAGCTATTGCATAGCTTTTATCGCGGGCTTTGAGCGCAGCGACTGAATTAAGAAATTCCGTAACGAAAAAAAACCTAACACCCCCCTCCGCCTACCATGCAGCTCGGCCGAGCGTTCGCTTAACGTGTATGGTACGACTGTACGAGTCTCGCACGGATCGAGACGGGCAGGCTGATAAATCGAACGAATACGTAAGCAGCTGTTTTTGAGAAAGTATATAGGTGTAGGTATTATTAGGTATCTATCATATCTATAAAATGCCACACATATGCAATAGCTTTACCGCGGCAGTCCCCGAGTGCCACACGTTTTTCTTTTCTTTTATTTTAATTCACTACCGAAAAACTGTGAACGTTGTATTTAAAAATTATAGGCACGCTCCAGCCGCCCCGGCCGGCCGGTACCGTACGGCCGCAAACGGTACGTCCCGCAATTTTTAAATTTGTAATATCTTCGAAAATATTCATTTGAATCATATTATGCTATAACGGGCCATATAGATCTATATTAAATCAACAATGTATTTAAGGTATTTAATTGGATAAGGATTAATGCTGTATTGGTTAAAATCGCTTCGAAAATTAGCCATTATTTGTCGTAAAAAGTAAACGACAAAAAAATGTTATTGTGGGATATCCATAAGAGATAGACATATACCATCACGGAGTTTTCTGTAGACCTTTTCAATGTGTTCTATACTGTAGTACATTATTTTGATGTATCTCGTAGGTTCAGCCAGCGTTTGCTTTGTTTGCGCAAAAAAATGTGTTTATTTACGACATCACTTTAGAAACCTCTAAAATAATCAGTGTTTCTCTACTATATTATACATGTACTAGCTTTTGCTCGCGACTTCGTCCGCGTGGAGTAATGACTTCCGTCAGAATTTGGGTTTTTCACTTAGTTATCGCCTGTTCCATGGTCTATCGATTACATGTGTAAACAAACATTAAAAGAATCAAATTTTTATTATATTAGAAATATGTCTCCATGAAATCATGGTCTAAAAAATGCTATGTTCACTTATACATATGCTATACTCACTTGCTTCACTGGTGGAACCTACATACAAAGATTTAAGTGAATCCATTGAGAAATAAACATTTTCAATTTACCACCCTTTTCTCCCCTTTGGGGGGGAATTTCCAAAAATCCTCTCTTAGTGGTAGCCTACTCCTCCCAACAAACACACATGCCAAATTTCAGCTCTTTACGATCAGTTGTTTCGGCTGTGCGTTGTCTGTCATTTACCACCCTTTTCTCCCCTTTGGGGGGGAATTTCCAAAAATCCTCTCTTAGTGGTAGCCTACTCCTCCCAACAAACACACATGCCAAATTTCAGCTCTTTACGATCAGTAGTTTCGGCTGTGCGTTGTCTGTCATTTACCACCCTTTTCTCCCCTTTGGGGGGGAATTTCCAAAAATCCTCTCTTAGTGGTAGCCTACTCCTCCCAACAAACACACATGCCAAATTTCAGCTCTTTACGATCAGTAGTTTCGGCTGTGCGTTGTCTGTCATTTACCACCCTTTTCTCCCCTTTGGGGGGGAATTTCCAAAAATCCTCTCTTAGTGGTAGCCTACTCCTTCCAACAAACACACATGCCAAATTTCAGCTCTTTACGATCAGTAGTTTCGGCTGTGCGTTGTCTGTCATTTACCACCCTTTTCTCCCCTTTGGGGGGGAATTTCCAAAAATCCTCTCTTAGTGGTAGCCTACTCCTCCCAACAAACACACATGCCAAATTTCAGCTCTTTACGATCAGTAGTTTCGGCTGTGCATTGTCTGTCATTTACCACCCTTTTCTCCCCTTTGGGGGGGAATTTCCAAAAATCCTCTCTTAGTGGTAGCCTACTCCTTCCAACAAACACACATGCCAAATTTCAGCTCTTTACGATCAGTAGTTTCGGCTGTGCGTTGTCTGTCAGTCAGTCAGTCAGTCAGTAACGGAAGAGTTTTATATATATAGATTATTATACATAAAAACCTTCCTCTTGACTCATTCTATCTATTAAAAAAAACTACATCAATATCCGTTGCGTAGTATTAAAGATCTAAGCATACATAGGGACAGACAGCGGAAAGCGACTTTGTTTTATACTATGTAGTAATTAATAGCCAATTATGTTGTCATGTTTTATATTATTAAACCAGTCATACTATAGGATATTCTTTTGCTCAGTAAAATGGGCTGTATAGAGGTCAGACATCCAGTCGCTCCTTGTAAAATACGACAGTGAGTGAAGAGTGGAAGCCGATTCCAACATTGCTTGTTAACAGTTTACTTATCTAAAGTTAAGTAATTTGTAAGAATAAATTAGTTTTGCAACTATCCTTTACTAAAAAAATATAATTATTATTTTCCAATGTTTTTTTCTACCCTAAATCTGGAGCTTCCATTTTTTTTTCTGTTTCCGTGCATTTGTGCTGTTTTCTAGGTTTTTAGAAGCAAGCAGAAGAAGAGAGAGCTCTTGGATGTCTAAATTGACTCTAGTAGGGAGTCCGTATACACGCGTGACTCCCTATTCGAGTCAATATGACTTCTTTGTAGCTAACACGACGGCAGAACAATAGCTGACAGAAGAATAGCTTATTAATTATTCTTACAAAAAATAAATCCTAACAAATATTTATAATAATAATAATAATAATAAACCCCTCGGGGCAAGTCGTTACCTTGTCATGAGAATAACGCAATACCTGAGGGCATATTAACTTGCTTTTTGCAACCTTAAGATATAAATAAAAAATGTATCTGAAGGTCTATGTAGGAGCATACATCCGCAGGGCAGCTAGTGGCGAGCTGTTTGTGAGTAGCGACACAACGGACCTGAGTGCTCCAGGGAGTCACTCTTTAGAGAGGGCTCCCAGCTCTTTCTTGCCTTAACCGGCTGGCTAGAGAGGGGTCGCTAGAGCTATATGCTCGGGGGTGGAAGTGTCTAATGGCGTAATAACGAGGAAACCCGCTCCGGGTCCGCTACTGTGACCCGCGATGGCGAAATCGGGGCCGCACCGCTCCACACCCCTAGCCGCTCGCACTGGTGTTGCCCCCTGCTGCCTGCAGTGGCGGTTGTTTGGGGGGTCCATCTAGTGAGTGGCGAGTCACCACCTGCCTATTTATTTACATTTCCATGTGTAGAAAGGCAGGTGACATAGTTTCCGATTTCATTATGGTAACCAATCCACGTAACACATACACATCAATAGCCTAATTTAGTTTATAATACCTTATTTCACAATAGTTCTGTAGCTACCTTGGGCCGTTCATGTCTGTTCTTACATAGAGCAGGGGTGAATGGCCCCTGGTAGGTGCCCCATCCCATATTAGAGTAAAGTTCTCAACAAGGCCACTGCGTGTTGGACCTGTGTCCCCGCGTAAGCCTTTCAAAGGACCGGGTTTCTTCTTCTGAAGTTATCCCGTGATAAAAGAGAGATACAAATAATAATAAAGCCTTTTATTCCGAAACCAGACAGTAGTACTCACAATATTGGTTAAAACTAAAATCACAAAATGTCTCGTATTTCGGTGTGCCTCGTGGCATAGGCCTCCTCTAACAATTTCCATTGTCGTCTATCGTGAGGTAACCTCCTCCAGTTTGGACCTGCTGTCACTTTTATTTCATCCTCCCAGCGAGTAGGCTGCCTTCCCCGCTCTCTTTTGCCGTCTCTTGGATACCACTCTGTCACTGTCTTGCTCCATTTGCCTTTAGTGTCTCGCATCATATGGCCCGTCCACCTCCACTTTTGTTGGTCTATTCTTGTTAGGACATCGGTCAGTTTTGTTTTGGACCGGAGATCGGTGTTCCTAATTCTGTCCTGTCTTTTTGAGCCTACCATGCTTCTCTCCATTGCTCTTTGACACTTGGCAAGCTTTTCTCTGAGTGATTTGGTGAGTGCCCATGTCTCACACCCGTAAGTTAGACAAGGGAGTATACATGAGTTGAAGGTCTTTCGTTTTAAAGCCATGCCTAGGTCTTTAGACTTCATTATCTCCTTAAGGGACCAGTATTTTTTCCAACTAATTGCAATCCTCATGTTAATTTCCTTACTAGTTTGGTCTTTGGTGGAGATGACTTGACCAAGGTATATGTAATCCTCTACATAGTCCAGAGTTTCCTCTTTTATTTTTATATCTTCTTTTTTAGAGTTAGTCATTAGTTTTGTCTTGCTGTAATTTATTTTCAGACCGATTTTTTCGCTTTCTTCGCTCAGACTTTGTATCATGTTTTGTAAGTCTTCTGGGATTTCTTCGAATAACACTAAGTCGTCGGCAAATCTGAGGTGGTTTATTTTCAACCCATTTATATTCAAACCAAAATTTTCCCAGTTCAAGTTGCGAAAAATGTTTTCTAATACCGCAGAGAACAATTTTGGAGATAGGGGGTCACCTTGCCTCACCCCTCGTTCTACGTGGAATTCGTTTCCCAGTGATTCCAATTGGATTCTGGCCGTACTATTGGAGTATATGGTTTGGATAATGTTTATGTATACTGCTGGTATTCCTTGTTGTTTTAGAGCTTCCCAAATGTATTCATGGCTTGAGCTGTCGAAAGCCTTTGCGTAGTCGATGAAAGCAATGTATATAATTTTATTGTATTCCTTGTATTTTTCCATTATCTGTTTGACTGTGTAGATATGGTCAATTGTCGAAAACCCTTTTCTGAAACCCGCCTGTTCAACCGGCTGTTGTTCGTCAAGCATTGGGCTTATTCTATCCAGTATGACCTTTGCAAATATCTTATATACATTCGACATCAGGCTTATTGGTCTGTAGTTCTCAATGTCCTCTTTGTCACCTTTTTTGTGTATTAAGATGATGTGAGACTTCGCCCATTTCTCAGGGATATCCCCGCTCCTCAGAATCTCGTTAAATATTTGAGTTAAAACGGGTACCAAATCTTCCATTGAGCCCTGTAGCAGCTCATTTGTGATATTGTCTGGTCCTGGGGATTTTCCCGCTTTTTGACTCCTGATTGCTTTCTCTACTTCAACGGGTAAAATAGAAGGGACGGGTTCCAGGATGGCGTCCGGTATTGATACGATATGGTTTTGCTTTACAGCATTTGGTGTTTGTTTTGCGTATAGACGACGGTAGAAGTCAGTTGCCAGTTCTTTGATGTTTTTTCTCTGTGTAGTGATCTTTGACCTTCTTTTAAGTTTTGGTATCCACTCTTTTCCTGCTTCCCGTAGTTCTTTTAGAGCTTTTTTGACACCGCCCGTTCTTTGTATATGATATTCTAGGGTTTGCAGTCTCTTGATTTTACGATCCCTTCTGATGCTTGCTTTTAGTTTCTTACTTGTTTCTGATATCAATTTTATGTTTTCTCTTTTTATTTGGTTCTTTATCAGTTCTTTCCTTTCGTTAATCAGTTGCAAAGTTTGGTCACTAAGTTGGTATTTCTTACTTTTTTCGTTCCTATTTGTAAACAAATGATTTTGGATTTGTTTCTCTAATGTATCATATTTTTGTGCCACAGTTGAATCCTTTGTTGTAATTGTTTTTGTTTCGTTTATTGCATATTTTGTGTTAGGTTAGGTTAGTTTAGGTTACATATTTATTTTGTGGATTTCCTGGTTGATCAAATCGATTAGTTTTTATGTGATTTCGGGTTGTTTTTGTGGGGCACTTTCTTAAGGAGCTGCGTATCATGCGATGGTTTGTGTTAAAGTTTAGCTTGCATATAACGGCAGTGTCTGTGAATGCTCTGGGGTGGTTGCTTATTATGTAATCGATTTCATTTTTGTATAACCCATCAGGGGAAATCCATGTCCATTTGGTTTTGTTGTTTTTCTTGAACATCGAGTTCAGTAAAGTTAAATTATGTTCCATGAGAAATTCCACAAGTTTCTGGCCATTGCAACTTCTCTTACCGTAGCCAAATTTTCCAAGAACATATTCTTCAGTATTTTTTCTAGTCCCCACTTGTGCATTAAAATCCCCCATAAAGATAATGTATTTATCTGTGCTGTTTTTTATTGCTTGTGACATCTCTCCATAGAACGACTCTAACACCGACAATTCGGCTTGCTCAGTTGGAGCATAAACTTGTATAATTGACCATTGTTTCTTATACCCTGGCAGTTTAATGTTAAGAACAGCTAATCTGTCTGAGATCCCAATAAATTCTTGTATATGTTGTTTTAGGTACGTTTTTATCAAAAATCCTACTCCTTTCTGCCCAGCTGTTTCACCTTTTTGGTATAGGATATAATCTGGATATTCTTCAATTTTTTCGCCTAGCCTTCTCATTTCGCTTATGCCAAGTATGTCGTACTATTAAATTAATCTTCTAGGGCCTTGTTTAATTCCATCAAGCTTTCGGGTGTCCTGAGAGTTCTTGTGTTTAGAGTGGCAATGTTGAAAACTTCACATCTTTTAGTTAGAGGGTGGTGGTCTAGTTCTCCCGCGGGGACCAGCCCTGTTGGGAGACATTTTGTTGTTAGTTGTTTCTCGTGTTGTTGTGGTTGTCCGGTTCGTGGTGCTCGATCTCTAATTTCTGTTTGTATGCTTGTCCGAGAACGAGATTGATCTTCCTCGTAGGTACTGAAATGCATCTATCTTCTGCATTTTTGGGTCGTTTTTTGTGCTACTGTTTCCGTTCTTGGGACTCGGAGTTTCAGATCTTTTCCTTTTCTCGTTGTCAATGCTCTCCGTGTTCTTTTTTCCTTTGTTCTTTAAAAGTGTGTCCTTGGGCAAATCATGCGTAATATAGGTATTGTGTTTCATTTTCTTCTTGTTTTTCAGAATCTGGATCTTTTTGCCCACAATATTTGCAGACACATAAATTTTTTTTTTGCCTGTCTGTTTGCCGACTGTCTGACTGTGTATTCACAATGTATCTTTACAATGTATGTATCTTTACAACTGTCATCCTACCATGTTCTATGGCTTGTAAAATAAAATAAAAACCTTCATTTGAATAAAGATGATATAATTCCTTAGTTGTACAATTATCAATATCGGTTGTAAAACGTTCAACGATATCGTTAATCGCAGTTTACCTACATACATCCGTCCAAAGACAACTCAAGATAATGTCTCAGGATGTAAATCCATATTTTCTTAAATAACTTAAGTGATCGCTTCAAACAGGTGAGCTGTATGTAATTACCTTTAGTTAAGATATATTATTATAGCCCTCAATTTTCATTTTATATCATGTAACGTTCTATGTGATGATTGTATTTAACTTATGCACTGTTGTAACAAAACTGATTTGATACCCAAGTGTATTGAAATCACAAAAAATCTGTTTCAGTACCGTAGAACAGGGCAAGCATTACAGGCTTAGGAATATTTGAGAAAGAAGGGGATGGACATCGCTCAAACCTTGAACTTTATTTTAATGAAAAAGTACGTATAATTTATCGATAAGGAGTTTTTTCAACTGTTTTAGTATCATTTACTTTGCTTATTTTAATTTTTGAAATGGAAAGGCATATGACAAGGCAACAAATAAGTCCAGAGTTGGATCAATACGCAGTTTCCACGTGCAAACAGGATGTAGCTCTTCCACAGAGAAGCCACAAAAAGTATTTTAGAGAAGATTTCGAAACAGGCTTACCAGGTGTCCGGGGCGAACCATCTACAGTAAGTAAGTAGCGTTCCTGATTAAATTCTTATAATGTCAAAGCAAAATTAAATTTTTACTTTTGTTCTTTGTTTTAGACACAGGCGGTTGAATCCCCTTCATAGACGTGGAAGTTGATCGGCATCTTAATCCATTCTACAACAACCTTTTTTTTATTCTGATCCTAAATGCACTCGCAGAGCCGATATCACCAACATGAGATCTTAAAAAAGTCCACACGAGACTCATTATAACAATGAGTAATTATAACAATAATATCTTTCGACATCTCAGACACGGTCATCTGATCCCGAACTAGGAAGAGCCTGTACTATGACAACCAGACAACTGATAAACATACTTATATATTTCTAAATACTAAAGTTTAATATAATAGATCAATAAATAAATAACATCCGGACACAGAACAAATAATGATCAAGCTCGTCACACAAACATTTGTCCTGAGTGGGAACCAAACCCACGACCTCCAGCTTAGCAGTCAGGGTCACTAACCACTGGTCCAACGGGTCTGCTCAGCCTGCTCAGACCTAGTCAGCTCTCGTTTTTAGTCATTAAAATCATAGCATTAGACCTTAGCTCCGCGTTCGATACTGTAGACTACGACTCCGATTATAATTGCTAAATTGGAACACTATGACGATAGAGAAAATTTTTAAAAGTTATTTTGCTCCTACTTGCGTAATAGACGACAATATACAGAAATCGGGTCGGTAGTAGATGGAGAAGAAAAGTTACCTAACACAAAGCTAGTTACTAATTCTCATGGTGTTCCACAAGGCTCTTGGGTCCAATCTTCTTCATTTGTTTTCTTGAATGACCTTATTGAGCATATGGGAATCCGTACCTTCGATTCGAAAGTAATTATCTTTGCGGATGACTCAAATGCGTTAAATTAGCAGACAACATTATGAATTTAGAATGGAAAAATAACACAGTATTAAAGATATTTGAAGAATAGTTTACTTTTAATATATTTATATATATATATAGTTTAAGTGTACAACAAGAAATAATGCCAACTTACAATTAGTAGTGTCCGTGGTAATATGGAAGAAGTGTTTGATAAAGTTACAGTTCTCGAAGTTAACATTGGTGCATTTTTTAATTGGAAAGATGAGTCACTAACCAACCTTTTGTTCGCATTTTTCGCAATTCTCATCTCCAAATTACCTACTTTTCACTGTATGATTTAATATTATAATGTACTCTCTCCCACGCTAGGTGGATGTCTCTGCAACATTTGCGTGAGTGCAGTCGTTTTGAAATTTTTCCACACTTGTTATAACTCACTTCTCTGAGCAGTATGTGGTGAAAAAATATTTTGAAGTGAACGCTACGTCTCTAGAAATCATGCGAACTAAATGTAGGTTTGTATAAAGTGTTTTAAGTTTGCTAATATTACTTATATGCTTTATCTCACCTATGCTTGGTTCGAGAAACGGCGTGGAGGAGTGAAACTGAAACGGGCATCGTTGGATACAAAATACCGAACATGACTAAAACTTAACAAGTTGCTGTTCTTGGCTAGATTTTTTAATAATAATAACCTCTCGGGGCAAGCTGTTGTTTCCTCATCATGAGAATAACGAAATACCTGGCATATTAATTTGCTTTTTGCAACCTTAAGATATACATAAAAAATGGATCTGAAGGTCTATGTTGGAGCATACATCCACAGGGCAGCTAGTGGCGAGCTGTTTGTGAGTAACGACACAACGGCCCTGAGTGCTCCAGGAAGTCACTCTATCGGGAGGGCTCCCAGCCCTTTCTTGCCTTAACCGGCTGGCTAGAGAGGGGTCACTAGAGTTATATGCTCGGGGGTGGAAGTGTCTAATGGCGTAATAGCGAGGAAACCCGCTCCGGGTCCGCTACTGTGACCCGCGATGGCGAAATCGGGGTCGCACCGCTCGCACTGGTGTTGCCCCCTGCTGCGTGCAGTGGCGGTTGTTTGGGGGGCCCATCTAGTGAGTGGCGAGTCACCACCTGCCTATTTAATTGCATATGTTTGTGTTGAAAGGCAGGTGACATAGTTTCCGATTTTATTATATATAATAGTAACCAATCCACGTAACACATACACATCAATAGCCCAATTCAGTTTATAATACCTTATTCCACAATAGTTCTGTAGCTACCTTGGGCCGTTCATGTCTGTTCTTACATAGAGCAGGGGTGAATGGCCCCTGGTAGGTGCCCCATCCCATATTAGAGTAAAGTTCTCAACAAGGCCACTGCGTGTTGGACCTGTGTCCCCACGTAAGCCTTTCAAAGGACCGGGTCTCTTCTTCTGAAGTTATCCCGTGATAAAAGAGAGATACAAATAATAATAATACTACAATTATGTGATTTAGTTTTATGTTACATTTACATTTCAGGATCCACAGTCAAAGCTTTAACTGTTATCTCAGCATATTAATAATTTGCGGAGCAAGCATTGAAATTATGAAAACTTGAAAGTAACTTTTATAGAATATCAAAACTTTTACGTAATGACGCGAATGCAACGTTTCAAAAGAACATGCTAGCCGAATGTAGGTTTGCATTAGGGATTTCAAGTTTGCTCATGTTACTTGGCATTCTTTATGCTGACTTATTACTTTATATAATTTTATTATTTATGCTGAATTATTACATGAATTCCATAGTTTGTTCGGATGACATACAGATACTTTTCCTTGCAGTTATTGTGAACAATATAATGACGTGAGCAAAAGGTTTCCAGAGAACATATTAATAAGATGCTAGCCAAATACAGGTGTGTATGACGACCTTAAAGTTTGCTTAAAATACTTTAAAGCTTCATACAACCTGTATTCGGTTAGACAACCATCATGGAGCTGCGACACTAAAACGGACATCATTGATACAAGAAGCTTTCTGAACAAGACTAAACTACAAGCTGCTGTAATTGGCCACATTCGTATAAATGACAAATAATTTTTAATAAGTGATATTGTTTGACCTTATGTTAACTTACATTATGTTTAATTTTATCTTAATGTAACTTTTCAGGGTCCACAATAGAAAATCTTTAGCAGTTTCCAGGCCAGCATTGCCAATCTTGGTCACTGAAACAAAAGCTAACTAGACGCTCGTCGATAGTATTAATTGTCCCTGACATGTTTCACCACCAACATGCACACAATGTTCCGAAAGAACTTGCTTCAAGTTTGCTCATACAAGTTTGGTCGGTTAGAGGACCAGCGTCGATCTGCGACGTGTCACCGAATGTGACTACTTATAAGAAGCTGCTGAGTTGAAGAATGCTCTACTTGGCTACACTCTGACATATCAGAGTGTAGTCAAGTACAGCATTCTTCAACACATATTTTATACGGAATAGCACACGAAAAATTAAAACCATTGCGCGATGAATATTGTAATAATATCACCATATTATATCATCATAATATTATTATTATGATGGTATCTATTTTTAATTATTCAGATTTTCTGTTTTGATGCCAACATTTTATGATATTAATTTATTTATTATTCTATTTATTTATTTCACGATACGAGTTTTTTTGTTCTTTTCCATTTTATTTCGAAAATTACAGGCTAAGGATTATTCGAAATGCAAGATGATTGAAATCGCTCTAACGTTGTACTCGGATTGGGGAGGCTGGTTTAAAAAGTGAGTATAATTTCACCATGGGAAAGCTTATTGAACTCTTTATATAACATTACTAGATGTTGCCTGCGGCTTCGCTCGCGCGTCAAGGAAAGAGTAGTATTAAAGGATAGATGGATGTATTCTGTGATTATCAAAGTAAGTTGTATGATTTTTTTTTTTATAAGATAATTATGGCGTTAAAATAATAATTATAGTAAAGTAAGTAGCAAAGCACTTGTATTATGGAATCGGAGACAACGAAGGTACCATAGGCACCCAGACTCGAGACAATATAGAAAAGTGATTTTCTACATGGACCCGTCCGGGGATCGAACCCGGGACCTTAGAGCTGGCGACACCTTAAAAAACCGGAGTGAACGCCACTCGACTACGGGGTTCGTCGTTACAGATGTCTTAGATGGTCATTATCTTATCTACTGATCTTTTCATCTGTCTATCTTTGAGAATACCGAACTTCACATACCAACTATTATTCAATCAAAATCAAAATGTTTTTATTTCTAGTAAACCTAAAATAGGCGCTTTAGAAACGTTAACTTTAAAAACTACTGACTCTAGGTGCGCGGTTCCAAAGTGTCATTCCTATGGAGAAGAACCGGCAAGAAACTCCATAAGTTACTCTTTTAAAAAAATATAATGTTTACAATAGATCATGAAATATGTGCATCAATAACGCTAGGAACATAAAAAAAGATACTTATTAATTACTAGCTGTTTCCCGCAGCTCCGCCCGCGGTTTCGATTTTTTTTTAATATTTGAGATTTAAACTATCCTATCTCTCAAGTTGGATCGAACTGCACATGGTGTGCGAATTTTATTATAATCGGTTAAGTGGTTTAGGAGTCCATTGAGGACAAACATTGTGACACGAGATTTATATATATTAAGATAACAATGAAATCTTTCCTAGTAACGGAAGAAAGCAAAAGCAATTCTATTCAGTTTCAGTTCTTTACGCTGTTGACGCATTCACAAGTATTAATTTTATATAGAAAATTATTAAAACTATAACGTAAAAAAAACAATACGGAAAAAAAAATTGTTACATATCATAATATGTACCTAGTCAATAAATCAACCCTAACAGGAATGTCAAGGCATGTCCTAGAAATACAGGCTTAGATGGAACTGTGTAAATAAACAAGCTGAATTTAAAACCCACCAGGGAAGCCACATGTGCAGACGTTACAATATCCACGCGCTTTTGTCTTCAACATAGTCCCCAATTTTTTAATAAGCTTTTTTCAAGAGAATTGATTTAATACACGTTTTGAATTTCTTACCAGGCAGATTAGTAATAGCTTCTGGCAGTTTATTAGAAAATCGTATTGAATTCCCTAGAAAAGATTTGGTGTTCGTTTTAGTTAGTCTAAACCTTGGAACTACCTATTTATTTTTATTTCTGGTATTTGTATTATGACAATATTATATAAAATACCCTAAAATAAAAAAAACATCAAAAACCTGACGGGCCCGTTGGTCTAGTGGTTAGAGATCCTGACTGCTAAGCCGGAGGTCGTGGGTTCGATTCCCACCCAGGACAAATGTTTGTGTGATGAGCACGATCATTTTTTCTGTGTCTGGGTGTTATTTATCTATAATATGTATGTATTTAGATATATATAAGTATGTTTATCAGTTGTCTGGTCACCATAGTACAGGCTCTGCCTAGTTTGGGTTCAGTGGCCGTGTGTGGGGTGTCCCAAGATATTAGATATTATTTATTCCAGCCCCAATTTCACCCCCACAGGGGGTAGACTTTCCTAAGAAAAGTAACGTATAGCCTTCCTCAATAAGTGGGCTATCTGTAGTTCCTGAGATTAGCGCGTTCAAACAAACAAACAAACTCTTCAGCTTTGTGATATTAGTATAGATCATTTGTGTCTATCTTTGAAAATGACACAATTCATATAAAAACTTCCAACCCCTATTTCTCCCTCTTAAGGATATAGATTATCAAAATTGCTGAAATGTGTTTATTTTTATCGAACCAGAAGCACGCATAAGAAAAGCCATGTCCCTATCTATAAAAATTAAGTTTTTAATATAATACCTTGCAACCCCTATTTTACTCGGGAGAGGTTTCCAAAATCGCTAAAATACGTGATCATTTATTGTACTTATTTTCGTGGGGGATACTCACACACCACGTACTGGCGCCGTTGTAGTACATGCTATGTATCAGAGATGGCGCTGTATGTGAAAAATGATTTTCCCTTCCTGCTTTTCCCTTGAAATTTTTTCCTGAATTTTCTTTACTATAAACCTCACGGAGCCCGAGACCTTTCCAACGAATGCAAAACCGTGGAAATCGGTTCGTGGGTTCTGGAGTTATAGCTTCAGGAAGGAAAACCCGACTTATTTTTATATAGTAGACTAGCTGCCCGGACAGACTGCGTTCTGTCAAAAGTAAATTAATTAAGGTAATTCCCGAGTTTAGGAACAGTTTTTTTTTCTTATTATTTATGTTTTACACCTTTTAAACCTTCCCTGGACCTCAACGAACATTTCAAGATCAAAATCAGCTAAATCGGTTCAGCCGTTCTCGAGTTTTAGCGAGACTCACGAACAGCAATTGATTTTTATATATACTAGCTGCCCGGACAGACTTCGTTCTGTCAAAAGTAAATTAATTAAGGTAATTCCCGAGTTTAGGAACAGTTTTTTTTTTACTTTTTATTTATGTTTTACACCTTTTAAACCTTCCCTGGACTTTCACAAACATTTCAAGATCAAAATCAGCCAAATCGGTCAAGCCGTTTTCATGCTATGTCGTGACAACGGAAAACGGGTTTCATTTTTATATATATAGATATCGATTGATGCCAAAAAGTACACGGTGCTAGTTTTTCGCATTTTAGCCCATTCGATTCCCGGTCCGCAAAGCGTATTTTAAAACATCAATTTAATGCAGATTTATTTCTTTAAAAAAATAAAAGAATGTTTTCTTTGAGTCTAATTTGCTATTCTTCAGTATTGAGAGTACTTTCTCTCTTTCTTTCTGGTGGCAATAAAAAATCCATCCTGTTTATCATAATATAACCTACGACCTACTCTCAGACCTACCAAATAGACAAACGAAAAAAAAACATAAAAGTCTGCGAGCCTGATATTTAGAGAAGAAAACAGTTTTAATATCATTGCAAGGAGTTTTGACAACCTTGTTTATTTAATTGATATATAACCTCTATGGAGGAGGATCTGGAGGATAGTAAATCGTACTAAAACAACAAAATTTGGTCGTCATGGCAACTACCTACTTACGTTTTTAATGTCAATAATCGCGATGTTAATAATTATGATAAAAATTAAACAAAAAAACATTTCAAATTGGACCAAATTGTGAATCTAAACCATCCTCGAATCCACCTGAAGACACACAGCAAATTTCATTATAATCGGTCCAGCCGTCTAGGAGGAGTTCAGTCACATACACACTCACAGAAGAATTATATATATAAAGATAGATTTCTTACAAATATCAAATTGTCATCCATACGTCATTACATAGCTGTCATTCTACGTCAGTTACATAGCTGTCATTTGCGTTTTGTTATTCCAAGTCTGATTCTTTTTTGTTATACCACGTTTTATAGTGACTGACGTTTCATGTCAAGTCACACGGGATTGCTGTCGAACGGAATAAAAAGTATTCTATGTCCTTCTCCTCGCTCTTAACTACCTCCCTGACAATTTTCAGCTAAATCGGTTCAGCCGTTTGTGAGTTATAAGTGGAGTAACTAACACGACTTTCTTTTATATATATAGATTTATATAATGAGTATGGAGGACTAACAGCTAATAAAAACAGGATAATAATGGAACAACAAACAGCAAGCCAATTACAAGTCCTCACGTTTAGAGCCAGAAACAACAAAAAACTCAAGTGAACATTTGTAAACGGGAAACAACATAAAAAAAAAACTACGTACACATCTTAATATGGTAAAGGATAATTCACATTAGTACGATTGTCCTTTTGATAGGTACATTACAAAAATGACACATTGTTGAAAACATAATATAAGATTGTTAAAAAATAAGTAAAGGAACTGAAAACTTCTTACTAGTAAAGTGAATAATTAGTTTTTGAAAAAGTCAAGGCTTAGGAGTCTTCTGACTACGGCCACACTAGTAATAAATGGGTTAAAATCGTGCTGCTTACACTGTTTGTTGAATTTTCTGCTTGCGCGCACGATAAATGAATTTTGTCATTTGTTGAGCTGAAGGATACCCGTATTGACGGATTAAACCGAGTTATAGATGGAACGTTTAAGTAAATTTTAGATAAGAGGTCGGGGCTATCAATGTCGTTGTTTAAAATTTTTAACAGTTGAGTGCAATCAGTGATCTCACGGCGAGTACTTAAAGGAGGTAAGTGAAATTTTCTGCACAGACTGTGGTAGTTATCTGAATGATACGGAATCTTCTGGTGAAAACATAAATATTTAATAAACCTTCTCTGAATACTCTCTATTCGTTCGATATATTTATTGTTAACTGGGTTCCAAATTGCGGAAGCATATTCCAGGCTACTCCTCACGAAAGTGCAATGAAGAATTTTGAGGGTTTTTGCTTTAATAAAACATTTTGACAGTCGCATGATGAACCCCAAAGCTTTAGATGCTTTAGCCACTATAGCATCAACGTGAGAGTCAAACTTAGAATCATGATATATATATAGTAGATTAATTGAAATAATTTGTATTTGCAGTGGCATGCAAGGCAACAAAAAAGTCCAGAGTGGGGCCTACACTTACTTACGATTCGGAAGAAAAGAAGTACGAGGAGAAACACGAAGCTGTATAAAAAATTGATATATTAGACCATCCGATTCCTGTTTGACAATTTTTTAACATACTCATATATTTTGGTGGCCACCACGGAAACGGCTCATTCATCCAACAAATTTTTGAAAAGAAATGCAAAGCACAAAATTTATGGTAATCTTCTAGAGAAATGTTTGAAGGGAGACATCAATCAAAGATAATATATCAGATAAAAACAAAAGGGTGTAAAATAATGTCATTTCTAAAACCGGAAACAATAAGCTAAACAGTCATCAAAACTGTAGCATGAATTGACCCTGACATGTCCCACTACTCTGAGCAGTTAGCGGTGGAAGATTGTAGCAACTTGAACACAAAGTTTCAAACAATCATGCTAGCCCAACATAGGTTTGTATGAGGGACTTCGTTTGCTTCTGTTACTTGGTCTTTCCTCCAAACTTTTGTTTGGTTAGCGAGCCAGCGTGGAGGTGTGGTCAAGAAACTTTCATTGAATCATTTAATTCAACAAACATTTTGACCAAGAATATATTATATAAAAAGCTGCTGTTGTTGGATACACTCTTTTTCTGGCGAATGAAGTTATTTAGGTGGACTGCACGTATAGCCGAGTGGTTTAACATTATAACTATTGTTTAATTATACCTACAGACCTCCATTTAAAAATAAAAATAGATACTAAATTACTAGGACTTAAGAAATATTACAGTTAGTTTAAGATACTTGATCCAACAGACAAACTATGTATAGTTTTGTTGGACATTGTTGTACCTATGTCATACATTTATCATGTACCTTTCAATAATAAATAATTAAAAATAGGCCACCTTGCTGAATACCACTGTGTGCGACGTGCTGCGGGATCGATCCCCGCATGAGATAAGCATTTGAGTGATCCACAAATGCTTGTTCCAAGTCTGGGTATTCTTTGTGCATATTGTGATTTAAATGTTTGTAAAACCCCTTCGACACAAGGATTAATTTAATTTGTGCGGGCGTCGTTGTGGAAAACAAAACACGTGTGGCACTCGGGGTTTGCCGCGGTGAAGCTATTGCATAGCATTTTTTATCAAATTATGCAATTGAAATTATTTATTTATTTAATTTATGTAGTATTTTTTAAGCTTTTGCATAGCTTTTATCGCGGGCTTTGAGCGCGGCCACCGAATCAAGAAATTCCGTAACGAAAAAAAACCTAACACCCCCACTCCGCCTACAATGCAGCTCGGCCGAGCGTTCGCTTAACGTGTATGGTACAACTGTACGAGGCTCGCACGGATCGAGACGAGCTGATAAATCGGACGAATACGTAAGCAGCTGTTTGTGAGAAAGTATATAGGTGTATTATTAGGTATCTATCATATCTATAAAATGCCACACACATGCAATAGCTTTACCGCGGCAGTCCCCGAGTGCCACACGTTTTTCTTTTCTTTTATTTTAATTCAAGTTTTTTCTTTTGTATAGGATAATAATATTTTCATACTATAGGATATTCTTTTGCTCAGTAAAATGGGCTGTATAGAGGTCAGATATGCAGTCGCTCCTTGTAAAAACGACAGTGAGTGAAGAGTGGAAGCCGATTCCAACATTGCTTGTTAACAGTTTACTTATCTAAAGTAAAGTAATTTGTAACAATAAATTAGTTTTGCAACTATCCTTTACTAAAAAAATATAATTATTATTTTCCAATGTTTTTTTCTACCCTAAATCTGGAGCTTCCATTTTTTTTTCTGTTTCCGTGCATTTGTGCTGTTTTCTAGGTTTTTAGAAGCAAGCAGAAGAAGAGAGAGCTCTTGGATGTCTAAATTGACTCTAGTAGTGAGTCCGTATACACGCGTGACTCCCTATTCGAGTCAATATGACTTCTTTGCAGCTAACACGACGGCAGAACAATAGCTGACAGAAGAATAGCTTATTAATTATTCTTACAAAAAATAAATCCTTACAAATATTTGCAGACACATAAAAATATTTTTTTGCCTGTCTGTCTGTCGACTGTCATACAGTATTCACAATGTATCTTTACAATGTATGTATCTTTACAACTGTCATCCTACCATAACTATGGCTTGTAAAATAAAAATTTAATAGAAAACTTCATTTGAATAAAGATGATATAATTCCTTAGTTGTACAATATCGGTTGTAAAACGTTCAACGATATCGTTAATCGCAGTTTACCTACATACATCCGTCCCAAGACAACTCAAGATAATGTCTCAGGATGTAACTCCATATTTTCTTAAATAACTTAAGTGATCGCTTCAAACAGGTGAGCTGTATGTAATTACCTTTAGTTAAGATTATATAGCCCTCAATTTTCATTTTATATCATGTAACGTTCACCCCTTATTTTTGTACATCTAGTCTATGTGATGATTGTATTTAACTTATGCACTGTTGTAATAATTGTTGGTGAAACAATAAAAAAAAAACTGATTTTTTTTTTTTTTTTTTTTTTTTTTTTAAAAGATTACTAGCAATGTGGATCACACATTGCTAGTAATCTCGTTAACCCCTCGTGCTAAGCTAAGATGCTTGTGTTACGAGTGGGTTCACGTCGGTAGTGTAATGGGTGGGATTCGAACCCGCAACCACATGATCGCAAGTCCGACGCCCTAGCCATTAGGCTACCGCCGCTTCTATTGATTTGATACCCAAGTGTATTGAAATCACAAAAAAAATCTGTGTCAGTATCGTTGAACAGGACAAGCATTACAGGCTTAGGATTATTTGAGAAAGAAGGGGATGGACATCGCTCAAACCTTGAACTTTATTTTAATGAAAAAGTACGTATAATTTATCGATAAGGAGTTTTTTCAACTGTTTTAGTATCATTTACTTTGCTTATTTTAATTTTTGAAATGGAAAGGCATATGACAAGGCAAACAAATAAGTCCAGAGTTGGATCAATACGCAGTTTCCACGTGCAAACAGGATGTAGCTCTTCCACAGAGAAGCCACAAAAAGTATTTTAGAGAAGATTTCGAAACAGGCTTACCAGGTGTCCGGGGCGAACCATCTACAGTAAGTAAGTAGCGTTCCTGATTAAATTCTTATAATGTCAATGCAAAATTTAATTTTTACTTTTGTTCTTTGTTTTAGACACAGGCGGTTGAAGCCCCTTCAGACGTGGAAGTTGATGAATCGCCGGCATCTGAATCCATGCTATAACCAAATTTTTTTTATTTTGATCCTAAATCCTCACGCAGAGCCGATACCACCAACATGAGAACTTAAATTTTTGCGGATGACACAAATGCTGTTAAATAAGCAGACAATATTATGAATTTAGAATGGAAAAATAACACAGTATTAAAGCTATATGAGGAATGTTTTAGTTTTAATAATTTCAAACTGAATATAAGTAAACCTAAATAATTACGTATTGTGTAGGTCTACTGGAAGAAGAAATACCAACTTAAAAGAAGTGTCCACTGTTACCAGAGGACACTACTTTTAAGTGGGCATTTATGTGTATTGACTCCATATGTCCACTGCTACACAAAAAAGTACCTACTAACTGAACGGATTTTTGAAAATTACTATTTAAATTTGTTGTAGAGGTGTAGATACAGTGAGGTGTTCAAATCTTTTGTCGCAGTTTTCTATATCAGTTTTAAGTTTTTCATACTGTCTCTATCGTTAACATATTCGTAAAACCCCAAAATTTTATATACCTAGTATAACATCAGTTGTTGAGCAAGCCTGCTTTCCCCACAGGAGTACAGTCGTTTTATTATTTTCCAACAGTTGCTTTGCCTTTCTACTCCGCAGCCGTTTGAAGTAACGAGCCCCCTAGCCAAGTCACATTTCTACAAGCGTTAAAGATGATAGAAATCGCTTAACTGACATTAAAGGCATAAAAGTGACAAGTCTAAGTCACGTGACTTATCGAAAACAAATGGCAATACCATACATTTTATGTCATTTTAGCGATTTTTATCATCGTTATCGCTTGTAGAAATGTCTCCTGGCTAGGGGGGAGTTATGCCTAATGTCATGAACGTAACAATGCAAATGTTACAATTAAGTGATTTAATATTATCGTAATCTTGCCTTGATTCTGAAAGGCGATGTCACTTCATCAAATAAGGCATACACTCGTCGGAACAGTAGCATTAATTGACCCTGACATGAGCCACTACCGTGAATATTTTACAGTGGAAGACTGCATGAAAATGTAGACAACGCTTTAGACGAACATGCTATTATTATCAAATGCATGTCCTTATGCTTATTTAAAATTTTGCTCATATAACTTTAAACTATCATAAGACACGTGTTTCGTAAGATAATCATCGTGAAGCTGCGACACTGAAACGAGCATCATATGATACAAGATACTTACCGAACGTGACTAAAATATCATATTACCGCTACATTTCAAGGTCCACGACCATTTAAGCTGTCACAGTAGCTATTTATAACTTTTGGTCTGCATGAAAAAAAAAGTTTTGTCGTTCAAACATAGATGCTCAATAGAGCATCTATGTTTGAACAACAAAACTTAATTACTAGAACGGACCTTTTTTATTTTAATAATTTCGCGAGTCGACGTTTACCTAAATCAATCCAAAGTCATCGATAATGCCTCAGGTTAAATCTATATGTTTTTGACAGTTACAATTGTTATTACTTTCAAACAGAAAAACTCAGCAATGAAATGAGTACTTATGTATACGTACGATATGGTTTGCGCAGCAGTACTCGTCCATCAGGTACTTGTGAAGAACTATTATGACGTGAGCGAAACCTTTCAAGAGAACATGCTAGCCAAATACAGGTGTGTATGCCGCTCTTAAAGTTTGCTTAAAATACATTAGGAGTCATACAACCAGTGTTCGGTTAGAAAACCATCGTGGAGCTGCAACACTAAAACGGACATCATTGACACAAGAAGCTTTCTGAACAAGACTAAACTACAATCTGCTGTAATTGGCCACATTCGTATCAATGACAAATAAATTTTAATTAATGCCTTATGTTAACTTACACTATGTTTAATTTTATCTTAATGTAACTTTTCAGGGTCCACAATAATAATAATAATAATAATAATAATAATCATTTATTTGCAAGAACATGAGTACATAAGATAGTTGGTAGAAAAAAAGATCAATCATATTCTGCCACATGATGGCGTGCAAAAACAAAGTGTAACCACACATTATTAGAAAAAGACACTAATTACAATTAAATACTAAATAATATTAACGTAAATTACATATATAATAACCATTGCAAAGTATACTACACTAACAGTTCTTAAAATACAATTAAAACACAATTATGAAAATATTAAAAACAATCTGAAAAAAATTCTGCAATACTATAATATGATTTTTGAACTAACAAATTCTTTAATGCCGTTTTAAACTTAGTTATAGGTAAATCCTTTAATTGTTTAGGTACATGGTTATAAATAAGTGGTGCCATACAGAAAACACTCTTATGCATCATTGTTGTTTTTGACTTCCTCACGCACAATCTGTGGACATCACGCCTGCTCCGGTTATTAGTTTCAGATAATTTTATAAATAGATTTGGATTGCATTTGACGAAAACAGCGACTTCAAAAATATATAATGAGGGTAACGTTAAGATGTGAAACTTAATAAAATATGGTTTGCATGTATCCGTGACCTTCAATCCAAACATTGCTCTGATGCATCGTTTTTGTTGTTTAAATATCATTTCTCGGCCCGTCGAGTTCCCCCAAAAAATAACACCATATCTCAGTATAGAGCCTGCAACGCCATGGTACGCGGTGACAATCGCGTCAGTGTTCACGACTGGAGCGAGTTTATATAGGGCATATGCTGATTTACTAATTTTTTTACTTAATTCTTCTACATGCGGTTTCCAGTCTAACTTTTTATCTATAGTTAATCCTAGGAATTTTGATGTATTAACTTGACATATATTTTTATTATTGTAATTTATATTTATAACTGGATTTGTGCGTTGGCTAAACAGCATTATTTTAGTTTTTTCAATATTTATTTTAAGGTTATTAATTTTTAACCATTGAACTATAGAATTAATTTCATTTGTTATTTCATTTTTTAAATTATTTTCATTCCTACAGTATATGGTAACCGTGCTATCATCAGCAAACAATGACATGTGATATTTCGAAACTAATGGCATGTCATTGATATAAATTATAAATAGAAGAGGGCCTAACACACTCCCCTGAGGTACACCGTATGTTGTTTCCCTGTATTCTGATCTATAGCTCTGTACAAATTTTGTTTTAGGATTTATTCTGGATATTTCTACATACTGATTTCTATTTCTAAGATATGATTCGAACAATTGCAGTATATTTCCTCTTATTCCGTAGGCTTCTAGTTTGTTAAGCAAGATGTTATGATCTACGTAGTCGAAGGCTTGCGTCATATCGCAATATACTGAGCATACGGCTATTTTATTATCCACTTTATCAGTTACCGTATTGAGAAAATCAAAAATCGCCATATTAATTGTCTTATTCTTACGGAAGCCCTTCTGACTATCTGTAAATAGAAAATCTTTAGCAGTTTCAAAGTTTCCAAAGCTAACTAGACGCTCGTCGGTACGATAGTATTAAATTGTCCCTGACATGTTTCACCACCAACATGCACACAATGTTCCAAAAGAACTTGCTTCAAGTTTACTCATGTATCTTTTGTATTTCATACAAATTTGGTCGGTTAGAGAACCAGCATCGAGCTGCGACACTCAACCGGCACCGAATATGGCTACTTATAAGAAGCTGCTGAGTTGAAGAATGCTCTACTTGGTTACACTCTCACAAATTAATGTATCACAGTGTAGCCAAGTATAGCATTCTTCAAAATATTTTATCCGGTGTAGCACATTGTTATAATATGATGGTACCTATTTCTTTTCTGTATGTCTCCGTACCTATTATTCTGATTTTCAGTTTTGATACCAAGATTTTATGGTATTAAAACGATTTATTTATTTAATGGTGCAAGTTATTATGTTCTTTTGTGTTTTATTGTTTAAAAACTTACAGGCTAAGGATTATTCGAAATTCAAGACGATCGAAATCGCTATAACGTTGTACTCGGATTGGAGAGGCTGGCTTAAAAAGTGAGTATTATTTCACCATCGGAAAGTTTATTAAACTGTTTAATTAACATTATTTATTTAAACAATTTGTTTTTGCAGTGGCATGCAAGGCAACACAAAAGTTCAGATTGGGGCCTACACTTTCTTACAATTCGGAAGAAAAAAAATACGAGGAGGAACACGAAGCTGTAAAATAAAGTTGATACAGTAGACTCGTTTTCACTATCCGATATCTGAGTGCCAACTGTTTTTAACATACTCAAATTTTGGTGGCAAACACAAAAACGGCTCATTCATTCACCACCAAATTTTAACAGGAATGCAACGCACATTTTTCAGAAAAAGATATAGTAATCTTCAAGAGATTTTGAAGACCTTATGCTTACTTTTGTTTGGTTAGAGAACCACCGTAGAGCTGTGGCCATGAAACGGTCGTCATTTAATTCTGATCAAGAATAAACCTTCAAAACTGCTATAGTTGGCTATACTCTTATCAATGGCAAATTAATGTTACAATTGAGTAGTTTAGTTTTATAGTACCTTTTCCTTTTAGGGTTCACAAATCCTTAAGCTGTAACTTACCATATCTAAAACTTGTCAATAAAATTAAAAAATGACTTAATTTCAATGTAATATTTTTTACAGCTTATCTACACCCTTCCAAAGACAACTCAAAATTATGTCTCAGGATATAATTCCATATTATTTTTCTTTAATAACTCAAGTGGTCGCTTTCAAACAGGTAAGCTCTGATATCCCTAGGATTAAAGAAGAATACATTTTTTTACGGCGTCCCTCAGGGTAATGTGTTTGGATCTTTGCTCTTTCTTCTTTACCTTGTTGTTTTATGTTGATTTATCTAATTCTATAGTTTGTGCAGATGACAAAGCGGCCCACGGTAATATCTGGTACTGTCGTGTGCTGGCTCCCTCACAACCTTCTTGTACCAGATATTACATGTTATTCCTTTTATTTATATTATTCGTAATTCTCATAATTATCCAAATAACCTACTTTTCTCTGTATGATCCCACGCTAGGTGGATTTCATTGCAATCCTGGCGTGAGTCCAGTCATTTTTTCATTTTTCAACACTTGTTATAACTCACTTCTCTGAGCAGTTTGTGGTGAAAAAATATTATGAAGTGAACGCTACGTCTCTAGAGATCAATCATGTTTTAAGTTTGCTCATATTGCGCTGTAATAGAGAAAATTACCAAATTTCAAAGCTGGCTGCCCATGGCTTAGGACGTAAACTATTTTCAATTTTCCCTCGAAAACTACTTAACACATTTAAAATAAACAGCAAAATATCAAATCAAAAAGACTGAATCAATGAACAAAGAACAATCTTGATTGCATCTAAAGAGAACAGATAAACAATTAAATCGGTTTAACCATTTGGTCTAGAGGTTTTTGGCCTGGATTTGTATGCATATGGTTGCAGGTTTAGGACCTGATCAATCTGACTTATTTAAAGCTATATGTACTTTCTTCATTATTTTCAGACACCACTGATAAACGGTGAACGAAAACATCGCCTATACCTGAAGAGGTCGGCGCCCAGAAGTGGGACATTTACAGGCCGGTATTATAACATTATGACGCGAACGCAACGTTTCAAGAGGACATGCTAGCTGAATGTAGGTCTGTATGAGGTGCTTTTAGTTAGCTCACATTACTATCACGATCATTCAGATCTATGTTCGGTTAGAAAAATCATCGTGTAACTCCGACTCTGAAACCAACATCATTTGTACGAGATACTTTCTTAACAAGACTTCACATTAGAAGCAGGGTCTACACTGAAAGCTTGAGCGATCCCTAAGCCAGAAACGTCAAGCCTTAAACCGAAAATATTTGTCTGCTGTATTAATTATCCCGACATGTGTCACTACTTTGAGCAGTTTGCGGTGGAGAATAGCAGCAACTTACACTCAAGGTTGCAAAAAAACATGCTAGCTGAATGTAGGTCTGTATGAGATACAGAATGTTTATTTATATCACTCTATAGATCATACAAGCTTATGTTCGGCTAGTGAATCAACATAGAGCTGTGATTTCTACATCTTAACTTTCGACAAAATTTCAGAACAAGACTAAACACCAGAAGCTGCTTAAGTTGGCAATACTCTTACAATTGTGTTATTTTATTGTATATTACCGTTACCTTTCAAGGCCCCTAATGTGCTTTTAAAACTGTAATTTTACCATATTTATAACTTACGGAGCATGCATTGAAATATTGAAAACTTGAAGTCGTCATTGTTCCCAAGCGCTTAGTGTGTTTTCTTGGGATGCGAGACGAACACATTTAGCAAGATGATAAGCAACTGAAGGTCTCGCACCCCGAGGAATGCGTTTTAAAATCGGAACTGATTTTTTAAATTCGATCATTTCTGCCAGAATGGTAAAATTGTGTTTTGAGAAGTATTTGAAAGAGTTGTAGAGTAATCAGCGCTAGGTGACACATTCTGGGATTTGTGGACCCTCCCAAAATGTATCCTAAGGCCCCGATTACCTTTAAAAAAACGTGCAGCGGCACGTTTTCCGTCACCGGAGACACTCCAATTTGTTTTTAATATCAATGTTTGATATTCTTTTGCTCAGTAAAATGGGCTGTATAGAGGTCAGACATCCAGTCGCTCCTTGTAAAATACGACAGTGAGTGAAGAGTGGAAGCCGATTCCAACATTACTTATCTAAAGTAAAGTAATTTGTAAGAATAAATTCGTTTTGCAACTCATCATCCTCCTGCCTTTATCCCAATTCTATTTGGGGTCGGCGCAGCATCTTTTCCTCTTCCATACTTTTCTATCTGCCGTCATCTCAGAAGTAACATTCTTTCTTGCCATATCGACTTTCACACAATCCATCCATCGTTTCTTTGGTCGTACCCTCCCCTATACCCATCCACATTCATGCTCAAAACCTTCCTTACAACATGATCCTCATTCTTCCGCATCACATGCCCATACCACGACAGCCGGTTTCTACATAGTTTTTCGGTTACCGGTGCCACTTTCAAACTTCCTCTTATATAATCATTCCTTACTCTATCCATTCGCGTGACACCACACATTCCTCTCAACATTCTCATTTCTGCTGCATGCAATCGTCTTTCATTTATCCCTTTTGTGAGCCAACACTCTGTTCCATACAGGACGGTAGGTCTGACCATAGTCTTGTAGATCTTCCCCTACTATTCTTTCAACAAAGCAACTATCCTTTACTAAAAAAAATATATTATTTTCCAATGATTTTTTCTACCCTAAATCTGGAGCTTCCATTTTTTTTTCTGTTTCCATGCCATCCATTTGTGCTGTTTTCTAGGTTTTTAGAAGCAAGCAGAAGAACAGAACAGAAGAAGAGAGAGCTCTTGGATGTTAAATTGACTCTAATAGGGAGTCCGTATACTTACACGCGTGACTCCCTAATCGAGTCAATATGACTTCTTTGTAGCTAACACGACGGCAAATCAATAGCTGACGGAAGAATAGCTTAAAAAAATAAATCCTTACAAATATTTGCAGACACATAAAAACTTTTTTTGCCTGTCTGTCTGCCGACTGTCATACAGTATTCACAATGTATCTTTACAATGTATGTATCTTTAGAACTGTCATACTACCATAACTATGGCTTGTTAAATAAAATAAAAATCTTCATTTGAATAAAGATGATATAATTCCTTAGTTGCACAATATCGGTTGTAAAACGTTCAACGATATCGTTAATCGCAGTTTACCTACATACATCCGTCCAAAGACAACTCAAGATAATGTCTCAGGATGTAACTCCATATTTTCTTAAATAACTTAAGTGATCGCTTCAAACAGGTGAGCTGTATGTAATTACCTTTAGTTAAGATATATAGCCCTCAATTTTCATTTTATATCATGTAACGTTCACCCCTTATTTTTGTACATCTGGTCTATGTGATGATTGTATTTAACTTATGCACTGTTGTAACAATAAATTGTTGATGAAACAATAAAAAAAAGTGATTTGATACCCAAGTGTATGGAAATCACAAAAAAAATCTGTTTCAGTACCGTTGAACAGGACAAGCATTACGGGCTTAGGATTATTTGAAAAAGAAGGGGATGGACATCGCTCAAACCGTGAACTTTATTTTAATGAAATGTACGTATAATTTAACGATAAGGAGTTTTTTCAACTGTTTTAGTATCATTTACTTTGCTTATTTTATTTTTAGAAATGGAAAGGCATATGACAAGGCAACAAATAAGTCCAGAGTTGGAACAATACGCAGTTTCCACGTGCAAACAGGATGTAGCTCTTTCACAGAGAAGCCACAAAAACTATTTTGGAGAAGATTTCGAAACAGGCTTACCAGGTGTCCGGGGCGAACCATCTACAGTAACTCTTGTAAGTAGCGTGCCTGATTAAATTCTTATAATGTCAAAGCAAAATTTAATTTTTACTTTTGTTCTTTGTTTTAGACACAGGCGGTTGAAGCCCCTTCATAGACGTGGAAGTTGATCGGCATCTTAATCCATTCTACAGCCACCTTTTTTTTATTCTGATCCTAAATGCACTCGCAGAGCCGATATCACCAACATGAGAACTTAAAAAAGTCCACACGAGACTCATTATAACAATGAGTTATTATAACAATAATATCTTTCGACATCTCAGACACGGTCATCTGATCCCGAACTAGGCAGAGCCTGTATTATGACAACCAGACAACTGATCAACATACTTATATATTTCTAAATACTAAAATTTGATATAATAGATCAATAAATAAATAACATCCGGACACAGAACAAATAATGATCAAGCTCGTCACACAAACATTTGTCCTGAGTGGGAACCAAACCCACGACCTCCAGCTTAGCAGTCAGGGTCACTAACCACTGGACCAACGGGTCCGCTCAGCCTGCTCAGACCTAGTCAGCTCTCGTTTTTAGTCATTAAAATCATAGCATTAGACCTTAGCTCCGCGTTCGATACTGTAGACTATGACTCCGATTCTAATTGCTAAATTGGAACACTGTGACGATAGAGAAAATGTTTAAAAGTTATTTTACTCTTACTTGCGTAATAGACGACAATATACAGAAATCGGGTCGGTAGTAGATGGAGAAGGAAAGTTACATAACACAAAGTTAGTTACTAATTCTCATGGTGTTCCTTAAGGCTCTTGGGTCCAATCTTCTTCATTTGTTTTCTTGAATGACCTTATTGAGCATACAGAAATCCGTACCTCTGATTCGAAACTAATTATGTTTGCGGATGACTCAAATGCTGTTAAATTAGCAGACAACATTATGAATTTAGAATGGAAAAATAACACAGTATTAAAGATATTTGAAGAATTGTTTACTTTTAATATATTTATATATATATAGTTTAAGTGTACATCAAGAAATAATGCCAACTTACAAGTAGTGTCCGTGGTAATATGGAAGAAGTGTTTGATAAAGTTACAGTTCTAGGTGTTAACATTGGTGCATTTTTTAATTGGAAAGATGAGACACTAACCAATCTTTTGTTCGTATTATTCGCAATTCTCATCTCCAAATTACCTACTTTTCACTGTATGATTTAATATTATAATAGACTCTCTCCCACGCTAGGTGGATGTCTCTGCAACATTTGCGTGAGTGCAGTCGTTTTAAAATTTTTGAACACTTGTTATAATTCACTTCTCTGAGCAGTTTATGGTGAAAAAATATACTAAATAGAAATGCAACGCACATTAATCAGAGAAATTTACGGTAATCTTCTGGAGAAATTTTTGAAGGGATACATCAATCAAATGTGTCACATAATAATGAAAAGAAAAACAACAACATAAGACAAAAAATTGAACTGAAGAACAATAGGTGTAAAAGAATGTAAATTCTAAAAACGAAAATCTGTGACACAGGGACGATTAGTTTGACGGTCGTCAGAACTGTAGCATGAATTGACCCTAACATATCCCACTACTCTGAGCAGTTAGCGGTGGAAGATTGCAGCAACTTGAACACAAAGTTTCAAACAATCATGCTAGTCAAACATAGGTTAGCATTAGGTATTTCAAGTTTGCTCGTGTTTCTGAACTTACCTTAGGCTACCCTTTGTTTGGTTAGAGAAACGGCATGGAGCAGTGACACTGAAACGGGCATCGTTTGATACAAAATACCGAACATGACTAAAACTTAACAAGTTGCTGTTGTTGGCTAGATTTTTATCAATGACAAAATAATACTATAATTAAGTGATTTAGTTTTATATTACAAATATATTCCAGGATCCACAGTCCACCTTTAAACTGATATCGCAGCATATTTATAACTTGCGGAGCAAGCATTGAAATGATGAAAACTTGAAAATAACCTTTATGGAATAACGAAACTTTTATAATATAATGGTGCGAACGCAACTTTTCGAAAGAACATGCTAGCCGAATGTAGGTTTGCATTAGGGATTTCAAGTTTGCTCATGTTACTTGGCATTCTTTATGCTGACTTATTACATTGTATAATTTTATTATTTATGCTGAATTATTTAACATTATACTATACTTTTCCTTGCAGTTATTGTGAACAATTATAATGACGTGAGCAAAAGGTTTCCAGAGAACATAATAATATGCTAACCAAATACAGGTGTGTATGACGCATTTAAAGTTTACTTAAAATACATTAAAGCTTCATTCATACCGTGTTCGGTTAGAAAACCATCGTGGAGCTTGCAACACTAAAACGGACATCATTGATACAAGAAGCTTTCCGAACAAGACTAAACTAAAAGCTGCTGTAATTGGCAACATTCTTATCACTGACAAATAAATGTTAATAAGTGATATTGTTTGACTTATTGTTAACTTACATTATGTTTAATTTTATCTTAATGTAACCTTTCAGGGTCCACAATAGAAAATCATTAGCAGTTTCCAGGCCAGCATTGCCAATCTTGGTCACTGAAACAAAAGCTAACTAGACGCTCGTCGGTACGATAGTATTAATTGTCCCTGACATGTTTCACCACCAACATGCACACAATGTTCCAAAAGAACTTGCTTCAAGTTTGCTCTGTATCTTTTGTATGTCATACAAATTTGGTCGGTTAGAGAACCAGCATCGAGCTGCGACACTCAACCGGCACCGAATATGGCTACTTATAAGAAGCTGCTGAGTTGAAGAATGCTCTACTTGGCTATACACTGACATATTAATGTATCAGAGTGTAGCTAAGTACAGCATTCTTCAACACATATTTCATCCGGAGTAGAACACAAAATGAATATTTTAATAATATCACCATATTTAATCATCAAAATATTATTATGATGGTACCTTTTTTTAATTATTCTGATTTTCTGTTTTGATACCAACATTTTATGATATTAAAACTATTTACTTATTTCACGATACGAGTTATTTTGTTCTTGTCCATTTTATAATGAAAATTACAGGCTAAGGATTTCGAAATGCAAGACGATCGAAATCGCTCTAACGTTGTACTCGGATTGGAGAGGCTGGTTTAAAAAGTGAGTATAATTTCACCATCGGAAAGTTTATTGAACTGTTTATATAACATTATTAATTGAAATAATTTGTTTATGCAGTGGCATGCGAGGCATCAAAAAAGTCCAGAGTGGGGCCTACACTTACTTACGATTCGGAAGAAAAGAAGTACGAGGAGAAACACAAAGCTGTATAAAAACTTGATACATTAGACTCGTCTTTACCGTCCGATTTCTGTGTGACAAATTTTTAACATACTCATATATTTTGGTGGCCACCACGGAAACGGCTCATTCATCCAGCAAAACACAAAATTATTTTATAGTAATCTTCTAGATAAAAGTTTGTAGGGAGACATCAATCAAAGATATCAGATAAAAACAAAAGGTGCAAAAGAATGTCAATTCAAAACCGGAAATCTGTGACACAGAAACAATAAGTTAAACAGTCATCAAAACTGTAGCATGAATTGACCCTGACATGTCCCACTACTCTGAGCAGTTAGCGGTGGAAGATTGTAGCAACTTGAACACAAAGTTTCAAACAATCATGCTAGCCCACATAGGTTTGTATGAGGAACTTCAAGTTTGCTCCTGTGACTTGGTCCCTCCTCCAAACCTTTGTTTGGTTAGCGAGCCAGCGTGGAGGTGTGGTCAAGAAACTTTCATCATTTAATTCAACAAACATTTTGACCATGAATTAACATAAAAAGCTGCTGTTGTTGGATACACTCTTTTTCTGGCGAATGAAGTTATTTAGGTTGACTGCACGTATAGCCGAGTGGTATATTAACATTATAACTATTGTATTAATTATGCCTACAGACTGTCATGTAAAAATAAAAATAGATACTAAATTACTAGGACTTCAGAAATATTACAGTTATTTTATGATACTTGATCCAACAGACAAAATATGTGTATAGTTTTGTTGGTCATTGTACATTTATCATGTACCTTTCAATAACAAATGAATAAAAATAGGCCACCACGCTGAATACCACTGTGTGCGACGTGCTGCGGGATCGATCCCCGCATGAGATAAGCATTTGAGTGATCCACAAATGCTTGTTCCAAGTGTGGGTATTCTTTGTGCATGTGATTTAAATGTTTGTAAAACCCCTGCGACACAAGGATTAATTTACTTTGTGCGGGCGTCGAAAAAAACACGTGTGGCACTCGGAGTTTGCCGCGGTAAAGCTATTCCATAGCATTTTATATCAAATTATGCAATTGTATCTAATTATTTATTTATTTTTTTTGTGTAGTATTTTTTTAAGCTATTGCGTAGCTTTTATCGCGGGCTTTGAGCGCAGCGACCGAATCAAGAAATTCCGTAACGAAAAAAAAACCTAACACCCCCACTCCGCCTACCATGCAGCTCGGCCGAGCGTTCGCTTAACGTGTATGGTACGACTGTGCGAGTCTCGCACGGATCGAGACGAGCTGATAAATCGAACGAATACGTAAGCAGCTGTTTTTGAGAAAGTATATAGGTGTATTATTAGGTATCTATCATATCTATAAAATGCCACACACTTGCAATGCTTTACGCGGCAGTCCCCGAGTGCCACACGTTTTTTTTTCTTTTATTTTAATTCAAGGTTTTTCTTTTGTACATCAATGTTTGTAATAATTCTGTTACCAAATGATTGGGAATTTAGTTTATTGAATTTTTGTTTATGCTGTAACCATGGCAAAATTTGGCAAGTCTTTTTTTATAGATATTACTAGCTTCTGCCCGCGACTTCGTACGCGGATCCTGTTACTTATGCCAGCGACAACAGGGTCGTCAAAATAAAAGATCTGAAACGTCTGATGTCAAATTCTAAGAGCCCGGGGTCGGGAAAACAACGTGATGCGCGAGACGATTTGGGACCCACCAGATCTTTCATTTTTGTAAGATAGCAGGAAATGCCCATCAGAACTTTTCCTCACGATCAGCGGTCAGTCGCGCATCATATTCTTCACTGGTTTCTAGAGACCATATAGGATGTAGATGCGTAAATACGATGAGAATGCAGGCGTGCTTCGCGATCCGAAGCTGACGCTCTTCGGTAGATTCTTGGGATCTTATGATCCTCAATCTTTTAGCTCCTTTGGAACATTGGGAAAGATTTGATCTCTTTCATCATGGTTATAGTTTTATTGTGAAGATACCTGATCAATTAAACTCTAAGTGACTGCAAAGTAAATTAAACGCTCAAATAACATAAGCCCGAAGGCATATAATATATTCGATAAAAAAAAATAAAAAAAAATTGGAGTTTTGGCCAGTAGAGTCGAATTATAAATGATATAGGGACCATCGTCATCGAAAATCAGTCCTAAAGGTTATGTTATTTTATAATTATACAGTGAAATTAGTGATAGCTTTGATTTCCAAGTCAGATGTTTCAAATCTTCGATTTTTATAAGTCAACAGGGAATGCCCATCAGACCGTACAACTTTTGCTAAGACGCCATTCCTATATGTGTTATACTGTAGCTGGGCTCTTGGAGTTCCACATCAGGTATTCCAGATCTTCAAATTTATTCTCTCAGCAGAAAATGCTCATCACGTGGAACAATTTTTGCTATGGTACCATTTTTGTATCTCTTATAGTTTAGCTGGTCTGTTGCGGTTCTGCATGCGGTGTTCAAATTTCCAAGATAAATTATAGCCTATATGTTACCCAGACTTAATACCTATACAACAAAAAACGGACAAACAAACAGAAAAACAGACAGTTTTTTTTTTTGGTTTCGTGCTCTATAACTGTTTGTAAAACCCTCTCAATTTTTTTTTTATATTTTCAATGTATAGACACAGTTTTTTTTACTGTTTTATTGTATAGATTAATTGATGCCAAAAAGTACACAGTGCTATTTTTTCGAATTTTAGCCCATTCGATTCCCTGTCCGCAAAGCGTATTTTTAAACATCTATTTAATGCAGCTTTATTTCTTTTCAAAAATAAATTGAGTCTAATTTGCTATGTATTTAGAGTACTTTCTCTCTTTCTTTCTGGTGGCAATAAAAATCCATCCTGTTTATCATAATTATAACCTACGACCGACTCTCAGACTTACCAAATAGACAAACAAAAAAAACATAAAAGTCTGCGAGTCTGATATTTAAAAAAGAAAAGAGTTTTAATATCATTGCAAGGAGTTATGACAACCTTGTTTATTTAATTGATAACCTCTATGGAGGAGGATCTGGAGGATAGTAAATCGTACTAAAAATAACGAAATTTGGTCGTCATGGCAACTACCTACTTACCAATTTTACCGAGGTTACCAAGGTTACCGCATTGTTTATTCGTTTTTAATGTCAATAATCGCGATATTTTCCCTTCTTGCTTTTCTCTTTTAATTTATTGAATTTACTGAATTTTCTTTTCTATAAACCTCACGGAGCCCGAGACCTTTCCAACGAATGCAAAACCGTGGAAATCGGTTCGTGCGTTCTGGAGTTATAGCGTCAGGAAGGAAAACCCGACTTATTTTTATATAGTAGATTAATAGCCAATTATGTTGTCATGTTTTATATTATTAAACCCAATGATATTATAAGTAAAAAGGTGTAGATAGGTTATAGGCGCTCAGCAAGCGACACGTTAAAATGTGGCTAACTAGCCACATTTGACGTCAGTGTTACGTTGGCGGCGTCAACGAGCGCACATCACGTGTACCGAGGGTATTTAAAGCAAAAGTGACACAAAGCTCCCAAAAATGTGTTATAAGATATTGCACAAATTACACAAGCAAAACTTCTAAAAGTCAAGGAATAACATATCATTCGTAAATATACATTTATCTAAATATTTTCACAAATTAAACATTTTATTCCTAAAATATGGGGCTTAAAAAGAAAGAATGCAACAAAAAATTCTGCATAAACAAGTGCGATAGAGATAAACGACATTACCGGTCATAGAGTAAAATGGTGCCTAAGAAACAGACACGTCAATTACCTGACAGTAGGTACAAATGGTGATTTATACTCAAATGAAGGTTTTATTTTTGTTAAGATGAGGTAGGAAAAATTAAATTTTATATTACTACATTGAAATGAAAAAAGTAAAAAAAAATACAGTGTCGTAAAGTAGAATGTTAGTTATTATTTAATATATATTTTTTTTAAATCAGTCATGCTTTTTATTTACCTACCTACTTTCAATGCATTTTTACTACTTTATTACGAGTACTTTTACTACATGAACTTACGAGTGAATCGCATTTTAGGCATAAATCACGGCGTAAGGTAAAATGTCATGTCTGATTTATTATACATCATTTCTTCTACACTAGACGACGCACTGTCGCCAATTACATTTGTCTCTTTTTTGCTTGCGATAATCGAATCATGCCATCCTACCTTGACGTCTAATCGTAATGCAGTGTGCTTTGCAATATTCAGTTATTTATGTGTGAGTTAGTGTGCCGTTTTTGAAGATCGAATTTTGTGTAGGTAACCTATCTACACCTTTTTACTTATAATATCATTGATTAAACCAGTCATACTATAGGATATTCTTTTGCTCAGTAAAATGGGCTGTATAGAGGTCAGACATCCAGTCGCTCCTTGTAAAATACGACAGTGAGTGAAGAGTGGAAGCGGATTCCAACATTGCTTTTTAACAGTTTACTTATCTAAAGTAAAGTAATTTGTAACAATAAATTAGTTTTGCAACTATCCTTTACAAAAAAAAATATATATATTATTTTCCAATGTTTTTTTCTACCCTAAATCTGGAGCTTCCATTTTTTTTTGGGAATTATAAAACTAGCGATTAAAAAAAATCTTTGCGACTGATGACATACTGTATTAATAACTTGAGCGGTATGAATTTGAGTAAGCGAAAAATTAACTAAACTAACGACGAATATTGATAAATAATAAAATCCAGAAAGAGCTTACAAAAAGTGGATTGTGATTAATCCATTTCATATATTAAAATTTTATCCGAGCGACTACATTACTAAGTGAGCGACTGGAAATACAGATAGGGCAACGATCGTTGATGTATAGTCATCTCTGTCTTTCAGGCTTAGACTTAACCTAAACTTAATTAATTTCCAAACTCGGCGGCCTAAGCCCGTAGGGCTGGCCGCCGCATTACTCAACCTAGACTCTGTGTTGAAAACTTTTTGCCCAAAGTCCGGTAGGTTTGGGTTAGGTTAATATGGTGACCCTTACGTGCACGTGGGCGGCGAGCGGAGCGAGCGGAGTCGCGGCAGCGACCGCCCGTGCTGGAAAACCTTTCAAGCGATTCACGACTTTTTGAAAGTGGTGTTTGTATTCGAAACACTTCATTTAAGATAAAATGCCGCTCAGTATAAAAAATACATTTGCCAAAAACTGAAAAAAATGCAGGACGTAACGTTGACACTCAAACAAATATTAAGTCGCTCAAATATTATGAAACTGCTCAGTTTGTATTTTATTATTATTATTCTGTGGATTTCTCGTCACTTACAGTCAGTCGCTCACTTAGTTATTATATAACCCAAATTAATTAATTATGACACTTAAAATTGTAATTTACAGTCACTCGTTTTATTCCTACCATTTTTTTTTCTGTTTCCATGCCATCCATTTGTGCTGTTTTCTAGGTTTTTAGAAGCAAGCAGAAGAACAGAACAGAAGAAGAGAGAGCTCTTGGATGTTAAATTGACTCTAGTAGATAGTCCGTATACACGCGTGACTCCCTAATCGAGTCAATATGACTTCTTTGTAGCTAACACGACGGCAGAACAATATAGCTGACAGAAGAACAGCTTATTTATTCTTACAAAAAATAAATCCTTACAAATATTTGCAGACACATAAAAATTTTTTTGCCTGTCTGTCTGTCGACTGTCATACAGTATTCACAATGTATCTTTACAATGTATGTATCTTTACAACTGTCATCCTACCATGTTCTATGGCTTGTTAAATAAAATAAAAACCTTCATTTGAATAAAGATGATATAATTCCTTAGTTGTACAATTATCAATATCGGTTGTAAAACGTTCAACGATATCGTTAATCGCAGTTTACCTACATACATCCGTCCAAAGACAACTCAAGATAATGTCTCAGGATGTAACTCCATATTTTCTTAAATAACTTAAGTGATCGCTTCAAACAGGTGAGCTGTATGTAATTACCTTTAGTTAAGATTATATAGCCCTCAATTTTCATTGTATATCATGTAACGTTCACCCCTTATTTTTGTACATCTAGTCTATGTGATGATAGTATTTAACTTATGCACTGTTGTAACAATTGTTGGTGAAACAATTAAAAAAAACTGATTTGATACCCAAGTGTATTGAAATCACAAAAAAATCTGTTTCAGTATCGTTGAACAGGACAAGCATTACAGGCTTAGGATTATTTGAGAAAGAAGGGGATGGACATCGCTCAAACCTTGAACTTTATTTTAATGAAAAAGTACGTATAATTTATCGATGAGGAGTTTTTTCAACTGTTTTAGGATCATTTACTTTGCTTATTTTATTTTTAGAAATGGAAAGGCACATGACAAGGCAACAAATAAGTCCAGAGTTGGAACAATACGCAGTTTCCACGTGAAAACAGGATGTAGCTCTTCAACAGAGAAGCCACAAAAAGTATTTTAGAGATGATTTCGAAACAGGCTTACCAGGTGTCCGGGGCGAACCATCTACAGTAAGTAAGTAGCGTTCCTGATTAAATTCTTATAATGTCAAAGCAAAATTTAATTTTTACTTTTGTTCTTTGTTTTAGACACAGGCGGTTGAAGCCCCTTCATAGACGTGGAAGTTGATCGGCATCTTAATCCATTCTACAACAACCTTTTTTTTATTCTGATCCTAAATGCACTCGCAAAGCCGATATCACCAACATGAGATCTTAAAAAAGTCCACACGAGACTCATTATAACAATGAGTAATTATAACAATAATATCTTTCAACATCTCAGACACGGTCATCTGATCCCGAACTAGGAAGAGCCTGTACTATGACAACCAGACAACTGATAAACATACTTATATATTTAAATAAATAACATCCGGACACAGAACAAATAATGATCAAGCTCGTCACACAAACATTTGTCCTGAGTGGGAACCAAACCCACGACCTCCAGCTTAGCAGTCAGGGTCACTAACCACTGGTCCAACGGGTCTGCTCAGCCTGCTCAGACCTAGTCAGCTCTCGTTTTTAGTCATTAAAATCATAGCATTAGACCTTAGCTCCGCGTTCGATACTGTAGACTACGACTCCGATTATAATTGCTAAATTGGAACACTATGACGATAGAGAAAATTTTTAAAAGTTATTTTGCTCCTACTTGCGTAATAGACGACAATATACAGAAATCGGGTCGGTAGTAGATGGAGAAGAAAAGTTACCTAACACAAAGTTGGTTACTAAATCTCATGGTGTTCCACAAGGCTCTTGGGTCCAATCTTCTTCATTTGTTTTAATATATTTATTGAGCATATGGAAATCCGTACCTCTGATTCGAAACTAATTATCTTTGCGGATGACCCAAATGCTGTTAAATTAGCAGACAACATTATGAATTTTGAATGGAAAAATAACACAGTATTAAAGATATTTGAAGCATAGTTTACTTTTAATATATTTAGTACCTGGATCACCGAGCATTGCTCGTTTTTTTTTTTGGTAGTGTGTTTTTAGAAATTTTAAATACGAATTAGGTACATACTGATGAAATGAGAAAGTATGAATAATATTTTTCGATCTTACCGACGTAATAATAAAAATATGAACTGGTTATTTAATTAAAAATAAAGAGTGCATTTAGTTTAATATTTTATTAGAAATAAATACTTATTTTTTACAGCTTATCAATCACAAATAACATTAAAGTTAAAAAAAAATATTATTACTCGCCAACATGTCAGGAAGAGTAATTTTTTTAAGTTGATTACTGTTATCACGGTTAAACGTAATTTTCTGAAAATGAATCGTAGATCGATTGACTACTTTTACAGGGTGTTAGTTTAATACATAAATATAAAACAATTTAAAATATAAAAAGCTTATTCGAAGTTCTGTAATTTTTTTTTTTTTTTTTTTTTTTTTTTTTTCAGACATTTATTATATCACATTTTTGTCCAGACGACGTCAGTCTTCAACTCTGATGAAGTCCGAAACGTTCGTTTCCAACCAAGACTGCGTAGACCGAGCTTTATGACCCGGCGCCGAGTCTTGCTAGAAAGACCATTCTTGGTTATTGAACATGGTGTTTTTAAGGGGCTTCACTACCTTCTCAAGAATGGTATCTTGATACCCTTGTGCCGATGTTTTGATACCTTTTTCACAAAAGTATGGCTCAGTCACCCCTTCATAGCTAATAGCTCACCAAACCAACACTAAAGTTGCAAAATGCCCACATTGCACTTTTTCAACAAATTGGGAAACTTTCTTAGAGCTTTGAGCATAAATACGGCCATTTTGTTTGTTAAAAAGTTGTTTAATTGCAAAAAAAATCTCATCCGTAAACAAAATTTTTCTTTGACCTCCTTTTGAGTACCGGTTCAGTAGTTGTTTCGATTTTACCACCCTATTCTTTTTTAAACTATCAGTAAATAAATGACCAGTACGTCTCTTGTAGGCTGCAAGTCCTAAGTCATCTTTTAAAATACGCGACATGGTTCTAGGTGACAGCCTTCTTTCCCTTACTGCTTTGACCACCTTTTTCGTACGATTACTACGTGGACGGTCTGATATTTTTCTGTCACAAACAAAGGAGGTCTCATTGTACCTATTAATAGCCCGGAACACAAACATTTTAATAATACCAAGCGTATCGAGTGTTTTAAAAATTGCATTTGGCTCCATACCTACTTACTTTGTGTAATGCAATCACAGCGATTCGGTCCTCTTTATTACCTCACTCTATTTTAATATCGCCAAATATTGTAGAATGTATTGGCGCCAAAATGAGAAAACATATAAAATGACAGATTCCAAATTCAAATGTAATATTTTGTTTATTTTGTTATAACAGTATTGATGGCCGTATAAACAAGAATTGCGCGTTTAAAGATTTAAGATTACTGAAAACACGGATAAAACGACATTTTCTGAAAATGAATCCTAGCTAGATCGATTTAACGCCCCCGAAACTCCCTGCATACAAAATTTTATGAAAATCGTTGGAGCCGTTTCCGAGATTCAGATTATATATATACAAGAATTGCTCGTTTAAAGATATAAGAATAAGATAAGATATATGTATAGTTTAAGTGTACAACAAGAAATAATGCCAACTTACAATTAGTAGTGTCCGTGGTAATATGGAAGAAGTGTTTGATAAAGTTACATTTCTAGGTGTTAACATTGGTGCATTTTTTAATTGGAAAGATGAGACACTAACCAATCTTTTGTTCGTATTATTCGCAATTCTCATCTCCAAATTACCTACTTTTCACTGTATGATTTAATATTATAATGTACTCTCTCCCACGCTAGGTGGATGACTCTGCAACATTTGCGTGAGTGCAGTCGTTTTGAAATTTTTCCACACTTGTTATAATTCACTTCTCTGAGTAGTTTGTGGTGAAAAAATATTATGAAGTGAACGCTACGTCTCTAGAAATCATGCGAACTAAATGTAGGTTTGTATAAAGTGTTTTAAGTTTGCTAATATTACTTATATGCTTTATCTCACCTATGTTTGGTTCGAGAAACGGCGTGGAGGAGTGAAACTGAAACGGGCATCGTTGGATACAAAATACCGAACATGACTAAAACTTAACAAGTTGCTGTTCTTGGCTAGATTTTTTAATAATAATAACCTCTCGGGGCAAGCTGTT
Organism: Plusia festucae; assembly: GCA_950381575.1. Classification (NCBI taxonomy): domain Eukaryota; kingdom Metazoa; phylum Arthropoda; class Insecta; order Lepidoptera; family Noctuidae; genus Plusia; species Plusia festucae. The sequence goes on along the minus strand of OX494430.1, from coordinate 1,756,939 downwards.
GTTTCCTCATCATGAGAATAACGAAATACCTGAGGGCATATTAATTTGCTTTTTGCAACCTTAAGATATACATAAAAAATGGATCTGAAGGTCTATGTTGGAGCATACATCCACAGGGCAGCTAGTGGCGAGCTGTTTGTGAGTAACGACACAACGGCCCTGAGTGCTCCAGGAAGTCACTCTATCGGGAGGGCTCCCAGCCCTTTCTTGCCTTAACCGGCTGGCTAGAGAGGGGTCACTAGAGCTATATGCTCGGGGGTGGAAGTGTCTAATGGCGTAATAGCGAGGAAACCCGCTCCGGGTCCGCTACTGTGACCCGCGATGGCGAAATCGGGGTCGCACCGCTCGCACTGGTGTTGCCCCCTGCTGCCTGCAGTGGCGGTTGTTTGGGGGCCCATCTAGTGAGTGGCAAGTCACCACCTGCCTATTTAATTGCATATGTTTATGTTGAAAGGCAGGTGACATAGTTTCCGATTTTATTATATATAGTAACCAATCCACGTAACACATACACATCAATAGCCCAATTCAGTTTATAATACCTTATTCCACAATTGTTCTGTAGCTACCTTGGGCCGTTCATGTCTGTTCTTACATAGAGCAGGGGTGAATGGCCCCTGGTAGGTGCCCCATCCCATATATGAGTAAAGTCCTCAACAAGGCCACTGCGTGTTGACCTTTGTCCCCACGTAAGCCTTTCAAAGGACCGGGTCTCTTCTTCTGAAGTTATCCCGTGATAAAAGAGAGATACAAATAATAATAATACTACAATTATGTGATTTAGTTTTATGTTACATATACATTTCAGGATCCACAGTCAAAGCTTTAACTGTTATCTCAGCATATTGATAATTTGCGGAGCAAGCATTGAAATTATGAAAACTTGAAAGTAACTTTTATAGAATATCAAAACTTTTACGTAATGACGCGAATGCAACGTTTCAAAAGAACATGCTAGCCGAATGTAGGTTTGCATTAGAGAATTCAAGTTTGCTCATGTTACTTGGCATTCTTTATGCTGACTTATTACTTTATATAATTTTATTATTTATGCTGAATTATTACATGAATTCCATAGTTTGTTCGGATGACATACAGATACTTTTCCTTGCAGTTATTGTGAACAATATAATGACGTGAGCAAAAGGTTTCCAGAGAACATATTAATAAGATGCTAGCCAAATACAGGTGTGTATGACGACCTTAAAGTTTGCTTAAAATACTTTAAAGCTTCATACAACCTGTATTCGGTTAGACAACCATCATGGAGCTGCGACACTAAAACGGACATCATTGATACAAGAAGCTTTCTGAACAAGACTAAACTACAAGCTGCTGTAATTGGCCACATTCGTATCAATGACAAATAAATTTTAATAAGTGATATTGTTTGACCTTATGTTAACTTACATTATGTTTAATTTTATCTTAATGTAACTTTTCAGGGTCCACAATAGAAAATCTTTAGCAGTTTCCAGGCCAGCATTGCCAATCTTGGTCACTGAAACAAAAGCTAACTAGACGCTCGTCGGTACGATAGTATTAATTGTCCCTGACATATTTCACCACCAACATGCACACAATGTTCCGAAAGAACTTGCTTCAAGTTTGCTCATACAAGTTTGGTCGGTTAGAGGACCAGCGTCGATCTGCGACGTGTCACCGAATGTGACTACTTATAAGAAGCTGCTGAGTTGAAGAATGCTCTACTTGGCTACACTCTGACATATCAGAGTGTAGTCAAGTACAGCATTCTTCAACACATATTTTATCCGGAATAGCACACGAAAAATTAAAACCATTGCGCGATGAATATTGTAATAATATCACCATATTATATCATCATAATATTATGATGGTATCTATTTTTAATTATTCTGATTTTCTGTTTTGATGCCAACAATTTATGATATTAATTTATTTATTATTCTATTTATTTATTTCACGATACGAGTTATTTTGTTCTTTTCCATTTTATAATGAAAATTACAGGCTAAGGATTTCGAAATGCAAGACGATCGAAATCGCTCTAACGTTGTACTCGGATTGGGGAGGCTGGTTTAAAAAGTGAGTATAATTTCACCATGGGAAAGCTTATTGAACTCTTTATATAACATTACTAGCTGTTGCCTGCGGCTTCGCTCGCGCGTCAAGGAAAGAGTAGTATTAAAGGATAGATGGATGTATTCTGTGATTATCAAAGTAAGTTGTATGAATATTTTTTTTTATAAGATAATTATGGCGTTAAAATAATAATTATAGTAAAGTAAGTAGCAAAGCACTTGTATTATGGAATCGGAGACAACGAAGGTACCATAGGCACCCAGACTCGAGACAATATAGAAAAGTGATTTTCTACATGGACCCGTCCGGGGATCGAACCCGGGACCTTAGAGCTGGCGACACCTTAAAAAACCGGAGTGAACGCCACTCGACTACGGGGTTCGTCGTTACAGATGTCTTAGATGGTCATTATCTTATCTACTGATCTTTTCATCTGTCTATCTTTGAGAATACCGAACTTCACATACCAACTATTATTCAATCAAAATCAAAATGTTTTTATTTCTAGTAAACCTAAAATAGGCGCTTTAGAAACGTTAACTTTAAAAACTACTGACTCTAGGTGCGCGGTTCCAAAGTGTCATTCCTATGGAGAAGAACCGGCAAGAAACTCCATAAGTTACTCTTTTAAAAAAATATAATGTTTACAATAGATCATGAAATATGTGCATCAATAACGCTAGGAACATAAAAAAAGATACTTATTAATTACTAGCTGTTTCCCGCAGCTCCGCCCGCGGTTTCGATTTTTTTTTAATATTTGAGATTTAAACTATCCTATCTCTCAAGTTGGATCGAACTGCACATGGTGTGCGAATTTTATTATAATCGGTTAAGTGGTTTAGGAGTCCATTGAGGACAAACATTGTGACACGAGATTTATATATATTAAGATAACAATGAAATCTTTCCTAGTAACGGAAGAAAGCAAAAGCAATTCTATTCAGTTTCAGTTCTTTACGCTGTTGACGCATTCACAAGTATTAATTTTATATAGAAAATTATTAAAACTATAACGTAAAAAAAACAATACGGAAAAAAAAATTGTTACATATCATAATATGTACCTAGTCAATAAATCAACCCTAACAGGAATGTCAAGGCATGTCCTAGAAATACAGGCTTAGATGGAACTGTGTAAATAAACAAGCTGAATTTAAAACCCACCAGGGAAGCCACATGTGCAGACGTTACAATATCCACGCGCTTTTGTCTTCAACATAGTCCCCAATTTTTTAATAAGCTTTTTTCAAGAGAATTGATTTAATACACGTTTTGAATTTCTTACCAGGCAGATTAGTAATAGCTTCTGGCAGTTTATTAGAAAATCGTATTGAATTCCCTAGAAAAGATTTGGTGTTCGTTTTAGTTAGTCTAAACCTTGGAACTACCTATTTATTTTTATTTCTGGTATTTGTATTATGACAATATTATATAAAATACCCCAAAATAAAAAAAAAACATACAAAAACCTGACGGGCCCGTTGGTCTAGTGGTTAGAGATCCTGACTGCTAAGCCGGAGGTCGTGGGTTCGATTCCCACCCAGGACAAATGTTTGTGTGATGAGCACGATCATTTTTTCTGTGTCTGGGTGTTATTTATCTATAATATGTATGTATTTAGATATATATAAGTATGTTTATCAGTTGTCTGGTCACCATAGTACAGGCTCTGCCTAGTTTGGGTTCAGATGGCCGTGTGTGGGGTGTCCCAAGATATTAGATATTATTTATTCCAGCCCCAATTTCACCCCCACAGGGGGTAGACTTTCCTAAGAAAAGTAACGTATAGCCTTCCTCAATAAGTGGGCTATCTAACAATGAAATATTTTTTCAAATCGGCCCTGTAGTTCCTGAGATTAGCGCGTTCAAACAAACAAACAAACTCTTCAGCTTTGTGATATTAGTATAGATCATTTGTGTCTATCTTTGAAAATGACACAATTCATATAAAAACTTCCAATCCCTATTTCTCCCTCTTAAGGATATAGATTATCAAAATTGCTGAAATGTGTTTATTTTTATCGAACCAGAAGCACGCATAAGAAAAGCCATGTCCCTATCTATAAAAAATAAGTTTTTAATATAATACCTTGCAACCCCTATTTTACTCGGGAGAGGTTTCCAAAATCGCTAAAATACGTGATCATTATTGTACTTATTTTCGTGGGGGATACTCACACACCACGTACTGGCGCCGTTGTAGTACATGCTATGTATCAGAGATGGCGCTGTATGTGAAAAATGATTTTCCCTTCCTGCTTTTCCCTTGAAATTTTTCCTGAATTTTCTTTACTATAAACCTCACGGAGCCCGAGACCTTTCCAACGAATGCAAAACCGTGGAAATCGGTTCGTGGGTTCTGGAGTTATAGCTTCAGGAAGGAAAACCCGACTTATTTTTATATAGTAGACTAGCTGCCCGGACAGACTTCGTTCTGTCAAAAGTAAATTAATTAAGGTAATTCCCGAGTTTAGGAACAGTTTTTTTTTCTTATTATTTATGTTTTACACCTTTTAAACCTTCCCTGGACCTCAACGAACATTTCAAGATCAAAATCAGCTAAATCGGTTCAGCCGTTCTCGAGTTTTAGCGAGACTCACGAACAGCAATTGATTTTTATATATATAGATTTCTTACAAATATCAAATTGTCATCCATACGTCATTACATAGCTGTCATTCTACGTCAGTTACATAGCTGTCATTTGCGTTTTGTTATTCCAAGTCTGATTCTTTTTTGTTATACCACGTTTTATAGTGACTGACGTTTCATGTCAAGTCACACGGGAATGCTGTCGAACGGAATAAAAAGTATTCTATGTCCTTCTCCTGGCTCTTAACTACCTCCCTGACAATTTTCAGCTAAATCGGTTCAGCCGTTTGTGAGTTATAAGTGGAGTAACTAACACGACTTTCTTTTATATATATAGATTTATATAATGAGTATGGAGGACTAACAGCTAATAAAAACAGGATAATAATGGAACAACAAACAGCAAGCCAATTACAATAAATCCTCACGTTTAGAGCCAGAAACAACAAAAAACTCAAGTGAACATTTGTAAACGGGAAACAACATAAAAAAAAAACTACGTACACATCTTAATATGGTAAAGGATAATTCACATTAGTACGATTGTCCTATTTGATATAATAATAATTATAGTCAATTAATAATAATAATAATAATAACATTTATTTCGAGCAACTCAGCAGACTCATAGTGTTAGTAACAATATACTTATAAACTATGTTAGCTTAACTATTGATAGGTACATTACAAAAATGACACATTGTTGAAAACATAATATAAGATTGTTAAAAAATAAGTATAGGAACTGAAAACTTCTTACTAGTAAAGTGAATAATTAGTTTTTGAAAAAGTCAAGGCTTAGGAGTCTTCTTACTACGGCCACACTAGTAATAAATGGGTTAAAATCGTGCTGCTTACACTGTTTGTTGAATTTTCTGCTTGGGCGCACGATAAATGAATTTTGTCATTTGTTGAGCTGAAGGATACCCGTATTGACGGATTAAACCGAGTTATAGATGGAACGTTTAAGTAAATTTTAGATAAGAGGTCGGGGCTATCAATGTCGTTGTTTAAAATTTTTAACAGTTGAGTGCAATCAGTGATCTCACGGCGAGTACTTAAAGGAGGTAAGTGAAATTTTCTGCACAGACTGTGGTAGTTATCTGAATGATACGGAATCTTCTGGTGAAAACATAAATATTTAATAAACCTTCTCTGAATACTCTCTATTCGTTCGATATATTTATTGTTAACTGGGTTCCAAATTGCGGAAGCATATTCCAGGCTACTCCTCACGAAAGTGCAATAAAGAATTTTGAGGGTTTTTGCTTTAATAAAACATTTTGACAATCGCATGATGAACCCCAAAGCTTTAGATGCTTTAGCCACTATAGCATCAACGTGAGAGTCAAACTTAGAATCATGATATATATATAGTAGATTAATTGAAATAATTTGTATTTGCAGTGGCATGCAAGGCAACAAAAAAGTCCAGGGTGGGGCCAACACTTACTTACGATTCGGAAGAAAAGAAGTACGAGGAGAAACACGAAGCTGTATAAAAAATTGATACATTAGACCATCCGATTCCTGTTTGACAATTTTTTAACATACTCATATATTTTGGTGGCCACCACGGAAACGGCTCATTCATCCAACAAATTTTTGAACAGAAATGCAAAGCACAAAATTTATGGTAATCTTCTAGAGAAATGTTTGAAGGGAGACATCAATCAAAGATAATATATCAGATAAAAACAAAAGGGTGTAAAATAATGTCATTTCTAAAACCGGAAACAATAAGCTAAACAGTCATCAAAACTGTAGCATGAATTGACCCTGACATGTCCCACTACTCTAAGCAGTTAGCGGTGGAAGATTGCAGCAACTTGAACACAAAGTTTCAAACAATCATGCTAGCCCACATAGGTTTGTATGAGGGACTTCGTTTGCTTCTGTTACTTGGTCTTTCCTCCAAACTTTTGTTTGGTTAGCGAGCCAGCGTGGAGGTGTGGTCAAGAAACTTTCATTGAATCATTTAATTCAACAAACATTTTGACCAAGAATATATATAAAAAGCTGCTGTTGTTGGATACACTCTTTTTCTGGCGAATGAAGTTATTTAGGTGGACTGCACGTATGAGTGGTATATTAACATTATAACTATTGTTTAATTATACCTACAGACCTCCATGTAAAAATAAAAATAGATACTAAATTACTAGGACTTAAGAAATATTACAGTTAGTTTAAGATACTTGATCCAACAGACAAACTATGTATAGTTTTGTTGGACATTTTTGTACCTATGTCATACATTTATCATGTACCTTTCAATAATAAATAATTACAAATAGGCCACCTTGCTGAATACCACTGTGTGCGACGTGCTGCGGGATCGATTCCCGCATGAGATAAGCATTTGAGTGATCCACAAATGCTTGTTCCAAGTCTGGGTATTCTTTGTGCATATTGTGATTTAAATGTTTGTAAAACCCCTTCGACACAAGGATTAATTTAATTTGTGCGGGCGTCGTTGTGGAAAAAAAAACACGTGTGGCACTCGGGGTTTGCCGCGGTAAAGCTATTGCATAGCATTTTTTATCAAATTATGCAATTGAAATTATTTATTTATTTAATTTATGTAGTATTTTTTTAAGCTTTTGCATAGCTTTTATCGCGGGCTTTGAGCGCGGCCACCGAATCAAGAAATTCCGTAACGAAAAAAAACCTAACACCCCCACTCCGCCTACCATGCAGCTCGGCCGAGCGTTCGCTTAACGTGTATGGTACAACTGTACGAGGCTCGCACGGATCGAGACGAGCTGATAAATCGGACGAATACGTAAGCAGCTGTTTGTGAGAAAGTATATAGGTGTATTATTAGGTATCTATCATATCTATAAAATGCCACACACATGCAATAGCTTTACCGCGGCAGTCCCCGAGTGCCACACGTTTTTCTTTTCTTTTATTTTAATTCAAGTTTTTTCTTTTGTATAGGATAATTGTAATTTCATACTATAGGATATTCTTTTGCTCAGTAAAATGGGCTGTATAGAGGTCAGATATGCAGTCGCTCCTTGTAAAATACGATAGTGAGTGAAGAGTGGAAGCCGATTCCAACATTGTTGTTAACAGTTTACTTATATTAAGTAAAGTAGGTAATTTGTCAAAATAAATTAGTTTTGTAACTATCCTTTACTAAAAAAAATATATTATTTTCCAATGTTTTTTTCTACCCTAAATCTGGAGCTTCCATTTTTTTTCTGTTTCCATGCCATCCATTTGTGCTGTTTTCTAGGTTTTTAGAAGCAAGCAGAAGAAGAGAGAGCTCTTGGATGTTAAATTGGCTCTAGTAGGGCTCTAAATAACTTGAGTCCGTATACACGCGTGACTCCCTATTCGAGTCAATATGACTTCTTTGTAGCTAACGGCAGAACAATAGCTGACAGAAGAATAGCTTATTTATTCTTAAAAAAATAAATCCTTACAAATATTTGCAGACACATAAAAATTTTTTTTGCCTGTCTGTCTGCCGACTGTCATACAGTATTCACAATGTATCTTTACAATGTATGTATCTTTACCACTATCATCCTACCATAACTATGGCTTGTTAAATAAAATAAAAACTTTGATTTGAATAAAGATGATAAATGATTCCTTAGTTGTACAATATTTTCTTAAATAACTTAAGTGATCGCTTCAAACAAGTGAGCTGTATGTAATTACCTTTAGTTAAGATATATAGCCCTCAATTTTCATTTTATATCATGTAACGTTCACCTCTTAATTTTGTACATCTAGTCTATGTGATGATTGTATTTAACTTATGCACTGTTGTGACAATTGTTGGTGAAACAAAAAAAAAAACAAAGTTTTGATACCCAAGTGTATGGAAATCACAAAAAATCTGTGTCAGTATCGTTGAACAGGACAAGCATTACAGGCTGAGGATTATTTGAGAAAGAAGGGGATGGACATCGCTCTAACCTTGAACTTTATTTTAATGAAAAAGTACGTATAATTGATCGATAAGGAGTTTTTTCAACTGTTTTAGTATCATTTACTTTGCTTATTTTATTTTTAGAAATGGAAAGGCATATGACAAGGCAACAAATAAGTCCAGAGTTGGAACAATACGCAGTTTCCACGTGCAAACAGGATGTAGCTCTTCCACAGAGAAGCCACAAAAAGTGTTTTAGAGAAGATTTCGAAACAGGCTTACCAGGTGTCCGGGGCGAACCATCTACAGTAAGTAAGTAGCGTGCCTGATTTATTTCTTATAATGTCAAAGCAAAATTTAATTTTTACTTTTGTTCTTTATTTTAGACACAGGCGGCCCCTAGACGTGGAAGTTGATCGGCATCTGAATCTATTCCACAACCACCATTTTTTTTATTCTGATCTTAAATCCACTCGCAGAGCCGATACCATCAACATGTGAACTTAAAAAAGTCCACACGAGACTCATACAATGAGTAATTATAATAATAATATCTTTCGACATCTCACACACGGCCATCTGTACGTCAATTCTGTAAAATGTCAATCAACAACTCGCATCTCACTTCGCTGTTCACTTCACGTTCACTCTCACTTCGCATAAGTTTCAAATTTCGAGTGCGAACTCAAACGTCATCTCATATTTAGGCCCGAGTTTTCTAACTACATCATAATCATTGATTACGTAACCGTTCTGTTAGCATTAAACCGATGTTCAATCCAACCGCGTTTTTTTTAGAGTTCACCATTTATTTCTAACCAACGGTTTGCTAACCAAACTGTTTTGAATTGAGTCCAAAATTACCAAATGCTGGAATGGTTTATCATTATTTTGTGAATGTTGAATGTCTAATAATGGTCACATAATTTTTTCGTGTCGTGTTTGTTATTAAATCTTTTTTTGAATATCAATGATATGGAAGATAAGCGTAAACGTACTTTGAATTTCACCAGTGGCGAGAAATCTGAACTTACGGCACTCGTAATAAAGTACAGAGATATAATAGAAAATAAAAAATCGGACGCTAAAGCAAATGCCGAAAAAGCAAGAAGTTGGAAGGATCTGGCTGACGAGTTTAATGCTCTTAGTACTCACTGCAAACGTTCTCTTGAGAGCTTCAAATCAAATATATTTATTTGTTATAGCTTACTTGTTACAGCTTACACTTGCTGGGAGAATAACAAAATAAAAACTTCATGTCAGGAAGCATAAACCAATGGCTAAACTGAGTTGGCTACATCGTTTAAGCTAATCATTCGATTACAGTACATAATCAATGGTTAGAGAATGGTGAACAGCAAAAAATTGTTAAACAGCCGTTCATGGTTCAAACATTTGTTTAAAATTTAACCATCTGTTGGTGAACTTGGGTCTAAATCTCACGGTTAATTTAGTTCAACACTCTGACACGCTCGCAAGTGTAGCGCTAGTGTATCAACCGAGTTTATAGAATGCCAATCAAGAAACTCACGGCGGGTTCAGATTCGAAATTTAGAACGACGTCTTACAGAATCAACAGGCTGATCCCAAACTAGGCATAGCCTGTACTATGACAACCAGACAACTGATAAACATACTTATATATTTCTTAACTAAAATTAAATATAATAGATCAATAAATAAATAACATCCGGACATAGAACAAATTAATGATCAAGCTCGTCACACAAACATTTGTCCTGAGTGGGAATCAAACCCACGACCTTCAGCTTAGCAGTCAGGGTCACTAACCACTGGACCAACGGGTCCACTCAGCCTGCTCAGACCTAGTCAGCTCTCGTTTTTAGTCATTAAAATCATAGCATTAGACCTTAGCTCCGCGTTCGATACTGTAGACTACGACTCCGATTCTAATTGCTAAATTGGAACACTATGACGATAGAGAAAATGTTTAAAAGTTATTTTACTCCTACTTGCGTAATAGACGACAATATACAGAAATCGGGTTGGTAGTAGATGGAGAAGAAAAGTTACCTAACACAAAGCTAGTTACTAATTCTCATGGTGTTCCACAAGGCTCTTGGGTCCAATCTTCTTCATTTGTTTTCTTGAATGACCTTATTGAGCATATGGGAATCCGTACCTTCGATTCGAAAGTAATTATCTTTGCGGATGACTCAAATGCGTTAAATTAGCAGACAACATTATGAATTTAGAATGGAAAAATAACACAGTATTAAAGATATTTGAAGAATAGTTTACTTTTAATATATTTATATATATATATAGTTTAAGTGTACAACAAGAAATAATGCCAACTTACAATTAGTAGTGTCCGTGGTAATATGGAAGAAGTGTTTGATAAAGTTACAGTTCTCGAAGTTAACATTGGTGCATTTTTTAAAAAGATTTTTTAGAAAGATGAGACACTAACCAACCTTTTGTTCGTATTTTTCGCAATTCTCATCTCCAAATTACCTACTTTTCACTGTATGATTTAATATTATAATGTACTCTCTCCCACGCTAGGTGGATGTCTCTGCAACATTTGCGTGAGTGCAGTCGTTTTGAAATTTTTCCACACTTGTTATAACTCACTTCTCTGAGCAGTTTGTGGTGAAAAAATATTTTGAAGTGAACGCTACGTCTCTAGAAATCATGCGAACTAAATGTAGGTTTGTATAAAGTGTTTTAAGTTTGCTAATATTACTTAATACTTTATGCTACCTATGTTTGGGTCGAGAAACGGCATGGAGCAGTGAAACTGAAACGGGCATCGTTTGATACAAAATACCGAACATGAGTAAAACTTAACAAGTTGCTGTTGTTGGCTAGATTTTTTAATAATAATAAAAGACGCCAAGACCATTACTCTCTATACAGACTAAGAATTCAGGGGCTACTTTATGTCGATACATATTATATCTGGAGTAGCAAACGAAAAATAAATCCTTTGAACGATGAATATTATGATATGAAAGTACCTACTATTATGGATTGGAGAGGCTGGTTTAAAAAGTAAGTATTATTACACCATCGGAAAGTTTATTCAACTGTTTTATTAACATAATTAATTCAAGCAATTTGTTTTTGCAGTGGCATGAAAGGCAACAAAATCCACAAGAAATACGAGGAGGAACACGAGGCTGTAAATAAAGTTGATACATTAGACTCGTCTTCACCAACCGATTGTGTGACAACTCTTCGTAATATACTCATATAATAATATTTTAGTGGCCACTACGATAACGGCTCATTCATTCCGCACAAAACCTTAACAGAAATGCAACGCACATTAATCAGAGAAGTTTACGGTAATCTTCTGGAGAAATTTTTGAAGGGATACATCAATCAAATATGTCAGATAATAATGAAAAGAAAAACAACAACATAAGACAAAAAATTGAACTGAAGAACAATAGGTGTAAAAGAATGTAAATTCTAAAAACGAAAATCTGTGACACAGGGACGATTAGTTTGACGGTCGTCAGAACTGTAGCATGAATTGACCCTAACATATCCCACTACTCTGAGCAGTTAGCGGTGGAAGATTGCAGCAACTTGAACACAAAGTTTCAAACAATCATGCTAGTCAAACATAGGTTAGCATTTGGTATTTCAAGTTTGCTCGTGTTTCTTAACTTACCTTAGGCTACCCTTTGTTTGGTTAGAGAAACGGCATGGAGCAGTGACACTGAAACGGGCATCGTTTGATACAAAATACCGAACATGACTAAAACTTAACAAGTTGCTGTTGTTGGCTAGATTTTTATCAATGACAAAATAATACTACAATTAAGTGATTTAGTTTTATATTACAAATATATTCCAGGATCCACAGTCCACCTTTAAACTGATATCGCAGCATATTTATAACTTGCGGAGCAAGCATTGAAATGATGAAAACTTGAAAATAACCTTTATGGAATAACGAAACTTTTATATAATGGTGCGAACGCAACTTTTCGAAAGAACATGCTAGCCGAATGTAGGTTTGCATTAGCGATTTCAAGTTAGCTCATGTTACTTGGCATCCTTTATGCTGACTTATTACATTGTATAATTTTATTATTTATGCTGAATTATTTAACATTATACTATACTTTTCCTTGCAGTTATTGTGAACAATTATAATGACGTGAGCAAAAGGTTTCCAGAGAACATAATAATATGCTAACCAAATACAGGTGTGTATGACGCATTTAAAGTTTACTTAAAATACTTTAAAAAGCTTCATTCAAACCGTGTTCGGTTAGAAAACCATCGTGGAGCTTGCAACACTAAAACGGACATCATTGATACAAGAAGCTTTCCGATCAAGACTAAACTACAAGCTGCTGAAATTGGCAACATTCTTATCACTGACAAATAAATGTTAATAAGTGATATTGTTTGACTTATTGTTAACTTACATTATGTTTAATTTTATCTTAATGTAACCTTTCAGGGTCCACAATAGAAAATCTTTAGCAGTTTCCAGGCCAGCATTGCCAATCTTGGTCACTGAAACAAAAGCTAACTAGACGCTCGTCGGTACGATAGTATTAATTGTCCCTGACATGTTTCACCACCAACATGCACACAATGTTCCAAAAGAACTTGCTTCAAGTTTGCTCATATATCTTTTGTATGTCATACAAATTTGGTCGGTTAGAGAACCAGCATCGAGCTGCGACACTCAACCGGCACCGAATATGGCTACTTATAAGAAGCTGCTGAGTTGAAGAATGCTCTACTTGGCTATACTCTGACATATTAATGTATCAGAGTGTAGCTAAGTACAGCATTCTTCAACACATATTTTGTCCGGAGTAGAACACAAAATGAATATTTTAATAATATCACCATATTTTATCATCATAATATTATTATGATGGTACCTATTTTTAATTATTCTGATTTTCTGTTTTGATACCAACATTTTATGATATTAAAACTATTTATTTATTTCACGATACGAGTTATTTTGTTCTTTTCCATTTTATAACGAAAATTACAGGCTAAGGATTTCGAAATGCAAGACGATCGAAATCGCTCTAACGTTTTACTCGGACTGGAGAGGCTGGTTTAAAAAGTGAGTATAATTTTACCATCGGAAAGTTTATTGAACTGTTTATATAACATTATTAATTGAAATAATTTGTTTATGCAGTGGCATGCGAGGCATCAAAAAAGTCCAGAGTGGGGCCTACACTTACTTACGATTCGGAAGAAAAGAAGTACGAGGAGAAACACGAAGCTGTATAAAAACTTGATACATTAGACTCGTCTTTACCATCCGATTTCTGTGTGATAAATTTTTAACATACTCATATATTTTGGTGGCCACCACGGAAACGGCTCATTCATCCAGCAAAACACAAAATTTAAAGTAATCTTCTAGATAAATGTTTGTAGGGAGACATCAATCAAAGAAATCAGATAAAAACAAAAGGTGCAAAAAGTTGTCAATTCAAAACCGGAAATCTGTGACACAGAAACAATAATTTAAACAGTCATCAAAACTGTAGCATGAATTGACCCTGACATGTCCCACTACTCGAAGCAGTTAGCGGTGGAAGATTGCAGCAACTTGAACACAAAGTTTCAAACAATCATGCTAGCCCAACATAGGTTTGTATGAGGGACTTAAGTTTGCTCCTGTTACTTTGGCCCTCTTCCGAACCTTTGTTTGGTTAGCGAGCCAGCGTGGAGGTGTGGTCAAGAAACTTTCATCATTTAATTCGACAAACATTTTGACCAAGAAATATAAAAAGCTGCTGTTGTTGGATACACTCTTTTTCTGGCGAATAAAGTTATTTAGGTTGACTGCACGTATAGCCGAGTGGAACATTAACATTATAACTATTGTATTAATTATACTTACAGACTGTCATGTAAAAATAAAAATAGATACTAAATTACTAGGACTTAAGAAATATTACAGTTAGTTTATGATACTTGATCCAACAGACAAAATATGTGTATAGTTTTGTTGGACATTGTTGTACCTATGTCATACATTTATCATGTACCTTTCAATAATAAATGAATAAATACCGCTGAATACCACTGTGTGCGACGTGCTGCGGGATCGATCCCCGCATGAGATAAGCATTTGAGTGATCCACAAATGCTTGTTCCAAGTCTGGGTATTCTTTGTGCATGTGATTTAAATGTTTTTAAAACCCCTGCAACACAAGGATTAATTTAATATGTGCGGGCGTCGTTGTTAAAAAAAAAACACGTTTGGCACTCGGAGTTTGCCGCGGTAAAGCTATTGCATAGCATTTTTTATCAAATTATGCAATTGTAATTATTTATTTATTTTATTTATGTAGTATTTTTTTAAGCTATTGCATAGCTTTTATCGCGGGCTTTGAGGGCAGCGACCGAATCAAGAAATTCCGTAACGAAAAAAACCTAACACCCCCACTCCGCCTACCATGCAGCTCGGCCGAGCGTTCCCTTAACGTGTATGACTGTACGAGTCTCGCACGGATCGAGACGAGCTGATAAATCGAACGAATACGTAAGCAGCTGTTTGTGAGAAAGTATATAGGTGTATTATTAGGTATCTATCATATCTATAAAATGCCACACAAAGGCAATAGCTTTACCGCGGCAGTCCCCGAGTGCCACACGTTTTTTTTATTTTATTTTAATTCAAGTTTTTTCTTTTGTATATCAATGTTTGGAATTCTGTTACCAAATGATTGCGAATTTAGTTAATTAATTTTTTGTTTATGCTGTAACCATGGCAAAATTTGGCAAGTCTTCTTTTTATAGATATTATTAATAGCCAATAATGTTGTCATGTTTTATATTATTAAACCAGTCATACTATAGGATATTCTTTTGCTCAGTAAAATGGGCTGTATAGAGGTCAGACATCCAGTCGCTCCTTGTAAAATACGACAGTGAGTGAAGAGTGGAAGCCGATTCCATCATTGCTTGTTAACAGTTTACTTATCTAAAGTAAAGTAATTTGTAACAATAAATTAGTTTTGCAACTATCCTTTACTAAAAATAATATATAATTTTCCAATGATTTTTTCTACCCTAAATCTGGAGCTTCCATTTTTTTTCTGTTTCCGTGCCATCCATTTGTGCTGTTTTCTAGGTTTTTAGAATTAAGCAGAAGAACAGAACAGAAGAAGAGAGAGCTCTTGGATGTTAAAATGACTCTAGTAGTGAGTCCGTATACACGCGTGACTCCCTAATCGAGTCAATATGACTTCTTTGTAGCTAACACGACGGCAGAACAATAGCTGACAGAAGAATAGCTTATTTATTCTTACAATTAATAAATCCTTACCAATATTTGCAGACACATAAAAATATTTTTTTGCCTGTCTGTCTGCCGACTGTCATACAGTATTCCCAATGTATCTTTACAACTGTCATCCTACCATAACTATGGCTTGTAAAATAAAAACCTTCATTTGAATAAAGATGATATAATTCCTTAGTTGTACAATATCGTTTGTAAAACGTTCAACGATATCGTTAATCGCAGTTTACCTACATACATCCGTCCAAAGACAAGTCAAGATAATGTCTCAGGATGTAACTCCATATTTTCTTAAATAACATAAGTGATCGCTACAAACAGGTGAGCTGTATGTAATTACCTTTAGTTAAGATATATAGCCCTCAATTTTCATTTTATATCATGTAACGTTCACCCCTTAATTTTGTACATCTAGTCTATGTGATGATTGTATTTAACTTATGCACTGTTGTAACAATTGTTGGTGAAACAATAAAAAAAAACGATTCAATACCCAATTGTATGGAATTCACAAAAAAATCTGTGTCAGTATCGTTGAACAGGACAATCATTACAGGCTTAGGATTATTTGAGAAAGAAGGGGATGGACATCGCTCAAACCTTGAACTTTATTTTAATGAAAAAGTACGTATAATTTATCGATAAGGAGATTTTTCAACTGTTTTAGTATCATTTACTTTGCTTATTTTATTTTTAGAAATGGAAAGGCATGTGACAAGGCAACAAATAAGTCCAGAGTTGGAACAATACACAGTTTCCACGTGCAAACAGGATGTAGCTCTTCCACAGAGAAGCCATAAAAAGTATTTTAGAGAAGATTTCAAAACAGGCTTACCAGGTGTCCGGGGCGAACCATCTACAGTAGGTAAGTAGCGTGCCTGATTAAATTCTTATAATGTCAAAGCAAAATTTAATTTTTAGTTTTGTTCTTTGTTTTAGACACAGGCGGTTGAAGCCCCTTCATAGACGTGGAAGTTGATCGGCATCTTAATCCATTCTACAACCACCTTTTTTTTTATTCTGATCCTAAATGCACTCGCAGAGCCGATATCACCAACATGAGAACTTAAAAAAGTCCACACGAGACTCATTATAACAATGAGTAATTATAACAATAATATCTTTCGACATCTCACACACGGCCAT
Organism: Plusia festucae; assembly: GCA_950381575.1. Classification (NCBI taxonomy): domain Eukaryota; kingdom Metazoa; phylum Arthropoda; class Insecta; order Lepidoptera; family Noctuidae; genus Plusia; species Plusia festucae. The sequence goes on along the minus strand of OX494430.1, from coordinate 1,739,972 downwards.
CTGATCCCAAACTAGGCATAGCCTGTACTATGGCAACCAGACAACTGATAAACATACTAATATATTTCTTAAACTAAAATTAAATATAATAGATCAATAAATAAATTACATCCGGACATAGAACAAATGATCAAGCTCGTCCCACAAACATTTGTCCTGCGTGGGAATCAAACCCACGACCTCCAGCTTAGCAGTCAGGGTCACTAACCACTGGACCAACGGGTCCGCTCAGCCTGCTCAGATCTAGTCAGCTCTCGTTTTTAGTCATTAAAATCATAGCATTAGACCTTAGCTCCGCGTTCGATACTGTAGACTATGACTCCGATTCTAATTGCTAAATTGGAACACTGTGACGATAGAGAAAATTTTTAAAAGTTATTTTACTCTTACTTGCGTAATAGACGACAATATACAGAAATCGGGTCGGTAGTAGATGGAGAAGGAAAGTTACATAACACAAAGTTAGTTACTAATTCTCATGGTGTTCCTTAAGGCTCTTGGGTCCAATCTTCTTCATTTGTTTTCTTGAATGACCTTATTGAGCATACAGAAATCCGTACCTCTGATTCGAAACTAATTATGTTTGCGGATGACTCAAATGCTGTTAAATTAGCAGACAACATTATGAATTTAGAATGGAAAAATAACACAGTATTAAAGATATTTGAAGAATTGTTTACTTTTAATATATTTATATATATATATAGTTTAAGTGTACATCAAGAAATAATGCCAACTTACAAGTAGTGTCCGTGGTAATATGGAAGAAGTGTTTGATAAAGTTACAGTTCTAGGTGTTAACATTGGTGCATTTTTTAATTGGAAAGATGAGACACTAACCAATCTTTTGTTCGTATTATTCGCAATTCTCATCTCCAAATTACCTACTTTTCACTGTATGATTTAATATTATAATAGACTCTCTCCCACGCTAGGTGGATGTCTCTGCAACATTTGCGTGAGTGCAGTCGTTTTAAAATTTTTGAACACTTGTTATAATTCACTTCTCTGAGCAGTTTGTGGTGAAAAAATATTATGAAGTGAACGCTACGTCTATAGAAATCATGCGAACTAAATGTAGGTTTGTATAAAGTGTTTTAAGTTTGCTAATATTACTTAATACTTTATGCTACCTATGTTTGGTTCGAGAAACGGCGTGGAGCAGTGAAACCGAAACGAACCGAACTAGATTTTTATCAATGACAAAATAATACTACAATTAAGTGATTTAGTTTTATATTACAAATATATTCCAGGATCCACAGTCCACCTTTAAACTGATATCGCAGCATATTTATAACTTGCGGAGCAAGCATTGAAATGATGAAAACTTGAAAATAACCTTTATGGAATAACGAAACTTTTATATAATGGTGCGAACTGTTATAACCCTTATAACAAGGCAATAAGAGCCAACGTAATCGTTTCCTTGTTTCATTTAAATATTAAGTTTCCATCAGTCCTGCTGAGTTGCATTTCTGCTACAGCATGGCTGTATTAATTCAATAAATTAGTCAGTTAGATTCTGGACGCCGTCGCGTAAATACTATTAAGTATTTTTGGGAAAAACTTAATCCAATTAAATTGTGACTTTTAATAATAAAAGTGTGTGTGTGTAAAAAGTAGTTTTTTTTAAAAAGACACCAAGGGTGTGCCGCCTAACAATTGGTGTCAGAAGTGGGACCTAGGTCTAGCTTAAATACTAAATCTAAGAATAACTTACCTTTATCTAACATAAGTTCTACATCTAGATCTAAGCCTATGTATGAAGTAAATAATTATAGTAAAAAGATAGCCTTACCTCACGCGTACTTGTACTCCGGTTACGCTTCAAAGAAACTATGCTTTCTTATTGATACTGGATCATCTATAAGTATAATAAAGAGATCCTCTTTGTCGCAAATTCCAAAGCTATCCGACGAGATAGTGAAATTAAAAGGCATTAATAACTCAGAGAATCCTGTTGAGACATTAGGTACTTTTCAAATGGAATTCGGTCTTCCTAATCAAATAATAAAATTTAAATTCCATTTGACGAAAGACGACATTAACTTAAATAATTACGATGGAATTATAGGTAGTGATTTTTGTAATACGTTCAAATCTAATATTGATTATTCGTCTAAGTCTATGTCAATAATGAATCATCGTATCCCTATTATTTATACGCAGCCGACATATGTCATTCCGGCTCGATCTGAAGCCGTTATCGAGTGTTCTGTATCAAATTACTCGAGCGTACTTTATAACAATAACGAAGCTCTCGTATTAGATCACATCTTACAAGAAGGTGTTTATATCGCTAATTGCATTGTCTCAATTAAACCAAATAAAAAGGTCAATATATCTGTTTTAAATACCACGGAATCTGATATTGAGATAAAAGATTACTGCGTAACATTGACACCACTTGAACGTGAGTGTCCTGACCTTGAGTCTTGTCATAATATTAATCCAACTCCTTGTTCTAAATCTGAACGTATTAATAAAGTTTTAAGTCTAATTCGTTGCTCGCATCTCAATGACGAAGAGCGAAAAGCTCTCCTAGAATGCTGTTCCCAATTTACAGATATCTTTCACCTTGAAGGTGAATCCTTAACATTTACGAGTGCTATTGAACATACCATAAATACAGGTGATGCACCACCTATTCATGTCAAATCGTATCGCTTCCCTGAGTGCCATAAGGAGGAAGTTGACTCTCAAATCCGCAAGATGCTCGATCAAGATATCATCCGCCCTTCTATTTCACCTTGGAGTGCCCCAGTTTGGGTAGTCCCGAAAAAAATGGACGCGTCTGGTAAACGCAAGTGGAGAATAGTCATAGACTATCGCCGTCTTAATGACGTCACAGTTTCAGAATCTTATCCACTGCCTCTTATCACTGATATCCTTGACCAATTAGGTCACTCTAAATATTTTAGCACGCTAGATCTTACTAGCGGTTTCCATCAACTTAAAACTCGTCCTCAGGACGCACCAAAAACCGGGTTCACAATTTCTACGAATTCTAGCATGTCTGGACACTACGAGTTCACCAGAATGCCTTTCGGGCTGAAAAATGCCCCCGCTACTTTTCAGCGGCTCATGAACACCGTGTTATCAGGTTTACAAGGCCTTCATTGCTATGTTTATCTAGATGATTGCATAGTATATAGTCAAAACTTACAAGATCACATGAAAAAGTTACAATTGGTATTCGATAAATTCCGCGAATATAACTTAAAACTCCAACCTGACAAATGTGAGTTCTTAAGACATGAAGTAACTTACCTTGGTCACATCATCACCGATAAAGGTGTGTCTCCAAATCCTGATAAGGTCAAGGCCGTGTCCCAATTCCCAGTACCCAAAAATCAGAAAGATATTAAATCCTTCCTAGGCCTAATAGGCTATTATCGTCGATTTATAGAGAATTTTGCTAAATTAACAAAACCACTTACCTCGTTACTTAAGAAGGATGCTACTTTCCTCTGGAACATAGAGCAACAACAAACCTTCGATATCCTAAAAGAAAAATTAACTACCGCTCCTCTTCTTCAATACCCAGATTTTTCACAACCTTTTAATGTCACGACCGACGCTAGTAATTACGCTATAGGTGCGATTTTATCACAAGGTCCCATAGGCAAGGATAAGCCTATTTCATATGCGTCGCGCACTTTGAACCGACCTGAAGGTAATTACTCTACAACCGAAAAGGAATGTTTAGCCATCTTATTTGCTGTAAAAACTTTCAGACCATATTTATACGGTAATAAGTTCAAGATAATTACGGATCACAGACCTCTTGTTTGGTTATTTAATGTAAAAGACCCAGGTAGTAGACTTATTCGTTGGCGCCTCAAGCTTGAAGAATATGATTATGAGATTGTTTATAAACAAGGACGCCTTAACTCTAACGCCGACGCGTTATCTCGTTGTCCCGTCACGGTTCTCGATATTAATAATCTAAATAATTCTTCTTATGAAAAATACTTTAAAGACCAATTTACAAATCAACTTCCTACTTCAAATACTATTATAGAAGAATGTAGTCAAGGTTTACATTTATCTAAATTAAATAATATCGCGTGCCCAGTCTCATTGGACTTTGATAATTCGATACCCCATTGTGAAGAAATTCTATCTCAGCTTGATAACGTTGAAGATTTACTTAACTCTGAACGCGAACCCTTTACGATAAAAAATGTTAATAACAATAATAAGAATTACTATTTTTTGTTTACCAAAGTTCATCATTACGAACAGACTCAGTTTAGAGACATTTATAACATACTTATTAAACTTAGAAATTTGTTAATTGAAAACCCAAATATTACTGACCTAGCTTTACCAGATTTTACAGACCCTTTTTCTAAATTAGCTTACACTAAAATCTATAATATGGTCTCCTATATCTTTCATAATACTAATATCAAAATACATATATATAAAAATCAATTAATCTATCCAACTCCTATTGAAGTTCCAAAAATATTAAAAGAAAACCATGACTCAGTTATCGCTGGTCATCCCGGATCACAAAGAATGTATAAACGTATTAAAGCCAGCTATTACTGGAAAGGCATGCGCTCCGATATAGAATTATACGTTAAGAAATGCAAGCTTTGTCAAATTAATAAACCTTTAAGAAAATCTAATAAAGCTCCGATGGAGATAACTTCTACTTCTACCAGGCCATTTGAAAGATTGGCCCTTGATATTGTAGGCCCCTTACCCGAATCGGGTTCTCAAAACTTTAAATTTATTCTAACCCTACAAGATGACCTCACTAAATTTACAAGTGCATATCCGTTAGTCAGCTCTACTAGCGAGGAGATAGCTCGAGATCTAGTTCCTTTTATGTCTCTTTTCGGCTTTCCTAAAACGATCTTAACAGATTTAGGCACTTGTTTTACGTCAGATCTATTTAAACAATTAACAGAAATCTTAAAGATTAAAGCTCTCTTCACCACTCCTTATCATCCACAAACAAACGGAGCCCTTGAACGCTCTCACGCTACTCTAAAGGAGTACCTAAAATCATTTGTAAGCGAAAATCAAAATGACTGGCATTGTTATCTATTTACCGCAATATTGTCTTATAATACTACTCCTCACTCTACTACAAACTTTACACCGTATGAGTTATTATACGGTCATAAACCAAGCATTCCTAATTCTCTGTATGAAACTCCTGGCAATACTACTTATAACGAATACATCCGCGCTCTACAATATAGGATGCGTTTTAGTCGCGAGAAGGCTATAGAAAACATTATAAATAGTAAAGAGAAATCAAAACAATACTATGATTCTAACTCCCGCGAAGTCACGTATAAGACAGGTGATATGGTATATTTAAAACACCACCACAGATTACGCAAAGCGTTATCGCCAGTATGGAAAGGCCCTTACAAGATTATTAAAGTTCATAATAAACATAACGTGACCTTGCAAGTAGGTCGTAAGCATATTAAATATCACACTAACGAAATCAAACCTGCAGTGTCCCAATAACATCTTAACTTAATCCTAATCTAATCTTAATCGTAATTTTAACTAACTTAGTGAATATCTTATTTCAGAGCGTTATGTTATGGATGTTATGCTGACTCCAGGATTATTCCCATCTCTCATAGCCCTGGAATATATTTTGAGCCAACTACTCATGTATCCTTTTATAATGATTATTGGAAGGTCATTACTCATATAGATTTGATATCCTTAGACCCTTATCTTAAGAAAATTGAAAGTTTATTGCATCAAACCCTTACACTATGTGATAAAATTAAATCTCAAGACTTAACTATGTGTCAAGATATTTCTAGCCCAATTGAAGTATTAATTCAATCAAATGTAAATAAATTAGAATCGTTCTCTCATATAATTAGCGGAAAAACTCATAATAAAGTCAAAAGATCGCTAGAATTCGGTGGCGAGATATTGAAATTCTTTTTCGGCACCTTAGACGCCGATGACGCTAGAAAATACGATGCTGCCATTGAGTCCTGCCGTAAGAGCGAGACAGAACTATTTCATTTAATGAAAGACAACATCCACATAGTTAAATCTACGATAAATAACTTTAACTCAACTATTTACAAACTTAATCAAAATGAACTTAAATTAAATTTACAAATCAATAACATGAGCGAAATCCTGTCTCAAATTACTAGAACAGACAACTTACTCTTATACACGTCAAAAGTAAACAACTTATTAAATATAATTGAAGGTTCCCTATTATCTATTTCAAATTTATTGGATACTACGTTAAATGCTATTTTGTTTTCCAAGGTCAACATTTTGCACCCTAGTGTAATAAGTCCTCTTAACTTATTTAACGAATTGAATAAACATAGTAACCAAATTAATAAAAGATTAGATTTCCCAGTCCAGTTAAATACACATAATATAAACTCTTTGATTGACGTGTCTAAACTAAGCTCTTATTTCTATAACTTTAAAATCGTTTTTGTCTTACAAATTCCTCTAATAATACCAGACAAGTTTATTGTGTACAAGAATATTCCCTTACCTACTCCTCATGACGAAGTACATATTAACACTTTCGCATTGATTCAACCTTCTAGCCAATACATTGCAATGAGCGATGACAGATTACATTATGCTATGTTAAATGATTTAAAGGATTGCAATATAATAAGTAACAATTATAGTATCTGTGAATCATGTTCTATTTATTCTAGTGTCAATAATCCTAACTGTGAATCGAAATTACTTACTGAAGTAACCTTTACCTTGCCTCCTGAATGTAATGCTAAATTATTATATGGCCAAATTGATATTTGGCAAAAGTTAAGAAACAACAAGTGGATCTATGTACAATCTAATGTTAATAAGTTAACTATTAAATGTAATGATGATATTAAAGATTATCCTTTATCAGGCACAGGTATTGTCAAATTAACCGAAAATTGTATAGGTTACTCAAAAACTGTTCAGCTAATACCAACTTCTGTGTATTCTTTTAAGGTTAAGTCTCCTTTAGACATAAGTTTTGATATAACAGCTGATGACTGTTGCAAGAAGGACGTATTTAATAAAACTTTACCTCAGTTGACGCCTATTTCCTTAAGTAAAATAAATTTAGAATCTTTAAAACACGCTACGCGTCAGTTGGACAATTTAGAGTCCGAAATCAATAAAGCACAAAATGAGTCACATTTTATTAAATATGGACCTTATTATTCTACATTTACTTATATATTAATTGTTAGTCTAAGCTTATATGTAGGTTATAAAATCTATCGCTACTTTAAGAACAGAAATTCTTCTAATTCTGGATGCTGTATTCAAATATTTAATCATTGTTATAACAGTAGTGAAACTAAATCTAAAATCTCTAACTCTTTAGAAATGACAGAAATGTCCTTGTCATCTGAAGATGACAAAAGATCAATCCAATCCTACCAAAATTGTAAAACCACAGCTATAGTTCATAAGAATAAGTTCCCTTCGAATAGAAATTTAAACTACTAGATTAAAATTTTATATTTTTTATAATTTAGAATATAATGTTTGTAATTCCCAAAGCTACTTAATCTATTTTATTTAAATATCTATTTAACTTCGCTTATCTTTTAATAGATAATGCTCCGTTTAAAAGGGGGAGCTGTTATAACCCTTATAACAAGGCAATAAGAGCCAACGTAATCGTTTCCTTGTTTCATTTAAATATTAAGTTTCCATCAGTCCTGCTGAGTTGCATTTCTGCTACAGCATGGCTGTATTAATTCAATAAATTAGTCAGTTAGATTCTGGACGCCGTCGCGTAAATACTATTAAGTATTTTTGGGAAAAACTTAATCCAATTAAATTGTGACTTTTAATAATAAAAGTGTGTGTGTGTAAAAAGTAGTTTTTTTTTAAAAAAACACCAAGGGTGTGCCGCCTAACAGAACGCAACTTTTCGAAAGAACATGCTAGCCGAATGTAGGTTTGCATTAGGGATTTCAAGTTTGCTCATGTTACTTGACATTCTTTATGCTGACTTATTACATTGTATACTTTTGTTGCGTAGACACGACGAGGGCGTGAAGAAAAATTGAGGCGTATTTCACTTAATGAGCGTTTATTAGTCGTCCGTACTTTTTGAGTTACAGTTTTGTAATAATTCGTGCAGCCCGTACAATAAAAGATGTCAGTTCGAAAAGTTTTTAAATTTGTGCGCTTGATGTCACTGCGTCGCCCGCGCTGATCGCTGATTGGCGCTCGGCGCGCGACGCGTAGCCAATCGAGGGCCGGTATGCCGCGCTAACGTTAAGCGCGCCAACAATTTTATTATTTATGCTGAATTATTTAACATTATACTATACTTTTCCTTGCAGTTATTGTGAATAATTATAATGACGTGAGCAAAAGGTTTCCAGAGAATATAATAATATGCTAACCAAATACAGGTGTGTATGACGCATTTAAAGTTTACTTAAAATACTTTAAAGCTTCATTCAAACCGTGTTCGGTTAGAAAACCATCGTGGAGCTTGCAACACTAAAACGGACATCATTGATACAAGAAGCTTTCCGAACAAGACTAAACTACAAGCTGCTGTAATTGGCAACATTCTTATCACTGACAAATAAATGTTAATAAGTGATATTGTTTGACTTATTGTTAACTTACATTATGTTTAATTTTATCTTAATGTAACCTTTTAGGGTCCACAATAGAAAATCTTTAGCAGTTTCCAGGCCAGCATTGCCAATCATGGTCACTGAAACAAAAGCTAACTAGACGCTCGTCGGTACGATAGTATTAATTGTCCCTGACATGTTTCACCACCAACATGCACACAATGTTCCAAAAGAACTTGCTTCAAGTTTGCTCATGTATCTTTTGTATGTCATACAAATTTGGTCGGTTAGAGAACCAGCATCGAGCTGCGACACTCAACCGGCACCGAATATGACTACTTATAAGAAGCTGCTGAGTTGAAGAATGCTCTACTTGGCTATACTCTGACATATTAATGTATCAGAGTGTACATAAGTACAGCATTCTTCAACACATATTTCATCCGGAGTAGAACACAAAATGAATATTTTAATAATATCACCATATTTTATCATCATAATATTATTATGATGGTACCTATTTTTAATTATTCTGATTTTCTGTTTTGATACCAACATTTTATGATATTAAAATTATTTATTTATTTCACGATACGAGTTATTTTGTTCTTTTCCATTTTATAACGAAAATTACAGGCTAAGGATTTCGAAATGCAAGACGATCGAAATCGCTCTGACAATGTACTCGGATTGTAGAGGCTGGTTTAAAAAGTGAGTATAATTTCACGATCGGAAAGTTTATTGAACTGTTTATATAACATTATTTATTGAAATAATTTGTTTATGCAGTGGCATGCGAGGCAACAAAAAAGTCCAGAGTGAGGCCTACACTTACTTACGATTCGGAAGAAAAGAAGTACGAGGAGAAACACGAAGCTGTATAAAAACTTGATACATTAGACTCGTCTTTACCATCCGATTTCTGTGTGACAAATTTTTAACATACTCATATATTTTGTTGGCCACCACGGAAACGGCTCATTCATCCAGCAAAACACAAAATTTATAGTAATCTTCTAGATAAATGTTTGTAGGGAGACATCAATCAAAGATATCAGATAAAAACAAAAGGTGCAAAAGAATGTCAATTCAAAACCGGAAATCTGTGACACAGAAACAATACGTTAAACAGTCATCAAAACTGTAGCATGAATTGACCCTGACATGTCCCACTACTCTGAGCAGTTAGCGGTGGAAGATTGCAGCAACTTGAACACAAAGTTTCAAACAATCATGCTAGCCCAACATAGGTTTGTATGAGGGACTTCGTTTGCTTCTGTTACTTGGTCTTTCCTCCAAACTTTTGTTTGGTTAGCGAGCCAGCGTGGAGGTGTGGTCAAGAAACTTTCATTGAATCATTTAATTCAACAAACATTTTGACCAAGAATATATATAAAAAGCTGCTGTTATTGGATACACTCTTTTTCTGGCGAATGAAGTTATTTAGGTTGACTGCACGTATAGCCGAGTGGTACATTAACATTATAACTATTGTATTAATTATACCTACAGACTGTCATGTCAAAATAAAAATAGATACTAAATTACTAGGACTTCAGAAATATTACAGTTAGTTTATGATACTTGATCCAACAGACAAAATATGTGTATAGTTTTGTTGGTCATTGTACATTTATCATGTACCTTTCAATAACAAATGAATAAAAATAGGCCACCACGCTGAATACCACTGTGTGCGACGTGCTGCGGGATCGATCCCCGCATGAGATAAGCATTTGAGTGATCCACAAATGCTTGTTCCAAGTCTGGGTATTGTTTGTGCATGTGATTTAAATGTTTGTAAAACCCCTGCGACACAAGGATTAATTTAATTTGTGCGGGCGTCGTTGTTAAAAAAAAAAACACATGTGGCACTCGGGGTTTGCTGCGGTCAAGCTATTGCATAGCATTTTTTATCAAATTATGCAATTGTATCTAATTATTTTTTTTTTTGTGTAGTATTTTTTTAAGCTATTGCATAGCTTTTATCGCGGGCTTTGAGCGCAGCGACCGAATCAAGAAATTCCGTAACGAAAAAAAAACCTAACACCCCCACTCCGCCTACCATGCAGCTCGGCCGAGCGTTCGCTTAACGTGTATGGTACGACTGTACGAGTCTCGCACGGATCGAGACGAGCTGATAAATCGAACGAATACGTAAGCAGCTGTTTTTGAGAAAGTATATAGGTGTATTATTAGGTATCTATCATATCTATAAAATGCCACACACTTGCAATGCTTTACGCGGCAGTCCCCGAGTGCCACACGTTTTTTTTTCTTTTATTTTAATTCAAGGTTTTTCTTTTGTACATCAATGTTTGTAATAATTCTGTTACCAAATGATTGGGAATTTAGTTTATTGAATTTTTGTTTATGCTGTAACCATGGCAAAATTTGGCAAGTCTTTTTTTATAGATATTATTAATAGCCAATTATGTTGTCATGTTTTATATTATTAAACCAGTCATACTATAGGATATTCTTTTGCTCAGTAAAATGGGCTGTATAGAGGTCAGACATCCAGTCGCTCCTTGTAAAATACGACAGTGAGTGAAGAGTGGAAGCCGATTCCAACATTGCTTGTTAACAGTTTACTTATCTAAAGTAAAGTAATTTGTAAGAATAAATTAGTTTTGCAACTATCCTTTACAAAAAAAATATATATATTATTTTCCAATGTTTTTTTCTACCCTAAATCTGGAGCTTCCATTTTTTTTTGGGAATTATAAAAGTAGCGATTAAAAAAAATCTTTGCGACTGATGACATACTGTATTAATAACTTGAGCGGTATGAATTTGAGTAAGCGAAAAATTAACTAAACTAACGACGAATATTGATAAATAATAAAATCCTGAACGAGCTAACAAAAAGTGGATTGTGATTAATCCATTTCATATATTAAAATTTTATCCGGGCGACTACATTACTAAGTGAGCGACTGGAAATACAGATAGGGCAACGATCGTTGATGTATAGTCATCTCTGTCTTTCAGGCTTAGACTTAACCTAAACTTAATTAATTTCCAAACTCGGCGGCCTAAGCCCGTAGGGCTGGCCGCCGCATTACTCAACCTAGACTCTGTGTTGAAAACTTTTTGCCCAAAGTCCGGTAGGTTTGGGTTAGGTTAATATGGTGACCCTTACGTGCACGAGGGCGGCGAGCGGAGCGAGCGGAGTCGCGGCAGCGACCGCCCGTGCTGGAAAACCTTTCAAGCGATTCACGACTTTTTGAAAGTGGTGTTTATATTCGAAACACTTCATTTAAGATAAAATGCCGCTCAGTATAAAAAATACATTTGCCAAAAACTGAAAAAAATGCAGGACGTAACGTTGACACTCAAACAAATATTAAGTCGCTCAAATATTATGAAACTGCTCAGTTTGTATTTTATTATTATTATTCTGTGGATTTCTCGTCACTTACAGTCAGTCGCTCACTTAGTTATTATATAACCCAAATTAATTAATTATGACACTTAAAATTTTAATTTACAGTCACTCGTTTTATTCCTACCATTTTTTTTTTCTGTTTCCATGCCATCCATTTGTGCTGTTTTCTAGGTTTTTAGAAGCAAGCAGAAGAACAGAACAGAAGAAGAGAGAGCTCTTGGATGTTAAATTGACTCTAGTAGGGAGTCCGTATACACGCGTGACTCCCTAATCGAGTCAATATGACTTCTTTCTAGCTAACACGACGGCAGAACAATAGCTGACAGAAGAATAGCTTATTTATTCTTACAAAAAATAAATCCTTACAAATATTTGCAGACACATAAAAAATCATTTTGCCTGTCTGTCTGCCGACTGTCATACAGTATTCACAATGTATCTTTACAATGTATGTATCTTTACAACTGTCATCCTACCATAACTATGGCTTGTAAAATAAAAATTTAATAAAAACCTTCATTTGAATAAAGATGATATAATTCCTTAGTTGTACAATATCGGTTGTAAAACGTTCAACGATATCGTTAATCGCAGTTTACCTACATACATCCGTCCAAAGACAACTCAAGATAATGTCTCAGGATGTAACTCCATATTTTCTTAAATAACATAAGTGATCGCTTCAAACAGGTGAGCTGTATGTAATAACCTTTAGTTAAGATAATTAATATATAGCCCTCAATTTTCATTTTATATCATGTAACGTTCACCCCTTATTTTTGTACATTTAGTCTATGTGATGATTGTATTTAACTTATGCACTGTTGTGACAATTGTTGGTGAAACAATTAAAAAAACTGATTTGATACCCAAGTGTATTGAAATCACAAAAAAATCTGTTTCAGTAGCGTTGAACAGGACAAGCATTACAGGCTTAGGATTATTTGAGAAAGAAGGGGATGGACATCGCTCAAACCTTGAACTTTATTTTAATGAAAAAGTACGTATAATTTATCGATGAGGAGTTTTTTCAACTGTTTTAGGATCATTTACTTTGTTTATTTTATTTTTAGAAATGGAAAGGCACATGACAAGGCAACAAATAAGTCCAGAGTTGGAACAATACGCAGTTTCCACGTGAAAACAGGATGTAGCTCTTCAACAGAGAAGCCACAAAAAGTATTTTAGAGAAGATTTCGAAACAGGCTTACCAGGTGTCCGGGGCGAACCATCTACAGTAAGTAAGTAGCGTTCCTGATTTAATTCTTTATAATGTCAATGCAAAATTAAATTTTTACTTTTGTTGTTTGTTTTAGACACAGGCGGTTGAAGCCCCTTCAGACGTGGAAGTTGATGAATCGCCGGCATCTGAATCCATGCTATAACCACCATTTTTCTGATCCTTAATCCACACGCAGAGCCGATACCACCAACATGAGAACTTAAATTTTTGCGGATGACACAAATGCTGTTAAATAAGCAGACAAAATTATGAATTTAGAATGGAAAAATAACACAGTATTAAAGCTATATGAGGAATGGTTTAGTTTTAATAATTTCAAACTGAATATAAGTAAACCTAAATAATTACGTATTGTGTAGGTCTACTGGAAGAAGAAATACCAACGTAAAAGAAGTGTCCACTGTTACCAGAGGACACTACTTTTAAGTGGGCATTTATGTGTATTGACTCCATAATATGTCCACTGCTACACAAAAAAGTACCTACTAACGGAACGGACTTTTGAAAATTATTATTTAAATTTGTTGTAGAGGTATAGATACAGTGAGGCGTTCAAATCTTTTGTCGCAGTTTTCTATATCAGTTTTAAGTTTTTCATACTGTCTCTATCGTTAACATATTCGTAAAACCCCAAAATTTTATATACCTAGTATCGCATCAGTTGTTGAGCAAGCCTGCTTTCCCCGCAGGAGTACAGTCGTTTTATTATTTTCCAACAGTTGCTTTGCCTTTCTACTCCGCAGCCGTTTGAAGTATTCATATTCATATTCATATTCTTTATTGCAATCCATAATGTACATTAATGGTGGAAAAGGAAATATAAAAGTCACAATTATGGACCCTGATGGGCACAGCAAGTAGAAGAGAGGAAGGCGTTTTATGTATATATACCTAGTAGGTATTAGTAACGAGCCCCCCTAGCCAAGTCACATTTTTACAAGCGTTAAAGATGATAGAAATCGCTTAACTGACATTAAAAGCATAAAAGTGACAAGTCTAAGTCACGTGACTTATCGAAAACAAATGGCATTACCATACATTTTAGCGATTTCTATCATCGTTATCGCTTGTAGAAATGTCTCCTGGCTAGGGGGGAGTTATGCCTGATGGCATGAACGTAACAACGCAAATGTTACAATTAAGTGATTTAAAATTATCGTAATCTTGTCTTGATTCTGAAAGGCGATGTCACTTCAACAAATAAAGCAGACACTCGTAGTACAGTAGCATTAATTATTATTGACCCTGACATGAGCCACTACCGTGAATATTTTACAGTAGAAGACTGCATGGAAATGTAGACAACGCTTCAGACGAACATGCTATTATTATCAAATGCATGTCCTTATGCTTATTTAAAATTTTGCTCATATAACTTTAAATTATCATAAGACACGTGTTTCGTAAGACAATCATCGTGAAGCTGCGACACTGAAACGAGCATCATTTGATACAAGATACTTACCGAACATGACTAAAATATTATATTACCGCTACATTTCAAGGTCCACGACCATTTAAGCTGTCACAGTAGCTATTTATAACTTTTGGTCTGCATGAAATATTGAGCATCTATGTTTGAACAACAAAACTTAATTACAAGAACGGACCTTTTTTATTTTATCAATTTCGCGAGTCGACGTTTACCTAAATCAATCCGAAGTCACCGATAATGCCTCAGGTTAAATCTTTATGTTTTTGACAGTTACAATTGTAATTACTTTCAAACAGAAAAACTGAGCAATGAAATGAGTACTTATGTACACGTACGATATGGTTTGCGCAGCAGTACTCGTCCATCAGGTACTTGTGAAGAACTATTATGACGTGAGCGAAACCTTTCAAGAGAACATGCTAGCCAAATACAGGTGTGTATGCCGCTCTTAAGTTTGCTAAATAAAACTACTTGGCGACATACACGCAGTGTTCGGTTAGAAAACCATCATGGAGCTGCAACACTAAAACGGACATCATTGATACAAGAAGCTCTCTGAACAAGACTAAACTACAATCTGCTGTAATTGGCCACATTCGTATCAATGACAAATAAATTTTAATAAGTGTTATTGTTTGACCTTATTTTAACTTACACTATGTTTAATTTTATCTTAATGTAACTTTTCAGGGTCCACAATAGAAAATCTTTAACAGTTTCAAAGTTATTTCACCACCAACATGCACACAATGTTCCAAAAGAACTTGCTTCAAGTTTGCTCATGTATCTTTTGTATGTCATACAAATTTGGTCGGTTAGAGAACCAGCATCGAGCTGCGACACTCAACCGGTACCGAATATGACTACTTATAAGAAGCTGCTGAGTTCAAGAATGCTCTACTTGGTTACACTCTCACAAATTAATGTATCACAGTGTAGCCAAGTATAGCATTCTTGAACTCAGCAGCTTCTTATAAGTAGTCATATTCGGTGCCGGTTGAGTGTCCAAGAACTTTGAGAAGAGAAATCCAAAAACTTTGTGTATATAGTGAAAAACTGACCTATAAACAAACCAGTGTGGAAGAATAGCAATATACAAGAGACTCCAACAAAGTGAGCAAAGAACCGTTAAAAACAGTCGTTAAAAGGTGGACATTGCTGTGTTGTCTTTGTGTTCCGAGTGTGCGAATGACCTTCAAAATGTATGGAACGTCACTCCTCTAACGTTGTCGCCTTAGTATTGGCATTAGTTGACCTATTTTGACAATAAAATTCGTGACTCACTTGGTTCCGAGGCGTTCGTGCGGATTGCCGTGACACAGAGTGACAGTTCGAATCCAACGCGGGACGACTCTTTTTGGATGTTTGAATATATGGATTTTTACAATTTCAACTTTATTTATTAAAGGTTTTATAGAAAAATAACAAATAGCTTATCAACGAGCTTTTTGTAATTGTAAACTAAGTGGAATAATTACCTCTCTTTCGTAATGGCAGCGGTGCAACGTTCTCCTCCGAGCACACCTCAGCTTAATCATCCAACCAATATTATGCATTACAACTCAGACTCAGCCCTTAATAACACGTCGAATACTGCGGGCCCGACCGAAAATTATTTTAACATTACCAAACGCCAGAAGCGCACTTTTGATAAAGAACCATCGGACCACTCATCCGAGTTAAGATCAATGCTCGACCAAATCAGGGATCAACAGAACACTAAGTTCGAACTGTTCAACAATGCCCTAGCTACCATAATTACCCAAAACCAGGATATACAGAGATCAGTCGATACGTTAACCTCTAAGCACGACGACCTTGTAGCTAAAATCAATCTCCTAGAACAGGAAAATAAGGAGTACAAGAAGCGAGTGTTGACTCTGGAACATACTCTGGAGCAATTGGATAGGAGCACGCACTGTTCAACTATTGAAATACGTAACTTGCCTAAACATGAGAACGAGAACAAGAAAGTGCTAATCGACACTGTCCAACAGCTTGGTTCAACTTTAGGCCTCGAAACCATACAACAGTCCGAGATTAGGGACATTTTTCGAACCAAGTCGGAGGCAGTAGTTGTGGACTTCACTACTACTCTCAGAAAGGAATCTCTGATCTCAAAATACAAGACGTACAATAAATCCAGTCGTGAAAATAAACAGCCGCAATTGAACTCAGAGCATATTAAACTACCGGGGATGCCATCTACAATATATATCTCGGAGTACTTAACTGCTAAGGCCAGATATCTTTTCTACATTGCGGGCTCAAACGTTAAAAACAAAAAACTTTTGGCGGCCTGGACTTCATACGGTAAAGTTTATGTTAAGAAAGAAGAGGACTCGGCACCAGTTCGCATTGATGAAGAAACTAAACTTCACAAACTCATTATGTGACTAGCTTTGGTTCGTCAGTCCTGTTTTTATTTTGTTGTCATAACATGCATTTATCTAGTATTATTTATTGTATTAGTTACTTTTTTTGGGTTTATGCTCACCTTTATATTGGTAAGTTTTCATTGTTTTTGCAGAATTACACACACACATATTATTCCTCACCACACTCATCCTTCACTCAACTCAATACATACTTTAATCAAGCGAAACGGAAACCTTTACTATGGTATTTACCCTGGGACACTATCTCTTGCACTATGTCAAATTTTGCTTATAAAGCTACTAAAGTTCCGGAACCGAGTTTATTTTGACTTCATATCCAACATTACGTCACGTATTATGCGTGACTCCATTTTTCATATCATAGGTACAACTAAATAACTCCCATGGAAACCATTAACGAAATATACTCTGATCTGGACGCTATTCAAGTGGCTAAAATTATCAACTGTGACATAGAAAACGCAAAAAATCATATTAAAATGAACAAAAATACTATCAACATCTTGTCTCAAAATATTTGTAGCATTAATTGTAATATGCCAAGTTTCGTTACGCTTGTCCAAAGATCTCAAATACCCTGGGATATCCTAATACTTACAGAATGCTGGCTACCATCTGCAAAGTTCATCCCTTCTCTCGACAACTACAATCATATTGCAACCACCTCTCACAAAACTCAAAATGAAGGAGTTGTCATCTATTACAACAAGCTTCTCAATGTTATATCCGAAGAACCCACAGTTACCGACGCTAATTGCCTTGTATTAAAACTGGATCTAGATACATGCATTGTAGGATTATATCGCCCACCTAGTCAATCAAACACTGTAAAATTTATCGACTCAATCAACACGTTATTAATTAATCTAAAAACCTTCAAAAACATTTTCTTTTGTGGTGATATAAATATCAATATAGTCCCAAACAGTCCCGATAAACGTTCATTCGACTACCTAAACAGCTTAGCTAGCCATGGCTTGCTCCCGGCTCATACTCTGCCAACGCATGGGTTAACATGTCTGGACCACATGATGCTGAAAACTAAAATGGATGCTTGCTGTTTTGTTTTTGAATCATCTATCACTGACCACGAGAGTGTAGCCATTAGTTGTAGACCTAAAACGCGTCTGAAGTATCTCAATAAAACATATAGCTCGGTTAACTTCGACAACCTGGACAAAATAATAGCAAACATGGACTACCAACCCATCCTTGACTGTCAAGACGCTAACATATCAACTGATCTCCTCGTGGCCAATCTATCTTCAGCAATAAAAAATTATACCAGCATAACTAAAACTTCAAAGAGAAAACTAATAACCAAACCATGGGTAACTAAAGGACTTCTCCGCTGCATGAGAAACCGAGATAACTTGCACAAAAAATTAAAGCGTAACCCTGACGACGAGACCTTAAAATTGACATACAAGCGCTATCGAAATTTTTGCTCCTCTCTGCTTAAAAAAGCAAAGAGGAGGTATGAAAAACAGGAAATTGAAAATGCAAAGGGTAACAGGAA
Source organism: Plusia festucae (assembly GCA_950381575.1). NCBI lineage: Eukaryota > Metazoa > Arthropoda > Insecta > Lepidoptera > Noctuidae > Plusia > Plusia festucae. Next base: position 1,721,403 of record OX494430.1, on the reverse strand, counting down.
ACAGTTATGGGATGCCATAAAGAAAATTGGCGGGTCTGACAAGAGGGCGGACTTCTCGTCCGCCCTCTTGTCAACTAACAGTCCCGAGGCGGACATAAACGACGTCAACAGTTTTTTTGTGAACGTTGGAGCAAGGTTGGCTAATAAAGTCTCTACTTCGAAATCTACAACAACTTACCACACCTGTGATCACACATCTATAAATCCTACAAACTCTTTAGTCCTTCTCCCTACTGATGAACAGGAAGTTTACAACCTCATTATGGGCCTGAGGGATAATTGTGCGGTGGGAATCGATCAGATTAGCAGTAAAATAATTAAGAGATACGCAAACTACCTCTGTTCTCCCATAACACATATCTGCAATCTGTCGATCTCAACGGGAGTTTTTCCTCAGGCTTTTAAAATAGCTGTTATCAAGCCCATCCACAAGGCCGGGAAAAGAGACTGTGTCAATAACTACCGGCCCATCTCCATATTGCCTGCTCTGTCCAAGATATTGGAACGCCTTATAAATCGGCGGCTAGTAAAGTTCTTGGAAGCCAACAATCTCCTTTCGTCCTCACAATTTGGTTTTAGAGCTGGAAAATGTGCCAATGATGCAGTTCACGAGTTAGTAAACTCTATTGTGGTCAGCTTGGATGACAGAAGGAGATGCCTAACGGTATTCCTCGATCTAGCAAAAGCGTTTGACACAGTCTCTTTCCCGCACCTTCTCAGAAAGCTTGAGTGGGTCGGTATCAGAGGAATCCCATTGAAACTGATGGAGGACTATCTTACTGGTAGGAAACAACGGGTAAGAATAAATGACAGACTTAGTGAAGAGCTCTCAGTCAACTTTGGTGTACCACAGGGTAGTATAATTGGCCCAACACTATTCTTAGTGTATATTAATGACCTTTGCCAACTTTCTCTTCTCAAAGGTAAAATTATCACCTTTGCTGACGATACAGCACTGTTCTTCAAGGGTGAGGGATGGGCGGAGGTTTTCAATGTTGCACAACTGGGTCTTAATATTGTTAGCAAATGGCTGCAAGACAATGTCTTGACTCTTAACGTCTCTAAAACAAAGTACATAGCCTTTTCTCAAAGATCAAACTTGCTCCCACCCCCATCTTTAACGATTACTGCCCACACTTGTGGCGCTGAAGATACTCAGTGCTCTTGTTCTTGCCTTGAGAGGACTGAGAATATTAAATACCTTGGAGTCACTATTGACCAATATCTCTCCTTTAAACCACATGTAGTGACCCTCGTGACCAGGTTGCGAAAAGTAATATACCTTTTTAAAACCCTAAGACACTCGGCCGACCGAAAGACTATTAAGATGGTCTACTTTGCACTGTGCCAATCGCTGATTGATTACTGCATCATATCATGGGGAGGTGCCGCAAAAACACACCTCATTGAAGTAGAAAGGGCACAGCGTGCCATACTCAAGGTTGGAGCTGGTCTCCCCTTGCGTTTTCCGACTACTGACCTGTACAAAGAGTGGGACACTCTCACCGTTAGACAAACGTTCATACTACATACGTTACTTAAAAAACATTCTCAGATGCAGTTTGACGCTAAACTACTTAAAGACAACCGCCGAAAGGGTAGGGTTTGTTCCACGGCTCAATTCAAATCTACACTCCCTAATAGATTCTATTGCTTTCTTGGGCATTATCTTTACAATAAGTTGAATAAATCCCTAAACCTTTATCCAAAAACTAGATCCAATTGTATCAAAGAAATAAAAAAAAAATGGTTGCCTGTAAAGTCGGTTTTACGGGCGAAGATTTTACGTGACAACGTCTTTTTCTCGGTAGAATATTTATTGATATGAATATAATTAAATTGCACAATAGGAACAAGGAATTGAATGAAAATAAGAATTGCACAAATTTTAACTATAGAAATATATTTTGTTTACTAAAACATTGTACATGTAAACTTAAACTTAACTAATTCCTATTTGAGTGATTTTGTTGAGCAAGGCATTCGGCGGGCCTCTCTCTCGTTCGGTGACTCATCGTAACGTTACCGAGCGTTACACTTTTTCATAAGTGACTCCCAGCCGCAACCTAATTTAAGACGTTGTCACGTCAAAATTCTTAAAAACCCTTGACTATCTAAAAACAGAAAATCTCTTGACCGTACTGAAATAAATTTAATTCTGACCATTCCCACACATACAAACTGTTCTCGCCTAATTTGCTAAAACCCAAATTGCTACTATATATTTAAAAACAACTTTCGCTGTACTTACTTCACATAAGTCACCCTTACTCATACACTGCTCATTTGAATTACACATACCTACATCTCTTACAAGTATAACACTTCACACAAAGTACATGCTTACTCACACACACGACTCCACAACTTCTGCAAGATTATAGGTAGGAAATTCTTTTAATGTTACTACTTCTTATGTTGTTGTTATTCAGTGTTTAACTTCTACTTTGTTTTTAATTCTTTGTTTTTAATTTTTTGTTCTGCTTATTGTTTAACTCCTACTCTCACTCGTTATTTCTGTAAGCTAACTTTAGCTTGGAAAGTACCTGGTGACCTGTAACACAGGTTTTTTTCAAAAACCTACATCAGGCACCAGTCTCTCACTAAGACTGAAGACAGCTGAGACAATATTATATTGTACACATTAACTTTAAGTCAACTTTGTGAAGAGAGAATAAATGATAATTGAATAATTGAATAGCATTCTTCAAAATATTTTATCCGGAGTAGCACATTGGTATATGATGGTACCTATTTCTTTTCTGTATGTCTCCGTACCTATTATTCTGATTTTCAGTTTTGATACCAAGATTTTTTGATATTAAAACGATTTATTTATTTAATGGTGCGAGTTATTTTGTTCTTTTGTGTTTTATTGTTCAAAAATTACAGGCTAAGGATTATTCGAAATTCAAGACGATCGAAATAGCTATAACGTTGTACTGGGATTGGAGAGGCTGGTTTAAAAAGTGAGTACTATTTCACCATCGAAAAAATTAATTAAACTGTTTAATTAACATTATTTATTTAAACAATTTGTTTTTGCAGTGGCATGCAAGGCAACACAAAAGTTCAGAATGGGGCCTACACTTACTTACAATTCGGAAAAAAAGAAATACGAGGAGGAACACGAAGCTGTTAAATAAAGTTGATACAGTAGACTCGTCTTCACTATCCGATATCTGAGTGCCAACTGTTTTTAACATACTCAAATTTTGGTGGCAAACACAAAAACGGCTCATTCATTCACCACCAAATTTTAACAGGAATGCAACGCACATTTTTCAGAAAAAGATATAGTAATCTTCTAGAGATTTTTTTGAAGGGAGACATCTATCAAAGATATCAGATAAAAACAAAAGGTATGAAAGAATGTCAATTCTTTGCTTATTTTATTTTTAGAAATGGAAAGGCATGTGACAAGGCAACAAATAAGTCCAGAGTTGGAACAATACGCAGTTTTCACGTGCAAACAGGATGTAGCTCTGCCACCGAGAAGCCACAAAAATATTTTAGAGAAGATTTCGAAACAGGCTTACCAGGTGTCCGGGGCGAACCATCTACAGTAAGTCTTGTAAGTAGCGTGCCTGATTAAATTCTTATAATGTCAAAGCAAAATTTAATTTTTACTTTTGTTCTTTGTTTTAGACACAGGCGGTTGAAGCCCCTTCATAGACGTGGAAGTTGATCGGCATCTTAATCCATTCTACAGCCACCTTTTTTTTTATTCTGATCCTAAATGCACTCGCAGAGCCGATATCACCAACATGAGAACTTAAAAAAGTCCACACGAGACTCATTATAACAATGAGTAATTATAACAATAATATCTTTCGACATCTCAGACACGGTCATCTGATCCCGAACTAGGCAGAGCCTGTATTATGACAACCAGACAACTGATAAACATACTTATATATTTCTAAATACTAAAATTTAATATAATAGATCAATAAATAACATCCGGACACAGAACAAATGATCAAGCTCGTCACACAAACATTTGTCCTGAGTGGGAATCAAACCCACGACCTCCAGCTTAGCAGTCAGGGTCACTAACCACTGGACCAACGGGTCCGCTCAGCCTGCTCAGACCTAGTCAACTCTCGTTTTTAGTCATTAAAATCATAGCATTAGACCTTAGCTCCGCGTTCGATACTGTAGACTACGACTCCGATTCTAATTGCTAAATTGGAACACTATGACGATAGAGAAAATGTTTAAAAGTTATTTTACTCTTACTTGCGTAATAGACGACAATATACAGAAATCGGGTCGGTAGTAGATGGAGAAGGAAAGTTACATAACACAAAGTTAGTTACTAATTCTCATGGTGTTCCACAAGGCTCTTGGGTCCAATCTTCTTCATTTGTTTTCTTGAATGACCTTATTGAGCATATGGAAATCCGTTCTTCTGATTTGAAACTAATTATCTTTGCGGATGACTCAAATGCTGTTAAATTAGCAGACAACATTATGAATTTAGAATAGAAAAATAACACAGTATTAAAGATATTTGAAGAATAGTTTACTTTTAATATATTTATATATACAACATGTAACAAAACCCCTGTCAGATCCAATAAACGCGTATACGTGGTAGTTCATGAACCGTCTCGCATAGGCGGCTCCTTTGACACAAAACTGTAGGTATTAAGTACGTGAACTTTGAGGAGCGGTCAGTTGTTCAGCTGTTGCCTTGGATCAGTTTTTATTTGTATTTAATTATTTTGACTGGAGAGAAATTATAATCTCCAATCCATTTAATTGTTACGTATATGTGTTCGCAGTACGATACCGAATAATACTCTCAGGGATCGGACAGGGTTTTTGTTACACGCTGTATATAGTTTAAGTGTACAGCAAGAAATAATGCCAACTTACAAGTAGTGTCCGTGGTAATATGGAAGAAGTGTTTGATAAAGTTACAGTTCTAGGTGTTAACATTGGTGCATTTTTTATTTGGAAAGATGAGACAGTAACCAATCTTTTGTTCGTATTATTCGCAATTCTCATCTCCAAATTACCTAGTTTTCACTGTAGGATTTAATATTATAATGTAGTTACTCTCTCCCACGCTAGGTGGATGTCTCTGCAACATTTGCGCGAGTGCAGCCATTTTAAAATTTTTGAACACTTGTTATAACTCACTTCTCTGAGCAGTTTGTGGTGAAAAATTATTATGAAGTGAACGCTACGTCTCTAGAAATCATGCGAACTAAATGTAGGTTTGTATAAAGTGTTTTAAGTTTGCTAATATTACTTTTATGCTTTATCTTACCTATGTTTGGTTCGAGAAACGGCGTGGAGCAGTGAAACTGAAACGGGCATCGTTTGATACAAAATACCGAACATGACTTAAACTTAACAAGTTGCTGTTGTTGGCTAGATTTTTTAATAATAATAACCCCTCGGGGCAAGCTGTTGTTTCCTCATCATGAGAATAACGAAATACCTGAGGGCATATTAATTGCCTTTTGCAACCTTAAGATATACATAAAAAATGGATCTGAAGGTCTATGTTGGAGCATACATCCACAGGGCAGCTAGTAGCGAGCTGTTTGTGAGTAGCGACACAACGGACCTGAGTGCTCCAGGAAGTCACTCTATAAGGAGGACTCCACAGCTCTCTATAAGGCACTCTATAAGGAGGACAGCCAGCCGGTTAAGGCAAGAAAGGGCTGGGAAGCCCTTTCTTGCCTTAACCGGCTGGCTAGAGAGGGGTCACCAGAGCTATATGCTCGAGGGTGGAAGTGTCTAATGGCGTAATAGCGAGGAAACCCGCTCCGGGTCCGCTACTGTGACCCGCGATGGCGAAATCGGGGTCGAACCGCTCGCACTGGTGTTGCCCCCTGCTGCCTGCAGTGACGGTTGTTTGGGGGGCCCATCTAGTGAGTGTCGAGTCACCACCTGCCTATTTAATTGCATATGTTTATGTTGAAATGCAGGTGACATAGTTTCCGATTTTATTATATATAGTAACCAATCCAAGTAACACATACACATCAATAGCCCAATTCAGTTTATAATACCTTAATCACAATAGTTCTGTAGCTACCTTGGGCCGTTTATGTCTGTTCTTACATAGAGCAGGGGTGAATGGCCCCTGGTAGGTGCCCCATCCCATATTAGAGTAAAGTTCTCAACAAGGCCACTGCGTGTTGGACCTGTGTCCCCACGTAAGCCTTTCAAAGGACCGGGTCTCTTCTTTTGAAGTTATCCCGTGATAAAAGAGAGATACAAATAATAATAATACTACAATTATGTGATTTAGTTTTATGTTACATATACATTTCAGGATCCACAGTCAAAGCTTTAACTGTTATCTCAGCATATTGATAATTAGACCAGGGCCGATAATTGTTAAAACCAAAAAAAATTATAGTAGGATGAAACTAATTAGAAAAGGAAGGGAATATGATAAAAATTAAAGAAAAAATAAATTACGGTCGATCCGAGTTCGGGAAGGGGGGGAGGGGGGGTTTTAAGGGTAAAAAATGGTTCATCTTGATTTCCAGCAAAACTACAAGTCCTATGGAAAAAAGTCAAATGGCAAAGTTGTAGGTAATAAAAAGATCTACAACTTTTGTATTTACACTTTTTTCACATAACCTCAAAATGTATGTGAAAAAACCAAAAAACCAAGTTTTTGGTTTTTTATTTTTATCTTTTTCAAAAATATTTTTTTTTTCACGAAATTTGGTGAAAAATTACCTTTTTATGTCCCAAATACGCTGTAATTTATTTGATTAAAAATATTTATTTTTTCACCTTATTTTGAATTAATATAAAAAAAACACCCTAATTTTCAATCGAAAATTCACCCGTCAAAATATCAGCTTTTTTCAAAAAGTATGGGGGTTTTTTGTTCGTTGGAATCTCTACTTTCTGATGGTGTAAAAAAAATATACATTACTATAGTAAATGTTCTCAGAAAATGCATAATCACTATGTACAATTTCATCAAAAAAAATGTCTTTGCTTAAATTTTTTCCAGTCTGCATTGGTTCTTTATCCAGAATTTCATCTGAATCATTTTGTGAGATTTTCTATGACATGAATGTAATTCGAATTTAATAAATAAACTTTAAACTGAAAAAAAAATTAAGCAATGTCATTTTTTTGATGAAATTGTACATAGTGATTATGCATTTTCTGAGAACATTTACTATAGTAGTGTATATTTTTTTTACACCATCAGAAAGTAGAGATTCCAACGAACAAAAAACCCCCATACTTTTTGAAAAAAGCTGATATTTTGACGGGTGAATTTTCGATTGAAAATTAGGGTGTTTTTTTTTATATTAATTCAAAATAAGGTGAAAAAATAAATATTTTTAATCAAATAAATTACAGCGTATTTGGGACATAAAAAGGTAAGTTTTCACCAAATTTCGTGAAAAAAAAAATTTTTTTGAAAAAGATAAAAATAAAAAACCAAAAACTTGGTTTTTTGGATTTTTCACATACATTTTGAGGTTATGTGAAAAAAGTGTAAATACAAAAGTTGTAGATCTTTTTATTACCTACAACTTTGCGATTTGACTATTTTCCATAGGACTTGTAGTTTTGCTGGAAATCAAGATAAACCATTTTTTACCCTTAAAACCCCCCCCTCCCCCCCTTCCCGAACTCGGATCGACCGTAATTTATTTTTTCTTTAATTTTTATCATATTCCCTTCCTTTTCTAATTGGTTTCATCCTACTGTAATTTTTTTTCACTTTTTACAAATTTTGAAGGCTTCGGCCCTGGTCTAAATTTGCAAGCAAGCATTGAAAGTAACTTTTATAGAATCACAAAACTTTTAAGTAATGACGCGAATGCAACGTTTCAAAAGAACATGCTAGCCGAATGTAGGTTTGCATTAGGGATTTCAAGTTTGCTCATGTTACTTGGCATTCTTTAAGCTGACTTATTACTTTATATAATTTTATTATTTTTGCTGAATTATTACATGAATTCCATAGTTTGTTCGGATGACATACAGATACTTTACCTTGCAGTTATTGTGAACATTATAATGACGTGAGCAAAAGGTTTCCAGAGAACATATGTGTATGACGACCTTAAAGTTTGCTTAAAATACTTTAAAGCTTCATACAACCTGTGTTCGGTTAGACAACCATCATGGAGCTGCAACCCTAAAACGGACATCATTGATACAAGAAGCTTTCTGAACAAGACTAAACTACAAGCTGCTGTAATTGGCCACATTCGTATCAATGACAAATCAATTTTAATAAGTGATATTGTTTGACCTTATGTTAACTTACACTATGTTTAATTTTATCTTAATGTAACTTTTCAGGGTCCACAATAGAAAATCTTTAGCAGTTTCCAGGCCAGCATTGCTAATCTTGGTCACTGAAACAAAAGCTAACTAGACGCTCGTCAGTACGATAGTATTAATAATTGTCCCTGACATGTTTCACAACAAACATGCACACAATGTTCCAAAAGAACTAGCTTCAAGTTTGCTCATATGATTATCTTTTGTATGTCATACAACTTTGGTCGGTTAGAGAACCAGCGTCGAGCCGCGACACCAAACCGGCACCGAATATGACTACTTATAAGAAGCTGCCGAGTTGAAGAATGCTCTACTTGGCTATACTCTGACATATTAATGTATCAGAGTGTAGCTAAGTACATCATTCTTCAACACATATTTTATCCGGAGTAGCACGCAAAATGAATATTGTAACAATATCACCATATTATATCATCATATTATTATGATGGTACCTATTTTTAATTATATTCTGTTTTGATACCAACATTTTATGATATTAAAACTATTTATTTATTTCACGATACGAGTTATTTTGTTATTTTCCATTTTATTACGAAAATTACAGGCTAAGGATTTCGAAATGCAAGACGATCGAAATCGCTCTAACGATGTACTCGGATTGGAGAGGCTAGTTTAAAAAGTGAGTATTATTTCAACATCGGAAACTGTTTATGTAACATTATAAATTGAAATAATTTGTTTATGCAGTGGCATGCAAGGCAACAAAAAGTCAAGAGTGGGGCCTACACTTACTTACGATTCGGAAGAAAAGAAGTACGGGGAGGAACACGAAGCTGTATAAAAACTTGATACATTAGACTCGTCTTTACCATCCGATTTCTGTGTGACAAATTTTTAACATACTCATATACACTCGAGAGCAATGAATCCGGGTCACTTAAAGAATGTTAAAAATCTCGGAAACTAAAAATGATAGGTTAATGCAATAAATTGTATTTAATAGACAATGTAATACTCCTTAAATGAAAGTAAAAAAAATACATTTTATTAACACAAAATTACATAAAGAAAAAAACTGCTGATCTCTCCTTTAAACAAAAATAGGAAACATGAAATTTATGAACTTTACGATTTTCTTGAATTTTAATACTTCGTATTGCCTCCTCGTGCTTCCATTACTGCGTTTACGCGGTTTGGCATGCTGTACACCAAGTTTCTTATACGATTTTGGGGAATATTCTCCCATTCCTCTGTGAGAGCAATTTTGAGCTCACGAAGCGTGATTGGGGGAGGATTTCGTTGTTTTACGCATCTGCCTAGCTCGTCCCAAGCATGCTCGATCGGGTTGATATCCGGGCTGCGCGCTGGCCACTCCATACGAGTAATGTTCATCTCTTGAAGGTAGTCATTCACAATCCTACCTGTATGAGGTCGGGCATTGTCATGCATAAATATAGCATCCTCACCTAAATTGACCATAAATGGACCAACGTGATCATTGAGGATTTCTTCCACATATCTTTCGCTAGTTAAAGAGCCGTTTTCTATGATCACCAGCTCTGTGCGACTTTCAGAAGAAATTCCGGCCCACACAAGTACAGACCCACCACCGTAGGCTACTTTTTCTTCGATGCATGCTTGCTTGAATCTTTCCCCTGGTCTTCGATACACTCTGTGTCTTCCATCGTGCTTGTAGAGCATAAATTTTGATTCGTCGGAGAACATAACTTTTGACCAATCTTCAATACTCCAATTTACGTGGCTCTGGGCATATCTTAGTCTGGAAATACGATGCCCAGGCTCCAGTTTAGGGCCGTTTGCAGGTCTAAGGGGTTTTAAGTTAGATTCAGCAAGCCGACGTCTTACTGTCCATGCACTTGGGTTACTTCCTCCGAGGAGTCGAAACTGATTTGTGAGTTCAGTTCCTGTGAGAAAGCGATTTCGAAGCATGGTGTTCACCAAGTATCGGTCTTCTCGTGCTGTGGTACACCTGGTTCTGCCCGTTCCTGGTCTGCGTAGGTTACAACCAGTTACTTCGTAACGTCGGAGAACTCTTTGTACTGTTGACAGCGACACACCAACAGTCCTGGCTGTATCGCGCTGACTCCGGCCGGTTTCCAGCATTGTAAGTATTCTGGTGCATTCTTCAGGCGTAAGCGACATAATTTCAGCTTGAATAATGAATATAGAGCACTATCAACATGGTTTATGTACCCACATAAATGACAGATTACAAACAAAAGCAAAACCAAATGCTGTAATTTCGTAGTTCCATCTTCGAAAGTGGCCCTTTTTCAAATTTGATTTTTTTATGATATAACTTTACAATAACTAAGAAGTTTTAATACCTTCATTTAAGGAGTATTACATTGTCTATTAAATACAATTTATTGCATTAACCTAGCATTTTTAGTTTCCGAGATTTTTAGGACTCTTTAAGTGACCCGGATTCATTGCTCTCGAGTGTATTTTGGTGGCCACCACGGAAACGGCTCATTCATCCAGCAAAACACAAAATTTATAGTAATCTTCTAGATAAATGTTTGTAGGGAGACATCAATCAAAGATATCAGATAAAAACAAAAGGTGTAAAAGAATGTCAATTCAAAACCGGAAATCTGTGACACAGAAACAATAAGTTAAACAGTCATCAAAACTGTAGCAGGAATTGACCCTGACATGTCCCACTACTCTGAGCAGTTAGCGGTGGAAGATTGCAGCAACTTGAACACAAAGTTTCAAACAATCATGCTAGCCCACATAGGTTTGTATAAGGAATTTCAAGTTTGCTCCTGTGACTTGGTCCCTCCTTCAAACCTTTGTTTGGTTAGCGAGCCAGCGTGGGGTGTGGTCAAGAAACTTTCATCATTTAATTCAACAAACATTTTGACCAAGAATAAACATAAAAAGCTGCTGTTGTTGGATACACTCTTTTTCTGGCGAATGAAGTTATTTTAGTTTTTTATTAGTCATTTTCATTAGTCAACCTAATGACTGCAAGTATAGCCGAGTGGTATATTAACATTATAACTATTGTATTAATTATACCTACAGATCTCCATGTAAAAATAAAAATAGATACTAAATTACTAGGACTTAAGAAATATTACAGTTAGTTTATGATACTTGATCCAACAGACAAACTATGTATAGTTTTGTTGGACATTGTTGTACCTATGTCATACATTTATCATATTGTACCTTTCAATAATAAATTAATAAATATAGGCCACCACGCTGAATACCACGGTGTGCGACGTGCTGCGGGATCGATTCCCGCATGAGATAAGCATTTGAGTGATCCACAAATGCTTGTTCCAAGTCTGGGTATTCTTTGTGCATGTGATTTAAATGTTTGTAAAACCCCTGCGACACAAGGATTAATTTAATTTGTGCGGGCGTCATTGTTAAAAAAAAACACGTGTGGCACTCGGGGTTTGCCGCGGTAAAGCTATTGCATAGCATTTTTTATCAAATTATGCAATTGTAATTATTTATTTATTTTATTCATGTAGTTTTTTTTTAAGCTATTGCATAGCTTTTGTCGCGGGCTTTGAGCGCGGCGACCGAATCAAGAAATTCCGTAACGAAAAGAAACCTAACACCCCCACTCCGCCTACCATGCAGCTCGGCCGAGCGTTCGCTTAACGTGTATGGTACGACTGTACGAGGCTCGCACGGATCGAGACGAGCTGATAAATCGGACGAATACGTAAGCAGCTGTTTGTGAGAAAGTATATAGGTGTATTATTAGGTATCTATCATATCGATGGCCCCACCGAATAAACGTGCAAGAGCTCTTACACGAATTTTTTTTTGTTGCATTTTTCGTTTCTTTGACCTATGCAGCACCTTCTAAATTTTTTTTATACATTTTTGACTCAAAATACGCCTATTATATAATTTGATTCCTTTATTCTAGGGAAAAATCATGGAATTATATCACAAGTATAAAAGTATATACTATTGTTAAACGCTTTTTTGGTCGCCGAGTTCACACGAATAAACGTGTTAAAACCAGTAAACTTTTGAGAAGACTTGTGCACTTCTTCGAGTTTGTATAATAGCAGCTTACACGTTTATTCGTGTAAGCATACAATTTTTATTCTTAATGTGTCATTATTGTGGAATGAAATAATTCGCCGTTATATTAAATTACAGTAGAACACAAAAAAAATAGTAGTCAAACATACCAACTTCCTGATGATAACGATTCGAATAATAGAATTTGCAAAACCATGTTTTTAAATACTTTGTCTATTACACAGCAAGTAGTATATACAGCTATTGAGAAGTTAGGAGACGAAAATTATGTAAAAATAACAGAGGAAGACATAAAAATGGACCTAGAAAGATGTCAGAAGAGACTGAGAGCAGCATCATTGACCACATAAACCAAATTCTAAGAGTTGAAGCACACTAAGTTAGAAAAGATAGCCAGAAAGAATACCTTTGTGAAACATTGAAAATACGTGTCTAAACAGCTGTCCGATCCCTAAGACTATTATTCGGTATCGCACTGCGAACACATATACGTGGCCATTAAATGGATTGGAGATTTTTTTTTCCGAATTGAAAATAATTAAATCAAAATAAAAACTGATCCAAGGCAACAGCAACACTGACCGCTCCTCAAAGTTAACTTACTACCTGCAGCTTTGTGTCAAAGAAGCCGCCTATGCGAGACGGTTCATGAACTGGTGCCATACCATGAGCTTCTTAAGCAAGGTTGTTGCCGCTGTGGAAGCGAGACGCTGCTACGTGCATTGTATAGCGCTGTCTCGCTTCCACAGCGGCAACAACCTTGCTTAATAAGCTCATGGTATGGGCCCTGTACCACGAATACGCCTTTATTGGATCCGACAGGGGTTTTGTTACATGTTGTATATAAAATGCATAGCCTGTACTTAGAATGGATGGACACAAATGAGCGGTATAGTGTAGCATGTAGAAGACATAAATAATTTTGATAAAAAGCATAGTGTTGTGTGGCATGTTTTGATCTCGAAAAAGTATTGAGTATCCCCCAAAGTTATTATTATTTGTATCTCTTTTTTAAATCACGGGCTATCCGTAATGAAAATACCCGGTCCTTTGAAAGGCTTGCATGGGGACACAGGTCCAACACGCAGAGGCCTTGTTGAGAACTTTACTCTAAAATGGGATGGGGCACCTGCTCTATGAAAGAACAGGCATGAACGGCCCAAGGCAGTTACAAAACTATTGTGAATATTATGGTGTTAAAACTAATTTGGCCTATTGATATGTATGGGTTACGTGGATTGGTTTCTTATAAAAAATCGGAAAACTATGTCACCTGCCTTTCTACACATGAAAATGTAAACTAATAGGCAGGTGGTGACTCCCCACTCACTAGATGGGCCCCCAAACAACCGCCACTGCAGGCAGTAGGGGGCAACACCAGTGCGAGCGGCTAGGGGTGTCGAGCGGTGCGGCCCCGATTTCGCCATCGCGGGTCACAGTAGCGGACCCGGAGCGGGTTTCCTCGCTATTACACCATTAGACACTTCCACCCCCGATCATATAGCTCTAGCGACCCCTCTCTAGCCAGCCGGTTAAGGCAAGAAAGAGCTGGGAGCCCTCCCTAAAGAGTGACTCCCTGGAGCACTCAGGTCCGTTGTGTCGCTACTCACAAACAGCTCGCCACTAGCTGCCCTGCGGATTTTATTATTAATTATTATTGATTTTTATTATTATATAGAAATAACAAGTTGCCTGTGGTCATTTTTTCAACTTCACGTTGAGTTAAGGATAAAAATATATCTTTTTATTCCGATTCAATGCAATCGATTTGTATTTGCCATGTTTGCTTTTGCGTCGCATCTAAAATTTAAGATAAAAATAACACATAGATTTTTTTAAAAAGGTCCGAGCCAATCGGAAGGCGACTCTATGCATGCTACAATCGAGCGTTCCAAGAAAAGGTATACTATATAAACGCCCGATCAAATGTATAGTTTTATAGAGAATGCCAAAGTTACTGGGCATAAATACCAAGTTCTCTTCCTTTACATAAGGATTTGATAAGTTTGTGTGATCCAGGAGCGATACCAGACCATTACTAAACTATTTAAAGAAACTTAATTCCTTTGGACAACTCGATCTCTGCCACCAATGATAGTGACGAGGAAGATTAAGTATTTCACATTACGATATGATTCAGTTATTTTTTTGTTATCAGTTCAAGCTAATAGGTAGCTATTTCCTAATCATGAAAGAGATTTAAGTTGTTTAAATTGTGATTATTATTTAGTGTTTATACAAGTAGATAGTAACTTGATTATATTCTTATTTTATTAAACCTTTGTCGTTTAATTACAACCTTTCACATAATTAATGATGTTAACATTATTACACCATGCAATAACAAAAGTATATTACATAAATGAGCATCGATCTTTTGAACATTGATATAAATGCATTTTATCTTTACAATAAACAAACAATGCAGTAAGTTACTGTAAACAACCGTGCTTATGCTTGTTACTAGGTATTAAAGAAGCTTGATTACCGTCGAATAATAGTGTAATATAATATTGTTAGTTTTGTTTGTTGACACTTTACACGAATAACCGTGTAATGAAAGTTTACTGTTATCTTGTTATAGAAATTCACAAGAATAAAAAAATAAAATAGTTTTTCATAAATTGTAGGAAAACCGTTTATATTAAAAAATATATATAAATCAAATGTAATAATATATTTTTTTATCTTTAATTTGATATAATTTGTTTAACCCTACATACTACCAAACAACAGTTATTCAAGTTTAATCGTTTTTATTTTTTCCTGAAAAGTTGTGGTTTTTGACTTACACGTTTATTCGGATTATCTATAAAATGCCACACACAGGCAATAGCTTTACCGCGGCACTCCCCGAGTTCCACACGATTTTCTTTTCTTTTATTTTAATTCAAGTTTTTTCTTTTGTATAGGATAATTATATTTTCATACTATAGGATATTCTTTTGCTCAGTAAAATGGGCTGTATAGAAGTCAGATATCCAGTCGCTCCTTGTAAAATACGATAGTGAGTGAAGAGTGGAAGCCGATTCCAACATTGCTTGTTAACAGTTTACTTATCTAAAGTAAAGTAATTTGTAATAATAAATTAGTTTTGCAACTATCCTTTACTAAAAAAAATATATTATTTTCCAATGTTTTTTTCTACCCTAAATCTGGAGCTTCCATTTTTTTTTCTGTTTCCGTGCCATCCATTTGTGCTGTTTTCTAGGTTTTTAGAAGCAAGCAGAAGAACAGAACAGAAGAAGAGAGAGCTCTTGGATGTTAAATTGACTCTAGTAGGGAGTCCGTATACACGCGTGACTCCCTAATCGAGTCAATATCACTTCTTTGTAGCTAACACGACGGCAGAACAATAGCTGACAGAAGAATAGCTTATTTATTCATACAAAAAATAAATCCTTACAAATATTTGCAGACACATAAACATTTTTTTTGCCTGTCTGTCTGTCGACTGTCATACAGTATTCACAATGTATCTTTACAATGTATGTATCTTTGCAACTGTCATCCTACCATGTTCAATGGCTTGTAAAATAAAATAAAAACCTTGATTGCATCTAAAGAGAACAGATAAACAATTAAATCGGTTTAACCATTTGGTCTAGAGGTTTTTGGCCTGGATTTGTATGCATATGGTTGCAGGTTTAGGACCTTATCAATCTGACTTATTTAAAGCTATATGTTCTTTCTTCATTATTTTCAGATACCACTGATAAACGGTGAACGAAAACATCGCCTATACCTGAAGAGGTGGGCGCCCAGAAGTGGGACATTTACAGGCCGGTATTATAACATTATGACGCGAACGCAACGTTTCCAGAGAACATGCTAGCTGAATGTAGGTCTGTATGAGGTGCTTTTAGTTAGCCCACATTACTATCACCATCATTCAGATTTATGTTCGGTTAGAAAAAACTTCGTGGAGCTGCGACACTGAAACGGACATCATTTGATTCAAGAAACTTACCGAACATGACTAAAATGTTGGAAGCAACTGTCGTTGGCTACACTTTATGACTTATTAATATTACAATTATGTGGTTAATTTTATGTAACCGTTAAATTTTAGGGCCTACAGTCGACGATTCAAACCGCTATTGTAGCGTATTTATATGACTTATCGACATTATTGAATGATTGATTATATATTGATCGAAACACTGCAATGCCGTTTCTCACATTTCTTTTCAGACATTGTTTCAGGCTAAAAATCCATTTTTCTATGTGCGATTTAGGATCGCTTTTACAAGCAAGCTTGGATACTATATAAGTAGAGAAAATGCTATGGCGTCCCTCACGGTAGTGTGTCTGGACCAAACCTCTTTCTTCTTTACATTGTTTTATGTTCATAAACTAGATTCCATAGTTTATGCAGATGTTTCTGTGTTCCTTGTCTTTGCGGTCAAACAAATAACTAGAAGCTCGGCGGAACTTTTGTCTGTTTTAACCCTGACATGTGTCACTTCTCTGAGTGGTTTTTATAGAGGATTGCAGCAACATGACTCAACTTTTCATAAGAACATGCTAACCAAATGCAAATCGTTATGCGGTGTTAGTTTGCTCACATGCACACTAGCACCCGTCATACCGACCGGTGTTCAGTTAGAAAAATCATCGTGTAACTCCGACTCTGAAACCGACATTATTTTGTACAAGATACTTTCTTAACAAGACTTCACATTAGAAGCTGCAGTGATTGGCTACATTAGTATCAACGACAAATTAATGTTTTTAAGTAATATTAAGTGATTTTGTTTAGTTTAATTGTGAACTTACAGGGTCTACACTGAAATCTTTAGCGGTCGCTAAGACAGAAACGTCCAGCTCCACGCTATATATATCTTATTCACGTTTCTCTTTTATTAAAACATGTAATTTACTCAAATTCCATAGTTTGTGCAGATGACATAGAGTTACTTACCTTGCATACTTGTGAAGAATGAAATTGACGTGAGCGAAACCTTTCAAGAGAACATTCTAGCCGAATGCAGGTCTGTATGAGGTGCTTAAAGTTGGCTCACATTACTAGCACCCGTCATTCAGACTAGTGTTCGGTTAGAAAAACCATCGTGGAGCTGCGGTACTGAAACGGACATCATTTGATTCAAGAAACTTACCGAACATGACTAAAATGCTGGAAGCAACTGTCGTTGGCTACATTCGTATCAATGACAAATTAATGTTCTAAGTGAAGTTAAGTGATTTTGTTTAATTTAATTGTCAATTTACAGGGTCTACACTGAAATCTTTAGCGATCCCTAAGCCTGGAACGTCCAGCCTTAAACCGAAAATATTTGTGTGCTGTATTAATTATCCCGACATGTGTCACTACTCTGAGCAGTTTACAGTGGAGAATAGCAGCAACATACACTCAACGTTTCAAGAGAACATGTTAACCGAATGTACGTCTGTATGCGGTGCTTAAATTTTGCTTAAACTTTGGCACCCGTCATTCAGACTTGTGTTCGGTTAGAAAAACCATCGTGGAGCTGCGACCCTGAAACAGGCATACCTAATTGATACAATAAGCATCCGAACATGACTAGACATTAAATTATTATAACTTTTGTATTTTGCTATAAGCATTTGTGTCACCGACAAATTAATATTAATTAATAAAATGTGTTTCACTCTATCAAACCAACTTTTTGGAAAAAAGGCCATAGATAATTATATTAAATTATCTAATTTAAATTTAAATTTTGTCAGCAATTACGAACATAATAATTATACGATTGTATACGTTTTGTCTCCTACTTCTAATTATATATTTTTTCCTCAATAATATGTGGACAATGTTGTGGGTTACATGTTTGTAATATTAATTTAAGGACTTATTGTAAAGCTTTTGAACGTGTAACTGTTTTTGTCCCTAACAAATAAAAATAAAAAATTGCTTATTTTTCCCAAATAAATAAAATAAAATTGTCAACGGCCCCTACGCCAGCAATTTCCAGCATGAAACCAAAAATCATGAAACAAATAACTAGACGCTCGGTGGAACTTTTGTCTGAATTAACCCTGACATGTGTCACTTCTCTGAGTGATTTGTGATAGAGAATTGCAGCAACATGAACTGAACTTTTCATTAGAACAAGCTAGACGAATGTAGGTTTGTGTGAGGGACTTCAAGTATGCTCATAGAACTCGACCCTCATCCGATCATATATTCGGTTAGAAAACCATCTGCGTCTCTGAAACGGACAACATTGGATTCAAGAAACATCAATACCGATGATGACTAAAACGCTGGAAGCAGCTGTAGTTGGCTAGACCTTCATCAAAGACAAATCATTGTTATAATTATGTGATCTAGTATCATAGTACCGTTTCCTTGCATTTAAAACTTTTTTTCTCACCACATTTATAATTTTCGGAAGGTATTGAAATAAGAAGTATTAATTTTAAGAACAAAACTTTATTTCAACAACGAAATAGTATTTTCATATTTATTCAATATTGACTGTCGCCGTTTTTTAAGTCAAGTTAGAGTCCTCGATAATGTCTAAGTTATAGCACCATTTTTTTAACAGGTACTTAAGTGATATCGTTCGAACGGTAAATCTCTGAAACTTAATTGTAAGTACGTAAGAAACGGCGTCCCTCAGGGTAGAAAGCTTGGACCTACCGTATTTCTTATTCACGTTTCTGTTTTATTAAAGCATGTAATTTACACAATCCATAGTTTGTGCAGATGACATAGAGTTACTTACCTTGCATACTTGTGAAGAATGAAATTGACGTGAGCGAAACCTTTCAAGAGAACATGCTAGCCGTATGCAGGTCTGTATGAGGTGCTTAAAGTTGGCTCACATTACTAGCACCCGTCATTCAGACTCGTGTTCGGTTAGAGAACCATCGTGGAGCTGCGACACTGAAACGGACATCATTTGATTCAAGAAACTTACCGAAAATGACCAAAACGCTGGAAGCATCTGTCGTAGGCTACACTTATAGGCAAATAATGTAACAATTATGTGATTCCATAGTTTGTGCAGATGACATAGAGGTCTTTGCAGTAATTGTGAAGAATTTAAATGACAAGAGTGAAACGTTTCAAAAGAACATGCTAGCCGCATGTAGGTTTGTACAAGGTAATTCTAGTTTGTTCATAATTACTTGGTACCTTATACTAGCTTATATTCGGCAACCACTGATCGTAAGTCCGCGGCCCAGCCTTTGTCTGCCACCGCTTAATATTATTCTACATAATAATTGCGCTATATGCTAATTGCGAATAAAATATCTTACAAATTCGGGCATATCTGCTGCAGATATGCATATTCTGTCGTGTTAGTGTAGATATACCAAAAGTTATTTTGTCTTTCTATTCTGGGCAGTGTGGAGGATAGCTACAACATGAACACAACGTTTCTAGAGAGCATTCTAGCCAAGTGCAGGTGTGTACAAAGGACTCAAAGTATGTCTATATCACTTGAACTTTGATACACGCTCTCTGATTGGCTAGAGATTCAGCGCAAAATTGCGAAACCGAAGTGGACATCATCTAATACAAGAAACCTTCGAGACACGATAATACATTGGGAGCTGCTGTAATTGGGAAGGTTAAAAACTTGTTCTATATTATACTAATGGAATGATCTCGCTAGCAAAAGAAAAATGTCAACTATTTTGTGCACTGTTATATAATAAATAAATACTAACGAGCCCCTACAATATCCTATTCGTCCTGCAGCAAAAAGCTGGCTTTATTTATTTACAGATACATACAGATGTTATATCTGTATGTATCTGTAAGGATATAGAAAATTTTAAATTAATCACACGTCAAAACAGTTTACACATACAATGCGAAGACCACAGAAATTAAATCTAACACAATTAAAACAAAATCCAAAATATCAAATCAAAAAGACTGAATCTAAAAACATAAAACAATCTTGATTGCATCTTAAGAGAACAGATTAACAATGAAATCGGTTTAACTATTTGGCCTAGCGGTTTTTGGACCGGCTTGGTATGCATAATTTTATTATGGTTGCAATGTTACCAATCTCACTCATTCAAATCTATTTATGTACTTTCTTAATTATTATTCTCAGACACCACTGATAAACGGTAAACGAAAATATCGTTTTTGGATTCCAAAAAATTGAGTCTGAAATCGCCAAATCACATCACATTGGTTCAATGCGGGTTGGCGATTTCAGACCTGCCCTGCCTTTCCTGTCAGATTTAATCCAATACTTGAAGAGATCTGCGCCCGAAAAGAACCTACTACGCACATATCCAACACTACACAGTACTCAGTAACGCGTGTAAGCACACCTCTTTTTGCGTTGGGGTTGAAATGTGCAAAGATTTCTCATTATTCAAGACCAGTGGAAAGTGTAGTATCCTGTCCAATTCGCCAGTCGGTGACGTGATTGAATCATTCAGCTGCGGGGTCCGGCTGATCGAATCAACGGCCATGGTTGGGCATAGTGCCGTGTTTGGTTTTTTTTCAACGTGCAAATAAAGCTTTAAATTTTACTATGGCCCTACGCGCATTTTCGTCCTCATGCGATGGCTAGCTTTGTCGTTTTTCGGTTTTGGCAACGAAATACTTTTTCCTGAATTGAACCTTGTCCGCATAGCAATAAGTTGTTTTTACAAAACAGCGTACAAAAAAAATGCTAATGCTAATTTGACAAATATAAGACGCGTTATATTTCAGAATAAGACTCGTTAAATACCCCCTATTATACTATACCTATAAGTAGGTGAAAATAGTAGCCACAAGTGACGTGGCTGGCTAGTTCGCTGTATCTGTGTAGATATTCGTTGGTAAAAATAAACGAAAAATAAAATAGTTCGCATACCTATATGCCATTTTCATGATTCCTCTTTCTAATTTTTATCCTCTAGTTAAGCTTGATTATTATAAAATAAGACGTATTTTACTTCACACTGAACGTGCGACCGTCTGCAGTTTGCCACTGTCACCATTATACATTACCACAAACTACTTAGAGATGCCACCCATCAGACAGGGCACTCCCATACATAAAATGCCGCTTTGCGAACCTCAACTATAGAAATTTTCAGATCAGCAGATCAGCGTTTTTAGGCTGTTATCTCATTAGATGATATGAGAAAGAAAGAAGTGGATGCCGCGATGTCGAGTAATAGAGATGAATGGAAGGAAAATACGCATTGCGCCGACCACAAATGAATGGGATTAGAGCAGGAAGAAGAACAAGATCTCATTCCAGATGTGGCTTTTAAGTTTTGTAATTAATTTTTCCAACTGTTGTTGGATATTTTGGAGTAGGTCAATGGAAAAAAAACTTGTCCACTAGTGGGGCAAACAGGAACCAGAAGCATTGTCATTTTCAATAGTTGAGCCGTAGATGAAACCATAGACTTATTGCGAGGATTTATTGTAAGAAGATTACCACCCGTACGCCACCAACGCCAACGAAGAACCGGCTGCGCCTCGCCGCGGCCCGCGCCATTCCTACGTACGACGATCGAAAATAATAAATAATATATATTTACACTATCATAATCATTCCATCTTTTATTATACACCAAAGGAATACTTAACGACCTCCGTGGTGGAGTGTCGTGCCGGTTTTCAAAATGTTGCCACCTTTGAGGTCCCGAGTCCCCTATTCGATTCCCGGACGGGTCAATGTAGAAAATCACTTTTCCAGGTTTTCTCGGGTGTGGGCATTCGTGGTACCTTCTTTGTCTCTGATTCCATAACACAAGTGATTAAGCTACTTACTTTGGATAAGCGGCACTATTGTGACGTCGTCCACATTTATTCATTTATTTATACATTTCATGGTAATACTTAATGGTTTAAGACATTTGACCCGTTGCCGTGTGACCTCGACAGCGTATGAAATACTTTGCAGTACCGATACGAAAAATATAATTATACCTAGCAGGTACTTAGTAAATTTTGGTCCTTTAATGAGATTACTTCATATTACGTCGTGAACAAAAATATTCGAGGCGATGCGTAGTTTGATGCATCACTGAAAACATACCTTCGTAAATCGAATTAAAGATAGCTGAAAAAAGCTCTCTGAAATCTAATAATGAAGTTAACAAAAGCTGCTGCCGGGGCCCACACACCCCTGTTAGAAGCTTTTAGTTAAGCTCGTTTTTCCTATCCTATATCCATCACGTATTTTTTTCGTTTTTTTGGCAGGACAATGTTATTATCAACAAACTAATGTAAATGGAAGAGAGAGTTATCTACATAGATTTAAATGTAATAAAGAGATCTAGAGGTAATAAAGAGATCAGAAGTAAATATATTTGAAACTTTGATGTATTTTTTTTTGTATTATTCTGCATAACACCTTATTGCAATGCGCTAAGGTTGATTTTATAATAGTGATTGATTTTCTAAACTTGATCACGGATTTGAAGCACCTTTATTGCAATGCGCTAAGGTTGATTTTCTAAACTTGGTCACGGATTTGAAGTGGTGAACTCGTACGGTAGTCATCAGTGCTTTAATTATGTCGACAATAAAGTATTATTTTGCCTCCCGCTTATTGATATTATTTCACAGAAAGCCAACTTAGGCCCAGTCTTTTGATCCCGAGTTAACTCAACCAATGGTTAAATATGCTAACTAATGATTTCTAAACGCGTTTTTTTCATCAATTGTTTGCCTATCAAATGATCAAATTAGTTATAGAGTTAATTATTTAACTATTTATTAGAATACGTATTTATGAATCGACGCGTTCTATAGAAGTTTGAAACCATTTATTAGGATATTTAACCGTTGGTTGAGTTAACTAGGGATAAATAAACTGCCCCTTAGTCTACAAACTAACAAATCTAATTAGCTGCTACAGAACACGACCAATTTACTGGCTAATTCCGCAACTTTCAACCATGGTTCGAATATTTTGTAAAATTGTTGTGTATTTGAATACCACGCTAATTATTATCAAATAATTAGTTATAATAAGCGTATGGATTTTCATCTTTCATGGCTACGTTTGAATTTTAATTGAGCTATTTTATGTACTCTGGAAACTTAGGTAGCCTATGCACGGCTATATTTTCCAGCATTTTCTATACATTGAATTTGATTGCACGGATAGCCGAGTGGTATAGGTCACAACGCTAATTACCACTGTGCGCGACGTGCTGCGGGTTCGATCCCCGCATGGGTCAAGCATTTGTGTGATCCACAAATGCTTGTTTTAAGTCTGGGTGTTCTTTGTGCATGTGATTTGAATGTTTGTGATACCCCCGCGACACAAGGATAAAATTCCTTAGTGCGGGCATCGTTTATATAAAAAAAAAAAGAAAAGAAGGAATTGAATTGACCAGAGATTTCGAGTTGCACTTATTGCAAACATTATACGCACGCCAGCAGATTGTCTTGAACTTTATCTACAGAGTTTGCTGTGTATAGGTCACAGGTAAAACCTCCTTTAAGTTTGACCCCTTCATGACTGAATTAGCGTTGTTAAAAATTGTCTTTGAGTGTTTGTTCGAGAAATATT
The DNA here is from genome assembly GCA_950381575.1 of Plusia festucae. Lineage (NCBI taxonomy): Eukaryota > Metazoa > Arthropoda > Insecta > Lepidoptera > Noctuidae > Plusia > Plusia festucae. The sequence goes on along the minus strand of OX494430.1, from coordinate 1,697,614 downwards.
TAATTTCAAAGCAAAATGTGTTCCACTGTTCACTTCATCAATCAGAATAATATCTTGGGACACCGCACCAAACTAGACGGAACCTGTACTATGGTAACCAAACTAACTAATAAATATACTTATGTATTTTTAAATACATTGACAACCTCCGTGATCGAGTGGTGTACACACCGGTTTTCAAAGTGTCGCCAGCTCTGAGGTCCCGGGTTCGATCCCCGGACGGGTCAATGTAAAAAAACACTTTTCTACATTGTCTCGGGTCTGGGTGTTTGTGGTACCTTCGTTGTTTTTGATCGATGTTTCTGATCGCTCGCCCTCACGACGAGCCCTTCATGCCCTCCCCGTGTGGGGGGGAATACCCGACGAGGGTGGTGTAGAGTGCAATGCGGGCGAGGGCGCCCCCGCACCTATCGCTCGCCTGTCACCACCATGAGGTGGGAGAAGACGACGTCCTCTCCGGCCTCTTCTTCGTCTTCGGAGCGGCGCAGCGAGAGGATCGTCCTCCCGCGCACGCTCCGCCGCCTCCTTTCGCGAAAATCGGTTCCGTCCTAACCCAAGCCAGAATCAGGGGATCACAAAACAAACTAGAGATTAACTTACCATAATAATATGGCGCGCCCCTTCAAAATTCAAAACGTTTGAAAGTATTTGTAAAAGTATTTACAAGGCACCACCAAGACTCACAATACGCATGTTTGTGTAATGAGACGGCCGTCAAACAAAAACAAATCCACGGATTTGTTGTTCGACTAGTGGCGCTGCACTGATGTACTATATGAAAACGACATCGTTGGTTTCGCGATCGACTAGCTAGGATTAGTTGACCAACAAATCTGGTAATAAGTGAGATATTACGAGTACTGATTACACAAACACAAAATATACTACAACTCTTTCGTAAGGATGAGACTACACACATTGAAACGGTAATTTGGAGGGGCGCGCCATGTTATCGTAATTTATCTTTACCATGCATATTATTGACGGGCCTGTTGGTTGGTGATCCTGACTGCTAAGCCGGAGGTCGTGGGTTCGATTCCCACCCAGGACAAATCTTTGTGTGATGAGCACGATCATTTGTTCTGTGTCTGGGTGTTATTTACCTATAATATTATTATATAAGTAGGTATGTTTATCAGTTGTCTGGTTACCATAGTACAGGCTCTGCCTAGTTTGGGATCAGATGACAGTGTGTGAGCTGTCCCAAGATATTTATTTATTTATTTATTGCAAGTGAAATAATAACACCTTACATGGAATGAATAGTATTAAAACTACAGGCCCTATTATGGTCGTAAATCGCCCAGGATTCATAATAGAACAATTGCATTCTGCACTACTTATAAAATAAAATATAAGTGTGGGAAATTTGATACTCCTCCGTCCGCGCCATTTCCATAGGACGTTGTCTTGCGACTACATCGCTAGCAACAAGTGGAGTAATTATACAAGACACTTCGTCTATTGTGAAGCTGGAGTCGGTCTGCAAACAATGAAATCATTAGTGTTTAATTTGGATCCAGGGATTATGTACAAAATTCTCGTGAGAGAAATTCGCCGAACAAAATGCTGTATTGGTATTCCGCAGCAGCAGGGTTACAGGAATCGCTTGAATACAGCATTTCTCTTTACACTGCTGCTACTTCTGCTACTCATTATTATGTTTCACGAGAACAATTAGTGCTACTGAACCGGACTGCAAATTGCAATTAGTGAATATGATACTACCGATAAGATTTCCTTTTAAACCGCATATAATAAGCACAATTTTCGAGCTCCATGCCAGAAAACAATTAAACAAAAGATAATTTCATTTTACACAGCTTAAGTACACTGTACCTGTACTAACAATTATTTGTATAAGTCTGCTTGCTACCCCGACCGCTGCATCTCGTTCGAGCCGTCAAGCCTTTTAAAAAGTAAATCCTATGACGTAAAATTTATTAAAAGCATGGAACTCTATAGTAGAAAATGTAATAGGTACGTATTATAAGTATATGAAAAAAACAAAGCAAGCAAATATTTTTTTATTTTTAATTCCGTACGATAATGAAAACATAATAAAAAGAGAAATGAGTAGTTCTATGAGCCCGTATATTCCTCTGTAACTATATGCTTCTGAATTTCATAACATTATACAAACAAGTGTAAATTTCCAGTGAAAAACAGGTTCTCGAGTAGATAATAAAATGCATTCTTTTGGCACAAAACGGAGTTTTAGAAAACACGGCAGATAAACAACGGATTCTAGGAAGCCGTACACAGGAACCTTTTTAAAATATAAGACTACGCGTGATCCTCGCCCTTTGATAACAACAAAGCCTACTACTCAATACATGAATACATAAATGATAACAATATTGCCCATACACAACATAATACACAAAACACTTCACACTTTCCAATATCATAGTCCTGTTATGTTAGTCCATATGTACCAAATGCCTGTTATTTCATATATTATAATTATAGTCTATTGTTCCTATATATACAAATAATGATGTTTAAATTCTAGTTGTTAAATTTTATGTACCTATATATTATATATATATTTTTTTTATTGCTTTAGTAATTTTATAATAATATGTAACGTCTAGATGTAAGATTAATTTTATTTTGCTGTGCCCTACAGGGTCCACGATTGTACTTAGCTCTAAGCCATTTAATTCTGTAACATCTTATTATATACATTGTGGAATGCAAATAAATATGAATATGAATATGAATAAATTAATTACAGCAATATCAAAACTTTGTCTAAAAACTAGCTTTTTATTTATTAAAATTGTTTGTTTAAAGAATATTTTTTGGCATTAATCTAGTCACAGAAAAAAATATATTTCTCAGACCAGTATATATAGACCAGCATGTTGTATTTTTGGAAGAACTTTTTAAGTGTTTCTCCATTTACCATCCAAACCCATTGGAACATTTTTTTAGAGCTTCATTTCGTATCATACACTGCTAGATTCGACCAAAATAGAAGCGAAATCAGAATTATCAATTTATAATTAACTAGCTGTTGCCCGCGGCTTCGCTCGCGCGTAAAGTAAAGAATAGTATTAAAGGTAGATGGATGTATTCTGTGATTTTCAAAGTAAGGAGTATGAATAAAATTTTTCATAAAATATTATGGCGTTAAAATAATAATTAAAGTAAAGTAAGTAGCCAAAGCATTTGTGTTATGGAATCTGAGACAACGAAGATACCATAAAAATAAACTCAAGACAATTTATAAAAGTTATTTTCTACATAGACCTGTCCGGGGATCGAACCTGGGACCTTAGAGCTGGCGACACCTTAAAAACGTCGTTATCACATCTACTTATCTTTTCATCTGTCTATCTTTGAGAATACCGAACTTCACATACCAACTATTTCAGCCCCTATTTCACCCCCTTAGAGGGTAGATTCCTAAAAGGCTAAAATCACGGAAATACATCTTATTTATTTCTAACTAATAACCCTTGTATGAAATTAAATGTGTCTATCTTTGAAAACGACACAATTCATATACGTACAAACTTCCAACCCCTATTTCACCCTCTTAGGGAGATGATTTTCAAAATCGCTGAAATACGTCTTTATTTATTTCTATCCAGAAACCCGTATACGAAATTTCATGTGTCTATCATTGAAAATACTGAACTTTCCATACAAACTTTCAACCCCTATAGCAACCCCTTAGAGGGTAGATTTCTAAAATCTTGGAAATACATCTTATTTATTTATAACTAATAACCCTTGTATGAAATTGAATGTGTCTATCTTTGAAAACGACACAATTCATGTACCTACAAACTTCCAACCCCTATTTCACTGTCTTAGGGGGATGATTTTTAAAATCGCTGAAATACGTCTTTATTTATTTCTATCCTGAAACCTGTATACAAAATTTCATGTGTCAATCATTGAAAATACCGAACTTCCCATACAAACTTTCAACCCCTATTGCACCCCCTTAGAGGGTAGATTTCTAAAATCTCGGAAATACGTCTTATTTATTTCTAACTAATAACCCTTGTATGAAATTAAACGTGTCTATCTTTGAAAACGACACAATTCATATACCTACAAACTTCCAACCCCTATTTCACCCTCTTAGGGGGATGATTTTTAAAATCTCTGAAATACGTCTTTTTTATTTCCATCCAGATACCCGTATACATAATTTCATGTGTCCATCATTGAAAATATTGAACTTCACATACAAACTTTCAAACCCTATTGCACCCCCTTAGAGGGTAGATTTCCAAAATCTCGGAAATACGTCTTATTTATTTCTAACTAATAACCCTTGTATGAAATAGAATGTGTCTATCTTTGAAAACGACACAATTCATACACTTACAAACTTCCAACCCCTATTTCACCCTCTTAGGGGGATGATTTTCAAAATTGCTGAAATACGTCTTCATTTATCTCTAACCAGAAACCCGTATACAAAATTTCATGTGTCTATCATTGAAAATACCGAACTTCCCATACAAACTTTCAACCCCTATTTCACCCCCTTTGGGGATAGATTTCCAAAAGAAAATAACCTATAGTCCTCAATAAGTGGACTATTTAACAGTGAAAGATTTTTTCAGATCGGATCAGTACTTCCTGAGATTAGCGCGTTTAAACAAACAAAAAAACAAACAAACTCTTCAGCTTTATAATATTAGTATAGATAATAATGACCAGATCAAAAGCTGGAACATGCGCTATATCCTGTATAGGTATTTATTTATGCCAGCTTAGCAGTTTGCCATCAGATCTCGTCACACTCAGGCATTAATCAGTAGTGGATGCGAGATTCAAATACCGTCCGTTCAGTTTAATAAAGACAAAAATATGAATAAAGTTACCTTGATGACCTAGCTGTACCCGCGACGTTGTTCGCGCTGATCAGTCGTAATAGGTATGCATGTGAAAAATATTTTTGACTGACTGAATCACTGAATGCGCTTTAGATGACTCAAGTCGCCTGATACGGGTATTTGACAATTTGGTTTCTTTTATGTAAGTCGCAGAAATTGCGGGATTTAGATGATGGACTTATCTTCTAACTGACTATGAACTTCACCTGTTTAAGAGTAAAGTGTGATTGTAAAAACTTTATGCATTTATGTTTGTCTCGATCAGGCATCAAAAATTACATGAGCAGCAAGCTATCTAAAAAATTAGCTATGTAAAAAATTACAAACTAAAAAATAATACAAAACACAAAAAGGGTTAGCTCGATATATTCGTACTTCTGTAAGAAAGTCGGTTCTAGAAATAAAAAACAAAATATGTAGTAACATCAGGATTTGAACATGCAGCAAGATATTTCACATTTCCTATCGTATAACCACCGAGCTGTTTAATACTATTGTAAGCATCTTAAATAGTTATTCATACTTCAATAAACTGATCGCTATGGCAACGTTATTTTCGCCATGGCTACTTTTTTGTTTATATGTCAAAGATTACGTGTACAGATGAATGGAGATTGTGTAAATTTAGAGTTTGATCCCTATTTAATATGGACGACCATATTGATGAGAGCTCATCCTAAATTGGACTTTGTGTCGCCGATATCGCTTTCTATTGATTCAAATGTACATAACTTTTTTGTTTATGAACCGATTTCGATGAAACCAAAACTAAGTTATACCTCAAGTTACGTATAATTTTTGTATATAAACATTGTCTACATGGGATTCATAGATTTTACGTGATGTGCGCACAAACAAACATATAAACAGACAAACAGACAAACAGACAAACAGACAAAAATTTCAAAAATGATGGAAATGGGTTCTGTTTGTTATCTTTTCACACGCTGGCTATTTTTTTTTTCAATTTCTTCAATGTACAAAAATGACTTTTCTACAGATTTATTATATGTATAGATTTTCACGAAATATTATTTAGTACAACATCTGTCTATTTTCCAGACAACCTTTCATAAAATATATAATTTAATTAATCATAATTGAATTATGATTTCAATGAAATAATCATAATTGAATTATGATTTCAATGAAATGTACCCACATGTGTATCTACAAATGTGTTTTTATCAAATTAATTACTGGTCGGCGGTTTTACAATTACCAGAAAATATTATGTGAAAATTTTGAGGTAATTTATAATATTATCAAGCGCGGTAAACAAAGTGTACTTATGAAAGGTACGCCTACATTGCGAAACTACACCAAATACGCATTGAAATTTACGAAAATAAATTATTGTTTGGGCTGTATATCGTTGAGCGAGCAAACATAAGCAGGTGAATTTAATACCAGCTGCTTTTGTTACTGCTATACAAATATTATTTGAAGGACAGCATTGTATCTAGTTAATACGATTACTAGACGCTATGAATTCAGATTTAAATCTACATTAAAATTTATTTCCATATTGTTACTAAATTCGTTATTTACTTACTTGACGACCTCCGTGGTCGAGTAGCGTACACACCGGTTTTCAAGGTGTCGTCAGCTCTGAGGTCCCGGGTTCGATCCCCGGACGGGTCAATGTAGAAAAGCACTTTTCTACATTGCCTCGGGTCTGGGTGTTTGTGGTACCTTCGTTGTCTCTGGATTCCATAACACAAGTGCTTTAGCTACTTACTTTGGATTCGGAGCAATGTATGTGATGTTGTCCACATTATTTATTTATTTACTTACATATTTAATTTTAAATTAAGAGTTATTTATTTATTTATTCTTATAATGCGAGTCGCCTACGCTAGGGCGGCAGACTTGCGATCATGACTGTGATTACAATCCCACCCATTGCACTACCTACGTTAACCCACTCGTAACACTAACAATTTAGCTTCGTAGATTAACAAGAATACAGCTAGATTTTTTTTTTTTTTAAAGTTAAGTTTCTCAATGTAGCTGTTTCGACTGGCTCTGTGGAAACACACACTTGGTGAGTAGGTATGTGTACAGAGTTCTGGACACCTGTAACTTGGTGTAGTAATTACTTTCCATTGTGTTGGGTGGTCATAATTGTGTACGCATTGTAGGCCTCCGACAGTTACACTAAATTGATTAATCTCTGATTAATATTGAAATTAAATTAATAGCACAAAGCCAATTGTTGCGGATGTTTGTCCGTCTGTGCTGCGGTAATTGATAATTAATGTAAGTATTTACTTTATTCTAGCCTTCTATCTTCCTAACATTTTCCCAAGCTATGTTGTGGTCGGCTTCCAGTCTTACAGGATTCAGCTGAATACCGTATTTTACATGGAGCGACTGCCTATCTGATGCCTCAACATATTCTTCAAATTGTAATAAAAATACAAATAACTTGGACAAATCACATTGGTAGATACGTACTTGTTTTTACTGGGACCGAAGTAGTTCGAACCTGCAACCTAATGCACCCCAAATCGTTCATTGAATGCATCGGTTCCGTCCTTTTTTTATGCTGGGAAAAAATGCTTTACCCATACCCCCCTCATGGGGGAATGAGGGGGTTATGTGAGACTCCCCGGGCTGACCCGGCTTACCCACTATAATAACCCAGCAGCATTCCCGCATCGTCTGAGTGGAAGGGGACTGGGAAACCAGCGCAACCTTTACGTCCAGTCCGCCTCCGACGATCGCTCGCCCTCACCGCGGGCGGCTGCGCGCTCCTATACGATACCAGGCACGCGAGGCCGCCCTGCCGCTTCCGGCCGCTGCCATTTCGGTGTGACTCGGGCCTTATGCAGACCCACATTTGAAATGTTATTAGTATTTACTCTAATAGATGGTTATTTGCTTGCTAATTTTATCCGAATATCTACATTACTCGGTAATATTATATTCTAAACCACAGGTGAAGGTACCTGTAGCCCCTGATATAAAAACTGTCCTCAAAAACTTTTTGATAACATGTTCAATGACTCATTTGACTGCACGAATAGCCGGGTGGTATAGGTCACCACGCTATTCACCACTGTGCACAGCGTGCTGCGGGTTCGATCCCAGCATGGGACAAGCATTTGTGTGATCCACAAATACTTTTTCCAAGTTTGGGTGTTCTTTATGCATGCAATTTGAATGTTTGTGGAACACCCGCAACACAAGGATCAAATTCATAAGTGCTTCGCCTTAAAAAAATACTATACCTTACCTACTTGTTATCATACTTGCGTAGTATCAAAAGTATACTTTACAGAGTATGCTGTTTTCATTAGATGGAGTGATTCTAGAAGAAGGTTTATAAGTATAAGACATGCATATTAAAGTACAGAAAGAAAAGGCGCTCACTTTGTAAACGTTGGTTGAACATTACGAGACAAATCTTATTATTGTGCTATAACGGAGTTTTAAGTATATCTTAAAAGGAACTTTAAGAATTTCGCGATGGTATAATATATTTTTCTTCATAAGGACACAACAGTACCCATTTTTATCTATTATTAAAAAATGAGTTCTTTACTAAGCATTTGTAAAAAATATAGTACCTACTGATTTATTTAAAAATCAGGGATCGAATGGTTTGTGGGTCCTCTGCCCCCTCATTACTATCTTCTTTCCACGAGCCAAGCACTGTATGTTATAATTTCTCGAGTTTTTGGTCTTCATGAAATGTAATTATAATAATTCACTTCGGTCCAAATATATTGGACACCAAATTCCTTATAACTGGGAGCATAAGAATCAGAATACTTGTAACATAATTTAAAATTATATAAGATTTACCTTTCAGCGTGATACTGCTCTTAAATTACCAGCAGATATATATAGTTTGCATGTCTTGTGGTAATATGGTTAATTTAAACTACACTCGGTTCCAAAAATTACGGGTCAGTCACAAAAATTGAAATACCTCCAGAACTGTAAAAGCTAGATCAATGAAATAAAAAACAGAATAAAGACTTTTTAGTTGCGCTTCTAATAGCATATTATTTAAACTGGTTGATGAAAAAAACTTCATTAGAAAAACAAAATTTAAAAAAATGACTATTTTTAAAAACAAAATTTTTGTTTCATGTCATTATGGATGCTTTCCATTTCTATTCTGTCACAAAAAAAATTATCGTGAACGTCTTCCACGTGCATAATTATTATTCTGTGAGGTGAAGCATGGCAGTCACGCTAGAGGAATGTACCAGAATCCTAACTTTTTTGGAACTTGGGCGGAGCCAGCGTGAAACAGCCAGAAACATTGGTGTATCTTTGTCGACTGTTCAGCGGGTAGTCCAGCGGTACCAAAAGACCGGATCACACCTTAGAAGACCAGGAAATGGCAGACCAAGATGCACAACGGCCAGGGAAGACAGACAACTGGTGGCTACAATGCTCCGAAATCGTTTTCAAACTGCTGTTGGTCTAAAAACTCACTTTATTCGCTTTGGAGGTGGCAATTTAAGCGCTCAAACAGTAAGAAGACGTCTTGCTGAAGCAAATTTGAAACCATTGAGGCCCGCAAATGGCCCCAAACTGGAACGGGGACATCGAATTGCAAGACAGAGATACGTGCGCGAACACCTAAACTGGACACTAGACGATTGGTCTAGGGTAATGTTCACGGACGAGTCTAAATTCATGCTTTATAAGCATGATGGTAGGCAGTTGGTGTACAGAAGACCAGGGGAGCGCTTCCATCAAGCGTGTGTGGAGGAAAAAGTGGCGTACGGTGGAAGCTCCGTACAAGTTTGGGCTGGGATTTCTGCTGAGGCCCGCACCGAGCTGGTGCTCATTCAAAATGGAACTCTAAATGCAGAGAGGTACGTGGAAGAGATCCTCAATGAACATGTAGGTCCTTTCATGGCCAGGATGGACCGGCATGGCATATTAATGCATGATAATGCGCGTCCCCATACCGCCAGAATTGTACATGACTACCTTGAAGAGGTCGGTATCGAACTCATGCAGTGGCCAGCGCGGAGCCCGGACTTAAACCCCATCGAGCACGCCTGGGACGAGCTTCAGAGATGCGTGAAAGGTCGAAACCCCCCACCAATCACGCTTCCCGAGCTCATACAAGCACTGGTGGAGGAATGGGAAGGTATTCCTCAGCACCGGCTCCGAAATTTGGTGTACAGCATGCCTAATCGCCTGGAAGCTGTCAGAAGAGCTCGTGGAGGCAATACAAAGTATTAAATGAAGAAAGTGATGAAAAACAGCAAAAAAACAATCATAAAAAAAATGTAATCTTAAGAAAAATATGACTACTTTAGTTTTTTTTTAATTTAAGATTAATATTGTGGGTGTAACTAAGTTTTATTTTATTTTTTATCTGTATAATTAAATTCTCAATTGAACAGTCTTCGTTTCATTAGGATGGCATACGTAGTTCGGGAGATATTCGGGTTTATGTGACTGACCCGTTATTTTTGGAACCGAGTGTATAATACTATGTAAGAACTTAAATGTAGGGGAGCGAGGGGCTTGTTGTAACAGGGGTAAGTAGTAACAGGCCTTTTTCACTAGGATCTTAAACTTTATTAAAGTATTTCTTTGACTCGATTTGACCTATAAACCATGCCGCATAATGTTGCCATAGCCAGCGCCCCGTCGGCCAGCGCAGTAAGTGGAAGTGTGCACGCGCTTCATTTTTAGCAGGTCATATAAAATTGCACTGTAGTAAAATGTTGGTTTGCGTTATTATTATCGACTAATTTTAAACTTTATATATCTTATTTAAATTCAAATTTATCTATCTATAGAATCTAGATAATGTGAAACAGTTTTTAAGATTGCTAAACTGTTTAAATAGTTATCTTGATTAATGTTAAAAATTATACCATGGGGTTAGTTGTAACAAAATCCCGGGGCTTGTTGTAACACGTTACACAAGTCATTATGTAGACACCTTCTTATTTTTTTCCTTTCTTCTAGAATGAGTGTGTATAAAAGCTAGTCAGAGCGGGCAACACAAAGCCAAGAAGTGAACGAGTTAGTGGTAGCCGATGTTTTAGAAAAACAAATCAGTTTTCGGAAAGCTAGTCAGACTTTCGGATTATGCCACGTTTCTCTTTATAGGTTACATAAATAATTCTTTCAAATAGCGAAGATTGGGTCGAATGTATATATTGTAAGATGTGGGAACATATAGGATGTGTTACAGGAGACTCTATATATTTTATTTGTATTAATTGTAGCTCAAATGAAAACTGAATTTAATTATAATGAAACCCACCAAATGTTGATACTTATATAAGTGCAATACTTTGTTAGATAGATATTAAAAAGAGATAAATTGCGAAGCATACCTTAGATATAAATAATTTAATTACTATAAGTAGTGTTTAAATAATATAAGTGTTTAACTAAATAAAACTAAGTCATTAATACTTAAATTTAGGTGTTGATTACTTAAAAGTGTATTTAAGTTGATTTTTTATAAGAATTACATAATACCTACTTTAGAAAGATGTAAATTTTGTAAAAAATAAACAAAGAACAAATGATGACAGGTATTACTGTTGCTTTTTTTTGTCGTGACTATTGCCCCGGTAGATGTTACAACTAGCCCCAAGCACGAGGTAAGTTGTAACACCGCACTTCTTCTAGAAAATAATTGATTGTAAAATAATGACTAATTGTTATGGTATTATTTTTACTTGATTTGGTAGAGGAAGAGTTACAGCATCCATCCATCTTTATTTTATAGCAATTTAATCAATGGTTCTCGAGATATATTCGTTTTCATGAAAACTGTTACAACAAGCCCCTCGCTCCCCTACCCATAATTGCACACGAAAAAAAAATCTTAAAAATGAAGCTATGACAGTCGCCTATAAAATATAGCATTGTTCTGTATTTAATATTTTGGTTACATTTTCTTGCATGCTTTCTATTTAGGTTTAAAGTATCTTCTTGACAATTACACGTGTTTTTAAAAAACATCCTCGATTTCTTAGACATAAGCGATTGTTAGGTTCCTTTGCCATGACAATTCTTCAGTCAAATACATGAATATTAATATTTTAATCATAATAATTGTTATTGTTAAAAAAAACACAGCCAATTGTGTGTTTAGAATACATTTTTGTTTATTAACGATTTCGCATTTCGACATTTAATATTATATTTGCCCACATTGTTTACCAAGCAATATAATTTAGTGCGGTAACCACAAAGTTCGGCAAACGTAAAAATTAACCTTTAATTAATTAAATGGCTTTTTTGGCGTCCATTTCCGCTTCTGTTGCCTTCAAACGTGGATGTAGGCGATTGTTTGCATATGACAGGTGCGCAAAAGCGACGATAGCAATATTTAAATAAAGCCGCATGTGACAGACAGTGTCAATAAACCTGATGTTTGAGGAATTTCCGCTCGACAAGGTAGGTTTTCGGTGAAAATGGACAGTGAATTTAAATCTTTTCGACTGAAATAAAAATTGTATTGCAGTGATAGCTTTACGTGTGGCTGCGCTTACTGATAAAACTCTCTGTAAGTCACATGGCTTGAATAAAATTAGATAATTGTTTTTTATATGAAAATATTATTAAATAACTTTGACTCGGTCATTTATTTATTTTTATCCTTAAAAATAATTCAATATAGTCAAACGATTCAGCAGATTAAGATGGATTACTCACCCCCAAATTCTGCAAAGCTTATCAACTTTAACACATTCTTAAGTAACTATCTTTCGCTACTTCAAACTTTATAGTGACAAAGACAAAGATTTAATGGTGACTTCAAATTGATTGACGTTTCCGTATTCGGTTATAAGACACACAATCTTAATTTTAGTACCTCACCGGAAATGTTGACAATCTACTAATGCAAATAAAACAATTAAGTAGTTACTATAGTTCTGTAGAAAATATTACGATGGAACGTTATTATATCGATCAACACTTATCGAACCCTTTCAGTTGGGTTAGTTATACAAATCAGTTAGTTAGACAGATCGTTTAAGTCGACCAGAAATAATACTCGTACAAGTTTAATTTACAGTTATTGCACGCCTCATAAGCGAAGCGTTGAGGTGGGTATTACTGTCAGTTTACGCACACCGAGTGATTCTCCAACTTAAAATGACACTTTTTTTATTCTTTATTGCTTTTATAAGTGAATATAAATAGAAAAATGTTTAGAAAAAACACAATTTTTAACACTCATGATATTTTGAAATCTCTTTTTATTATTTAAACTAATTAAAAAATTGTTTAGAAAGTTCTGTCTTGGACGTCCGTGTGTCTGTATGTACGGATCCCGTATCTTGTAGTCACGATAACGAGCTAAATACTTCACTTATCGAGTTGGGTTTTTTTTTATAGGCTTCAGTATTTTGAGGCATAGAAGCCTATTACTTTTCATGGTATAGTTCGATGTAGTTTAATTATTATTTACAAATAACCTCAATTTTATTGTAATGAATGAGAAGAGGCGTGCACTTTTGGATTTTCCAACTATTTATTTCAATTACTACAACGAATTGAAATAAAAGCAACGCACTAGACTAAGCAGATGAAATTGGATTACTTACATCCAAATACTCAAAAACTACACATACACTACAGAGACAGCATGAGAGTTACTCAAATGAGGGTGACTCAAAACTTTCAGTATTCGGACATTAAAGTCTTAGTTTACTTTGACTGGCCTGTTGGTCTAGTGGTAAGTGACCCTGATTGCTAAATTGGCGGTCGTAGGCTCAATTCCCACTAACGACAAATCTTTGTGTGATGAGCTTAATCATTTTTGTTGTGTATCTGGGTGTAATTTTTTATCTATTAAATTATGTACAACACATTACGAAATTTATGAGGTATTTTTGTCAGTTGTCTGACTGCCATATTTAATACAGGGTCTGCCTAGTTTGAGATCAGAGGGACGTGTACGAATTTTCCCACGATAATATTACTTATATATTTAATAGTTTTAATTTTTTAAACTTTTTAAATTGAAGTCGCCAATTACACAAGTTGAATATTTCTATTTCCACTTAGAAGGCCTCGTGTCCAAGTGTAAGCCGTACGATCGGACCAATAACAAAGGTAAGCCGCGCTCGCTGTAGTTAGTCCGAAGATGGGTGACCATTTGTACACATACCGAGACCCCTCCGTACATCGGAATAGGAACCGACTGTCATACTTTGATCTTTGGTAGTCGTGAAGTTATTATAATTCTGACAACCAGACTTACTATTAGATAATGTATTACTCAGTGGAGGTGAGATAGCTCTATGTAAAATACGGTATTTAGCTAAATCCGGTAAAATTTAAATTAGACCCCTACATCGTTTATGAAAAGGTGAGGAATGGGTAGGCATGTATATCATAGCTTGATTAGTAATAATAAACAATATTTTCAGTTTCTACCTACCTAAGAATCAGCCTGAAGGTTGTATAGCAGATTTCATAGAACCTTTCACATCCGCCCCGTTATCTAGTTTAATATTTCCTGAAAACTTTGAAAACTTATGTAGCTAATTGTTGCCAGGAATTGTTTTCATAATTATTGAAGCATTGTTAACACTAATGTTTCTAGAAAAGTATATTGAAAAGATTACATTTTATTTGTAGTGACAACGGGTCGTGTTCAGATTGTTTTGATAGGTTATACGAGTATATGATTCTATTAATAGCGAATAATACAGAGATCGTACTTAAATAGTTGTGACATTATGCGGTTTAATAAATTCTAGACAATATATAATCTTATTTATCGGCCTGGGATAAAAATAATTGCTTGAAGAGAGTATTTGATACCAGGGATATTTCAAAGGTTATCTTACAATGACGTAATTTTAGTACCTTCGTTTTTTTCTGATTCCATAACACAAGTGCTTTAGCTACTTACTTTAGATTCGGAGGATTAGGAAATAAATGTGGACAACATCACATACATTGCTCCGAATCCAAAGTAAGTAGCTAAAGCACTTGTGTTATGGAATCAGAGACAACGAAGGTACCACAAACACCCAGACCCGAGACAATGTAGAAAAGTGTTTTTCTACATTGACCCGTCCGAGGATCGAATCCGGGACCTTAAAGGTGGCGACACCTTGTAAACCGGTGTGCACAGTGTGACAGTTCATACACACATACACATCCAACTCAGTAGTTGGAGAAGGATCGAAGTGGATCGTATACAGTGAAAGATGTTTGAGGAGGCCTATGGCAAAAGACACACTGAGCTTACACATTCTTTAGGTAACTATAATGTACCCAAACAATTGAATGGAGACCACGTACCGACAAGCGGAGCACAGGGCTTCCACTCACAAGGTGGACAGATGACTCGATTACTATCCTTACCTATATCCTACCAAGTTCCTCCTAGGATGTCTAGGATACCATACGTTGACGGCAAGGAGGGCATGTGACCAGGTAGGTGTTATGGTCAAGATTTGCAAAGGTCTGACGGATGCACCTGACATCCATAGTGAGCAGCAGAAAGCATCGTCTGCTAGACGTGCCTTCATGTCGGACTGCAGCCCGTGCTGCGCCTCCCGTGCCGCGCGTGTTAAACACAATAAATAAGCTCTTGGAAGCCAACCCGGACTGTGATATATTTGACGATAAGTTTGCCCATATAATGGGTATATGTCTAAAATTCTGTGAAGACAGTTCTTAATTGTTATTGGTTGTTACAAGTAGGTACCTAGTTTTTATTGCAACCGATCTGGAATTCATTGAGGGAGGCTTATGTTTAGCAGAAGAAGTCTTGTGGTTGATAATGATGATCGCCGTTTGGGCCAATCTAGTTCAGAAAAAACGGCTTATTATTATTATTATATAACAGAAAAGCCGCTTTTAATAACGATTTCCTACGAAAATACGTATTTCTGAATTTAACCTCGGCATAGCTTGTTAAGCAGGCGAAAATAAACTCCTATTAAAAAAATACGTGGGTTAAAATAGTTTTAAAATTAAACAACGCAGCAGAGATTGCTTTATTCAACTATAATTATGTTAAAATTAATTAATAAAATTTAATTTACTTTGCGTTAATCAAAACAGTATTTATAGGTATTACAATTATGTATTGAATGGAATAATTATAAAGGCCCTCGTGAGGGGGTATGCGGGGGGTGTGCGGGGGGTGTACGCCGTGTGGGTGGTTCTATCGAGCCTTCAAAATATAGGTATACTCAATATTTTATTGCGTTCCATATGTTGTATGAGGTAGAATAATAATAATAATAATATTTGAATATTTGCGGTTGTTTGGGGGGCCCATCTAGTGAGAGGCGAGTCACCACCTGCCTATTAGTTTACATTTTCATGTGTAGTAAGGCAGGTGACATAGTTTTCCGATTTTATATAAGAAACCAATCCACGTAACCCATACATATCAATAGCCCAAATTAGTTTTAACACCATAATATTCACAATAGTTTTGTAACTGCCTTGGGCCGCTCATGCCTGTTCTTTCATAGAGCAGGGATGCGTGGCCCCTGGTAGGTGCCCCATCCCATTTTAGAGTAAAGTTCTCACAAGGCTTCCGCGTGTTGGACCTGTGTCCCCACGTAAGCCTTTTAAAGGACCGGGTATTTTCATTACTGAGGATAGCCCGTGATTTAAAAAGAGATAATAATATCTTGGGACATCTCACACACGGTCATCTGATCCCAAACTATGCAGAGCCTGTACTGTGGTGACCAGACCACTGATAAACATACTTGTATATTTTAAAATACATACACATTATAGATAAATAACACCCAGACACAGAACAAATGATCGTGCTCATCACACAAAGATTTGACCTGGGTGGGAATCGAACCCACGACCTCCGGCTTAGCAGTCAGGGTCACTGACCACTAGACCAACAGGCCCGTCAAAATTAAGAACATTAACAGTTTAATAATTTACATTGCTTAGAGCCTGAAAAAGGACATTGGCTACCTTTGCCGTGATAACAGACACCCACGCGGGCGGATTTACGGGGTACAGCTTATACAGTTATTTATAAAAATTCAATCTAGTTTACAATTTTATTATATTTTTCATAAGCCTGGTTCTATAAAAACATCGTCATCCTTATCTTACTGGAAGTAGGTGTGCCAAGATATTTATTATAGTCAATTGTTTTTCAAGACCAATGGATTTTTTATTATTTTGCTTTTTTAAATAAAAAAAAACGACGCCCGCTTTAAGGAATTTAATCCTTGTGTCGCAAGGTTTTCACAAACATTCAAATCACATGCACAAAGAACACCCAGACTTATTGGAACAAGCATTTGTGGATCACGAAAATGCATGTCTCATGCGGGGATCGAACCCGCAGCACGTAGCGCACAGTGGTAATTAGCGTGGTGACTCGACCACTCGGCTATTGCAGTCAAATTGTTATTAGAACCGGACCTGGTTTTAGTACTTCTTCTGTCGTGATCCCCAAATTAAAATCTCCGTCAGTGCGCTTATCAATGTTGTTCTTTTAATTACACTATACTTGCAACTAGAAATATCCGAGTGTTTTGATACTATTTGGGTTATCTTGTGATTCAATATTACGAGTGATGTGTTCCACACTTGTGTCGCTGTGTATACGGAGCTTAAGAGACTTAATAATATCAGGGGTTATTTTCCTGTGTTGAATTATGGAATGGAACTTATGTTCGGCTATATTAGGTCAGTTGAATTCGTGTGTGTGGGCCGCAGAGATTCTGATCAATCCCATTCATTTACGAAGCATGTTCAATAGATGAGAAACTATAAGGTTTCACCGATACTGCACGGATAGCTGAGTGGTATAGGTCACCACGCTAATTACCACTGTGCGCGACGTGCTGCGGGTTCGATCCCCGCATGGGACTAGCATTTGTGTGATCCACAAATGCTTGTTCTTTGTTCAAGTCTGGGTGTTCTTTGTGTATGTGATTTGAATGTTTGTGAAACCCCCGCGACATAAGGATTAAATACATAGTGCGGGCGTCGTTTTATAAAAAAAAAAATGTTGAGTAGCAATCGCTGTGGTTGGCGACCCCTTAATTTTGCGTCGAAAAACGCGTTAGCCGTTGATCCCAACTGTCACATAATATATATATATACAATTCTGACAACCAGTCTTATCATGTGATACAGAGTGATCCGGTAAAATGGGTTGTGGAGATCACATAGGCAGTCACTCCATGTTAAATACAGTATTCAGCCGAATCCGGTAAGACAGTCTACCACAACATAGCTTGGGAAAAGGCTTGGCAGAGGTTCAATAATAATGAGCAACCTGGTCAAATTCTTGGGACCTAAGTATGTATTTGATATCCACTTCTGCACGAGATAAAGATAGAACTTGCCGGAAAAAAATACAGTTTGATTGAAGATTTGATGCAATCGACTTGACTACATTATAACTTTTAACCGACCGCTTAGTCTGCAAGTTGTTTTGACTTGTTTATATTCATTCATTTAGGTTTGACTAGACATTTTCGCAAAGTTATGAGCCAAAAACTTAATATACCTGAAATAAGTCCCGAATTCCGAGGTATTTTGGCCACCCCAAAAAATCTGGCAAATTTCTCATGACGACTATAATAGAATTTTTTAAAGAACGATCTTGTTTTGTTTGAAACTTTTTCTAAGCCTACTTAGAGGTGGACAAAGGGAAATAATATATTCATTTCTTCAAAATATTGTTTAAACATTGGTATGGCTTGCGTAGGTTCATTGTGTAGGTATCTGATTCAATTGTGGTCGGTTTTTCAAATGCTCACTGACGCAAAAACAAATTTATAATTACCTACACACAAACTATGATAGATACCTGTGTTTATGTGTTTTATACATCATCGCTATTTATTGGAAAATATTTGCGTTACGCTTCTATGAAAGGTATTTATTTATTCAGTAAAATGCGTGCAAATTTTCATTTAATAGTTTTCGCGGTATTTTAATCACAGCCTACTCAGATTGTTTCTCGAAAACAAATTATACCAGATTTTTACTGGAATTTTCGTGTTATTAAATTTTCTTCCCGTTCTCCGTATAAACGATCTCGCTTTTTCCTTTTTATGTTTGTAACCGAAAATCAATGATTTTTACAGTATAGGTACCTATTGAATTAATTGTATCACATGTTTTCTCATTGATGATACATTATCTTTTAAAACACTAGAAAAGATTTAGAATTACATATATAATCATTAAGCGGCGGTAGCCTTGGCAAGAGTATCGGACTTGCGATCATGTGCTTTCCCGTTCGAATCCCATCCTTTTCACTACCAACGATAACCCACTCGTAACACAAGCTTTTAGCTTGGCGCGAAGTGTTAACAAGAATATATTAGTAATCATTAAACCCATATTTAATTCCTAGTAAACGTTAAAGTAATATTCATATACAAATATGGAAAACACGCTCCCTTTGAAAAAGTTAGAAGGTATGTTCTCGCTCCATGGTTAACGGATAGCATTAAAATGCCATGGCAATAAGAGAAAGATGTTACAAGATGTTTTAGACAGGGCTCTACAGCTAACAACGGGGTCCAGGGTCCAATAGGTATACAATTGTGTAAACGTTACACTCGCCTGTTTAGAGATGCAAGAAGGCACAACATACCCACATAACTCCATTAATAATCTATACTTATAATAAATCTGTAGAAGTGAAAATTCTGTACATTGAAAATATCAAAAAAATTAATGGCGGGGTGTGTTACTAGACCGACACCGAACCCAAAAATGTGATTAAAAAAATTTTTGTCTGTCTGTCTGTCTGTCTGTTTGTTCAGGCATCACGCAAAAACTACCGGTTCGATTTCGATGAAACTTGGTATAATTGTTCTTTAATATCCTGGGCACCACACTGGGTAGTTTTTATCCCGAAAAAGTATATACAAAAAAAAACAAACTTAATTTTGCGGTTCGATCCCTAGACCCGAATACTGTACCAACCGCAAATAATAAGTTTGTCGTAGGTTACGTCACCCGCAGTGGAGTTCAATAAGGGGCGCAGCACACGGCCAAGTAACTATTTATTAATCTGTGACACGGCTAAGATACTATATTAATTTATCTATACTTTATATATTTATATATCTATATATATAAAACTCTTCCGTTACTGACTGACTGACTGACTGACTGACTGACTGACTGACTGACTGACTGACTGACTGACTGACAGACAACGCACAGCCGAAACTACTGATCGTAAAGAGCTGAAATTTGGCATGTGTGTTTGTTGGAAGGAGTAGGCTACCACTAAGAGAGGATTTTTGGAAATTCCCCCCCAAAGGGGAGAAAAGGGTGGTAAATGACAGACAACGCACAGCCGAAACTACTGATCGTAAAGAGCTGAAATTTGGCATGTGTGTTTGTTGGGAGGAGTAGGCTACCACTAAGAGAGGATTTTTGGAAATTCCCCCCCAAAGGGGAGAAAAGGGTGGTAAATGACAGACAACGCACAGCCGAAACTACTGATCGTAAAGAGCTGAAATTTGGCATGTGTGTTTGTTGGAAGGAGTAGGCTACCACTAAGAGAGGATTTTTGGAAATTCCCCCCCAAAGGGGAGAAAAGGGTGGTAAATGACAGACAACGCACAGCTGAAACTACTGATTGTAAAGAGCTGAAATTTGGCATGTGTGTTTGTTGGGAGGAGTAGGCTACCACTAAGAGAGGATTTTTGGAAATTCCCCCCCAAAGGGGAGAAAAGGGTGGTAAATGACAGACAACGCACAGCCGAAACTACTGATCGTAAAGAGCTGAAATTTGGCATGTGTGTTTGTTGGAAGGAGTAGGCTACCACTAAGAGAGGATAATTGGAAATTCCCCCCCAAAGGGGAGAAAAGGGTGGTAAATGACAGACAACGCACAGCCGAAACTACTGATCGTAAAGAGCTGAAATTTGGCATGTGTATTTGTTGGGAGGAGTAGGCTACCACTAAGAGAGGATTTTTGGAAATTCCCCCCCAAAGGGGAGAAAAGGGTGGTAAATGACAGACAACGCACAGCCGAAACAACTGATCGTAAAGAGCTGAAATTTGGCATGTGTGTTTGTTGGGAGGAGTAGGCTACCACTAAGAGAGGATTTTTGGAAATTCCCCCCCAAAGGGGTGAAAAGGGTGGTAAATTGAAAATGTTTATTTCTCAATGGATTCACTTAAATCTTTGTATGTAGGTTCCACCAGTGAAGCAAGTGAGTATAGCATATGTATAAGTGAACATAGCATTTTTTAGACCATGATTTCATGGAGACATATTTCTAATATAATAAAAATTTGATTTTTTTAATGTTTGTTTACACATGTAATCGATAGACCATGGAACAGGCGATAACTAAGTGAAATACCCAAATTCTGACGGAAGTCATTACTCCACGCGGACGAAGTCGCGAGCAAAAGCTAGTAATAATAATAAATGTGGACAGCATCACATACATTGCTTCGATTCCAAAGTAAGTAGCTAAAGCACTTGTGTTATGGAATCAGAGACAACGAATGTACCACAAACACCCAGACCCGAGACAATGTAGAAAAGTGTTTTTCTACATTGACCCGTCCGGGGATCGAACCCGGGACCTCAGAGCTGGCGACACCTTGAAAACCGGTGTGTACGCACTCGACCACGGAGGTCGTCAAAAACATTATCATTCCATATTACTTGATGTAACGATAATCACAGTAAAAAATATTCCAGACTAGAATCTTAGGTTTAAATACCGTGATAGCCTGTTAGGGAGCATTCTTTTCCATTTGGCTTCGCCATAGTTGAGTAATAAGACGCGGAAAGTTTTATCGCTTAAGAAATATGAGCATCGTTTTTGTTAAGGAATCAATCTATACCTACCTACTAATATTATAAAGCTAAAGAGTTTGTTTGATTGTTTGCTTGAACTTTAAAAGAAGAACTTTTTTTTAGTATAAGAGCAATAAGTACAAGTACAACAAGTAAGGCAATACAACAAAAGTTCTTTTCTCCGCAATAGCTAGTTTACTAAATTATTTTTTAAAATGAAGAATGAATGAATTGACCCCTTAAAACACAGCTTCCTATATAAGTTTCTAGAGCGCACTATGCATCGAAGGACTCATGGAGCAAATGCGGCGCGGACATCGCGTACCGCCTTCCCATAAGTGGACCATCGGTTCGTTCTTAAGAACAAAAAATAAAAACAAAGGAAGTATTTAGCAAATTTGATTGTTACATACACTAGAAAATTTCCACAGAAATCCAATCATTTAGGTTTCATAGAAATCGTTTGTTGAGAGCAAACTTGCACTGAAACTAAATGCTACGAAATGTTTTCAAAAACAATAGTGATTTTTAATTATCATCGAACGTACTACACACTGAAACGTAGGAAATTAGGAACCGGTACACATATCCTACCAGCAAGCTTAAACTATACATTTATGAAAATTAACAGTCTCTAAGAAACATTCTGGTAAGGGAAGATATCTACAGCACTCAAATGTGCGGTAGAGGTAAGGCAGAGTCGCCCTGTAAAAAAAACTTACTGATATAAGTATGTATTAACTAAAACAGTTACTAATCTGAAACAAGGGAAGAATAAGTATTCTTATCTAGTTTTGACACGCGTTAATGCCTATTTCTACTTCATGTTTTACCAACTTCTATTGATTGATTGAGACATTGGATTGCTGATTGAGACTTTTAGTGGCCTTTGCGCGATGAGTTACGGGTTCGATCTCCGCTTTTTCCTTGTAATCAGAATATTTGTTAACCCCCCGCAACATGAGAATGAAATACGGGTAAGTTCCCAAGCCAAAATAAATTCTGCTTAGGTATATCCAAGGCAGTGCAAGATATCAAACTACAGCGTTGCAGTATTAGCATAAATGTGGACAACTCATTTCAAAGACGCGTCGTCTCGAAAGTAAGTAGATAATTAAGAATTATTCGTGCCTGAACATCCTGAGAGAAGTCACTTACAAGTATACGGAACTAGTGCATGAATGATTTAATCGTTTAATGACTTTGTATTCCAGGAAACTGTTAAAGATGGCGGAGTGCACCCACGTTTAAGACGATACTTGTAGTACTTACATAGGTACTAATAACACCTATGAATATGTAAGTGGTGACCTAGCGGTTCAATGACCGGATTCGCATGCACAAGGTTGCAGGTTCGAACCCAGGCAAATACAAATGTGACTTTTTCAAAGTTATATGTACTGTCTTAATCATTCTAAGATATCATTGACAAACGGTGAAGGAAAACATCGTGAGGAAACCTGGATTTCAAAGTATTGGAATTTGAAATCTCCAACCCGCAATGAGTAAGCGTGGTGATCAATGCTCATCCCTTCTCTATAATTATGGGAAGAGGCCTGTGCTCAACAGTGGGACGTTTATAGACAGGTATTATATAATTATGTAAGTGGGTGATTTTATTTCTTTTTTTTTTAAGAACGACGCCCACTCTAAGACCTTAAATCCTTGTGTCGCGGGGGTTCCACAAACATTCAAATCACATGCACAAAGAACACCCAGACTTGAAACAAGTATTTGTGGATCGCACAAATACTTGTCTCATACGGGGATCGAACCCGCAGCACGTTGCGCATAGTGGTAATAAGCGTGGTGACCATACCACTCGGCTATCCTTGCAGTTAAAATGATTGAAGGATTATATTGCTATGTTTTATGTTTCTCTACCTTATATATTTTAAATATCCTTGCCAGTATCGATTCAACTGAAATACAATAAACAAAACAAATACATTCAAACATTTATTGACCTGCACGCTTGCTTTGTATATTTCGATTAATTAGATATCTTTAATTAATACCCAGTTTAAAAATATTAGTATAATATAATATTTCGGGACACCTCTCACACGATCATCTGATCCCAAACTAGGCAGAGCCTGTACTATGATGACCAGACAACTGATAAACATACTTAAATATTTCAAATTACATACAAAATCTTATACCTATCTTTAAACGAGCAATTCTTGTATCATCAGTATCATCAGAAACGGCCCCAACGATTTTCATGAAGTTTATTATGCAGGGGGTTTTGGGTTCGATCTAGCTAGGATTAATTTTCAGAAAATATCCGACAAGGCGAGCAAAGCTCGGTCATCGTAGTACTATAGATAAATTCCAACCAGACCCAGAACAAATGATCATGCTTATCACACTTCGGTTTTAATAATGTCACTGAACACAAATGTTATATAACATTTGTGTTCAGTGACACGTCTGTTCGCGACGATGATTAGATCAGCACAGATTTGTCCTGGGTGGGAATCGAACCCACGACCTCCAACCTAGCGGTGAGAGTAGGTACCTAACCACTAGACCAACTGGCCAGTCAAAGGCTTCACACTAATCCATTCTAATTATACTGTATTTTCTTTGCAAGTCTAAAAACGTAGAATTTTTTTAAACAACCACGCTAATTACCTATTTAAACTTGCTTAGATTTACTACTGGCTTCTATTATCTTTGGACAGAAATTCAATTCAAATGACATCAAATACTATTGGCTTTAGTGAATACGCTCACCGACTTAAAACCACTCGTAATAAAATAAAACGACGAAAACGGACTTTGTCGGCGGTATGAAAATATTTGTATTTGTATTGGTAAAATGTAACATTGGTTTTAGCGGTGTAAGGTCGGTCGTACACGAGGCGAGGCAAGTGTCTGATGCCCCACGATACCGGGCTCCAAGCAACTATTGCCGTACAAAGCCAAAGCAGATCGTAGGTACTGTACCTACTATAATTATTGACACCATGTTACCAATAGATTATAAATAATAATGTTAATTTATAATAATATCTTGGGACATCTCACATACGGCTATTATGATCCCAAACAAGGCAGCGCTTGTACTATGATAACCAGACAACTGATAAACATTTAAATATATTTCTAAATACATACATTATTATAGATAAATAACATCCAGAAACAGAACAAATGATCGTGCTAATCACCTGGTTGGGAATCGAACCCACGACCTCTGGGTTAGCTGTCAGGGTCACTAACCACTAGAGTCTAGTGGTTAGTGACCCTGAAAAACAAAACAAAACCCCTGTCCGATCCAATAAAGGCGTATTCGAGGTAGTTCATGAACCGTCTCGCATAGGCGGCTTCTTTGACACAAAACTGTTGGTAGTAGGATCGCGAACTTTGAGGCGCGGTCAGTTGTTCAGCTGTTGCCTTGGATCAGTTTTTATTTGTATTTCATTATTTTGACTGGGGAAAAATTATAATGTTCAATCCATTAAATGGCTACGAATATGTGTTCACAGTGCGATACTGAATAATACTCTCAGGGGTCGGACAGGGTTTTTGTTACACGCTGTATAATTAGAAAAAGAAGAAAGAATAAGTATTTATTGTAACCACAGAAGAGACGCAAGACAAACAAAACATAAAAAAAACAAATGAGTTTTTCATTATTCTGGGGTTAGAGTATCCATGTGTGGTCGCGTACGAAGAGCTTTTACGTATCAATACGCGCTTGATGAAGTATGCAAAACATCGCAGCACGGCTCTACAATTACTTTATTGTTTATATATTGGTTTGTTACTTTACAGATTGTATTGATACGCTTTTTACGTTATGCCCGGAGCAATACAATAGACACTCAATGAATATTTACAGACGTGAAGTAGGCCTTTTTATCATTGGTTAGAAATCCAGATCTAGGACTTAGTTTATTATAATTATTATTATAATAACTTCCGTGAGACGAATTCATAATTATTTAAGGATTCAACGGTTTACTCACGCGCATTCTCGGGATCGCCCGACTAGTTTCAGACTCAATAGGAGTCCTTAATCATGAGCTGACGCGGTGGCGGCGGTGTAGCGAGTCGAACTGATTCCGAGAATGCGCGTGAGTAAACCGTTGAATCCTTAAATAATTAGGACTTAGTTCATAGATCGCAGCTCAAGACCAGGGTCAAAGTATCCGTATCTTCAAGCTCATTGCTTGCCTGTTTGCAAGTTGGTGAGGTGACATGTGCCCCAGAAAATCCGTGGCACATCTGTCGTGCATTGATCTTGAACCCCGATTAATTCATTGACAATCTCATAAAGCGAAAATCAAACTAAAACTTTAATATAAATTTCCAGGTACCACATATAAATAAACTTTGACTAACTTAACTGACATAAGTTTATACGAAATACCGACTAATTACCGACGATGACGGCAAAGGTATGGTTTTCGGAATATTGCAAATAAATACACATACTTCGACAGTTCACGTCCAAGTCCTGGCATACGAATTACGTGATTGAATAATTCATACCTTCATAATTTCGAAACCACCGATATATAACAAAGATACAATTTAACAAAGTTTTTCATTGTTTGCAAAATGAAAAATAAAATATCGAACTAAGAGGATTTTAAATAAACAAGTGCGTCACGATTTCCTTTGTCACAAAACATTCGTAAGTATTTACGAATACAATACGGCAATGGAAAGAAAGAAATAGATACTTAAGAGTTTGATACAAATATATGAGAATAATAACAGATGTTCGTATCAACCACCGCCCACTCCAATACAATTGAATTTGTTCAATGAACATCAAGTACAAATACAAACATTTTAAGCTGAAAAAAACTATACTTATAAAATGCTAAAGTAACACGGTCTGGGTGCCGCCGAGTTTTTAATATTTTTTAGTATTATGGACCTAGAAACTAGAAAGAATTACATAGGACACTTTTTTCGCGATAACCAACATCCAAGCGGTTACAGCCGCGGGCAAAGCTTGCATAATATTGCGAAGCCCCGGGCTAGGTGAGATGGTGGAGGTGTCCTTTGACTCTAGAATCATATTATTTATTTCCTGAGTGCATCAAACGGAATGCGGTCGATGAAACATAATGGATTGTTTTGTACCAACATTTTTTATGAAATTGAATTAGGTCCGGACCATACCGCAAATGCACAAAGGGGCTTTCTGAATATTAACAAAACTGGACAAGAGACGGACTTAATCGTGCAACGAGGGTTCCGTACAATGTTGTTCATCGTTTTAGTAAATTGTCTGTAGATATACTTTACAGTTGAAAATTGTCGTCTCATTCATCGAAATACATAATGTCAAATATCGTAAATTCTGACTTGATGAGTTTTTTGTATGGGAAAAACAAAGATTGGATTCCTAAACCATCAAGGCACTAAGACCTGATTAATTGATTTTAATTACAACACAATAGATACCACCATGCGTTCCTGAGAAAAAAATTCTAGCCTAAGAGATCCTTTATACTATAAACCGGTAAGCCACCACGACATTTTTAATTCTTCTTAAATCTTTTATCTAAAGTCCTAGGGTTTTTCAATTTTAAGTACGGAACTCTAAAACAAAACAAAAGCTAGGTAAAGTACTAAAGCCTTGCATACTCGTGTTATTAGAAAAGCATACATTTTTATTGTTTTATCTAGTGTTTTGTCGGACAATGGTGATGTGATTCTTCTGTTTACCTTGTTTACTTTGTTCTTTCTTTCCATCTCCCACGCTAGTATGGGGGTGTTTTGGTTCTTCTTTTATTTTCCAACCAATATAAAACCTAAATAATTATGTGATGTCAAAAAAGGTATATAAATGTTAAATATCGACCACATACATTGCTCCGAATCCAAAGTAAGTAGCTAAAGCACTTGTGTTATGGAATCAGAGACTAAGAAGGTACCACAAACACCCAGACCCGAGACGATGTAGAAAAGTATTTTTCTACATCGTCTCGTCATTGACCCTTCCAGGGTCCGAACCTCAGGAACTCAGAGCTGGCGCCACCCTGAAAACCGGTGTGAACGCCAATCGACCACAGAGGTCGTCAGTAGATATAAAATAATAATCTCCAGACAAAATTTCGTCCTCGGCGGCCAATCTCAAGTGACGTCAGTCATGTACGCAGGAGGTATTATAGTGTACAAGTGTGTGCTCAAACACAGGTGCACTTTCTGTTCCTTCACTTTCATAGTCCGACGGGAGGCAGACTGACACGACCGGAGAGAGATCAGGCGCAAAACCAACGGCTGTAAGTGCTTTACAAGGCACAGGGGTGTAATAATGTTTTGTTAATGCTAAATATCTTTACAATGTACTACAGCACTTTTATGAAATAAAGATATTATTATTATATTATATTATAATAAATACCGTCACCCTTCCTGACTCCAAGGTAACTAGTTCTGGCCCGGTCTGGGATTTTAACCTGAGACCTCCGTGCACGGCAGTCGCGCTTGCAACCACTAGATCAACGAGCCAGTCACTTTATATATAGCACAGTTTCAATCGCATATCGTATATTTTGTTTAAACATTAATCTACACTAATATTATAAAGAGGAAAGATTTGTATGTTCGTGTCTTTGTAATGAATAAACAAAAAAACTACAGTGCCGATTTCAAAAATTCATACACCATTAGAAAACTACATTCACCCTGAGTAACATAGACTATAATTATTTGTTACAAATAAATTAGGTACTGCGGGCGGAGTCGCGGGGAACAGCTAGTCTTAATATATACGCAATCAAGTATTTAAATAAGTATAATAAAACCTTTTTGAAAAGCCGTATTTATTCTACAAAACTGGGACTATTAACCCTTTTGATACGCAGTTTTTCGATACAAAAAATTCGACATTTATAGAGTTTATCCAGAACTTGTGTACCTAAATATAATGAAAATAAATATCGAATATAAAGTCAGCAGTTTAAATACAGATTCACTGTATTTCGTATTTATTATGGTTAAATCAACATGAACAATTTTCGTTTGATCAATCATGCGGATTCAAATCCAAATCCAAACTTGCTTTACTGTAGGCAGCGTAGGTACATGAAGTACCAACAACCATTTTCTTCGATTGTTAGTCTATCAAATATCTCATTTACTTTCTCCGCCCTGGAAAAGCCGGAGAATGGTTCTCCTTTCCCAAAAACTGGGGAATCAAGCCTTTTTTTTTTTTTTTTTTTTTTTTTTAACTGGGAAAAAATGCGTTACGCATACCCCCCTCATGGGGGAATGAGGGGGTTATGTGGGACTCCCCGGGCTGACCCGGTATACCCACTAAAATAACCCAGCAGTATTCCCGCATCGTCTGAGTGGAAGGGGACTGGGAAACCGGCGCAGCCTTTACGTCCAGTCCGCCTCCGACGATCGCTCGCCCTCACGGCGAGCCCTTCATGCCCTCCCCGTGTGGGGGGGAATACCCGACGACGGTGGTGTAGAGTGCAATGCGGGCGATGGCGCCCCCGCACCTATCGCTCGCCTGTCACCACCATGAGGTGGGAGAAGATGACGTCCTCTCCGGCCTCTTCTTCGTCTTCGGAGCGGCGCAGCGAGAGGATCGTCCTCCCGCGCACGCTCCGCCACCTCCTTTCGCGAAATGACGTCCTCGCAAAAGGAGGCGACCGCTGCCCAAGCTTCCTCACTCTCCAGCATGGAGTTGACCACACCGGGAAGGGAGAGGTCTTGTCCGATTTCCGCAGTCAGACTGCGGCGCGGCTCAGACCAAGTTGGACAGTCCTCGAGGGTGTGTTGTGCTGTGTCCTCCGCCGCGCCACAGTCATGGCACGCCGGTGTCTCCTCCCTCTCGATCCTGTGCAGGTACGACCCAAAACAGCCGTGGCCTAACAACACTTGCACCAAACGGAATGAGAGGAAGCCGTGCGGCCGCTCGAGCCAGATTTGCAGGTTCGGACCCAGCGCGTCCAAAGTTCGGCGGCCAAAGGTGGCGGTGGCGAGGTCCTCCGTCCAATGGACGACGATTGCTTCCCTCGCCTCCCGCCGCACGGCCTCCCGCTCCACCGCGACAGGGGGCTCCCCGAGCGCTTTCCGACGCGCCGTCCACTCGTATACTCTGGCGAGCACCCACGCCTCCAACTCCCAGGGAGGTGTGCCGGCCAGAGCGCACGCCGCCGAAAAGCCTACCGAGCGGTAGGCCCTCGCTACCCGCAGTGCAATGGCTCTTTGGGGCCTACGGATCGCGGTCGCATTCTCCTTCCTGTGGAGGGAGTCCGCCCAGATGGGTGCCCCGTATAGGGCCATGCTCCGCAGGATGCCGGCATACAAGCGCCGACACCGTGCACTTGGCCCCCCCAGGTTCGGGAGGAGCCATGAAAGGGCGTTCGCGGCTTTCAGCAGGCGCGTCGACAGCCCGCTGAAATGCGGACCGAAGCGCCACCTGCTGTCCAGCACAAGGCCCAGATATTTCATCTGGGCCTGGACCCCTACCCTGATGCCCTCCACGACTATGTGGGCATCGGGAGGGCAGCGTTGCCGAGGCCCGTGAAAGAACACGGCCTCGGTCTTGTTAAGAGCCACCTTCAACCCCAGGCGGCGGATTCTCCCTGCGATCAAGGATCCCCCAGCCGAGGCCAGACAGGCCGCTTCCCCGAAGCTCCTACCTCGGGCAGTCAGGAGAGTGTCATCCGCGTAACATATGACACTAGTACCCTGGAGGAGGGCTCCCCGCAGGAGCCAGTCGAACCCTATGTTCCACAGGAGGGGCCCCAGTACTGACCCCTGCGGAACTCCGGACTCCGCGCCGTATCTCCTCAGACTGCCCGCTTTGTCCACGAGGAGGACCTCTCGGTCCGTCAAGTAGTTGGCGAGGAGGTCCTTCAAATATTGGGGCACTCCGTGATACCGGAGCGCCTCCAATATCGTCAAATGAGGCACGGAGTTGAAGGCGTTGGCTATGTCGAATGACACCGCCAACACTCCGCCCTTCGCCTCCACCGCCTCCGTCACCTGGCCCTTGAGTAGGGCCAGCGCATCGATGGTCGAACGCCCCTGTCTGAAACCGAACTGTGCGTCCGACAGGTCGGGCCCTACCCTCCGCAAATGACTTTTAAGCCGGCGAGCGATGATCCCCTCGAACAATTTGCCGACCTCATCGAGCAGAACGATGGGCCGGTATGCCGAGGGGGAATCGACCGGGCGTCCCTCCTTGCGGAGCAGGCACAGCTGCCCCTCCTTCCACAGTTTCGGGAACCTCCCGGCCATGAAGCAGGCGCTGAAGAGGTCCCGAAACCTGTCCTCCATTTGAGCGGCAGCTATGGCCACCACCCGTGCGGGAACACCGTCTGGCCCAGGGGCCGTCTTCTTTGCGCGGAGACTGAGAATTCCTGCGTTGAACTCTTCCGCCGTCACCGGGGGGACCTCTTCCTCCAGTGTAACCGCCCCCTGCGGGGGGTCCATCGTTGGTGGGGTGAAATCAGTTCTGCGCGGAAACAGGGATCGGACCACCCCACCCAACAGCGCCGGCTCGAGGGTTTCCGTCAGTGGGGGACCATGGGGGCGCAATTGGTTCCGCGCCGCCTTGTACGGTCTCCCATAAGGATCCCTGTCGAGGCCCTCCAGCATCTCAGCCCTTGCCGAGTCCTTGGCAGCGCACATAGCCGACTTGAGGAGCGTCCTTGCCTCTCGGTATGAGTCGTAGAGGCGGTCCTCGTCTGCCTGATTACGGGCGCTGCGCCGTCGGTTTCTTGTGTATGCCCTTCTGGCAGCCACGCAGGTGGCCCGGAGCTCTGCCAGTTCCTCCGTCCACCAATAGACGGCACGACGGGGAGGCGGACGGCGAGAACGAGGCATGCTGGAGTCGCACACCCCGGTCAGGGATTTCCTGAGCTGGACCGCCGTGGCGTCCACGTCAAAAACCTCGACAGGAGGCGACAGCCAGTCCTGAAGAAAGGCCGCCTCTTTGGCTGCTTCCCGGTCCAGGCGAGTAAGAGCCCACCGTGGGAAAGGAGACCTAGCTGAGTGGGCCCCCCGGGGGCTCTGGGTGGAGATGTCGAATCGCACATATCGGTGGTCCGACAGGGTCTCCACCGTCTCCACGCGCCAGTTCACGATGCGTGCGGCTAGCACGGGGGTGGCAAACGAGACGTCGATCACCGACCCTCCCCGTTGCCGAACACACGTGTGGACCGCCCCCCTGTTTAGGAGGGACACACCGCATGACGCTGCCCAAAACTCGACCGCGCGTCCCCGGACATTGCAGGAGGCAATCGGGTTGCCCCAGGCCGCCGACTTGGCGTTCAGGTCACCCGAGACCACGACCTGGCGCGGCCCTGCCCGCCCTACGACTGCAGTGAGGACCTCCAGAAAATTATCAAAGTCCGAGAGAGGGCGGTTTGGGGAGAAATAAACCCCTACTAGGACCACATCTCCCCACGCGGCGGCCACGTATCCCGGGCCCCTCTCTAAAAGCGAGAGGTGAGGAGAGTCTGTGGACGATCGCGACACCAAGGCCACCAAGCCGTCCCTATCGCCCAGCCAATGGCCAAGGATCGAGTAAGGCTCGGCGACCACCGCCAGGTCAACCAACCACTCAGCCATGGTCTGCACAAGCAGATCCTGGGCCGCTCGGCAGTGGTTGATGTTCGCCTGGAGGATGCGATGTTGGACCCTATCCATTAGTTGGACATCGCACCCCCCTCCTCCGCAGCCACCGCGTTTCCAGCCTCGGGAACGACGGCATTAGCAGCAGGCCCGACTGGCACCTGCGCTTTTCCCCTCAGGGGGAGGATTGCACATCCTCCCCTTCATCACGTGACCTGCCGGGCGGCCACTGGCGGCACACACTGTGCAGTGTGGCGTAACGGCCGTGCAGGAGGCAGCTTTGTGGCCCTCCTTTCCGCAGCGGTAACAGCTGTCCGTCCTATCGACCGTGGACGGACAGAGGGCTCGGGTGTGTCCAATACCGCAGCACCTGTAGCAGCGGAGAGGCTGGTCTACAAGCGCCCGGACTGCACCCGAGCTGAAGCCGACGGAGAGCCATCCCTTCTCGAGGACGGCTTTGGCAGCGGTGACCGGGCACTCGAGCCGAATGGTGCCCATGCCACCGCGGCCGGGCCTGATGTCCCGGCCTTGCACCACCGCGACACTGCAGCCCCCAATTGCTGCGACCGCCGCCACTACCTCCTCTTTGGTGACAGAGTCATCTAGGTTGGTCACCTCTATAGGCGCCGACTTGATCGGTCGGACCACCTTGGCCACGTCCGCAATGGCCTCCTGCAGCTTAGCTGCAAACAGGTCAGCGCTGGCGCTGCCCTCTGCCCCTGGGAACTCGAAAATTCGAGCCCCGGTTTGGGTCCGCCGGCAAGAGACTTTGCCGATCCCCAGTTGGTTAGGATCGGCATTGGCACGCGCCCGCACTAGTACTGACGCGTACGTCTCTCCTCGCTCCACTGCCTCCGCGGTGAGCGTCACAACGACGGCTGCGGTCTTTGGGGGAACGAGTCGTCCTAGTCCCCTCCCTGTCCCCTTTCCCTTACCCTTGCCAGTCATCTGTGACTGGTTGGGAGGCGTGGTGGTGGGGACGGCAGGGAAGGCCGATGTCGGCTTTCTGCCCTTGCCCTTCCTCTTTCCCTTTCCGGTCGCCTTCGACTGGCTGGAAGGCGTGGTGGCGGGGACGACAGAGACGGCCATCGCCGCCTTTTGGCCCTTGCCCTTCCCCTTCCCCTTCCTGACCACTTCAGTCCAGCCTTGTTGGTTGGACGGAGTGGTGGAAGGCAGAAGGGTTTCCTCGCTTTGCGAGGACGGCCCCGGTTCAATCTGCCTCTTGTCCGCCGCAAGCGGCGGTCGGAGGCGTTTCTCCGGCAAGAGCCGGTCCTCGATACCTGCTAAGCAGGCTCTCGTGAATGCCCGTTCCTCCATTATAACCTTGCGGATGACATCCTCAAGGTTGGGGGCGAGAGTTTCCACCACAGGTCTTTGTTCGGGCTGATTTGTCGGCCGAGCGGTGGCGTCAGCCAGCTTCTGGTTAAGCTGGCTGACCTCCAATCGTAGGCGATCGACTGTCGCCTGCAATTTTCTCATCTCGTCGGTCGCTTTCCGCCGGACAAGCTCCTCGACGATTCCGCGCATGCTTGCTGCCCTGCACTTAAGGGTTTTTTGCAAGGTCCCTTTTAAGTTTGAGGACTTAGAGGCGACCTCCGCTATCTCCTCCTCGTCCTCTTCCGCCATCCGCTCCAGCTCAACCAGGGAGTGGTCCGCGTACACCACGCGGGACGCGCCGTATCCGGACTTGGCCCGGCTGGCACGCGCCCTTTGCTCCTTTGCAGCAACCCGCTCTTCCAGCTCTTGCTGGTGCTGCACCCGTCGGGTCAGGTCCAACTGGCGTTGGGCGTCCGCGAGACCCACCACGTGGGTGCCGGCCACTACCGCTGGCTTTTTGGCCTTTGCCAGTTTCGACGAACCCGAGGCTGAGGAACCCTCGGACCCGTCTTTTAGGTACGCACGCTTGCGCGACCGAACATTGCCCGCATCCGAGACACTAATATGGGACTCGCCGGAATCCGACATCTCGTCCGCCCTTCCAAAGAAGCTGGCTGCAGACGGCGCGCGGCTAGCTTCTGACGCCGAAGCGTCGGACTGGCCCTGAGAAGGGCCTTTGGGTTGGCCCTGAGAAGGGCCTTTCGAGAAACGCCGATGGGCGTCCCGCGTAATCATTTTTTTCCGCAGAATCGTAGACACAAGGCGAGATAGTTGTCTACGATGGCACAGTGCACTTTGGCCGAGCCCAGTCTGCCACTCCGTTACGGTGACAGAACTGGGTCGTTTCCAGGGGACGCGACGTGGACGCAAGCACTGTGGGGGGTCCCCCGGGGAATCAAGCCTAGCCTAGCCTTTACAAGCCAAAAAAGCGCATCATGCTGTGGCTTCGATTCTCTTAACAAGTTCTATACCAAGTCATAGAACATACATGACTGTTATTTGTGTATGTGTATCATTTCAATGTTTCTGCAAATACCCGAGGCCAAAGGCGACATTTTATTCGAATCCCGTTTAAAAATGTAGCGATTTTTATCGAAAACACTATTCTCTATTCCTAGAAGCAAGCTTTGATGTCAATATCGTTCGCCGAAATATATTGTTTGTTCGTTACAACTCCACCTACAGCAATTTAAACGAAAAAACTGGCCCAAAGCGGAGCCAATGGTGCGTTGTGTGAGTGGGTACGATCGTGGACCTAATATGTAATCAAATTGTCAATGTTTGCGTATTTAGGGATGCACGCACTAAATTTCTTATTAACCTTATTTTCTATAGAATAGAATATTTTTATTCGTGTTAGGTATACCTTAATGTTTTAAAAAAATTAAATTGATCACAGCGACATTAGCTTTTGGAACTCAGTTTTTTAATGTATAGGTACCTAGGTACTTCAAAGTAGGCTCTATTTTTTTAATGGTTTAATTATTCGGATATCTCTATGAAATACTTAGGTACCGTCATATTTCCTGTTGACAAGGTCTTTTAACCCTTTAACAAGGAATGAGTCACCCCCCATTGTAATTGTCCACGTGGCATATTAATGAGACAGAAATCTTGTTCGTAAGATATTTTGAATAGGGTAAGGGGGGAAGAGAGGCACACATTATTTTAGAAATAATATTTTAGGTTCTTGCTATTAAATGCAAAGTCTTATAGTGATTTTGTAAAATAAATTATAGACCTTTATCTAAGACCTTTCCATATTTCAACCCTTAACTAAGTTAATTAACTAAATAATAGACGAATAAAATATAAATAGTTAGATAAGTGCTGGTATTTTTCTTTTCCGGGTTTTGGGTTATGGAAACTGCCAGCATAATTGTGTAAGAATAAAATCTTATTCTATTCCAATGTATATAATCTAACTAGTGGTCGCCCAATGGTCGAAATTCGACCTTATAATATAAATTTAAATTGTGAGTGACTTAATATTCATTATTAAAATATAATATTCAAACATTATTAAGGTTCTACTGTCGAAAACTAAACTACTATAACCACACATTTGACCAAGACTGTTATTTGCCAATTTATTTTTTGAACAAATTATATGAAATTAAAAGGAAGTAAAATAAAGAATATCTATTTAAAAAATGTTTATTAAAAGAAAACATGCTATAAGAGGAAAATACATATAAAAAATACATATCCATTTAGAGCATATTTTATCGCATATTGCAAACTTCTCTGCAAACAATGTTTTTTGTAAAACCTCTTTTATCGTTTGCTAAATGTCCTTGGCCGTTATATTCGGATATATAAAAACTTAAACCACTTATTTATGTCAATGTCAGTAAGCAGTCAATGAAAAACAAAACAAACATGTGTGTGTGATATGCATGGTAGTGTGGGTAATGTTTTATTTATTGATTTAATGTACTTTATAAGCATTATTATTGAAAAATATTAGCGTTCTGCACTTCTCCTACACATAAACTATAAGTGTGCCAAATTTTATGCTCCTGCGTCCGCGCAATTTTCGTAAAAAGGGGTCCAAAGTTTTGGCATCACGTATTAATATATAGATATAACCACTATGTAACCATATTAAAGAATGAAAGTTGTTGAACAAAAACACGAATTTAAGTTAAGAGAAACACTTCAGTTAGAGACAGGAGCCGTGAGTATAAAAACCAAATGGTATGTTTTTTTTTAATGACGTCTTTCGCAAATTTGTATACCAACAATAATTAATACTAGCGCTTTTTTTCGATTGTGATCACATTTAACCTTTTACCTACTAACCGACCAAGTAACCAAGGAGCTATGGTTTGTAGTTTTTGAGTTACAAAAGATTTCTCTTGCCCCGTAGGCCCTTTTTCCCCACCTGACCTTATACATATTTTGGATCGCTTAAGATAACATGTCGTTATAAGTTTGTTATTTTGTTACACGCTCTTATTTTGACACATTGGTTAATTAGATTTTCATTTGATTAAACACTGTTAGATTAAAATAATTTATGCCATAGGTGATAGGATTCTTGGCGCCGTGTCAATCAGGGTATCCGAATATATTATCCTTACAAAAATAACTTACGTCGTCAATGGTTTAGTAAATCAACAATTTGGCAAGAAGATTACTCATTATCATATCTGCACTAGTTGAAAATCTCTCAGAATTCCGTAATGTTCATAGCCAGCGTACTAGAGACTCCGATGCATACAATACAAGGTTTTTGGTAAGAAAACTATTAATTATTTTTAATTATTTATACACATTATCGCATGTGTTAGCGAATATTTGTAATTAAATACAAATTGTAGAAGGAAAAACTTAAACCTCAGGCAGGACTCGAACCTGCGACCACTGGCTTGACGCGCCAGTCGCTTTACCAACTAAGCTACCGAGGTCACTGCCTGGAAGTTTAAATTTCTCCTTCTACTTATGACGTCTTTATAGGGCGACGTATGCGACATCTAGTGAACCTACCTTACGGTTGGCCTCACCGACTCTGATTAACAATGTGTTAATCAGAAGTCCGAGAGATGGCGCTGGCCCAATACTTATTATTTTTAATTATTTATACACATTATCGCATGTGTTAGCGAATATTTGTAATTAAATACAAATTGTAGAAGGAAAAACTTAAACCTCAGGCAGGACTCGAACCTGCGACCACTGGCTTGACGCGCCAGTCGCTTTGCCAACTAAGCTACCGAGGTCACTGCCTGGAAGTTTAAATTTCTCCTTCTACTTATGACGTCTTTATAGGGCGACGTATGCGACATCTAGTGAACCTACCTTACGGTTGGCCTCACCGACTCTGATTAACAATGTGTTAATCAGAAGTCCGAGAGATGGCGCTGGCCCAATACTTATTATTTTTAATTATTTATACACATTATCGCATGTGTTAGCGAATATTTGTAATTAAATACAAATTGTAGAAGGAAAAACTTAAACCTCAGGCAGGACTCGAACCTGCGACCACTGGCTTGACGCGCCAGTCGCTTTACCAACTAAGCTACCGAGGTCACTGCCTGGAAGTTTAAATTTCTCCTTCTACTTATGACGTCTTTATAGGGCGACGTATGCGACATCTAGTGAACCTACCTTACGGTTGGCCTCACCGACTCTGATTAACAATGTGTTAATCAGAAGTCCGAGAGATGGCGCTGGCCCAATACTTATTATTTTTAATTATTTATACACATTATCGCATGTGTTAGCGAATATTTGTAAATAAATACAAATTGTAGAAGGAAAAACTTAAACCTCAGGCAGGACTCGAACCTGCGACCACTGGCTTGACGCGCCAGTCGCTTTACCAACTAAGCTACCGAGGTCACTGCCAACTAAGCTACCTCGGTAGCTTAGTTGGTAAAGCGACTGGCGCGTCAAGCCAGTGGTCGCAGGTTCGAGTCCTGCCTGAGGTTTAAGTTTTTCCTTCTACAATTTGTATTTAATTACAAAACTATTTATATTTTAGGTATATCGGTATTACAAAACACCCTTTCAGAAAATTTACAGATTTTTGTGAATTGACGAGTGTTAATTTAGTTCCATATGTTAGCTGAAAGCAGAAACGTGATCTGAAGTAAAACTTTATCAAAAGAAACTGGTAAATTATCTACACTCTTCTATAGGTTGTCACTCGTGATTAAAAAACGTTTTGTACAATCATTGAGATGATGAAAAATATTGCTATTCTCTTTGTTAATTACGGCCTTGTGCATAACTTCGTCGGCATTATTTGGAACATTTGACTCTCACCGGAATAAAATTGCCGGGTTCGGTAACGGTACCCTTTGTGCAACTTATCAGTGTCATTTAAGGTGTTTATGTGATGTGTAGCTATCAAAACGTGTTGGTTTTAAATAATTAAAATGGTCATGTTGATAGAACCGAGAAACGAATAAGATGAGCTATAAGTACATGTCCGCTGACAATTGCCCCGGAATCAATGTACTTGGATGAGATTGAATTGATTTTTACGTATACTCATCTTCCTAGGCAATCTTGACTATGAAGTTCTGATTCTTATGTCTACAACTTTCCGATGAGGCGTTTCTTCTTTGTTTTCGTATTTTTGTAAAATCAACAGTTACAGCGTATATACTTATAATATACCTACATAAATTGTAGGAAATCTTCTGTAGTTTAATTATATAACCGTGTTCATCGTAAAATGTGTACTTAGCACAAAATTACTTAGTTATCGTAAAAAAAACTGTTTATGGGCGTCATTTCTCCAATATGGTGGCGTGAGCAAGAAATATACGAGGTAGTTAAGTAAAAATACAGTATAAGACCACGTCGTAATCTTCATAATCACCAGTTCTCGAAACTCCCGGAAAATTTTCTATTTATAATCCTAAGTACTAATATTATAAATGTGAAAGTGTGGATGTTTAGAACGGATTTGGATGTAATTTGGCATGCATGTAGCCTTTGACATGGAAAAGACCGTACCTAGGCTACCTTTTATCCCGATTCCTTAAGTAGGTAGTTCCCAAGGGAAAATTGTTTCCGAGCTAAGCCGTGGGCAGACAGCTTTGAAATTTGGAATTTTCCTCTATTACAGCGCAAGCTATAATACGGGTGAAAATTTTATTCCATTTGTCATTACTTTCACATTTTCATTTCTTTTTGGACCCAATTCTGAAGTCCACGCAGACGAAGACGCGGGCATAAGCTAGTAGGAAATAAATATTTAAAAAATGTGCCGCTGTTGCTGGGTTTTTATCTATAGGAAATCTGAAAGACAAATATTAGAAAAGCCAAATTGCTGAGGCAGATAAGTTTAAGACAAAAATTAAAATCAATCAAAAAATGTTTTTATTTCTAGTAAACCTAAAATAGGCGCTTTAAAAAAGTTAACTTTAAAACTAAATGACTCTAGGTGCACTATAATATAGTACCTACCTACACATTATCATAATACATATAGGTAACGTACCTACTACAAAAGGGCGGACGAAACAAAAACCAAGCGAGAATAGGTACCTATGCGATGCGCAGCGGTTGTTTGCTTGCCTTCTGGTTGAAATGACAATAACGCAAGCGAGTTTATCAAACATACGGCCAGTTTCTATGTAAAATGTGAAATATAGGCAGATAGTTTGTTTCTATAGAACTTTAACGCCTAGAGACCGAGTACTCCCAGGATAGGCACTTCAAACTGTGTCATATCAACACAGTTCGTACCATAGTTCCAAGGTACCATCAGTCGTCAAGATCAATAGCTCGTGCAAGTAGGTATCTCCTTAACTTTAAGTTAATAGCGATTTAAGTATTGAATGGATGTCACAATGCAATCGATATGTAGACGACGGCAAACGCATCTAATAGGTAGGTACTTTCGTAAAGGTTCAAAATGATTTCTTGCCTCACCATTAGCTACTTGTATGAAGATTATTTTACATGCTTGTTTCATACAAAGTCACTTTCCGTTTGAACGATTTCTAAAACCACTTTGAGGAACTTTAGATTCGCCATAAAATGCCAAGCGGATTGAAAATTACGTGGAAAAGCTTAATAGGTACCATATTCCGAAACTGTAAACTTCATAAGCCAGAGTGCCTACCTACTTTAATAAATAGTAACAGCTAAGAGGAAATTTATAATTAGGCAAGTGTCCATGCGTAAAGGACTAAAGATCTCAGGACAATAAAAATTGGTCTGATGACTGATCTAAAGACGCACGCAGACACTATGCACGTGGCAAGCTTATATTTGTATGAAAATGGTAGGTATATATTTATTTATTTATTGCACTATGTAGTTTACAGTATACACTAATGTGTATGTATACACATTAGTGTATACTGTGTAATCATAATAATGGTATAAACTTTAACAGACATAGACCCTGTAAGGGCGTTGCAAGGTAACTTAATTAATACCTATCTAGGTTTCTTAAATTCTAAAAATGTATCTTCCATAAATTCCTTTATAGAATAGTAAGATTTCTCAACTAACATACGTTTCAACTTAAATTTAAATAGGACGGTATTTAAATATTCTTATTTATTTATACAGTGTGTAACAAAAACCCTGTCCGATCCCTGAGAGTATTATTCGGTTATATCGTACGGCGAACACATATACGTAGCTATTAAATGGATTGGAGATTATTTTTTTTCCCAATTGAAAATAATTAAATCAAAATAAAAACTGATCAAGGCAACAGCAACACTGACCGCTTCTCAAAGTTCACGTACTTGCTATGTACAGCTGTGTGTCATAGAAGCCGCCTATGCGAGACGGTTCATGGACTGCACCACGAATCCGCCTTTATTGGATGTGACAGGGGTGTTGTTACATGTTGTATAAGGCGGGAGGGGGGGAGGATAATTCTCTAAGTCCAAACAAAACATAACTAGACATAGGTATAACGCAGATTAAGTATAGTTCAACTACCTCGGTGCGCCAAATCTTTTTGTGTTCTGAGAGTCACCGAGTAGTCATAATAATAAATACGTTTTAGACCATTTAGGTACTTAGGTAACAGAATTCTTACTGAAAAGTATATTCGAAAGAGATAACGGTTTTCTTAACTCGACATGTAAGAGCAAGCTGCTTAGACTAGCCCAGTTTTACGATCCCGAGTTAACTCAACCGATGGTTAAATAGACTAACTAATGGTTTCAAAAAGAGTTTTCTCAATTGTTTAGGCTATCAAATTATCTAATTAGTTGGAGACTGACTACAGCTTTGACTGCACGGATAGCCGAGTGGTATAGGTCACCACGCTAATTACCACTGTGCGCGACGTGCTGCGGGTTCGATCCCCGCATGGGACAAGTACCTATTTGTGTGATCCACAAATGCTTGTTCCAAGTCTGGGTGTTCTTTGTGCATGTGATTTGAATGTTTGTGAAACCCCCGCGACACAAGGATGAAATTCCTTAGTGCGGGCGTCGTTTTTACAAAAACGAAAAAAAAAACGAAAAGACTTAATAATTGTTTATGCATTTGTAAGAATAAAATTTAACGGATAAACGCGTTATATCGAAGTTTGTAACCATTAGTTAGGATATTTAACCATTAGTTGAGTTAACTAGGGAACAAAAAACTAAGCCTAGTGAATAAGTTCCCTGATACATAGGTACAGTTAAGTGGGCGTAGAATTCCGTGTAACAGCGCCTTTGTGATGTTCAAAACATTTATGATTCTGATTGAGGGACATAATAGTTTATAATTTATATTTCGTTTCTTGGAAGAGGACTTCTCTTTGAAAATGTCTTTTGAGCCATGCCCACTATAAGTACCTACTAACTTAGATTGATAATAATATGTCGTGGTGGCCTAGCGGTTCAATGCCTATGATTATAATAATATGCACATGGTTTGGGTTCGAACACTTCGAACCCAGGTAAGTATAATTATGACTATTTCAAAGTTAGTTACATATACTTTCTTAATTATTCTAAGACACCATTGAAAGAACATCGCGATGTAACCTAAGGTAGATTTCAAACATTGGAAGCTGAAATTTTATTATCAATCTGTAACGGAGAAAGCGCGGTGATCAATATGCTCGTTACTTCTCTGCGAAGAGACATGCTTCTCTGGGACTCTTGCGTCATCGTCATGCGCTCAGAAGTGGGAAGTATATAGGCTGGTATTATTAAAATAATTTTCCCAGAGAAATAGAAGTCTTTAAAAATTGGTAATTTTAAACCACCAGTAGGTAACTAGTCGTGCCAGCTTTCGAACTGTGTTTACGATCAAAGCCACAAATCATCTTCCACTGCATGCCCGTGGTTCACCCACATAGTTCGAGAGGCTGTGCCTCGGGCAGGTTTTCTTCACCTGAAGATAACAGCTTATACCAGCTAGAGGATTTTATTCCTGTCTGACAACCCCATTAAGTAAGTACCTAGTTCACGAATTCTTCTAAAAAAATATTAATCTTTGGATCTTGAAGTTAAAAAGTAGGACGTTAGGTACTGAGTTGCGGCAACAGGTTGCCGCGCGGTCCCTGATAGATTAAATGTAAAAGACTTTGAGCAATATCTACTCGAGGAACAAATTTGCTATAAGTTTATTGGTAGGCGCTTATTGTCTGTTCCCAACACGTATACTGCCCTTTTTTAAATAGGTAGTTATTCACACACACAGGATAAGCGCCAATGAGCGCAGTGATAATAGTGATAAGTTAAAGTCACTTGGCTCTAGCGGTTAGTGGCCCTGACTGCTAAACCGGTGGTCGTGGATTCGATACCCACCCAGGACAAAATAATCTTTGTGTAATGAGCATGATAATTTTTTCTGTGTCTGGGTGTTATTTAGTTATAATATGAATGTAGGTACCTATGTATTTTGAAAAAAGTATGATTCTCAGTTTCTTTTATTTCTAAGTACTTAGTTGTCGGGTTGTTAAAAATCATAGATAAGTACAGCCGAAGGTGACAGACAGACAGGTAGGTACATAATACCGATTCTACGTAATCGAATTCATTCTTTCAATCTTATTGTCACGGCTCGGGTGTCTATCTTCACAATTTTCGTAAATTCGTGATATTCATATCACATTTTCAACCGAAGAATTGAAATTTCAATAAGAAGTGTGTTGCGCATCTTTAACAAACTTGTTGAGCTCTAAAATGTCCCATAAATAATATCTCAAATCATATCTGTAAACCTTAACCCTCACCTTTCACGACGCAGTCGGGTAAAAAGAAGAAACTTTCTAACAAAGTACTGCAAAGTAAAGGAAAGAGCGCCCATAAATATGTAGCCGTCATGTCTCGACCAGTAGCGCCACCTGTTGGTTGTAATCACAAACTACCGTATACGTTTACATACACACATCCGTTACTAAATTTTCTCTGTGTGTACTACTCAGTGCTGCCAGTTTGTGGCGAATACCCTGAAGTGGGGGAATGTCATACCACTGTGGGGAAATCAATGATTTGTGGAATGCGAGATTGAATGTTAAATTACATTTATCTACCTACACAAAAAGTATAAAAAGTTTTTATTCTATATTTACTTAATCTGGTTTCATAATGGATCATAATATTTATTGATGACCAAATTATTGTTTGTAACAATGAAATAGGTTATGTAACGATTAATGATAGGCCGTTTTTTAGCGCGTTTACACAAAACTGGAAGG
Organism: Plusia festucae; assembly: GCA_950381575.1. Classification (NCBI taxonomy): domain Eukaryota; kingdom Metazoa; phylum Arthropoda; class Insecta; order Lepidoptera; family Noctuidae; genus Plusia; species Plusia festucae. The sequence continues at coordinate 1,653,918 of OX494430.1, read as the reverse complement.
ATATTATGTACAAGTATAATATCCTCTGTGATTATGAATAAAAATTCAAGAATGAACCTACCTACAGTCTGTTTATCCTGGAGACTAAATTGACAAGTACAAGAATTCAATAGTTATGCTTTGACATAACTTACAAATTACAAGTTTTTGTTAGTTTTGACATTTGCACTTGTCAATAAAATTTAGTGTACAGGATTAAACAACAGACTGGTAAAAAATAAATCAATATACTAAAATAATCACGGCACTTATGACTCCTCGAAAAGAGTCCTAATAAAAGAATGGTTCGTAATTTATTTTTTTTCAAATCCAGAACATTTTAAGATTTATTCTTATCTCCATCGGTGATCGTACTAATCAATAGGCGTTTGTGGGTAATTTAGATTATAGCATTGGCAATACAGCAGCACCCATCAATCAAAGTTGGCAATGGCGCGCAAATTAAAAAAAATATTGAACGCTGCTATCCGCAAATAACTAAAGTAATTAGTTATTATTCTGTCTGTCCTCAGAATTATTCTAAACTGCTATCATAGGACGAAATTGATGTGTCGTGTGACGTTTTTGTCTCCTATTTTCGAGTAATAGGTATCTATTACAAATTCTTTAAGAATACATGTAAGTGTTTTGGTTTTTATGAATTGTAAGCTTGTAACGTTTATTGTAAATAAATAAATGTGTAATAAGGGATCATTCTTAGTTTCATCGTAATTAGTTCCATGGAACTAGTGAGACTTATTTCTCAGTAGTTCCATGTGACATGGCAATGGAACTAGTGAGAACGGTTTAGTAGGTAAATGAAACGCATTTAATACTTTATTTTATTGATTTTCGAAATGAATTGAAGGAAAATACAAACCTGTTGCACCGACCCCAAATAAATGAAAAGGAGCAGGATGATTAGGTACCTATGTTCTACAAAAATATTTATTGTTAAAATTGCTTAAAGCTAGTAAAAATGTAGAAACCAAGACCTGTTGATACCGTAGGCTCCGATCAGAATACCAGCGGCATGTGCTTTTTTGGTCTCGTACAGGTTTCATACGTATTTTGATAGCTGGCTAACTTTTTTATTAGTATTTACCTGTGCGAACTGCGAAGTTCCAAATAAAACATTTTTCTTTCTTTGAGAACTATTTTTTAATCATTTAAATCTGCTATATTTACTTTATTTTGTTATTAGTACGCTATCTTCAAAATGTAAACTGTCATGGGCTTTTCTGTAGACCTGTGAAAGAGGAGGAACTCCACAAGATACCTACTTTTTACAGTGTCATATCGTAAAGAGATAAGGCACCTTGTTCGATGAAGGCTCTTAAGGTGATACCTCCGATGTGGCCCGCGAAATTCAAATTTTCATGTGTTTTTTGCAATTTGCTTATCAGTGACAAGTTGTAATTTGATCAAAATATGATTCGCGACAGTAACAAATATAACTTCAAATATAAGAATGATTAAAACGTTCGTTCCATTCGCTCGCACAAAGAATAATTGAAAATGAGTTAGATTTCGGAAATTTTACTAACTTTGAATTAATCTTTGTGAGAATGAATGGAGCACATGTTATGATCATTTTTATATTTAAAATTATACTTGTTATTGTCGCGAATCGAATTTTGATCAAGTTACAACTTGTCACTGATAAGCAAATTGCAAAAAACACATGAAAATTTGAATTTCGCGGGCCACATCGGAGGTATCACCTTAACAGCTCCCAGCCACGATTGTTGCTTCAAAATATATCGTTTTTTGAACTGAATATCTCAAAAAAATCATGAGTAGGTATACATACAAGAATCTTCCTTGTGAACCACTCTGTAAATTGGTAAAAACCGTATGTATATTAGTCGACACCTTCCAAATTTATTGATCATACGACTAAATTGGGTAAGTATTCAATAAATCATAAGTTATGCCCACACGAATCTTCTTTGTGACTACTAAATAGTTACTTGGTAAAACAAAAATAGGATTTGAACATATCGTTTTTAATTTCGGCAGCACTATTTTGATTAAAAGGGCATGCTATACGCTTTTTACCCCTTAATGTGTACCTATTGGAGTGTATAAGTCGTAGGCAGTTTGTATAATTTCGCTGTTTACATAATGGCGTCGTCAGTTTAAAAACGCTCGGCAAATTGTGAGTGTTAGAATGGAAGTTTACTCCCCATTACAACGAAATATAGAAAGTTGCTACTTGGCTACTTATCCTTAAATAACAGCTACTTTTTAACGTCACGGGTCATTCTGACATCTAGATTGCTGGCCTCTTATCCAGTGAGAACAAACTGCGCAAAAAAAGCAAGTTTCTTAAAATATAAAGAGCTTGTAAAATTAAATTAGCATATTTAAAGAAACTACAAAGCAGCCCCTTTAGACAAGGTACAGTTTTACGAGCGTTAACGATGATAGAAATCGCTTAAATGTCATTAAATATATGGAAATTACGTTTATCTTGAATAAGTCATGTGAAGACTATCATACATTTGAGTTTGAGCGATTCTATCAGAGATGAAGATTATAGAAATGAACTTTGAAGGAGGCGCCACTTTTTGGAATCTCAAACTTAAAAATAAAATTATTGATACTATTAAGGTTACGATATGGGCCTTATATGGCACAGTAATCTACAACCATCTAAATAAAATTAATTAAAACTACATAGAATTTTATAAAAAAAAAAAACAAAATAAGCTCAGTGAACTATACAGGATTTATTTAAAAGGAATGCGTATATTCTACGAGGTAATCAGGTGCATAGAACTGAACAACTTTCCCCAAGAAACAGGGGTCGGATTTCGGAACAGGATTTCTATTATTAATTAATTTAAAGCTCGTGTTTAAACCACTAGTTCTCGTTTCTGTTCGATATGCGGAGAGGTTTTTGCCCAGCGGTGGGACATTAATAGACTGGTATTTCAAACTGGGCTTAAGCCGCGTTTTCATAGTAAGAGTGCGCTCGGACCGAGTGTCTCGCCCCACCTGATCCCAAACTAGGCAGAGCCTGTATGGCAACCAGACAACTGATAAACATACTTATATATTTATAAATACATACATATTATAGATAATTTACACCCAGACACAGAACAAATGATCATGCTCATCACACAACATTTGTCCTGGGTGAGAATCGAACCCATGACCTCCGGCTTAGCAGTCAGCGTCCCTAACCACTAGACCAACAGGCCCGTCAACTTGGACTCTGGCATCAAATCCGAGTGGAGTGGGACCGTGCTTTATTATTCAGTTCACTCAGATCAATATTAAAACTACAACTTCTATACCTCCCAGCATGAGATCGGTAGTCGACATCTTTTAACAAGATAAATGAAAACAATTCGAGTCCACTCCAATCGCGTGTAAATCACAATACGAGTTCACTGCTATGAGAAAGGCGCGATTTTCCCTATAGGCCAAGAAGGCGCGGGGAAAAATTAGTCGTTTTTTTTCAAGTAGGTGACTACGCGCCTTCGTGTAAAAACTCAGAAATGTGTCCCCATATAGACACCGCAAAATAATGTACTTCTTCTTCTTCTTCCTGCCCTTATCCCATTCATATGGGGTCGGCGCAATGCGTATTTTCCTTCCATTCCTCTCTATTATTCGTCATCGCGGCATCTAATCCTTTCTTTCTCATATCATCTTTCACACAATCAATCTCTCGTAGGCTTAGGGCAGCCAACGTATTAAATCCGCCCCGCTATGAGATCTAAATCCTACATTGCACTGGGTCCAAGCGCACTCGTGCTGTGAAAACGAAGCTAACGATATACAACATGTAACAAACCCCCTGTCAGATCCAATAAAGGCGTATTCGTGGTAGTTCATGATCCGTCGCGCATAGGCGGCTGCTTTGACACAAAACTGTAGGTAGTAAGTACGTGACCTTTGAGGAGCGGTCAGTTGTTCAGCTGTTGCCTTGGATCGGTTTTTATTTGTATTTAAATATTTTCACTGGGGAAAAATTTTATTCTCCAATCCATTAAATGGCTACTTATATGTGTTCGCAGTACGTTACCGAATAATAATCTCAGGGATCGGATAGGGTTTTTGTTACACGCTGTATAACCAAGCACAAAGTTTGTATTTTCATGTTCGCCTACTGAGCGTGATGCTCTTTATGTGATGGGCTTTCGCTTTTTCAATGTGGCTTCGTCGGCATGAAAGAACCACACTGGTCCGAGTCGGCACACCCAGCTCCGGCCAGACGCCAGTTCTTGTTCTTAGCTGAAAAAAATAAATATTAGAATTGATTTCAATTCATTCAAATTTAATGATAAAGGAAAGATTTCGAGATACAATAACAAGTCCCCATAAATTTAAGAGTGTTGTATGCTCCTACTGATAATGTAAAAAATTAAGTTGTGTATTTATTTTGCAGTAGCTTTGGGTGTGCTAACACGTTGCTTCGTACCAATTTCAAGATTCTAAGGTCACGGGAAGTAGTTAGGTTTTGATTCCCTTGCCAGTGTCGAAAATTTCGTCCTTTTGTCGGCAAATATGGCTGTATCTTAGGCTTAGAAGTTTCATTTTTTCACAGCTCTAAAGGACAGTAGATTTGAGCGTGAATTCACAGCGTGATACCGCCACTCGTTCCTGAGAAAAAGGGTCTTGACAGACGGACGGACAACAAAGTGATCAAGTGATCAATAAGGGGTCCGTTTTTTTTTCTTTTAAGGTACTGAACCCTAAAAATTGTCATGTTGGCAATCATTTTTTACTAGCTGTACCACGCGGTTTCACCCGCTTAATTTTCACCGTTCCCGTTAGCATATTTTTTTAGCTTTCCTAATGTATTCTGCTATTCGGGAGGTAGAACAGCAAATTAAGAATCATGAAAATTGGACCACCCAACCCATTCACGAGTTATAACTGCTGTAGCAAACCCGACTTGGTTATAGATTATAATTCAAATATTATTTATTGTCACCTCAGAATAATACTTTAGTTATTATTCTGAGATTGTCACACACACAAAACATATTTCAGCTGCTAAAAACATAAAAATAGTGTGACAAGACGTTTATCGGGAAATTAATGTCGTCGTGAGTATTAAATTTATTGAATTATTTCAATTTTATTGAATTTAATGGTGTTTAAATAACTGTGCCATACTTAAAATTGTAGCGAAATGGCATTAGGCACGTTTTTAGTGGAAGAGGCTCTCAGAGAAGAGCGTATGGAGCGCAAAAGGAATCGCAGACGACTTCGCGACACCTTGAATATACATTCAGTGCCCGACCTTGAGTTTGTAGCTAACTACAGACTCAGCCAGTCACTATACGAAGAACACTGCCTGGAAATGTGCCTGTGTTACCCCGAAAGCGTAATCAACGTGCAATTGAGCCAGCTACAAAGGTATTTTTCATACATAAATCATAGTAGTTTTTGTACTACATTAACTATCGTAACACTATCAACATAATAACAATGAATCGTTCTACAATTTTAGATACTTGTTGTCTTGAATCTTTATGCTGGGGCATCTATCAAGGCTCTGTGGGGCAGAATAATGATGCTCCAATGGCTCAACAAACCGTCTCCCGATGTATACGGGAGGTCTTAATAGCAATTAATACGCCCGATATACTCAGAAAATACATAAAATCCCTAAAAATTAAATGGAAAGAAATGTTATCAAGAGGAAGTAAGTTTAAAATTTATATTTTATTTATTAAGTACTTCATTTTGCTTATAAAATTATATTTTTTAGATTTTATAAAAACTATCATTTACCCGGCGTGATAGGGTGTATTGATTGCACCCACATTGCTATTGTGAGGCCCAGTGAACATGAGGAGCGGTTTTTAATAGGAAACATTTCCACTCCATTAACACACAAGTGGTAAAAAAACTATACTCCATTTATTATAGCATTAGAAAAAAGAGGCTCGCAGAAGCAGGAATTGAAAACATTTTATTTCAAAGAAATTGTTTTAAGTACTTAAATAAACGAAATAAAACTTTTTTTTTAAATTACGCTTTATTTAAAACAATATCACACATTACAAACTTACACCAAAACAATGAATGAGACAACCAATCATGTCATGATGACTTAGATTTTTAATTAAGATTCAAACAAAAGTAATTTTTAGAACAATATTTTAATTAAAATAACAACTTACAACACACTATAGTGAAACTTCTTCGTCTTCATCATAGGATTTAGTCATAATAAAATAATAAATGTATAATAAATAAACAAATAATGGTAGGATAATAGTAAAACGAAAAACGTTCCAGTATTGTTCATCACTGCTTCTTTTAGCTTTTTAGCATTGACACTGTCATTTTAGATTGGAATGAAATATTATAAATAAATGAAAGCCACATAATTTGTTATGAAAAATGGTTAACATGATTACAAATAAGTGTGACAGCTGGTATGTAAATAGATTTTAATTTATAGGCGTCCATCGTAACTGTAACAAGTTTATTGTACTTTTGCAACAAAGTGTACATTATAAATAACCTTTTTTAACTTCTGTCTAATGCTATTTTAAATGGAGTATACTAGATTTTAAAATACGCGATGAGTATATTTTTCAGAAGATGTAAGAAAGTAGAATAAGCAGGTAACACTGATTGAATTGTGTCAATATGACAGGACTGGTCATATGTCAATGTCATGAGAATCTGTAATTGGGCCCGGAAGCGGAGATTAAGAAATATTGTAAACAACAAAATTGAATTGATAAGAAACATTGTAGTAATAAAAATAAGAGACTTCATTTACTAAAATAAACATGTGATTTGGATAGTGTTATCCTAAATGTAGATGCTACTTGTTAACGCCTAATGAAATAATATGATCATCGCGCTGCAACTGTCTGCTATTTCCTTTCAATTTATATTAACTTCACTAGTGACGGTACTTGCGCCTACAATTTATTAGCGGAATGAAAATCTTCTACCTTCTTTTTTTATTATATAATGACTTGCAATCTTGAACTAACGAACGGACGTGTTCCACTTAATATATTTCTAATATTCTAAACTAAATTGTAAACAGCATTAGGGCAAAAGTATCATTAAAATAATTGTATTTCAAGACATATTCATCGTTTTATTGAGCGTCAAAGCTCCAGTGTCTCGCGTAGACATAATTGGCGACCGTGACAGGACTTGAACCTGCAATCTGAGGATTACCAAAGTCTAGCTGGACTTGGTCAGCACAGCGCCGCAGCCATCAGCCGGTCAGCACCGCACCGCAACCAGCCTTTGGAAAGCAGCTATATTATTGAGGAATTACGTCAGGAAGAACGCCCTTAGTACCGCCGGGCATAGTCGCAGTTATAACGACATCACACCGCAGCGCAGCAGGATTATTGCAGCTAAGTGCCCTTCCTTTGTTCCAAAATATCCTATAAACCGCATAGCCTATTAGCCTATCCATATTCTTCATGGTTTCTACTTGTGCAAATTCAAGGTTCAAAGTCCACATACAAAGTGTATTTTTTATAATTTATGTTAGTTTTTTTTTTTGTTAGTATTGCTTCGACATTATTAATATACGAATAACAACGAGATTAACGTTCCACATTTCGAGTTTTGTTAAGATTCATGCGTTTTCAAAACGAATTTAAGTAAATTTTACATCTTTACCCACATACATTTTTTATTCCATAATATAATTATTTAATCATTAACATCATTGCTAAAGGTTGCCGTGCCTTATAGTCATATCCATGTAGTGATTATCCCGCTGAACATTTCAGATTTGCCCCATTTCTCCGTACACATCGCTGAGCGCTCGCGCATATCGCGCCTGTCGCGGAGCCTGCATCAGGTCGGAGCCCGCGTCTGCGGCCTCCCGTGCGGCCTCCCGTGCGGCAGACATCACCAACGAGGGGCGTGAGCATATATACCTTTCATTAGTTAACTTTTACTTTAACGATCATAAATTTAATTTACTTTTGTATAACCTTAATTTATTTTTCGTTTGATTTTATTTTTAACAATCACAATGAGTCTAAGGGATGATACTAGGACCTTGGCGGAGTTAAATGTTAGACGTAGTTCTGTCAAAGGCCAAGTAACGAAATTTAGAAATTATTTAGAAAGATTATCACGACTGGATTCATTTACTGCGACACAAAAGGCGGAACTTACACTAAAACTTAGTAAATTCGAAACTTTATCCTCAAGATTTGATGACTTACAAAGTCAAATTGAAATTTGTAATTCTAGTGGGTTAAAAGATGAACTTGAGGAGCGAGAAAATATTGAGGGGGAATTTATTAATATTATTGTAACGGCTCAAACCCTGCTACAATTGCATGGTAAGGATGACAGTATTCATGACTCAAGCAGTCCTCACAACATAACACATTGTGCTCTTGATCATAATGAAATGGGTTTCAAGCTTCCTTTGATACAAATTGCCAAGTTCGACGGATCCTACTTTCGTTGGATGGAGTTTCGTGACACGTTTCGATCCTTAATTCATGAAAATAATAGAATTAGTCCCGTAAACAAGTTCCATTATTTAATTTCCTACCTAGAAGGAGAAGCAGCACGTACTATATCGAATCTAGAAGTTTCTTCCAATAATTATAAGGAGGCTTGGTCCCTATTACTTGATCGTTACGACAACAAACGTTTATTAATAAGTCATCACCTCAGTGAATTATTTAATATACATGCTATGAGCAAGGAGTCAGAGAAATCGTTGCGTTTTTTGGTTGACCACGTGACCAAGAATTTACGTGCCCTTTCCAATTTAGGACAAGCCACTGAACATTGGGATGTAATTATAATCCACTTAGTTGCGTCCAAGCTGGACAATCACACCTTTATGAAGTGGGAGGAATACCGTAACGCGTTGTCAACTGACGCACCTACGCTTAAAGAATTTCATAAATTTTTGAACGATCGTGCAACTGTGCTTGAGTCTTTGCACCGCAGCAAGACAGAGTCTTCTAAGCCTACTCATGGGCAGCAGCGGCCTTCAGGCCACTCTAACAAATCCGATCACACACATACAAAATCTCATGCGTACACTAATAGTAGCAACCAAACACAAGTGTCATCGTCATGTCTTTGTCCGTGCTGCAATGCTGATCACAGAATTTTCGACTGTCCTTCGTTCAAGGCAAAGAGCATACGCGAGCGTATAGCTGAGGCAACCAAATTAAAACTATGTCTTAATTGTTTGAGATCAGGTCATCCTAGTTTTAAATGTCGTCTAGGTCGTTGCCGCGAATGCAACAAGCGACATAACACACTATTACATCTTCCTACAAACGACAGCACACCTAACGCTGATAGTCCGTCTGAGACGGTAGTCACCTGCAACAATCACGGTAATAAACAATCTCTTCTATGCACTGCTATGATTGAAGTAGTCAACCCTAAGACTAGTAAATCTGAGGTAGTGCGCGCCTTACTTGACTGTGGCAGCCAATCTTCTTTTATTAGTGAAGCTCTGAAACAAAGACTATCCATAGAAGACTGTCCTATTAGCGCTACTAAAATAATTGGCTTTGGCAACAATCACTCGGCAACTATATCTGAATATTGCATTGCCCGATTAAAATCAAATAATTCATCATTTAGCGTTATTTCTAACTTTTACGTAATGAAGGAGCTAACAGGTTCAATACCTGATTCATTCATTAATATTAGATCTTTCAATATTCCAAATCATATAATCCTTGCGGACCCCAAATTTAATCAGCCGTGTTTCATAGACGTACTGATAGGCTCGGATTTATTTTGGGACATAATAGGTGGTGAGCAGCGGTCGTTAGGGCCTAGTCTTCCTAGGTTGCACAGTTCCAAGCTCGGCTGGTTGATTGGAGGCCCCTTGCCACAATGTCTGCAAATTAAAAACAGTATTAAATGTAATTATAATCTAACCCATTCATTAAATAGTAAAAGCATAGAATACAATTTAAACAGATTTTGGGAGTTAGAAGAAATACCATTAAAATCTCATCTTAGTGAAAGCGAGCAGGCATGTGAACGGCATTTTTTGCAACACACCTACCGCTTACAAAATGGCAGATTTTGTGTCAAGTTACCTTTAATCGACTCTCCTGACTGTCTCGGTGACTCCTATAATATGGCCAAGAAAAGGTTTTCACACTTGGAAAAGCGATTTAGGAGACAGCCTGAAGTTAAATCACAATACATAGCATTTATTAGGGAGTACGCAGAGCTAGGTCATCTTTCCGAAGTCTCAGTAAAAGATTTATCATCCAACTTCTGCTACTACTTACCTCATCATCCTGTATTTAAGGAAAACAGTGAGTCGACTAAAATCAGAGTGGTCTTCGATGCATCAGCACGCACCTCCTCTGGCCTTTCTGTCAATGACATACAGATGGTTGGGCCTCAAATTCAAGACTCTCTTTTCTCCATATTAGTTCGAGCTCGTCTTTATAAGTACCTTTTAACAGCTGACGTAGAAAAAATGTACCGCCAATGTCTTTTAGATGAGTCCGATCGAACCTTACAGCTTATCCTATGGAGAGAAGATGAGAATCTGCCCCTAAAGACCTTAAGATTAAATACTGTTACTTACGGCTTCGCAAGCGCTAGTTATTTGAGCACGAGGTGTCTTTGGCAGTTGGGCGAGGAGTGCAGCGATCCTCTTATTAGAACTATCGTTCAACATGATCTGTATGTCGACGATTTAATTACGGGTTGCGACTCTGAAGATGAGTTACAGCGCATTCAAATCGCCATATCTAAAACCCTAAGTGCAGGATGTTTTAACTTACGGAAATATAAGTCGAATTCTTCTAAAGTTCTTGAGTCGTTATCTGAAAGGTCTTCAGACACATTAATGATTAGTGAGTCCTCAAATGCTTTAGGTTTAGGGTGGACTTCTAACACCGATAGGCTACATTTTTCTTTCGAAATCCCCCCTAGTAATGATAAAATTACAAAGCGCTACATATTGTCCACTTCGTTTAAGATTTTCGACCCATTAGGTTTTGTTAGCCCCTGCATTATTATACCTAAATTAATAATGCAGCAGTTATGGCTTGACAAAGTGGGTTGGGATGATGTTCTTTCAGAAGAGATAATAAGAGCTTGGCGTAAATTTTCAAATAGTTTATCGTACATATCTTTAATCACACTACCTAGGCAGGTCCTATGTGATGCACCGGTAGTGACGGAACTCCATTCCTTCAGCGACGCGTCCCAAAGAGCCTATGGCGCTTGCATCTACATCAGGTCTATAGACGAAGCAGGTAATGTGCACGTTAACCTATTGTGCTCTAAGTCAAAGGTAGCACCTATCAAGGCTTGTACAATACCTCGACTGGAGCTGTGTGCTGCATTACTTGCCGCTCGGTTGTGCAAGGCGGTCGTCGATTCTCTGAGGTTCCCAATAAAGCGCAAGTTACACTGGTGTGACTCCAGCGTCGTCCTTGCTTGGCTGCACACTAGTTCTAGAAAGTTGAAGACCTTCGTGGCAAACAGAGTCGCTGAAATCCTAGAACTGACAGAGCTCTCTTGTTGGCGTTATGTACCTACCTCCGATAATCCCGCTGATCTCGTCTCTCGCGGCGTTTATCCTGAGGAACTTAAGGATCATAACCTATGGTGGACAGGGCCAAAATACTTGCTTCAAGAAGAACCTTTCTGGCCTACTTTATGCCCCAACAAGTCCCAACTAGAGGGTGAAATTCCTGAAACAAAAATAAATGTTAATACTAATGTTGATAAATTATCAATAATTCCATTTCATAATTTTAATAAACTACACAAGTTAAAACGTATTTATGCTTATGCATTAAGGTACCTGCATAATTTACGATATCCCCATTCCAAACGCGTAAACGCTTTGAGTTTAGATGAGCTAAAAGATTCTTTCCACCTTTTATGTCGTACTGCACAACAGGAATCATTCCCTGTAGAATACGGGTTACTTTCCAAGGAGAAGACTCTTAGTTCAAAATCGACCATTTTAGCACTTGCCCCTTTCATGGATCCCAATGGTTTGATTCGGGTAGGAGGCCGTTTGGATGCGTCCTCCATACCGTTTGACAGTAAGCATCCTATCCTTCTACATTCCTCTCACCAACTCACCAAGCTAATTTTTGAACGGGAGCATTTGCTTAAATTACACGCCGGTCCACAGCTTCTTCTCGCCAGCGTTAGGGAGTACATATGGCCTATCAATGGCCGACACCTTGCTAGGCGAACTGTGCACAATTGCATCACGTGTAGAAGAGTGCAGGGTAAGACCTTATCACCTATAATGGGGAACTTGCCCTCTCAGCGCGTTACGGTAGACTTCCCATTTCGAAGTGTGGGAATAGACTTTGCCGGCCCCTTTTTAGTCTTAAATAGGAAAGGTCGCGGATCAAGAGTCACAAAATGCTATTTATGCATTTTCGTTTGTCTCAGATACAAATGTGTCCACTTAGAAGCAGTGAGCGATCTTTCAAAGGAAGCTTTCATCCTTACCTTGCGTAGGTTCATATCTCGGCGTGGGAAGCCTGCTGAGATATTTAGTGATAATGGCCGCAATTTTGTTGCCGCAGCTAAAGAAATCGGTAATTTTTTAAAATGTAATCACAAGGCCATCAGGGAATTTTCAAACGAAGAAGAAATTAAATTTTTGTTTTCTCCTGCATATGCTCCCCACTTTGGTGGTATCTGGGAGGCCGGGGTGAAATCGGCCAAATTTCACATAAGACGTGTAATGGGCAATACGCACTTGACATTCGAAGAAATATCAACTTTATTTGCTCAGGTGGAAGCCATTTTGAATAGTCGTCCACTTTGTCCTTTGTCCTCGTCTCCAAATGATCCATGTTTCCTCACCCCAGGGCACTTCCTGCTTGGCCGATCACTAACTGCTCTGCCTTCACCGAGTTACGAAGACTGCAAGTCCACTCAGCTGAAACGCTACCAAAGGCTGGAGCAAATCCGTCAGCACTTTTGGAGGAGATGGCAAAAGGAGTATCTGGCCGAGTTGCAACAAAGGTCCAAGTGGCGTACTAAAGACACTCCATTGAACGTTGGTGACCTGGTACTGCTGCAGGAGGAGAATTTGCCACCATTGTGTTGGAGAATGGGCCGAATCAGCAAATTGTTTCCTGGGCCCGATGGAGTGTGTCGCGTGGCAGACGTACAAACCACGCATGGATGTTACCGGAGGCCCTTCACGCGACTCTGCCCACTACCAGCTACTGAGCATTTAATGGAGAGTTAAAAGTCGGGGCTTTTAACGGCGGGGAAGATGTTAACGCCTAATGAAATAATATGATCATCGCGCTGCAACTGTCTGCTATTTCCTTTCAATTTATATTAACTTCACTAGTGACGGTACTTGCGCCTACAATTTATTAGCGGAATGAAAATCTTCTACCTTCTTTTTTTATTATATAATGACTTGCAATCTTGAACTAACGAACGGACGTGTTCCACTTAATATATTTCTAATATTCTAAACTAAATTGTAAACAGCATTAGGGCAAAAGTATCATTAAAATAATTGTATTTCAAGACATATTCATCGTTTTATTGAGCGTCAAAGCTCCAGTGTCTCGCGTAGACACTACTTTTGGCGGAGTCACGCATGGAGCATTTATTTGGTCTCAATGTGAGATCAAGGGGCATATGGAATGTCTCACAGACACAGCATAATATCTAATAGGCAAGTATAAATTAGGTATTCAATTATTTTTAATTATTTATACACATTATCGCATGTGTTAGCGAATATTTGTAATTAAATACAAATTGTAGAAGGAAAAACTTAAACTTCACTAGATGTCGCATACGTCGCCCTATAAAGACGTCTTAAGTAGAAGGAGAAATTTAAACTTCCAGGCAGTGACCTCGGTAGCTTAGTTGGTAAAGCGACTGGCGCGTCAAGCCAGTGGTCGCAGGTTCGAGTCCTGCCTGAGGTTTAAGTTTTTCCTTCTACAATTTGTATTTAATTACAAATATTCGCTAACACATGCGATAATGTGTATAAATAATTAAAAATAATAAGTATTGGGCCAGCGCCATCTCTCGGACTTCTAATTAACACATTGTTAATCAGAGTCAGTGAGGCCAACCGTAAGGTAGGTTCACTAGATGTCGCATACGTCGCCCTATAAAGACGTCTTAAGTAGAAGGAGAAATTTAAACTTCCAGGCAGTGACCTCGGTAGCTTAGTTGGTAAAGCGACTGGCGCGTCAAGCCAGTGGTCGCAGGTTCGAGTCCTGCCTGAGGTTTAAGTTTTTCCTTCTACAATTTGTATTTAATTACAAATATTCGCTAACACATGCGATAATGTGTATAAATAATTAAAAATAATAAGTATTGGGCCAGCGCCATCTCTCGGACTTCTAATTAACACATTGTTAATCAGAGTCAGTGAGGCCAACCGTAAGGTAGGTTCACTAGATGTCGCATACGTCGCCCTATAAAGACGTCTTAAGTAGAAGGAGAAATTTAAACTTCCAGGCAGTGACCTCGGTAGCTTAGTTGGTAAAGCGACTGGCGCGTCAAGCCAGTGGTCGCAGGTTCGAGTCCTGCCTGAGGTTTAAGTTTTTCCTTCTACAATTTGTATTTAATTACAAATATTCGCTAACACATGCGATAATGTGTATAAATAATTAAAAATAATAAGTATTGGGCCAGCGCCATCTCTCGGACTTCTAATTAACACATTGTTAATCAGAGTCAGTGAGGCCAACCGTAAGGTAGGTTCACTAGATGTCGCATACGTCGCCCTATAAAGACGTCTTAAGTAGAAGGAGAAATTTAAACTTCCAGGCAGTGACCTCGGTAGCTTAGTTGGTAAAGCGACTGGCGCGTCAAGCCAGTGGTCGCAGGTTCGAGTCCTGCCTGAGGTTTAAGTTTTTCCTTCTACAATTTGTATTTAATTACAAATATTCGCTAACACATGCGATAATGTGTATAAATAATTAAAAATAATAAGTATTGGGCCAGCGCCATCTCTCGGACTTCTAATTAACACATTGTTAATCAGAGTCAGTGAGGCCAACCGTAAGGTAGGTTCACTAGATGTCGCATACGTCGCCCTATAAAGACGTCTTAAGTAGAAGGAGAAATTTAAACTTCCAGGCAGTGACCTCGGTAGCTTAGTTGGTAAAGCGACTGGCGCGTCAAGCCAGTGGTCGCAGGTTCGAGTCCTGCCTGAGGTTTAAGTTTTTCCTTCTACAATTTGTATTTAATTACAAATATTCGCTAACACATGCGATAATGTGTATAAATAATTAAAAATAATAAGTATTGGGCCAGCGCCATCTCTCGGACTTCTAATTAACACATTGTTAATCAGAGTCAGTGAGGCCAACCGTAAGGTAGGTTCACTAGATGTCGCATACGTCGCCCTATAAAGACGTCTTAAGTAGAAGGAGAAATTTAAACTTCCAGGCAGTGACCTCGGTAGCTTAGTTGGTAAAGCGACTGGCGCGTCAAGCCAGTGGTCGCAGGTTCGAGTCCTGCCTGAGGTTTAAGTTTTTCCTTCTACAATTTGTATTTAATTACAAATATTCGCTAACACATGCGATAATGTGTATAAATAATTAAAAATAATAAGTATTGGGCCAGCGCCATCTCTCGGACTTCTAATTAACACATTGTTAATCAGAGTCAGTGAGGCCAACCGTAAGGTAGGTTCACTAGATGTCGCATACGTCGCCCTATAAAGACGTCTTAAGTAGAAGGAGAAATTTAAACTTCCAGGCAGTGACCTCGGTAGCTTAGTTGGTAAAGCGACTGGCGCGTCAAGCCAGTGGTCGCAGGTTCGAGTCCTGCCTGAGGTTTAAGTTTTTCCTTCTACAATTTGTATTTAATTAGGTATTCAATTTTAAAACACACTTTACTTATACTTACATAACATTTACTCAATAATATTTTTGTTCTGACAGGTGATTCAGGGAATATCATAAGACACCCGTGGGTACTGTTATTGAAGACAGTCCAGAAGGCAGGTTCAATGCTGTGCACAAGCGTGCCCGCTCTACCATCGAACGCACATTTGGCATACTCAAAGGTCAATGGAGATGTCTTTTGGAAGCAAGAGAACTACACTATGATCCTGCCAGAGTAGGCAAAATAATTTTAACCTGTTGTGTTTTGCACAATAGGTGTATAAGTATAATATGAAAACTCCCAGCAGATCATATATCAGCCTGCTACACTGCAACCGATGCTTTGAGAAGGGGACACAGAAAATAATTAAATCAAAATAAAAACTGATCCAAGGTAACAGCAACACTGACCACTCCTCAAAGTTCACGTACTCACTACCTACAGCCTTGTGTCAAAGATGCCGCATATGCGGGGGGGGGGGACGGTTCATGAACTGTACCACGAATACGCTTTTATTGGATCTGACAGGGGTTTTGTTACATGTTGTATATAAAATATAAATATACGCTGTGTTCCTCCTACTTATTAAGCACATAACTTGTTTTATTAACACATGTGTTTTTCACACACACACAAGGATTAACCTTAATTTATTTTTAGGTTGAAACTGGATAACTTAAATATTGTAGAATGTGAATGTAAAAATTAATGATTGTTAGAAAAATAAAAATTGCCTCGGGTTTTACAAATATTTTATTTAGGTTTTTTTTATAGTATAACTGGTTGCAATAATTGGTCTATCTCTCATATTGGTAGATCTCTCATATGCTCGCACTATTCTACGAGGGCTATTCTAATGCCAGCTAGTTCGACGTCTTCTTTTCTTCGAGGGCTGCACGACGTTCTTCTGCTTTGAACAGTCTCTCCCTTACAGAGCTTCCTGATACAAGTATCCGGCTGCCGGCAAGATACTCTGCGCCGTCGTGTGACTGTAAAATTACATAATATTAAAGCTGTTTATCTGAAGTTTAAACTAATTTGGTGTATAAACGTGCCCAAAATCACAAAAAAAAAGAGATCACAATTAGTGATAAGACCGCCCATTGTACCTATAATGTATTTTGTTTTTTCTGTAAACTTGTTTCGGTGTATGTACAATAAAGAGTTATTATTATCACCTTTATTTTAAAATGTACATATAAATTATTATTTATTAATATTAAATGTTTATTTAAATTAAGGACAGCAAGTCACTTGCAGTGTTTAAAACTAGATCAAAACAATATATCTGTGATAATATTTACTAGAATTGCTCGATCACTGTTATTTACATTTAGTTATAATTATTATCCTTATAAGCTCATTATTAAGTGAACTATGTTTTTTATGAGTAATAAAATTCGTTAAACTTAAAAATGTTATATTATTTTAGAACTAAAGCCAAATGTATGAAATCACAAGCAGGTACTAATTAAATGCTTAAGTTATAAAACAATATTAATTTATGTGCCTTACAAGTAAGCTGGCTGTGTCTTGTTGCGGTGTTATCCGGTAAAGAATGGGCCCCTTCTCGCTTGGATGGTGATGTAGCAGCTGAGTCCTCTTGCGATGGCTGGTAAAGTAGAATACATATTTTGTCAACATAAATTGTTACTATTCACCGACCTCAGAACTCCATTAGTTTCCGTCTTTCTTGCCCAGCCAAAGGTTGTCTGGATGGTATCGCTATTAGCCATAAGACCGCCATTGTACCCTTATTAACTAAATATCCTAAATTGTTGTATTATTTGTGGTGTAGATACAATAAAGAATATGAATATCTTCTATATAAATAAAATATAGAAAGTCGTGTTAGTTACACTATTTATAACTCAAGAATGGCTGAACCGATTAGGCTGAAAATTGGTAGGGAGGTAGCTAGGAACCAGGAGAAGGACATAGGATGGACTTTTTATTCCGTTCCCGTCGTTCCCGTGGGACGTGACAAAACGTGGTATAACAAAACGCAACTCAGTCAAAATACATATAACTCAGCAGTCCATTTGTTAAAAATGGTATAACAAAAGGCAACTGACGGCTGAAAATCGGTTGATGCATTTTTTTAAAGTTTTTAATATTATGTTGCTGTGCCGATATTATCATTAATAACAACACCATGCCGCGACCAAGACCTCTAAGACGGAGGCGGAACAAAGTTCGCCGGGTCAGCTAGTTTTAGATAACTCTGTCACTGCAGGGCAAAGGCTTTTCTCTCTTTCTGTCTGTACAGACACATTAAAAAGAATAATTTTAATAGATACAAAAGTAAATGGAATAAATACATACGTGCTCAACAGAAGCTTTGACGAGGTATGTGGTACGCCAAATCCATCTCCCATTATGGAAACTATTTTAGTTCCCATTGGGAGAGGGAAGGAGCGGTAGATGGTACGCCTCCTGTGGCAGACGCACTTCGAAGTGCAGCTGCTGCTGCCTTTTTCGTCAAATATTTTTCTGTCCACACCTAAAATAAATTAAAAATATAATAATTACATATAATTAATTACACACTTATAAGTTATAAGTATGACTGTGGATGGGTATATAAGCAGAGGGAGACCGAAAAAGAGATGGATGGATTGTGTGAAAGATGATATGAGAAAGAAAGGAGTGGATGCCGCGATGACGAGTAATAGAGAGGAATGGGATAAGGGCAGGAAGAAGAAGAAGAAGAATTAATTGCACACTTAAATTTTCTTAAGGGACGTATCAAAAAATAATTAAATTTTTAAAGGTCACAAATAAAGCCGTCTGCCAAGTACATGTTAAAATATTGAGACCGTATTATGTCGAAAAAATATTTTCTCTACTAAAAAATCATTCAATGAAACTTACCTTTTGCCAGTGTTTTGTCGTTTTGGTGCACCCACCCATGGCGCGCAGTGTGGTGCTAATTTCTTCCCACAGTCAATTGTTTACTGAACGACCATCAATGTTCCTCAAGTTTCCTTGAGCCAAATCTCGATGATCTTCAAGAAAATTGAGAAGAGCATCAATTTGTGCCACTGTTGGTCTGGACATGATTAACAACAAATTTGAAATAATTATCAATTCAATTCAATTTTGTTGATTATGGCTCCATCGTGGTGTCGAGAAATAACTATCAGTATAATACCTAATATAGAATTTTTTGACAACCACAAAATTATTTTGATGATTACCTACTGTGTCTAATTTTTTTTAAATAAACATGTTATTTAAAAAAAACTACGAAACGTTGAGTAAAAATGGAATATCAATTTATTAAATCGGATCAATTAAGAAATGCAATTTTAACCCGAAACTACTGAAACTTTTTTTTATATCGACTCACGGTATTTTTGTTGGTACGGATAGCCGAGTGGTATAGGTCACCACGCTAATTATCATTATGCGCGACGTGCTGCGGGTTCGATCCCGTATTTGAGTGATCCACAGATGCTTGTTCCACAAGTCTGGGTGTTCTTTGTGCATGTGATTTGAATGTTTGTGAAACCCTTGCGACATAAGGATTAAATTCCTTAGTGCGGGCGTCGTTTTTTTTTTAGAGACAGAGAGAAAAGTATTTACTCGACACCGCACAGTAAGGTGAAGAAGATGGGTATTTACGTGTATTATTTGAGAGGCGCGTCTGAATACTAAATTCACAATAAACCGCGCACTTATATTTTTATATTTTAATGATAACAGCGAAAAACTTGGCTGCTCGATCAGTTTTCATGTTTTTCGTCTGTAACTAGCAAAAAAACATTCTCGCAATGGGCTCGTATCCGATACGTATACCTACATCCTGCGCGAAAGTTTTCACCACTTAATAAATACACTCGCACCATTTTATCAAACTCGCGGTTACTGAAGTCCGACATCGTGTCCGAGTACGACACTCGTGCAGCGCGGGAACGCGATTTAGTGTGACGCGACGTGCCGACAGCGCTTGCGATGAGTGACTAGCCCGTTTCCCCCCCGCAGACCCCCCACTGCAATAGCGCCTAGCGCGCGCTTCTTGTATATTATTATTACCAAAAGATAGTGTCCATATTTTGCTGATTTAAGGTCGGAAAATCTATACATATAAAAATCAATTGCTGTTTGTGAGTCTCGCTAAAACTCGTGAACGGCTGAACCGATTTAGCTGATTTTGATCTTGAAATGTTCGTGGAGGTCCAGGGAAGGTTTAAAAGGTGAATAACATAAAAAAAACATGTAAAAAAAAAAAACTGTTCCTAAACTCGGGAATTACCTTAATTAATTTACTTTTGACAGAACGAAGTCTGTCCGGGCAGCTAGTTACTGATAACAATAAGCGCCGATAGTGCCTATTCAAACGAATATTTTTAGTACTCTAAGGGCCTATTTCACCATCGTCAGATAACTTTTATTCGACGAATAAAATTGACGTTTGACAGTTTCTGTATGAAATAACTGTCAAAATTTCAAAATTATATCTCGAGTAAAGTTATCTGACGATGGTGAAATAGACTCTAACTAATGTACACTTAGCCTAGGCCCGTGCCACCGGTGCAGGGCGCACCTACAGCGTGCGGCCGTCGCCGAATGGGCGGAGCGGCTGGCGCGTCCAGGGGCCGGCCACCGTACGGTGGAGGCCCTTCGCCCCATCATTACGCAGTGGATGGACAGGCGTCACGGCGTGCTGACCTTCCGGCTGACGCAGGTACTGTCGGGGCATGGCTGCTTCGGCAGATACCTGTGTCATTTCACGGAGGATGCGAACGGGAAGTCCGACGCGTTCGCCCTCGGATGTAGTGAGGGGTGGACATTTTACATCCACCCCTCTGGAAGGGGTTCTTCGAGGACCAAGGCCTGCCAGAGCTGCGTTGGGAATACGCAAGTGATCCCGCGGCTCTGGCTAAGGCAATGGACGGGACCGGGGTGTTTTTAGTCGGTTAAAGTCCGACATATCCCCATGCCGTGCCCTCGGCGTAGGGAAGTCATAAGCTTTTCACCCCGCAAAAAAAAAAAAAAAAGGTATCTGTGTCATATAGCCGGGAGAGAGCCGGACGCCTGCTGCCACCACTGCGGGAGCTTGGAGGACACGGCGCAGCACACGCTCGCCGAGTGCTCTGCATGGACTGAGCAGCGCCGTGTCCTCACCGAGCAGATTGGCGGCGACCTCTCGCTGCCGGCCGTTACCGCCAGTATGGTCGGCAGCGAATCCGCGTGGCGGGCGGTGGCCTCGTTTTGCGAGGAGGTCATCGCCGCCAAGGAGGTCGCCGAACGAGAGAGGGAGGCTGCCTCCACCCACCCAATCCGCGCCCGACGCACTGGGCGCAGGAACAGGGCTTATAACGCCCTGTTCCACCACCGTAGGCGGCCACGGGCGGCGGACTTGGGGAAGTAACGAATTAGAAAACCAATCAAGTAGACAACTATTAGGTAAAATAAGTACGTAGGCCTTTCTGTTAAATAATCTGGTTCCCTGACATTACAGCTTACTAGGGCTAATTGACAAAATTTTTAGCTTTGATAATTAATTATGTTTTTACGAGGTATTTTGTAACACGTTGTATTTGTTAGAATGTTGTACCTGTGTTCGAAATGGTTCGAGTGCTGAGAGTGAAGCTACGCTGGATACAGTTAGCCAGTAGTGGATGCTGTTCATCTCATATCTCGCATCGTGCTCTAAGCAATGCTGAAACATAACAAATTTCAATAAAAAATCTGTTGAGTTCGTTATAAAAAAAATAGAAAATAGCATATTGAAAGTTGGCAATCAATGAATAAAAGACATTACACTTCTTCTGCCTAGCCTTTTCCAAAGCTATGTTGGGTTCGGCTTCCAGTCTTACCGGTTTTATCTGAATACCGTATTTTACATGGAGCGACTGCCTATCTGACCTCCACAACGCATTGCTAGGTAATACAGTATTCCATAGTAAGACTGGTTGTCAGAATTGTATTTACTTAACGACTATCAAAGATCACTGTATGACAGTCGGGACTAACGGCTTAACGTGCTTACCGAGGTAAGGATCTCGATATGTTTACAAATGGTCACCCATCCACGGACCAATCGCGGTGAGTGCTGCTTTTTAACCTAAATTATCGGTTAAACTGTACGGCTAACTTACTAAGGACATTTAACTACGTACAGAAATTAAGTAGCATTATTTCTTATAGTAAAGTAATAATACTAGCCTGTAAATGTCTCAATGCTGGGCACATGCCTCTTTTCATATAGAGAAGGAACAATCATTGATAATCACGCTGTTCTGATTTTCATAAATAAATGAATAAATAATAAATAAATAAAAATTCATTTCAGATTTTTGGATTCCAGGTTTTCTCTCGATGTTTTCCTTCACCATTTGTCGGCATAAAATAATAAAGACAACACAACTTTGAATGCGTGGTGACTTTGTAGTTCAATGAACTGACAGGTTTGCACAGGGTCACAGGTTCGAACTCATTATAGTCAAATACCGATGTGTAAAATGTAATATTTTTAAATTTATATGTACTGTGTGAAAGTAAAAAATAAAGAGAGGTGAAAGAAAACATCGTGAGAAAAACTGGAATCTTTAATCGCCAACCCGCAGGGAAAAAGCGTACTGGTAAGATACAAGTTAAGGTAAATATAACTCAAGGTAAAATACATCTAGTCATTAAATAATAATAATGCATTTATTTGTAAGAATATTGTTACAAAGATGTTACAGTGTATGAAAGTCCATAATATTCTGCCATTTCTGGCGTACAAATATTCAAGTCATTACACTTAATATGTCTCAATACACACATTATAAATGTCAATTTTCAATCTAATATCATTAATAAATCAATAAAAATGCAGTCAAATCGAAATTATAATAAAAAAATTGGTTGCCTGTAAAGTCGGTATACGGGCGAAAGTTTTACGTGACAACGACTTTGTGTGGTAAAATAATTTTAATGTGAATATTCATTCGTATAGTAGGAAGAAGGATGAAATAATAGTAACAATTTAAAACATTTATTTATACAAAGAATTATATTTAAAACATTAATTTATACAAAGAATCTCGCACTGAATTTCATATTAACAAAATTTTACCTTTACACATACATACGTATTTATATACAAATATACATACAATAACTTGCAATACACTTTTTATGTCTGTCTCTCTCGCTCTTAGGCGGGCTAACCATGCCCGAGTGGAAGGGACGCGTGCCTCTCACTCGCTCTCATTGTGAGCGCATAACGTGAGCGGAGCGTTACGCAGTTTCTTGAAGTGTCACCCGGCAAACCAATTTATAAGACGTTGTCACGTCAAAATTTATCATTTAGAAAATCGTTTGTCGAGTAATAACATTTATTTTAGGAGAAATGCAAACAATTTATTTTTAAACATGTTGATATTCAGATTCATTAGATTAGTTTAACGTTTCTTGAGCGCCATCTTGGGGTTTATATGCAACTAACTGTTCCCCGCGACTCCGCCCGCGGTACCGATTATTTTGGTTAAAAAATATAGCCTATGTTACTCAGGGTGAATGTAGCTTTCTAATGGTGTTTTGAATGTTCATTAAAACGAATCATGATTGCTCTAAGACCACTTTTTTATATCATTGTGTATAAAATACAAATAAATCAATAAATATCTTTACTTATAAATATAAAGGAAGAAATAAAATTGTGAGACAAGCCTGTTTAAGTAATGGTAATCAACCCTGATTGCTAGAGAGGTTTTGGGTTCGATTCCCACCCAGTACAAACCTTTGTGTGATGAGCAAGATCGTCCATTATTTTGTTTTGAGTCTGAATGTAATGTATTTGTTTAGAAATATAATATTTTTATATCAGCTGTGTGTGAGCTCTCCCAATATATTTACGTGTAAAATTTAAGTCGTAGGTTCGATTCCTGCCGGAGATTCAAATTATTCCTTTTTTCTATTTTAATTTACAAGTTATTGTGACGCATGAATGCGGTTTTAATCAATAAGAATAAATTAACTAGGCTTTGAGTAACAAAACGTTGTTTGTTACGGTTTGTTATATAATAGTGACCAAGGTTTAGGGTTTGAAGAGCACTTAAGATTAACATAAACGCAGAAGGCTTGCTTTGATGCGAGTTAGGATAGTTCAGAGTTGAGCACTTAACTCAGGAGCAAGTTTCATACTAATGACAAAGGCGAAAAGCGTAGCTGTCAAGCTGGATCAGCACATTAGCTTCTTAAAAAAACACACACAAGTTATCTGATAATAAATAAATTACAGACTGCGAAACGTCAAGCCTTAAAAGGTAATTGCATGAGTTCGCGTTAATTCCCGTGACGTAATTTATTTATAACTAGCTTCAGCCCGCGACTTCGTCTACGTGGACTTAAGAATTGTGTCCAAAAAAAAAAATTAAAATGTGAAAGTTTTGAAAAATATAATAAAATTTTAACCCGAGTTATAGCTTGCGCTGTAATAAAGAAATATACTATACTTAAGGAATCGGGATAAAAGGTAGCCTATGTTCTTTTCCATGTCAAAGGCTACATGCATGCCAAATTTCATTCAAATCCGTTCAGCCGTTTTCGCGTGATTGAGCAACAAACATCCAAACATCTAAACATCCTAACATCCACACTTTCACATTTATAATATTAGTAGGATCATGCAACGCGATAGTTTAAAAGTTAGTAAGTTATCTGTTATACAGATAATTACTTATTAAATAATATAAACATTAACTTACAAGTAATAGAGTTTATGATGACTCAGGAGTCAGGACCAGGTGGTGATGTTGGCCGGAGTCCCCTCAGCTATCGCACCATCTGAAAAAGTCAATGCAAACGGGTATTGTATTTATCGAAACAAATAAATATCTTGGGACAATCTCACACACGGTCATCTGATCCCAAACTAGGCAGAGCCTGTACTATGGTAACCAGACAACTGATAAACATACTTATATATTTCTAAATAGTACATACAAATACAGAACAAATGATCGTGCTCATCACACAAAGATTTGTCCTGGGAATCGAACCCACGACCTCCGGCTTAGCAGTCAGGGTCACTAACCACTAGACCAACAGGCCCGTCGACTTGTCGTATACTTACACTGCTTGCAATAACAAATTAACAACGTTTACTATGTATATCTTAACTAGCTTTTGCTCGCGAATTCGTTCGCGTGGAATCCATTGAGAAATAAACATTTTCAATTTACCACCCTTTTCTCCCCTTTGGGGGGGGGAATTTCCAAAAATCCTCTCTTAGTGGTAGCCTACTCCTCCCAACAAACACACATGCCAAATGTCAGCTCTTTACGATCAGTAGTTTCGGCTGTGCGTTGTCTGTCAGTCAGTCAGTAACGGAAGAGTTTTATATATATAGATAAGATTCGTGGTTTGTTATCGAGCTACGAAACGGATTTTTTTTTTTTGGTTTTGAAAATGAATCTATCAATAGTATAATTATAGTAATAATCCGTCCTGTATGGATCAGAGTGCTGGCCCACAAAAGGGATAAATGAAAGACAATTGCATGCAGCAGAGATGAGAATGTTGAGAAGAATGTGTGGTGTTACGCGAATGGATAGAGTGAGGAATGATTATATAAGAGGAAGTTTGAAAGTGGCACCGGTAACCGAAAAACTATGTGGAAACCGGCTGTCGTGGTATGGGCATGTGATGCGGAGGAATGAAGATCATGTTGTAAGGAAGGTTTTGAGCATGAATGTGGATGGGTATAGGGGAAGGGGACGACCAAAGAAACGATGGATGGATTGTGTGAAAGTCGATATGGCAAGAAAGAATGTTACTTGTGAGATGACGGCAGATAGAAGAGTATGGAAGAACAAAACATGCTGCGCCGATCCCAAATGAAATTGGGGTAAGGGCAGGAGGATGAATCTCAGACTATGGCGGTCCACAGCTGGACGGTCATCTGATCCCAATATAGCCAAAGCCTGTACTATGGTGACCAGACAACTGATAAACATCTATTATATAACTTTATAATTCCAGTGTCACGAACTCACGATGTTTGTCCGGGATGAACTCCGAAACTACTGAACCGATTTTAATCAAATTTGCACACCGTGTGCAGTTTGATCCAACTTGAAATATAGGATAGCTTACATCACAAATATAAAAAAAAATTGACTCCGCGGGCGGAGCAGCGGGAAACAGCTACTACTTATATATATTACGAATAAGATGGAATATGCTAAGGAAGAGTGATTGTGCGAAAGAGATGAAAGACAGAGTGGTTGATAAAATGATAGATTTATGTACAAAAATGGAAGAACAAACTGTAAATGAATGCTGGAATGACATAGCAGGTAATATTAGAATGATAGCGAAAAATGTACTAGGAGAGTCGAAAGGGAAAGGAAAGATTGATAGAGACAAATAGTGGTGGAATGAAGAGGTTCAAAGACTCCTAAAAGAAAAAAAAGTTGCGTTTAAAGTATGGCAGAGTGGATGCTGGAAATGATAGTTTGAAAGAGGAGAAAAAGGAAAAATATAGGGATCGTAAAAGGAGAGCCAAGAAAGCCGTAGCTATTGCTCGAGCCACTGTACAGCACGAATTATATAAACAGTTAGACACTCCAGCTGGCCAAAAAGAGCTCTACAAAATAGCGAAGGCGAGAGAAAGGCAAGCGAAAGTTTTGGGTGGGAATCGAACCCACCTTCGGCTTAGCAGTCAGAGTCACTAACCACCACACCAACAGATGCATATTAGCTGCATTCAAAATCTAGCTTTTGGTTTCTATAAGCCTCAAGAAGGTGCTCATGAAATGTTACACTAATCTAATGACTTTAGGTGCACAGTTCCAAGTGTCGTTCCCATGAAGCAGAACTGGCAAGAAAGTATATATAGCATAGGTTAACCGTTTAAACATTGGAGTATACCATTGGTACAATATTAGTCACACATTTTTTTTTTGTTGGTATTGTTGCTCATATCGCGCCATTGTCTAGGCCAATTTAAAATTGAAGCTATAAAATCCACATAAAATATTTTCATTTTAAGTTTAATAGATTTTGAAATTAAATTATAAATTCATGTCTCTAACCGAAAGTTCACAGTTGCACCAAATGTCCCCACTGCTATCAGGGCTGCTACACGGTACGGTGTGGTGCCCCAACATCAGTTCCGACACCGTCGCCTCCGCGTCAGCTCATGATTGAGGGTGTATCGATTCTGAAACTATTCAGTAGGGTGGTCCAAAAAATTTTTTTTCGTTTTTTTTTCTTGGCCACCCCCTAAATTTGTAACACGTATCTATAGTAATAACGTTGCAAAATTTCAGGTGACTAGCTTTAGCGAAAGAGGGTGCTCAAGCGAGTGTTTTTTTTGAAATATTTGTGAAAAACACTATAGTTTGATTTCTTGGTTGCAGGTTAGTTTTCAGAGTTAAATAAATCATATTAATATTAAAATAGAACTTTTAGATTGTTTAATAAACAAACATAGAAGAAACCTAATTGCTAGACTGTGAATCAGTGTATTAGTGCATGAAAATGAGTTATTCAACACGTAATAGAGATGACATTTTTCTACTTGGATGTCGGGATCTTGAGCCACTGCTAAGGCTAAACCAACTTCCAACACTTCGGCATGTTTTATTACGGTATCACCAGATATAACATGTCTCAAAAAATGTGAAAGATTCTGCGCATACAGTCATTCAAGAATTAATAGAGGTGTGGAACAAGTCTGGTATTCCGACAAGACAACCGAATCACTGCATTGAAAAACTTATTAAAGTTCATAAGAACTGGCTGCTTTTGAAGAAAAATAAAACTAGAGCTTCAGAAGCACAGAGAAAGAGAGAGAACTTGTTCATAGCAGAGTTAGACAAACTTTTTGATATTGCCCATTCAAACGCCATAAATTCAATTACAATTTCGGAAGATAGAGACTTTCTTATTGACCAAAGAGATAAGCGCAAGATGATTATTACTTCAATCGACAAGAAGCTAGAAAAGACCAAAGAACGTTCTTTAAAGCGAAAACAAAGAGCTGAAGAATTAAGACAAAAGGCAGCTGAATGTAATGCTTTGACTTCAGTTGTGTCAAGTCAAGAACTAGTACTTGATTTCAGCTTTAGTAGCACTTCTAGTGCCGCTAGCACTATTCAGAATAAGCAAGAAGAAGATTTCGTAGTGACATTACCAAAATCAATGACACATTCTTGCAACTACCTGCTGAGACTTGGGGAGATAATGATGATTACCTTCAAGGCAAAAGCTGCATAAGGAACCTACGTGTGGTCAACGATACTGCGGAAAGAGGTGTAAAATTATTTGAAGATTATAATACGATACTTACCAAAAACGAGGAAGAAAAACAATTTATACTTCAAGTAGTGGAACATAACCGAAAAATCGTTTCTACTGAAACATCCAAAAAAGCGTTAACAAACTTAATTTCAGGTTGAAAAAACAGAACTGTATTATTAGTATTTTAAGTCCTACTTTGTTAATAATATTTGTGTGTTCCTAATTACTATTTTGCAGTAAAAATAATTCATTTTTGAGAAGAGCTTACATTTTTTTCTTACTTGTCCTTTTTTATAAAATTTTCATAAAACTCAGATATTTCAAAGTTGATGAGCACCCCCTTCTACATAAGGTAGGGGGCTGAAATTTTAAAAAGAGAATACCATAGGTATGTGTAACAAAACAACGAGGTGGCGTAACTTCTACCTGCAATTTTTTTTTCACCATACTTGCGTGAACCACCCTACTATTCAGGCAATCAATGCATAAACTGTTGAATCGTTAAATAATAGTATCATACAATTTAAACAGTGGTTTTAAATAAACCAGTAAATTTCTTTAGTAAGTGTGAGTATTTGTTTGTGTGTGTGTGTGTGTTTGTGTGTTATACTTCATACCTATTGCGTGCCCTGTCATGGTGTGTGGCAACCTATTGTGATCAATTGTTGGCAATAAATAAGGCAGACGTACAGACAACATGATTCATTATCCGACTTCCAAAACTTCCAAAACCAATTTAATAAACCCTCAAACAAAAATACTATCTAAGTGCTCTAGCTGGGTAGCTCTCATAGTGTCCATAGCAAATTTTGTGTTATGGACAATAGCATTATTTTTCATAGGTGTAAAATGTGTTTTTTTTTCTGTAAACTCACTTTAATATATTAATAAAAATCGAAATTTGTTATAATGATATTGTGAAACGAGAACAACTGCCGACAAACTGTTTTGCAGTTTGGCAGACTTTAGATGCTATTGTTATACAGATTTTGAATAAATAAATAAAAAAAATAAGAGTTATTTGAGCAGCAAAGGAGGACAAACCACACTGTCATCCATCCAGCATCTAAAAGCTCTTCTTCATTCTGCTCACCAATCTTTCTCTACTTACCAATTTGGGATCACCAGGTGGCACTTAACCACGTGCCCACGCCTTCTTCCTTGACCACCGCGTCGGACAGACCCATCGCGCCACATTTTCCACCTGCTGCAACCTTTGATGTTCATCAGCTACGTGGAAGCCGTGGTCCTACACTATGGCGACGTTGTTGCCGTCATCCATGAGGGCCAAGACGACGACATGAAATCTAAGATAAAAAATGGTTAGTATAATCACATGTAAATCACGAAGAAAAGAATAATTTTATACACGACTAGCTGTTCCCCGCGACTCCGCCCGCGGTATCGAATTTTTTAGTAGGTAACACATAATTATAGCCTTTGTTACTCAGAGTGAATGTAGCTTTCTAATAGTGAAAGAAATTTTAAAATCGGCACAGTAGTTTCAGAGTTTATTCATTATAGCTGTTCCCGCGATTCCGCCCGTGTTACATAATTTTTGTAAAATAATATAGCCTAAGTTACTTTTTGTCCTTGTATCTGTGATGGCAAACAATAAAAAAGTATGTCTAACAACAACTACTGCCAGTGTCATGTAGTGAGACATACTCACACACCACGTACTGGCGCCGTTGTAGTACATGCTATGTTCGTGCGTTCTGGAGTTATAGCGTCAGGAAGGAAAACCCGACTTATTTTTATATAGTAGAAGACTAATGAATATAATAAGTTTTATCACTTACGGCTCAACATCGTGCGGAAAGCCTGCGCCATCAGGAGCGCCTGGAGCCTATGACCGCGGCGACCTAGTACATGTCTCACTTACGCCACAACTGGTGCCGAACTCGAGCTTAAGCTGGCGGCCATTGATGACAATGATGCATTTCTGTAAAAAAATAATTGCCGGCCGTTAGACTCGCAAAAAATAGAATTTTGGTCAAATAATTCGAGCAAAATGAGAATCTTAGTTTTTTTTAAGTTGTTCTAATTTTATGAACAACTAGCTGCCCGGACAGACTTCGTTCTGTCAAAAGTAAATTAATTAAGGTAATTCCCGAGTTTAGGAAGTTCTATTTTATTTACTTATTATTTATGTTTTACACCTTTTAAACCTTCCCTGGACTTCCACAAACATTTCAAGATCAAAATCAGCCAAATCGGTCAAGCCGTTTTCATGCTATGTCGTGACAACGGAAAACGGGTTTCATTTTTATATATATAGATGAATTAAATTATTATTTGAAACACAAAATAACAAACAAATCTAATAAAGTTACCAATCGTCAAGTCGTCATTAGTTCATTACAGTCAAAGGTAACTGAACATTTTGCTTGCATTATGAAAACTTTTAATATTTTATTTTAAGACTAGCTTCTGCCCCCGATTTCGTTTGCATGGTCATTCAGAATTGAGTCCAAAAAGAAATGAAAAATGTGAAAATAATGAAAAATGGAATAAAATTTTGTAATAAAGAAAAATACAATTTTTTAAATATAATATTTATTATATATAATTATATTAAATACTTTTAAATTTTCCTTCGTGACCTACTTAAGGAATCGGGATAAATGGTAGTCTATGTTCTTTTCCATGTCAAAGGCTACAAGCATGTCAAATTTCATCCAAATCCGTTCAGCCGTTTTTGCGTGATTGAGTAACAAACATCCAAACATCTAAACATCCAAACATCCATACATCTAAACATCCAAACATACACACTTTCACATTTATAATATTAGTAGGATAGTAGGATAATGGGTGTATTAATATCAATGGAATTTAATCATACCAATTTAGCTGTATTTATTTTGTAGACTTGTAAAACTGTGGCAGATACAAACTGAAAACATTAGGCAGATATAGGTGGGTAATTGAGG
This sequence comes from Plusia festucae, assembly GCA_950381575.1. Classification (NCBI taxonomy): domain Eukaryota; kingdom Metazoa; phylum Arthropoda; class Insecta; order Lepidoptera; family Noctuidae; genus Plusia; species Plusia festucae. The sequence continues at coordinate 1,622,935 of OX494430.1, read as the reverse complement.
GGCCTGTAATCAGTTAGTCTAATGGTTAATAACGCTGACTGCTAAGCCGGAGAAATATTTGTGTGATGAACACAATCATTTTGTTCTGTGTCTAGGTGTAACTTACCTATAATATGTATTATTTAGAAATATATAAGTATGTTTATGTCTGGTTGCCACAGTACATGCTCTGCCTGCCTAGTTTGGGATCAGATGACCGTATGTGAGATTGTCCCAAGATATTATTATTATAATTATAGCCAACTAACCGTTACCTGTGACTTCGCACGCATATAGGTAGTTAAGCATAAATGGATGTAATTATTGTGTTTGATGACAAGTGTGTGTTTTTGTTACAAGTGCTTTAGCTACTTACTATGGATTTGGAGCAATGTATATGATGTTGTCTACATCTACTAACTGTGCCCCGCGGTGTTACACGCGGTTTATTTACAACTACCTGCCAGTGAAAGTCCTGTCAAAAACGGTCCAGGCATTTCAGAGATTAGCTGGAACAAACAGAAAGACAGACAGACATAAAGCCCAGCAATGCAATATATTATGTAGGCCCGTACTTGATATATGATTATAAACTGTATTTGAATAAAAGCTTTGGCTATTTTAATGATTGCCCTCATGTTTATTGGTGTGTAGAACACAGCTAGAATATGTCATGTATTTTTAATGTTTTAAAAAACTATTGTGTCCCTTGACGGAACAGGGAAGGTCTTAATGCATTTAACATTAACTATAATAAAGCACATCAATAAAACTAATCTAGCTGACCAGCCAGACATTGTCATGTCAAACAACTAACAGCAATGTCCATCGCTTTAAAAGTACCCTACATTAGAAACTTAAATAATATGGTTGTTGAATTTTCTTTATTTTTTTAATGTTTGGCAATATTTTTAATTGTATTCTTTCGTAATCTTCGCCTGATAATAACTAACTCGTCCAAAAAAGAATTAGCGAAATTGGTCCAGCCTTACGTCCCGGGTGATGTCGTGACCAAGGAAAGAAGAAAGAAAAGAAAGAAAATACATTTATTTGCGTCAAAAATGCATTCATAATCTATTTTCGGACAAGAGATGACGACGAAATAGTACGTTAAACACTTCAAACTCTTATAAAACAAAACAGTAACCGGTTTTCCAACGAACAAAAATAGAAAAGTATGTATGATGCTGATGTTATTTCTTAGACATTTTGTCTACAAGGATTAGGTATGTACTTATAAATGAATAATCACTTAACGACGATCGCTCATAAACAAATTTAATATTAAACAAGTATAAAATATTGTAGGTATAATTCGAATTTTTACACACTTACCGTTGAATTACGAAAAGGAAGGAATTCATCATTGACTCACATTTACTTACACGAGTTTACGTAGACCGAAAAGTATTTTTTTAATGTTTTTCGTGCTGATTTTTATGATCAACAATGTGACAACTATTCATAACATATTTATAATTAACCAACACTATTCCTTCTTGTTTTCATCATTTCATAGTACGATTATCACAAAATCACGACGCGCGAACACGTCAATGTCATTCGCGTCAGTCATCAGTGTCACACACACCACAGACTATACGATGCGTAGCATCTTTATGTGGTCTGTGCTATGGTCTGTGCAAAGAGGGCAGATCGGCAGATCTATAACCACAGAGCACTTAATACTCTAGGGAGCACACTGTAGAGTACACAAAGAATACATTACAATGTCTTTGACACAAAGACATTGTAATGTACTCTTAGAGCCGATTTCACCAACATTGAATTAACACGAGAGTAGCTACCCCAGTATAAATTAATTCTAACGAATTACTCTTTGGTTAACTTCAATTTCATTTCACCATGCTAGTCTGCGGATATCTTATTCTCGTATAGTTACTCTGTAACCGTGAACGAATGAATGGAATGAAATTAGAACGCTCTCAAGTAAAATAGTCAGGTTGTTCCGTGCCTGAGCAATGGCGCTCCCTATTTCCTAAAATTGTTTGGATAATACTTCAACCTGACGTTTTGAATAACCTTAAAAGCAGCGACCGTTTTGAGTTTTGACTTATGCTTTGATCCTATTTTACTAGTTTTCTAATTCTGTGTGACGTTGCTGTACTGATACCACCAAAGTCACCAATGCTCATTTGGGTATTATTTGTTGCGTAAAATCTTAATGTAGCTAATAATCGATTGACAGGCGATATTGACTTATTCCTGAAACAATACAAACAAGAGCTAGAATTAATTTACAATTTTTTTAGATAAAAGGAGACACTTTTTTACATAGAATTTACAAGTAGGTATGTACTGGGAAATAACAAACTATTATTAAGAACACCCACCTATCTGATGGATACTCCAAACGGTGCTCGATTTTTGCCAGTAAACTTAAAGCTGCCTTCTTGGATAAACGAAATCTTATCACGAAATCGTGTTCGTCGTACTCTTCAAAATAATTAGCCCTTTTCTTAAACCACCGTGGACGAGGACAAAAATAATCATCATCTTCGCTATCGGTTTCATTTATTAATGCATTCAAACGGCGCGCCATTTTTTAAATGCTAGGTAATTAGCTTGAACTGACTTGACAGTGACACTACTAACCAAAGAATAGCAGCTTACACGGCCGAAATCGGCGGTATAACACTTTACTCTAGTATAGAGGTTTTATCCTTAGTTTAAATGTTGGTGAAACGTAAAATTGGTTTACTCGGGAGTAAGAAACGATTTATTCTTGTATAAGACTTATACTATGTTGGTGAAATCGGCCCTTAGTAGAGTACAATGTCTTTGAGAGTACATTACAACACAGAACACTAATACATTACAATGTCTTTGAGCACACCATGGAGCACACTACTGTCACAGATTACTAAATAGTTACTTCGTAACTACTGTGCTCAGATCAAGGAACAAGAACTCATCTAGAATAATTTATTATAGATAGCACACTGATATAGTAGCTTTAACTCTAAAGTTTGGTACAAAAAAAGAATCGATTTAAATGTGTTTAACACTAAATAACCAAATTTTTTTTTGCAATTATTGTAAATTAGAATCTTCATTTACGTTGTTTGATATTATATTGTTTAATTACTTATTCATTCAAATTCCATTATTGTAAATTCAATTAGGTGAAGGAACTTCTAAATAAAAAAAAGAGTGCGTGTAACGTTCACACGCGGTTGAAGTAAAACTTAAAAAAAGCTAAATACTGAAATATTTTATTCGCAAGATCATAAAAAGACTTAATTCCATAAAAGATTTTGTAGCAGTGACAGATATTAACCTAAAAATTTAAAAAAGCTAACCATAAATCGAATAGCGCGCGCTTTCGCGACTTCCTGTTACACATTTCCGTTCCATTTCACGAAATCACTCCCACAAATTACAGGAAAGCGAGAGGAAAGATATTATACTAAATACCTATACTATGAGATTTTATGTACTGCCAGATAAAATTGTTAATGCACGTACAATATTATATCTCGGTAGCTGTCGAAATGTGGCCTTGTTGCTATTGTCCCCGGTCTACCCAAATGTATTAGTAGGGTATAATTGGGGATTCTGGAATCATTTGTTCTCGCTTCGCTCGAACTGCATGATCCCAGAATCCCCAATTGTTTTTATCGAGCGATGACTAATCAGACCACCAACGTTATGATTTACAACATACCTGCATAGGTATTATGTATCAATAAGCGCTGAACTGATACAGCGAACAATAAAATAAACAAGAATATTAAGTCAAAGAGCCAACTCAATTGCGCTATCATTTTATAACTCATCTTTTTATGTCATTGTTAACTAAAAATTATAAATATAACATACAGCATTCACATTAGTCTTTTTTTTTCTCACTACGAGTTAATTTGTACTTATTATTTGGTCATAGTCATTTTATAACTTAAGTACGAAAGTGTGAGGAGCCAATCTTAAGCTTATTATATTGATGTTAGATCATGGCTTTGACCTCATGGATATCGCATCGGTCATTGCTACAAAGTATGCTTAGTCAATCCAGATACATTTGAAATGCAATTTGCTATCCAAACTGTTTCTGTATAATTGATTAACAAAACATAATTAAGCACCATCATTATATGTAATAAACTGTTTGATTTTACCTAAAGTATACCTGATTGGAGCTCATACATTACTATATAATTTATTTTTATGTCTGTACCTGAAAAGAGATTATGACTCTTGAGTTTATTTCGGCGTTTCTTCTCAAAGTAGTCAGCTAGGAAAATCTCGTTTTGGAAAAAATGTATTGACGTGTAAAAGTATTGATTTCAACCTATTTGCAAAATAAATATCATTTAAAGGTTTATAAATTCAGTAGTCTTGAGGTATTTATAGATTTTAGGTTTATAACATAAAAAAATATAAAGTTCAAATTATATTGGTTATCTATTTAAGAAATTGTAATAACCATTTAAATGTGATACTCATAAGATTATCATTAGACCAGTAAAGTACATACGATTTCCTTTTTAGAATTTCGTCACAGGTTTCCGCGACATCGTGGGTGGCGTCTACTACCAAATTAAGAAATGTAAGGCGATGAGCATAGTGAGTATACATGATTAATTAATTATCGACTTTATTTGACTAATACATATGGTTGAAATACCAATAATCATTGATGATAATGGTGATATCTAACGTTTGCAATATTTAATATAATCGCTACCTTAATTTTAAGTAGTATAAAAAGCGATCACTGAGGAGCGCATCCAGATTTTTTTGTGATTTCGGTGTGCATTGTCTTTATTGTATTGTTTTGAGTGACAAGATCGGTGACAATAAGTATGTATGTACCTATTTAATTTAACAGTTTTTTTTTTAATGACAAATAACAACTACATTCTAATGAATCATTATATAATTTTTAGGGCATCTCGGAATCCTTTTGACTCTGATACGGAGATTACTTTGCAATCAAGCACGAGTGGTGAAAAGCCTCAAAAATCGAGGAAAAGGAAAACCATCAGCAACAAACCTAAACAGAGTAAGATAACTGCGCCTCCTCCTGATTTATCCGAAGACTCTGAAACCGAGCCAGTATCTAAGCTAGCTCGAAAACAATCCTCAATATTTTCGGATTCTGAGGTAAGCATAATAGTTATCTAATACTTTTTACAGTTTCACTTTTAATTTTTTACCTGTTGTTTGTCGATCAAATGTGTTTAAATGAAATATCTTACTCGAACATGTAGTACCTACTGTCTGTTTATATCTACCTTATTTTGCACCGATTTCATGCAGTTAGTGATTTTCAGACTAAAATAATGTTAAATTGTTGCTATAGTATCTGACAGTTATATGTATAGGTACTAACAACTCGGTCTTTTTTATAATAAATGAGAATAGTATAAATTTATAGAGTGAGTTTAGTAGCCTAACAATAAACTTTTATCAGAGTTTTTGCTATGCTGTTTAATTAAATTAATAATTTTATTATATTTTCAGGACGACGCAGCGGAGCCTGTTAGAGCTGCTGCTCTAAGAAGTTATCTGGCAAGGCGCGTGGGTTCCGGGTACACCCTGCAGCGTGATCCAACTCGCAGCGGCCAGTTTTATATAGAGCTGCGTGTCTACAACAGCAAGGAAGCAGAGACACTTGCTGCTAATCGTTGGAAGCGAGCGCTTTTCACACTTCGCTCATCACATGATAACAGCGGTCCTGTATGGAAAGCTCTTACAGGTTTAGTTAGCGCTGCTAAGCAAGAGTATGCAAACATAAAACCTATATTATATCCTTCAAATGTTTTCTAAATTCACTATAAATGCTATTTTTGTTTACTCTTGCTTCATATAGGAATTGAGAAGGTATTACAGGATTAGTTAATCCTGTATCCAAATATAAAGTCTCGGTATACCTATTGTAACAATCAAACGTTTTCTAATAACAGCAACTTGTTATTCTATATTTTGTAGCTGCGATTATCTTATTTTTTTATTATACATGTGTTTGTAGCACTTATCTACTTCAGATTTGAATTTAGTATAGACCCCTTTTTTTCTGCATGATATTAACAATATAATGTATTGTGTTACTACATAGGTCTAAGCCAAACATTTATTAAACTCATTTTGAAGTCATAATAATTTACTTGTTTACACCGTTTGCCTTTCTTACAGATCTAAACCAAAAATTTACAAAAACTGATATTTCAATATTGCTCAGAAATCATGAAACTCTGAAATTCAAATATCTAGAAATCATGCATATTAAATATTCATCATAATAATTTACTTTTACGCTGTTTACCTTTCTTACAGACCTAAACCAAAAATTACAAAAACTCTGATATTTCAATATTGCTCAGAAATCATGAAACTCTGAAATTCAAATTATCTAGAAATCATGCATATTAAATATTCATCATAATAATTTACTTTTACGCTGTTTACCTTTCTTACAGACCTAAACCAAAAATTACAAAAACTCTGATATTTCAATATTGCTCAGAAATCATGAAACTCTGAAATTCAAATATCTAGAAATTAAGCTTGTTAAATATTCATCATAATAATTTACTTTTACAGACCTAAACCAAAAATTTACAAAAACTGATATTTCAATATTGCTCAGAAATCATGCAACTCTGAAATTCAAATATCCAGACATTATTGATACAAAGAAATTTAAAAGTAAAAGCTCAAATTAATATAATATTCTAGCTATCGAGATTGACGAGTATTAATATCGTGCTCTTTACAAAAATGAAATTCTGTCATAGTTGTCAGTTACATGTCTCAAAGTCAAAGTATTCATCACATAAGAAAAGTAACAAACATAAAACAAATTGTTTACTTCGTACGGAATACCAAAATGTTCAGATGATAGCCAGTGCTTTCAAAGACAGAATAGCTAGCTACAAAATAAATCCTCAAACTAATGAAATAATAACACCTGAATTATTTTTATCTGATGTATTCAACACCATTTATAATTTATTACAACCATTATTACAAAAACATAAATCATTAAAGATAAACTTTGAACTTTTTGTGCTATATTTACTTCCTAAGAATGAAGAACTATCTCTTAAGTCTTTTAATACTAAATATTCCATAATAAATCAGAGTACAGATATCATATCTTTATACAAAGATTACACGCAACGATTAATATGTAAATGCTTAGAGTTTGAATTATCAGAATCTGGCTGGACAATAGAGAAAATAAGTCATTTAGAAATGAATATTGCAAAATACAATCCTTTAAGAGCAGGAAGTTACATTGCTTTACCTTTGAGGATTAACAAAATGAAGACATGTCTTAATATTCAGAATACGGATAACCATTGTTTTCTTTGGTGTATCATTGCTCATATGTATCCAGCTAAAAATAATCCTAATAGAGTTTCATCTTATCCGCATTATTCTAAGATCTTAAATACTAACGGAATGTCTTTTCCCCCAACATTTGAAGATATAAAATGGTTTGAAAAACATAATTTTAATATAAGTGTGAACATTTATGGTTTGGAAAAAAACAATACTATAACGGGACCATTATACAAAACTAAACTGCGAAAGTTAAATCATATAAACTTATTATTTATTAGCAAGAATGGTAAGAATCATTTCTGCTTAGTTAAAAATCTTGAAAAAATGGTTCGCAGTCAACTTACCAAACACAAATCTAAGATTCATCTATGTGAAGAATGTTTTTTATATTTTAAAACACAGGAAAAACTAAATAATCATAATTGTGGTAGATTGCAAACCGTTCTTCCTGAAGAAAATAGTAAACTTAGATTTTCAAATTATCAAAAAACTCAAAGAGTTCCAATCGTCATTTACGGAGATTTTGAAAGCTTATTACGTGAATATTCAGATAAAAGTAAAAGTCAGTATATTGAAAACATTCAAATTCATGAAGCCACTTGCTTTGCTTATTACATATGCTGTGAGTCTAACCCTGAATTAAATAATTTAATATCATATCGTGGTCCTAATTGTTCAAAAAAATTCGTTGAGTCAATTATCAACGACTCGCAAAGATTATATCAGATTTTGTCAATGCACAGACAAATGTTACCATTGACGAGTGAAGAATATCATTCCTTTAAAACTACCGTAAAATGTCATATCTGTAAAAAAAAATTTGCATCTGATGATCATGTTGTTCGTGATCATGATCATTTCACTGGTAAATATCGAGGGCCAGCTCATAATAAATGTAATCTAAATTCTAAATCATGTAATTTTATTCCAGTTATATTTCATAATCTTTCTGGATATGACAGCCATTTATTTATCAATGAAATTTCTGCAGTATGTGGTTACATAAATTTAATTCCAAAAAACAAAGAAAAATATATTTCTTTCAGTAAATTTGTGCCTCTGGATTCAAAAAACACGGTCCAACTAAAATTTATTGACTCTTTTAATTTTTTAAGTTCTAGTTTGGATAATTTAGCGAAAACTCTAAATGTTGCAGATTTTATGCATTTAAAATCATTTTTCATTGATGAAGATTTACTAAGATTGTGTCTAAAAAAGGGTGTATATTGTTATGAATATATAAACTCTTGGAAAAAATATGAAGAAACACAATTACCTGATCGAAGCAAATTCTATAGTAGACTCACATCCGAAACTGTATCAGAAGAAGATTATAATCATGCATTAACTGTATGGAATAAATTTCGCATAAATAATATAGGAGAATACACTGATTTATACCTAAAATGTGATGTGCTATTATTATGCGACATTTTTGAAAAATTTAGATCCATGAGTTTAAAGCACTATGGACTAGATCCTTGTCATTATGTTTCATCACCATCATTAAGTTGGGATGCTATGTTATTAATTACTCAAGTTGAATTGGACTTATTATCTGATATAGAAATGTATGAAATGTTAGAAAAAGGCATCAGAGGAGGGTTAGCCCAGTGCTCTTTAAGGTATGCAAAAGCTAATAACAAATACCTGCCAAATTATAAAGAACAAGAACCTAATACTTTCCTAGCTTACTTAGATTGTGTTAATTTATATGGTTATGCTATGATGCAAAGTTTACCGGTCGGAAATTTTAGATTCCTTACGAATAGTGAAATTAACAAATTCAATATTAACTCTATTTCATCAGACAATGATGAAGGTTATATACTTGAAGTAGATATTCATTATCCTTTTGCAATACACGATGAACATTCTGATTTACCATTTGCAGCAGAAAAAATAATTCCTCCTATGCCATGCTCCAGTAAAACTAATAAATTAATAGCTAATCTTTATGATAAATATAAATATGTTATACATTATATTCATTTGCAAGAGTGCGTAAAAAATGGTATCGTAGTGTTAAAAATTCATAGAATACTTTCATTTACACAAAAAAAGATCTTAGAACCATATATAAATTTAAATACTCGACTCAGACAGGAAGCCACTTCAGATTTTGAAAGGGATTTTTTTAAAAAGCAAAATAATTCAATATTTGGGAAAACTATTGAAAATAAAAGAAAACAAGTTGATGTTAAGTTAGTTAATTTATGGAAAGATGACTTCAATAAAACTAACAAAATTAATGGTGCTGAAAAGTACATAGGCGCTCCCAATTTTAAAAACCTTGCTATAATTTCTGAAAATCTTGTTGCTATTCAGTTACAGCCGGCAAAAGTAGTTTTAGACCGCCCAATATATATGGGGTTTACGATACTGGAACTAGCAAAGAGTCACCTATATAATTTTCATTATTCCATAATGAAAAAAATATACCAAAATAACATTCAATTATGTTATACCGATACCGACAGTCTCTTATATTTAATACGTACCAAAGATTTCTATGAAGACATGAAAAATAATATTCAATACTTTGATACAAGTAATTTTAAGATTAACAATATTTATGGGATTCCACATTGCAATAAACAGATACCTGGTTTCTTTAAGGATGAAATGGGCGGAGATGTCATATCAGAGTTTATTGGTTTAAGAGCTAAGCTGTACTGTATTAATACGCTGAGCGATATAGTTAAGAAAGCCAAAGGTGTAAAAAAATCTGTTTAAAAAAAAATTACCATAAACAAATATAAAAATGCATTAAATTGTAGTATCAATTTTAGATACCCTATGTTTGTTATAAGATCTAAAAATCATAAACTCTACACACAAAGAATCAATAAAGTGGTACTTGATGGGAATGATGACAAACGTCAAATTAAAAAAAATTATGCTTTTACCTTACCATGGGGTCATTATAGTTCTCTATTCTAATCTGAACCAAATATTTATTACTATTTTTCTTAACAGGATAATTATATTATTATTTTTTTGTAATAAAATTAAGTTAATCATTATGTATTTTTTATTTTTTGAAATGAAATAAATATTTTGTATTCAACTGATTTGTGTTTAATTGTTATTGATACATACCTACCCATTTATCTCGAATATAGAAGCTATATCATAGTGGTGAGACCGTGGAACTGCCAAGTCAAAGGTTTTGATTTCAGCCCAAGGCACACACTGACTTTTCGAGTGTTCTGTGCGTTTTATAAAATAAAAATCACACCTTCAGTGTTTTGGAAAGTAAGTAAAAATTTGGGTCTTGTGCCTGATCTCTCTCCGATCGTCCCATCGGGCTGTGAGAGTAAGAGAACAGAGACTGCGCCTTGTTTAATGGCACTAGCCGCTGTAGCCGAAATCACTCATTAGGACATTATTTATTTCGATTTAACTGTATAATGAAACAATTAAGTATATCATTAAATAATTTGTTTTAATTTTCACAATAAATAAATACAAAGGTACCAGTCACTAAAGAACTAAAAAATAAACTATTAATAAAACTAAATAACAAACTATTTCTGTACTACTAAAAAGTGAACTACCTACTATACTAAACTTAGGAATATTATTTTAATTACAAATTTTATTTAAAATGTACATTATAAAAGTATTATTTACAAGCTAATAAACAAAAAATCTTATTCTTTATCTACAACTTAATACATATGTAATAATAATACTATGCACAATAAATTGAGTATAAACGTACACATCTATTTGTTTAATTTCTTTACAATTTTACCAACTAAATATTCAGTTTCAGTCATAATGTCATCATATTCAGTAGTCACTAAATACTGCACATTCACACTTGCATCTTCAGGATTAGATGATATTTCATCCATATTGCCACTGTCCAAGTCATAAATCATAATTTTTATTACGCGTTGCACTCGATCCGATTCTTTACGCATGATAAAGGATTTAGTTTTCAAAGATTTTGATTTAATTTTCCTCTTCTTTAATGCTTGTCTCTCTGCTTTTTCAAGACGATATTCCTCTTGTGCTGCTGCTGCTACTTCAGCATACCAACTCTCCCTATCTTGAGCATAATTAAAAGGATGAGTTATAGGATCATTGACGTCTGTCGTGTTCTGAAAAAAAAAACTTTATAAGTCATGGCAGCAATTAACAATAATATTTAATAATAATGAAAATTCTCATGTTACTCACTTCTAAATTTATTCCCTCCGAATCGTTATGCAATGACGAACTTCTATTAGGATCCATAATATTCAAATCCGGACTGTAGTATGGTGATCTCAACATGATTCTGAAATTAATAGCGATAATAACAAGATTGTCATAAATGAAATTAAAAAGTATAAGTTGAATATTATTGGAAAATACTTACCTCAAAATAACTAAATTGTAAACAAAGGACCAGTTGACTCAAACCACAGCTGCAGACTGAAGAATATTTAAGACCTTAGTCATGTTAGATACATATTTTATAATGTAAAAATTAATGTCTCAAATAACATAAATTGATACTTGCGGCATTTTAATGATTTATCTTAACGATACAAGTCTAAACCTGTCAAACCGTGATGTGTTTTACGGATCCATCGATACCATGAGGAAGGAGGGCTCCCCCTCATGGACAGTCCTAACTGTCTGACGTAAACGCTATCTCCAACAACCTAGAAACTCTGAACAGATTTGGACTTGTTCTTGTACTCAATGTTTATAAAAAATATATATTTGATGTAAATTACTAGATATAAATATTTAGGCTGCCTATTCATTGTGGCAATCGGCAAGATGAAGTTGATCAAGCAACCCATATCTCTGAAGGTTAATAATATCGATTTTAATGAATCTTCTCGTTCAATCAGACACAGTGCTTTATTGCCTAATACGATTCGATGTATAATATGCGGTCCTTCAAATTGTGGTAAAACTAATGCCATGATTAGTTTACTGTTACATGAAAATGGTTTAAAATTTAAAAATCTTTATCTTTACTCGAAAACTTCTTTTCAATCAAAATATAGTTTCTTGACTGAAGTATTAAAAAGAGTGCCACAGATTAACTTTTACGAGTTCAATGATGATAAAGATGTCATTTCTCCGAGTGAAGCTTTAGCAAATTCTGTATTTATTTTCGATGATGTTGCATGTGAAAACCAAGTAAATATCCGCAATTATTTTTGTATGGGTAGACATAAACAAATAGATTGTTTCTATTTATCTCAAACTTATTCTAAAATTCCGAAGCAATTGTTACGTGACAATGTTAATTTTCTTATTATATTCAAACAAGATGATGTTAATTTAAAGCATATTTATGAAGAGAATGTTAGTTCTGATTTACAATGGAAAGAGTTCAGAAATCTTTGTCGAACTGTTTGGAGTAAACCTTATAATTTTCTACTTATTAATAAAGAATCGCCATTAAATAACGGAAGGTACAGACAGAATTTTGATATGTTTTTTAAATTTGACTGACTGTTTATATGTGATATAAGTAATTAACATGCAAAAACAAATTCAGTATAATTTGTTCTTTAGCGTAATGCAGTTGTTATGATAGGTACAATATGGAGAAAAATATTAAAATAGAATTAATGAAGTCTGTAGACTCCATAAAGAAAAAAATAAAACAAATGAAAAACCAGGAACACTCAATGAACTTGTCACTTGACAAAATGTTAAAACCTGTCACAGATCCCCTTAAAACCCTAGTTGATTCGAACAAAACAATAGAAAAAATACAAAATTTAGAAAATACTCACTCTAATTTTGAAGAAATGGAATTGGATGACATTAATACTAGCTCATCTACAAAGTTTGAAGAATGCTGCGAACCAGAACTGAATTCTAAGCAGTTCGTTAAAAAGTCTCCTCAGACAGAATTACAGGATGATTTAGAAATATCATTAGAGGGCAGTGACATCCACGATATTTATGATGGGGTAAATATACCATTTGGAATAAGGAGTGCAAACAAAAAATTACTAATGGGTAATTCAATAGTTTCATTTTCTAAAATAGATAGTGTGAATGATGATAATGTCATTTTAATTAAAGTTGGCGACAAAAGCTACAATTTAACCCCTGGTTTAAAAGAACTTTTACTTCGAAGAAAACCTGATTTGAAACTAATATCGAGCAAAGATAAACTTGTCTATAAAGATATGTTGCATTATACAAATGCACATAAGAGAGATTTCAATCCTAATGGACAAATTAGAGGCGATAAAGGTATAAAATATTGTGAAATAATTAGACCATTGTTTTCTGAATCGTTAAACAATAATATTATCACTAAATTTGGAGGAAGATTACCAACGCTAAAGAGATACAAAAATAACACTGACTTGGTATATTGGGATGATCCTAACGAACTGGTTGACAGATTGAAACTATTAATTGCTTCCCGAGATGCTGGTAATACAAACCATGATAATGAAATTTTATCAATAATCGAAGAATTAAAAGAAGCTGATATAATTAAACAATAAATAGTCATAATAATATGCTTTTTATTCAGTATAATAGCTGAGTTCAAGACAAGTACGAGTATACTGAATTGTGAACATGAGCAAAGCTGACGTGGTAAATGAAATTCATAAAAATGCGAGGGTGAACTATCCACGAAGACATGTTATCATGAAAGATATAGATGACTTGTGGCAAGCAGACTTAATTGATATGCAATCAATTTCAAAAGAAAATAAAAATTACAGATATATTCTTGTCGTTATTGATACATTTTCGAAATATGCTTGGGCCTTTCCTATGAGAAGTAAAACCAAAGAAGATTTGTGTAACTCTTTCAAAAATTTGTTGGATAAAGGACGTGTTCCTAAAAATCTGCAAACGGATAATGGAGCAGAATTTTATAATTACAAATTTCAGAAACTTATGAAATCATATAATATTAACCATTATTCAACCTTCTCAACAAAAAAGGCTTCAATAGTTGAACGATTTATCAGGACATTGAAATCTAAAGTTTATAAGGAATTTAGTTTAAAAGGCAATTACAATTGGATAAATAATATCCTAAATGATGTTATTTACAAATACAATCACACTCACCATCGCACTATTAATGAAATTCCTGCTAATGTGGACAATATTAATAAAAAAATGATATTAGAAAGGTATTTAAAGTTGCTAAAAAAATATAATTTAAAAAGCAAGTACAAAGTAGGTGATTATGTGCGTATCAGTAAATACAAAGGAACATTTGAAAAAGGTTACACGCCCAACTGGTCAACGGAAATATTTAAAATTCGTAAAGTACAAAAAACAGCTCCCATAACTTACTTAATCGAAGATACTATCAGAGGTCGCTCTATTTTAGGTGCATTTTACACACAAGAACTTCAAAAAACAAAACATCCCGATTTATATCTAGTTGAGAAAGTTCTTAGAAGAAAAGGTAACAGAGTTTTAGTAAAATGGCTAGGTTTGTCTTCAGCTGAAAGCAGTTGGATTGATAAATCGAATGTAATATTATAAATTATTATACATATATACACTTAATATTGTAAATAATATTAACAACAAACTGGAATCGATAACTATTTATTAAATTATTCAAACCGGAATCATCAGTCGTATAATGTGTTTTGGAGAGAGTAGTCTTCTCAATTGGCTTATTAATAATTTACCATTTGAATTACACTTACCAGGATATAATTACTGTGGTCCTGGTACTAAATTAATAAAAAGACTAACCCAAGGAGATAACGGTGTAAATAAGTTGGACGAATATTGCAAAGATCACGATATTGCATATCACAAGTCATCAAACTTAAAAGATCGACATAAGGCTGATTTAATTTTGTTAAAAATGGCGAAACAGCGAGCGGTTGCTTCCGATGCCAGTATAGGCGAAAAACTCGCGGCACGCTTAGTAAGTAAGGCTATGTCGGCAAAAATTAAAACTGGTTCTGGTTTGAGGAAAAAGCGTTCTCCAAAAGTTACATCTGGAAAAGGATTAAAAAGTAAATTAAAAACTGTTATTACAAAAGCAAAAAGACACATAAAAAAATTAAAACCTAAGAGCAAGAAAATGGCTATAGAATTAGCTATTGCCGCTACCAGAGAATTAGCTGATGATTCATCGATTAAGCTCCCTCGCGTTATTCCTATTCCAAAAACTGGGGGAGTACTACCTCTGATTCCTATTTTTGCGGGATTATCAGCGGCAGGAGCTTTAGCAGGCGGTGCAGCTGGTATTGCCAAAACCATAAATGAATTCAAAATGGCTAAAAAGCTGTATGAGGAATCGAGAAGACACAATGAAAAAATGGAAGCTCTATGTATTGGGAAAGGACTACATCTTAAACCACATAAGGACGGTCTGGGAATTTTCGTGTCAAAAGAAAAAAACTAAAATATCGGCTACCCAAACGGGCCTTAACTAACTTTGACATTTTAAAGTATGGAAATAGAATTCCTTATTTTAGAGGTGTCTTTATGAGAGATGAGCTCCCTAAACATCCATATAAAAAAGAATGTGGAGTTATTAATTTAGATAGTTCTAAAAACCCTGGTTCTCATTGGGTAGCCTATGCAAAATATAATGATTATGTTGAGTATTTCGACAGTTATGGAAATCTTAAACCTCCAAAGGAGTTTATAAAATATGTAGGTTCTAAAATTCAATATAATTATGAAAACATACAACGTGATCACCCATTCAACTGTGGACATCTATGTTTAAATTTCTTAAAGAATTTTTGGTATAATCAAGAAATAAAATAAACAGGATCATTGTAAAGAGTTCAGTATGCAAACATGTCTACTACGGTTACCATCTCTGGAAATACATCAGAATTGGTCTCATATTTTCAACCACCTCTTCATTTATCTGATCAATACGAGTGCGGTTTACTATACTTTTCAGTATTAAAAACAAGACCAAATGTATCCGTTAATAACACCAGTTCAACAGCTGTAATCAGAATTGAATGTGATCTTGTGCACGGTTCATATCACAACGGATTACCGACTCATTTTATTCATGAATTCGTATCTGATACTGCTTCAAGTCACGGCTACATAGAAATACCCCAGAACGTTATTTACTTCCCAGTGAACAAAAATATAATTTCATATATATCTGTTAAGATTGTTGATCAATTTGGTAACTGTATTAACTTTGGTGAAGAACATATTCAGTTACGTCTTCATTTAAGAAAAATAAAATGATAGTATATTATAAAAACACTCCTGTGAAAATCAAACGTCTCATTCCATCTACGACCGTTAAGGTGCATAGACGTAAGAAAAAAGTGAAGAAATTGAGTGAAGCAAATAAAGCTTTTCTTAAAGCTCTAGGTTTTAAAGTATGAATATACTACAAATTACTGAATTACCTCACTTCGATAGTTCGATTGAAAGCTATGAAGTCCACACATACAATCCCTACACTAACAGCTTTAGAGAAAACGATGAAATCAGAATTCCCATACACCAACAAGACATATACGTGTTACCATCAGCCAGTTCAATTTACATCGAGGGTCAAGCAAAGTTCTTCGACAAAGATGGAAAACCGATTAAGAAAAATATTACGTTCAGTAACAACCCTGTTATGTTTTTGTTTCAAGATATCAGATACGAAATAAATGGCATTGAAATAGATCGCATTAAAAATTCTGGAATAACGTCGACAATAAAGTCATACGTTTCAATGAATGATGGAGAAAATAAAGTTGCTGCTTTGTGGGGCTGGAACCTAGATGGATTCAAAAGTGATGGTCATTTTAGTGCTATTGTACCTCTTAATAAAATTTTAGGATTTGCTGAGGATTACAATAAAATTGTGATAAATTGTAAACATGAACTTATTTTGAATAGAAGTAACTCTAACTTAAACAGTATCATAGCAACTGATGATATTGTGCATTTTCAAATAGACATACAAAGATTGCAATGGCGTGTACCACATATAAAAGTGTCAGACCGGGAACGACTGACACTACTAAAACACTTGGAAAGAGATAAACCTATTCAAATAGCGTTTCGAAATTGGGATTTATATGAGTATCCTTTGCTCCCTAAAACTACAAAACATTCTTGGTCAGTTAAGACTGCATCGCAATTAGAGAAACCTCGATATGTAATTTTTTGCTTGCAAACCAACAGAAAAAATAATAAAACCAAAGACAGTTCTCTGTTTGATCACTGCGGGGTTACTAACGTAACACTATTTCTGAATTCACAGTATTATCCCTACGAGCCTCTAAGCTTAAATTTTTCTGAGAACAAATACAATATATTATATGAAATGTATGTGAAATTTCGTCAGTCGTATTACAATTGTCCTGCAGACCCCTTGCTTAATTTGATCGATTTTAAGGAGAAGGCTCCTCTCTTTATTATAGACTGTTCAAGACAAAACGATAGTTTGAAAACAGGCCCCGTAGATGTACGGTTGGAGATTGAATGTTTAGCGCCAATACCAGATAACACAACTGGATATTGTTTAATTATTAATGATCGACTTGTGGAATATAAACCTTTAAGTAACATAGTGCGCAGATTATCATGACAGCCATTGTAGATGTTCAAGGTTTTAAAACAGAAACTAATGAATTTATCATTAAAGAATTTGCTGTATTATTGAATAACAAAATTCAGGTGTTTTTATTTAAGCCGCCATTTCCATTTTACGATTTGACGAAACCAGAAAAACGACAAGTCAGTTGGATTGAACATAATAGAAGAATATTCTGGAGAGATGGATTTATACCCTACTCGAATCATCAGAATTTGATTGTAGATATTTTAAAAGATAAAAGTATTTACACCAAAGGTTTAGAAAAAGTGTTGTGGTTAAAAAATATTTTGAATAATAATAATATAAATAATATAGAAGATAAAGGTTGTCCTAATTTTTTAAGTTTGTACAATAAATATGAACATTCTCATGATGTCTATAGTTGTATTTATCATAATAAAATATGTGCTTTAAAAAATGTAATATGTATAAATAAATGGTGTATAGAAAATACATTTTTGAAATAAATATTTGCTTGTTTAATTTTCAAATCCTCTATCCCTACCAATTCCATCAAATGTTAATAATTATAAATTGCTGGCTACCGCAGTACGATGTCATTTCACCTTTATAATTATCTGTATGAAGAACTATATAGTGAGTGAATAGAAAATGCCTGAAAATAAATGTAACCCTCGTTATGACATGTATAATGCGTATAAAATGCGTGAAATTTCGTTTAGACATTATTGGGCAACGGCTAATTCAAGGAGAAGATTGGTGATGGAAATGGCTGAAGCCGGATTTTTTTATTTTGGAAACGGTGTAAATGATAAAGCAGCGTGTTTCTCATGTGGTGGTGTTATAGAAGATTGGGAGATTTACGACGATCCTTGGATGCAACATGCTATACATTTTCCTCAATGTTTTTATTTGATTGCTGTGAAAGGAATATATTATATTAAGAACTGTCTGAAACAATTACAATATTAGAATATGCGCTAATGCATTGTGTTCTAAGTTGGATCATATCTACCCTATTAGTATATTTATGTATACGATGCCACATTGTACTTGAAATAGATCAATCTGGATCAACAATACCTATGTTATAAATCATATCGTCTGTAGTCTGATTAGTCATCGCTCGATAAAAATAATTGGGGATTCTGGGATCATGCAGTTCGAGCGAAGCGAGAACAAATGATTCCAGAATCCCCAATTATACCCTACTTGTATTTTTCTTTTGATGTAAACGCGTACCTCTTATTGGGGCCTCTGATTTTATTTTTATTAGAAACGGAATGCCTTAAAGGGTTTTCCGTGTAAATAAAGAAAGAAACATTACATAAGATAGGGTAGGTACTTTTATTTTAACGTAGGTATTTTCACGATTCTACTGCAAATAAAATTTTACTGGGTTATCCTATTTCCAACAGAAGGGGTAGGCAGTAATAATTTATTAAAGACACTAAATTTAAAAAAGGTAAGAAAAGCTAACTACATGTTCTCTTTGAACCTTTACTTCTTCTATATACCAATTTACCATGTTCAATCTAATACATGTTTGTTATGTATTTAGCTAGGTTACCATGTTCTGCTCTTGCATGTACCGTACAGTAGGTATTTAAAATTTTTGTCGTAAGTAATTATTATTTATAATGTTTTTTACATAACAAGTACTTTATGAATCTGATGATATTATAATACGATCCACTTGTGTATTTGTGAAGCCATAACATCAAATATTTATCTAAATATCCCAAAGGAAAGCTGAAATTCACGATTTCCTCAACTGATTTCGGGAATATAAAGTGGTCTGGCACGTGTTTGGCACCGGAATTTTTGTCTTTTTGCATTTCAATATGTTATTTGTATATGATAGAACTACAACATAAATATATTATGAATTATTTTTATAATTTTTTTTAGAACTTTGATCGCGTCTGGCACGATGTTGGCAACATCCAAAATGTCTAGCAATTCGATTTTTATGTTCGTAAAGAGCCGCCAAACCAGATGGAACAAGAACGGTTTATACTAAAATGAGTTGAAAACTGGATTTTTCACCCCCATAGATGGTATGCGCACTAGTAAATGCAACCGGTCCCAGGTGCCAGACCTATCCTATCATATGCTAAATTAAATGCCAAATAACATATTAAAAATCCAGCCATACTAAAATGCCTTCTCGAAAACGTTGCCAGCTCCCGTACCATAAGTTATTATTCTGAGGGAACGGCCATAAATTTTGGCGAGTGCTGCACATATCTAGTAGACAGAATTTATATTTGTAGAATAATTATTCTCAGTCTTGTAACTAATATATTTTCCGTTATGTTATGACATCTGTAACAAAATAAAAAAAACATGCGTGCGTACAAAGTACACATGTCAGAAGTGAAACTTCTTTGGCGAACTAATTTATAAATCTTGTTTATATTTATACAAATCTAAAACTTTAAATTTGCAAGATTAAGATGAAGGGAAAAAGGAAGATAGGTTAGGAATTTAATTGTCATAAAAATAAAAAAAGGTTTGAAAATTAATGTAAATTATAAATTTAATTTTTTCAATTTATTTCTTCAATATTTACATTGTTTGACATAACGTTTATCTAAAATAAATAAAAATAAGTATTGTTACAATAATTAACAATAGCGAGATACACAATTTGTAAAACAGTAACTATTATGCAAATGCGCTTCGTCTATGGTCTCACATGCAAAAATTCTAGATTGAGATTGAGACGAATACATGTAATTTCATATAGAGAAATGTCCTCCATCTTGGATCAGGAACTTTTGCGCGATAGACATTTCCGCGAAAGCTTGACCTCATTTTTATTTTTAGTGACCTCGCAAATCTTAAAAATGACTTATCACAAAAAAATGCATATTTTTCTCGGTGCCATCTTGGATTCTAATTTCGACCCCATAATCGTTTTTAGCGACCTCGGGTACCATGAAAATGAACCCATGATGAAAAAAATGCATATTTTTCTCGGCGCCATCTTGGATTCTAATTTCGACCCCATAATCGTTTTTAGCGACCTCGGGTACCATGAAAATGACACCCATGATGAAAAAAATGCATATTTTTCTCGGCGCCATCTTGGATTCTAATTTCGACCCCATAATCGTTTTTAGCGACCTCGGGTACCATGAAAATGACACCCATGATGAAAAAAATTCATATTTTTCTCGGCGCCATCTTGGATTCTAATTTCGACCCCATAATCATTTTTAGCGACCTCGGGTACCATGAAAATGACACCCATGATGAAAAAAATGCATATTTTTCTCGGCGCCATCTTGGATTCTAATTTCGACCCCATAATCGTTTTTAGCGACCTCGGGTACCATGAAAATGACACCCATGATGAAAAAAAATGCATATTTTTCTCGGCGCCATCTTGGATTCTAATTTCGACCCCATAATCGTTTTTAGCGACTTCGGGTACCATGAAAATGACACACATGATGAAAAATTTACAAATTGTCGTCGGCGCAATCTTGGGTTTTAATTTCGAACCCATAATCGTTTTTAGCGACCTTGGGAACCATGAAAATGACACCGATGACGAAAAATTTGCAAAATTTCCTCGGCGCCATCTTGGGTTTTAATTTCGACCCCATAATCGTTTAAGCGACCTCGGGAATCATGAAAATGACACCCATGACGAAAAATTTGCAAATTGTTGTCGACGCCATCTTGGTTTCTTGGCACCCATTTTAATAAAATTATTATATTTATTAAAACTAATAGAACTAAACTAACACCAGATAGCCCTGAAAGTTAGCTCCCGAGCTACTAACATGGTAATGTATGCAGCTCGGGAGCGCCCTTCCCCCGTCTCGCCCCTCGCACCCCGCACGATTGCCCTGTCTAGACGTCTTCGTTGAACGACTGTATGATGTTAAGACTGTGATAGCACTATGCGTGATACGACGTTCGCTCTGTCTCACTTTTTCTCTCAATCTTTCTCACTCGCTTGCTATACTCTCACTCCACGGCTAGTTGCTCATGCTACGTTCGCCCTGTCTTACTCTCTCTCAATCGGTCTCGATCATGAAGGTATAGATGAAAACCTTCATGGTCTCGATCACTCTCTCTCTCTTTTCTGACACTTCCGTTCAAAGACATTGTAATGTATTCTACTACTTCCGTTGCATACCGGCGTGACGTTTCATCTGTAAAAATTTTACCCTCATGCGCCAAAAGAAGTTTCACTTCAATAATAGATTATTCTCTGTTGCTGGAGCTTCAGTATCTGAAATCCGTAATCGATTATCTGGTTCCCGTCTCAACAAACTTTTGTTTGAGGGCACTTTATAGTAATAAACGATATAAGTAATACCTATAGACAACGACAATAATAATAAACGCATATCAAATCACAGACTAGTTAGTCTCCCTCAAGCTACGTTTTTTTTAACCAGCTGATTTCAACAGAAAATCAATAGTAGAAGTAGCAAAGTGTAGGTTCAGTTGTACCACGGAGTACACATCAGTACACATAAGAAATTAAAACAAATAGAACCTAAATAGATTTATGTGTAGTTATTTTGAATGAATAAACATTTATTATTTTTTAAATAGATATATTTTCAAGAAAGTACCTACGATTTGTTTATTGCATATAATTATTATTTCAGAATTTCAGTTGGTCTTTTTCAGATATTACTGTTATCATTTCATTTTGGGACAGTCTAATATTCAGACGATATCGTAGAAATTTTAAAGGAAAAGAAAAAAAAAAATTAATAATGTCAATAAGTCTGTAGGTACCTAGGTAGGTACTTATGTACAGTGCGATTCAAATTTAATCGCGGCTGTGCGCTGTACCTACCCACACCCGCCTGTGCATGAATTTGTTACTGAGCCTGCAGCTTAATGCTGACAGCCGCCATTACGTTTGATCGCACTTTACCAGGATTCTGGTTGCACAATCAATGCTTGCAGACATTACAAAATATATACCGAACCTAATAGAACAGAAAATCTAATCATAATCTCGTCGCATATATTTTACGACGTAGAATTTATTATAATAAAATTTCAAATATATTTAATTTTCATGCATCATGTTTGCATTGCGTTTCATTTGTTTTATTTTATGGCAGCACTATCGACAAATAAGAAATTCTTTAAACGGTTGAGTTTAATGCATTCTCTCCGCATCCAAGCGGGGAGAGATATTGGATATGACGAGTACCCTTTTGTTGTGATACTGGCGAAAATTTATATATTCTATGGCGTGTCTCACAGGATGTGCACGGGAACCATGCTCACGGAGCAATGGGGGCTCACTGCTGCGCACTGCTTGCTCTTGCACGACGAATACTACGTGTGGTACAGGAACTTTACTTTCTCTCCAGTACATACGAAACTCATGTCCAAAGTCTTGAAGCTTGTTATGCATCCCGCCTTTCGCTGTTTGTCCTCAAAGAACCCAAAAGAAGATTTCCTCGTCGAGAACGACGTGGGACTCTTTCATGTCCAAAAAATTAACTTGAAGTACTTCGGTGTTATGCTCTCGGCGGACTACACGTCATTGAAAGGGTTGCCCGTGACGTATGTCGGAAGCGGCATGACCCGGCACAAAACGACATCGGACGACCACTATAGACCACTGCAGGTCGGTGAAGCAACCGTTATTTCGTGTGATGAAGAAATGAGAAGCAAATCAAAGTACATACTTTGCCTGGCTCCGAAGTGCTCGAAAAGGATGCAGAGGCCATGGTATGGGGACTCCGGGGGTCCGCTTATTTATGATGGCAAGATTATTGGAGTATGTTCCTATGGCATTGAGAGCAACATCGTTGCGAGGATGGGTTATGTACCAGTTAGTCCCTACTTAGACTGGATCCATGACGTGCTTAAATAATTATTGCAATCCAGTGGAGAGTGACGTCGATTAGTTAATAAATTAAACGTAGACCCGTAAGGAATTAAAAACTACCATAAACTGCATCTTCATAATTATGTTGAAATGACAAGGTTAAATAAATGAAAAAAAAGCATAAACAAGAAACGTTACCCATTGCAAGTTTATTTTGGATGATTGAAGTTTGCTGACGTAAATAAAGGCTAGATAATGCTCTTAAAATTTGGGAAATGAATTGTACAGAATAGGTCAAATGTTCCTACGGATTAGATTTCTTAGTCTTACCTTCTTTCTTAGACTTAGTAGGTTCTAATATCTTTCGTCTTGAGTCGATATGGCAAAAAAGAATGTTATTTGTGAGATGACGCCAGATAGAAGAGTATGGAATAATAAAACATGCTGAGCCGACTCCAAATAAAATTGGGATAAGGGCAGGAGGATGATGACTATCTTTTGTCTTGATGGAACTCTAATGACTTCAAACCACGTTGAATGCACAGCGTAGGAATATATCGGACTTGCACCAACCAGAAACAACCCGGTCCCGTCCTTGCCTTTGCTGAAGCCAGTGAAGCCGCGGGTTTTCCATGAATTATAAGAGTACCTAGTACCTAAGTAGGTAATACTTAGCAGCTCAAACAAAACTATCGCTGACAAAAGTAAGATTAATAGATGTTCAGATAGGTGTCACAGGATCCGTTTCGTTACATAATGTAAATTTTAATGTTACTTAGGGCGGATTCGACCAAACATAGATTTACTCGCGCGTAACTATACTAGGGGTAATTTTATTCCACGATTTTATACTCGAGTAACTGAAAGTCATTTTTCGACGCAATCTGAAGTATAACTATACTTGGAATAACTAAACGCGAATAGCAGAATGAATGATTGAATGCCAGTTTATGCTGAAATCGCATTGTATAGGATTTCCGTGCTATGGGAGGTCAGCTTATACTGGAAATATACCTATAGCTTGATGTGTAGCCGTGTGTACCTTCTTAGTTAATAATTTTGTACAATAATTAAAGTTCGTAGGTACGTAAATATTCTTACCGGTCGGAGATATATTCCAAGTTATGTTCGATTTTCGTTAACAAACACAAAGTTGCCTCTTTGCTCAAACGAAACCTGGTTGCGAAGTCCTTATCATCATGAAGGTTAAATAAATCAGACCTTTCGTTTAACCACCTTGGACGTCGTAGTGTAACTTCATCCTCACTATCACTATCCTCAATCAAATTTCTTGAGCGCTGCATTATTATCAGGGTTCACAATAATTCGTATCGAAGTAACGACCAACAAACAAAGTAACAACCTATCAATGAATGACAGCTTCTGCTGACGTTTGACATAACCTAAAATTAGCATAGAATCATATGGCGAGCGGACGCCATTAAAATATTCTGGGATAGCTCTGTTATTCCACTCATGGTGGTGGGTATAAGAATTACTCCCGAATAAGCGCGTTATTCTTGGAATAGTAGATGGTAAAATGCAAAATGGGTTTACTCTCGGTTATTTAGCGATTTATTCTAAGGATAAAATTTATTATTGTTTGGTCGAATCCGCCCTTAGGTATTGATCTTAACGTAAGTTTTCAAGACAAAAAGTTAGTAAAGCCTGTGTGCTGTACCTAGGGTTGCCAATATTTTTTTGACAAAAAAAACGTATAAAGTGGTTTGGATAGGAAAAAAATAAGGTATTAGGAGGAAAAAAAAGTATTTTTCAAATTTTTTGTTTTTATTGCTTTAAACACGTATTTTTGTGTGCTTTTAGCACATGCTAACAATTTTTTGTTGTCTTTAAATGTTACGAAGCTTGTTTGACAATAAACGTTTAAATTTAAATAAACATGACATCTGACATCCAATGGGTCTTTCCGATTCACGCCAACAGACCACGTCATGATGAGTATGTTTTACGCATCACAGTAAAAGTTAAAAAAATAGTATTTTTGCATACATTATTTGTATGTAAAAGTATAAAGTATAATTACCAAAAATAAAGTAGGATACCTACGTTATTATAAAGTATCGTTGGCAACCCTAGCTGTACCTGTAGTAAAGTAGGACTATAAAATACAAGTCTAGGTGCGTACCAAATACATTCAACCGTGTTGGCGTACCGCGTAACTGGAAGATGCGCTAGGCAGGTGAGCGAGCGAGGACGATTCATAGATGTGGGATCGTTTCAGATGCGAGCGGGATGCTATTCTTTGTTTTGAATGTAGTACTACAATATTTCAGATTTTTTGAAAGAAGAAGACTTTTCCCTTCTGACTAGTTATTTATAAAAATATTAAGTAAACTAGCTGTTGCCCGCGGCTTCGCTCGCGCGTAAAGTAAACAGTAGTATTAAACGTAGATGTATTCTGTGATTTTCAAAGTAAGGAGAATGTATAAAATTTTTCATCTAATATTATGGCGTTAAAATAATAATAAAAGTAAAGTAAGTAGCAAAAGCATTTGTGTTATGGAATCGGAGACAAAAAAGGTACCATAAACACCCAGACTCCAGACTATGTATAAAAGTGATTTTCTACATGGACCCGTCCGGGGATCGAACCTGGAACCTTAGAGCTGGCGACACCTTAGAAACCGGAGTGAACGCCACTCGACCACGGGAGTCGTCATTATAGATATGTCTTAGATGGTCATTATCTTATCTATTTATCTTTTCATCTGTCTATCTTTGAGAATACTGAACTTCACATACCAACTATTTCAGCCCTTATTTCACCCCCTTAGAGGGTAGATTTCTAAAATCTCGGAAATAAATCTTATTTATTTCTAACTAATAACCCTTGTATGAAATTGAATGTGTCTATCTTTGAAAACGACACAATTCATATACCTACAAACTTCCAACCCCTTTTTCACCCTCTTAGACCCCGGGTTTCTGGATAGAAATAAATAAACACGATTTCAGCGATTTTAAAAATCATCCCATTTTTAAAATCGCTGAAATCGTGTTTATTTATTTCTATCCAGAAACCCGTATACGAAATTTCATATGTCTACCATTGAAAATACCGAACTTCCCATAAAAACTTTCAACCCCTATTTCACCCCCTTAGGGGATAGATTTCCAAAAGAAAAGTAGCCTATAGCCTTCCCCAATAAGTGGGACAATGACATCTAACTATGAAAGAATTTTTCAAATCGGACCAGTTCTTCTTGAGATTAGCGCGTTCAAACAAACAAACTCTTCAGCTTTATAATATTAAATAATATAAATATATAATATATATATAGTATAGATAAATAATTATAGTATCTTAGCCGCGTGAGCGCCCCTTAGTGAACTCCACTGCGGGTGACGTAACCTACGACAAACTTATTATTTGCGGCTGGTACAGTATTCGGGTCTAGGGATCGAACCGCAAAATTAAGTTTGTTTTTTTTTGTATATACTTTTCCGGGATAAAAACTACCCAGTGTGGTGCCCAGGATATTAAAGAACAATTATACCAAGTTTCATCGAAATCGAACCGGTAGTTTTTGCGTGATGCCTGAACAAACAGACAGACAGACAGACAGACAGACAGACAGACAAAAATTTTTTTAATCACATTTTTGTGTTCGGTGTCGGTCTAGTAACACACCCCGCCATTAATTTTTTTGATATTTTCAATGTACAGAATTTTCACTTCTACAGATTTATTATAAGTATATAGATAATGCAAGTTTTAATTATTTTCTCATGGTTATTTTATTTTGAATGTGATTTTTGCATTGATATTGTTTTGCATGCTGATTGGTAAAATATGGCTGGATATTATATTCATACTGTGTTTTCTACATCTTGTACCCATATTTGCAAAATAAATTATCTTTATCTTTAAAACCACATTCCCTGAGCCGTTTCAATCTTCTTCTTCTTAGCGTGTCGACCAAGCTGCTGTGACAGGTTATGTAAATAAAGTGATAAGTACCTGGATCACCGAGCTTTGCTCGTTTTTTTTAGGTAGTGTGTTTTTTAGAAATTATATTTAAATACGAATTACATACTGATGAAATGAGGAAGTATGAATCATATATTTCGATCTTCATACATAATAATAAAAAAATATGAACTGGTTATTTAAATAAAAAATCACGAGCTTAAATATTTAATTATAAACAAATACTTATTTTTTTACAGTTTATCAATACATCACAAATAACATTAGAATTAAAAAAATGTTTTAGGGACTCTAAATTATCATGGCGTTTAGAGCAAGCCGTACTCTCTAATTCTGACAATAAATCATAATCCAGCAGATTAAGATCGAGGCTACACGACGGCCAGTCTTCAGCTCTGATGAAGTTCGAAACGTTCGTTTCCAACCAAGACTGCGTAGACCGAGCTTTATGACCCGGCGCCGAGTCTTGCTGGAAGGCCCATTCTTGGTTATTGAACATGGTGTTGTTAAGGGGCTTCACTACCTTCTCAAGAATGGTATCTTGATACCCTTGTGCCGATGTTTTGATACCTTTTTCACAAAAGTATGGCTTAGTCACACCAAACCATCACTAAAGTTGGATAATGCCCACGTTGCACTTTGTCGACTAATTGGGAAACTTTCTTAGAGCTGTGTTTTAATATCGCAAAATATTGATTGTACAATGTATTGGCGCCAAAATGAGAAATCACAATGAACAATCATATAAAAATGGCAGATTCCAAATTCAAATGAAATGTAATATTTTGTTTATTTTTAATTATAACAGTATAAAAACTGTAATAGTTTTAACACAAATAATTTTTATTTTTTTACACACAAATAATATTAATATTTTCGCGAAACGAACGACTGAAGAAAAGTTTTAAGTTTTGTTAAGATTCACTCAATGTTTCCGGCGAGACGTTTCGTTTTACACAGTCAAATGAGTCGCAGTTCTTTGTGATTGATACTTCTTTGGCGCGACGCACGGTTGATTGGCGAGGCGTATATATTAAGAGCTAGTATGCAACGGAACGTGAAAAAAACGAAATAAATATTCTTGAACTATTATTTCAAACGCGTTCCGAAACGATTCTGGTCCCAACTATCATGCAACTGTCATACGCCTTGTCAGCACTGTAATCACTTCAAGGAGGTTGTATGATAATAAACTCCTTGAATCACTTTGAGCAGAATTATCTGTTACGGAACGCGGCCTGATTAACTACCCAAGATGGCGACTGCGGTTTGTTTGTCAGTGCCATTAGAATTTAACGAAATTCTCCATAATCCGAATTTTGCGGATATATGTTGTCGACTCGAAATCGATATTTTTTTATGTTTTGTTATTCATATAAGGTTTCGATCGAGTCTACCGTACCCCTGAACGAAATTATTAATATAGATAGAGAAGATAGAAGATTGATGGCCGTATATTCAAGAATTGCTCGTTTGAAAATATAAGATTACTGAAAACACGGATAAAACGATATTTTCTGAAAATGAATCCTAGCTAGATCGATTTAATGCCCCCGAAACTCCCTGCATACTAAATTTCATGAAAATCCTTGGAGCCGTTTCCGAGATTCAGATTATATATATATATATATATATATATATATATATATATATATACAAGAATTGCTCGTTTAAAGATATAAGATAAGATATTGATTCTTGACAAACACGTCCTTCTTTAACGCATGCCTCGACTATGTGAAGTCTGTTTGAAAATCCTTTCGGTGCAGTGTGTATATAGGTATATCGCTTTATTACACAGCCCGTCACAAACCGATAAATGCCTAAACAAAAGAATCAGTAAAAAACCCCTTTTTATACCACAACTACTTGTAGGTTAACTACTGTGAAAATAATAAACAATATCGAACGATACGTGAAACTTTACGACTTGTCAAACTCATTTTTATGTTTTATACCTAGGTACATAAATACAAAATATATTGACATGGAATCTTAGATCGAGGAGAACGTATCTACTTATTTGGATCTGACGTTGACGAGAATGTTAAGACAATTTGTGGTTCTTTGGTTATTTCTCATAAACTACAGCAAGAGTAATAATTATTACTAGCACCGAGTCCACTTGGGGAGAGACGTTAACGAGGGAAAGTAACCGTATCCGTATGTAGTGTTTTTTGGGAGTAGCTGTGAATTTTTTTTTATAAGAGAAAAAAATCTCTATGATATCAGAGACCTGGGGGATCACCGCTGCTCACTGTCTTGAAGTACCTACCAGATGTGCTATAACAATACGATAATTTATGTCCGTTTCAACCGCGCGGCCACCTCTTCAAATTTTGATGAAACTTTGCCAGGAATTAGTTGCTATTTGTTACTATACACACCTCTCTTCCTGAATTTGTTACAATAAAAACTCAGCTGCTATGGCCAAAAATAGTTGGCCGCTAGAACCGCCACTTGCCGTAGTCATAATCTTTGATAACACAGAAACTAAATAATACGCATTGGTAAATGATGTATCGAAAGAAAGGTATTAATTTGTTGTAATTGTTACAAAAATAATAATCGTAAAAACATAAATAAATAAAAAGTTATGCAAAATTTATTTTCCAGGTTATGTGGAGTTCTGTATCTCACGATAAATATCAAATTAATAGGAGCTTTGTTTATGGACAATTAGTTGGTTATTAGTTACAGCGAATAAACAAGAAAAATACTAGAAAATTGTTTTTATAAATTTGATAAAGTTGCTTTTAGTTGGCCGCTCGGATGGCAATATGCCTAAAATACAATGGCGTATATTTCGTTATTAAACGCAAGTTCAAGCTTAGTCATGGTACTTAATGAAAGGCAATATAACCCAGTTAGGATAAATGTTGCGAAAATAACGGTAAAATTAATATTTTAGGAGATATTCACTAAAATATAGTAGGAGAAACTGTATGAGAGTAGGGTGACCGTGAATTTTCATGGAGGGTGACTGTACCGTGGTTAATGGATTGTTCGAAAGTCATGATCTTAAATGTTGGAAATTGCGTAGTAATTGCGTAGATCCTATAATACTGATATTTCAGTACCTAAATGTATTACTTTATTAACTTTAAAACTATCGCGTTGCATGATTTCAATAAAATTACGTCACGGGAATTCATTTAATATACAGGGTTATTTGTAAAACACCGGCAACCCCTTAAGAGGTCATTGTACTCAACATTATGAAAAACTTTTATTTTGGGACTATAACTGAATTCGCGAAAAAAAACAGCTGTTTTTTTTCGTGAATTCATTTATGGTCCACAGTTCAGCCACAGCTGCTTACCAGATTGAAGGTGGATGGAATGAGGACGGTTAGTGGCGTGTAGTTTCTTATAACATCTATGAAAGACGAGTTAACAGCATCCGGTAAGGTTGTAATGAGTGTTGACCCCAGTTCCCATAACATAGTTTGAGTTACATGAAGTTCTTTTCATAGATTAAAGTTCGGCTAGTCTTATGTTGTTTTGAATTAACAGTGTTTTTTTTAACTTATACTGCATATTATTCGATAATGTCTTGGCGCAGTTTACAGTTATTAAGGATTTGACCTTAATGTTAATGCATGAAGGGTCGTTTATGTATGTATATGATCCAACCTGCATCTTGGGCGCTCTTAATGGACTTCGTATCTAAGATTCCAAGCTGAGACTTGCGGCTAAACATATTTTGTTTATCCACCACAGGCAAAGGGTCATCGATATGGGACACCGCCTGTCATTCCGAACTCTCTCCAATAAGAGACGAAAGCAACGCAGATGTAGCTGCAGATTCCTACCACAAATACCAACGAGACGCGGAAATAGCCCAAGAACTTGGCCTGGGATTTTATAGATTCTCCATATCTTGGCCAAGGATCCTTCCTGACGGATTCCCTGACAAAATCAACATGATCGGCATTGAATACTACGCCAATGTGATCGATGAGCTCCTTGCAAGAAATGTGACGCCCGTAGTCGTAATGGGATCTTCCTAGTAACTTGCAAAAGCTTGGAGGATGGGCAAATCCTTCTATTGTCGACTGGTACACGGACTACGCCTACCTCTTTATACCTCTTATATTCAAAAATCCTGCCTATGTACTAATGTAATCATGGTCACCCTACTCTCATACAGTTTCTTCTACTATATTTTAGTGAATATCTTCTAAAATATTAATTTTACCGTTATTTTCGCAACATTTATCCTAACTGGGTTATATTGCCTTTCATTAAGTACCATGACTAAACTTGAACTTGCGTTTAATAACGAAATATACGCCATTGTATTTTAGGCATATTGCCATCCGAGCGGCCAACTAAAAGCAACTTTATCAAATTTATAAAAACAATTTTCTAGTATTTTTCTTGTTTATTCGCTGTAACTAATTAGCAACTAATTGTCCATAAACAAAGCTCCTATTAATTTGATATTTATCGTGAGATACAGAACTCCACATAACCTGGAAAATAAATATTGCATAACTTTTTATTTATTTACGTTTTTACGATTATTATTTTTGTAACAATTACAACAAATTAATACCTTTCTTTCGATACATCATTTACCAATGCGTATTATTTAGTTTCTGTGTTATCAAAGATTATGACTACGGCAAGTGGCGGTTCTAGCGGCCAACTATTTTTGGCCATAGCAGCTGAGTTTTTATTGTAACAAATTCAGGAAGAGAGGTGTGTATAGTAACAAATAGCAACTAATTCCTGGCAAAGTTTCATCAAAATTTGAAGAGGTGGCCGCGCGGTTGAAACGGACATTTTCAACCGCGCGGCCACCTCTTCAAATTTTGATGAAACTTTGCCAGGAATTAGTTGCTATTTGTTACTATACACACCTCTCTTCCTGAATTTGTTACAATAAAAACTCAGCTGCTATGGCCAAAAATAGTTGGCCGCTAGAACCGCCACTTGCCGTAGTCATAATCTTTGATAACACAGAAACTAAATAATACGCATTGGTAAATGATGTATCGAAAGAAAGGTATTAATTTGTTGTAATTGTTACAAAAATAATAATCGTAAAAACATAAATAAATAAAAAGTTATGCAAAATTTATTTTCCAGGTTATGTGGAGTTCTGTATCTCACGATAAATATCAAATTAATAGGAGCTTTGTTTATGGACAATTAGTTGGTTATTAGTTACAGCGAATAAACAAGAAAAATACTAGAAAATTGTTTTTATAAATTTGATAAAGTTGCTTTTAGTTGGCCGCTCGGATGGCAATATGCCTAAAATACAATGGCGTATATTTCGTTATTAAACGCAAGTTCAAGCTTAGTCATGGTACTTAATGAAAGGCAATATAACCCAGTTAGGATAAATGTTGCGAAAATAACGGTAAAATTAATATTTTAGGAGATATTCACTAAAATATAGTAGGAGAAACTGTATGAGAGTAGGGTGACCGTGAATTTTCATGGAGGGTGACTGTACCGTGGTTAATGGATTGTTCGAAAGTCATGATCTTAAATGTTGGAAATTGCGTAGTAATTGCGTAGATCCTATAATACTGATATTTCAGTACCTAAATGTATTACTTTATTAACTTTAAAACTATCGCGTTGCATGATTTCAATAAAATTACGTCACGGGAATTCATTTAATATACAGGGTTATTTGTAAAACACCGGCAACCCCTTAAGAGGTCATTGTACTCAACATTATGAAAAACTTTTATTTTGGGACTATAACTGAATTCGCGAAAAAAAACAGCTGTTTTTTTTCGTGAATTCATTTATGGTCCACAGTTCAGCCACAGCTGCTTACCAGATTGAAGGTGGATGGAATGAGGACGGTTAGTGGCGTGTAGTTTCTTATAACATCTATGAAAGACGAGTTAACAGCATCCGGTAAGGTTGTAATGAGTGTTGACCCCAGTTCCCATAACATAGTTTGAGTTACATGAAGTTCTTTTCATAGATTAAAGTTCGGCTAGTCTTATGTTGTTTTGAATTAACAGTGTTTTTTTTAACTTATACTGCATATTATTCGATAATGTCTTGGCGCAGTTTACAGTTATTAAGGATTTGACCTTAATGTTAATGCATGAAGGGTCGTTTATGTATGTATATGATCCAACCTGCATCTTGGGCGCTCTTAATGGACTTCGTATCTAAGATTCCAAGCTGAGACTTGCGGCTAAACATATTTTGTTTATCCACCACAGGCAAAGGGTCATCGATATGGGACACCGCCTGTCATTCCGAACTCTCTCCAATAAGAGACGAAAGCAACGCAGATGTAGCTGCAGATTCCTACCACAAATACCAACGAGACGCGGAAATAGCCCAAGAACTTGGCCTGGGATTTTATAGATTCTCCATATCTTGGCCAAGGATCCTTCCTGACGGATTCCCTGACAAAATCAACATGATCGGCATTGAATACTACGCCAATGTGATCGATGAGCTCCTTGCAAGAAATGTGACGCCCGTAGTCGTAATGGGATCTTCCTAGTAACTTGCAAAAGCTTGGAGGATGGGCAAATCCTTCTATTGTCGACTGGTACACGGACTACGCCTACCTCTTTATACCTCTTATATTCAAAAATCCTGCCTATGTACTAATGTAATCATGGTCACCCTACTCTCATACAGTTTCTTCTACTATATTTTAGTGAATATCTTCTAAAATATTAATTTTACCGTTATTTTCGCAACATTTATCCTAACTGGGTTATATTGCCTTTCATTAAGTACCATGACTAAACTTGAACTTGCGTTTAATAACGAAATATACGCCATTGTATTTTAGGCATATTGCCATCCGAGCGGCCAACTAAAAGCAACTTTATCAAATTTATAAAAACAATTTTCTAGTATTTTTCTTGTTTATTCGCTGTAACTAATTAGCAACTAATTGTCCATAAACAAAGCTCCTATTAATTTGATATTTATCGTGAGATACAGAACTCCACATAACCTGGAAAATAAATATTGCATAACTTTTTATTTATTTACGTTTTTACGATTATTATTTTTGTAACAATTACAACAAATTAATACCTTTCTTTCGATACATCATTTACCAATGCGTATTATTTAGTTTCTGTGTTATCAAAGATTATGACTACGGCAAGTGGCGGTTCTAGCGGCCAACTATTTTTGGCCATAGCAGCTGAGTTTTTATTGTAACAAATTCAGGAAGAGAGGTGTGTATAGTAACAAATAGCAACTAATTCCTGGCAAAGTTTCATCAAAATTTGAAGAGGTGGCCGCGCGGTTGAAACGGACATGATAATTTCACAGAGTTTCAATTAGACACAGATTGCTATGTCCCAGTGATAGAAATGTTCTTGCATCCTTCTTATCGCTCTTTGTTCACCGAAGGAGGAAAAAACTATTACGTTCTGAATAAAGGTGTGTTTCGATCGAAAAGCGTTCCCAAGAAACCATACGCAATCTTATTGGCAACGGATTACTCAACATTGATTGGACTACCCGTGGTGTACGTGGGCGGTGGTAGGACGAAATGGAACTTTGATTATAAAGACTGGATCAGGCCACTGCAGCTTGGAGAAGCAACCATCGTGACCTGTGATGAAGAAATGAGAACACAATCGAAATTCATTACTTGCCTCGCTCCGAAGTGCTCGAACAGGCTGGAGAGGCCGTGGTTTGGGGACTCCGGGGGGCCACTCATAAATGATGGTAAGATCATCGGAGTTTGTTCGTATGGAATGCTGAGCGCAGTCCTGGTAACAGTCGGCTATGCACCAGTTAGTCCATATATTGACTGGATCCATCGTTTGATAAATGTCACGGGAGCGTAATATGTTAGATTGAAGCGAAAATGTTTGAAGGGATAATAAGCAAGGGATAAGAAACTATACCGTCAGTTCAGAGTAGATGTAGCCATCAATAATGACTTGGAGAACATAAACAATTTGGCAAAATTATTCGGTCTAGTAGTCAATCCAGTGAAATCACAACCCCTCATTATTGGTGGCGCATATAATAATATGTCAAATACACTCGGTTCCAAAAATAACGGGTCAGTCACATAAACCCGAATATCTCCCGAACTACGTATGCCATCCTAATGAAACGAAGACTGTTCAATTGAGAATTTAATTATACAGATAAAAAATAAAATAAAACTTAGTTACACCCACAATATTAATCTTAAATTAAAAAAAAACTAAAGTAGTCATATTTTTCTTAAGATTACATTTTTTTTATGATTGTTTTTTTGCTGTTTTTCATCACTTTCTTCATTTAATACTTTGTATTGCCTCCACGAGCTCTTCTGACAGCTTCCAGGCGATTAGGCATGCTGTACACCAAATTTCGGAGCCGGTGCTGAGGAATACCTTCCCATTCCTCCACCAGTGCTTGTATGAGCTCGGGAAGCGTGATTGGTGGGGGGTTTCGACCTTTCACGCATCTCTGAAGCTCGTCCCAGGCGTGCTCGATGGGGTTTAAGTCCGGGCTTCGCGCTGGCCACTGCATGAGTTCGATACCGACCTCTTCAAGGTAGTCATGTACAATTCTGGCGGTATGGGGACGCGCATTATCATGCATTAATATGCCATGCCGGTCCATCCTGGCCATGAAAGGACCTACATGTTCATTGAGGATCTCTTCCACGTACCTCTCTGCATTTAGAGTTCCATTTTGAATGAGCACCAGCTCGGTGCGGGCCTCAGCAGAAATCCCAGCCCAAACTTGTACGGAGCCTCCACCGTACGCCACTTTTTCCTCCACACACGCTTGATGGAAGCGCTCCCCTGGTCTTCTGTACACCAACTGCCTACCATCATGCTTATAAAGCATGAATTTAGACTCGTCCGTGAACATTACCCTAGACCAATCGTCTAGTGTCCAGTTTAGGTGTTCGCGCACGTATCTCTGTCTTGCAATTCGATGTCCCCGTTCCAGTTTGGGGCCATTTGCGGGCCTCAATGGTTTCAAATTTGCTTCAGCAAGACGTCTTCTTACTGTTTGAGCGCTTAAATTGCCACCTCCAAAGCGAATAAAGTGAGTTTTTAGACCAACAGCAGTTTGAAAACGATTTCGGAGCATTGTAGCCACCAGTTGTCTGTCTTCCCTGGCCGTTGTGCATCTTGGTCTGCCATTTCCTGGTCTTCTAAGGTGTGATCCGGTCTCTTGGTACCGCTGGACTACCCGCTGAACAGTCGACAAAGATACACCAATGTTTCTGGCTGTTTCACGCTGGCTCCGCCCAAGTTCCAAAAAAGTTAGGATTCTGGTACATTTGTAGCGACCTCTAAGGAGGTTGCTAATGCTACGGCTGCAAACCTGAACTGAAAAAGAAAACATTTGAAATCTTGTTGATTGACATTAGACAGGTGTCAACTTGAAAAAATTATAAGATACATATCGAATGCATTATTAAATGTTTTATTTATTTTAAATAGATACCAGCATAAATAGTTGGTACGTTTTCCCGCGTTCCCACACATTCCTCTAGCGTGACTGCCATGCTTCACCTCACAGAATAATAATTATGCACGTGGAAGACGTTCACGATAATTTTTTTTGTGACAGAATAGAAATGGAAAGCATCCATAATGACATGAAACAAAAATTTTGTTTTTAAAAATAGTCATTTTTTTAAATTTTGTTTTTCTAATGAAGTTTTTTTCATCAACCAGTTTAAATAATATGCTATTAGAAGCGCAACTAAAAAGTCTTTATTCTGTTTTTTATTTCATTGATCTAGCTTTTACAGTTCTGGAGGTATTTCAATTTTTGTGACTGACCCGTAATTTTTGGAACCGAGTGTAGGTTGGTTCACCAGTCTTTGCCTCCCGTAATTTACAACTCTGTCCCTATCGCCTATCTATACCAAAAGTACGAAGAACCTGTGTATATTCTTGGTCTGCAACCTCTCGTGGGAAGTCCATGTTGCAGAATTTAGCCGGAAAGTGTTCTGCACGTTTCATTCTCTTAAGCGTCTCCAGAAATTCCTTCCTTTTCAAACCAAAGTCACTCTTGCTCAATCTCTTCTCTTACCAATCTTAGACTATGCTGATGTCTGTTTTTTTGATGCTAAGTAGGAGCTTCTGAACAAGCTCGAACGACTGCAGAACCTGTGTATCCGTTTTATTTTTTCCTTCGGAAGTATGAACATGTGTCGGAATTCCGATCCAAACTTAGGTGGCTGCCAATTCGGCGTCGTCGAGACGTTCATATTCTATCTCTTCTTTTCTATATCCTTCATAATCTCAATTTTATTCTCCTGTGTATCTAGGGAAACGCTTTGAGTATCTTATACCGCGGGGTAAACCATGCCGCACAGCCTCTTCTCTTCTACTCAGTACACCACGGCACACATCTAGCCGCTATGATGGTTTTTTCACGATACGTGCAGTGCGTCTCTGGAATTCTCTTCCTCACTCCATACGTGAGGGCCCCACTCTGGATGTCTTCAAGTGAAGGAAAAAGGAGCATTTTATTGTATTATATTATTATAATTATTTCCTTCCTTATGTGTATAATTGTACACCCTCTATAATATTACTTTACTATTTTTCACTCTGTCCAAGGTTTGCTGGAAGAAAAACCAAAATTGGGTTAAGCTCGCCTTTTGTACATTATGTAAGTTCAAGTAATAGTTTGTTGTGTACAATAAAGAATGAATAAATAAAGGGATACTGTTTTGTTGGAAAGATGAACGAAAACATACTTTGCCATGGCAAATTACAAACACCACTAGATGAGCCAAAAACATCACACTATGTTATTCATATTAAAGCTCTGACGACATTGTAAGAATATGTTGCTGCAATGTTACGTAGTCTTGTGTAGACACAAGGCAGAACTCGTCAGTAACCTACAGCAGAGGTATTCTGTTAATTTATTTATTTAACTTAGGTTCTCCAACAAAGAATATGGAGGGTTTAATCTATGTTACACTTATAATAGAACGGTGTTTGGTATGAGCACTCCTGTAGGTAATTATAGGACACGACAGCATGCATTAACAGGAATGTAAGCTAGAACTAGCCTAAATAGATGTTGGAAAGATGGAACAACATAATACCTACAGGTAACAAAAGAAAGAGCAAAGGAATATGATTTTTTTTAAGAGTGTTTTACGCGATATCTGTATATCAATACATGAAGCAACGAGACTTCAAACAAATCAGTCTGTTGGTAACTTAACCAATTGATGATGAGTCAATGCACAACGGCATCTATTGACAAATTCTTCCCATAAAGAAAAGGAACGAGCATTGCGGGTCGGTGATTTTAGATTCCAATTTTTGGAATCCAGTTTTCTAGACGATTTTTTCCTTCACCGTTTGCCATTGGTGTCTTAGAATAATAGAAAGTACATTATAACTTTGAAAAAGTTATATTGGTACTTGCTTGGGTTGGACCTTGCAACTACCATGTGTATGCGAATCCGGTCACTGAAACGCTAGGCTACCACGACATTTTTAGGGTCAAAGAATTTTGAAAACGGTCAAGTTTTCATCTTGTTTATAATTGTTACGAACAAACAAGTATAATTATAATTCAATTTAAACTACGTAATTTGCTAGAATCGTTAAAGTGATTGT
Organism: Plusia festucae; assembly: GCA_950381575.1. Lineage (NCBI taxonomy): Eukaryota > Metazoa > Arthropoda > Insecta > Lepidoptera > Noctuidae > Plusia > Plusia festucae. Next base: position 1,583,796 of record OX494430.1, on the reverse strand, counting down.
TTTAAACAATAGTTATTGTAAGTGTACCTACCTAAACGAATAAGATATAAAATTTTACGACGTTTGAAACTGTTTCATGTTCTTAAACGTATTGATCATCACTGCTGCTCACTGTCTCGAAACACCCGATATGATAATACAATAAACAATCTCACAGTGTCACCATTCGACACAGGTTGCTATGTCCCAGTACTTAATAGAAATGAACTAGCATCCTTCTTTTCGCGCTATGACTAGTTGACTACCGGTACAGGATATCGATATCGGTTTGTTTAGGTAAAAAGGCGTCCCCAATACGCAGTTTTATTGTCAACGGATTATTCAACATTGATGGGACTGCCCGTGGTGTACGTGGGCGCAGGTATGACGAATTGGAAACCTGATTTCGACGGTGACACTTTACAAAAAGAGAGGACATACAAATAAAAATAGGCTAAATTTGCCAACATCGCGTCTAAAAATGCACTCTGATAGTACTCTTGTCATGTCCATAAAAATATATAATAAACTACCGGAAAAAATAAAGAATTTAAATAAAAATACCATTTTTATCAATAACTTAAAAGATTTACTTATAAGTAAATTTTATTATAGTATAAAAGAATACCTAAATGATTAATAAAATATTATTACACATTTACATACACATACTTATTAAATACATAAAAAAAATACAAACCGTGCAATTAATAAACCTAAGATATATGATTATGAAATAAATAAACAAAATAATAATAAAAAACCTACTACTTAACTAATAATAATAATACATAGAATATTTATTATCACATTAAACACTCAGTGCTCTTCCTCCTCTCTCCTACTATATTTAAGTATATGCTGTGCCCGACAGGGTCCATAATTGTGACTATCAACCCTACAACCTGTATATACTATAGTACGCAATAAAGAATTGAGAATTGAGAATATTTATACCTATCCGAACGAGATGTAAAATTTTACGACCTGTGAAATTCAGTTTTATGTAGGTAGGTACTTACCTCAATGTATTGATAACCATTCTATAGTAGTTTCAGCCATACTTGGAAAACTTGTGCGGCACTAAGATCAAAACGATGACGATGGCAAGAGTGCTTAAAATATTTTCGGGTCTTTGTTTAGTAATGGTTTTTAATACTGGCTCTATGAATATTAGGGACTCACAACCCATAGTACGACAACACCACAACAAGAGCGATTATAATTACCGAGTCCACAAGGGACATGACGTCAGAGACGGAGAGTACCCGTATGTTGTCGTTATGGGTATAATTTCTGACGACAGAGTGTTCAAGAGAATGTGTACCGGCTCTATGATCACGGAGACCTGGGGGATCACCGCTGCTCACTGTCTTACAGAACACCATGTAATAATACAATACGATAACTTTACAGAGTCGCCGTTAGACACAGGTTGCTATGTCCCAGTCATAGAAATGTACTCACATCCTTCTTATCGAGGAGATAAGAATAACGATATAGGTATGTTTCGATCGAAAAGCGTTCCCAAGAAACCATACGCAATCTTATTGGCAACGGATTACTCAACATTGATTGGACTACCCGTGGTGTACGTGGGCGGTGGTAGGACGAAATGGAACATTGATTATAAAGACTCGATCAGGCCACTGCAGCTTGGAGAAGCAACCATCGTAACCTGTGATGAAGAAATGAGAACACAATCGAAATTCATTATTTGCCTCGCTCCGAAGTGCTCGAACAGGCTGGAGAGGCCGTGGCATGGGGACTCCGGGGGGCCACTCATATATGATGGTAAGATCATCGGAGTTTGTTCGTATGGAAAGCTGAGCGCAGTCCTGGTAAAAGCCGGCTATACACCAGTTAGTCCATATATTGTCTGGATCCATCATTTGATAAATGTCACGGGAGCGTAATATGTTACATTGAAGCGAAAATGTTTGAAGGGATAATATAAGCAAGGGATAAGCAGCTATACTACCAGTATAAGTGTATAATCTATGAACTATACCGTCACTTCAGAGTAGATGTAGCCATCAATAATGTAATACAATTTAGCCTATTTTTATTTGTATGTCCTCTCTTTTTGTAAAGTGTCACCATTCGACACAGGTTGCTATGTCCCAGTACTTAATAGAAATGAACTAGCATCCTTCTTTTTGCGCTATGACTACCGGTACAGGACATAAATATCGGTTTGTTTAGGTCGAAAGGCGTCCCCAATAAGCAGTTTTATTGTCAACGGATTACTGAACATTGATGGGACTACCCGTGGTGTACGTGGGCGCAGGTATGACGAATTGGAAACCTGATTTCGACGGTGACACTTTACAAAAAGAGAGGACATACAAATAAAAATAGGCTAAATTTGCCAACATCGCGTCTAAAAATGCACTCTGATAGTACTCTTGTCATGTCCATAAAAATATATAATAAACTACCGGAAAAAATTAAGAATTTAAATAAAAATACCATTTTTATCAATAAGTTACTTATAAGTAAATGTTATTATAGTATAAAAGAATACCTAAATGATTAATAAAATATTATTACACATTTACATACACATACTTATTAAATACATAAAAAAAATACAAACCGTGCAATTAATAAACCTAAGATTTAGGGTTATGAAATAAATAAACAAAATAATAATAAAAAACCTAACTACTTAACTAATAATAATAATACATAGAATATTTATTATCACATTAAACACTCAGTGCTCTTCCTCCTATGTCCTACTATATTTATATGCTGTGCCCGACAGGGTCCATAATTGTGACTAACTATCAACCCTACAACCTGTATATACTATAGTACGCAATAAAGAATTGAGAATATTTATACCTATCCGAACGAGATGTAAAATTTTACGACCTGTGAAATTCGGTTTTATGTAGGTAGATACTTACCTCAATGTATTGATAACCATTCTATAGTAGTTTCAGCCATACTTGGAAAACTTGTGCGGCACTAAGATCAAAACGATGACGATGGCAAGAGTGCTTAAAATATTTTCGGGTCTTTGTTTAATAATGGTTTTTAATACTGGCTCTATGAATATTAGGGACTCACCACCCGTAGTACGACAACACCACAACAAGAGCGATTATAATTACCGAGTCCACAAGGGACATGACGTCAGAGACGGAGAGTACCCGTATGTTGTCGTTATGGGTATAATTTCTGACGACGAAGTGTTCGGGAGAATGTGTACCGGCTCTATGATCACGGAGACCTGGGGGATCACCGCTGCTCACTGTCTTAAAGAACGCCATGAAATAAGAATAATACAATACGATAATTTTACAGAGTCGCCGTTAGACACAGGTTGCTATGTCCCAGTCATAGAAATGTACTCACATCCTTCTTATCAAGGACAAATTAAAAACAGTCACAAGAATAACGATATAGGTGTGTTTCGATCGAAAAGCGTTCCCAAGAAACCATACGCAATCTTATTGGCAACGGATTACTCAACATTGATTGGACTACCCGTGGTGTACGTGGGCGGTGGTAGGACGAAATGGAACTTTGATTATAAAGACTGGATCAGGCCACTGCAGCTTGGAGAAGCAACCATCGTAACCTGTGATGAAGAAATGAGAAGAGTATCGAAATTCATTATTTGCCTCGCTCCGAAGTGCTCGAACAGACTGGAGAGGCCGTGGTTTGGGGACTCCGGGGGGCCACTCCTAAATGATGGTAAGATCATCGGAGTTTGTTCGTATGGAATGCTGAGCGCAGTCCTGGTAACAGCCGGCTATGCACCAGTTAGTCCATATATTGACTGGATCCGTCGTTTGATAAATGTCACGGGAGCGTTATATGTTAGATTGAAGCGAAAATGTTTGAAGGGATAATATAAGCAAGGGATAAGCAACTATACCGTCACTTCAGAGTAGATGTAGCCATCAATAATGACTTTGAAAACATAAACAATTTGGCTAAATCGTTCGGTCTACTAGTCAATCCAGTGAAATCACAACCCCTCATTATTGGTGGCGCATATAATAATATGTCAAATAGGTTGGTTCACCAGTCTTTGCCTCCCGTAATTTACAACTCTGTCTCTATCGCCTATGCCAAAAGTACGAAGAACCTGTGTATATTCTTGGTCTGCAACCTCTCGTGGGAAGTCCATGTTGCGGAATTTAGCCGGAAAGTGTTCTGCACGTTTCATTCTCTTAAGCGTCTCCAGAAATTCCTTCCGTTTCAAACCAAAGTCACTCTTGCTCAATCTCTTCTCTTACCAATCTTAGACTGATGTCTGTTTCTTTGATGCTAAGTAGGAGCTTCTGAACAAGCTCGAACGACTGCAGAACCTGTGTATCCGTTTTATTTTTCCTTCGGAAGTATGAACATGTGTCCGAATTCCGATCCAAACTTAGGTGGCTGCCAATTCGGCGTCGTCGAGACGTTCATATTCTATCTCTTCTTTTCTATATCCTTCATAATCTCAATTTTATTCTCCTGTGTATCTAGGGAAACGCTTTGAGTATCTTATACCGCGGGGTAAACCATGCCGCACAGCCTCTTCTCTTCTACTCAGTACACCACGGCACACATCTAGCCGCTATGATGGTTTTTTCACGATACGTGCAGTGCGTCTCTGGAATTCTCTTCCTCACTCCATACGTGAGGGCCCCACTCTGGATGTCTTCAAGTGAAGGAAAAAGGAGCATTTTATTGTATTATATTATTATAATTATTTCCTTTTATGTGTATAATTGTACACCCTCTATAATATTACTTTACTATTTTTCACTCTGTCCAAGGTTTGCTGGAAGAAAAACCAAAATTGGGTTAAGCTCGCCTTTTGTACATTATGTAAGTTCAAGTAATAGTTTGTTGTGTACAATAAAGAATAAATAAATAAAGGGATATTGTTTTGTTGGAAAGATGAACGAAAACATACTTTGCCATGGCAAATTACAAACACCACTAGATGAGCCAAGAACATCACACTATGTTACCATCAATATTTGATGCAATTCATATTAAAGCTCTGACGACATTGTAAGAATATGTTGCTGCAATGTTTCGTAGTCTTGTGTAGACACAAGGCAGAACTCGTCAGTAACCTACAGCAGAGGTATTCTGTTAATTTATTTATTTAAGTTAGGTTCTCCAACAAAGAATATGGAGGGTTTATTCTATGTTACACTTATAATAGAACGGTGTTTGGTATGAGCACTCCTGTAGGTAATTATAGGACACGACAGCAAACATTAACAGGAATATAAGCTAGAACTAACCTAAATAGATGTTGGAAAGATGGAACAATATAATACCTACAGGTAACAAAAGAAAGAGCAAATGAATATGATTTTTTTTTAAGAGTGTTTTACGCGATATCTGTATATCAATACATGAAGCAACGAGACTTCAAACAAATCAGTCTGTTGGTAACTTAACCAATTGATGATGAGTCAATGCACAACGACATCTATTGTCATATTCTTCGCATAAAGAGACAGGCCTCTTTCTACAAAGAAAAGGAACGAGCAGATTGCGGGTCGGTGATTTTAGATTCCAATTTTCGGAATCCAGTTTTCTAGACGATTTTTTCCTTCACCGTTTGCCATTGGTGTCTTAGCAAAATAGAAAGTACATTATAACTTTGAAAAAGTTATATTGGTACTTGCTTGGGTTGGAACTTGCAACTACCATGTGTATGCGAATCCGGTCACTGAAACGCTAGGCTACCACGACATATTTAGGGATAATGTGGCCATTTGAATGGTCAAAGAATTTTGAAAACGGTCAAGTATAATTATAATTCAATTTAAACTACGTAATTTGCCAGAATCGTTAAAGTGGTTGTTTAAAACAATAGTGTAAGTGTACCGTTAAACGAATAAGATATTTTAGTAAAATTAAATATTAAAGAAACAGAAAGTTGTCGCCCACATTTTACAGACATTAAAATTCTAACTTTACCTTGCATCTACATTTATGAAATGGAAAAATTAGTTTATAAGCACCCTGAATTTTACACTAAACGCGAAACTATTCAAAATAGATTTATACTTCGTCACAATAATAAACTTAACTTACCAACCTCTAAACTCACAATACATTCATCGAGCCCTCTCGTCATGTCCGTAAAAATATTTAATTAATTGTCCGATTTGATTAAACAAGAAACCAAATTTTATAGCTTTGCACAGAAATTAAAACAGTTCCTTCAAAATACCAAACTACTACACTATTAACGAATTTCTTACAGATAAAATAATTTAGAATTACTACATAATGTTAAAAATAGTAATAGATTTATGTTACGATTGTTTATTATATAGTTTGTATTAATGTTAAATAGTATTTTATGTAACTTTTTGTAATACAATTTATATTGCTGTGCCCAACAGGGTCCATAATTGTTCCTGACGTTAGCTTTGAGCATACCTCCACCTCTGTACATTATGGAAAGACAATAAAGAATTGAGTATTGAGTATTGATATAAAATTTTACGACGCGACGACGTTTGAAACTGTTTCATGTTCTTAAACGTATTGATAAGCGTTCTTTATTCGATTTACCTAGGTATATCTACGAAAGAATATCGTGGAACTCAGATCAAAATTATTGATGGCAAGCAATGTTCAATCTATTTGCTTATCCTTGTTTATTATTCGTTTTTTTTATCGACTCTTAGGGGTTCACAACTCAAGGCACGACAATACCGCAGCAAGAGCGATAATGATTTAAGAGTCCACAAGGGACGTGACGTAAGAGACGGAGAGTACCCGTATGTTATTGTTATGGGTATAAATGAAGACAACAAGTTCTGGAGAATGTGTACAGGCTCTATGATCTCGGTGACCTGGGGAATCACATACTGCTGCTCACTGTCTCGAAACACCCGATATGATAATACAATAAACAATCTCACAGTGTCACCATTCGACACAGGTTGCTATGTCCCAGTACTTAATAGAAATGAACTAGCATCCTTCTTTTCGCGCTATGACTACCGGTACAGGACATCGATATCGGTTTGTTTAGGTCGAAAGGCGTCCCCAATAAGCAGTTTTATTGTCAACGGATTACTGAACATTGATGGGACTACCCGTGGTGTACGTGGGCGCAGGTATGACGAATTGGAAACCTGATTTCGACGGTGACACTTTACAAAAAGAGAGGACATACAAATAAAAATAGGCTAAATTTGCCAACATCGCGTCTAAAAATGCACTCTGATAGTACTCTTGTCATGTCCATAAAAATATATAATAAACTACCGGAAAAAATTAAGAATTTAAATAAAAATACCATTTTTATCAATAAGTTACTTATAAGTAAATGTTATTATAGTATAAAAGAATACCTAAATGATAAATAAAATATTATTACACATTTACATACACATACTTATTAAATACATAAAAAAAATACAAACCGTGCAATTAATAAACCTAAGATATATGATTATGAAATAAATAAACAAAATAATAATAAAAAACCTACTACTTAACTAATAATAATAATACATAGAATATTTATTATCACATTAAACACTCAGTGCTCTTCCTCCTCTCTCCTACTATATTTAAGTATATGCTGTGCCCGACAGGGTCCATAATTGTGACTATCAACCCTACAACCTGTTTAAACTATAGTACGCAATAAAGAATTGAGAATTGAGAATATTTATACCTATCCGAACGAGATGTAAAATTTTACGACCTGTGAAATTCGGTTTTATGTAGGTAGGTACTTACCTCAATGTATTGATAACCATTCTATAGTAGTTTCAGCCATACTTGGAAAACTTGTGCGGCACTAAGATCAAAACGATGACGATGGCAAGAGTGCTTAAAATATTTTCGGGTCTTTGTTTAGTAATGGTTTTTAATACTGGCTCTATGAATATTAGGGACTCACAACCCATAGTACGACAACACCACAACAAGAGCGATTATAATTACCGAGTCCACAAGGGACATGACGTCAGAGACGGAGAGTACCCGTATGTTGTCGTTATGGGTATAATTTCTGACGACAAAGTGTTCAAGAGAATGTGTACCGGCTCTATGATCACGGAGACCTGGGGGATCACCGCTGCTCACTGTCTTAAAAAACACCATGTAATAAGAATAATACAATACGATAATTTTACAGAGTCGCCGTTAGACACAGGTTGCTATGTCCCAGTCATAGAAATGTACTCACATCCTTCTTATCGAGGATCAATATACGGTCACAACGATAACGATATAGGTGTGTTTCGATCGAAAAGCGTTCCCAAGAAACCATACGCAATCTTATTGGCAACGGATTACTCAACATTGATTGGATTACCCGTGGTGTACGTGGGCGGTGGTATGACGAAATGGAACATTGATTATAAAGTCTCGATCAGGCCACTGCAGCTTGGAGAAGCAACCATCGTAACCTGTGATGAAGAAATGAGAAGAGGATCAAAATTCATTATTTGCCTCGCTCCGAAGTGCTCGAACAGGCTGGAGAGGCCGTGGCATGGGGACTCCGGGGGGCCACTCATATATGATGGTAAGATCATCGGAGTTTGTTCGTATGGAAAGCTGAGCGAAGTCCTGGTAACAGCCGGCTATACACCAGTTAGTCCATATATTGACTGGATCCATCATTTGATAAATGTCACGGGAGCGTAATATGTTACATTGAAGCGAAAATGTTTGAAGGGATAATATAAGCAAGGGATAAGCAACTATACCGTCACTTCAGAGTAGATGTAGCCATCAATAATGACTTGGAGAACTTAAACAATTGGGGAAAATCTTTCGGTCTACTAGTCAATCCACTGAAATCCTAATCCCTCATTATTGGTGGCGCATATAATTATGTCAAATAGGTTGGTTCACCAGTCTTTGCCTCCCGTAATTTACAACTCTGTCTCTATCGCCTATGCCAAAAGTACGAAGAACCTGGGTATATTCTTGGTCTGCAACCTCTCGTGGGAAGTCCATGTTGCGGAATTTAGCCGGAAAGTGTTCTGCACGTTTCATTCTCTTAAGCGTCTCCAGAAATTCCTTCCGTTTCAAACCAAAGTCACTCTTGCTCAATCTCTTCTCTTACCAATCTTAGACTGATGTCTGTTTCTTTGATGCTAAGTAGGAGCTTCTGAACAAGCTCGAACGACTGCAGAACCTGTGTATCCGTTTTATTTTTCCTTCGGAAGTATGAACATGTGTCCGAATTCCGATCCAAACTTAGGTGGCTGCCAATTCGGCGTCGTCGAGACGTTCATATTCTATCTCTTCTTCTTGTGTATCTACGGAAACGCTTTGAGAATCTTATACCGCGGGGTAAACCATGCCGCAAAGCCTCTTCTCTTCTACTCAGTACACCACGGCACACATCTAGCCGCTATGATGGTTTTTTCACGATGCGTGCAGTGCGTCTCTGCACGTTAAGCCGTTGGTCCCGACTGTCATACAGTGATCTTTGATAGTCGTTAAGTCATTACAATTCTGACAACCAGTCTTACTTTGGAATACTGTATTACCTAGCAATAGGTTGGGGAGGTCAGATAGGCAGTCGCTCCATGGAAAATACGGTACTCAGCTAAATCCAGTAAGACTGGAAGCCGACCCCAACATAGCTTGGGAAAAGGCTAGGCAGAAGCAGGCAGAAGCAAACGTGCAGTGCGTCTCTGGAATTCTCTTCCTCACTCCATACGTGAGGGCCCCTCTCTGGATGTCTTCAAGGGAAGGATAAAGGAGCATTTTATTGTATTATATTATTATTTCCTTCTTTATGTGTATAATTGTAAACCCTCTATAATATTACTTTACTATTTTTCACTCTATCCAAGGTTTGCTGGAAGAAAAACCAAAATTGGGTTAAGCTCGCCTTTTGTACATTATGTAAGTTCTTGTAATAATTTGTTGTGTACAATAAAGAATGAATAAATAAAGGGATATTGTTTTGTTGGAAAGATGAACGAATCATACTTCACCATGGCAAATTACAAACACCACTAGATGAGCCAAGAACATCACACGATATTCTTACCATCAATATTTGATGGGCTATTCATATTAAAGCTCTGACGACATTGTAAGAATATGTTGCTGCAATGTTACGTAGTCTTGTGTAGACAAAAGGCAGAACTCGTCAGTAACCTACAGCAGAGATATTCTGTTAATTTATTTATTTAACTTAGGTTCTCCAACAAAGAATATGGAGGGTTTAATCTATGTTACACTTATAATAGAACGGTGTTTGGTATGAGCACTCCTGTAGGTAATTATAGGACACGATAGCATGCATTAACAGAAATATAAGCTAGAACTAACATAAACTGATGTTGGAAAGATGGAACAATATAATACCTACAGGTAACAAAAGAAAGAGCAAATGAATATGAAAATTTCAATGTTTTAAGAGTGTTTTACGCGATATCTGTAGATCAATACATGAAGCAACGAGACTTCAAACAAATCAGTCTGTTGGTAACTTAACCAATTGATGATGAGTCAATACACAACGACATCTATTGTCATATTCTTCGCATAAAGAGACAGGCCTCTTTCCATAAAGAAAAGGAACGAGCATTGCGGGTCGGTGATTTCAGATTCCAATTTTTGGAATCCAGTTTTCTAGACGATTTTTTACAAGGGTTATTAGTTAGAAATAAATAAGATATTTTCCGTGATTTGAGGAATCTACCCTCTAAGGGGGTGAAATAGGGGCTGAAATAGTTGGTATGTGAAGTTCGGTATTCTCAAAGATAGACAAATGAAAAGATAAGTAGATAAGATACCTAATGACCATCTAAGACATATCTATAATGACGACCCCCGTGGTCGAGTGGCGTTCACTCCGGTTTTTAAGTTGTCGCCAGCTCTAAAGTCCCAGGTTCGATCCCGGGACGGGTCCATGTAGAAAATCACTTTTCTACATTGTCCTGAGTCTGGGTGTTTATGGTACCTTCGTTGTCTCCGATTCCAGAAAACAAATGCTTTTGCTACTTACTTTACTTTGATTATTATTTTAACACCTTAATATTTTATGAAAAAATTTATTCATACTCCTTACTTAGAAAAAGACACACAGAATACATCCATCTACATTTAACACTACTCTTTACGCGCGAGCGAAGCCGCGGGCAACAGCTAGTAATGAATAAAATTGCTACTGACTTTTATTAAATAAAAAAAAAGCTTAGGGCACATTGTTTTTGCCTTCTTTACGGAATTATTAGAGACAATGACTAAAATTCACAGCTTCTTCTGTCATTAACCCGATCTCTTACATTGGTCAAACAAAACGAAGTTTAGGGATAAGCGTAAAAGAACACAGCAGACGTAAATCATCGCCGCTCAACGAAGTCTGCAGTCACCGAATATGCTGAAGGCTCCAGTCACTATATTAGATATTAACATCCTTATTTCATTACAGAAGATGGCTGGAAGAGATCACCTACTTGGGACCCAAGAGCAGCGCTGCAAGACTTCAGGACACAGTGAGCTCATTTTGCGCAGGTCGGAACACAAATAATTGATGAAAATAAATGAAGGTAGAACGAGCAACATCCCATGTAAAGACAAATACCACCTCAGTCAGCCCTTGACCAAAACACCTGCAAGGTGTCGAAACGTCAAACCGGCAATACCGTTTAAAAGTAGTTTTATTTCACTATTTTAGTATTTGAAAGTTTTGAAAGTTTTGTCAAGGCCAAGTTGCAGTTCACAAGTTCATCACTTCAATATCTGCCCGTCGATTCCGAAAATACATTAGACAAAGTCACGGCGAATTCGTCGGTGAAAACTAGATTTCGTATTCCGAAATTAAGGTTTATTTGATGTTACTAAAGCTAGACCCGTCTAAGCCCACCTCTAAACTTTTCACCTGAGATTTCGACATCACTTGAACTTGAGTGCAGTTTCAGAATACGGTGAAAAGTACTAGTGATGTAAGCAGTAAAGTGAGTGTGACAGGTGAGGTGAGTTTGGTCATTTTCGGAATCGCTCGGCTGATACTTAGTATTAGTTGAAACACGTTGTATAAAATGAAATACTTAACAAATTGTTGGCATTTGTTGTGAAAAAATGGCGACATAATCATTTTTAATTTTTAACCTTCATCGGGGTTATATTATAAAATATCATGTTTTTGCTTCATTTAAAAAGCTCTATTAATAACAATGGCTCACTGTACCTACCTACTGTTCCTGAGTTCATTTACCATCTAAGACAGACTTGTCCAGAGATATCAATACAAGAATCGGTTTTAACATACAATCAAAATGATCTTATATTATGACTGTGTCGGGCGGTGTTCTATTATCTATTATTCGTTCCATCCAGGCCATACAAACGGAATAATTGATGTCAAGGGAATGCCGCACAGCACCCATGGAATAGTAGTGCCCGCGACCGATAATCGCAGGGAGCTTTCAGCGCAGCGCCACCTCTCGCCAACTTCGCGAATCTCAAGGACACACGCAATCATAAAAACCAAAAAATATCAAAAATAAAATTAAAACATTAATAGACGTTAAGAAATTATAATTTAATTTTTAGGAAACGAAGGTATTTTTGAATATATTGCAACATAAATTGCACAGATGATCAAGCTTTAATCAATTTTACGGCGAAGATAAAAAGTCCATCTTCATTCGATGACCGCGCCGTGGTCATATTCAGAAGTTTTGTTAGCACGAACTCGAGCCAGACTATTTTTGTTGTTGGTTTTAGTTTTTGGTATCAGGACCAGATGGCACTTTTTTAAGTTTCCTTACACGAACTTTAAACAAGAAGATTTTTGTAGTATATGTACACTTAACTATACTATACTACAATAATACACTCGAAATATAATATTAATAAAAAAAAAGTGTACACGCATTAGAATTTATGCTTGTCTACTTTGGCGTAAAACAAGATAAAAATACTTTTTTTTAAATCTTTCGCCTTTTCCTAAGTTTGTAGAAATAATACATACCGTCAACTAACCCCAAATTCTACAAATTTTAATGTACTCAAACTCAACTATTAATAAAAATTGAAAAGTAAAATGTTGACTATTAGCTAACTTGGCAACAACACACCGCTAAGTCGTGATGCGTCGCTCTGCGCGCGAATTCTCGCAACGAAATTTGTATCTTTTCGTGTAGAAATTAAGTTATATTTTGGAACGCTCTTAAAAAGTGTACGTGCAGCGTCGCGTCGCGTAGCGTCTCGGTGTGAGCTGACCCCTAAAGAAAACTACAGGGACGAGTAGTACTGTTCCCTTAACTGATAAGATTAATCACAGTCAATACTCAGTGAGCTATTCACTGGTCGCGAACGATTCATCTTCTGCCAATCGGCTGTCGGGCCGACACGTTAACTAGAGTTTGTTGTGGTGTCTACCGACGTCTGCGTAATTGAGCGATCTTGATAAATTGCTAACGAGTAAATATGCTGCCAGATGATTGTGAACAATATTGATTTTGCATCCTTGTTATTGAGTGGGTTAATAAAATCGGAACTCGTAAACGAGAGAAGTCGAGAAGTTGGAGGTATGACGTCGATGGTTTCAAGTGGTTCAGGACAGAAAAATCTAGAGTGAAACAGACTTTGTCCAGCAGGGGAATAAAAAGCTGAACATTATAAAATGATACCGCAGAAACGAAATAAAAAAATACCTTTAAAAATACTAGTTGACCCGGCGAACTTTGTTCCGCCTACGCCTAGCCTCCGCCGAGGTCTCGGTCGCGGCATGGTATTGTTATTATGATAATATCGGCACGGCAACATAATATTACAAACTTTTTTTTGTTTTTTTCTTTACTTTTCTTTTTGGTGACTTTAAAGCATCAACGCCATCAACCGATCAATGTTTTTATATTATGTTCAGCTGTCAGTTGCGTTTTGTTAAACCATTTTTAACAAATGAACCGCTGACTTATATTTTGACTTTGATTCTATGTCAGTTGCGTTTTGTTATACCACGTTTTATGTCCCGTCCCACGGGAACGATGGGAACGGGATAAAAAGTATCGTATATCCTTTTCCTGGTTCTTAGCTACCTCCCTACAAATTTTCAGTCACATCGGTTCAGGCATTCTTGAGTTATAAATAGTGTAACTAACACGACTTTCTTTTGTATATATAGATTAGTGATAAATTCTGCGTGAAACACACACTGCACCAAAATCTGTATATATAAAACAAAGTCGGGTTTGTTACAACACTTATAACTCGAGAACGGGTGGACCGATTTTCATGATCCTTGATTTGTTGGATTCGTCTCTGTCCCGAATAGCAGAATAAACATTAATAACCATGGAAAATTTACTGTATAATTCACGGGAACGGGGTAAACTTACGTGGGTGAAACCGCGGGGCTCAGCTAGTAATAAATAAATGTTGGTGCAGTGTGTGTTGTGCAATCTCATACCTACTAACCCTCCAATACTGAAACACAAATTACCTTTAACACGTTCTTAAATGTCTATATGTCGCTACTTCACACCTTAAAGTGACAGAGACAGCATGAGACTTAACTGCGGCTTCAAACTGATTGACGTTTCAGTATTTGGCCATAAGTATATGTCTCTAAATTGAGTTTTTCAACTTGAGTAGGTATAATTATCTCAAATACTGATCAACTGTGTGGCATCTTGTGACATTGTTCTGTGACAATTGTCTTGTTTTTGACTGCACGGATAGCCGAGTGGTATAGGTCACCACGCTAATTACCACTATGCGCGACGTGCTACGGGTTCGATCCCCGCATGGGACAAGCATTTGTGTGATCCACAGATACTTGTTCCGAGTCTGGGTGTTCTTTATGCATGTGATTTGAATGTTTGTGAAACCCCCGCGACACAAGGATTAAATTCCTTAGGTTATAGTTTTTCAAAAAATAAATAAAAAATTGTTCGACCAATCACGTAGATGATTGCAGTTTGATAAATTTTCAGGTTCGAATTTTCACTTCAGAAAAAGGATAGTGAATTAAAAGATTGGAAAAACCGACTAACTCAAGCAGGACTCAATTTAATCGACCGCCGTTAGGCCAGTCCTTACAAGGGATGAACAAGCAATAAAAATCCGATTTATAAAGGGAGATGCGTAACAGAACCGCCAGTCACTCAGATAATTACAGTTTGTTGCTCCGTGCAAATGAGTGGCAGTTTGTAGGTCGTATTGATCGCAATCTTCTTTTGTCGAGAAGAGATGTATCTACCTACTTCCTTTGCCTAGGATTTTCTAAATATTTTATCGACGGCTTCTCGACAATCGAGCGACTGTCTACCTGACCTCCACAGTCCATTTCTGGGTAATACAGTATCACATAGTAAGATGGGTTGTCAGAATTGTAATGTCTTAACAACTTACTGCTTAGGATACAACGACTACTAGAAATAAACAGAATTAAAGACAAGTAAACAAGAAAAAGTATAGTGTTGTGGTGGTACATGGTTACAGGTTCGAACCCAGAAGAAGTTAATGTACTTTCTTAATTAATGGGTATTTAAGTAATTACCACTATTTGGCCTCTAGTGTGTAAACACTAGAGGCCAAATAGTGGTCGTAAATCGACCGTAATTCGTTTCAAGTTTGATATTATTTCATTTTTAGGGGTCCATACCTCAAATGAAAAAAAACGGAACCCTTATAGGATCACTTTGTTGTTCGTCCGTCCGACCCTTTTTATCAAGAACGCGTGGAGGTATCAAGCTGAAATTTATATCAAATACTCAGGTGTAGGTACTATCCCTTTGGAGCTGTGAAACTTCTAAGCCAACGCAATCAATAGATTCAGCCGTTTATGCTGCAAATTTCTGACACTCGCAAGGTTATCAAAACCTACAGAGTACTTCCCGTGATCAAATTCAAAATTAGAATCTTGAAATATGCCACGAAGCAACGTGATAGCACAGATAAAGGAAAAGATTATTAATACTTACCGTAAATTTATAATAACATGACTGTAATAACATTATTTTTAATAATTTTAAATTTAGGATGGCACGGAACCCTCGGTGCGCGAGTCCGACTCGCAAATGGCCAGTTTAATTTTTAATAATTAAAAAAAATATTAGGTTTCTGTACTCCTTCTCCACATTGACTATAATTGTGCTATTTCATATTCGAGCAAATATCGTATAAAGGGGTACAAAGTTTGTTTCAAGTATATATTACTCGTAAGTATTTTGTCATTTAAGAGAATTTATTATAAGTTATTTAATTGAGAGATCATCAGTGAGCTTTTAAGAAGTTAAATAGTAACTTAGTCGGAAATACCGATCGAAAAAAATCATCACTTACGGCAACCGTTGAAATCTCCATGCATCCTTCATCCTGTTTTTTGAATAAGTTACTACTATCTTTGTAGGTACTTAAGTTGAGCAAAAACACCAAAGACTATCTAAAGTAAAGGGGTCCAATATTCCCTGAAAATCGCTGACCGTTTTTAAAACAAAGAAAGCTGAAGTAATTTAAACAGGTAGTCGATATCGCGAACTTCGCAGAGTCTGAAGTTATTTTCATCGGCATCCCGAAATAAAGTTGAGTCAAAATTCTTATCACTCTGAAGGAGGGAATTAATCAGGCGAGGGGCGACCGCTTATCAGATCTCACTTCTGACCCTCTGAAGGATTTAAGACCCTTTGACCTTTCTCTCCTGTGAAGTTTTGAGTCATGGGGTTTTTTCTTAAGGTGTCCATGTTATCTTGAAGTTGAAATTACCGGGAAACTCACTAAGGAAAACGGTAAACTAAGGAAATGCCTTTTAAGTTCCATCGCATGAGATGTTAAAATAATTTGATCATTGACTTTTATTATTAGAGATTGAAAGTTAAAGCGAGCCTGGTAATAATTATAAAACTTTATCTTATTATTAGTTTACTGCGATTAGCATGATACAGATATACCCGTGGTAAATCCTTTTTAGGGGATAATTATTTCACTAAGAATCTAAAAACAATAAATTTAAAAAACGACACAAAACACCAATCGTTAAAAAAAATTAACCAGGTACTGAATAAAAAAAATATCTTAAGGGACGAGTCACACCGGAATGGCAGCGGCCGGCAGCGACGTGGCGAGCACTTTCAGTGTAAAATAATTTGAAACTTTAACTACATACTTAAAAGACCATCGCTTGAAAAGCTTGAAAAGGTCGCGAGCGGCCGCGCGCCTTGTTGGTGTTTCCGGGCGCGGGGACTGGAGGTAGCGCGAGGCCGCTCGCGGCACCGCGGGCGGCTGCGCGCCCCTATACGATACCAGGCGCGCGGGGACTGGAGGTCGCAAGAAGCCGCCAGCGGCCGCTTCTATTCCGGTGAGAGTCGGGCCTAAAGGAACAAAATATGAAAAATGATAGGTTTTCAATTATTTAAAACCGAATAAGAAGCCTAACTTCTCTATAACTCATGGTAAGCAATTTGTATGAAACATTTCTCTCTTTCTCTTTGACGACCTCTGTGGTTGAGTGGCGTACACACCGGTTTTCAAGATGTCGCCAGCTCTGAGATCCCGGGTTCAGTCCACGGACGGGTCAATGTAGAAAATCACTTTCTACATTGTGTGGGTGTTTGTGGGGCTGACGGTACGTTCTGACGTACTAACTGTATTGATATGACACAGTTTGAACGGCTCCACTATTCATGCGCGTTCGCTCTTTCTAGGTGTTACAGTCCTATACAGGAGTGCGTTTATTCAACGAGGTAATCATAATTATGCATAAAACTGAACAATTTTCCCCAAGGAACATTATTTATTTATTTATTTAAACATTATGCACAGTTATAAAAATAAAGTACAATGGCGGACTAAAAAACATTGGTCGAAATCTTAAAATAGAAAATTAAGTTTTCATACAAACTGACAGGTCACGTGACTTATGTTTGTATGAAAATATGTGTTTCAATTTTATGATTACCCGACTAAAAAAATAGGTACTTTCTTTTACACGTAAAATACCCTTCCATTGAAAACCGAATTCTAAGAAAATAAATGTTTCATAATATAACAAAGTGTCCGAGATTAGACAAGATGAAATGACACAAAGTTAGATCTCCGGTACTTGGTTTCCCTTGACGGAGGGCCTACGACCTCCGGTGTTCCTCCCAAAGTTTTAAGTTAGAATGAAGAGTTGTTGGTGAAGAAACATTTGACTGTTTTGTGCTTACTTAAGCTTTCTTTATGTATGTTACGCGATAAGCCTTAAAATAAAGAAAATTAAAATATTATTGTCTATTTTAACATTCATGTGTAAAAAATTATTGGTAAGCTGGGCTTAAAACGTGGCAATAATTTGCATCTATGAAATGCTATAGACATTGTGGTAGCGACACACTGTACCTAATCATCGGTATGTGGGCGAAAGACTAGGTTTCAGAAAACGTATTCATGAATAAATAAGGCAGTCGCTCCAAGTAAAATACAGTATTCGGCTGAATCCGGTAAGACTGAAAGCCGACCCCAACATAGAAAAAAAAAAGTATCCGGTTGCACTCCGGGATTGCCTGTAGAAGTGAAAACTAGCAAATGAAAATAGCATTAATAGATGCACTTTGTTCAATTTCCTTTTAAACACTTTACATACTCACGCGAATTTTACAAGTATACAGTCAGTCGAGTCATCAGCACATCAGCTGTAGTACAAATACACACGCACACTCCGTCGCTAAAGAAGTTTTCACTTCTAAAAGTTTTTACTTCAAAAAATGACACACCCATTTGATTGACATATTCTTTCTATGCTGACACCGGATGACATCTCACACTCGCGCAAGCGCCCTGCGCCGCGTCTTAGGATCAGTCGCGTGACCCCTGACGCGAGTTTAACATTTTTTAGTTTTAATCTGAGTTTTTTACCGATCGCCAAAAAATGCACAGCGACACTAAAGAAGTTTTCATTTCAAAAAAGAATACGTACAGTCGAACATAGAACCTTCTCTTATTTGGAAGTCGGTTAAATACAGCCACGGAGAAGAGTAAAAACCGCTTAAACCTCAGTTTCCATACATCAAAAGTTTTATAAAACAAAATTCTGCTTGATTTGAATAAATGAATCGTAAGCTAATGGTACCTAACGGGTTTTTAGGTCCTGCAGCTAAGTGGGGTCTGGCAGACTTCCAAGAGCGCTGAAAATCCCGGAAACTTGTACCGTAAGTTACAACTTACAGCAGAAAAGAATTGGTTATTTCTATTATTAATTTATTGCAAACTATTAAATGCCTAGATGTGTCCCGCGATTTCACCCCCGTAAGTTATCCCCGTTCGCGTAAATTTTGCATTTTTGGAAATATTTATTCAGCTTTTCGGAACGGAGTCGAATCCAAAAATTCGAGGTTCATGAAAATTAGTCCACTTGTTCTCGAGTTATAAGTGTTGTAACAAACATAACTTTGTTTTATGATCAGATATTTAGATAGATTCCAAATCATGAAAATTGTACACAAACTAAAATCCAAAATCTGTTTTTTTTTTAATTATTTAGCAACAGCTCGCAATTTTTTTACACTTGCACTTTTGGGATGGGTAAAAAATGGTAAACTCGCGTCACTTATCTGATCATTAGTATATTATTACAGGACAGATATTGCCTAATGCAAAATAAAAATATAAGTATATACCTATAATCAAATGTATATAAACCTATAGAATAGTAAGTACCTTTATTTAAAAAATCATAATGATAAGATAATGACGAATACTCATAATATGAATCCTAAAATTATTCATATTGCACGCCTCATAAGCGAAGCGTTGGGTATTACTGTCAGTTTACGCACACCAAGTGATTCTCCAACTTAAAATGACACTTTTTTTATTCTTTATTGCTTTTATAAGTGAACATAAATAGACAAATGTTGAGAAAAAACACAATTTTAACACTCATGATATTTTTAAATCTCTTTTTATTATTTAAACTAATTAAAAAATTGTTTAAAAAAGTTCTGTCTTGGACGTCCGTGTGTCTGTATGTACGGATCCCGTATCTTGTGGTCACGATAGCGAGCGAAATACTTCACTTATCGAGTTGGTTTTTTTTTATAGGCTTCAGTATTTTGAGGAATAGAAGCCTATCTTTTCACGGTATAATTCGATGTAGTTTAATTATTATTTACAAATAATCTCAATTTTATTGTAATGAATAAGATTATGAGGCGTGCAATTTTGGATTATCCAACTATTTAAAGTTATCACTTTTGAATAAACTTACGTTTAGCAAGTTGTATATTTTGACAGTGCACTGAACGTATCATTGTTACTCATATCACCGACAAGGTTGTTTAAAAACTTTCGCATTTATTGCAGAGAGACAAAACCACGGAAATGAGCGAGCCCATTCTCAACAAACTGTATTTCTCAAAATAGTAAATATTGTTCGTATGTTTTGTTTGGCGGGACGGCTCCCCGGAATGTTATGGCACTTGTTATAATGTGAAATACAGTACTACAATGTTACGAATTAGTATTTAGTTGGTTGCAATTATTTTGATATCAATTACAATATGTAGGTAAGTAATTGATATATTATATCTTAAAAAGGTAAAGAATGAATATAACTTTTAATATAAGCAATTTAAGGAAATTGCACTGTAGTGTGTACAAAAATTTACTTCTATTTTATATGCTTACTCGCGATTCGCGAAACATAGTGGCCTTATACTTTTTTTTCAACATCAATTCAAACCTGTGTTTTACGAAATAAATTTTGATTATTCAATTATGTTTTTTTTTATTTGACTATAATTATCTTCTATTGTGATTACGGGAATATCAGGTCCGGTAGTAACTTTCGACTTCAGCGAGTATTTCTGGCTTCGAGGTGACGGTAGTGCCCAGTGGAGTTCTGAGTTTTGTCAGGTGACAACGGGAGACATTGTGCTTTCAAAAAGGTGCCTGGCAGCGGATGGATGAGGGCTGCCTAAGACAGGGATGGTTGTCGCTCTTTGGGAGAGGCCTAGGTTCAGCAGTGGACGGTGATAGGCTGATATGATGATTGTGATAACGGAACCCAATCTACCCTGGCTGAATAGCTTCGGAGAGGATAGCGGGGACTAGGTAATGGAGAGGTGAATATCAGTCTACATTCACAAAATCCAAGCGGCAAAACGAATGTATTTCGACCATTGCATTTGTGTTTTATCGGCCATGGTTGAATGCACTGAAAAAATACCCTGCAGATCGATGTTAGCCAACTGGTATTGGATTCCAATGCAGCCAATTTATTTACGGCATTTACAATATTTTTTTATTTGTTCAATTTAGTTTAATGGTTGGTTGATTCCTTAAATTTGCACCCCACTACGATCCCTTTGAAATCACTTTAAAATTACAGTGAATATTGGTTTGTATGAACAATTTGACTGGTGTTGGTTTGTATAAAAAATTTGGCAGGTGACAAATACAGACAATCAAGTACCAATGTGACTTTTTCAAACTTATATGTACTTTCTTAATCATTCTAGGTCATAGTCATATTGACAAAGAATAGAGGAAAAAATCGTGATGATTTGGATTCTAAAAAAAAAATTATCTGAAATCACCAAGTCGCAATGAGCAAGCGTGATAAATGCTTATTCCTTCTCTATATGCGAAACTGCCAGTGCCCAGCAGTGGGATTTTTAAAGGCCGGTATTATACTATACAGGGTGTCCCAAAACTCAACGATAATCTGAGACCGGATGAAAGGCCAAGTTATACCAGTTCTGGGAAAAATAAAAAAAAAATTCCATATCACTCAGTTCAGCGATAAAATACATTTATAAAAAAAAGTTGAATTTCGACACCTTTGGTCGCATTTTCAAGTCCTGTGGTCACCAATGTCGCATTTTCGCTGTGATTTTTTTAATTTCGTAATCTTCATTAACGATGCTATTAATCTCAACTACAAATTAATGCAAAAACATTGTTAATTTAATAAAATGAGTTAAGTTTTAGTGAGTCATGGTTCACAAAAATATTGTTAGTTAACTTTGACACTTAATTTTGAAGAAAATATGTACTACACTACCCTTGGCAAGTTATTTCAAAAGATGGCGCATTTAATCAAGATTTAAAAATGGTGCAACACTTGCCACTTTTCTTGCCATAAAAAATTGTATTTCTTATTTATTTCAAATTGAGCGTATTTCAAAAATAATTATTGATACTTTTTTGTATTAACAGATCGGGTCTCGAGTGTGTGTAATGAACAAAAGTGATAGAATGAGATAGATAGTGACGCTGACAGTCTGTCTCACTCTAGAGTGAGACAGATTGACATTCGACTTTTAGGATGAGCGAGACGGATAGTGACGCTTGAGGGGGCTCGTCCGTTCACAACATTTAGTACGCATCGTTTCTTCGTCTACTACGCATCTCTCGTATTCGTGTAACTATCGTACTAACGACTTTGGCTTGTGTTACTTTGGACTTGATACTGCATTCGTACTGACGACATTGGCTTTGCTTTTCCGGAATTTGTGCTGTGAAAATAGTGTGTGAACAACATCAGATCAACAACAGATCTATACACAGCAGAAGAATATGCAAATATGCATCTTATCTACGGTAAATGCCGTTGTAATGCCTCTGCCGCAGCCAGATTGTATCGCGAGAGATACCCAAATGTGCAGCGTCACCCAGATTATCGTGTATTTCAAAATGTGCATGCGTCATACTCGGAAGGACGATTGCCCAGTATTCGTACGTCCGGTGGAAGACCACAAAGAGACTACGACGGTATAGTTTTGAATGAAATTGTTGTCGTCAGTACGAATGCAGTATCAAGTCCAAAGTAACACAAGCCAAAGTCGTTAGTACGATAGTTACACGAATACGAGAGATGCGTAGTAGACGAAGAAACGATGCGTACTAAATGTTGTGAACGGACGAGCCCCCTCAAGCGTCACTATCCGTCTCGCTCATCCTAAAAGTCGAATGTCAATCTGTCTCACTCTAGAGTGAGACAGACTGTCAGCGTCACTATCTATCTCATTCTATCACTTTTGTTCATTACACACACTCGAGACCCCGATCTGTTAATACAAAAAAGTATCAATAATTATTTTTGAAATACGCTCAATTTGAAATAAATAAGAAATACAATTTTTTATGGCAAGAAAAGTGGCAAGTGTTGCACCATTTTTAAATCTTGATTAAATGCGCCATCTTTTGAAATAACTTGCCAAGGGTAGTGTAGTACATATTTTCTTCAAAATTAAGTGTCAAAGTTAACTAACAATATTTTTGTGAACCATGACTCACTAAAACTTAACTCATTTTATTAAATTAACAATGTTTTTACATTAATTTGTAGTTGTGATTAATAGCATCGTTAATGAAGATTACGAAATTAAAAAATCACAGCAAAAATGCGACATTGGTGACCACAGGACTTGAAAATGCGACCAAAGGTGTCGAAATTCAACTTTTTTTTATAAATGTATTTTATCACTGAACTGAGTGATATGGAATTTTTTTTTTATTTTTCCCAGAACTGGTATAACTTGGCCTTTCATCCGGTCTCAGATTATCGTTGAGTTTTGGGACACCCTGTATAGTTGTTACTTGGTGCTAAAATCTTGGAGCTTCACAGACCGATGATAATCCAATCATATCAATGCAATATTGATTAGAGGGGTTCGTACGTCTACTTTACTTATATTAATTTACAGCGGCAATTACGATTCGAAACTGCGAGTGTATGAATAGGGACTAATTAAACCCATCAAGTGAATGTTTCGAGAAATTATGATTGGAATACCAAACGAGGGAACGAAACATAATATTATATACTTGAACAGTCAAATATTGATTCTCAGCTAGGCTATTCGTTCAATATTACAAGCAGGCTTTTAGCATCAGATCTTTTGTAAATGATTGACAAGGTAAAATTTAGTATTACTGTTCTCCCATTTTTGCTGTCATATATTTTTGTTGTAATCTGAAACCTTTTGGTATTTTATTGAGTCATGTATTAAAATCATCAATAATTTGTGTGGTTTGTAAAATTCGAAGTGGACGTAAAGTTGCCACCCGGATGGTGGTTGGCTTCCTTGACATCCTGAGTGCAGAACGGGCAGGACCGAAGACACCATGTCTTGCGATGGGGCTCCACCTGTCCTTAGCAGCGACTCATTTGGTTCCATTATCGGTTTAGACATAGCAGTAATGAATAATAAGTTCAAGATTTATCAGCGAAAGCTATTATCCATGGAAAACAGCATTTTAAGCGTTGAAAATTCAAACCGCGTGTGAAAAACATACTGCTACGTACTAAACCTAAATCAATGGATGTATGGCCTTGTCTGCCGCATGTTAGGTTAGATCTAATGATCAGATGTGTGGGTTCCACATTATAATATGTGACATGGTAGCATACTGAGAAAAAGACAGATTTGACCAACTTTACTGCTACCATAAGGATCGACCCATCTTAGCCTCGGACTCGACTTTTTAAAAAAAAAAAGAAGCAGAAGTCCATTGCTCTGATGTAAGATTTTCTACTACCATCAGATATCGATTTCGGAAACGTATCTCTTACTTTTGTATCAACAGAGATTTTTTAGAAAACTCCATATAAGACACTTTGTGTAACACCTTTAGATTTTTTTACGGATATATCAGCAACTGTATCTTACATACCTATCCGATCTATAGGACTCGGAATAATACCATCTAACTTAATGGATCAAAGAATTGTGAAATAAAACCTTCACCGTTAAATACATTGGGATATCGAGTGCAAGTCCCCAGTCAATAGACCGTTCCCTTTTCAAGTGAGTCAATACGATACAGCGATTGGCTAAAACTGCGAAAACCTTTTGCATTCGTTGCATTTCTATGCACGGTTGGCTTAATTGGGCCGCTAGGGACCCGCTGTTTGATTCCGAGCTATAACTCGATCTTTCGTTTATAGTTTGATTTTGAAATAGTATTCGGAAATTCAGGTGTATGTTTGTGAAAAATATTTTTTGTTTCATGTTCTGTTGATCATGAGTTTAGAATAGCAGACATATTATTAGTATCCTAAATGTTTCTTCTTCTTCTTCAAATATCAATAAAGGTTTTTCAGGTAGCCGTCCTTCACCAGCTGTAGGAATCGATCTCCATCTTTTGCATAGCGGATTAGAGGTATGTTCACGATCACGTTTTTCCATAAGCGACATTTCTCCAAGCGTTAGCGTTGATGGAATAGTTTGAATATATGGACGTGACACGTCACGTGGCTTATCGAAAATAAATGTCGTTTCGATAGAATTAATGTCACAGCGATTTGTATTATTGTTAACGGTTGTAGAAATGTCACTTAAGTTCTTAACTGCAGTGGTTTTTTAACTTCCTAGCACCTACCATGCGTTATATTTGAGTTGTTCATTTGGATCGATGGCTAAAGTAGTTTAACCCATTCTTTGGGTTTGTTTTTCTTTTTGGGTACTGACAATTAATGGTACCTACTCGAACATTCAAGTCGTATACAATATGTAACAAAACCCCTGTCCGATCCCTAAGACTATTATTCGGTATCATACTGCGAACACATACACATATATACCTACGTAACTATTAAATGGATTGGAGTTTTTTTTTCCCAATTGAAAATTATTAAATCAAAATAAAAACTGATCCAAGGCAACAGCAACACTAACCGCTCCTCAAAGTTCACGTACTTACTACCTACAGCTTTGTGTCAAAGAAGCCGCCTATGCGAGACGGTTCTTGAACTGTACCACGAATACGCCTTTATTGGACCCGACAGGGGTTTTGTTACATCATTATCATCTTTATATATATAATTCTTCTGTGAGTGTGTTTGTCACTGAACTCCTCCTAGACGGCTGGACCGATTATAATGAAATTTGCTGTGTGTCTTCAGGTGGATTCGAGGATGGTTTAGATTCACAATTTGGGCCAATTTGAAATGTTTTTTTTGTTTAATTTTTATCATATTAACATCGCGATTATTGACATTAAAAACGAATAATAATATAAACAATGCGGTAACCTTGGTAAAATTGGTAAGCAGGTAACTACCTACATGGCAACTGCCATGACGACCAAATTTCGTTATTTTTAGTACGATTTACTATCCTCCAGATCCTCCTCCATAGAGGTTATCCAACAATTAAATAAACAAGGTTGTCATAACTCCTTGCAATGATATAAAACTGTTTTCTTCTTTAAATATCAGGCTCGCAGACTTTTGGGTTTTTTTTTAGTTTGTCTATTTGGTAGGTCTGAGAGTAGGTCGTAGGTTATATGATATATAGGATGGATTTTTTATTGCCCCCAGAAAGAAAGAGAGAAAGTACTCTAAATACTGAAGAATAGCAAATTAGACTCAAAGAAAACATTCCTTTATTCTTGAAAAGAAATAAAGCTGCATTAAATAGATGTTTGAAAATACGATTTGCGGACCGGGAATCGAATGGGCTAAAATGTGAAAAACTGTGTCACGATTTTTGTGACTCCGAAACTACTGAACCGATTTTAATCAAATTTGCACACCGTGCAGTTTGATCCAACTTGAAAGATAAGAGTAAGTAGCTTTCATCAAAAAAAAAAAAAAAAAATTGCGACCGCGGGCAGAGCAGCAGGAAACAGCTAGTGTTGTATAAAGTTTTACTTCCTAGATATTTTGATGTACTCGTGAAACAAAACCTAATTCCACTTGTTTAATTTTGTTTCCCTAAATATTTCCATGAAGCTAGTGACAATTCTTTATTATTTTAGAATAAAAAATTAACTATTTTTGAGCGGGTTCTTTTGCGGTTTATTTTAGTTTTGATTCCCGACGTTTCATCGCCTTTGCAGGTGTCATGGTCACGGGCAGACTGAAACGTCGGGAACGAAAATCAAAATAAACCGCGGTAGATTTCGTGCAAAATGTCTAACATCACACAAACCCCAGAAAACAATTAAATTTTATTATTTTGATAAACAATAGTCAATAACCAATAACTCAAAAATCCAATTACACATCCATAATAAATTTCACTTCAAAAATCGTTGGCTGTGGAGTGACTCAATGGAACAGAGATTGTCTGAACGCAATCAGTTCACGTCAGTTGTCAAGCCCAGAGCCGGAATACAGACGTACAGCATATTTAGGTACGCAGCTACAGAAAGACGAATGACCAGCCTTCTGTTTTTACCGATTAGATTTTCCAATGAAGCCTGAAATTATGCTTGGAGATTGGAACTGACGTTATCCTTGAAGCTTTTGACCTATTTAAAAAATGTGAGCCAGGGACAAAACAAATTAATTAATTTAAGCGGCGGTAGCCTAATGGCTAGGGCGACGGACTTGCGATCATGTGGTTGCGGGTTCGAATCCCACCCATTACACTACCGACGTGAACCCACTCGTAACACAAGCATCTTAGCTTAGCACGAGGGGTTAACGAGATTACTAGTAATGTGCGACCCACATAGCTAGTAAACTTAAAAAAAATAAAAATAATAATAATAGATTTCATTCTTTAATTAAATAAGCAGTACTTGTTTACATTTCGATCCTATAAGAGTTCCGTTTTTTCCGTTTGAGGTACGGTACCCTAAAAGTAACTGATAATTTTGTATCAAAGTTATTCAGTTCATCCATATCCTTCCAGTAGTTTAACAGTGACTCGTCAAAAGCTTTTGCATAGTAAAATATTTAGGAGGATTACTAGATTGTAGATAAACAGCTGTTACTTACTCAGACAGATAAAAAGCTTAAGTTACGATTTCGTATAATATTTATATAAGTCTGCGTCTTTGATTAGGTTTACTTGAGAAAATCGATAAACAGTCTTGATTCTGGAGTTAGGAGCTGGAATCTTTGACTCACTAAAAATTATCTGAAAACTGAAAACATGTCTTCGGTCTTAAATTTTAATAATAATGTATGTGAACTCAGTTGACGAGTGGCGTACACACCGGTTTTTAAGGTGTCGCCAGCTCTGAGGTCTCGGGTTCGATCCCCGGACGCGAGAGGTCTCGGGTCTGGGTGTTTGGGGTGTTTGTGGTACCTTCGTTGTCACAAGTACTTTAGCTACTTACTTTGAATTCGGAGCAATATATATTATGATGATGTTGTCAAAATTTATTTATTAGGTATAACTTGTGTCATTTGGTGATTAAATTACAAGTTGAAATTTGTCACATTCATCATTTAAAACTTTATCTTTTAAAAGCTAGTTATGATCAGGTCAGCTTCCAGTCATATTGGATTTAGCTGAATACCGTATTTTAAATAGAGCGACTCCCTGTCTGACCTCCGCGACCCATCATGGGTGCACAATTGCACATATCACAGCTAACACACAGACCCTCAGTTCTTCAGAACCTCTGGGTAATACAGTATCCCAGGAAGACTGGCCATATTTTATGCTAATAATAGTGTTAAATAACTGCAATAACAGGAAAATATGGAAGGAAAGAACAGAGGTGTTTGTCTTGGAGTGGGTCAGAAATGGAATAAAAAAAACGAATCGCAAAACGCCATTTTTGTTGCAAAGTAATGGATGTTTTAAGAATAGTTTTTTATATATCACCACATTTCAGATAGACAATAGTGACAGACTTTTCGAGTTCACGTTTAGCGAGGCTTACCAGTTGCCAGTGTCCTACTTTAACTCTAGCCGAACTGTTCCAATTATAGTTTGGTGGTTTCTTCTTTTATTTGATCACTCAATGTCAAGATTGTGCACTCGCTGGATTTGTTTGATATTTGGAATTTGTTTTTCTATATCAGAAGCAAAAATGTCGTGGTAGCTTAACGATTCAATAACCGGATTCGCATGCACATGGTTGCAGGTTCGAACCCAGGCAAGTACCAATGTGACTTTTTCAAAGTTGTATGTACTTTTTTAATCATTATAAGACATCATTGATAAACGGTGAAAGAAAACATCGTGAGAAAACCTGGATTCCAAAATATTGGAATCTGAAATCGCCAACCCGCATTGAGCAAGCGTGGTGATCAATGCTCATTTCTCCTCTATATGAGAAGAGGCTTGTGCCCAGTAGTGGGACATTAATAGGCCGGTATTATAATATTTTATATTTTTATATAGGTATATCAGGAGTAAGAGAAAATATATAAACGTTCAGAGCTCGCAGGAAAAACGTCATCGATGCGTCATAATAATACCTATATAATATGTTTGGAGATTGTCATTTTAAATTTATAGACCCAGCATTGTAATATACAAGTCACTAGATACACAGTCTCGATCAAACATCACAGCCAAAATTGTTTTTAATGCCACATAGGATAACAACCTTATTAGCATGGCAATGATATTTTTGTTATGCGACACCCTTTGAAATGACTGAATTTCAGTAGTCATGACGTTTCGGTCACTATAATCACAGCCTTTACATCATATGTTTTACATTATATGTTTTTATACTGTGCTATAATGTTAACCTGCATGCATGTACCTAATTGTGTAGCCTCTTGGCGATCCAATAAATAAACAAAAATATATAAAAAAACTAGCTTCTGCCCGCGACTTCGTACGCGGATCCTGTTGCTTATGCCAGCGACAACAGGGTCGTCAAAATAAAAGATCTGAAACGTCTGATGTCAAATTCTAAGAGCCCGGGGACGGGAAAACAACGTGATGCGCGAGACGATTTGGGACCCTCCAGATATTTCATTTTTGTAAGATAGCAGGAAATGCCCATCAGAACTTTTCCTCACGATCAGCGGTCAGCTGCGCATCATATTCTTCACGGGTCTCTAGAGACCTGGATGTAGATGCGTAAATATGATGAGAATGCAGGCGTGCTTCGCGATCCGAAGCTGACGCTCTTCGGTAGATTCTTGGGATCTTATGATCCTCAATCTTTTAGCTCCTTTGGAACATTGGGAAAGATTTGACCTCTTTCATCATGGTTATAGTTTTATTGTGAAGATACCTGATCAAATAAAATCTAAGTGACTGCAAAGTAAATTAAACGCTCAAATAACATAAGCCCGAAGGCATATATATATTCGATAAAAAAAAAATTTGGAGTTTTGGCCAGTAGAGTCGAATTATAAATGATATAGGTACCATCGTCATCGAAAATCAGTCCTAAAGGTTATGTTATTTTATAATTATACAGTGAAATTAGTGATAGTTTTGATTTCCAAGTCAGATGTTTCAAATCTTCGATTTTTATAAGTCAACAGGGAATGCCCATCAGACCGTACAACTTTTGCTAAGACGCCATTCCTATATGTGTTATACTGTAGCTGGGCTCTTGGAGTTCCACATCAGGTATTCCAGATCTTCAAATTTATTCTCTCAGCAGAAAATGCTCATCACGTGGAACAATTTTTGCTATGGTACCATTTTTGTATCTCTTATAGTTTAGCTGGTCTGTTGCGGTTCTGCATGAGGTGTTCAAATTTCCAAGATAAATTATAGCCTATATGTTACCCAGACTTAATACCTATACAACAAAAAAATCATTCAAATCCGTCCAGTAGTTCCGAAGATTATCGTGTACAAACAAATAGACAAACAGAAATACAGACAAACAGACAGAATTTTTTTTTTGGATTCGTGCTCTATAACTGTTTGTAAAGCCCTCTCAATTTTTTTTTATATTTACAATGTATAGACACAGTTTTTTTTACTGTTTTATTGTATAGATTAATTGATGCCAAAAAGTACACAGTGCTATTTTTTCGAATTTTAGCCTATTCGATTCCCGGTCCGCAAAGCGTATTTTTAAAAATCTATTTAATGCAGATTTATTTCTTTTCAAAAATAAATTGAGTCTAATTTGCTATGTACTTAGAGTACTTTCTCTCTTTCTTTCTGGTGGCAATAAAAAATCCATCCTGTTTATCATAATTATAACCTACGACCGACTCTCAGACTTACCAAATAGACAAACAAAAAAAAACATAAAAGTCTGCGAGTCTGATATTAAAAAAGAAAACAGTTTTAATATCATTGCAAGGAGTTATGACAACCTTGTTTATTTAATTGATAACCTCTATGGAGGAGGATCTGGAGGATAGTAAATCGTACTAAAAATAACGAAATTTGGTTGTCATGGCAACTACCTACTTACCAATTTTACCGAGGTTACCAAGGTTACCGCATTGTTTATTCGTTTTTAATGTCAATAATCGCGATATTTTCCCTTCCTGCTTTTCTCTTTTAATTTATTGAATTGACTGAATTTTCTTTACTATAAACCTCACGGAGCCCGAGACCTTTCCAACGAATGCAAAACCGTGGAAATCGGTTCGTGCGTTCTGGAGTTATAGCGTCAGGAAGGAAAACCCGACTTATTTTTATATAGTAGATGTTCATCAATCACTACTAGAAATGCAGTCATTTCAAAGAGTGTCAGTATGCATAAATAACTTTGCCATGGATTTTTCCGTTACAATGCTGGTTCTCACGCGAACCGCATACCTACTTCCCGTGGACTTATTGCAATCAATTTTATGTTTTTCTGATTTATCGGGTGGCCCAAGGCTGAAAACGTGTAAACATATCAAGCTATACGTTTCAGACCTCCCAGTGTACGGAAAGACTTTATATAATTATGGTTTTATTTTTTTAATTACCTTTCTGTCTTTAGTTTGTTTACAGTTGGCACAACGTCGGAAAAAATATTTATGTTGTAAACTTCTATAGTATTTTCTTTAATGCATGCCGTGGCAGCCTTTAATTGAGGCTACACTATTAAATGTACGATTAATTAAGAATTTAACATGTATCTGGTGTATGCTTTGTTGGTTGTCCTTAAATAAATAAATAAATAAATCTATACAATGCGAGATCAGCTTTAAATACTGGAATAGTATAGCTTGATGTGTAGCGGTGTGTACATACATATCGGAATATTGCGACACTTTATGAAATTAAATAACTCTATAACGAATGTGTATGTTCAAAAATTTACTTAAACTAACTTGTATTTCAATCTATTTTCCATTACCAGTAGTTTTGGTTTATGTTAAAACAGTGTTAATAATCTGTGTTCCAAATTCCTATTTAAAACTGTGTAGTTTTCGCTTAATAACTCATCAGATCCCTGGAAAACTTGCTAGTTCATCATTCTTTTTTATTCACAGTTTCATAGCAAGCCCAATATCATTCATAGGTCTAACCCTCCCCACGCCGTGCCGCGGGCTGTTTAATACATTACTTTTATTCAGAGCCGAAGAAAAATCGACGCCCTTCCGACGACATTTATGTGAGCCACCGGGGGACGAGATGATGTATTCACAAATTACCGAATTTCTCCTCGACGTAGCATAGCCTGGTAATGCATACATCATTATATCTGCTATATATCTTATGTTTCACTATGTATTCACGAGAGTTTCGATTACAGAGGTCAATTTGAGGTAGTGTGTGATGGGGTCGTATATCACCAAACATTACCAGCGAATTTCGATGAAATTTGGTACACAGAAAGCTAATAACAAAAAGTATAATTGTTTTCTGAGGTTTACGCGAATATTTAGACATTGAAATAAAACTACTTTAAACGAATCAAAATAAACCGCGATAGAATCCGTTTAAAAGTAGTTTTATTTAAAAAAGTATTTTTATTATAATAATTATAAACTCGAAGTAGGGACGTGAGCTTTTACTGTAATAATTACCAAATGAAAACCCTTTACATTAATATATTTTATAGAGTAGCCATCAAAAATTCAAATTTCATTTCCCGATTAATTGGCGTTCACACTGGTGGTGTCAAATTACTGCCACAGTATACACGGATAATATGTAATAATATTTGGCTTGAATAGTGAATACGTTTTGCAAATTAACGTACAAATTGAGTCGGTAATTTGTAATTCTGTTGATTTCTAGGAGAATCGATAGTGGTACCTACGTAATTAGTTTGATTTCCATTTTACGACATTTGGATTTAAGTAAAACTTTTTACTTTTCAACTGATTTATGTTCTTTTAGCTGACTCCAAAAGACGACGTTCTCAATCGATATTATTTGTACGATTGATCCCAATACTTCAGCCAATTTTGAATTGATTTAAAAAATAATTTTAACTGACCGTAATGGATAGGACATACCTCAGAGGTCTTATAAAAATTCTATCAACATTTTAAGTTATTTCGTTTTTAAATGAAAAATAT
Organism: Plusia festucae; assembly: GCA_950381575.1. Taxonomy (NCBI): domain Eukaryota; kingdom Metazoa; phylum Arthropoda; class Insecta; order Lepidoptera; family Noctuidae; genus Plusia; species Plusia festucae. The sequence continues at coordinate 1,550,783 of OX494430.1, read as the reverse complement.
TGTAAAATGTTACTATTGGTCGATCGTGCTCATCACACAAAGATTTGTCCTTGATGGGAATCGAACCCATGACCTCCAGCTGAGCAGTTAAGGTCACTAACACTAAACCAACAGGCTAGACGAATTAATGGCTGGCAAAACGTCTTACAAATCCATCCTCGACTTTCATACATCGAAAGGGATGGATGTTTCTAAACAGTGTTTCTTTCTTCTGTTTACCTAAGAATCGGTTACACAAGGTTTTAATATCAAGTTTCTCAAACAGTCTACCCACTCTGCAAGAAAATAAAATATCAATAACGACGTTGGATATAAATAGTAGATATTTTTCTTACCTCTAATGCGTCCCATGTTGTATAAATCGACCGTAAAAAGCCGGCCACGAGAGCAGCGATTTTTTTTATATCTTTGGACAGCTCACACACGGTCATCTGATCCCAAACTAGGCAGAACCTGTACTGTGGCAACCAGACAAGGGATAAACATACTTATATCGATAGTGTGTGTAGCGTATGAGGGCATGTGTATTACTGTATGCATGCGCAAGAGGGCGTGGGTACACTTAATTTATTTGGAGTACCCACGCCCTAATTAATTGGTTGTATTTGGAGTTAAAATTTAAAGAAGTAAATTTTTTATCCAAAAATATGACATTATTTCTCCCACAGTTTTCATAGCCACATCATACCTCGTGTGAACTCATTACACCTCTTAGTCAATGTCGGTTGCAGCTCATTTCTGTGTTAAGCTTGACATATTTGCTGGAACCGGCATAACAGTAAAATACTTGGCTTGGTCACACTACCCGCACCCGGTTCTGGTCGGAAATATGAAGCTTTTTATTTTATCTAGGAAAGCAATATAGTTCATAGCGCACCCTCAGTGGAAAAACGCCGTAAGCCAGAAATGTTAATTTTTCAGTACGGCCAAAAAACTGGTTTTATGGAAATATTTACTTTGTCTTAGGTCGTAGAGGAAAGATTCTTATACCAAATAAAAGGGAAAAAAATATAACACTGCGTGGAGTGTTTAAATTAGTGGTAAGGTTTCCAGTTTATTAGTAATCATAGAAATAAATGATGATGCTATTTTTCGTTATTTATAAAAATATGGTATTTTAAGTATCAATACTTAAGCCAAACTTTCCCGTGAAATTAAATATATTTTAAAAAGTATGTACACTTAAAGGACTTATGAACTTGTAACACTGTCAATTATTGCTAGTATAAGTAGAATTACTGCGTTTTTTCTTTTATTAAATTTGTTGTTTATATTAAGTATCCAACACTTACCCCTTTTTTCAATTTAAAGGCTCGTTGAGAGACCTTAAGTAAACAAGAATAATGATTTATTCCATTATCTGTTATAAAATTTTTACATGCATATTGCCAGATATTACCCAAGGCTAAATATTTACGACTAAAGGAAAAAAGAAGAAATCATATTGTGTATCAAATAATTTTTATTATATCCAAAATAATTAGCATAGCTTTGGATACAATTAAAGTTTGTAACATAAATAACAGTATTTAACAATAACTGCCAAGATATTATGTATTTTCTGTGAAGATTGCCGTTACTAATATTTTTTGGATGAATTTCTAAATACTCAGCTTTAACTTGTAAAAAATATTAAAATTACAAAATGAGCAATTTTCGCAACTCCGTTTATAACAAAACCACGTTGTCTTTTGTTAATTTGTAATATTTCTTTGACAGAAATAATAAATTGTATCTTTTTATACCAGTGCCACGATGTTTGTCCGGGATGAACTCCGAAACTAGTAGTAACTAGTGTGCAGTTTGATCCAACTTGAAAGATAGGATAGCTTGCATCTCAATTATATTAAAAAAAACTAGACCGCGGGAGGAGCTGCGGGAAACAGCTAGAACTTTAATAAAAAACTTATACTCTCTAAGTGGTGGTCTGCCATTTTTAATGCTTAATCAAGGTGTATCTTTTCATTATCTGTATTCGTGATATCTTAAGGGGTTTTTATTATTTATAGACGGTTTTACAGAAGAGTTTACAAGCACAACCCCATTCCGATCTAAGTTAACTAAAAGACTCCAAATGTTTCAAATACCTAACTAATCCATTGCACACTGCATTGTGATTTTGGTGTATATAAATACTATGACTAAAATTAGGCTTGCTATTTACTTTTTAATATTATATATTTTTTTAATACGGACCATAAATAAAAATTAACCCTCCAATCAACTTAATAGGGAAGCTGTAAAAGAATAAAGTCTGCCTATTCACAAATTTAATTTTTTTTCCATATCTTTCTTTCGCTGTTTGTGACGAGTGTCTAATGGCAAACTGAAAAACTATGAGACCAATAAATACCCGGCTTGCAGCGCCGGCGCCAGCTTTTGCTCGAGGCAGATTGTTTTGCGCTCTTTACGGAATTAAGTATGTAGAGACGATTAACTAAAATTCGCGAGTCGAACTGTTCGACTCGCTACACCGCCGCCGCCGCGTCAGCTCATGATTAAGGACTCCTATTGAGTCTGAAACTAGTCGGGCGTTCCCGAGAATACGCGTGAGTAAACCGTTGAATCCTTAAATAATTATGAATTCGTCTCACGGAAGTTATTATAATAATAAAATTCACAGCTTCTTCTATCAATAAATGGAGCTAATTTCTGTTTTTACTCAGCTTTGGTTACACTGCCCCCGTGCCTATTAAACGGTACCTTCAAATTTATAGCAAGCTCCGTCGATGTATGCTCCCAGTTTCACCGGTTTCAGGTGTATTCCGTATTTCTGACTGACCTCCGCTATCTATTTTACTGGGTAATTCTTTTGGTAGCACAGCTAATCTTAATAACAATGACCAAAGAAATTTTTTGACGGTCGGAACCAACAGTTTTACATGCTATCGGAGGCGTTCGACAGTGAAATAATAAGAATTAGTTTGAGCCTGCCTCTTTTCGTCACTTAATTTTTGACCCGACACTGGATTCCAACCTGAATGACACTCTTGGTGGTCACACTCAGTTTCAACCACTAAATCAACAAGCGCACGAATATGACGCATATTTCCCCTAACATTTTAGAAATTATTGTTGAAGTTAGTTTTTTATTTTATGCCTCGCAATGGGCCCAAGTAAATGCATTTTCTTTCTTTTTGTCTGAGAACCTACCCGTGTAGTTTCAAAGCCGCACAAGGTGAACAATTAGGGGATTTTATACAGTGGATACCAGAAAACCTGCATGCGATTTTGCACTTTTTTCTTACGGTTATGTTGTCACTCTGCTGATAATAAATTTAATAAAGATCGAAGCCTATCCACAGGGTTTACAGGCAGATAGGTGCCGGTGGTGATACAGTACACAAAAGCCATGTGAGTTTGGCACTTTTCTACATATCATACGAGTATATAGCCTACTTATGAACTGCCCAGCATGTCCCACCGCCCACCGCAGTCAGTTGACCCACGTCCCGGTTGCATGATTCACCACCCCGCTGCCTTACATCCCCCGTCGCTTGCAGCTCATGCGTCTTCGTCGTCTTTCATGATCAATTTTGTTAACCGAAATGACATTAATGTTAACATTTTCCAGTTGTTTTGATTTAACAACAAAACTACTAAATCGATCGATTTAAATTCATACATATAAAACCAATTCAATGACATACCAACATTGTAAAACACCAAAATTAATTGGTCCACAATTTTCGGAGATTTACAGAGAGGTAGATAGCGAATATAAGAAGAACAGTCGACTCCAGTCGCAACGCCCCGCTGTTAGGAAGTCGCAATACCACTCAACTATGGCGTCGCGACGCCATACAACTACAGCGAGGTGACGCCACTCTAACGCAACGCCGAACTTCTTATGCGGCGGGACGCTGCTCAATTGTGCCGAACCATTACGGCGTCGAGACGCCTCACGCTTGAAACGCCACTCTAATCTCAACTATAGCGTCACGACGCCCGTTAGATATGGTGTCGCGACGCCTCTTAGGTACATAGTCGCGACGTTTTTGTAAGTTAATATGGAGTAAACACTCATAACGCTGCTTTATTTTTATCAAAATAATTTTTTAGTGCAGTATGAGCATTTATAATATAATGTTACCTGATTAATAAAACAAAAAACGACGTATTCGTGCATACAAGACCAGTGATGTAAAAAAAAGAAACGGATTAGAATCATAATATTTGTTATTGTTTATTTCGATCATTAAAATTTAACGATAAACGTCATATAATGTAATACGTCATATTATTCAACATTTTTTTTGCGTTAAATCGTTTATTCTATTTATCCCTATGAAAAAAGATAATGTATTCAAAATTAATAAAGCAATATTTCTTGCATAAATTCGTCAAATTTATTAAGAAAAATATGAAAAAAAATCAGCATATGTAACTTTAAACGTACCTTTCAAATATGTGAAAATCGACAATTCGACGTAAAACGACTTATGCCTTTTTTCCACTGGGGGTACGAGGTAAAGAAAATAGTATGTTGAAACCAACTGAAAGACATTGACAAACGGTGAAGGAAAACATCGCGAGGAAAACTGGATTCTAAGTAATTTGAATCTGAAATCGCCAACTCATAATGAGCAAGCGTGATGATTCATGCTCATTCCTTCTCTATATGGGAAGACGCCTGTGCCCAGCAGTGGGACGTTTATAGGCTGGAATTATTATTGGATAGTGATACTCCAGTATGTGTAAAGACTATATTTTTTTATAGTTTAATTTCAAATATACGGATTTTAGACTTTTCCTGTACCTACTTGTAGAATGAGACCATAATACTTGCCAAATGTCATAATTTTAAGCATATTTTAGTATACCTACTATTAATTTCGATTCCTTTGTGATTGATTTTCCGTTTTTATAGAAGGCTATGTCCTTTTTATCTTTATCTAAGAAGTTTGATTTTTTCACCGTTTCAAGAAGCTCCACACTTAAATACCTATATATGGTGTCTTCCTTCTCCTCGCGTGTCCGAGATACAGGGTCTTGACAGACAGAAGGATGGACAGACAGTCGGACAGCAAAGTGATCATATAAGGTTTGCGTTTTCATTTCTTTTGAGGTACGAAACCCTAGAAAGGTGTTAAGAATCCAGGATTCAAGATATTGGGCCTTTTTAAAATATATTATTTTTTCAACAATCAAATGGGACAGTGACAACCTGGTATGGCTTTCAAAAACTTAGCTATTACTCTTAATACAGAAGCGTGATTCTACAATCCCAACGTTTCCTTCACATAAATAATTATAGGGACGTCCTACCAGAAACTCTTGGAAGATATAAAAACATTTTCACGACCCTTTTCCAAACGAACTTCTATTAAGTAACGACAGACTTGTTATTACAGTTTACGGCCTATTATTTATGAAGAAACTACGATTTTGTCCTAGAAGTACATAAAATAGAACTCCAAGGGGATTTAGACTTTAAGTTTTTAAGGATAAGTTTCATTTTAGGGTAGCAGTTGTCGTGTTTACGATGAACCTATGTTAATAAGGGTGATACTATGATATTATGATAAATGCTATTTTATGCTATGCTGAGTAATGGCGTTGCGGCCTTTCTTGCTTGTGTTCACCAGGCATTCAACTTGTTTTAGTTCTCGCAAAGCTGTTGTTTTGGTAGACAGAAATACAAGGCGTTACAAAAATGTTTCTCATATTTTTCACTAACCACAACTCTCCAACTTTGAATTATAAATTTAGGTCAAGGAATAACTTTACTAAACCCTATATAATCTGATAGCTTATACGATTTCTATCCTACTAATATTGTAAATGTGAAAGTGTGGATGTTTGGATGTTTAGATGTTTGGATGTTTGTTACTCAATCACGCAAAAACGGCTGAACGGATTTGGATAAAATTTGGCATGCCTTTGGTAGCATTTGACATGGAAAAGAACATAGGCTACCTTTTATCCCGATTCATTAAGTAGTTCCCGAGAGAAAATTGAAAATTGTTTCCAAGCTAAGCCGTGGGCAGACAGCTTTGAAATTTGGTAGTTTTCTCTATTACAGCACACGGGTGAAAATTTTATTCCATTTTTCATTTCTGTTTGGACCCAATTCTGAAGTCCACGCAGACGAAGTCGCGGGCAGAAGCTCGTATCATATAATTTATGAAGCTATGGCGCGGAATATATATATATATATTATATATATTATAGGTACTATAATAAATAGTTGAAAGATAAGTAGGTATGTAACCTACTGGCATTAAATGCCTGATATTGCTGTGCCCTAACAGGGTCCATGATTGTCCTATAGCTATAAGCCATTATAACACCTGTTAAAACATTGAGGAAAGCAAATAAAATATATGAAAAATATGAATATGAATTTTTCAGATATCGTAGTTTTAGATAATGCGGAAAAATCGCGCGATAATGTGCCGCCATTTTTTCTTGCCTTGAACGTTTGTCAAAATCGTTAACTGTTTCAACGCTCAAAGGGATAAATGTCTGACCTTCCACACAAATTTTGATCAGATAATAATAATTTCGTAGTGCTAGGCCACTGGTATAGAAAACAAGATGCACAGACAGTATCTCAAGCCCATCCTCCAAAATGACTTCAGAGATACAGTCATTTCCTATGTCATTACAAAAGTTCGGCCGTGAAATTTATTGGTTTCGTACGCTGTTTTGAAAACTAACTTTATGCCTTGAGCATAAGGTTGAATTTGGGAAAAAATATTCTCGTTTTATAACTGTCACCTATGAGTGATTGAAGACAATTTTGTGCCTAGGGTTTTTTTCGATATCAATAGGTAAGGTCCTAAAGCAGAATATCAAATATTTACATTAACCCATCAGCACCCACATCCTATTTACACTGGGTTGTGTAAGAGTGACATTACACACCTTTTTCAATTTCGAACTGGAGTTCAAGATATATTGGTAAAATTTGAACCATAATCGATTTACCTGTTCGGTAGCAAACAGCGACACCGATACACTTTTAATTTATTGCCATTCTTTTTGCGCCGTGTTATAAATAATACATCGTTTAATAAGGAAAATGGTTGGTAATAAGGTTACTTATCTGATGTCAACGTATAAGGAGGATGATTTAGAAAGAACCAATATGTTTTTTAGGGTTTCGTACCTCAAAAGAATAAAACGGAACCCTTATAGGATCAGTTTGTTGTCCGTCCGTCTGTCAAGACTCTTTTTCTCAGGAATACGTGGAGGTATGATGCTGATATTATATCAAATACTCAGGTCTACTGTCCTTTGGAGCTGTGAAAAAATGAAACTTCTAAGACAACGCAATCAAACAGCCGTTAATGCTGCAAAATTTTCGACACTGGCAAGGGAATCAAAACCTACAGGGTACTTCCCGTGAACTTAGAATCTTGAAATTTGGTACGAAGCAACATGTTATAGCATAGATAAAGGAAAAATTGCTAAAACCGTAATTTTCTTATTAAGACATAATAACAATATTTTTAATAATTTTAAACTTAGGTTTGTACGGAACCCTCGGTGCTCGATTCCGACTCGCACTTGGCCGGTTTTTTTTAAGCTTAATCTTACCATTTTACAGGCTTCCGCGGCAGGTTACGTCAGCCTTTGATTAAAACCACAAAATAAACTGTAAAGTTTCATCTCCGACACACGAAATTTATGACCAAAACCAAAGTTTCTCAACATTCTCCCGTAAAAGTTGATCTTTTGCATAACAAGTGAATTTTCACAGCTCCGTATTGGGCAGTGCTCGAACGAAAATATTGCAAAATCGACAAAAAAACTTCGTCACTGAAAGTTTTACAACACAACCGGAGGATTTGTTGAAGGTGAGTTTCAAAGAAAAACAGATATTTTGGGATGCTGGAACTTTCAAGGTGCAGTTGCATTAACGTTTTGCGGACGTCACTAGGACTTAACATTAGCTTTTAAAATGGCTATTTACCTTGCTTTTTTATCCCGTTTTAGTGAGGTTTAGTGCTTGCTTTTAAACGCACTCAACAAATTCAGACTCGTCGATTTTTTTTTGTTCTTTTAAAAAAGTACGAGTAGGTATGTTTGCAAATTTCAAAAGCATTTTGCACGAATTAACCCTGCAAAGAATAACTAGGAAATGAGAAATAGACTAAACCTTTTTTTAAAATACTAAGGGAATACCGTGCATGCTTACGAATGGGTTGGTGATTTCAAATTCACATCTGAAATCTACCTTTCCTCACGAAGGTTTTTACACCGTACTCAGTCTGTAGAACTAAGAAGGTCTATTCTAAAGACACGTGTTAACTCTGAAGAATTACCTTCAAGGCAAGGACAAAGGGGGCGGAGGGTCTCGAGATTGCCTCTATTTGCGTAAAAAGCGTCGCTCATTGTTCAGACGAAGGGTGCGCGCGTTTTGGATGAAATGCAAAATTAGCGCAACCCATGCGCCGAGGAATTTGTGTTTAATATGCAAGAATGTGTATCTAATGTCTTTGTTTTCGTACCCCTTTGGGCACAAAGCGTGATTTTATGTCATTTTTCACTGACATCATTTTTGTGTCCTTATATAAAGATAAATGTTATAATAACAAAATTTGTTGATGAGTGTGTGTGTAATGTAACATATAGAAGAGATTTACGAATCCGCAGTACGTATTTAATCAACACTAATATTATAAAGAGGAAAGATTTTTATCTTTGTATTTGTAGATTTGTAACTCAAAAACTACTGTGTCTATTTCAAAAAAATCACTTACCATTAGAAAGCTGCATTCATCTTGACAAACATAGGCTAGCTAACGTGTAACAGACGAACTGAATGAGAGGCAGAGTTTTACTTAAATAACATTATTAATAGTATGAACAAATGCAACTTCATAAGTTCGAAATACACGAATTTCAAAAAATATTTTCAAACTATATTGAATTCTTACGTAGTGTCCAGTGTATGGTGGTCTATAATCCGGTATAAGTAATCAGATGTAAGGGTAAAAGGGTACGCTTACAACAGGTAGGATTTTAATTGAGCGTTTGTAGGTCAACGATGTAGCCGCAATAGCCTGAAATCTGAGAACTAGCCTTCTGTACTTTTTTGTGACTCGGGAATATGTTGCAAAGAATTCTAGTAGATACAAAGATTTTCTTTTAGGGTACCGTACCTCAAAAGGTACCCTTAGAGGATCGCTTTGTGGTCTGTCTGTTTGTATGACCAGCCCTCTTAGACGAAGTAGATTTTTACAATCGTTATCACTGATCGAATCGCTCAAATTTATGTAAGAAATAAGATTTAAGTCACGTGACCTATCGAAGAGAAATGTCATTTCCTTACATTTTATGTCATTAAATCGATTAAAGCGATAAATGCTTGAAAAATATACTATACCTTGTCTAAGGGGGTTGGCCTACTGCTTGTCAAGATCCTTTATCTGGCGAACGCGTTATCACTTCAAAACGTTATAATCTGTTGTAATCGCTTGCATATCTATATTAATAATTTCGTTCAGAAACCTTATATGAATAACAAAACATAAAAAAATAATGATTTCGAGTCGACAACATAAATATCCGCAAAATTCGGATAATGGAGAATTTCGTTAAATTCTAATGGCACTGACAAACAAAAAAACCGCAGTCGCCATCTTGGGTAATTAATAAGGCCGCGATCCGTAACAGATAATTCTGCTTCGAAGTGATTCAAGGAGTTTATTATCATACAACCTCCTTGAAGTGATTACAGTGCTGACAGGGCGTATGACAGTTGTTGGGACCAGAATCGTTTCGGAACGCGTAAATAATAGTTCAAGAATATTTATTTCGTTTTTTTCACGTTCCGTTGCATACTAGCTCTTAAATACGCCTCGCCAATCAACACGTTGCGTGCGTCGCGCGAAAAAAGTATCCATCACAAAGAACTGTGACTCATTTGACTGTGTAAAACGAAACGTCTTGCCAAAACTCAAAACTTTTCTTCAGTCGTTGTCGTTTCGCGGAAATATTAATATTATTTGAATGTAAAAAAATAAAAATTATTTGTGTGAAAACTATTGCAGTTTTTATTTACTATATTTATTAAACACAATGAACGAAGCTATACCTACGAATCTATGGCTTGCTTACCTTTAATATTCCTTGAGAACCGATGACTACAGAAATATTTACCTACATTGTGTATCATGAGTCACATTTCAACCGAGCGGAGCCGGGTTTTCATCTAGTAATTATATAAAACTAGTAATCGCACACATACATAACACCTTGTTTGTGTCTTTGTTTGTGTCTGAAGATTTAGGTAATTTGATACATTTTTGCCGTTTTATGGTTTGACGCAAATGGATATCAAATATCACCGCATCATTTATTTGTAAACTCATATTATTGGTAGAGAGAAAACTAAAAAAATAGTAAGGCTGGTTGCAAACTATACGCGAAATGTCAACACGGGCGTAGTACTTTGGACACAATTATGATTATTTGTGAGGTGACATGAGTATTCAGCCTATAAGGTAAGCAAGACATTAATATATTTATATAAATAAAATTAATTTTATATAAAATAGGTTTTTTCGCGGCTTCGCCCGCGTGGTAGTCGGTTATCGCGGCAAAAAGAAGTCTATAAGTTGGCTATCTAACAAAGAAAGATTTTTACACATCGGAGCAGTTGTTTCTGAGATAAGCGCTTTTAACCAAACAACTCTTCAGCTTTATAATTTGTATAGTCTTTCAAGTGTAAGCTACAAATATTAAACCAATTTTCTAACCACTACATGACTTCTTCATGCCAAGAAAATATTCTCACACTGTCTGCAGCGGACATCTTGGATTTCACAAAAGTTTCTTATCGTGTGCAAGCAGCCTAAGCGTTACCCTGAAAACATAAAGTTCCGCGAACAACTTCGCGGTGTGTTTGTTTTGTAACGACTAAGATTAATGCTATGACGACGCGAAGTTAAATAAGCCCGAGCTTCTGATCCGGGGAAAGAAAAACATCAAGTTCTTTAGTTATCCTACTAATATTATAAATGTGAAAGTGTGGACATTAATTTGTATGTTTGTATATCTGGATGTTTGTTACTCAATCACGCAAAAACGGCTGAACGGATTTGGATGAAATAGCCTTTGACATGCAAAAGAACATAGGCTACCTTTTATCCCGATTCCTTAAGTAGTTCCTGAGGGAAAATTTAAATGTTTTCCGAGCTAATAAATAACAATAATAAGTTATTTTGCATAGTTTGTACAAGAATGCATATCAACGTCACAACAACAATGAGTGATGGTATCGATAAACTCTGGTACCCAGAGTAACATTTAATGTATTGAAGAGACTGGCAGCTGCGTGAATAATTACGAGTACCTATATCAAATTCACAGCTAAAAGCCAGTACGAATCCTTACAATTTTTTTTTTACCAAAAAAAATATTAATTATTAGGTACCTTGTTGTACGCTGATCGCGGCAGTTGTTTACCCCCGCATACTGAATCGCTAATTAACATTAACACGTTCTTAAATGTCTATCCGTCGCTACTTTACGCCTTACAGTGACAAAGACAGCATGAGACTTAAAGGTGACTTCAAAAAAATTGACGTGATTAGTCAATTTTTCAGTCAACCAGTTATATATATACATATATATATATATATATATATATATATATATAAAAAACGACGCCCGCACTAACGATTTTAATCCTTGTATCGCGGGGGTTTCACATAGGTACATTAAAATCACCTGCACAAAGAACACCCAGACTTGGAACAAGCATTTGTGGATCAAACAAATACTTGTCTCATGCGGGGATCGAACCCGCAGCACGTCGCACACAGTGGTATTTAGCGTGGTGACCTATTAATAGCACTCGGCTATCCGTGCAGTCAGTATATTATTATGACCATGCGATATAAAAACCCAGAAAAAAAAATGTGGAGGTCAGACCGGTCAGAGACTAAAATACGACTATTCCAGAATACAGTGAGATTAAAACGGACCCTAATATAGTTTGAGAAAGAGCTTAGCAGAAGAAAAGTACGCAATGAAACATTTTTTTGTTTTTGTAACTTTTCTAAGTACCGAGTAGTATCAAAGCCCAAAGATATTATTTGAGCCTTTATCATGTAGGCGGGTAATTACGCTTGAGTAAGATCGCCATCTGTCTGGCGATCTTACTCAAGCATAATTATAAAGAACTGCGTTGATCGTTTATTTTATTATAAGAAACAGGATGATTTTAAAATGAGTGCGTATATTCAACGAGGTAATTAGGCGCATAAAACTGAACAACTTTTCCCAAGACACATAGGTCGAAAGCTTAAAATTGAGAATCATCTTTTCTTACAAACATAAGTCACGTGACCTGTCACTTTGTATGAAAAGTTCATTTTCCATTTTAAGATTTCGACCCACGTTCCTTGGGGAAAAATGTTCAGTTTTATGCCCCTGATTACCTCGTTGAATATCAGGACTCCGTTTAAAATAATCCTGTATATATCAAACTTAACTATAACCACACCTAAAACTAAACTATATTAATTTAACAAAACTAAAACTAAAAAATTGTTTCAAAAATCTTTTCCACATCGCTGTCGTCTGGAAGTGTACCCATAAGGCTGGCAGCATTGCCACGTTGAATGGCAATGCTTAACCGCTGACCAAGGTAAAAACCAGCTCTTGGGTCACACGAGGTGTCAAAAAGACGGTTGGGTTAGTCTTTGATCGTTTATTGTATAATTATGCATTAACATGATCAATATCATCCAAAAATATTTTACGCACTCTGCCAGATATTTTAATTTCAAAAGAAATTAAAACTGTATCAAAGCCAATAATAATAATGACCCACTGTGTGCACCCCCCTAGCCATACTAGATTAGAACACGTACCCTTCAGTTGACCGTGACGTGAGCTTAGCAACCGTCACGCAGACGGCGGCGATGCTTCAGAAATTTAAATTAAATTCGTACGAAAATTATGTACTTAATATAAAACATAAAAAAAAGTTTTGAAATTTATTTGCTTTTTTATTTATTAATTTAAATAAAATTTTTAGCTATAAAAATCAAAAAGAAAAATCTAAATAAATAAAAAACTTAAAGTTAAAATAAAAAAGCTACCAACAAGAAAAATCCGCGCGAAACTTGGGTGTAGTAGAACCGTTTGAAACACCGAGCCCAGATAAGAGCGGCCATCTTATCTTGAGCCGTCATTTTATTCTAAATTCTTCGCTCCCGCCTATTGTCTTTGGCTAGAGAGGGGATGGAGAGGTTCTCATGAGCTGGTGGCTTACGCACGTGTAACCTGCGCACAAGTTTCAGAATCAATCAACGTGGTTATTTTGCTGGGCAATCGTCGGGGACACCTACAGCGCATGCGTAAAAACCTAGTGATGTTTCACTCGATGTTTTTGTGCGTGAAACTTAGGATATCGAATTTTCGGGCGTCTTCAAGATTGGGCAGAATGCCAAGTTGTTTACCGATAGTTTAGTTTAACTCATTTAAATTCTAAAGATTTAAACTCAACGTAATGTAATTGATTAAAATTGTGAAATAAATGACAACAGTATAATACTGAAATAATTAAGTAATAACATTTCATCGATTTAACAGAATTAAAATAAATTACTCACATGCACAACAAAGAAAACAAACACTGATTTACATTAATTATAGTGATAAACACAAAGTAAGACGGAGATAAACTTATCGATAGTTCATACGGTCAAGTTAGTCGATAGTCGCGTCACTCGCGCCGTGAAAATCCCGCCGAAACCAGCCAGTAGTGTCGGGACGGCTGACAGTATCCGCGCGCAACCGGTGTGTGATAGACGTCCTCATGCCACAGGCGAGCAACGATCGCGAACAAGGTACGTCTGCAAAACTTATATCTCAAATATAAAAAAAATACAACACAACGTAAAATATTTTTTATAATTGATACAATTTTTTTCGTGTTGCATTGTTTTTATATTTTTATTATATTTTAATACAAAGTTCGAACGTCTTTCGGCGGGAGATAAGTGTCTGCCAAATTGTTTACAATGGAGGAACTTCTGGGGGTGTACCGTGTGGATTTTTCGGATACTGACTTTTATTATAATTTTATTCGGTGTGCATTTAATGTTAGTGCGGGAGGAAAAGTTTGTGTAAACTTTTTAGGAGGTTTCCTTTATAGTTTCGATGAATGACTTATTAGTCTGTAGTTAAGAGAACTTGTGATATTGTGTAGGTACCGTGATTAATTGTAATCCTTGTCAAGTTTTGACATATTCCGTCACTTATAACTAACGAGTTTCAATTACGCGATACGCATGAAAAAACACAATTTGTTTTATCTTTCGCCATTCAAATTCTTATTAGGATTTTATATTGACACAAGTTGGGGGTACCTAATTCATAAAATACTTCTTTAACATCATGTAGGTCTGTAAAGATTGTGTTTCGCTTGTAATTTGACGAGTTTAATAAAACTTCTCACGATGATGATGAGTTTCATATATTTAATTGAATCTATGGCAACAGGCGATTAAAAAAACTTATTTTAAGTAGGTTTTTTAGTGACTTGTAACGAAAATATTTAACTTGTTAAATTATCGTTGAGGATATTTACTTGCAGGGGCATAATTATCTTAATAGAATATTACAAAATTTAGGTATTTATTAAATATAATGATATTAAAAATCCTTATTTGCTAAACGCAACTAAACAAGATGTTTGGTTGTCGAAATTCCAGATTATCTGTTCTACGTTTTTAGAGTAAAAAACATTTTCACAAATTTCCACAATCAAATTTTCAAATTTAAACAACATTTTCTAAATACCAAAGTACATTGTATAAAAAAAAAACAATTGGCTGAAATCGATAAAAAAACATTAAAATCTAACGATAATATTAGTAGTGTTACAAATTTCTTAAGACGCGATCTGAATTATAAAGCTTAATTGTAAGTTGATTCATTTTTCATTATTTAGGATCATTTATGGCCGATTACTAAAGCGCTGATTAGATTTAAGTCGCCGTTGAATCTTATGCTGTCTGACACTTTCAGATGTAAAATAGCATTTAAGACTCTCTTAAACTTAAAAATAATAATGACGGTGTCACCGCATTACGAGGGATAATAGCTTATTACTGCACTCGTTAAATGTTAAAATACATTTAAGCAGACTGGATTAATGAATTTTTGGTAAATAATTCAAATCATTGAGTCGAAAAATTGGATATCATTTGTTATTAACTCATTTTAGGATTCATAATTATTATTTTATCGTTCATCATTTCACACCCTGTAGAATTTTCATTTAAACACCATTTTTATTTTATCATACATCGAGTCTAATTCAAAGTGAGTTCACGTCACTGTAATTAAAATGTATGAGAGCATTCGCTTCAAATAACTGTCGTAACGGCTCATGTCATCTGAAATAAAATGGAGACTAGATTTACGTAAAACAAAACTCATGTTGCTACTCCATTTTGGCATGGAGGTTAACAAAAAAACGGACAAATACACACACCGTGCAAAATTTTTTCGGGTTCCGTATCCGAAGGGTCGTTATGGACCTTATTACTAAACCTCCGCTGTCCCTTCGTCCATCTGTCTGTCAAGGCGCTCTCATGAAAAGTTATAGAAGTGAAATTAAGAAAAAAAAACTTTTTTTTTTTCAAAATTGCTGCCTATAAAATTAAACAGTATTAAAAACAATAATCTAGCTTTTATTCGACTAGACTCAAAGTACTAGTAATGAAAAAACGAGATCGAACATGATGGAATTCCGTCGTTTCATGACGGCTCTATGGTTCCATCATCAGACCAGCTTTCTATCTAAGAATGTACCATAATAATATTATTGTCTTGTCACCGAACTTTTTTTATTATAATAGACCAAAGACGCGTTAAAAACCTATAAATGCCAATAACAAAACGAAAAATAAATAATTTGTATTCAGAATTTAGAAAAATAATGTAAAGACATGTAGGTACTTATAGTTTGATGTTAATAAAAATGTATACGTATTACAGCGTGTCCGTTTTTCTTTTTAACGAACGTGTTTTATGGATAATTAATTACGCTATCACGTGAAATTATTAACCACAGCTATGAAAAGATTGTTCAGTAAATATGAATAAAATAGTAGCGAGTATAATGTTCGGATCTTCGAGGAAAAAATTTAATAATTATTAGGTTGGTATTATAATATTGGTATCAGTTAATTTAAGGGAATCCTTAATAATATTATACATGCTAAAGTAACTTTGTCTGTCTGTGCGTTACGCAATCAAGACTAAACGACTGAACCGATTTAAATGAAATTTAGTACAGAGATAGTTGAGAGTTTGTGAAAGGACATAGGCTACTTTTTGCTGCGATAGCTGACACACCCACGGGTGGTTTCGCGAGCTACAGCTAGTAATTAATATAATGTTTCTGTCAGATCACTTCTCTCTCAATCAACTTGTCTATCGTATGTGTAAATTAATAGATCTAAGACTGTTCTCTTTTAATTAAATTCGCATAGCACAGGTGTAACTAAACTAAACAAACTAATATTCTTTGGATCGTTTAAATCGTTATAAAGTACTGAGTCACGGCAATACGAAGCCGTGCGGGGCGAGATAGAATATATATTTTGAATATCGAATATTAAAAAAATACACATCACAAGAAAAAATTTACCCTCCTCGTCACGTCAGACGTAATGAGTTGGCTTAAAAACTCAAATCGGATTACCATAACAAAAAAGAAATGACATTATTTAAATATGGCAGTAAGGAGGAAAGATAATGAATGCATTGGAATTGGAAAATGACAAATGCTTGTATAATTTGACGTTCGGATTGGCGCGAAGCTAATCTCGCAGATTTAAACGCTACGGGCGTTCGAAATACCCTCCGAGCAATTATTTATATAGCTATTTCCGAATCAGTAATATTTGAATCTGTCGACAATTAGGCGATTCTTGACACTGATTGTTTAATAAGAAATTAGATCATTCCATTGGGGAATGTTTAGTATTTCATTATCTCAAATATTGTTGATTGATTTGTTAGCCTGATACAAATTCGAGATAGCTCAAATTTATGGTTAGGAATCATTTTCTGCGTCCATTACGCATAGACCGATTAATGAATTAAGATGTAATTTAGAATTTAGTTTCACGTGCAAGTAGTTTGATTAAGTTTAATACCATAAACACACATAAAACTTTGTATCCCGATAATCCCACGCAAGCGAGAACTAAAATAAAGATAATTATGTTTATAATTATCTTTTTACGATTAACTTTACATAATATTTATATGTAATACATACATGTATAAAACCCGATTCCAATTTTTGCACGAAAAATATGTTAAAGTACGTTCAGGAATTCTTGGTAAAATGATCTAAATCTAAATCTAATATCTTGGGACAACTCACACACGGCTAATCCCAAACAAGGCAGAGCCTGTACTATGGCAACCAGACAACTGTTATTGTTTTATCTATAATATGTATGTATTTAGAAATATATAAGTATGTAGGTATATCAGTTGTCTGGTTACCATAGTACAGACTCTGCCTAGTTTGGTATCAGATGGCCGTGTGTGAGCTGTCCCAAGATATTATTATATTTTTATTATTATATTATTATTACCAACAATAAATATGGCGGTTTGACAAAAAATACGAAGACATTTTACACCCACAGACTGAAAAATAAACAGAGTAGCGTTCTCAGAATGAGGCGGAAAATAGTTTGGCTTAATTAAAGAAGTGCTGGTGTTATTAATTTAATCCTAGAATTTAATAAGGTGATGGGAGAGTTGATGGATTTATATATTATATATTTATTTTCCTACTAGCTGCGCCCTGCGGTGTTACCCGCGGCTTATTAGATAACTTACTTTTTAGGATTGAATGTAGCTTAAGTGTTATTCCAGGGTGCCAGCTAACTTATTACTAAATGTTATCGAAATTGGTTTAGCCGTTTGGGCGTGAAGAAGTAATAAACGTACACACAAACTTTTAACTGAAATCTGGTACTACAAATTTTATTTGGTGTAGACCTAGTTATTACAAGAAAGCCAAAGAGATTTTCTTGTTTGAACCCGCTAATCTCTGACAGTACCAGTCGGATTGAAAAAAAAGGTTTATCTGAAAATTCGGTTGACGCTCGATAATTTTGCGTGATAACATCACAGGGTGATAAAAAAAACAAATAAAGAGATACAGTCAAACATAGAATCTCCTCCGTATTGGATGTCAGTTAAAAATTGCATACTGTCTTCGAAAGATGCGTCACAACGCCGAACGCTAAGGTCGATGGTGCCTCTCTATCGTTATCCTCTCTCGCGCTCTCGCTTGCACGCTCAGCTCAGGCGGATCGTGACACGTTTTTGTGTGGGCGTTCATCGATTTACTAGATGTTATGTCGTCAAAAATATTTTTGCAAATGATAGTTAAAATAGTGTGGAAGGTTGTATGGTATTGAATGTCACCTTGCCTTGGGAGAAAATCAAGGCCAGGAAACCGCGAGGCACTGCTAGTTGATTATAATACAAGGAAGCTATGGCAAGATTCGTATTTTAGTGGTTTAGTGGTTTTAGGTTTCAGTGCGATGCGCGCTCGAGAACGGTCGCGTTCTCGCTGCACACTACGAATATTATATTCGCGTTTTGCGCGGCAATAGCCGCTGCCTGTCTTAGTCGCGATGAGTTCTAAACCGCTCATCGCCAACGAAGTGTTGGCATTTATTATCCATGCCATCGACTACATGGACGAGGTCAGCATCGTGCAGATCTGCAGATCCGCCTACAAAGAGGAGGAGGTTTGCAGTGCCAAGCTGATGCTCTTCCAGTCGCTCGGACAACTCGAGCAGATGCCATCCCGCCGGAGGGACGGTGGCGACAAGAGCCTGCAGGATATAATCTCCCTGCTGAAGAGGACTGATCCTGATGACGTGCCTGAATTCGTGGCGAGGGACTTGCACAAGCTGCCTCCCGTCACGTTCGATCACGTCGATGTCACCAGGCTGCTGAAAGACATAACGTGTCTAAAGGCAAGCCTGGAAGATATGAAGTCGAAGATGGAAGCATCACAGGTGACCATCAATGACCTGCGTGGAGAAGTGGCGTTGTTGCGCAACGTTATTTCTGTAAGTGGGTCATCGGACAAAATGAACATAAATACTCGTCGCGGGGCGCAAAATGCGTCCGTCATCAGTTTTGAGTCGGCGAATTCGAGTGCGTCACCGGTCGCCGATATCGCTGACGATGCACCCCGTCCCGCCGCCGCCGCTGTGTCGACACCGGCGGCTGAAGCTTGCGTAGGGACATCGACCCCTAAACGCGCCTACGCAGCAGTTACAGCCACCAACAAGCCCGCTGTGACGCAAACAAAGCGGGCCAAAGCGAAAGGGGGTCAACAACCTCGTGGCAAACCACAGCCACCGACTAATCCAAAGAAGGACACGTGCGACAAGGATGGCTTCATAAAAGTAGAGAGGAAGAAAAAGAAGCCGCCTTGTAGGAACCAGTGCGGTACCGCACCTACTGGACCCAACATCCTGCTGCGTTCTGCAGTACCAACGACGCAGCTGTACGTGTCCCGTCTTCATCACACCACGACGGAGGAGCAGGTCGTGGAGTATGTCCGGTCTAAGACCAACTGGACCTTGAGGGTGGAGAAGTTGGAGGCGCGCCACAACACGAACTTCAAGTCGTTTATGGTGCGAGTTCCAACTCACCACGTCGAGACCTTCCTCAAGGAAGAGTTCTGGCCGAAGGGTGTCGTCTATCGAAAATTCCGAGGAAGGATACGCGACACCACGCAGCGTAACACGACGCCGACACTTCGTGTGCAATAGTATATTAAGTTTATATTAATATGTGTTAGTTTATAAGTTTTGTTTATATATATTAAGTATTCTATTTCTATGGGCCTAGTTGCCTGAAATAAAGAGTTTATTATTATTATTATTAACATTTTTTTTAAGCAAAAGCATTAATGTATGTTGGTACCTGAAATTCAGAACAGTACTGGATAATACGTCATAAAGTTCTGTTAGGATGAATTTTGTGATGTTCTAAATTATTTTAAACTGCAGAAAATATAACATACAAAAACTATTTCGAGCGAATTCCGTTTGATGAGATTTATTTTAATCCCCTGTGAGTTATCACACCTGCGGCAAAATATTCTGAACTGGTAACAAAAACGAGTAGACAAACCATTTATTCTACCGAAACGAGTGGGAATCAGAATTATGAACCCTTTTTAGGGTTCCGTAACCTAAGGGCCAACGAGGCCCTGTTGCTACGCGTCTGTTGTCTGTCTGTCTGCGGACTGTAACTCATAAATCGTGATACATAGATGGATATTTGAAATTTTCATAGAGTATAATTATGTTTCTGTTGGTGTTATGTATAAAAACATATATTTCGTGGGGGGTGTTCACTTTGGCGGATATTGATTGATCTTAATAATGGTTACAGGTAGACGCTTGCAAATGCTACGGGTTTTTTTTCTTAAATGCTAAAAATATTTATAATAAAATAATTTATAATCCGTTGGTTCGTTTAAAGCTAGGAATATCTAGGAATAAATCTTATACGGAACTCTAAATGCGCGACTAAGCCACGCACTTGGCTAGTTTTTCTGTTTGTTAAATAATAGAATAAGTAGTTGTAAGACCACAAAACAGATAAATAATAACAAAATATTTTGCTAATATCCATTGTATAATTTAAAACAAAATAAAAGAACGACTTCAAAATAAAAACAAATAATTTAAAACTACTAAAAGCGAGTCAAAATGACAGCGAAAATATCACTTTAATGGAATTTGTTGAAAAAAAAACAAAACTGAACAAATGCGTTTTGCAAACATATTCTTTTAGCACGGACGAAATAGAATAAAGGAATGAAAACAAATATTAATGAAGCCGGAAAAGCGCAGCGCTTTTATCCGCGTTGCTTTTAAATATTGAATTTTGAACGAAAATTAACCCTACGCAAATAGTTCGTTCACGGCTGATCGATCATAGTAGGGATTAACTTTTGAAGGTTATATTATTATTTATTACAGGCGGAAAGGGTTTAACCCTGATAAGTATTCGCGTAATTTATTACGCCATAGTTTTACGTTGTTAGTTTTAGTTGTAGCCTTATCAAATTTTGCAAATCTTTATATATATAATTCTTCTGTGAGTGTGTATGTGACTGAACTCCTCCTAGACGGCTGGACCGATTATAATGAAATTTGCTGTGTGTCTTCAGGTGGATTCGAGGATGGTTTAGATTCACAATTTGGTCCAATTTGAAATGTTTTTTTGTTTAATTTTTATCAATTATTAACATCGCGATTATTGACATTAACGACGAATAAACAATGCGGTAACCATGGTAAAATTAGTAAGTAGGTAGTTGCCATGACGACCAAATTTTGTTATTTTAAGTACGATTTACTATCCTACGCTATAGAGGTTATTTAACAATTAAATAAACAAGGTTATCATAACGCCTTGCAATGATATAAAAACTGTTTTCTTCTTTAAATATCAGGCTCGCAGACTTTTATGTTTTTTTTTCGTTCGTCTATTTGGAAGGTCTGAGAGTAGGTCATAGGTTATATGATAAACAGGATGGATTTTTTATTGCCACCAGAAAGAAAGAGAGAAAGTACTCTAAATACTGAAGAATAGCAAATTAGACTCAAAGAAAACATTCCTATACTTAATTTTGAAAAGAAATAAAGCTGCATTAAATTTATGTTTGAAAATACGCTTTGCGGACCGGGAATCGAATGGGCTAAAATGCGAAAAACTAGCACCGTGTACTTTTTGGCATCAATCGATATTATATATAATTCCAGTGTCATGATGTTTGTCGGGGATGAACTCCGAAACTACTGAACCGATTTTAATCAAATTTGCACACCGTGTGCAGTTTGATCCAACTTGAAATATAGGATAGCTTACATCACAAATATAAAAAAAATTGAGACCGCGGGCGGAGCAGCGGGAAACAGCTAGTTTGCTATATAATGATCATAAAATAATCGATAAATGAAATCATTTTTAATAAAATACGGTACAACCGCGAAGTGAATAAACGGCCGTCTTCGCGTGACGTACGCACTGGTATTTGAAGTGTCGCCAGCTCTGAGGTTCCGGGCTCGATCCTCGGATGATTCAACGTAGAAAAACACTTTTCTACATTGTCTCGGCTCTGGGTGTTTGTGGTACCTTCGTGCAAGTGCTACAAACGTTGGATTTGGAGCAATGTGATGTTGTCCACATTTATTTATCGAATCCCCTGCATAATAAATTTCATGAAAATCATTGGAACCGTTTCCGAGATTCAGATTATAATATAGAAGAATTGCACGTTTAAATTTTACTATGTGTTTAATTTAAATAAATCCTTTTTTGTGTAAAACATATAATTTAAAAAGGAAAAACTTTTGAAAAAAAAATTAAACCGACTTCAAAAACCAAAACAAAACCTAAAAGGCACAAAATAGTGTAAAATAAACTTAGAACTATCTAAAATATTAATACAAAACTAGAAGTGATCTGTTTGAAGTTGGTGCCAAACTATAGGTCGTATTTGTACCTACTAGTATTTGTTGGTATATTGTTATTTGGCACCGACTTCAAACAGATCACTTCTAGTTTTGTATTAATATTTTAGATAGTTCTAAGTTAATTTTACACTATTTTGTGCCTTTTAGGTTTTGTTTTGGTTTTTGAAGTCGGTTTAATTTTTTTTTCAAAAGTTTATTTATTTTTTCATTTTTTGTGTTCATAATATTTATTATAATAATACAATACAGCTCACCTTAGAAACGTTAAAAAATGTAAATGAGGGTCAATACATATTTATTATATAAAAAAATCAACCCTTAACTCCTAAAACTCAAGGTTTCTTCCATCATCAGCTCAGTATTTACCAAAAGCCTTGAGGTGATGACTATTGGACGTAAATACCTAAATAGGCTCAGTAGAATAATGAAACACGTTCAACTTTCTTTAAAATTTAAGGGTTTCCTTCGATTTAATTTTTTCCTGGGATCCGATCATCAGATCCTGACTTGGTGACTATGGGACCACCTCGGGAGAATACTCTTTCGAATACAAAAAGAATTATAAAAATCGGTTCAAAATTGACGGAGTAATCGGTGAACATACATAAAAAAAATAATAGTGACACGCCGAACATATAACCTCCTCCTTTTCGAAGTCGGTTAAAAACTGAAAATTATTTCGTAAAATGTTATACATTAATTAAGCCTCTCCTTTAATTACGTTACTGTAGGTACTACTACAACAGAAATACCTCAAATGGAAAATATATTTTCAGCAGCCTTTAGCTACCGATTGTTTATTGAAACTGAATACTGGCGTAGTTCGCGCTCGTTGTTACGTTACCAAAATACTCACAACAGGTAAATAATTAATATGTTTACTCCATTTCACGATGAAATTTTAAAATCAAAGCAACACGAACGTTTGTAAATTATTTATCGTCCTACTAATATCTATACTAATATTATAAAGCTGAAGAGTTTGTTTGTTTGTTTGTTTGTTTGTTTGAACGCGCTAATCTCAGGAACTACTACTGGTCCGATTTGAAAAATTATTTCACTGTTAGATAGGCCACTTATTGAGGAAGGCTATAGGCTATTATTTGTCACGATAAAGGACCCCACGCGGGCGGAGCCGCGAGGAAAAGCTAGTTAAATTATAAATGTGAAAGTGTGGATGTTTGGATGTTTGTTGCTCAATCACGCAAAAACAGCTGAACGGATTTGAATGAAATTTAGCATGCATGTAACCTTTGACATGGAAAAGAATATAGGCTACCTTTTATCCCGATTCCTTAAGTATAGTATATTTCTTTATTACAGCCCAAGCTATAACACGGGTGAAAATTTGATTCTATTTTTCATTACTTTCACATTTTTCATTTCTTTTTAGACACAATTCTGAATTCCACGTAGACGAAGTCGTGGGCAGAAGCTAGGTTCTAATATTAAATACAAATACAAGTCGGCTAAATCAATCTATATTAGATTGTCAAATGTCGTACAATAAAAATACGGAGGGAGAAATTTGAACGCTCGGGCAGTAACCGCTAGCTTAGTTGGGAAAGCGACTGGTGCGTTAAACCAGAGTCGCAGGTTCGAGTCCTACTGGAGGGTTCAAATTTTTCCTTCTTTCTATTTGTATTTAATTTACAAATTAAAATTTACATAAATGCGGTTAAATCAATAAGAATAATTTCACTATTAAGCGATAACACTGAAAACAACTGATAAGGAAAACGCTAGAAAAGAAGATTCCTTACTTTTCAGTGCTGCATACATAATGTTTAAGGTAGTGTCTCTGGCTAAGTGCTCTACAAGTAGTGGACGTACAAGGTAAGGAGCGGCGGTAGCCTTATGGCTAGGGCGACGGGCTTGCGATCATGTGGTTGCGGGTTCGAATCCCTCCCATTACACTACCGACGTGAACCCACTCGTAACACAAGCCTCTTAGCTTAGCACGAGGGTTTAACGAGATTACTAGTAATGTGCGACCTACATGGCTTGTAGGTAATCTTAAAAAAAAAGAGAAATTATATTTTGCCCTAGACTTTAAGATTCCACATTACTTTGAATACGGTCTTGTTAGCATGATTAATAAGAAGGAAATATTTTTCAAGTGGGGAATCTAGTGTGATGGATCTCGCATGGAAATTACATCGAAAATCGTAAAAATGGAAAATGTAAAAATACTAACGTTAAAATTATCGCGTTGCATGATTATAATATAGGTAACTAGGTGTAGCCCGTGATTTCACCCGCGTACGTGTCGCGGCCTAGTCATAGCTCAGGCTGACTGTCTCTGTACCAAATTTTATTTCGATCGGTTCAGTAGTTTAGGCATGATTGCGACACACACTGACAGACAGAGTTTCTTTCTCTTTAGTCTAAAGGCTCACACCGGTGACCCTGTGTCCCGTTTGTGTTGATCACCGTTGAGTAATTTTATTTTATCTGTAACTAGCGACACGCCCCAGCTTCGCACGGGTGCAATGCTTATACTAAATACACTACATAAAAACTGTGAAAGTTGTATTTAAAAATTATAGG
Organism: Plusia festucae; assembly: GCA_950381575.1. NCBI lineage: Eukaryota > Metazoa > Arthropoda > Insecta > Lepidoptera > Noctuidae > Plusia > Plusia festucae. Next base: position 1,525,713 of record OX494430.1, on the reverse strand, counting down.
CACGCTCCAGCCGCCCCGGCCGGCCGGTACCGTACGGCCGCAAACGGTACGTCCCGCAATTTTTAAATTTGTAATATCTTCGAAAATATTCATTTAAATCATATGCTGTAAAGGGCCATCTAGATCTATATTAAATCAACAATGTATTTAAGGTAATTAATTGGATAAGGATTAAAGCTGTACTGGTTAAAATCGCTTCGAAAATTAGCCAATATTTGTCGTAAAAAGTAAATGACAAACAAATGTTATTGTGGGATATCCATAAGAGATAGACATATACCATCGCAGAGTTTTCTGTAGACCTTTTCAATGTGTACAATACTGTAGTACATTATTTTGATGTATCTCGTAGGTTCAGCCAGCGTTTGCTTTGTTTGCGCAAAAAAATGTGTTTATTTACGACATCACTTTAGAAACCTCTAAAATTATCAGTGTTTCTCTACTATATTATGCATGTATTATACATAAAAACCTTCCTCTTGAATCACTCTACCTATTACAAAAAACCGCATCAAAATACGTTGCGTAATTTTAAAGATTTAAGCATACAGACAAACAGACAGACAAAAATAGCGACTTTGTTTTATACTATGTAGTGATAAAAGTGAATGTATAAAGAGGCCTCTAGGTACATACCGTTACACGAAATGAATATTATCACACGCTTAAAATCACTCCTGAATATTTTGCTATATCTCAATATTTCGTTAATGAGATAAATTGCTTTCAAACCGTAATATATTAACAAGTACGCCAGAAGATCCTACATATTAAAATTATGAAAGGCGAGCGCCCTCCGAAAACATCTAAGGGGTGATATGAACGATATTTCCCACCCTACAAACAATTTGCGACCTCATCCCATGAATATAGAGTCTAATTTCTACTGGTTTATTTTTAGTAGCGTTTGTATTAACTAGATGGCGCCACTGCGCTAAGTTCCCTCTGTCTTGTTATACAGCCAGCGTTACTCATCTGTTCGTTTGATCAACAAGGAAATATTGAAGCTAATTTTATCTTCACCATCTATAATTAGTTAATTAAGATGTCTCTATTGGATTTGTCTTTCTGAATAGTAAATATTGGTTGTAAGTGGGCAATCAAATTATAGCGATATCGTATCGGAATTTTTATATCATTAATTTTGGGGGATTATATATAATACATTTTCTTACTTATTTTTCTTTTAGGGTTCCGTACCCCAATATGAAAACAATCCTATAAGGGCTCCACCCTTCTACTTTCTTTCAGTCTGTCCATCTGTCTGTCCTTCCATCCGACCGTCTTTCTGTATCGAATTGTAATTAAAACCATACGTTAACATTATGATATAATTATACCTTTGACATCGAACTTTGTACTTTGGACACATAAACATTATACAAAAATAACAGGGAAAAGTCTGAAAACCATACACTTGTAATTAAAAATATGGTCTTTGTAAGAAACCCTAGGTTTGCGAGTCCGGATCGCACTTGTCCAGATTAATTCTATTGTATACAAATACAAACAAATTAGTAAAATTCGATAACAGAGTATAAAGGCTACCTTAGTGTATGTGATTATTTTTTCTGTTCTAGTAATATTTATATTAGATATCCCCACTATGCAAGTGAATCTTTAGGTTTTCTGAATGGGAATTTGATATTTGTTAGTTGCCTAAAAAAACAGTCAGTTTTTATGATGAAGAAAAAGCCTTAGATAATTCAATTCAATTTTGTTGATTATGGCTCCGTCGGGGTGACGACGATTCTGCCTATGTCAGTGTTGGGAAAACAAGTGCTATCAGCGAGAAAAATAAAGAACAACCCAAACGAAACTTAAAACTAAATATATCATGATACATCTTATAACTTGTTTTTTTTTAACCGCGCTACTACAAGATATAAAATTATAACTATAACAAGCAAATATTATTACACAAAAGGAACTTACATAGGACAAGCCTTAAATACAGAAGTCTCTTACAAAAGTCACAGCCGAAACTATCTTCAATGTCACATAGGTGGTGACAGCTTAGAAAATCATAAATATATTTCCCAAATTCAACCGTATCCGCATGACATAAAGTTGTTTATACAAAGCAGCGTGAAAAAAATACAACCGAACTTAGAAATGACAAAGGTAGTCACTATATTTATTTTATTTAGTCATTTTGTGAGGACGGATTTCAGATAGTAGTAGAAGGTATCTGTGCATCTTAGATTTTCACTTAAAAATTGATTTTATTTCTTTATGTATCGTAATTGTCATTACGATTCCAACAACCAGTCTTACTGTTATACTGTGTTACTCAGTAGGCTGTGGTGCTCAGATAGATACACGTCGCCGAATGACGTGTTAAGGTGCTGATAAACTTGAGCAATCACTTGTAATGAGCATTTGTGCGAATGTTACATTACAGAAAAATACGAGAACATTTTAGCGAGCATTCTATCGAGCTCATGAAAATGTTCATAGCAATGTTTGGCTCTATGCTTGGCTCGGCTCGTTGTTCAGTTCGACAAATATAAAAACGGCGAATGCTCGATGTTCTGTTACAAGTGAATGCTCAAGTCTATCAGCACCTTTATAAAATAGGGAAAGCTCGGGTTAGTGACCTGTATAGCTTAGTTGAGAAAACGACTGGTGCGTTGAACCAGGAGTCGAAGGTTCAAGTCCAAAAGTATTTTTTTTTCTTTTTTTTCTATTATTTTCCAGACACAGAGTCTAAGCAATAAACGGTATTCAACTAAATCTGGTACTGAAAGTCGACCGCAACATAGTTAAGGAAAAGGCTAGGCAGATTATGATTCCCAAAAATTCTTTCCATATACCCTATTAAATTTTCAATTTTCTCAATTCGCAATTCTCAATTTTCGCCTAGTTATGAACAGGAGCGATATCATATAATTAGTAGTTTGCGTTGCTCCGCTCTGAGCGAATAATTTCACCCTTAGTTGCCCCCCTTGTCCTTGTGAGGGATGCAGTGACCTATTTTGTGCGAGAGATCATACGAAATGAGGTTTCCCCTTGCTTTTAAACTTGTAATAATAATAACTATACAGTTCTCGTAAGAAGGGGGAAGATCACTTCTTTTTAATTGACTTCACAAAACGTATTCGGATGTGTGTATGGTTTATTAAGCTGAAATAGGTTCGTAGTTCTTTAGTTAGGTGTCATCGAAATATCATAGATATCTAGAATTATTGCTGAGCAATGAGTCCCACTGCTGGGCCCAGGCCTCTTCTCATATAGAAAAGGACTGAGCATTGATCACCACGCTTGCTCATTGAGGGTTGGAGATTACAGATTCCAGTTTTTAGAATCCAGGTTTCCTTAAGATGTTTACCTTCACCGTTTGTCAATGATGTCTTAGAATTATTAAGAAAGTACATATAACTTGTAATGGGTTTGAACCTGCTACTATGTGCATACGAATCCGGCACGAAAACGACACAGGAATAGTATGGGCTAATTTAATTTCAGAGTCAGGATCGGAGTTCCGCGCAATACATAAAAACGTCATGAAACTAAAATGCGTATATGGAATTGCAGGGAATAGCCAGTAGTCTATAAACCAGATGTCGAACCTCATACCCTGCTTAGCAAAAGCTCTACTTATTCTCTATAACTAGAACAGCGGTAACTAATGACTTATAGCAGTTAACCTTGCCAATTACTGGACCCCTGAGGTCTGGCTGGTTCACGCCGGTTCAACTTGCGACCTTTGCCACAGCTGCCGCGTCAGGTGTCCAATCAATTTCCCGACGAATTTGAATAATATTAGGACTAAAGTTAGTTCAGTCGAAATATCGAGTTAGTGATCCCTATATGCCTTATTCATTGGCGTTTATTTGGTACTGGTATAATTTGAATTGATTTTATGATTATTTTTGTGAATAGCGTTCCGATTATTAAATTCAAGATTCGTTCGTTACGTACGATTGTTATAGTTTCACAGCTAAACCATTGAAATCCTACTAATATTATAAATGTGAAAGTGTGGATGTTTGGATGTTTGTTACTCAATCACGCAAAAACGGACACACGTGTGAAAATTTTATTCCATTTTTCATTAATTTTCTTTTCTTTTTGCACCTAATTCTGAAGTCCACGCGGACGAAGCCGCGGGCAGAAGCTAGTTTGGTATAAAGTATGCTATGATACCAAGAAAGGACATGTGTTACTTTTTGCTGCGGCCAGATCGCGGAAATTGGCGTATTCCTTTTAAAGCTAATGTGGGTACTTAATACTAGCATTATTGTTCCATCGTGCTAAGCAAAATGCTTGTGTTACGAGTAGTTTTAATTACACAAACCCGAGAGGTTTAAGTGGAACTAAATTAAGATAACCATGTAAACATTGTTTTTTTTTTTGATAAATAAATAAAAAAAATAAAAAAATATATTTTTACAAATATTTTACATAGTTTCTGTAGTCACTATACCTTAATATTTTCAATTACTTACTTTTCGATTTCTGTGGTGTGTGAGGACTGAGGGACCAAACGTTTAGGGCTGTTGTTTCTTAAATATTTTTACAAATTCCCAGATTTAACCTACTATAGGCATGTTGACTGGTTATAGAAGACCGTCAGTTAGGTAATAAAAAAAATTGGACACATATTTAATGTTTTATCAAATTTGCAAATAATGACTTCGTTAAAACGCATTAATGTTGGGTAGTGGGGGCTCACTACGTCATGGCTCGGTATAAATTTGCCAAGGCGTGACGTCATGTGACATTTCAACTCAATCTCAAAAATCTTTCGAACACGTAAAAATGAAAAATTAAGGCTTTTCAATAATCTAACTGACAGATAAAAAAAAATTAGTTTACACGCCTATTTTAAGACTTCTTATAAATTCTAAGGTTGGTCTCTCAAACCTCACGCTCATGTTTCGTGTTCATTGTCCAGAATGTAGGGTAAGTCAGGGAGAGTTGCCTATAGTTTAAAAAATAAATCATTATTAATTATATATGTAAGATACTAAATAAAATACGCATAGTTTATTTGAATCACTATTTATTTATGCCATTCAGATTAAATTTGGAACTATTGTGCAACATATATTGATTCAAGAATATTTTTTTAAAACAACGTAAAATAGGCATCTCACCCAGGCATGTGGGTGAGTTGCCTATAGATATCAGGGTTAGATGCCCACAAATAATTCACATATAATCAGACGTTACACGTTAGGCATTCCGCTGAATCTTCACTGCAGTCTTCATGAAACCACATTTCGCATTGAACACACTGTAACCAGTCGCATGTCTTCTTAGTGGCGTTATAATACTCTCCACACACTACGCAAATATCTCCAAGAATTTCGTATTCTATGTCCCTTTCTGGTGAACTATCATGTAGAGAAATATGATCGTCCTCAATGCTCGAATCATCTGAGTTTTCTTTAAGATTTTTGGCATGTTTTTCTTTTTTAATCCTCTTTGCATAATTTCTATTCGATGGTGGTCTTTTCTTTGGTCCTTTCCCCTTTGATTCTCTACTAAGGCGGCTTTTTAAATCCTTTATTTTAGTTTTATTTCTAATTTTTTCCAAATTTACTGGTGATGTCAACACTTCAGCGTGCTGTTTTCTTTTACTCACAACCTTAGCTCCATAAGAAGGAACTGGATAAACTTTATCTAAGATCTTTGAAGGAGTTTCGTCATCACCAGTTTGTTTTATTATCATCTCTAATTTCTTAGGAGTAGCCTGTTTTTCTATATTTTCCTTATTCACCCCGCTAGACGAGGGAACTGGGTTAGAATATATGTTGACCCCACTGGTGGAAGGAACTGGGTCTTCAATAGTATGGGTACTGTTGGTTGGAGCCACATTTTCTGCAGAAACACCATCAGATGAGAGGACACTTGCATGGCCAACATCAGTTATAAAAGCATACTCAGGAATTGCATTTCGGTCGGGTGGAAATATTCCACAAGCACGAAACCCTGACGCACCATTACTTTGGTTAGCTGATTTTCCCCACGCTTTGCCTAGTAAATCTCCAAACTGAAGACGCCCTAACTTTCTGCTGGGATTGTTACGAATCCATGCATTCGTTTCATTATTAAAATTTGACTTTAGAGATTTAAAAAATGCCCTGTCCAAAGGCTGTAAGTAATGAGTCGTATGACTCGGAAAACAAAGTAGAATGATTTCATTACTCTCACAAAATTCTAGCATTTCTATTGAGTTGCAATGTGAAGTGTGTCCATCCAATAAGAGAATCACTACTCCAGGAGGTTTCCTAGGATAAAAATGTTCTTTCAACCATTTAAAAAAGAGATCTGTGTTGATATAACTTGATTTCTCGTTCATATATACTTCACTTCCTGGAGGCATTCCATCAACGAACTCTTGCTTTTTGTTTTTTCCTTTGAAAATTGCAACAGGTGGTAAAAAATTACCTTCAGCGGAGCAACAACAAATTAAAGAAATGTTTTCTCCTTTTTCTGCAGAAGTTAATTGTGGAACTGATTTAGATCCTTTCATTGCAAGAACATGAGACGGTTTGTTATTCAACTGCAAACCTGTTTCGTCCATATTGAAAACTTTATTTGGATTACTAATAAAATTGTGTTCCTGAAATAGTGACTCCAATAAATAAAAAAAAGGATAAACTTCCTCTGTTGTCATTCCTTTCGCTCTTTGTAGAGACACTCCTTCTGCTTTCCTTAAAGAAACTTCCGGATTTCTACGTAAAAAAGATTTAACCCAATCATATCCTGCTTTACCCGTTTCCTTGTTAAAATTATGTTTAAGGTTTAAACTTTCAGCAAATTGAACAGCCAACTGACGTAAATCATTAATAGTAGGCGCAAACCCACGGCTTTGCAATTTCTTAATATGATTAACAATCTTTTTTTCTTGGTTTCCAAACAAAGAATCAGGTCCAAGTCGTCCTTTTTTAGTATTGCCTGTGATAAACCGACGGCGAAGAGTTCTGTAAGGAATATTGTATTCTTTACTTGCTTGAAAAAAATTCAATGTTTTATCTTTTACCAGAGTAATGGCTTTTTCCAAGTCTTCTTCACTCCATGTAGCTCTATTAAAGCCAGAAGGCTTTCTTCTGTATTCATTCGGCATCTAAAAATATAAAATACCAATAATATTTACTGGGCATCTAACACTGAAATATCATTGGGCATCTCTCCCGATCATTAGGGAGAGATGCCTATTGACTCTGAACACACCCTAAAGCCTTTGCAATACAAAATGGCGGATTGTCAACAAAACAAGACAACAATGTTAGGTTATGAAATAATTTTATACTATTTACGTGAAGAATTTTGGAAAAAAATATACTGCAAACTATCACAAAGATTATATTCTAACGTTTTAATTAACTACACTTACCTTATTTTAAGAATAAACACCAAAATACTATTTTAAAATCTTTTTTTTGGGAACAAAAAGTTTCACACTGACACCAACTTTCGACTGACATAATAAGGATGCGTTCCGGATCACGCAATTTTTTTTTTAATTTTTTTAAATTTAGTAGGCATCTATACCATATAGGCGTCTCTCCCTGACTTACCCTACATACATGTAAATGCAGAAGTAAGCACTTTAATATAATCGTAAAACTCGCCGTTTATATGAAAAACCAATGCCATAATTTACAACGAACCTTCATAAACAAGGTTTGGTAGGTAAGCACGGTACAAGCCAAAGCCTTTAGGTAATTATTGAAAGGGCCTATTGACATACAAAACATGTATTATAATTGCGCCATAATTCTAAGCAGGGTAGACAGGATGATAAGTAAAGGCTGGGAAATATGAGCGGCCATTTTTGCTGCCGTGGAAAAACGAAGATTTATGTTTTTAGCTTCTATAGAGGTAGTAATTTAGGACGTAATAAATACTAATAGACTGGAAAGAATCCTGGAGTTGATATAAAAAATACAAAAGATATGAAAAAAAAAATGTTTTCTAAAGAACTGTTACTTCTGTATTGATATAGAACAACATAGATACACAGACTCATACAAAAATTACAGCCAAAACTTCCTTCAATTACACACATTTTTGGTGGCGAACATAATTATTTTTTCAAATTCAACCTCATCCGCACGGCATAAAGTTGATAATTATACAAAGTACGGTACAAAAACTTTAAAATGAATACGACCAAAGTTCTGAACAGTTAGTTTTTATTGTGACAATTTTGAGATACTGACTCTTCGATCAATAATGATCGAAGTACTGACTATCTTGTTTTTTTTTATATCAATAGTCGTATGGTATACGTGTATTGTAAAAACGCAAATTGAAAAAATCCGTCGCTAATTGCCAGTATTAATTCGGAATACTGGTGCTTTAAACTAATGCATACAAATCCGGTGAGTATACCACTAGGCTGCAACACCTTTTAACCTAATCAACACTCTATTTTCTTGACTATTAAGTCTCAATTTCTTCGCTTGCTCTTCCCTCAGACAGCGGCTTACCGCGTTTGTGATTTTAATTACTCTTTGCCGTTTTCTGGGTGACATCGCCACGCACTCCCGCTTGCCTTCAAGAGCAGATGTTTAAACCTACAAACTTATTCAAGATTGGTATCTACAGGATGTTCAGATATACCGAAAGGGTATATCGATAAAAAAGGGGTGAAGAGCACATTATAAGATAGATTAAGTTAATAATATTGCTCAGAATGAGTTAGGGCTGAATTTTCACCGTCAGATAACTTGATGAATAATATTAACAATTGACAGTAAGTTTTCGAATAAAACAACTGTCAAAATTTCAAAATTATTCCTCGAATAAAGTGAGGATGGTGAAAAGGACAACTTTTTTATCCAATTTATTTGTCACAAAAATCATACGCAACGTACCTCGTTATTGGGCTCAATGTTTTTTACAAGCACTCACAAATGCTAAGATACATCGATTCAGCCTTGTTAATGATTTTTATGCAGATTTTTTTTTTTGGATATTATTTATCTAAATTAGGTGTTAAATTTTGTAAACCGACTTTATACAAGATATACATTTACAATTTTGTCTAAATATTCTTTTTCGGTAGCACCCTGTAGTCAGGTACTTATTGTACATATCACGCGTAAGATCTTAGACGGTAAATTTTCCTACCGCACATTTTTGGAAGAAAATACATAATTATTATATATATAAAATGAGCTATAGAGGTGCGGACTAGAAATGAAAAGTTCAGACCTATTTATCCGTAAGTTAGACAATAAAAAAATATTGGATACGTAATAATTTTTCTTTTTACAAAACATTAAAATTCGACAAAGATAAGGCGGGTTAAAGATCAGGAGAGATGTCTTATGACGTCATCATAAGTAAGCGAAAATAGTAGTCACAACTGACGTGGCAAACCCACACTCCTTAACTTAAACTCGCTATAACTATGTAGAAAGAACGCAATTTTTTTATTATACAATTAACTAACTAAATACATTTAAAAATTAGTCCATTACCTATTCAGGTGCCGATTGTGGTACCTATATATTTGTTTGTAAGTTGATTAAATACAAGACTTGCATCACACTGCCAAATTCAATCTCCATTCATGACTATTTATTAAAAATATCATTTTCAATCATTCGAAGATTGTCATACATAACTTTAGTACAATTTTATTAAAAAAAAAAGACGCTGCCTCAAATAAAAATTAAAAGTACATAATTATAACTCAAAAACATTAAATTAAAAAGAAACAAGACTTACGAGACAACGCAATCGCTTTGCGAGACGTCTAAAGAATGGCCTTTTAAATAAATTAACGGTACCTGTGGCATGAAGTGTAGGAGAGAGACGGCGCTCTACATTGCGCGTATTGCTGTCTCGCTTACTCAACGTCAACAGTCCTGGTTGAAAAGTTCACGGTAAGCGCGCTGGTCTCTTTATAAGAAAGTTTTAAAAGAAAAAAGCTCCTTGTAATTGGTGCCATGATAACTTTGACAACGCTGTCCATTCCCTGTTTGATTTATGAGACATCTTTCTTTATTTTGGGCGGAAAATGTGAGTAGCTTTCGTTTGTTTTTCGTGAATCCTTTCAATTTGAACCGGTGTCAGAGTTTCTGGAAATCGCATTTAAGTTATGTTTGTAAAATTGCTTAACTTTCTTCATTGAACGAAATGACTTCACCCGCGTGGGCGTTGGTTATTGGCAAATTATAACGTGAATATACCTTCCTCAATAAGTGGGCTGTCTAAAAGTGAAATATTTTTCAAATCAGACCAGTAGTTCCTGAGATTAGCGCGTTCAAACAAAATCTTCAGCTTTATAATTGACTGGCCTGTTGGTCTAGTGGTTAGTGACCCTGACTGCTAAGCCGGAGGTTGTGGCTTCGATTTCCACCCAGGACAATTATTTGTGTGATGAGCACGATGATTTGTTCTGTATTTGGGTGATATATATCTATAATAATATGTATGTAAAAATATATAAGTATGTTCATCAGTTATCTGGTTGCCTTAAACAGTTTGGGATCAAATGGCCGTGTGTGAGAGAATATTAGTATAGATAACAATAAAAAAATATCGGTTTGCTGTTATAATATTTAATACGGTTAACACATGTAATAAGCTACGATTTTATTGAATAAAAAAAAAAGATGTCCCTATCCCAGTTTCCGATGTTTTATTTCATTTAAGACACTAGTACGCCTAATTAAAAGTAGGTACAAAAATAAATCTGCTACCTTCTGCCATCCCTCCGAAACTGAACGCAAAATACTGCGGAAATAAAATTCTGTGTGGAGAATTAATTTGACTATCTTGTTACCCGCTGGGAAATTAATCAAAAAATACATTAGGAACAGAATGTCTCGCTCCTTTTGTTATGAGAGAACACACAGCTATAAATTAAGATGTAGAACTGAAAAAAAATCATGTCGAGATTCCTACAAAGTGGAAGATTAGGGCTGTAATGATTTTTTTTTAATAATTTTAATTATAATATTATAAACTAGCGTATCGCGGCTAATCATAGAACATAGCCTTACTATTTTTTCCAATTGGACCAGTAGTTCCTGAGATTAGTGCGTTCTACCAAACAAACAAACTCTTCAGCTTCATAATATTATTTAGTTAAATTCGAAAGTAACCGCTAAACAGCTGAATCGATACTGATGGAACTTGCTATCCAATCCTACTAATATTATAAATGTGAAAGTGTGGATGTTTGGATGTTTGGTTGTTTGGATGTTTGGATGTTTGTTGCTTAATCACGCAAAAACGGCAGAACGGATTTGGTTGAAATTTGGCATGCATATAGCCTTTGACATGGAAAAGAACATAGGCTACCTTTAATCCCGATTCCTTAAGTAGCGCGGGTAGAAGCTAGTGTTAAATAAACTATTTAAATATTTGGATTGCATTTTCTCATCAGCCGTACCCATGAAAATTCCATGAACATCGCAGAAAATCATAATTCATGAGCCATTACTCTTTTATCCAAATTTAATGCAGAAAGCGTAAAATCTGAGTTATTTATTTCGCGAATGACAAATGACTCGACATTTTTATGCTCGACCAGGATTGGTTGCCGTCAACATTAAAGAAGGAATTTTTACGGAAATATTTTCGTCCAAAATTTTAGGTTTCCATCGGTTTGTTTGGTCACATTTGTTTACTTCCATTGTCCATAGCAATCAGGTTACTTACTGGAAGAGAATAGAATAGAATATTTTTTATTGTACACCATTAGTTACTGCGTTAAAAATAAACACAGCAACGAAAGGGAGCTAACAATGTTTTTTTTAAACATATATTTTTTAAAGTGGACAACATCACATACATTGCTCCGAATCCAAAGTAAGTAGCTAAAACACTTGTGTTATGGAATCAGCGACAACGAAGGTACCACAAACACCCAGACCCGAGGCAATGTAGAAAAGTGTTTTTCTACATTGACCCGTCCGGGGATCGAACCCGGGACCTCAGAGCTGACGACACCTTGAAAACCGGTGTGTACGCTACTCGACCACGAGGTCATCATATTTGTTAAGAATGTTTTCTTTTTAATTCAGTAACTTACAGTTACAAAATCATAAGTAAGTTTACCCGCCTTTCAGACGAATTTTCCATCTGAGACAATTTTTTTATCTTAATAATTGAGTAAAAAGGTGGCAATACGAAGCTAGTGTTTTTAAAAAATATTGTAAACTCTTTATGATTTTACCAGCCACAAAAGGAAAGCAATAATTTTTAAGTTTCTTTTTTCACTTCAGAAATATTTGACAAGTAATTATCCATTGCAATAACACTTTATGTATGCGTTGCAGCTATTACAACACAATAAGGTAAACTCCGAGCGCCATCTGGTGCAAACATAGTTAATTAACCTCAAGGAAAGGTTCTAAAAAACATTGGTATCGTTCCTCGTTGATCTCAAGATGTTAATCAACTCTGTTAGGATGGTTTGTTTATTCTAAAGCACGAGTAAAAGCGACTTTTACTTGATTGTCTATTGTTTTTCCAAAACGTATTCTACATCGGCTTAAAATGGAAAAAAATCGTTCGTTTAACGCATACGTAAGATATTTAAACAAAAAAAAAAATTCTTCCATTCAATTTTTTTAGAAAACAGAGTCGGCGTACCGTGTAAAACTTGAAAAATAAAAGTTTTCAACTCGATTGAATGTTTGTTAAACAATATTTCCGGCATCGGGTTTCAAAAACAATTTTTGTCAGCATTCTTCAGAGGTCGTCCCATAAAGTTTTAAATCAAAATAAATTTGGAACCTACTGCTGTAGATTCTTTAGTATGATTTATACGAAACAATTAGGTATTTAAAAAAAATCGCCTTGTTTACTATCTACATTTTTGTCGCCGGTCAGTAATAAAGGGGCTACCAATTCAGCCTAACCTTACCCCTGCGTGAATGAGACTTATTTTATTTGCTTACACTTGACCCGAAGCGGAAAAGGAAATTCCATTTCCTCCTTTCCTCTTGATATTTGTTGTGGATACAAAAAACCCAGCGTTCACATAGATTGTTTATATTAATTCTTTTTTTTTGGGTGCTTTATTAGATACGGAAATCAACTTAATTCGTTTTTACGAAACAAGGAAAATCTTATACAGCGTGTAACAAAAACCCTGACATGTCAGATCCCTGAGAGTATTATTCGGTATCGTACTGCGAACACATCGCACCCTCAGTGGAAAAACGCCATAAGCCAGAAATGTTAATTTTTCAGTACGGCCAAAAAACTGGTTTTATGGAAATATTTACTTTGTCTTAGGTCGTAGAGGAAAGATTCTTATATCAAATAAAAGGGAAAAAAATATAACACTGCGTGGAGTGTTTAAATTAGTGGTAAGGTTTCCAGTTTATTAGTAATCATAGAAACAAATGATTATGCTATTTTTCGTTATTTAAAAAAATATGGTATTTTAAGTATCAATACTTAAGCCAAACTTTCCCGTGAAATTAAATATATTTTAAAAAGTATGTACACTTAAAGGACTTATGAACTTGTAACACTGTCAATTATTGCTAGTATAAGTAGGATTACTGCGTTTTTTCTTTTATTAAATTTGTTGTTTATATTAAGTATCCAACACTTACCCCTTTTTTCAATTTAAAGGCTCGTTGAGAGACCTTAAGTAAACAAGAATAATGATTTATTCCATTATCTGTTATAAAATTTTTACATGCATATTGCCAGATATTACCCAAGGCTAAATATTTACGACTAAAGGAAAAAAGAAGAAATCATATTGTGTATCAAATAATTTTTATTATATCCAAAATAATTAGCATAGCTTTGGATACAATTAAAGTTTGTAACATAAATAACAGTATTTAACAATAACTGCCAAGATATTATGTATTTTCTGTGAACATTGCCGTTACTAATATTTTTTGGATGAATTTCTAAATATCAGCTTTAACTTGTAAAAAAATATTAAAATTACAAAATGAACAATTTTCGCAACTCCGTTTATAACAAAACCACCACGTTGTCTTTTGTTAATTTGTAATATTTCTTTGACAGAAATAATAAATTGTATCTTTTTATACCAGTGCCACGATGTTTGTCCGGGATGAACTCCGAAACTAGTAGTAACTAGTGTGCAGTTTGATCCAACTTGAAAGATAGGATAGCTTGCATCTCAATTATATTAAAAAAAACTAGACCGCGGGCGGAGCTGCGGGAAACAGCTAGTACTTTAATAAAAAACTTACACTCTCTAAGTGGTGGTCTGCCATTTTTAATGCTTAATCAAGGTGTATCTTTTCATTATCTGTATTCGTGATATCTTAAGGGGTTTTTATTATATATAGACGGTTTTACAGAAGAGTTTACAAGCACAACCCCATTCCGATCTAAGTTAACTAAAAGACTACAAATGTTTCAAATACCTAGCTAATCCATTGCACACTGCACCGTGATTTTGGTGTATTTATATGACTAAAATTAGGCTTGCTATTTACTTTTTAATATATATATTTTTTTAATACGGACCATAAATAAAAATTAACCCTCCAATCAACTTATAGGGAAGCTGTAAAAGAATAAAGTCTGCCTATTCACAATTTTTTTTTCCATATCTTTCTATCGCTGTTTGTGACGAGTGTCTAATGGCAAACTGAAAAACTATGAGACCAATAAATACCCGGCTTGCAGCGCCGGCGCCAGCTTTTGCTCGACGCAGATTGTTTTGCGCTCTTTACGGAATTAAGTATGTATAGACGATTTACTAAAATTCACAGCTTCTTCTATCAATAAATGGAGCTGATTTCTGTTTTTACTCAGCTTTGGTTATACTGCCCCCGTGCCTATTAAACGGTACCTTCAAATTTATAGCAAGCTCCGTCGATGTCTGCTCCCAGTTTCATCGGTTTCAGGTGTATTCCGTATTTCTGACTGACCTCCACTATCTATTTTACTGGGTAATTCTTTTGGTAGCACAGCTAATCTTAATAACAATGACCAAATAAATTTTTTGACGGTCGGAACCAACAGTTTTACATGCTATCGGAGGCGTTCGACAGTGAAATAATAAGAATTAGTTTGAGCCTGCCTGTGTTTTCGTCACTTAATTTTTGACCCGACACTGGATTCCAACTTGAATGACACTCTTGGTGGTCACACTCAGTTTCAACCACTAACCCTTTACACCCGGGCTTATACGAGCGTGAGTTTTGATTAAAAAAAATATTGGCGCCAAACAATTTACTTTTTCCGAACGCGACCGGCGTCGATCGTTTGTGAGGAGTATTCTACGCACGAGAAAAAATACACTGGCAGTGTGGAGGCGGTCAGCGACGTGTGGGTTGCGATGAACGATGGCTGCATTTTTCGACCCTCGCCGCGCCGCGGGTAAGTAATAATTTTGATTAATAACTATTTGTTTTTTTATAGTATTTTGTACTTATTTTAAAGTTAAAGGATGTTTAAACACCTAGATAATTTTAGATTTATGCTAACTTTTGCAGTTTATTTACAATTAAGTCGTAAAGTCTGACCGCTACGATCGTGTGGCTCCGGTCGTAATCCCAACATGTTATTTGGGAGTAAGTACTGTAATTGACGATTGTGTGTACGTAGATTTAGTTACTGAGAGTATCTTGTTTAAAATTTTAGGCAGAAATTTGAACGATGACCAAGTTATAGACGTGCTGGGCGATGGAAACTTATCCGTTATCGAAGATATTGAGGACCCAACCCAGCATTTTTGACAATCTTCAGTTCGACAATTTTCACACTGAACTCAAACCTGAACTACTACCGTCTGCAGCACTAGAGTCGGAACCGAAGCAGGATACTCCAGCATCATCACAACTAACTCCGCGCCCTCGGATCTTCACGGCCACCTCCTCGAAAGAGAGTTTGGAAGCAGGTACCTTCTGATGATCGAAATCATGACTATACTTAACTGCCCGTGGCTCCTGTCAAGACTCCAATGGAGTATTTCTCATATTACTACTTTGATTAGAGTTTTTCGACGAAGTTGCCAGATGTACAAACCTGTACCATCATAAAAAAACTCGTAGAACTAAAACTGATGTCTGTAGAAGTAGCCAGAGTCTTTTCCATACATATTATCATGGGATGTATTCCCTACCCCCGTATTCCGATGTACTGGGGAGGTGGATGAAAACTAGACATAATAACTCAACAAATGGCTCGTGATGGGTTCTTGACAGTTCGTAATGCATTGCTTGTCGTAGATTCAGATGAAGCCCTGCCGCATGACAAAAACAACCCGTTGTGGAAGGCACAGCCAATGATTGACAGGGTAAAAGCAGCGTGTAACGCCTGGCTTCTACTCCATTGACGAGCAAATGATACCATTTACTGGCAGGTGTATACTACGTCAGGTAGTCCGAAACAAACCGCGCCCGGTTGGTCTGAAGAATTTCGTGCTGACTACAAGTGAAGGATAGATGCTCAACTTTGACATCTATCGAGGAGCTAAAATAATGTTTGGTGATAAATCTCTTGGACTTGGAGCTTCTGTAGTTTAGTATTTGACGAAATAAAAGCACCAAGAATGTGCCAGTACGAAAATTGTACCAGTCGCACAAAGATACGTTGTGAAAAATGCGACACCTATTTGTGCATCTCACACGCGGTAAAGACTGTTTCAAGTCTTACCACACCAAAGGATGATATGGTACTCCTAGTTCCTGATAACTCTAAGAGGCATAATAAGATGTTTTTTTAACTAATGGTTACATTTAAGAATAATTACATTTAATATTTTGGTTTTGTTAATATTTTACTAAAAAAAATTGTACCGTGTTGCTAAAGGCTTGTACAAATGTTTAGTGCGAAGACAAATGCTATGAAAGTGAATTAATTATAACTTAATTATTAATAAAGAGGCTGATTTCATTATAAAACTCTTTATTTGCCCTCAAACTATCAAAATATAAGATTAGTTTAAACTAACCTCACGATCGTGACTATGTCACGTACAACCTGTGACTCACGATCGTGCGGGTAGCATTGTGGGTTAACTATGAACTCGAGATTTTTTTAACTATTTTTTTGAGGCTTTATAGACATAGCAGAATGCCAAGAAAAAGGTTTTATAGTATAAAAATAAAAAAAAACTTTCCGGTTGTAAAGGGCTAAATCAACAAGCGCACGAATATGACGCATATTTCCCCTAACATTTTAGAAATTATTGTTGAAGTTAGTTTTTTATTTTATGCCTCGCAATGGGCCCAAGTAAATGCATTTTCTTTCTTTTTGTCTGAGAACCTACCCGTGTAGTTTCAAAGCCGCACAAGGTGAGGAATTAGGGGATTTTATACAGTGGATACCGGAAAACCTGCATGCGAATTTGCACTTTTTTCTTACGGTTATGTTGTCACTCTGCTGATAATCAATTTAAAAAAAGATATATCCACATGGTTTACAGGCAGATAGGGGCCGGTGGTGCTATATAGCACACAAAAGCCATGTGAGTTTGGCACTTTTCTACATATCATACGCCACATTCTACATATCTACATAGCATAGCCTACTTATGAACTGCCCAGCATGTCCCACCGCCCACCGTCAGTATGACAGTCAGTTGACCCCCGTCCCGGTTGCATGATTCACCACCCCGCTGCCTTACATCCCCCGTCGCTTGCAGCTCATGCGTCTTCGTCGTCTTTCATGATCAATTTTGTTAACGAAATGACATTAATGGTAACATTTTCCAGTTGTTTTGATATAACAACAAAACTACTGAATCGATCGATTTAAATTCATACATATGAAACCACTTCAATGACATACCAACATTGTAAAACACCAAAATTAATTGGTCCACAATTTTTGGAGATTTACAGAGAGGTAGATAGCGAATATAAGAAGAACAGTCGACTCCAGTCGCAACGCCCCGCTGCTAGGAAGTTGCAATACCACTCAACTATGGCGTCGCGACGCCACACAATTACAGCGTGGTGACGCCACTCTAACGCAACGCCGAACTTCTTATGCGGCGCGACGCTGCTCAATTGTGCCAAACCGTTACGGCGTCGAGACACCTCACGCTTGAAACGCCACTCTAATCTCAACTATAGCGTCACGATGCCCGTTAGATATGGTGTCGCGAAGGTACATAGTCGCGACGTTTTTTAAGTTAATATGAAGTAAACACTCATAACGCTGCTTTATTTTTATCAAAATATTTTTTTATTGCAGTATGTGCATTTATAATATAATGTTTCCTGATTAATAAAACAAAAAAAGGCGTATTCGTGCATACAAGACCAGTGATGTAAAAAAAAGAAACGGATTAGAATCATAATATTTGTTATTGTTTATTTCGATCATTAAAATTTTACGATAAACGTCGTATAATGTAATACGTCATATTATTCAACTTTTTTTTGCGTTAAAACGTTTATTCTATTTATCCCTAAGAAAAAAGATAATTTATTCAAAATTAATAAAGCAATAATTCTTGCATAAATTTGTCAAATTTATCAAGAAAAATATGAAAAAAAATCAGCATATGTAACTTTAAACGTACCTTTCAAATATGTGAAAATCGACAATTCGACGTAAAACCACTTATGCTCTTTTTCCACTGGGGGTACGACATATACATAGCCATTTAATGGATTGGAGGATAAAATTTTTCCCCAGTCAAAATCAAATAAAAACTGATCCAAGGCAACATCTGAACAACTGACCGCTCCTCAAAGGTCACGTACTTACTACCTACAGTTTGGTGTCAAAGAAGCCGCCTATGCTAGACGGTTCATGAACTACCACGAATACGCCTTTATTGGATCTGACAGGGGTTTTGTCACATGTTGTATATCGAATATTTATCTGGTTGGCCTTTGGTGGCCGTCCGTTCAATCAACTCGGCCTATCGCGGTGGACAGAGACCGCACCCAAGTTACGCCACGACATCCGGACCTCTACCTTCCGCATGGGAAAGTACTGGGCAATGTGCTGGGGTACGCAATCATGGGGTGTATGTTGCCATAGTCACCACGCTAGGCAAGCGGGTTTGTGGCTGATTCATCCATTATTGGGGAAAGAAGTAGCCTTTTTATTACCTGTCCTGAAATCCAAGCTTTCCACAAATCTGGTTTCATTCCAAATACATGCAGATTTTTATAAGGACATAGCTTGTATTATATAGCTTCTTCCAAATTCAACACATTGGTGACAAATAAACGTAAAACAAAAAGAAAACAATTGCTTGAAAGTACAACGCACGAAATTTCATTTCGACATTCTTCGTAACATTTTCCAATAATTTTGATTTTATACTACGAAATCTATATATTTTCAGATATTCGAAGTTCCAAATAAAATCTTTCTTTCTGTATTGAACAATGTTTGAGATACTGTTCCATTTAAAAAAATATATATA
Organism: Plusia festucae; assembly: GCA_950381575.1. Taxonomy (NCBI): domain Eukaryota; kingdom Metazoa; phylum Arthropoda; class Insecta; order Lepidoptera; family Noctuidae; genus Plusia; species Plusia festucae. Next base: position 1,506,398 of record OX494430.1, on the reverse strand, counting down.
ATCGATCCACAATTGCTGGAGATATCGCGTAAAAAACATACAAGAAAACATACAAAAATAAAATATAGACGTTGAGAACCTTCTTTTTAATTTTTTTTTTAACGTCGCCCTCCATAAGTAGTTTAATTTTTGTATCGCGAGGGTTTCACAGACATTCAAAACACATGCACAAAGAACACCCAGACTTGGAACAAGTATCTGTGGATCACACAAATGCTTGTCCCATGCGGGGTTCGAACCCGCAGCACGTCGCGCACAGTGGCAATTAGCGTGGTGACCTATACCACTCGGCTATCCGTGCTGCTCATTGTGGATTGAAACTAGGACCATCCTTGGTCTTATGGTACTGTAATAATAATTACCAGGATCATGTCGCTCAGAGTTTTGAATATTACACGTCCTTTTAAAAGACACTTAAGCGAACATTACTTCATTTGTGCCGCGAAACCTTTTTGTTTTTTTTTTATAACTGAATTTCTAAACTGGATGTCACGTCATGAATATTTCATGAAATACTTTGCTTACTGTTTGCGTTTTAATTTGAAAGTGCCCTCGAAAATGTTTTTATAATGTTTTATTAGATTTGTTTCCCAGAGGGTTAGAGTGATATCATGGACTTTCATTTGCTCCGGTCCTGAGATCTTTATTTTTAACCGGCTTTAATAATGGAAACTCAATGTCATTTTACATTATGCACATATTTTTCAATTGTAGACCAAGCTTAAAAGATCATTTTATTTTTCCCTTCCATTCATTTTATACACATTAATTATACGATTTAAATTATTAGAAAGTAATAAATGGTGTATAACATTATTCGTAACAGAAAACATTGCAGATATTGATAGTTCCAAATTATACAAATTTAATGTACTTTTTAAACCGTGTACATAAAAAAAGTCAATTCATATAATTGAAATATTTTGTCTAAAACTTATCTGAAATACCTAATACTCCAAAAAAAAAGATCTCCATAATCTAAATGAAAGTAAAATCCAATAGACTTAACAAAATTCAGTTCCGTTTAATCAGGCCGCGTCGGTTCCAAAATACGTACGGAAGTGAGGTTGGCAGGAAACCAAGTTACCCGGGATCTTTCTAGAAAAAAGAATCTGCTCTAATTTATATGGAAAAGGCTTTTGCATTTCGGTGCTAAACGACATTTCAATGTTCGGCTTTTTAAATGAACACAGTGCGAGGTTTTTTTAAGCTTATGACGTTTGGCTTTCTGGTTGGTTAAGTGCTTGGAGAAGGCCAATCAGAGCATCGCACGTCATCAAAGTATCGATCGTGTGACCGTAAGACAGACTATTTCTATGCACAATAGTTAATGCATTATGAACAGTTTTTTACTACTTCTATAATTATATTACCATGACTGAAAATATCAACATTCAAATAATATCAACATAGTGTAGCGATTTAAAACTACTATATTACTACTAAGTAATACTATATATATATAATTATATATTATACTAGTTTGTTTGACTGTATCTGCCTGTTAATTTTCAAAATGCCATCAACATTTTTAAACAGTCGATGATATAAGTAGAACTTACTAAAATTTAATAATAGATAATGGATTTTGGGAGGTTCCGATAAAATATAATAATTCAACGATAAATTCTGTTTTTAAGTTCTACGTGGACGAAAGCGTGGGTGTAGTTGCCGGCAAGTAACTTGGCAATGTTTTGGAGTAGTGAGAGCGTATTTTCATATTCTATGTGAAACAAAAACACAGTTTTATTGCTCGACTGTATCACTGCAAGTAATATAAAAAAAAAAAAAACATTTTTTTTTACATTTATGTACATTAGAACGTTAAATATGAGATGAACTCGTAACGACTCTTGCCAAGTTACGTGCCGGGTACCTACTGTAACAGATAGTGTACTCAAATTTGTTTACATACTTTCTTCTTGAGTACATTTACAAACATAATTAATATCGGAAGCACGGCCAACGTTTGATCAGACATTTTTCCAAACACAAATATTGGATCAATCATAGTGTCATGACCTTAGATTTCAAAGTTTACTTTAATTGGAATACTCGTATGCCAGTAGAAAGGAAACTTTTTTAATAATAATAATATTTCCGGACACACGGCCATCTGATCCCAAACTAAGCAAAGCCTGTAATATGGTATCCAGACAACTGATAAACATACTTATTATACTCAAATACATACACATCTATATATATAAAAGAAAGACGGGTTTGTTACAACACTTATAACTCGAGATCGGCTGGATCAATTTTCATGGTTTTTGTTTCGTTGGATTTGTCTCCGCCCTGAATAGCAGAATACATTTTAAAAACAATGAAAACTTGACGAATAAATATTTATGAAAATGAATCATTTTCCATTTAATTATGTTCCTTAGTTTCGTACCTGTCAAACATTTGTTTTCCTCCTGTCATCCTATCAAATACTGTGATTGACATTTATGCATGCGTTCAGAAATGTATTTTGTGTAATTATTTAAAAAGGGTGAATAAACTTTTGTCTGTATTTTTTTTAATCAAATAAAAAGGTTGAAAGGTGTATTAAGCAGATTTGAATAAAAAGGGCAGTCCAAAGTAGTAGTCTATGATCTAAACTATTGTCAATCAATGTCTATGTCACGAAAGTTCAGCTACTGTTATATTTGTTTGTTTTGTGTGGTTTTGTGCGAGTACATATTCAGTATTAGTATTAGTAACAATGCCACGTCCTAGAAGATCTAATCTTTCCCAGCGAAGCCGTACTGCAATTAGGCAACGGAACATCGCGAGTCAATTATCTGATGAAGAACGAGACATTGCACGAGAAGAGCGCCGCGTTAGTATGGAGGGAAGAAGGGCTTTAATTCGTGCCTCTCAAACACAAGAGGAAAGAGAGGCAGCCCGTGAAACGCCTAGGTTAGAAACGAGAAATCGTCGAGCTTATCGTACAGATCAATATTATCAGATATTTATCATAATAAAATACTTTTTGATATCTAAGTATCTGTATTTTTATTTTGTATCATTGTATTACGTTCATCAAAGCCTAAATTAGTTCAGCTAAAAGGTAACACGACATTCATTGACTGTTAGGCGGTACGAAGTTCGCCGGGTCAGCTAGTTATAGATAAATAACACCCAGACAAAGAACAAATGATCGTGCTCATCACACAAAGATTTGTCCTGGGTGGGAATCGAATCCACGACCTCCGGCTTAGCAGTCAGGGTCACTAACCACTAGACCAACAGGCCCGTGCAGGTTGGCGATTTTAAATTCCAAATGAGTTTTCTCACGATAATTTCCATCATCCATTGACAATGGTGTCTTAGAATAATTAAGAAAGTACATATTACTTTGTGAAAGTCACACAAATTTGTTCATAGGACTGCCAGGCCACCACGACATCTAACAGTAAGGAGAGTTTATTATTTATTGGTACTGAAAATGTGATCCATTATAATGAAAAAGTTTTGTCAGATCCTTATTAAGATTGACACATACGTGGAAAAAGAAAACAAAGGTATAATATCTCCTTCTACGGGGGGCTTATTCTCTATGTCCAAAGTCCAAACAAAAGCATAACGTGGCATGACGCAGAATCTATATATTAATACGTGATGCCAAAACTTTGGACCCCTTTTTACGAAAATTGCGCGGACGCAGGAGCATAAAATTTGGCACACTTATAGTTTATGTGTAGGAGAAGTGGAGAACGCTAATATTTTTCAATAATAATGCTTATAAAGTACATTAAATCAATAAATAAAACATTACCCACACTACCATGCATTTCACACACACATGTTTGTTTTGTTTTTCATTGACTGCTTACTGACATTGACATAAATAAGTGGTTTAAGTTTTTATATATCCGAATATAACGGCCAAGGACATTTAGCAAACGATAAAAGAGGTTTTACAAAAAACATTGTTTGCAGAGAAGTTTGCAATATGTAATAATGTATATATTAAGTCACTCACAATTTAAATTTATATTATAAGGTCGAATTTCGACCATTGGGCGACCACTAGTATAATTAAATAATCCCGGGTCGATAAATCTTTTAAATTTTGTTTTTTGAAGGTTAGTGTAAGTATATACGTTTAAGACAATTTCATAGATTTTTTACTAACAAATTAACCTTAGTAACAGCACCTTAACCGCTCACGATTTGGTTTGTAGATAATGACTAAATTTGTATGACATAATGAAGAAATTTAGATCTACAACTAATTTAATAAAGCAGAATAGAGTTTTGATGGTTTAAAAGCGCTAAACTCCGGAAAAAGTAGTTCTTGGAAAAAAAAATAGTAATTTTAATGCCATGCAATGAAATTTTAATGCAAATTTTTAATAATTTTAATGGTATGGCATCCATCATAAGGATCAATTTTATTCTCTCTAACAAACATGGTTAATTAAATAAATGGAAAACTATGAAATCTAAACTTTAAAATTAAATAGAATAGATTATAAAAATTAATAAGAATTTAAATGAGTTACTTAGAGCATTTTAATGTCGACATTTTATTCCATTAAGTACTTATAGAGACAATTTTACCAGTAACATTCAAAACTTCAGTTTATGAACTAAATTCTTGGTGATCAAGTTTCCAAATATTCAGATCTCGAAATTGAAATGTCAAATTATACTTACTAGCGAAATGCAAATTGAATTCAATTGGTCACGCTCATATTCTCCTGAAAAATACTAAATACTCAAGTCTTTATTTCCGAGAACGGCCCAACGGCTTAACGTGCTTTCCGAGGCACGGATGGGCCGTGCCTCGGAAAGCACGTTAAGCCGTTGGTCCCGACTGTCATACGGTGATCTTTGATAGTCGTTAAGTCATTACAATTCTGACAACCAGTCTTACTATGGGATACTGTATTACCCAGTAAAATGGGTTGTGGAGGTCAGATAGACAGTCGCTCCATGAAAAATATAGTATTCAGCTAAATCCGGTAAGACTGGAAGCTGACCCCAACATGGCTTGGGAAAAGGCTGGGCAGAAGAAGAAGAAGACTGAAGTCTTTATTGCATTCCATATGTATTACATAGATGGTGTAACAAAGTAAAAGTTAAAATTAAAAATCCGCTCTTGTTCATTTAAGTATTTTAAAAACCAAAAAGATGTGTAACAAAACCATCACTTGTAAGATCAATCAAATACATTTTATCACTTAAAACATTTTCCAGTTATTGTCAAGCGATGTGTTTCATTTTTCACACGAATGGAAAACGAGAGTTGCATGCAATTTCTTGATTTCTCTCAAGCGTTCGATACAATAGGCAACAATGGCGATATTTTATTGAAAACTTGGTGAATGGAGCGGACGATATTGTTCGGAAGGTTATTAAATTTTTGCGACGATGATTTAAATATAATATCTTTATGATAGGCAGAAAGGCTGGTAAGAGTGCTGTAGTCGGTATTTTGATAACCTAATATTCTGCGGAATGAGAAAGAATTAAATTTCCATAATTATTAAAAATATTTTAATAACAATAACATAATATTAAATATTTATAAAGTAACTATATCCATACCTACACTAAACTATAATATAATAATTAAACAAAAAACTGAAAAATACCTTAAAAAAATCACCTTCCACCGACTTCAAACTAATCAGTTGGTAACTTAACAATTGAATTTAAAAGGTAATTTAATAATCCAGTATTTTTTTTGCTTTTATGTGGTTATGGGTATGGGTTTTTGAAGCCTGTGTTTTTTTTGTAAAAAAGATTTCCACATATTTTTCTAATGTAAGCAATTCCTTCACGTAATGACAATGACAGTCCTATTGTGAATACTTTTTAATTATAATGTTAACCCAGATATTAGGTGAATAAAAAAAATTGCAATCATATAGACAAAATATTTTTTTATAATTTTTTAATTAAAACCAACTGCGTAAATATAAAGGAAACAAGTTGAAAAAAAAAACTTTTTTTAGATTAATCGGTCTTAATTTTGATAGATTAGACAATGTTCTTAAATGGCAACAAATCCGCGAATGACACAAAAACTCATAAAGATCTCCTCTCAGAAATTTAAGAGAAAATAATTCTTGTGAACAAAGCCGCGGATCTGAGCTAGTTAAAAAGTAATCATTACGGAAATTGAAGCAGCCTCCTGAAAGGCTAGACTTTGCACCAGGTTAGTTTAGGTCCCACCTGCGTCGTGAGAGTTCAAACTCCCCTATCCCATTATACATTATCATGCTTCGGAAAAGTTAAAAAGTTAGCGAAACTAGCATGCAATTTTGAACTTTATTAGATTATGTGTAATTTGAAAGTTGCCATGTTTTTGCTATTATGAAGGTAAATGTTAACAAAATACGTACCGTACAGAATGAACAATAAGACATAAAAAACTGAATAAATAAACACAAGAAACTTTTAAGTAATACTTTCTTCAAACGACTTTGTTTGTGGAAGCTTTTTTAGGTACATATTTATGTACTTGGTGTTGAATGAGAATATCTAATAAATAGACCCGCATTTCAATTTCATAACAAAATAAACGAAGAATAATTCCACTCCCCGCAGCTTCACAGATTATGATTAAATAGTAAACAGAATTTGAAATCAATTTGATTTTCAGAACGTATTTGGCCGCCGTTGAAATAATCACGTCCTTTGGGGCCTCTGATTGCATTTCGGTTTGATCTAGAACACGATGTATTTTAGGTGGCACGTCATTTGACAATGTGACAAACGAAAATCGACCTTATTGATAATGAAAATTTATTAAAAATAGAGTACTAAACAAATGGCGTAAAAATAATGACGAAGATAGATTTTAAATAAAAAAAAACAGACATCTACTACGAATTACATAAAGAGGAAATACTTGTACTTTGTAACAATTAAACTGAAACTACTTGACTGTTTGTAAATATTTTTACGCCTTTAGAATATTATATTATCAATGACAAACATAAGCTATATTTATACCAAAAAATAAATTAATAAATAGTAATTAATTAATTATACATGAAATTAACGTGAACTGTCAATTTTAATTATAATGTAGGCACTTTTTTTAGTTTGAAATCTAAAGCTCGGTGTTCGATCGTTTATTTTTGTTTTAAATAAAGGTATTATTATCAAACGGTAAATACGGTTTTGTTGTGAACTCTACTCTACTTTCATGAAAAACAAAATGCGAAACATTATAATGCCAAGAAATATTAGTTGTTCGAATGCGAACAGAAAATCATGAGATGGAAAATATTTTAAGTTGTTTTTTTATGGAAATTTCTATTAACCGATTTAAGATATTAACGACTACGACTAGCTGTTCCCCGCGACTCCGCCCGCGGTACCAAATTTCTGAATAAAAGATACTTAATTATAGCCTATGTTTCTCAGGGTGAATGTAACTTTCTAATGGTGAAAGAATTTTTGAAATAGGCACAGTAGTTTTTGAGTTTATTCAGTACAAACATACACACAAAAATACAAATCTTTCCTCTTTATAATATTAGTGTAGAAAGAGTAGATTTCAAGGGGATTAGCTAATTTTACTTATCACGAGTGCTTTACGTATTGCAGTATTTTTGAGAGGGGTTCGTGGCTAAGGGTAGGCCATACGGTTTCACCGATAATAAAAGATAAGCTGCCCTCGCCGCGGTTGGTCCGTGAATGGGTGACCATTTATGAATAAAACATGACATCTAATTCGGAAATCAAGTTAAGTTTTAATTCCGACTGTCATACAGTGATCTTTGACAGTCATTACAATTCTGGCAACCCGTCTTGCTATGGGATACTGTGTTACCAAGTAAAATAGGATGAGGCAGTCACTCCACGTATTGAAGAAGATGGGGATTAATGAAATTCGGCTAAATCTGGTAAGACTGGAAGCTGACCCCAACATATTTTGGGAAAATGGCTATGCAGATTATAACAAAATTACGGCATTTTTATCAAAACACATGCATACAATTGTTAAAATCTCGTCTAAAAATACTGAGTCCATACAAAAAGCGTGCTACGACTGTTCATTACGTCATCATTAAGCGCACCAGTTCCAAATGGATGACGTCACGAACCACCGAGCCAAATTACCAGACAATTCAAACTATTGTGGTTGTAACATAATCATTATGTAACACAATTGTTACATATTATAAGTATTTATGTCCTTAAGTTACTACAATATGTGGTAATTGGGCTGGAAACAAGAGGTAGTAATCTTGCTTCATATCAGTACAAGATTTAAAACAAGCAACAAAACTTAATTAAAACAAATGATACATTTATATAACTTTACGAATGAATGAATATAATACGGGCCTATGAATGTCCCACTGCTGGGCACAGGCCTCTTCTCATACAGAGAAGGATCGAGCATTGATCACCACACTGGCTCACTGCGGGTTGGCGATTTCAGATTTCAAATGAATGAACGAATATTTTTTTTTAAATAATTGCTCAGACTCTTGATAAATCTACATAAGAACCAAAAATAGTAACACTCAAAATTGGTTGAATAATTGGGGAAGTTGGGTTCCCTTGAGACACTTTTTGAACCTCGTCTGTTAAAAAATACGAAATTAAAAAAAAATTAGGATATTCGTGATAACCGTAAAAAAACATAATAAAGTTACTTTGCCTTGATGCCAAAAATTTTAATCTTCCATCTTCAACTCTCAATAAGGAAGCGTGGTGATCAATGCTCCTGCCTTCTCTATAGAGGAAAAGACGTGTGCCCAGCAGCGGGGCGTATTTTCGGTATTATTATTATTATAACATACGGAAATAAAATCGAAATTAAACACGATAGCGTCCGAAGTTAAATAAATCGTTTTATATAAATAAAATATAATTTACTAAATACAAGAAAATTTTAATCATAATAATGGCCGGGTTCAAACTATGTAAATTAATTAACATCGGATCGGTCCCACGGTCCCGGTTTAGCTTTCCTAACGATATTTAAATACTTAAGACCGCTGAGATGTAATTAAATTTGCGGAAAATTAATCGCTTTTATTAGAAAAAGAGGAAACAAAAGAAGAGGTGGATGAATTTGTATGAAGAATGTTATAAATTGGGAATACGGCAGGTAGAAGAAAAATCGCCGATGCCAAGTAGAAGATGCGCGAGGGATCCCATATAGATATGGGACCGGGGTGATTTTGGTCGGTGAAAGTCCGACATATCCCCACGCTGTGCCCTCGGCGTGGGTTGAAAACATTAGCTTTTCATCTGACAAAAAAAGGAAGAAGAAGAATCGAATTTATTGTTCTCATAATTTTGATTTCAGGACTGGTATAGAAGTTTATTGAAATGAAAATGAAATGGTCCCATTACGGTTCCGTAACCAGATTTAGTATGACTAAATTTGCGTGCTTGAAGCCAGGTGACTTATTTCATGTAATTTATTTTTGTGTCCCACTACTGCGCTAAGGTCTCTCCAGCTTGACTCCAGATTATTATGTCTTGAGCTAGTTGACACCAATCACATAAGAAGGGATTGATGTCATCCCGCTACTATCCCTCGTTTGGTAGAATCGAATTTAGCAACCTACTCAGTAGCTATCTAGGGCACTTACCAGGACTCATCCTGCTAATGTAACCAGCCTAGCTCAAATTTTACCACATATTTTTTTTAAAATTTGTAATTTTTCTTTTTACAGGTAAGTCCTCTGATCACAGAAAGAGTCTCTCTTGAAGTGGTAAGTAATTTAATTGATCAAATTTATCTTAAAGAAGTTCGAACCACCCGTAATTTTTTATAGTTTTCCAATACATGTCTCGCTTTACTAAAGGTAGGTTTCGTGAGCCATTAATTAAAAACTCGATGGACGCTTAACTAGGCGTAACTCACGCTCCGGGGGTCAAAGGGGGCGCACGCATGAAAAATTACACTACCGTCGGCGTTCATAGTTTCGCTAATAGTAATTGGGTCTGCAACACCGACATTATTATTTATTTAAAACTAGATAATGCATGAATATTATCAAGAATAATTGATTGCACATATGTAGATTAAAAAATGGCGTACTCCAATTAAACCCAATCAATTTGCAGGATAGTATGTATAAAGATACAGCGTGTAACAAAATCCCTGTCCGATCCAATAAAGGCGTATTCGTGGTACAGTTCATGAACCGTCTCGCATAGGCGGCTTCTTTTTAACACGCTTTTATTAGGTCGACCTGTATGTATGTAACTATGTAGTCAAATCTAAGAAAACTAATTTAACCACCTTTTAAAGATCGTAGCGTTATGAAAATTGGCAGTTGTATGTGATTTTGATGACAATACAATAATATGGTACTGTCGAGCTGATCTGATGATGTAGCCGGAATATATGAACTGGAACTTCATGAAGGATGATCGTGTCATAGCCGTGTTTAGACTTGTTAGAAACTTTGACCACGATTAAGTAAAGCGTGTTTTTTAAACTATTAATTTATTTTATTATTATTTCATATTTTCGTAATCTTTTGACACCTCAATGTACTCCACATTATTAGTATGCGTGTAGGGATCACCGCTAACAAGTTTCAAAATATTTAACACTATGACCTCGGTCATGGTTACAGCCTTGTTTATGATAGCGGGAATTTACCCTATCTAGATGTATACATTTAATAACACTCCCTTCCACTAACTGTCCGCCAATTCGTCTGCATGTATTAATATCATGGGTTGTCACGTTTTGCGCGAAACCTTAATTTATTTTCTTAAATATAAGTAGCCTAAAATATCCTTTTTTTTCGCGTGTAAATCCTCATGGACTTCCTCCGCCCTGGGGAAGGAAGAGGGGTATACCTGTTCAAACTGCCTGAGTGAGTCTCCCTTCCCTTATACCTGGGGTCCCCGCGAACCCAAGCAGTGAGACTTCTTACCAGAGCTGCAATGTTGTGGGTGGGATAGCTTTGTCTCCCAATTCGCTGATGAAGAGGCGCGTGGAAGCACCACACGTATCATCTTTTACCTTTGTGATCCTAACCTAACCTTCTTCGGCCTATACCTTTAGGCCGAAGGGCTATGTATTTTTGTGATTTTACCAACACGAAAATAGTTTACAGAACCTCTGAGTTGTCAATGTAAGAGTGTGTTTACACAAGGCAAGAATACTAAGATGTTTGTCCATTGTCTGCTTGAACAATGGATGCATTTACACACAAACTCTTTTGTGATAATTGCTTACACATGGGTTTTGAACTGAACAGTTCTTTAATTATTGTGCTGTTTTTTTTTATTACATCCCATATAGAGAAGGAATGAACATTGATCATTCCTTCGTCATGAGATTCGATGTTTCTTCAACAATGTGTCATAACTTTGAAAAAATCAATTTGGTACTTGCCAGGGTTCGATCTTGCAACTATTCGTCAACAAATCCGGTCATTGAACTGCTAGGCCACCATGACCCGTTATTTGTTTCTTGATAAAAGGTGTCAGTTAAATAAATTTAATAATGAATTCCATCAATTAGTCAAGCCATAATTGATACGGAATCTCAATTTGCAAACCGAGTAACGATTACATTTGTGGGCCAACCAACACTTCAGGATTATTAGAACCAATACTCCTATTCAAATACTATTTAGCTGTAATTATAACTTAGTTCAATAGTAGGAATTTAATAATTGCTGTAAATCGATACGTACTATAATATTCTAAAGGGGCTCGTGGCTTAGTGTAAGCTGTACGGTTTGACCGATAATAAAGGTTAAGCTGCGTTTGCCGCGGTTGGTCCGTGGATGGGTGACCATTTGGAAACATATCGACACCCTCCGTGCCTCGAAAAGCACGCTGAGCCGTTAGTCCCGACTGTCTTACAGTCATCTTTGACAGTTGGTGAGTCATTACAATTCTGACAGCCAGTCTTACTATGGAATACTGTATTACCCAGCAATGGGTTGTGGAGGTTTGATAAGTACTTGCTACATGTAAAATACGGTATTCAGCTAAATTCGGTAAGACTGCAGCCGAACCCACCATAGCTTGGGGAAAAGGCTAGAGACGATGATAATAATATTCTAAATCTGAAATATTAGGAAGTACTGGTCCCAAACAAAAAATATTGTTTTGTTAGGTAGCCTTTTTATCGGGGAAGGTTACAGGCTACTACTATTTTCTATCGATAACGAACGCCCACGAGGGCAAAGCCGCGCGCAAAAGCTAGTCCATACAAATATGTCAACTTCTAAAACCATATTTTATTTACCTCACGGAAAAATTGTTTACGAGCTAAACAGATTTAAAATTAGGTATTTTTCTTTACCTCAGAAAGCTCATTTAGTTCTGTGTATTTTCACGCCTTTAGAGAAAAGAGGTCGGCAGGTGAGTTCTAATATTTAATTGCGGTATGTAGCATATTATTAGCGCAAGCGATAACACGAGTGAAAATTTTATTCCATTTTATATGACTATCACATTTTTCATTTCTTTTTGGACCCAATTCAATCCACGCAGACGAAGTCGCAGGCAGAAGCCATTTAAAAATAAACCTAAATATTGACCCAGTGGTAAAGCCGACGATCCCGGACACTTAACAGCGCCAATTAAAAGCGAGACCACGACAACGAACGGATAGCAAAATATAAAGTGATGCGAAAGCCATTAAAGAAATCCTCTGAAAAGAAACATTGAGTACATTTGTTGAGTAGCCAGTTGTGGGTAGAGAAGGGAAGCACGTTATTATTGCACTCATTCTGAATCACCCTCTTAAATTGATCGGGCAAGGGGAGACGTAAATAAAAACATTCGTACAACGTGTATGGCCCTTGGAATGAGAGGGGGAAATATTTAAGTGTTTTGAAGAGATGAATTGGAAAACCCTCGGTTGTTATTGCTATGGGCTTTTCTCTTAGAAAAATCAAGGTCATTATAAGAAGTTAAGACATTTTGAGATGTTTTGCAAATGAATGTGAATGAAACCCGATCCACGATTTTTGAAAGGTTGAAAAAAATATTATTCCGCAAATTGAAAATTAAAATGAAAAATGAAAATGGATTTTATTTTTCTTTTCACAAATTTCATAATGTTGTTCTTCTTTGTAATTCCGTAAGTAAGTTATTATAATAAGTTAATTATATTCGTATTGATAATTAGATACAGCGATTCAAAATTCATTAGTGAGTTGTAATGACGTCACGATCTTGCCCAAAACATATTTGCTACGAGTACCTACATCTGTACAACATTTAAAATCAACGTATCGTCGTGAACTCTTCGTTGGGAAAAAAATCTGTGTGCAAACAAGTATTGAGGTATTTGAATTCAAACAAATACAGGGTGTTACAACACTGCCCGTAAAACCGAACATTCATTTATGAATGAAAAATAGAAAACCTATTAAAGTAGACAATTATTAGGTAAAATAGGTACGTAGGCCTTTCTGTTAAATAATATGGTTGCCTGACATTACAGCTTACTAGGTTTGACCAAATTTTTGGCTATTTAATTTTTGGGTATTTTGTATGTTTCCCAGTATGACAGGTTGATTAGGAGAAGTTTATTTCAGACTAGCTTCTGCCCGCGACTTCGTCTGCGTGGACTTCAGAATTGGGTCCAAAAAGAAATGAATAATGTGAAAGTAATGCAAAATGTAATAAAATTTTCACCCGTGTTATAGAGAAAAATACCATATTTCAAAGCTGTCTGCCCCCGGCTTAGCTCGGAAACAATTTTCAATTTTCCCTCGAGAAGTATTTAAGGAATCGGGATAAATTAAATAAGCCTACGATCTTTTCCATGTCCAAGGCTACATGCATACCAAATTTCATCCAAATTCGTTCAGCCATTTGTGCGTGATTGAGTAACAAACATCCAAACATCCACACTTTCACATCTATATATCTATATATATAAAAATCAATTGCTGTTCGTGAGTCTCGCTAAAACTCAAGAACGGCTGAACCGATTTAGCTGATTTTGATTTTGAAATGTTTGTGGAAGTCCAGAGGAGGTTTAAAATGTGTAAAACATAAATAATAAGTAAAAAAAAAAAACTTCTCCTAAACTCGGGAATTGCCTTAATAAATTTACTTTTGACAGAACGAAGTCTGTCCGGGCAGCTAGTTTATAATATAAGTACGATGCGTGCGAAAGTTGAGGTGTTTATGCGTTAATGAATCTAAGCAAATTGTTTCTTTACCCAAGTTTCATGGTTGATTTTCATGTACACATTGCGTACGAATCTTATTACTAAATCATAGAGCCACCACAACTAACGTCGTATGTACGCTCATGTCAACCGAACCCATCTGCTTAGGGCTGTCCCATAATAATATATTATTCACGACACACGAAGTAGCCTCGTAAAACCTGGCCGGTTATCAGGCAGCCCTTAGGTAAAACTTTAATCGACTTGCATCCAGTCTCGGCTATAAATTGTGATATTTTTTTGATAAGCTACGTTTTATGATGGTACTTGGGTTTTTATCATAGAATTTGATGTTTGTCGTATAGTGAGTGGGTACCTATTGATGTCATCGCGCATGTTCTTTTAAGGTAGGATGTATTTTTTTAGATATTTGGAAGACTGTAATTAAGAAAATTGCTCGCTTGCTTGAAGAATGCGTTCCTGAAGCGACGCAAATCAAAACGAAATACCCCAATAATTGCGATGACGTATATCTTTAAATCTATACTTATAATAAATCTGTAGAAGTGAAAATTCTGTACATTGAAAATATCAAAAAAAATAATATAATAATAATAATATAATAATAATAAATCATAAATCATTTATTTTCAGGCAACTAAGGCCCATAGATAAATACCTTACAAACTAACATATATATTATATTACAATAGTTGTGTTAGTATATAAACCTTAAAAACTATGTTAGTAAAACTTCCTTGCACTACGTATTAGCGCGTTCAGGCGGTATTTGTCCGCGGAAGCGACGGAACACCACACCCTGAGGCCAGAAGTCTTCACACAAGACGAGATGCAGGAAGCAGTTCGGTACTCGCACCACAAACGCCTTGAAGTTAACGTTTCGGCGCGACTCCAGCTCCTGCACCCTCAGCAAGTACTTTAACTTCTGGCGCACGTACTCCGCGATGTTCTCCGCCTTAACGGCGTAGTGAAGGCGGGAGATGTATATCGGCGTGTTCGGCTGAGCAGCACGCACAAGCACGTTGGGCCCGGGCGGGGCTTTGCCGCAGCGGTTCGAGACAGGTCTGGAACGGCGCTTCTTCTTCTGCGCCATTTCAAACCCGTCTTCATCCCGTCGTGGCACCTGCGCAGCAGGCGCGGGAGGCGGGGCGGGGCACGGAGCGCGCGCGGCACGTGGAGGAGCCGCGCGGGAGGGCGCCGGGGCGGGCGCGGTGACGGGTGCGGCGCAGCTAGGTGAGCAAGCTGCGGCCCGGCTAGCGACAGCGTCAGCATAAACACGCCGAGGTGTCGACGCGGTTACGCGTGTCGAGGTCGCTGGGGCATTGCACTCGTTGACAGCCGGTGACGCATTGGAATCCGCCGATGCAAAACTGCTGACGGAGACGTTTTGCGCCCCGCGACGCGTGTTCACTTTAGAAGCCTCCTCGGGTGACCTACTTACGGAAATACTGTTACGAAGTAACAATACCTCAGCACGCAAGTCTTGAATTGTCCTGTCCGAGACCTCCAATTTGGACTGCACTTCTGTCAGGCTCGACTTCAGGAAGATGATGTCCTTCAGGAGCCTGGTGACGTCGACGTGGTCGAAAGTGACGGGGGGCAGCTTGTGCAGCTCCTTCGCCACGAACGTCGGCACGTCGTCCGGGTCGGTCACCTTTAGTAAGGTGATAATATCCTGGACGCTCTTCTCCGTCCCATCCCTCCGTCGAGACGGCATCTGATCCAGTTTGTCCAGAGACTGGTACAGCAGTCTCTTGCCACTGCTAATATCTTCTTCCTTGAAGTTAGTCTTACATATTTGCAAGATGCTAACTTCGTCCATAGTATCGATGGCGTTTTGTATAAACGCCAGCAACTCGTTGGCTATGAGTGTTGAGCTCATAGCGACAGCGACGGGCAGCGGCATATAGCCGCGCTGTTCGCGAATAAAAATCCGTACGGTGCACTTAGTAACAAGACACGTCCGTATCCGATGCGCGCTGCGATCGAATGATAATGGCGGGGTGTGTTACTAGACCGACACCGAACCCAAAAATGTGATTAAAAAAATTTTTGTCTGTCTGTCTGTCTGTCTGTCTGTTTGTTCAGGCATCACGCAAAAACTACCGGTTTGATTTCGATGAAACTTGGTATAATTGTTCTTTAATATCCTGGGCACCACACTGGGTAGTTTTTATCCCGGAAAAGTATATACAAAAAAAAACAAACTTAATTTTGCGGTTCGATCCCTAGACCCGAATACTGTACCCACCGCAAATAATAAGTTTGTCGTAGGTTACGTCACCCGCAGTGGAGTTCACTAAGGGGCGCTGCACACGGCTAAGATACTATAATTATTTATCTATACTAATATTAATATTATACAGCTGAAGAGTTTGTTTGTTTGAACGCGCTAATCTCAGGAAGTACTGGTCCGATTTGAAAAATTCTTTCACTGTTAGATAGCCCACTTATTGAGAAAGGCTATAGGTTACTTTTCTTTTGGATTTCTATCCCCTAAGGGCGTGAAATAGGGGTTGAAAGTTTGTAGGCAAATGAATTGTGTCGTTTTCAAAGATAGACACATTCAATTTCATACAAGGGTTATTAGTTAGAAATAAATAAGATGTATTTCCGAGATTTTAGAAATCTACCCCCTAAGGGGGTGAAATAGGGGTTGAAAGTTTTTATGGGAAGTTCGGTATTTTCAAAGATAGACAGATGAAAAGATAAATAGATAAGATAATGACCATCTAAGACATATCTATAATGATTACTCCCGTGGTCGAGTGGCGTTCACTCCGGTTTTTAAGGTGTCGCCAGCTCTAAGGTTCCAGGTTCGATCCCCGGACGGGTCCATGTAGAAAATCACTTTTATACATAGTCTGGAGTCTGGGTGTTTATGGTACCTTTTTTGTCTCCGATTCCATAACACAAATGCTTTTGCTACTTACTTTACTTTTATTATTATTTTAACGCCATAATATTAGATGAAAAATTTTATACATTCTCCTTATTTTGAAAATCACAGAATACATCTACCTTTAATACTACTCTTTACTTTACGCGCGAGCGAAGCCGCGGGCAACAGCTAGTATGTTAATAATGTAAAGATATAAAAAGCACAAAACACTTTGACATATAAAAAAAAATGTAGGTACGCTTAAATCTTTTAAACTACGCAATTGATTTTAATACAGATTTCAGCAACGGAGTGATTCAAGGGTACGGTTTTATGTATGTATTTATAGGAATGTATTACTGTATTACTAGTGCGGGGGGACCGGGAGGACCGCACTGGTATAGTATGTATGTACGTCACTCAAACAATAACATAAAAACAAGAGAAAAGCATGTAGATCGGTGTGTTACTTTCGTTTTTACACGCTTTATATTAGCTTCACCTGTATGTTTGTACGTTTGTATGTTTGTTTGTAACCGACTTCTTTGGGCGCGATTTTGACCCACTTTAAACGGCCAGATTTCGTTCAAACTTTGTAGATTTATCGAGGACCGATGACAATACACTATTTTAATAAAAGATTTTTTTTTTAGTTTAAAAAAAACTAAA
The DNA here is from genome assembly GCA_950381575.1 of Plusia festucae. NCBI lineage: Eukaryota > Metazoa > Arthropoda > Insecta > Lepidoptera > Noctuidae > Plusia > Plusia festucae. Next base: position 1,488,752 of record OX494430.1, on the reverse strand, counting down.
ATATCACGCTTTTATAAATAAACTAAACTAAAAAGTAGAAAATAAATAATAGTTAAAAAAAACTAAAAACACGCTTTTTAAATTGAAAACCAAACTAAAAAATAGAAAATAAAAAAATATTTTATTAAAAAAAAAGCGTGGGGTGCTTTTTAAGATATTTACAACTATTGACACCAGGCACCCCACACTTTTTTTTAAATAAAATATTTTTTTATTTTCTATTTTTTAGTTTGGTTTTCAATAAAAAGCGTGTTTTTAGTTTTTTTAAACTATAATTTTTCAGAGACGAAACGAAACATGCTATATTGCGTATTCGCGAACACAAGACAGGCCTCAAGGCGTGGTGGCCTAGCGGTTCAATTACCGGATTTTCATGCACAAGATAAAAGCAAGTACTAAATGCACAAAACATACGTATCTATTATATATAATTCAAGTGTCACGATGTTTGTCCGGGATGAACTCCGAAACTACTGAACTGATTTTAATCAAATTTGCACACCGTGTGCAGTTTGTTCCAACTTGAAAGATAGGATAGCTTACATCACAAATAAAAAAAAAATTGAGACCGCGGGCGGAGCAGCGGGAAACAGCTAGTATATATATAGTTATAAAACCTAAAGCCAATACCAATATGACTTTTTCAAAGTCTACTTTCATAATTATTTCAAGACATAATTTTCAATCGGTGAAGAAAATCATCGTTAGGAAACCTATATTCTAAAAACCGCAAACTCGCAGTGAGTCAGCGTGGTGGTCAATGTTTGTTCCTTCTCTATAGGGGAAGAGGTCATTGCCCAACAGTGACATATAATATTATGTAGACCGGTATTACCTATATTTGCTCAAGAATCTCGTTTGTTGGCTAGCTAAAAGATTTGCCACTACAACACAAATAAAGTCAGGTGAAGTCTCATCGACAATAAATCAACTTACAAACTTTTTTATTTTGAACATTTGATCTGCCTGTTGATTCTGTAAGACCTCATTCTAAACTTCAAATCTGAATCCGCTGTGAGTTTCTTGATTGGTATTCTAAAAACTCGGTCGATACACTAGCGCTACCCTTGTTAGCGTGTCAGCGAGTTGGACTAAATCACTGGTCACTTCGCACTCGAAATTTGAAACTTATGCGAAGTGAGAGGGAATAGCGATGTGAGATGCGAGTTGTTCTGAGTCTTGGTAGGTCTGAGAATCGGCCAACATCAATTTTCACACCCCTAAGTGAGGATTGGCCGGCCGTCTCCATTTTTTTAAAAAGGTTGAACAGCGTTTGCCGGGTCAGCTAGTATAATAACATAATTATGTCGATAAATAATATATCTAATTAACTTATTTACAAAAAAATAACCCGTAACCCGTGTTCGGTGCAAGATAACCGATAATATCAGAGAATAATATAGTTATTAAGTAATTTCTCTTCATAAACATTTGGTAAACATTAAATGAAAACGAGGGAAAAGTAGATGCAAATAAAAAACCGAACATATCCTTTCAGTAAGTAATAAAGTAATCATACAGATATCTTTTGATTGCTTAAACGCTTCAACGTTTTCAGTGAGCGTCATAACTTAATGATCTCTTAACCAAACATACATGTTGAACCGTTTCCGAACGAATGAAAACGGAAACTTAACAGTTTCTGACGTGCCCTTTACGAACATGGATGGAGATATTTATATTATCTTTGACGCCATATTGTTGAGATGGAATCTCTATTATAAAAGCCCACGTCACTCACTGACTCACTGACTCACTGACTCACTGATTCTGGAACGCTCGCACACTATGATAATTTTTAAAGAAAGAACACATAACAAAGAGTTTATCATAAAAAAGTTTCAAAAACAATATTTTCGCGAAACGTCAATGACTGAAGAAAAGTATTAAGTTTTGTTATGATTCAATCAATGTATAATACTTTACGCGCGAGCGAAGCCGCGGGCAACAGCTAGTAAATTATATTAGGAGACACGTGCGTGCATATTATAATCAAACACGTAGAACTAACTTTGATAGATTATTATTAAGTTTTTTTTTTAAAACGACGCCCGCACTAAGTAAATTAGTCCTTATGTCGCGGGGGTTTCATAAACATTCAAATCACATGCACAAAGAACACCCAGACTTGGAACAATTATCCGTGGATCATACTTGACAAATGCTTGTCCCATGCGGGGATCGGACCCGCAGCTCGTCGCGCACAGTGGTAATTAGCGTGGTGACCTATGCCACTCGGCTATCCGTGCAGTCAAACATCATTTAACGTCAAATACTTACGAGGTACTTAGGTATTAATTACAAGCAATTTAGCTTAGCACGAGGGGTTAAGAAGAATACTAGTAGTGTAAGACACACATTGAAAGCTTTAAAAAAACAAGAGTTTTATAAAAAAAAACATACTCTTGAAAGACTGGCTCGACTGGCCTGTTGGTCTACCGGTTAGTGACCGTGTCTGCGATGCCGGAGATCGTGGGTCCGATTCCCATCAAGGAAAAATCTCTGTGTGATGAGCACGATCATTTGTTCTGTGTCTGGGTGCTATTTATCTATAATATGTATGTATTTATAAATATATAAGTACGTTTATCGGGTGTCTGGTTACCATAGTACAAGCTTAGCCTAGTTTGGGATCAGATGACCGTGTGTGAGCTGTTCCAATATATTATTATTCAATATATATCTATATATCGCTGAGAACTGCATTAAAATCCGTTGAGTAGTTTAAAAGATCGAAGCGTAGGCACGGACATCGGAATCGACTTTGTTTTGTACTTTGTATAGATAATATTGTGAAGAGTGTCATAGTTCTAGCTATATTTATTCAACGAGGAGTATATATCGTTGTTCCTTTACTCTCTCTCGTTGGATCTTATTTCGTCGGCTCGTATCGTGTGGCTATCGATTTATGTTAAACACGGCATTATCGGCGCCTCGTCAGCAACTGATTTTAAAGTTAAAACAATGAGGGAAGGACAACTTATATCGTCCGTCCATAAATGTAATGATATGTGGTTAAATTAAATCAGTATCGTAATAAGTTTTTGAAAAACCTGTAATTTCAATTTTTTTTATCTGCTATTATAAATAAAGTAAATGAATGATTTTTTTTTCATTAATACACAACGTATGTGTGTTCAATGAAATATACAATACGTTTAAAAAGTTTCGATTTTTCTGTCAATTTTTCACAAAACATAATTCACACTAAAAAAAGTGCAACGAAAATATCCAAAGCACTCCAGCATTTTCCAAGAATGTACCAAAAAAAATATTTCATTAATTCATCAAACAATTGACGTGAACAAAGCCCTTTATGAAGCTGCAAATAAAAATAAACAATAAATGCACCGAATATCAAATACGCAATGAACGGCCGACAACAGGTGCTAGCCACCTAGTACATTATTCCACCGACACAGACTTGCGGAAGCCGAGTTTATTACTTTTACCATTGAATGAAACAAACAAAGCTTGCATTCAGTAATGAGAACGTTGCTTTAGTTATTATTATTTGTATCTCTTTTTAAATCACGGGATAACTTCAAGAGAAGAGACCCGGTCCTTTGAAAGGCTTACATGGCGACACAGGTCCAACACAAAGAGGCCTTGTCGAAAACTTTACTCTAATATGAGATGGGGTACCTACAGGGGCCATGCACCCCTGATCTATGAAAGAACAGACATGAACGGCCCAAGGTAGCTACAGAACTATTGTGACTATTGTGTATGTGTTACGTGGAATGGTTATCTACTAAAATAAAATCGGAAAACTATGTCACCTGCCTTTCTACACATGGAAATTTAAACTAATAGGCAGGTGACTCGCCACTCACTTTTTAATATATTTTTTTTTAGCTCGGTCTCACGGCAGTGCAAGGGCCTCCCTTTCTTCTTTAAAATTTTCTCTCTCAAGGGCCAATTGAGGACACTCCTTGTTAAAGGCGTTCAATTTATACGTCCTGCTCCGCCTAGGACTTCCATCTGTTGGGGAACCATACTGACGTGGCTTTCGCCCACATTTCCACTGGCATTCGGCACAAATGTCCGGCCCAGTCCCACTTCAATTTGGCAGCCTTTTCAGGTCCGTAATTTGAATCTTAGAGCACAATTTTGAAACATTTAAAGATAAGTTAAAGTTAAAAAAAAAAAACTGCAACAAACTGAAAAAAAAAAGTGATATCCTTAGAATATTACAAGTTAAAAGTATTGATCTTCTGCCTAGTGTTTTCCTAAGCGTTATTGAGTTGGCTTCTAGTCCTACAGATTTAGTTGAAGACCATTATTTTACCTGAAGCAACTTCCTATCTGAGTCTGACCCACATAACTAATCTTACTGGGTAATTATATCTCTATCTGGCTCTTAGTCAGAATTCTAATAACAGCTTAACGTGCTTTCTGAGAAAGAGAGTTGTCTTGCTATGATTACAAATAATGCATCTTCGGACCAACCGTGGCGAGCGCGGCTTAACGTGTTTCCACCAGTTGTTAATCAACCACGATTTGTCCTCACAGCCACCATTAAGTTTGAATCGACCTATAATACGAATTATCTTTTAACCCAGTATTAATTGTAATAAATTTGGTAATACTCACCGCTGCTTTTGTACTAGCTTTAAAACATGTTATTATTCATAGTAGATTGAAAACAATGTTAATTATCAAAGTCGGTTTACGAATTTCAGAGCTACAAAGATACAAACAGGTTCGTCAAAATTATAATACCCCGGCTTTGAGTTGGAACCGGTGATAATTAAGCACTTGTAAATTATTAAAATGAAATTATTAGAGAGTACAGTCAAATTGTAATATGAAATAAATAATAAATTAATAATATTTCGGGACACAACACACACGGTGGCAGAGCCTGTACTATGGTCACCAGACAACTGATAGACATACTTACATATTTCTAAATACATACATAATATAGGTACTAATAGGTATTACACCCAGACAGAATAAATGATCATGCTCATCACACAAAGATTTGTCCCGGGTGGGAATCGAACCCACGACCTCGGGTTTCGCAGTCGAGGCCACTAACCACTAGAACAACAGGCCAGTCAAATACAAGTTTTAATTAATTAGAACTCGCCTGTAAATACCACTTTTGACGATATTGCAACCGTTACAAAGAAACACCCACTCGGTTGGTTCTTGTGGGTCGTGTGGTGCAATAGCTGTGGAAATGGAATGCAGTTCACAGGATCCAAGGTTTGTTCGATTTAAATCTAACCAACATTATAAAGGCGCAAATTTATGTTTGTATATTTGTTATTTCTTCACGCTCGAACTTCTGGACTAGTTTTGATAAAAGTTAGTATAGCTACTTTAATTATATTAATATTATATTACAAAATAATCTTATCTGAAAAAGGCGGTGGCAGTTTTGAATTTGCGGCGTTTTAATTTGCACTGGCTGTTCCCCGCGACTCCGCCCGCGTTACCTAATTTTTTAGTAAAAAATATAGCCTGTTACTAAGAGTAAATGTAGATTTCTAATGGTTAAAGAATTTTTGAAATTATCACAGTATTTTTTTTTAATTAAATATTTTATATGTAGGTATTAAATAATAGTATTAATAATAATAGTTTATTAATTACAAACATATTATTATTTAATACATACAAAAACAAAAATCTTTTATCTATAAAATATTAGTGTAGATTAGGTAATGATAATTATATCCTACTACGATACCAGAAAAAAATAAATCGGTATACCTAAATTACAATAATAATTATTGATAAAAAAACAGTGACAGTCTGCAGTGTATAAAAAAATCACTTATACTGAAATTTTCTTTAGAATAGTTTAAGGCCCAACATCTTTGGCTCTCAAAAATACACCAGGATTTAAAACTACAAAAATAGAGATATAAATTATTTTGTTTAGACTCCAACCCATAACTTCGCAAACACAAATTCCTGTGTTTTCACTCCCTCACGAAACTTTCATCGAAACGTAAAATCAAAATCCCGTGCCTTACAAGTCAACGCACACAAAATTTTCGAGCAATTACTCAAGTTTCGCCAGCTTAAATCATTAATTTCTCTTGTCACCTTTGATTTAAACCAACCTCCTTAATTTCAACCTTACCCACTTATACTTAAAGAACATTTTGCAGTAAACTTATTTCTCAACGATAAACACCAAACGCCAAAGCAAAAACAACCCTAACAATTTAAAATTACTATACAATTTTACTCACCAGTGTGTTCATATCTATTTGAATAGTGAAATGGAAATTCAACCTTGTCATCCCGGATTAGGGTCACATTTTGTTCGGAACTGATTTTGTAAGCCGACGCCACAACATTACACTGTCGTGCAAAACAAGTGGTTGTTATGAGGACCCGCCGTAATCAAACACCGCGGGCCACGATCACACCTTTGTTCCTTACTTTATAATACGATGCTTACAATTTACGCATCACTGGCGCTTTTGTCTGTTTTAATTCAGCCTAGATAATGACGTAGTCCTAGAATACTAGTACCAGGAACTATAGCAATTTAGAATAGCGATGAGAGCAATAAGACCCAATTCCAGCAAAATTTTGTTAATCAGACATCAGATAATGAGTGTTTAAAATGAAAATCGTTGTTATAATATCATGCGACCCTTGGTGAAAATTTAACAGGCCGTTACGAGATCAAAAGATAACTGACTGACAGACAAAACATTCAGTTACAATCTAAAACGACCAAATCAAAATGTCTTTGTTTATAATGTCATTGATTGTCATTTCTAGTCGCATAAAATGACATTTTCAAGAATAAAATTAGACACCTTTTCCATCTTTACTGTAAGCTAATCGTCTGTTAGTAGTTTAACGATCCTATGGAGCAGTAAATTTGGTTATTGGCTGATCAAGAAAGTTACAGACCCGTTAGCATGTGGTAGAAGACTCACTAACATTAACAGTCCGTTAAAATATGTAACAGGACATTTAACTAACTAACAGGGAATGGTAAAATTGACTTCAATATATATATATTTTTTTCGGAGCTAAAATATAACTCCAAAGTAAAAAAAAAGAAGTCTCCGCTTCGTTTGAAATGAGGTATCAGAAACAGGTTGAAATACACTCCAATAGCGTTACCTACTCGTAATACACAATACAAAATTCGAAGTACGGGAAAAAAGGTAACAAAAATACAAACAAACAACGGACACTTGTTTAACAACACGCCTATTGAATACGGTTGAAAAGGATAAGGAAATCCGCAAAATATCACGATCACAAACAACTAGCGGGTGAAATGGGTAATATGGGGTATGACACGGCTATTTATTAACTGTCATTGCCTGATTTACAAATATCGGTGACTGTGTCAAGAGTGGATGTCTTCCCGAAATCATAATATTGGGTTCAAGATCCTTCAAGGTGAATATGAGGCAGAGGAGTGCTGTCAAAACATAATTGGCAGTTTGATCGTTGAGCTATACGCAGGAAAACCAGAAAAGATATTAAGATGGACCAATTAAGAGAATGGTATGAAGTGTCAATTAACATTACCAAAATATTTTCTTGTTACCTTGATAAAAAATATTTCTAACAGAAAATTGTCACTTGTTTTTTATTTTGAAACCAGTTTAATTTTTGCCTTTAATTATTGCAGGCAAAATGGCCGTTCAAAACCTGTTCCAAAACACAAGCTCGTCAGGAGTCCCAAATACAAGACATATGAGAAAAATAAACACTCTGAATGGTTGAAATGGTTCGACAATTTCGAACGCAAACTAAATAGCCTGCAAATCCCTACAAACGGCATCGTGTTGCGGCTGTTAGCAGTTACAGCAAACATTCCGGATTTTACCTCTATTTGTGACTATGGGTCTATGTGACTAAACGGATAAAAATGCTGACTATTCTAAATCCCGTACCAGCCAATTCAAAATCCAAAAAGGAGTTCCACAAACATTTACAGCCCGACTTTTGGACTTTCTGTCGAACACAGAAACGACTCTTCCGAAATGTAGCTTTTAGTAAAAAAAAACTATTCTTTATCTACCTTCTTTGACAGCTCCAGGGAATTCTAAATCTAAATTCCCTGTCACTCCCCTTATTAGATTAAAGACAGATAATCTTTATATTTGGTATATCCAACTAGTCAAAAACCCTACGTCATCAACGTTATTTTATTTTCAAAAGTTCTATGAAGTTACTGGAAAACAAAAGCGCAAATGTTATTAAATCGAAAGACTGAAGTGAACAGAGTTTGGACTATCATAAATCGTTTGTTCGTACCGTACACAAAGCGAGGGTGTTCAAAAATTAATTTCATATGTGCCTTAACGAACTCGATTCTACAGGCGTATGGTAATTGTTCCCCTACTATGAAAATGCTAAAGAGTTTCTTCAAAGAAGTGAGCTTCTCGTGACATAACGATATTCAGTAATGTATGAACCGCAAAAAAAGTAAAAAAAATAAATCTAAAGTCGTGTGTACATTGTGCATGAGGTACATGATGCTTGCACAGGCTTGCTCAGGTCGATTTGGTTCTTTCTTCAAAGGACCAGTCCACTATAATCCTGCGTTTATTTACCCAATATTATTCACGAATTATAAATTGCCTTGACTTAATAAGATACTGTGACCCCTGAATTTGTTTCGACATTTCTTCTCAGGGTGGTCAGGAAATGTCGACTTCAGTCTCTATCAGTAAGTGTTTGCGCGTATCCTAATTTCATAATCTATATATTAATACGTGATGCCAAAACTTTGGACCCCTTTTTACGAAAATTGCGCGGACGCAGGAGCATAAAATTTGGCACACTTATAGTTTATGTGTAGGAGAAGTGGAGAACGCTAATATTTTTCAATAATAATGCTTATAAAGTACATTAAATCAATAAATAAAACATTACCCACACTACCATGCATTTCACACACACATGTTTGTTTTGTTTTTCATTGACTGCTTACTGACATTGACATAAATAAGTGGTTTAAGTTTTTATATATCCGAATATAACGGCCAAGGACATTTAGCAAACGATAAAAGAGGTTTTACAAAAAACATTGTTTGCAGAGAAGTTTGCAATATGTAATAATGTATATTAAGTCACTCACAATTTAAATTTATATTATAAGGTCGAATTTCGACCATTGGGCGACCACTAGTATATAAAGAATTTGTCCTCCAATCCTTGGTATTAATGATGGATTTCAATCAATGGCTATATATTTACAATTACATACTTGTAAATGTATACCCATTGTGTTCTCATAATATCAACCTTTTCATTTACTTATTTAAAAATTAACACAAAAAATGTTCTTCAACGTGAGTCCTAAAAACGATTTAATAAACAAATTCTTCGTATACAATATTTTGACAAAACTCTTCAAGTAGTAGGGGAAATCTAATCACTAATTACTGAGCTAAATGACTCCATTGTTTCAAATATTTTACTTCGCTCGTAATTTTGTACACACAGATATCTGTATAGCAAGCCGTCGGCGCTCGGTTACCCCGCTGTAACAAGAAGCAATTAATTCTGAATTTTTTACAGAAGGGAATTTACTCTTGTGGTTTTAGTAGAGTCTTGTCTTTTATTTTGTAGCTTTGTTCGACGTATTTGTTTGAAGATGAGTTTTTTAAATGCATTTTTATTGCGTTTTATTATAACGTGGCTTCCTAGCAGTTCTGAGTGGATTCCGTGCATAATGTTGCACGGAGCCTTGACCTTGCAACTTTGAATTACTGAAGTTCTATGTACTTTTTTAATTATTTTGTAACATCATTGACAATGGATGAGGTAAATTTGAATAAAATAAATAAGGGGGAACTATATTCAGCAGTGAGGGAATTCAGGCTGAAATTATGATCATTGAAAGGAAACGAAAAATAAGATATCGCCAACCAACAATGAATAAGCGAGGTGATCAATGCTCGTTCTTTCTTAACATGAGAAGAAGCTTATACCCAGAGGTGGGATATTTATAGACCGGTATTAGGGGGGCTCGTGGCTAAGTGTAAGCCGAACGGTTAGTATGTTCCGTGGATGGGTGACAATTTGTGAAAATACCGAGACTCCTTCGTGCCTCGGAAAGCACGATAAGCCGTTGGTCCTGACTGTCATACAGTGATCTTTGACAGTCGTTAAGTCATTACAATTCTGACAACCAGTCTTACTATGGACTACTGTATTACCTAGCAATAGGTTGTGGAGGTCAGATAGGCAGTCGCTCCATGTAAAATACGGCATTCAGCTAAATAGCTTGGGGAAAAGGCTAGGCAGAAGATTATATCATTGTCGTGTTGAAATCCCCAAAGTGAACTTACAAAGCTCTTTTATCTGTATGCATAGGGTATAATTATAATAGCGAAGTGATTTTAATAACATATCAAGTCAACTATAGATTAAATTATTAGAAGATTACTTAGAGATATTATATACATATTTTTTGTGATAAAATATTAGGTTTAGTTTGATATGCTTGAAGGCGGTGGCATGTTTCTTGAGCATGAGGTGGGTGGCGTCTCCAGCATGGTCTAGTATCATGCAGCATATGCTATTAGGTACCCTTGATATGCTTGCAGGCGGCCGCGTTTTTCTTGAGCATGAGGTGCGGTGCAAGTCCTACATATTCCCAAGCTGTACCCTCAGCGTGGCTTGAAGTCATTAGCGTTTCACAGCAACAAAAAGAAAATTGTCCATTCTGTTTTTAAATCCCGTGCAGGCTAGCCATTGACAACAATCTATACCAGAAAAGCATCCTTGATGATTCAAAATATGAAAACGTATATTACGACCCAAAAAAAGAACCTATCCGTTGCAAAGCTACCCCAAAAATTTGAATGGTTAGTACCTTATAAGGCAAAATTATCTTTAACGCTTGCGACATAAGGTTGGAATTACGCCGCTTTAATTAACATTTCGAGAGTTTATAACCCATTCGTTAAATCATTTGCGTAAACCCATTGCGCGCAAAATGATTTTATACATAATTCGTATTCGGGCTTAGAGAGACATTACCATAAATACTGGTGAAACAATAAATTGTACGTAACGCGATTAAAAACGTATCAAAGGCTCAATATCGCTTGATATAAAACTTGGGACGTATTAAGTGCTGGTTCGAGTTGGAGCAAATTTGGCGTTGTTTACACCTCCTTGAAGCCGTTGGTCCCGACTGTCATTTGTTGATCTTTGACAGTCTCATTACAATTCTGACAACCAGCCTTACTATGGTTTGCTGAGTAGCCTGTAAAATGAGTCCTGGAGATGAGTCCTGGATAGTCGCTTCATGTAAAATACGATGTCCAGCTGAGTCCGGTACGATTGGTAGCCGACTATAACATAGCTCGTCATAGTTTGAATAACACTATAATTCTAATAATTTCTAAATTCGGGAACTCTCCCTCATGACAATGCCCTTATGATTTCAGATTCATTCCGATTTTTCCAAGTAGGCACCTATAGCAAATCTGACCTATAAACGTATTGTTTATTATTATTTAAGACATAATTTATATCTAGTATATTTTATTTCAGTGTAATTTACAATTGAAATGTATGTTTTGTCTATTGCGGTGAAACACAATTACAGTGATTTCAATGGAATTATGGACGTTACTTTAGTCGTATAAATTGTCCCCAATCTGGCCTGACCCGCAAGGAATGGCTTGCATTACCTACAATAATAACATTAATTTATGTATTACTAGCTTCTGCCCGCGACTTCGTCTGCGTGGACTTCAAAATTAGGTCCAAAAAGAAATGAAAAATAAAATAAAGACAAATTTAATAAAATTTTCACCCGTGTTATAGCTTGCGCTGTAATAGATTAAAATACCAAATTTCAAAGCTGTCTGCTAACGACTTAACTCGTGAACAATTTTCAATTTTCCCTCGGGAATTACTTAAGAAATCGGGACAAAAGGTAGCCTATGTTCTTTTGCATGCATGCCAAATTTCATCCAAATCCGTTCAGCCGGTTTTGCGTGATTGATTTCATTTATAATATTAGTAGGATTTTATATTCCATCTCGATTGAAAACCAATTTATTATCAACAAAGAATGGACTTGATATTTATAGCTTCTTTTTCAAATTCGTAAATATTTATAACATAGTGTATTGTTTGTGAAACGAGTTGGATGTGATTGGATCGTACCTATCTGTTTTAACGCATGGAGTCCAATTTTGTTCGACAAATACTATGGAGTTGATGTTTTTTTGTTTATGTTTGACATTCTACACAACATCGGGCTTTTTTTTAAAGATCTGAGCAACGAATACATAATGCCAGACATCTACGAATATTTTTGTGAACGCTCTAGTATAATACGTGCCTATATACGTTCCACTGCTGGTCACAGGCCTCTTCCCTTATAGAGAAGGAATGGGCATTGAGATATCAGATTCCAATTTTCGGAATCCAGGTTTCCTCTCGATGTTTTTCTTCAGCATTTGTCAATGATGTCTTAGAATGTTCAGGAAAGAAAAACTTTGAAAAAGTGGAATTGGTACTTGTCTGGGTTTGAACCTGCAACCATGTGCATGTGAATGCGGTCATTGAACCGCTAGGCCGCCACTACATTAAAGTACACTCTAGTAAATGCTCTTTATAAATTGAATTAAACAAATATGTGACGGAGGATGACGTCAAAAAACAGTAAAATTACAATCGTCTCCCTAAAAAGTACCTACATAATTTCTAAAAAATCAGCAGGGTTCAAGCAGAAAGTACACAGACCAAATGTTCACACAAACTCATTTCAGTGGTTCTTTTGTTTTAAAACCACAATACAGCCAGTACAATGGTTAAAAATTACACCAGTGATTGTTAACTTCTCGAAAAGGCAAATAAAAACGGACCCCTTCATTATTTATTCAATGCCGATCGTTCGAGCTCTCGTGTTAGGCCTATAAATATTTTCCGAATACCTCCTATCGTTGAATTTCCGAATTCTAAAACGATCGACACTTGGAAATTGTTATAGGTACGTATAAAATGGAGGTTTTCCCGGGGGCTTTTGTTACCATGTAGTCCACTTTGCGTAAGTTGTACTTCTAACATTTTCGATATTTGAAGAGTAGAATTCTCTCTAGAAGTCCTTGGTGTATGTAAAGCAGATTTCCAGATGATATTTATTTAAAACTATCTGTGGCCCGCGGTTTTACCAACGTAAGTAGATCACGTTTCCTTAAACACGTGATTATTCACATTCACTGACTCACTTTTCATGGCATGAGATTTAACAAAACACAGATCGATTTTGTTTAATTTCTTAAAGCAAAACTTGTCTTGATGATAACGAACACAGAACAAAAATAATGATCCAATGTGGTACAGTCGTTCGATAGTTATGCGCTTACATACCTTTCGGCAATTTATTTGTAACTAGCTGTTGCCCGCGGCTTCGCTCGCGCGTAAAGTAAAGAATAGTATTAAAGGTAGATGGATGTATTCTGTGATTTTCAAAGTAAGGAGTATGAATAAAATTTTTCATAAAATATTATGGCGTTAAAATAATAATTAAAGTAAAGTAAGTAGCCAAAGCATTTGTGTTATGGAATCTGAGACAACGAAGATACCATAAAAATAAACTCAAGACAATTTATAAAAGTTATTTTCTACATAGACCTGTCCGGGGATCGAACCTGGGACCTTAGAGCTGGCGACACCTTAAAAACGTCGTTATCACATCTACTTATCTTTTCATCTGTCTATCTTTGAGAATACCGAACTTCACATACCAACTATTTCAGCCCCTATTTCACCCCCTTAGAGGGTAGATTCCTAAAAGGCTAAAATCACGGAAATACATCTTATTTATTTCTAACTAATAACCCTTGTATGAAATTAAATGTGTCTATCTTTGAAAACGACACAATTCATATACGTACAAACTTCCAACCCCTATTTCACCCTCTTAGGGAGATGATTTTCAAAATCGCTGAAATACGTCTTTATTTATTTCTATCCAGAAACCCGTATACGAAATTTCATGTGTCTATCATTGAAAATACTGAACTTTCCATACAAACTTTCAACCCCTATAGCAACCCCTTAGAGGGTAGATTTCTAAAATCTTGGAAATACATCTTATTTATTTATAACTAATAACCCTTGTATGAAATTGAATGTGTCTATCTTTGAAAACGACACAATTCATGTACCTACAAACTTCCAACCCCTATTTCACTGTCTTAGGGGGATGATTTTTAAAATCGCTGAAATACGTCTTTATTTATTTCTATCCTGAAACCCGTATACAAAATTTCATGTGTCAATCATTGAAAATACCGAACTTCCCATACAAACTTTCAACCCCTATTGCACCCCCTTAGAGGGTAGATTTCTAAAATCTCGGAAATACGTCTTATTTATTTCTAACTAATAACCCTTGTATGAAATTAAACGTGTCTATCTTTGAAAACGACACAATTCATATACCTACAAACTTCCAACCCCTATTTCACCCTCTTAGGGGGATGATTTTTAAAATCTCTGAAATACGTCTTTTTTATTTCCATCCAGATACCCGTATACATAATTTCATGTGTCCATCATTGAAAATATTGAACTTCACATACAAACTTTCAAACCCTATTGCACCCCCTTAGAGGGTAGATTTCCAAAATCTCGGAAATACGTCTTATTTATTTCTAACTAATAACCCTTGTATGAAATAGAATGTGTCTATCTTTGAAAACGACACAATTCATACACTTACAAACTTCCAACCCCTATTTCACCCTCTTAGGGGGATGATTTTCAAAATTGCTGAAATACGTCTTCATTTATCTCTAACCAGAAACCCGTATACAAAATTTCATGTGTCTATCATTGAAAATACCGAACTTCCCATACAAACTTTCAACCCCTATTTCACCCCCTTTGGGGATAGATTTCCAAAAGAAAATAACCTATAGTCCTCAATAAGTGGACTATTTAACAGTGAAAGATTTTTTCAGATCGGATCAGTACTTCCTGAGATTAGCGCGTTTAAACAAACAAAAAAACAAACAAACTCTTCAGCTTTATAATATTAGTATAGATAATAATGACCAGATCAAAAGCTGGAACATGCGCTATATCCTGTATAGGTATTTATTTATGCCAGCTTAGCAGTTTGCCATCAGATCTCGTCACACTCAGGCATTAATCAGTAGTGGATGCGAGATTCAAATACCGTCCGTTCAGTTTAATAAAGACAAAAATATGAATAAAGTTACCTTGATGACCTAGCTGTACCCGCGACGTTGTTCGCGCTGATCAGTCGTAATAGGTATGCATGTGAAAAATATTTTTGACTGACTGAATCACTGAATGCGCTTTAGATGACTCAAGTCGCCTGATACGGGTATTTGACAATTTGGTTTCTTTTATGTAAGTCGCAGAAATTGCGGGATTTAGATGATGGACTTATCTTCTAACTGACTATGAACTTCACCTGTTTAAGAGTAAAGTGTGATTGTAAAAACTTTATGCATTTATGTTTGTCTCGATCAGGCATCAAAAATTACATGAGCAGCAAGCTATCTAAAAAATTAGCTATGTAAAAAATTACAAACTAAAAAATAATACAAAACACAAAAAGGGTTAGCTCGATATATTCGTACTTCTGTAAGAAAGTCGGTTCTAGAAATAAAAAACAAAATATGTAGTAACATCAGGATTTGAACATGCAGCAAGATATTTCACATTTCCTATCGTATAACCACCGAGCTGTTTAATACTATTGTAAGCATCTTAAATAGTTATTCATACTTCAATAAACTGATCGCTATGGCAACGTTATTTTCGCCATGGCTACTTTTTTGTTTATATGTCAAAGATTACGTGTATACCGTGTTCATCTATACCTGTCCAAAGATGTAAACAAATATGGCGTATGTAAGAAATGTCAATAAAATTAGTGATGGGAAACTTTGTGTGATCTATTCAGAATTGTACTTCAATGTTCATTCAGTGAATGATATAATTTAATTAAAATGTTTTGATAGCAATTTAATGTTTTAAACTTTTAACTCAATTATGGGGTGACATTATCCTAATAAAAACACATTTATAATAAATATTAAGGATTAAAAATATGGACAATGATTTAATGAGTAAAATTACTAAATAAAAAAATGGGTGCGTGTACTTATGTACGCGCGTGACCAGTTATACTTCATAGGCATCTTTAAAAAATAGTTTTTAGGATTAAATTCCTTAGTGCGGGCGTCGTTTCTCCAAATAAGAAATAAGAAGTTTGGTGCACCTGATTACCTCTTTGAATATACACACTCCTTTTAAATTAATCCTGTATATATAATATATTGTGTGACAGTGAGTTTTTCATAACGCGCATCATTTGGGTTACAAACAATCGAAACTTACGTAAACAAGGATAAAAACACAGGATGAAAAAGAAAGCCAGGGCGATCGTTAGAAATCAAAAACACAAGAGAATACCCGAAATGTTCGTACATTTCGGGTATTCTCTTGTGTTTTTGACCATTGTTTTTGGCCAAGGACGACAGCATGCGAAGCGACAAGACTAATGACAGTTTCAATGTCATAGTCTGATCTGGTGTCAAGTGTATTTACCTTATAATAAATAATTAAATAAATATATAATCAATAATTAAATAAATAATTATATTTATTCCATTTAATTGTTTTACAAATAATTTTAACAAAACTAGAAGCCCAATATTGGACCAAAATCGACCTTAAGTAGTTTTATTTTCAAGTTTGAAAAGAGTTTAAACTTTTTGCTATTAATATAAAGAGTCTGTATAGGTATCGTTCTTTTATTCACTTTTACCCATCTCTACAACCAAATGTCACACTAACATGTCGTCATAATAATCTGTGGTCCGGACCATTGTCAGATTTACGATTTTTCCTATTTATTGCTACTTTTAAACTAGTTTTTTAGTGATTGAACGTGGAAATCGATGCGTTAGTGTTTGGCCTAGTATATACAACCAATTGTGGTAACATTCATTGTGTGATTTTTGAGAAATATCGTGATTTGTAATCGACGTCGGTTTGTTTACTATTTGTGTCATGTATAGATGAACGCTGTATACAGATGAATGGAGATTGTGTAAATTTAGAGTTTGATCCCTATTTAATATGGACGACCATATTGATGAGAGCTCATCCTAAATTGGACTTTGTGTCGCCGATATCGCTTTCTATTGATTCAAATGTACATAACTTTTTTGTTTATGAACCGATTTCGATGAAACCAAGACTAAGTTATACCTCAAGTTACGTATAATTTTTGTATATAAACATTGTCTACATGGGATTCATAGATTTTACGTGATGTGCGCACAAACAAACATATAAACAGACAAACAGACAAACAGACAAACAGACAAAAATTTCAAAAATGATGGAAATGGGTTCTGTTTGTTATCTTTTCACACGCTGGCTATTTTTTTTTTCAATTTCTTCAATGTACAAAAATGACTTTTCTACAGATTTATTATATGTATAGATTATTGGAATTTTGACCGTTACCTGAAAATCCGATATATTAGGTTGGTGTGAGTTCCATTTGGTAGTTTAAAATAATGACTGCGTGTGGACTGCTCAAAATGGAGGTCCAGAATGAAGATATCAGCCAGCTTTGAATGTCACGCGCGTCACGAAATCACGCTTTTTGTTTGTCAACCGCTCGCAGCAGACAAACTGCTTCGAACAGTCCGTGGTGAACCTTAGGTGTGCTCCCAAAGGTATATCGTCCAAAACTCACACACATCGCAACCGTTATCAACTAAAATGGGAAGTAGGTATGTCACCTGTTAGCAGCCAATAATTCATAGTTATCAAACTGAGTCGGCTCCTAACTTTAGTTTTGCGGCCAGTTTGCTCCCGAGGGGAGAGTCTGTATTATAATAGTGTATCATGTTTTGCTGTAGATGGGACATTTAATCATAAAGATATTAAATAATAAAAAAAGTTTAAGCATGATTAATAAATCATTAATCAACCAACGTAGCCTATCGTGAACCACTGCTGGACCAAGGCCTCACCCAGGTTACTGGACGAAAAGGCTGCGCCGGTTTCCCAGTCCCCGTCCACTCAGACGATGCGGGAATACCACTGGGTTGTTTTAGTGGGTATACTGGGTCAGCCCGTGGAGTCCCACGTAAACCCCCATTCCCCCACATAGGGGGGTATGCGCAAATGCCTCTCCCAGGTTGCTCCTAACACCTGGTCCTCAATATAGGCGGTTTATTGTGGCGTGCCATCGTTAAGGTGTTTGTCACAGTCACCACGCTGGGCAAGCAGGTTGATGTCAGCAGTCTACTTGAAGTTCCATAAGTGATCGCTGCTGCCCATTCTCCTCGTTCCTATATCCGTTAGTCACCTCTTACGACACTCACGGGAAGAGAGGGGGAGATTGCATTCTATATGCCGAAACCCCACGGCAATAATAAAAATTAATAAATAAAGTCTGGTTGATAATCATGTTCATGATGAATTGAGCCCATAGCTTTTAAATACGACGATTCCATATCTCTTGAAACAAACTTATTTATCAAGACCCCAAGAAATAGTTAAAAAAAAAATTTCGTTGTCGCGTATATTTGAACCCTCAATCTTTTTAATTATATAATTACCTACTGTTAAAAAACCTACTATTTATGTACAAAGTTGTAAACTTCACTACTGTTTTATTAGTTTTTACACCGACCTAATAAAACCTGTGTGAGAAGAGCTCTTTCGGTTATAAATATAAAATGGCGTCCATCCCACGGGATCGAGTTATAAACTAAGCTGCCTTTAATTTAGCCTTTAATAAGAAGTTTCTAATTGCTCGTCAGTTTGCTTATAACCTCTTTTGAGGACAAATAGGTCAGCCGAAGACATAAAGTAAGTAAGATGGAGTACGTTTTAACCTCTTTGATATGCAAAAAGAAACCTTAAGACAATGCAATAGGAGTGCTATCTTACTAAAGTTAAGCCGTTGACGGTATTTAGGAATAAATCTTCTAAATTAAAATATAAGATATTTCATACTAAATTGTATAATTCTAGGTCAACGGAAACTACCATATACATTTTTATTCCCTTGAGAGTACCAAAGTATGCGTCTTTTGTGGTTTTGTTTTTAAACATTACTAGCAACCCCTCGTGCTAAGCTAAGATGCTTGTGTTACGAGTGGGTTCACGTCGGTAGTGTAATGGGTGAGATTCGAACCCGCGACCACATGATCGCAAGTCCGACGCCCTAGCCATTAGGCTACCGCCGCTTCAAATGTGTTTTTTCCAGTTTCTCAATAGTTATATAATTTTATTTTAACTTGATCTTCTTATCGTGTCGATGGCAATCATATTGTGTCAGCCCAGAATTTTGCTACGAGAACTGCATTATCAGTAGCCTTCATTAAATCGTCCAGCGTGCAGGTGTTAGGGCACGAAGAACAAGATAGCAGGTGTTCCGATGTTTGGGGAGTGATACCACATCTTAATTCGATTATTCTACGCGTTCCTGGTTGTCTGGACAAATAGATGGACGGACAGATTGATAACAAAGTGATCCTATAAGGGTTCCAATTTTCTGTTTAATTTACGGAACTCTAAAAACCATTATCTCGTTCTAGGGCCCAAGTGGAATTGACGTTATGCCCTTGATGCCTTTTAAAGAATTAGGTCAGCCATTTCCGAGGCCTAAAAAACTTCCCTACAGACCTTCACTTTGCTAACGATGGTACTAGAGAACGGGGTTACAAAAAGTAACCTATATCAAGTCAAGAAGTCAAATACATTAAAGCCGGAATCCATACATTTCCAATCTCACCGGATCCGGTACGAGACCGGCACGCTCGCGCGCTATCCGGCGGCAACCCGGCTCTTCCCGCCGCGTAATAGTTTCAAGATGGCCGATCAAATTGAACATTTGGTCATGACACGATCGTCTGCTTGCGTGATATTAAGGTTCTCTTTACATACGACATCAACTTAAAACCTCCATTGAGTGAATCTTAACGAATCTTAAAACTTTTCTTCAGTCGTTGTCGTTTCGCGAAACTTTTTATATTATTTGTGTGTAAAAAAATAAAAATTATTTGTGTGAAAACTATTGCAGTTTTTATTTTTAATATTTATTGAACGCAATGAACAAAGCTATACGAATCTATAGCTCGCTTACCTTTAATATTCCTTGAGAACCGATGACTACAGAAATATTTACCTACATTGTGTATCATGTCACATTTCAACCGAGCGGAGCCGGGTTTTCATCTAGTAATACTAAAAATTTCATCTGGAAACAGTGTTATGTTCCAGCAGAAATTACAATTCGCATGTTTCAAATCCATTAAAATTATGAATTTCAATGGAAACTTTATTCTCACAGTCTTATTTGTAAATTCAACCAAAATAAATGAAAAGCATTCCTTTGTGAAACATTCAACCTTTTCGTTAAAACCTTCGTTACTCGGAAAAAAATTAAAAGCTTTTATCCATTCAAGCAATTGCATTGGAAATATTGTTTTATTGAACACGGGAAATATGAAGCTGGTGCCGGCCATATTTAAGAGAAAAAGATACTGTTTTCGAACACAATAGGTTCGATACAAAACAAGATCTTATTCCCTGTACAAATTAATAATATATTTGAATCCTAACGATACATAGATTAATTCAACGTTTAGTAAGTTAAATTTACGTGTGTTTTAAAGGATTATTTTTTTTACCTTTTTTTTAAATTTTGGGACACCTCACACAGGGTCATCTGAACCCAAACTAGGCAGAGCCTGTACTATGGTGAGCAGACAACTGATAAACATACTTGTAAATTTCTAAAAACATACATAGTATTGATAAATTACACCCAGACACAGAACAAATGATTATGCTCATCACACAAAGTTTTGTCCTGGGTAGGAATCGAACCCACAATCCCTGGTTTCGCAATCAGGGTCACTAACCACCAGATCAACAGGCATGTCATTTCTTAAAATGGAAAATGAACTTTTCATAGAAATTGTCTGGTCACGTGATGACGTGACTTCTGATTGTGTGAAGATACATGATTTTCAATTTTAAGATTTCGATGTAGATTTCGTGGGACAAGTTGTTCAGTTTTGTGCACCTGATCACCTCGTAGAATATAAGCACTCGTTTTAAATTAATCCTGTATAACCGTACTTGTAGCTAGGTTATCTTATAGGTAGGTTGTCTCTTTCCCATTGCGCCTCTCTTGTTTGACATTAAATTATATTTTCTTTTCTACCTCATTTTTCTATCAATGGGGTCAGGAAGAAATTATGATTACACGATTGTTCAATTTCTTTTACAGTACATAGATAGAGCGATAGAGCATCAATAATAATAGGAAAATCTTGATTTTATTTATTCTTTTTTTTAAACGACGCCCTCACTTATGATATTAATCCTTGTGTCGCGGATGTTTCACAAAAATTCAAATCATATGCAAAGAACACTCAGACTTGAAACAAGCATCTGTGGATCACACAAATACTTGTCCCATGCGGGGATCGAACTCGCAGCACGTCGCGCACAGTGGGCGAAAATAAGCGTGGTGATTCATGCTCATCCCTTCTGTATGTGAAAAGGCCTGTGCCCAGCAGCTGTGGGATGTTTAAAGGCCGGTATTATTATATAATTTTATTGTGAAGTATACTTCGATATGTCGATGACATTGACATACATCTAGAAAGAAGAATGACAACAGTAAACGCACGAACAGTGTCAGCATAGTAGAAACCCGGGACTTATCCTTACGGACGGAACAGTATGAAAAGCGTATGAATGCATTCTCATATACTCAGGTTTAATATAAAAATCCAACGTTACCTAGAGTCGCTCTGAGTCGGGAATGATTTGGATCCCGCGGGGCTCGTACGTTTGAACGAGCCAGCCTAGGAGTGAGCCATAAAATAAACTAAATCCCCGTCTCTAGGGCAGGCTAGCCAGATGAACTCCTGTACCTCCATGATATCGATGAGCTTCATTTTAGCCGACTTTGAATAAATAATCTTTTTTTTTTCATTCGAAACAAATACATATTTTAAACTCTATGAATATGAAAGTGGCCTGTGCCAAGTATTGGGATTTTATAGGCTGGTATTATCATTATTATTTCCTTTATCTATCTATCTATCTATATATATAAAAATCAATTGCTGTTCGTGAGTCTCGCTAAAACTCAAGAACGGCTGAACCGATTTAGCTGATTTTGATTTAGAAATGTTTGTGGAAGTCCAGGGAAGGTTTAAAAGGTGTAAAATATAAATAATAAGTAAAAAAAAACTGTTCCTAAACTCGGGAATTACCTTAATTAATTTACTTTTGACAGAACGAAGTCTGTCCGGGCAGCTAGTATCTACATAAATAAAAATGTATGTTGGTAAGCCCATAACTCGAAAATGGCTGGACCAATTCGCATATATTTTTTTTTGTATATTCCCTAAGGTACACGTAAGGATTTAATACAACGAAAAAAAAAAACTGAAGTGATCATTCGAAAATCGTTACATTTATTCTTTTGTCAGAACGAAGTCTGTCCGGGCAGCTATCTATACATATAATAAATCTGTAGAAAAGTCATTTTTGTACATTGAAGAAATTGAAAAAAAAAATAGCCAGCGTGTGAAAAGATAACAAACAGAACCCATTTCCATCATTTTTGAAATTTTTGTCTGTTTGTCTGTTTGTCTGTTTGTCTGTTTATATGTTTGTTTGTGCGCACATCACGTAAAATCTATGAATCCCATGTAGACAATGTTTATATACAAAAATTATACGTAACTTGAGGTATAACTTAGTTTTGGTTTCATCGAAATCGGTTCATAAACAAAAAAGTTATGTACATTTGAATCAATAGAAAGCGATATCGGCGACACAAAGTCCAATTTAGGATGAGCTCTCATCAATATGGTCGTCCATATTAAATAGGGATCAAACTCTAAATTTACACAATCTCCATTCATCTGTACACGTAATCTTTGACATATAAACAAAAAAGTAGCCATGGCGAAAATAACGTTGCCATAGCGATCAGTTTATTGAAGTATGAATAACTATTTAAGATGCTTACAATAGTATTAAACAGCTCGGTGGTTATACGATAGGAAATGTGAAATATCTTGCTGCATGTTCAAATCCTGATGTTACTACATATTTTGTTTTTTATTTCTAGAACCGACTTTCTTACAGAAGTACGAATATATCGAGCTAACCCTTTTTGTGTTTTGTATTATTTTTTAGTTTGTAATTTTTTACATAGCTAATTTTTTAGATAGCTTGCTGCTCATGTAATTTTTGATGCCTGATCGAGACAAACATAAATGCATAAAGTTTTTACAATCACACTTTACTCTTAAACAGGTGAAGTTCATAGTCAGTTAGAAGATAAGTCCATCATCTAAATCCCGCAATTTCTGCGACTTACATAAAAGAAACCAAATTGTCAAATACCCGTATCAGGCGACTTGAGTCATCTAAAGCGCATTCAGTGATTCAGTCAGTCAAAAATATTTTTCACATGCATACCTATTACGACTGATCAGCGCGAACAACGTCGCGGGTACAGCTAGGTCATCAAGGTAACTTTATTCATATTTTTGTCTTTATTAAACTGAACGGACGGTATTTGAATCTCGCATCCACTACTGATTAATGCCTGAGTGTGACGAGATCTGATGGCAAACTGCTAAGCTGGCATAAATAAATACCTATACAGGATATAGCGCATGTTCCAGCTTTTGATCTGGTCATTATTATCTATACTAATATTATAAAGCTGAAGAGTTTGTTTGTTTTTTTGTTTGTTTAAACGCGCTAATCTCAGGAAGTACTGATCCGATCTGAAAAAATCTTTCACTGTTAAATAGTCCACTTATTGAGGACTATAGGTTATTTTCTTTTGGAAATCTATCCCCAAAGGGGGTGAAATAGGGGTTGAAAGTTTGTATGGGAAGTTCGGTATTTTCAATGATAGACACATGAAATTTTGTATACGGGTTTCTGGTTAGAGATAAATGAAGACGTATTTCAGCAATTTTGAAAATCATCCCCCTAAGAGGGTGAAATAGGGGTTGGAAGTTTGTAAGTGTATGAATTGTGTCGTTTTCAAAGATAGACACATTCTATTTCATACAAGGGTTATTAGTTAGAAATAAATAAGACGTATTTCCGAGATTTTGGAAATCTACCCTCTAAGGGGGTGCAATAGGGTTTGAAAGTTTGTATGTGAAGTTCAATATTTTCAATGATGGACACATGAAATTATGTATACGGGTATCTGGATGGAAATAAAAAAGACGTATTTCAGAGATTTTAAAAATCATCCCCCTAAGAGGGTGAAATAGGGGTTGGAAGTTTGTAGGTATATGAATTGTGTCGTTTTCAAAGATAGACACGTTTAATTTCATACAAGGGTTATTAGTTAGAAATAAATAAGACGTATTTCCGAGATTTTAGAAATCTACCCTCTAAGGGGGTGCAATAGGGGTTGAAAGTTTGTATGGGAAGTTCGGTATTTTCAATGATTGACACATGAAATTTTGTATACGGGTTTCAGGATAGAAATAAATAAAGACGTATTTCAGCGATTTTAAAAATCATCCCCCTAAGACAGTGAAATAGGGGTTGGAAGTTTGTAGGTACATGAATTGTGTCGTTTTCAAAGATAGACACATTCAATTTCATACAAGGGTTATTAGTTATAAATAAATAAGATGTATTTCCAAGATTTTAGAAATCTACCCTCTAAGGGGTTGCTATAGGGGTTGAAAGTTTGTATGGAAAGTTCAGTATTTTCAATGATAGACACATGAAATTTCGTATACGGGTTTCTGGATAGAAATAAATAAAGACGTATTTCAGCGATTTTGAAAATCATCTCCCTAAGAGGGTGAAATAGGGGTTGGAAGTTTGTACGTATATGAATTGTGTCGTTTTCAAAGATAGACACATTTAATTTCATACAAGGGTTATTAGTTAGAAATAAATAAGATGTATTTCCGTGATTTTAGCCTTTTAGGAATCTACCCTCTAAGGGGGTGAAATAGGGGCTGAAATAGTTGGTATGTGAAGTTCGGTATTCTCAAAGATAGACAGATGAAAAGATAAGTAGATGTGATAACGACGTTTTTAAGGTGTCGCCAGCTCTAAGGTCCCAGGTTCGATCCCCGGACAGGTCTATGTAGAAAATAACTTTTATAAATTGTCTTGAGTTTATTTTTATGGTATCTTCGTTGTCTCAGATTCCATAACACAAATGCTTTGGCTACTTACTTTACTTTAATTATTATTTTAACGCCATAATATTTTATGAAAAATTTTATTCATACTCCTTACTTTGAAAATCACAGAATACATCCATCTACCTTTAATACTATTCTTTACTTTACGCGCGAGCGAAGCCGCGGGCAACAGCTAGTTTAAAATAAAACTAAAGCATACATTTTAAAATAGATACATACAAAATTAAAAAGTAAACCGCCTCTCAATTCGTAGGTATTTCTTTTAGCTACATTCATACATTTTTAAAACAAATACTTTTTAGGTTTAATTTTTTGAAAGCCACTCAATGTATTTTTTTAAATTTAATTTTGAAATTATTATTATTATTATTGAACAATTTATGTACACAAACAATAATGGCACACAACATTCGTACAAAGATGTATGTACAAAGGCACTGCTTATTTCCTATAGAAAACTCTTCCAGCAGACCTGCGAAAGGAGAAATTTATGACGAATTATAGACAAAAGTGTACAGAAATAAGAAGAGGAAAGAATACATAATTATATATATACTTACTATATGATATGACAAAACTTGAAATTATTTAGTAATCATTATAATAATATTATAATAGTCTTTATTTATCCAAACAATACAGAGTTTGAAATTCAGCTTGATATTTGGTTTAGAAAATACATTTATAGTTTATGTTGTAAAATCTGTACAAGATTAATATTCTCTACCTCTTAAGCTAGGGTACCTGTATTATAAGAGGTAATTATTTAGTATTTGAAATATTTTTTTGTTTCATCTTTATTTAGGTACCCACATGATATTTCTAAATAGAGGCATAAATGTAACCTTACAGTACACGCCAAATGTGTTCAAAAGTTCAACTCATGGGTAATTTGTCTAACTAGTTTTTAACTGTTTATAAACCGATCTATGGCACCTTAAATAAATCTACTATATAAAAATAAGTCGGGTTTTCCTTCCTGACGCTATAACTCCAGAACGCACGAACCGATTTACACGGTTTTGCATTCGTTGGAAAGGTCTCGGGCTCCGTGAGGTTTATAGAATTAAAAAAAAAAGACCGCGGGCGGAGCTGCGGGAAACAGCTAGTATTATATTAAAATCAATTGCTGTTCGTTAGTCTCGCTAAAACTCAAGAACGACTGAATCGATTTAGCTGATTTTGATCTTGAAATGTTCGTGGAGGTCCAGGGAAGGTTTAAAAGGTGTAAAACATAAATAATTACAAAAAAAACTGTTCCTAAACTCGGGAATTACCTTAATTAATTTATTTTTGACAGAACGAAGTCTGTCCGGGCAGCTAGTACTTCATAAATGGTGAGACTGGAAGCCACAACATCATAACTGTAGGAATGGCTAGCGAACACTCAACAAATGTATGTGTATTTTTTCAGTACATTTTGTTGGTAACAAAGAAATGTAATTCGCTTTCTTTTGCCTCATGATACCAATGGGAATTGTTAAGGCGCGATGAAAACAATGACGGTTTCGTGAAGGGCCCCCCGGGGTTCAGAGCTGCCTTACAAAAAATTCTGTTTATAACCTTATTTAGAAGACGTAATATTATAGTACATCATAACGCCAGTATTCCCTGAAGCGGTCGGTGGAGTCACAAATACTGCGCATTTAACCAAAAATCTATTTCTTTATTTATAGATTACTAGCTGTTTCCCGCAGCTCCTCCCACAGTCTCATTTTTTTTATATAATTGAGATGTAAACTATCCTATCTTTCAAATTACACACGGAGTGCAATTAATTTGATTAAAATTTGAGTTCATCCCGGACAAACATCGTGACACTGATAATAGATGATGATGGTAGGTATAGTATATCTGACGTGTTTTCAAGGTGTCACTCTGAGGTTCGGGTTCGACCCCCGGACGGGTCAATGTAAAATTAAAACACTTTTCTTTATTGTCTCGGGTCTGGATGTTGTAGTACCTTCGTTGTCTCTGATTGCATAACACAAGTGCTTACATTGGATTTGGAGCAATGTATGTGATGCTGTCCACATTTATTTATTTATTGTTACGACTAATTAATAATTTCCATCATTGTTATTACTGAACTCAAAAAAGTAACTTTTAAGAATGAAAAATCATTCACACAGTATTTGCCACTTATTACATATTTGGGAGTAAAGAAATATTAGATGACATAAAATATGATAAAAAAAGTACATGAATTTTGGACGTAACATCACATGAAATTCGTGATATTGTTATAACACTTATTTTGTTTTAAAACCAAATATTTTACTCGATTACGATTGTTATGATAACTCTAAGTGAAAAAAAAAACTTTTACAAAAATTTAGATCCAGAATCGCTTGGAAAACGCGTCACAAACATAAAAAATACACCGTCAATATAAGAACTTTTTCTTTTGAAGTTGGTTAAAAGGCTAGCTAGGTTAGCTTTGAGACTGAATCCACATCTTTTTGCTTTAGAAATAAATACGTATTCTTTTCAATTCAGTACAATATACAAATGATATCGTAACAGAGGAAATTTCTCGACGAATCTATTCTATCTATGTTGTGATTTATGTATAATTCTCGTTATTTAATGTAAAAGGATTGCCTGAAGCTTAAGGCACTTTCTTAAACAAAAGAGCCAGCTTCAAAGTGCATTGTAACTGCTACAATTATAGAGACCCCAAGTTGTGCTCCGGCCTTTGCAAAGGCCGGAGCGCATTCAAAGGTATCACATTTCTAGACACGAGGTCTGCAAACATAGTTTAGGTTTCAATAGAGGTGCATGGTCCTTTATCATTGTAACACTACGACTCGTACCTAAGAAATTTGACTCTGTCAGTCAGTTACAAATTCATAGAAGCCATGCCAACAATTTTTTATGAAATTTGTTCGAGGTAGACTCCAATGCGCATCGAGCCGCGAGTACCTAATATTGTACGAAAACTTGAAAATCAAAATCAAAATGTTTTTATTTCTAGTAAAAGCGGCTAGGGCGTCGGACTTGCGATCATGTGGTTGCGGGTTCGAATCCCACCCATTGCACTACCGACGTGAACCCACTCGTAACACAAGCACGATGGGTTAACGAGATTACTAGTAATGTGCGACCCACATTGCTAGTAATCTTTTAATAAAAAAAAAACAACCTTTAATAGGCTGACTTTAAAACTAAATGACTCTAGGTGCGGGGTTCTTAAGTGTAACTCCTATGGAGCAGAACTGGCAAGAAACTCCACAGGTTACTCTTTAAAAAATATATAGTTTTACAATGGATCCGTTAAATGAAATATGTGCGTCCATAAAGTTAGGAACATAAAAATTTAATGAGAATTATTTAAAACTATGTAGTAATAAGGCTTACATCCATTTTTAGAGTTCGTAATAATACTATGCCAATTTGTATAATAATCGATCGAGCTGTTTAGCCGTGAGTGCGTCACAGACTGGAGCACATAGTTACAGTTTATATTTTTATCAAAGTAAATAAAATAAAATCGAACAGGTTCTTTTTTATCTGTATATATAAAACAAAGTCGGGTTTGTTACAACACCTATAACTCGAGAACGGGTGAACCGATTTTCATGATTCTTGATTTGTTGGATTCGTCTCTGTCCCGAATAGCAGAATAAACATAAACTTACTCGTGTGGTGCCAGTACCGAAGGGCAGTGGAGGATCAGCACCCACTGACTACAGACCTGTGGCGATCTTGTGTACTCCGGCGAAGGTGTTTGAGGCGGCCATCCACGGTTGTCTTTATCCGCAGGTGAGTGCTCAGTTATCTGACGCTCAACACGGGTTCCGACCTGGGCGGGGGACGACTGGGAATCTACTGGATCTGATGACACATCTGGTACCCGCGGTGGATGCTGGGCTGCAGGTGGATGTCGCTTACTTTGATTTCCGAAAGGCGTTCGACACAGTCGACAATGACATCCTACTGGCCAAGCTGGCCGGTATGGGGTGCACCCCACATACGTTAACATTCTTCGCCTGCTACTTCCGGGACAGATGTCAGTATGTAGACTGTGGGGGACACCTTTCGGATCCCTACCCGACAAGATCTGGGGTGAGTCAGGGGAGTAATTTAGGGCCTCTTTTGTTTATTTTGACGGTCAACGACTTACCGAAGGTAACCAGCAAGTCTACGCCTTTGTTATTCGCGGATGACCTAAAACTGGTCCATAAAATTGAGCACAACTTAGATCACGGCACACTGCAGCGAGATATAGATAGCATAGTAAGGTGGAGCTTAAAAAATAGACTTTATTTTAATGTAAAGAAGTGTTCCGTACTGTCTTTCAGTCGCGCACGAACTCCGAGCCATTACCAATACCTTATGGATGGGGCGCCTTTACAGCGGGTGTCAGAGGTACGGGACTTAGGTGTACGCTTCACTGCTGATCTACAGTTTCGGCAGCATATCATTGATGTTTGCAAAAAAGCTTACCGAAATCTGGGACTAGTATTGCGTCAAGCGAACAACTTCACAAATATAGCTGCATTAAAAGCACTGTACGAGGCACTCGTGAAGAGCCATCTGTAGTGTAATGCCGTAATATGGTCACCACACGAGGAGAAGTATAGACTGATGCTAGAACGTATCCAGAACAAATTTGTTAGATTCGTGTATTTGAAGCAGTATGGGGTATACCCAGGCTATCCGCTGCTATACCCTACTCTGTTTGTACTGGGTATGGTGGGATATTACAGGCTAGAAGTAAGAAGGGAGGTAGCTATCACCGTCTACCTATTTAAAGTGTTGCGCGGAAAAACGCATAACCCGAGCGTTTTGGAGGTACTCCAGTTGTGCGTCCCGGACGAGTACGTGGGGCGGCGGCGGCGGCCGGAGCTGCTGGTGGTGCCGCGCGCGCGCTCTTGCCTGCTGCAACGCGCACCGCTCACGCGCGCGCTGCGTACGCTCAACGCGTTGTGTCACAGAATAGACGTATTTTCGTGCTCACTGAACGAATTCACACGGTCCGCTTATTGTACTGTTTGTTTTGTTTAGTTTGAGTTATCAAGTTACCACTTTTTAATTTTATATGTACATATGCTATTGCATTAGGTTCTAAGAACCTGTAATAATGGTTGTATGTGTTTAAATAAATAAATAAATTAATAACTATGGAAAATTTACTGTATAATTCACGGGAACGGGGTAAACTAACGGGGTAACTAGTTTTTACATATAACAGAACAAGTCCTCCGCCGCGACTGTCTGTTCGCGATAAACTACTGCACCGATTTCCATTTTGTTTTCAGCAATGGATAGAGTGGCTCTCGAGGAAGGTTTAGTTTATAATTTGTCAAGTTTTGTACACATTGGATAACCATGTGTTTTGTTTGTAAGGTTATCTTGTTAAAAAATATATGTTTGTTGTTTTGTATGAAAATTAGCTGATGCAAGCCGTTTCACGCACGCGACATTCACGCGGACATAAACTAGTACCTATCTAAAATTGAGTGAATGAGACAGAAGACTGATTCATCACATGTTTTACGAGAACCGGACTTTATTACGCGAGTGAAACCGCGGCCCCAAGCTAGTCTTAATATATAACAACCTTACAAATCTTTTTTAACAAGATCACCTTACGAACGACGTGAATCATAATTAACGCGTGTGTAAAAGAGACAGCACTGCGTTCGTGATACGTAAGAGCGAGACAAAACATATCTTTACAATGCTTCAATATTTTTGGAAGTATCCGGGGCTATGTTTTGAAAGATTCAAGGTATTTTACAACCAATTAAAATAACATGCTGACAAGTACAGTAGAACAAACGATAGAGTGTTAAAGTAAGACGAAAATGAACCTTACTGTTTTGGAATACGTTCGCTATCGATGTCAAAATGTAATCGTAATTTTCGGAATGACTGTACATCATGAATTTAATTCACAAATTGACTCGGACCCTTTTCAAAGTAAGACCACCGCGGACCGCGGACCGGCAGAACGTAATTTTCATAATTTTAATGGATTCTTTGTTTTTTTAGGCTTAACCTAATGCCGTTATTAAATTGATATCATGTTTAGCCTTTCGGTTAAACATCGCTTTTAATTTAATCATGTTATATCAAGTTTCTAGTCTGTTTTGGATAAAATAAATAAATACTTACGGCCTTCTTTCTTAGATAGTTAAAATACATCAACTCAATTCAGCAAGAGCCTTATTGGAACTATATAAAGTATAATATCGGTATATAATAAAGTATTATCCGGCCTATGAATGTCCCACAGTTAGGCAAAGACCTCTTCACCTATAGAGAAGGGAACAGCATTGATTCCCACGTTCGTACTGCGGGTTGGCGATTTCAGACTCTAGTTTTTGGAATCTAGATTTCCTTCACCGTTTGTCAATGGTGTTTTTGAATAATTAAGAAAGTACGTTTAACTTAGACTGGCCTGTTCAGTTGGTCTAGTGGTTAGTGATCCTGACTGCTAAGCCGGAGGTCGTGGGCTCGATTCCCACCCAGGACAAATCTTTTTTGTGATGTAATTGTGTGATGAACAAGATCATTTGTCTATAATATGTATGTATTTAGAAATATATAAATATGTTTATCAGTTGTCTGGTTACCATAGTACAGGCTCTGCCTAGTTTGGAATCAGTTGGCCGTGTGTGGGTTGTCCCAAGATATTATATTATTATTAGATATATTATAACGTTGTTAAAGTAACACACGTACTTGGCTTGGTTCGAACCTGTACCTAACCATACGACTCCCGTCATTGAACCGCTAGGCCACCATAACCTATAATAAATACTTGGAACAGATTAATATACAGCTATAATTATTGATCTTGATCTCAATAAAAGTAACTAATAAATGTAAATATTCGCGTTATATATTTATAAGCTGAACTCCACAATCTCCAAAACTCCTGTGCCCCTGTGGTAATAAAAATAAAGTAGAGCAAAGACAAGTAGTAATAAAGAACTATTCGTGAGCAACCCTTTAAAAGAATGGACATAGATAAAGGATTCGAGAGAAATCCCAGCGTCCCTGAACGATTCTGCAACTTTGTAAAGGCCAGGATTTACTCTTCACGAAAATGAACCACGAAGTTTAAAAGAGAGGAGAATTATTTTTATTAAATTTTTACTAATATATTGTTATAAACATGCTGAATGTTTGAATTTTAAGCAGTGTTTTGTAAAATACAATGACAAATCACTGTATTTCCCAAAAACTGCTTAAAAGATTTAGACGAATTTTGGTAAACGGATAAATTAAATATTCGATTAACATACACAATATTTTTCCATCCTTATAGGCTAGGGATAGCGGCCTTCGTGAGTTATTCCGAAGGACGCTGCTAGTAAAATCAAACATTCTTATTTTATGTCTCAAACATTCCTGTGGGATTTAAAGAAAGTAATAAGTTCGTCTTGAA
Source organism: Plusia festucae (assembly GCA_950381575.1). NCBI lineage: Eukaryota > Metazoa > Arthropoda > Insecta > Lepidoptera > Noctuidae > Plusia > Plusia festucae. Next base: position 1,456,142 of record OX494430.1, on the reverse strand, counting down.
TTTTCTATTCGCAAAGAATGGTAAGACGCAACAATGTAAATTCATTTAATGCTATTGAACTTGAGAATGCGCTAATCATTTACTAGCTGACCCGAAACTTTGTTCCGCCCTCACCTTAGAGGTCTTGGTCGCGCCATGGTATTGTTATTAATGATAATATCGGCACAGCAACATAATATTAAAAACTTTAAACAAGTGCATCAACCGATAATTTTTTTTTAAATATGTTCAGCTGTCAGTTGCGTTTTGTTATGCCACGCTTTATGTCACGTGCCACTGGAATGACGGGAACGGAATAAAAAGTAACTATCCTATGTCCTTCTCCTGGTTCTCAGCTACCTCCCTACCCAGCCAAATCGGTTCAGCCATTCTTGAGCTATAAATAGTGTAATTAACACTACTTTCTTTGAGAAGCACGAAGTTGGATGATCAATCGGTTTTTACGAATCATTTAGCATGTACTGAAGAATAGAGTGTGAGACAAATAATGGTGGCACTCAGCCAATTTTTGTTGAAATCTGGCCTGTTTTTGAATTCCAAATGCAAAATATATTTATGGAATAATTTTATAATCACTCTGAATGACTGTCTTTGCTCAAAAATCTCATACAATAGCTGTATCTCTTTATCTCATTTACTCATATATGTATTAGAATGATATTATATGATTCCACCGTGTACATTCGGCGTAGTCAGTTTAAAAATGCTGTCCGCGTGTCCGAGTACTAGTCTGACAAAATATAATCATAATATTGCCATTGATCGACGCGCTAAGAAGAAGAAGTTTAAAAAAGTTTCGCCTTTTTAGAAATAATGAATCTGTTAGGGAATAAATGTTACGACATTCTTTGTCAGAAGATAATTGTATGATTTAACATTGTTGTCTGAGCAATTTTCATCGTGAACTAACCGTGTTACAAAAAACAAACAAAAAATATGGGATCAATGGAGACCATTCACAATTTCATTATAATGGTATTCAGATTAGTGGGAATTTATGCAAGGGTGCATGTTTATTTTGACCGGAATAATAATTTGATTTATTCTAGCTTTAATCAAATGTAAAGAAGAAATCGTGCTAAATTAGGTCATCATCGATTGCTACATACATTTACAAAAATAATCTCGTTCAATAAATCAAAGAAAATCACATTTTTAACATAGAAATCTAAAAACAATAAAAGATTTAAACATTTTCAATATTGTGCAAATCTAATATCGAAGGTCGTAAATTTTTACGATTCTGTTTCTTGTTTTATAACTTGAAATATATAAATCGCTAGTCGAGCGCGACGTTTCTGGATCAAGTGAAAAGTCAATTCCAAAGAAATTGATTTTATGAAGACATTACAATATTTTTTTGTTTTATAAGGATCGAGATAAAATAATGGTCCGATTATTACCAGCGTTGTTTTTGCTAGAAAGTTTGATAACAGTTAGGTCGTTCATCAATAATGCTTTGGTAAGAAATACTGCACTAAAATACCTAGACGCCGACCATGATCATGACGTTGCAGCAGGAGACTATCCCTTCATCGTCTCTATAGTCATGATATCGCAGGAGACGGTAACAAAACATTGTACGGGTTCGGTGATAGCACCAGTTTGGGTAGTCTCCGCTTCCAACTGCTTCTACGATATGTTGCATGAGAAGTTCTTCGTTTGGTACGGTAACTACACAATATCTCCCTTAAAAACGAAAATGTATACGAAAGTTCAAAAGATTATTATACATCCATCGTTCCTCCAATCTGAGTTCACGCGTCCAGGATACTTCTTCGGTGACAACGACATCAGCTTACTGCGATTCCGCAAAGTAGAAATAGATATAAATAGTTTTGGAAGACTCTCCGCTGTCGACCACACGAAAATGGCGGGTCTTTCCGTCACGTACGTCGGCGGTGGCACGAGAAATAAGCAGTTGGAAGCAAAGTATGGGTTGCAGCCACTGCAGGTCGCCGAGGGAGTCATCGTAAAATGTGGACAGACTCTCACGATGTGGTCGCAATACATACAATGTGTGGCCCCAAAATGCGCGGATAAGTCTCATCAGCCGGTGCACGGCGACTCCGGCGGGCCTTTCCTCTACGATGGTAAGATTATCGGAGTCATGTCCGTCGGATACCAAATCCCGAAGACTTATATCAATTCTAATGGACTGACGCCGATCAGTCCGTATAAAAAGTGGATTGATCGCGTAACAACTCCAAGGAAGAAAAGGAAACCATCAGCTAGGGCTTGAATAAGGGAAAGTTACATTGAACAATAATCTTAGACGAGAGTAGTTAATTAATACATCAAGTTGTTTAAGGACGAAACCAAAAGTCAAGATGTGATACAGACCAGAAGCTTCACTTGACTTCGCTTTGGTTTTCTAACGATTTTTTCACCGAGTTCCAAAACAGATTTTAGTCTTCTGCGCTGTAAATATTTTATACTCTCATAGTCAGACAGGACGGCGCGGCGGGGTGACGCGACTCGAGAGTGCAGGACCATCGGCTTTCCATTCTAATTTATTCGCAGTAGCTAATTGAGTAGTGTGTTAAACTTCGTTTTGTCTTTAGAAACCATTCGAGGTTACAAGCGATTAATGTCAGTGGTCTGATGTTATTTTATTGTAATTATGATTTTAAATGTAATAAAACATATTTTATTTATAAACTAGCGGCCGTCCCAGCCTTGCATGGGTGGACTTTTATTTTTAAAACGTTTTGGGATAAACGTAGCGTGTATGTATCTTTACGCAGGACTTAAATAGGTCTTTTCGAAATATAGTTTAAATTTAATAATTTTCTTGTAATATTTTATATTTCTGTCCAGATACCAATTATTTTTTGTCTCAGTTAAATAATATATGTATTTTATTTATCACTTATTGTTTTTAGGGGTTAATTTATTTATGCTTGATATACTGCCACGTTGCCCGCTACGTTTCGTGAGGTCACACCGATAACTAAAAGATTAACATTAAAAAATAATAATAATAACTACTTACATATATTATTGAATCAGTCTTGAATACATAAATAATTAAGTTCTATTTTCTTTTATTTATAATTTAATAAAATATTTTTATTTATTAAAAATAATTGAATTTCCTTTCGGTCACGATATGAACAAAAGCTGCTTTTAATAGTATTTCCCTCGCATAACAAACTGTATGTATATCAAAAATGTATTTATAATATTTCCATTCTAATTTTATATTTCAATTTTGTCGAGAGATTTATGTTTCCTTTTCAAAAATGTAGAGCGGGCGATAAGTCATATTTGTAGAGCGTTGGACGTTTTAGGCAAATTAATTCACACTGAAAGGTTTTATGCCAAGGCCAATAAAATGTCGAATTTTCAACATGACATTTTATGGGAAATATTTTAAAATCTGCGTTTAAAATGAAAACCTCGGTACTAAATTTTTATCGTGTTTCGCGGAATTTTCGCGGCCCTTCTGGATGGTCCTCGCAAAAGGGCGCGTGTGACTAAAAAAACTATATTTCCTAAGATTATTCTTATTTTATTGTTAGCGCATTCATGGGAAACAATTTCTTGTAAATGAATTACAAAAAAGATAGGTCATTTTTGAACCTCCGGTAGGACTTGAACCCGCGACACCTGGTTCAACGCACCAGTTGCTTTGCCAACTAAGCTATAGAGGTCAATGCCCGAGTATTCCAATAAGCATGGGAGCTGTTTAGAAGTGGCGTCGTTGTAAGCGTTATAACATTCGCTAACTGACTATGTATGGTTAACAAAGTCCATAAGGTAAAACATACATCTAATTTTTGTTTAATAATATATTTTTTTTAATAAAAACATTGTCCCAAGATATTAATTTTTGTAGTAGGTTAAAACGAAAGTTCCTTCACCATGTTCTCCAAAAAAGATTCGGCTACCCTAAATAATCAAACTAAACTACGGGTTCATTATGCTTCACACTGTACTTAAATTGTAATCAGATTACATTATTCAAAAGTATGACGATACAATTATGAGCCACGTACGCGATAATTATTAAATTACGATGATACAATGCAGTGGTACAACGATAGGTTGAGTTGATGCTAAAACAAAACACGTGCGAGCCCCATCTCTCTTCCCGAACAGTATTGTTCGATGCTCCGGTGGTAGAGACGCGACGTAGCTATCGATACCGCTTTTGACTTAATAATAAAAGCTCTGTTTCTATTGCCTTTGTTGATAAATAACAAATAACCAACACATATTTTTTTCAATTGTAACCAGCAGTTCCTGAGACAAATTCTCTTCAGCCTTATAATATTATTGTAACTGGAGAACAATAAAATACTGAGTGCTGAAATTAAAACAACCTTACAGAAGACATAAAATGTATCGATACTAAAATTAACGATAAGAATAACGAGTATTACTCGTAAAATGTTTACGATTCAGAATGTGGCAGCCGAGGCATATTATGATGGAGCCGGTGCCCTCCAGAGAAAAAATCCTGTGTGCCACGGGTGATGGCGATGGCGATCCACGCCTAGTTCGGTTCCCTACCTGGTGGCTCTTTAGAACAGGATATACAAAAGTACCAACATCCCCATAGCTACTTACTATCTGGGTCAACACCACCGAAAACTGAAGTCAAGGTCCCGTGACCCACATTCAATACGACGACATGACGATACTACTCGATGACTAAGTAACGAAGAGCGAAATATTGCAGTGGAAACCTCTTTCAACGGGCTGGGTCACCGACATAGCCTGCTGTAGGGGGCTCCGTACGCATGACATGTGGCTGTTGGAACTTTCCATTCAGAACACGGGCTTTGGATTAACATTTTACAAGATGTTAATTTCAAAGAGGTTATGGAGGACGACAAGTAGCCTTTACAGGCGAGGGCGCAGTGATCGAGTGCCGGGTGGTTAGTTAAGTGTGCGCGCGGCGGCAGGGGGCCTATTCGTCCCCGAGCGGCGACCGGTCGCCGCATTACAGTAAAAAAACAATTGTGTCTCATTAGCGGTGATTAGAGAGATTAGAATAGAATAGAATAGAATAGAATATACTTTATTGTACACCAACATTTAGACAAATTGATTACACAAAGAAATGAACAAATCTCATTAAAGGGTACAACGGCGGTCTTATCGCTAATAGCGATCTCTACCAGACAACCTTAGGATGGACAAAAATACAATAATTAATTCATTTTAAGAAATGATTACAAGTTAGTTATTACGAGAAAGTTAAAATACCTTATTAAATTAATTTAAAACTATACTTTTATTCAAGTCCAGCATACGTTATCATCTATGAATACATTCTCCTATAGTCTATCTATACGAATATATTGTTACAACGTGAAACGGGGCAGCATTATCTTCAGTTGGAGGCTGTAAGGAGAACCGGTCCCCAGAGAGTACCCTGAGGGACTCCGTGCTCGGTATATAAGAATTTGACTTGAGTGTCTTAGCATACAATGCTTCCGACTTCGTATTTTAATGAATACGTACTCTTATTGTTAGTATTTTGTGTATTGTTTGGGTATTGTTGCCGAAAAACGGTCAGTTATATGCCAAGGGTTGATTATAGAGGTAAAACGCTTTTGTTGAAATGTTAGCTTAAGAAGACCTAAGGGCGTTGGACAGTTCAGATCCTGCCCATAATTGCATTGACGATTTGAACCCACTCGCAACACAAAAAATAAGCTTACCACAAGGGTTTAACAAGAATACATAATATTAATAATAATATCTTGGCACAATTCACACACGGCCATCTGATCCCAAACTAGGCAGAGCCTGTACTATAGTAACCAGACAACTGATAAACATACTTATATATTTCTAAATACATACATAATTATATAGATAAATAACACCCAGACACAGAACAAATGATCGTGCTCATCACACGAAGATTTGTCCTGGGTGGGAATCGAACCCACGACCTCCGGCTTAGCAGTCAGGGTCGCTGACCACTAGACCAACAGGCCCGTCGTATTAGAGAATACATATTTATATAAAAAAGGTAAGATTATTTTAAGTAATATATCTTATGCAATTTAGTGTAAAAAAAAGTAGCCTCAATTATCCTTCTGAGATATAGGAACGGCATAAAAAACATAATAATATAAGTTGAAGTAGCCAATGAAGCTTACGCTACGTACATATACCTTATATACCTACTAGACAGGTTATAATTGTTTAAACATAATTAGATCAATTAAAATAGTGTGTGCATTTTTAACTCAGGACCAAATTTATATGACATCAAATGACTAAGCGAAGCTAGAAAAAATATCTATTGGTTTTAGATAAACTTTGCCGTACAAGCAAAGTTGGAATGATAGAGATCGCTGAAACATACCCGAAAAAATTCACAAATATCGTTTATCTAGACAAGATTGCGTCTTTTAACATAGAAAATTCAATTGAATATATTTATCCATACGTACAAGGTCTAGGATAGTGGCAGGAATCAGAACGGGCTTTGAGGGACCAAACAATTCAATAAGGAACTCTTCTCAGACTGTTATTCGAGTCACGTATGCACACTAAAAAGGAATAGTTTTTTTTCTCGTGATATTTGAATATCTGTGCTTTTTTGGAGTTAGTTTTGCTTCATACGTAAATGTTAGTTTTTGTATGATTTGTTGCCTTGATTTTGTTTTTTTCTTTTTCTTTTTGTAAAGTAAGAAACGAGTTAATAGATGTAAACACCTGAATGAATCCTTTTAAATTATAGCTAATAATATCAAATGCCGTGTGTCGTGTCGTAGTGGCCTAGCGGTTCCATGAACGGAAGTGTGCACGGTTGCAGATTCGAATCCACTACAGTCAAGTACCAATCTGACTTTTTGAAATTTATATGGACTATCTTAATTATTCTGACACCATTGATGATGGGTAAAGGAAAAAATTGCAAGGAAACCTGAATTCCAAGAATTGGAATCTGAAATCTCCAACTCGCAGTAACCCAGTTGGGGATCAATGTTCATTCCTTTTCTGTGTGAAAAGAGGCCTGTGCCCAGCAGTGGAAAAATTATAGGTAGGTACCTATCTCCTCTTTTAATATCAACATTTACTTCTTTAAAGCATTACCAAAGCTATGTTGGGGTTGGTTTCGAGTCATCATCTCAAAATAAGACTGGCTGTTAGGATTATAATGACTTAACGCCTATCAAATATCTAACTATAACAATCGGGACCAACAGCTTAACGTGCTTTCTGAGGTACGGAGGGTTCTCGGTTTGTAAATTGTCACTTTAGTACTGTCCGGTATTGATTCACGATCACATAAAGGCGCCCGTATTAAAGATTGCAGTAATTTATAGACTGGACCAGAGACCATAGATAAATGTGGAGTATTACCAAACTTTTATGCTTAAATCTATAATAAATTTAAAGATTCAACTGCTTACTCACGCGCATTCTCACTTTTTTCTTCTGTAGTGACCTCTACTTTCAAATGCACTCGATTTAGGTGGTCTGTGAGGTCCTTCAGTGTATCCTGTTCGACGATAGCAAAAATGTCATCAACATAACGCCACGAGGTCTAAGCCTTGCGGAATCTATCACCCCGGTCCCGACCTTGCCTTTTCTGGAGCCGAGGGATCACTTACGCAAGCTCTGCGCAACTCCAGCAAGATATCTATAATAACCTATCTTAAAATTTATTTAAGAAATAAATAATTGAATGCCTTCTGGTTTCTGAGTCCGAGCTAATAACATATATTGTGTACCATCTGTTAATTATTAATTAATCAGTCAACTATGTATACTGAGGAATAGAAATAAGTAGGTATATCAATTGCATGTATTAACTTACGTAATTATAGTATATATTGTAGAGTAGGTATACTTACACTGTGTACTCTACAATATATACTATAATTACTAAAGCTAGGCCAAATTCTTCTTTTTTTTATGTGTGAATTTCTGACAAAACAAAATAAATATAAGTAACAATAAATCCCGCAGTAAGTGAAACCATAAATAAATTTCATTGGTAAATAAGGTTGTGCCAACACAACAACAATACATTCTTTATTCCATTTCTTGTTGACGCATGTTTCTATAAAGGGGTCGAAATGTAAAAGCCGTCATAATCCCTTTGAAGGAACGAGACGGGGGTATCTTTGTCTCTTTCTCTCCCCTACTTCGCACTTGACCTTATTTACTCTTGACAAATAAACCCAAATACGAAAGATGACACCAAGACCGTACAAAGTACGCACACACTCGTATTTATAATAGTTGTAAAAAATTGTATCCAAGTGACATTATATTGTTTATATTGAAAGTTACAGACGGACAAGATAACTTATTTGACGAGATTATACATATATCGTAAGATAATTTCTATTAATTGTTCATTACTTGTGAATAAAAGGTAATCCACTTGGTGTGTTATTTAATTGTATGTGATGATTATACCCAACAGTTTGTGTATCATGATTTATTTAATTGAGTCAGTTTGTAGCACATAAAAACAAATAAAAGATGATGACTATTCAACAATTATTTAATATTGTTATTGAACAATGTAATACGCTTACTATGTCTATGTCACATAGGTATATCTATACTAATCTATACTATATATTATCTATACATATAATAAATCTGTAGAAAAGTCATTTTTGTACATTGAAGAAATTGAAAAAAAAAATAGACAGCGTGTGAAAAGATAACTAACAGAACCCATTTCCATCATTTTTGAAATTTTTGTCTGTTTGTCTGTTTGTCTGTTTATATGTTTGTTTGTGCGCACATCACGTAAAATCTATGAATCCCATGTAGACAATGTTTATATACAAAAATTATACGTAACTTGAGGTATAACTTAGTTTTGGTTTCATCGAAATCGGTTCATAAACAAAAAAGTTATGTACATTTGAATCAATAGAAAGCGATATCGGCGACACAAAGTCCAATTTAGGATGAGCTCTCATCAATATGGTCGTCCATATTAAATAGGGATCAAACTCTAAATTTACACAATCTCCATTCATCTGTACACGTAATCTTTGACATATAAACAAAAAAGTAACCATGGCGAAAATAACGTTGCCATAGCGATCAGTTTATTGAAGTATGAATAACTATTTAAGATGCTTACAGTAGTATTAAACAGCTCGGTGGTTATACGATAGGAAATGTGAAATATCTTGCTGCATGTTCAAATCCTGATGTTACTACATATTTTGTTTTTTATTTCTAGAACCGACTTTCTTACAGAAGTACGAATATATCGAGCTAACCCTTTTTGTGTTTTGTATTATTTTTTAGTTTGTAATTTTTTACATAGCAAATTTTTTAGATAGCTTGCTACTCATGTAATTTTTGATGCCTGATCGAGACAAACAAAAATGCATAAAGTTTTTACAATCACACTTTACTCTTAAACAGGTGAAGTTCATAGTCAGTTAGAAGATAAGTCCATCATCTAAATCCCGCAATTTCTGCGACTTACATAAAAGAAACCAAATTGTCAAATACCCGTATCAGGCGACTTGAGTCATCTAAAGCGCATTCAGTGATTCAGTCAGTCAAAAACATTTTTCACATGCATACCTATTACGACTGATCAGCGCGAACAACGTCGCGGGTACAGCTAGGTCATCAAGGTAACTTTATTCATATTTTTGTCTTTATTAAACTGAACGGACGGTATTTGAATCTCGCATCCACTACTGATTAATGCCTGAGTGTGACGAGATCTGATGGCAAACTGCTAAGCTGGCATAAATAAATATACAGGATATAGCGCATGTTCCAGCTTTTGATCTGGTCATTATTATCTATACTAATATTATAAAGCTGAAGAGTTTGTTTGTTTTTTTGTTTGTTTAAACGCGCTTATCTCAGGAAGTACTGATCCGATCTGAAAAAATCTTTCACTGTTAAATAGTCCACTTATTGAGGACTATAGGCTATTTTCTTTTGGAAATCTATCCCCTAAGGGGGTGAAATAGGGGTTGAAAGTTTGTATGGGAAGTTCGGTATTTTCAATGATAGACACATGAAATTTTGTATACGGGTTTCTGGTTAGAGATAAATGAAGACGTATTTCAGCAATTTTGAAAATCACCCCCCTAAGAGGGTGCAATAGGGGTTGAAAGTTTGTATGGGAAGTTCGGTATTTTCAATGATTGACACATGAAATTTTGTATACGGGTTTCAGGATAGAAATAAATAAAGACGTATTTCAGCGATTTTAAAAATCATCCCCCTAAGACAGTGAAATAGGGGTTGGAAGTTTGTAGGTACATGAATTGTGTCGTTTTCAAAGATAGACACATTCAATTTCATACAAGGGTTATTAGTTATAAATAAATAAGATGTATTTCCAAGATTTTAGAAATCTACCCTCTAAGGGGTTGCTATAGGGGTTGAAAGTTTGTATGGAAAGTTCAGTATTTTCAATGATAGACACATGAAATTTCGTATACGGGTTTCTGGATGGAAATAAATAAAGACGTATTTCAGCGATTTTGAAAATCATCTCCCTAAGAGGGTGAAATAGGGGTTGGAAGTTTGTACGTATATGAATTGTGTCGTTTTCAAAGATAGACACATTTAATTTCATACAAGGGTTATTAGTTAGAAATAAATAAGATGTATTTCCGTGATTTTAGCCTTTTAGGAATCTACCCTCTAAGCGGGTGAAATAGGGGCTGAAATAGTTGGTATGTGAAGTTCGGTATTCTCAAAGATAGACAGATGAAAAGATAAGTAGATGTATATAGCGACGTTTTTAAGGTGTCGCCAGCTCTAAGGTCCCAGGTTCGATCCCCGGACAGGTCTATGTAGAAAATAACTTTTATAAATTGTCTTGAGTTTATTTTTATGGTATCTTCGTTGTCTCAGATTCCATAACACAAATGCTTTTGCTACTTACTTTACTTTAATTATTATTTTAACGCCATAATATTTTATGAAAAATTTTATTCATACTCCTTACTTTGAAAATCACAGAATACATCCATCTACCTTTAATACTATTCTTTACTTTACGCGCGAGCGAAGCCGCGGGCAACAGCTAGTATATTAATATTATAAAGCTGAAGGTTTGTTTTTTTGAACTCGCTAATCTCAAGAACTACTAGTACGATTAGAAAAATTCTTTCACTGTTAGATAGGCCACTTATTAAGGAGTGTTACAGGCTACTTTTCTTTTGAAAATCTATCCCTTAAGTTGTCAAATAATTGAGGATATTTCATACTGTACAATGTGAGACAGCGAGAGGCGCCAAGTTACCTGTATTTTACTGGAATTCCGGGATATAGTTATCAAAATAATACAATTGAAAGCCGACGTTTTGCAGTCATAAACATTTAACATTTAAAAGTGCAAAACCAGCGCTACGGAACTATCTTTTATTTCATCCTGGTACTGTGTTATCTTAAGGATATACTAGGGGTATCAGGTACCGATGGAGTGGTTGACTGGATATTTTTCTGCATTGTGTTATAAATCCAATTTAAATGAGGACTTATCGCTGCGTAAGTTTCTTCCTTCATTTTAGGTTCGTAACCCCCATATGAGCATACTCCAATTATGCGTCCATCAAACAGTAGGGGCCCACCGGAGTCTCCACGCCATGGCATTTGGATTTTATTGTCACACTTCGGGACAAGACATATAGCATAACGTTGCGGGAACGTTTTGTTCTTGGAGCAGGTTGCGATCCCCGCTTCACCGACCTGCAGACGCCTGAGATCATCATCTCCTGATTTCGTTCTGTTCGTGCCACCACCACCAATGTACGTCACTGGTAGTCCTATCATTGTCAAATGATCGATGGCTAACAGTCTCCCGACTTTACTATTGAATACTTTGTCCCAAAGTAATAAACTTAAGTCATTATGATAGTTTTCGTCGCCCGCTTCAAAATACCCTGGATGTATCAAATTTTTTAGTACTCTCCTATATAATTTACTTAACAAAGGAGAAGTAGTAAAATTTTTGTACCAAATGTAAAATTCCAGTTCTCTGTCGTACGTGCAGTGCGCGGCGGTCAGTATCCAGGTTTGGGAAATTATGGATGCGGTACAAAACCTGTAGTACATCGTTTCCTCCTGTTCACTTGAGGTGTAATCAACATAAATGTCAATAAGTGATACTACGAAGGGGAATTCTCCATCGTATACATCCCGGCCGTTTCGTACACGTTGATAATATTTAGACTCACTGGTTATGTTCAAGCTTACGAGACAGATGAATATTGTTGTAATCCAAAACATGGTACTACCTTATGAACTTCCAAAATGTTTTTGTTTTATTATGGAAGAAAAATTGATTTCAAAAGTCGTAAATTCACAGTAAAATTTAGATTTTATTATGTGATCGTTATATAGTTTCGATTTTATAACTTTTTACTTACTAGCTGTTGCTCGCGGCTCCGCTCGCATGGGCATCGGTTACCGCTGAAAATTATAGCCTATAGCCGTCCTCAATAAGTGGGCTATTTAACAGTATTTTTTTTTCAAATCGCTGACAATAGCGCGTTCAACTCCAGCTTTATAATATTAGTATAGATAAGTATATAGATTATGTGTCTATCTTTTAACTGGGCGTATCTTTGAAAACGACACAATTCATATACAAACTTCCAACCCCTATTTCACCCTCTACTTCAGATTTTCAAAATTGATGAAACATTTGTTTATTTATTTTGAACCAGAAACCCGTATAAGAAAAGGTCCCTATCTAAAAACTAAGTTCTCAATATAATACCTTGCAACCCCTATTTTACTTGGGGAGGTTTCCAAAATCGCAAAAATACCCGTGCACTACACATATATAATATATGTATATATTAATATTATAAAGCTGAAGAGTTTGTTTGTTTGTTTGAACGTGCTAATCTCAGAAGCTACAGGTACAGGTTTGTGTGTATAACACCAAGTTAAAAGATAGACACATAATCTATACTTATCTATACTAATATTATAAAGCTGGAGTTGAACGCGCTATTGTCAGGACTTCTGGGCAGATTTGAAAAAAAAATACTGTTAAATAGCCCACTTATTGAGGACGGCTATAGGCTATAATTTTCAGCGGTAACCGATGCCCATGCGAGCGGAGCCGCGAGCAACAGCTAGTATGTAAAAAGTTATAAAATCGACACTATATAACGGTCACATAATAAAATCTAAATTTTACTGTGAATTTACGACTTTTGAAATCAATTTATTTTCCATTTGGAGGTTCATAAGGGAGTACCATGTTTTGGATTACAACAATATTCATCTGTCTCGTAAGCTTGAACATAACCAGTGAGTCTAAATATTATCAACGTGTACGATACGGCCGGGATGCAAAGGATGGAGAATTCCCCTTCGTAGTATCACTTATTGACATTTATGTTGATTACACCTCAAGTGAACAGGAGGAAACGATGATCCGCAGGTTTTGTACCGCATCTATAATTTCCCAAAAGTGGATACTGACCGCCGCGCACTGCACGTACTACAGACAACCGGATTTTTACATTTGGTACAAAAATTTTACTACTTTTCCTTTGTTAAGTAAATTAGTTAGGAGAGTACTTAAAATTTTTATACAGCCAAGGTTTTTTGAAGACGACGAACTTATTTACAATGACTTAAGTTTATTACTTTGGGACAATGTAGGCAAAAGTAAAGTCGGGAGACTGTTAGCCATCGATCATTTGACAATGATAGGACTACCAGTGACGTACATTGGTGGTGGTGGCACGAACGGAACGAAATCAGGAGATGATAATCTCAGGCGTCTGCAGGTCGGTGAAGCGGGGATCGCAACCTGCTCCAAGAACAAAATGTACACGCAACGTTATGTTATATGTCTTGTCCCGAAGTGTGACAATAAAATCCAAATGCCATGGCCTGGAGACTCCGGTGGGCCCCTACTGTTTGATGGACGCATAATTGGAGTATGCTCATATGGGAGTTACGAACCTAAAATGGTGGAAGAAAGTTACGCAGCGATAAGTCCTCATTTAAATTGGATTTATAACACGATGCAGAAAAATATCCAGTCAACCACTCCATCGGTACCTGATACCCCTAGTATAGCCATATGATAACACAGTACCAGGATGAAATAAAAGATAGTTCCGTAGCGCTGGTTTTGCACTTTTAAATGTTAAATGTTTATGACTGCAGAACGTCGGCTTTCAATTGTATTATTTTGATAACTATATCCCGGAATTCCAGTAAAATACAGGTAACTTGGCGCCTCTCGCTGTCTCACGTTGTACAGTACGAAGTATCCTCAATTAATTGATAACGCATATTTTATCTCTTTTTCGCAAAACGACCTTTTGTACGCGACAGCCCCAGATTAGTATAAAAGATTTGTAATAATTATGTCGTCTCATTTTATACATCTCTCTCTGTCTAATTACCAATTTTGAAATGTTTATTACTCGGTCAATATGTATGTGTTGGTTGTTATTAGTGTGCCGTTTTTAGAATTCGATATAGTCTTAAGTATATTTTGATAAATGAAATAAAAAAAGAATTGTCAAATAGCCAATTGTTCTCGGTGCTGCCGTCGCGCACTGACCTGCTGCACCAGGCGTCGCTCACGCGAGCGCTGCGGACGCTTTACATAGTTCACAACACATTGATCTGTTTACTCGTTATTATTGAATGCACGAAGGCTACTTGTTATGTATTCGTATCAATAAAAATTAGATTCAAGATTATACTTTAATGTTAGTTTTACTACACTATTGTATTCGGTTGTACCTACCTGTAAGGATACATGTATCGGGATGAAAATAAATGTATAAAATACTTGACAAAGGTTTTCATTAATCAGTACCTACTATGGTTAGATCGATTTGATTGTGACATTCGTCTACATACCTGGAATATCTTTAAAAATATTTACATTCACTTATGGGGTTAGTTGTTTGAGGATAGTTCTTTAATAAAATATATTATTATCTTCGAACTCCTAACCGTTACGTAGCTGTACCCTTCATCACAAGCGAGTAAACATGAGGTGATAAATCCAAGACGCGTAAAATTGAATCGTTTTAAAAGAAACATGACGAGACGCGATGGTAATGTGTGCCTATAATACTTGTACTGGCTTACAATAATTATAGAACTATATCAGGAATATACCCTTTCAAATAAAATGCTTCTTTTTGAATCTGCGCTTGTTATGAATATTGTCTTCTTAATTAAAAAATATAACAAACACTTCCAAGAACATGAAATAGGACTCAAGAATATACCTACTCTTTTATATATGTATTTAAAAGAGTAGGTATATATACTATTATGTAACAAAACCCCTTTGCTATTCCTAAGACTATTATTTGATAGCGTACTGCGAACACGTCCTATACGTAGCCATTAAATGGATTGGAGTTTTCTTTTTTCCCAGTGAAAATAATTAAATCAAAATAAAAATTGATCCAAGGCAACAGCAACACTGACCGCTCCTCAAAGTTCACGTACTTACTACCTACAGCTTTGTGTCAAAGAAGCCGCCTTTGCGAGACGATTCATGAACTGTACCACGAATACGCCTTTATTGGATCCAACAGGGGTTTTGTTACATGTTGTATACATATATATATATATATATATAATTATGTTATGGGCAGTTTGATAAGTCCGGGCAAATAATTTAAATCTATATATATAAAACTCTTCCGTTACTGACTGACTGACTGACTGACTGACTGACTGACAGACAACGCACAGCCGAAACTACTGATCGTAAAGAGCTGAAATTTGGCATGTGTGTTTGTTGGAAGGAGTAGGCTACCACTAAGAGAGGATTTTTGGAAATTCCCCCCCAAAGGGGAGAAAAGGGTGGTAAATGACAGACAACGCACAGCCGAAACTACTGATCGTAAAGAGCTGAAATTTGGCATGTGTGTTTGTTGGAAGGAGTAGGCTACCACTAAGAGAGGATTTTTGGAAATTCCCCCCCAAAGGGGAGAAAAGGGTGGTAAATGACAGACAACGCACAGCCGAAACTACTGATCGTAAAGAGCTGAAATTTGGCATGTGTGTTTGTTGGAAGGAGTAGGCTACCACTAAGAGAGGATTTTTGGAAATTCCCCCCCAAAGGGGAGAAAAGGGTGGTAAATGACAGACAACGCACAGCCGAAACAACTGATCGTAAAGAGCTGAAATTTGGCATGTGTGTTTGTTGGGAGGAGTAGGCTACCACTAAGAGAGGATTTTTGGAAATTCCCCCCCAAAGTTGAGAAAAGGGTGGTAAATGACAGACAACGCACAGCCGAAACTACTGATCGTAAAGAGCTGAAATTTGGCATGTGTGTTTGTTGGGAGGAGTAGGCTACCACTAAGAGAGGATTTTTGGAAATTCCCCCCCAAAGGGGAGAAAAGGGTGGTAAATTGAAAATGTTTATTTCTCAATGGATTCACTTAAATCTTTGTATGTAGGTTCCACCAGTGAAGCAAGTGAGCATAGCATATGTATAAGTGAACATAGCATTTTTTAGACCACGATTTCATGGAGACATATTTCTAATATAATAAAAATTTGATTTTTTTAATGTTTGTTTACACATGTAATCGGTAGACCATGGAACAGGCGATAACTAAGTGAAAAACCCAAATTCTGACGGAAGTCATTACTCCACGCGGACGAAGTCGCGAGCAAAAGCTAGTATATACATATATTTGTATTTTTCAATACGCCGTATCAAATGCGGAGCAACTCTTTTCTGATTCCTTCTTGTATTAGGTATTTATTACTTTATGTTATTTCCACTCAATATACTTATAGCTACGAAACGAACTAGCTTTTGTTCAAGGCTCCGACCGCGTGGGCGTCGGTTTGTTAACCGACGAAAGCAGTTTTCAAATCGTTTCAGTTCCTGAGATAAGCAGGCTAAACCAAACGCAATCAATAGATACAGCCGTTTATGCCGCAAATTTTCGACACTCGCAAGGGAATCAAAACCTACAGGGTATTTCTCGTGAACTTAAAATCTTGAAATTTTGTACGAAGCAACGTGTATAGCACAGATAAAGGAAAAATTGCTAAAACCGTAAATTTTAAATTACTTAATAATAATAAAAATATTTTTAATAATTTAAAACTTAGGTTTGAACGTAACCCTCGGTGCGAAAGTCCGACTCGCACTTGACCGGATTTTTATTTTAATTTCTAACGTGCTTCGTTCGAGAGGCAATCGGCGTCGGCGAAAAAGTAAGTGTAGATTTATTGTCACCGAGTCGCGGCGCACATCGCCACTTGTCTTGCTCTGGTACAAATGATAAGAGAAAATAATCAAACATTAAATGTTGTTGCTACAAATAATAATATAAATATCTTGGGACAACCCACAGACGGCCCATCTGATCCCAGACTACTATGCCTGTACTATGGCAACCAGACAACTGATAAACATACTTGTATATTTCTAAATACATATATTATAGATAAATAACATCCAGACACAGAATAAATGATCGTGCTCATCACACAAAGATTTGTCCTCAGTGGGAGTCTCTTACCACGAGGCCCGTTAATACGTAATTATAATAATAATAATGGCGAGCTGTTTGTGAGTAGCGACACAACGGACCTGAGTGCTCCAGGGAGTCACTCTTTAGAGAGGGCTCCCAGCTCTTTCTTGCCTTAACCGGCTGGCTAGAGAGGGGTCGCTAGAGCTATATGCTCGGGGGTGGAAGTGTCTAATGGCGTAATAACGAGGAAACCCGCTCCGGGTCCGCACTGTGACCCGCGATGGCGAAATCGGGGCCGCACCGCTCGACACCCCTAGCCGCTCGCACTGGTGTTGCCCCCTGCTGCCTGCAGTGGCGGTTGTTTGGGGGGCCCATCTAGTGAGTGGCGAGTCACCACCTGCCTATTAGTTTACATTTCCATGTGTAGAAAGGCAGGTGACATAGTTTTCCGATTTTATTTTAATAACCATTCCACGTAACACATACATATCAATAGCCCAAATTAGTCTTAACACCATAATAGTCACAATAGTTCTGTAGCTACCTAGGACCGTTCATGTCTGTTTTTTCATAGAGCAGGGGTGAATGGCCCCTGGTAGGTACCCCATCTCATATTAGAGTAAAGTTCTCAACAAGGCCTCTTCGTGTTGGACCTGTGTCCCCATGTAAGCCTTTCAAAGGACCGGGTCTCTTCTCTTGAAGTTATCCCGTGATTTTAAAAGAGATACAAATAATAATAATAATTTATTTCTCAAAAACTTACAAATAGGGTTTACAACTATAAGCTTGAAAAAAACATATTTTGTTTACAAAAGTTTTAGACCTGCTGCCGAACTAGGATGAACCTGTATTTCGGCTAACAGTGCCATCCCCCTTGATTCATATACTTAATTATAATACAGTTATCAGTACAATTATCTTTTTTATAATATCACCTTCCATTTATCTATAAATGTATAAAAACGAGTCCTTTACTTTTGTTTCAACATTAACATATTATACAATTTTCGTATGTTATGGGGCAAATACCAAAGTATAATTAATAGCAATAGGAATTGTGTTTTATGTTAGTACATAAAGGCATAAGTTTGTCAGTGTTTACATAATTATGTACATATATATAATATTATGATGCCTCGTCACGCTTAAACGAATGGAGCAATTTTAATAAAATTTTAAGTTAAGGTAGCTGTCACCTTGGATTATCACATAGGCTTTTTTATCAGAAAAAAAACAGTTTTCTGGTACCTGCGGGCAACACTGCGGGCGCAGATAGTAATAAATAAATCTGAAAAACATATTAATTTGTAAGTACCTAAATTATAAATAACATTTTTCATTGCTCCTTCTGTTACGTTTTATTGTTACCGTTTAAGAGCTGAATCTTTTTTTACTTTTAGTATCCGCTGTATCTTGTGACTTGTACCACTCACAAACCTAACAGATTCGACTTCAACGAGAAAAAATAAATTATTCTTTTCTTCTGAAATTACATCTCTTAGCGTTTACGGCTTCTATGTAACAATACTAAAGTTGTTGCCTTTGTGTGCCAGATTTATTTATTTTTATTAAACATTCATGGTTGATATGCCCTTTATCACGAATGTTGTTGTGAACTTTCTATGTTTTTATACTGCTAGTGGAGGCCGAATCTTTTTTGCAGCAACCATGTTTTTTTTGTAAATCTACTTTTGTATACATTCTTAACTACAATTATTTTTATCAGAATCAGAATTGTTATTTGTATTGTATACCTATGTATTTTCATTTATGCAGGTATTAAAATATATAATTGGTATGCTATGTTTTGCCGTGGAGGCGTACAAAAATGGATAGGTTTTTTTTAATAACATACAGAAATAAAAAATTAAACTATCACTACATAGTATAAAACAAAGTCGCTTCCCGCTGTCTGTCTGTCTGTCTGTCCCTATGTATGCTTAGATCTTTAAAACTACGCAACGGATTTTGATGCAGTTTTTTTTAATAGATAGAGTGATTCAAGAAGAAGATTTACATGTATAATACATGCATAATATAGTAGAGAAACACTGATAATTTTAGAGGTTTCTAAAGTGATGTCGTAAATAAACACATTTTTTTGCGCAAACAAAGCAAACGCTGGCTGAACCCTACGAGATACATCAAAATAATGTACTACAGTATTGTACACATTGAAAAGGTCTACAGAAAACTCTGCGATGGTATATGTCTATCTCTTATGGATATCCCACAATAACATTTTTTTGTCATTTACTTTTTACGTCAAATAATGGCTAATTTTCGAAGCGATTTTAACCAATACAGCATTAATCCTTATCCAATTAAATACGTTAAATACATTGTTGATTAAATATAGGTCTATATGGCCCTTAACAGCATGATTCAAATGAATATTTTCGAAGATATTACAAATTTAAAAATTGCGGGGCGTACCGTTTGCGGCCGTACGGTACCGGCCGGCCGGGGCGGCTGGAGCGTGCCTATAATTTTTAAATAACGTTCACAGTTTTTCTGTAGTGTATTTAGTATAAGCATTGCACCCGTGCGAAGCCGGGGCGGGTCGCTAGTAACAAATAAAACTAAGTAGGTACTTATATAAACTTATCATTAATTTTTTATATACCTATTCTTCTAAAAGTTTTAAGGTCTATGCAAATTTTTGCAGATATCCCTGGGATCTTAGTAGAATAATGTCGTGGTGGTTTTTATTCATTCTAAGACAGACACTTCACTCTAAGACTCCAATGATGGTGAAAGAAATCGTAAGAAAACCTGGATTCCAAAAAACAAATTGTCTGACTAGCCTGTGCCCAGCAGCGGGACGGTTATAGGCCGGTGTAATGATATTTTTGTATTACTCAACACAAATATTAGGTTAAAAATTCAAAATATAATCAAAATTTTTCAATAAAATATTCAAATAAAAAAAACAGAACATTTTGGTAACCTACGCTTATCACAGCATTTAACCGTACTTTAATAACCTTTCCAGTTCGAAATTCGAAAGTAGAAAAATCTACTCTTGATTCTTTAACACTTCTTTAAATTATATTAGATATGAGTAGCTCGAACCTCACTCTATTATGACTAGGTATATGTTCAAAGGTAGTCTGTAAGCAAATCACATTATTGATTGAAAATAATAAAACGATCTTATGTAATCCAATAAAATATTTTTACAAATACCGATCCAACGTTACACAAAGGTCTAATTCCAATTCAAGGACTGACAATAAGTATATTTACAAAAACTGGTCAAGTGCGAGTCGGACTCGCGCACCGAGGGTTCCGTGCAAACCTAAGTCTAAAATAATTAAAAGTAAATTTATTATAAGATGTAAGTAAACATTTTCGGTTTTAGCAATTTTTCCTTTATCTGTGCTATAACACGTTGCTTCGTAACCAAATTTCAAGATACTAAGATAGATTCACGGGAAGTACCCTGTTGGTTTTGGTTCGCTTGCGAGAGTAGAAAATTTGCATAAACGGCTGTATCTAATTTGATTGCGTTGGCTTAGAAGTTTCATTTTTAAATAGCTCCAAGGGACAGTAGACTTGAGTATTTGGTACAAATTGGCTTGAAGAAGGGTATTGACAGACGGAAGAACGGACGAACAACAAATCCTAAGAGGGATCCTTTAAGGGTTCTTTTTTTCTTTTGAGTTACGGAACCCTAAAAATGTCTTGATTATCCCTCCACTTTTGAAATTCAAAGAAACCTTAATCAACTGAAGTAAAACGTAGTCTAAACACAGTTCTGTTTGACTAAAGAAACAAATAGACACAAACATACAAACAAAACACTCCACTCTGTTTTTGTTCGAATCAGATGCAAATAAACAATTTAGGCGTTATGTGCGCTACGCTAGTTCTACGGCGCTACGCTGCTACGGTTCTACTGTGCTGTGACGGTGGAATACCTTTGTCTTGCAAAATTCCTGTCGCTTCTTCAAATGCTTTGATATTAATTTCTGTTTTTTATGATTAGAATTTTATTTTTCTACTGGGTTACAAAGCTTCACAACATTAATCTAAGTATAACTCCGTTAGAGATCTGAAATTAATAGTCAATTAGTTTGTAAACTAGAATAAAATGCTCGTTCATCTTGGAAGCTCAGAACTTTGTGAACGCCGCGAGGAAAACACATTTTTATAAAGTCAATTTATCATAAGTGAAGTATTTTTCTGGTTTAGTTGGAAAAATAAACGACTTCCCAACTTTTGACTATAAAAGAAGGATTTAAATTAATGAAAAGTAGATGACTTGTACACAATAATAAAAACAATCATAAATTTTATACAGCAGAAGAAAATAAAATTATGAATATTGAAGGTAAAGAAAATGGTGCACTTCTTTGTGTTCTTGTTTAAGAAATCAGTATGATTAAAAAAACTAAAATATTAAAAAGATTGTGAATAAAAAAAAAATATTTATAGATCAATCACGAAAATGTATGCTCTATTAGGCCTACATAATATCATTAAAAGCAAACAGATGTATTTGCCAAATAACCTCATTCGCTATTCACAAATCATTGCAAACAGAACTGTACATGTCAATAAAAATGACTACAAACATTTATTCCCATCGGGAATTACAAAACAAACACAAAGTATCACATAATCCTACAATGTCCTACATATTACGTATAATCCTACATACTACGTACATTTATTTTTTAGCACATTTGTTACGGGTCCTATCACAGACCTCTAGGGGGTTAATTACGTGAATTCATTGCTGGTCCTTTACTCGGATCGACTGGAGGGTTGTCGAAGAATAGAGAAACTTTTTGTTTTATTTGTTATAATTTGTAATTGTACATGATTATTAAAACACATGTTTAAATGAAAATTTCGTATCTTTTTTATATTTTGCAAGATATTTTACTGGTGACCGCGACGCGGCGATAGCCTAATAGTTAGGGCGTCGGACGTACAATCATGTGGTTGCCGGTTTGAATTCCACTCATTACACTACCTACGTAAAACCACTTAAAACTTAATAAAAAACAACTTATTTGATAGTGGAGACTATTAATTACGTCGTGAGATTTTATTTTTATTTAATATCGTAATATATCCTTACTCTCAGTATTCGTTTTATTCTGTTATAATACAGAACAAAATATTCATGACACACCTTAAACGTATCCGTGCCAACCCTACTGTGAATAGATTTAAATTGCTCTGCGACAATTTTGTGGCTCCCACACTTTTGACGAATTCTCGAGACGTTTTGGTTGGAAATGTTTGTTTATGGAACCGAACCTATTTCGTTCTCTAGGGATATTGTGAAGTGTTACATCAGGTAGATAGTATTCGTAAGAGAGCTGAATAAATATTTCTAACAACTGTTAGTTTCTTTATATTCTATATAATTATCTACTACTAGCTGACCTGACAGACGTTGTCATGTCAAAAAACTGACAGTTATGTCAAACTCTTTAAAGGTTACAGTTAATAATATGGTCGTTAAGTTTTCTTTAATTTTAAAGTTTCGCGGAGCATTTTTTATTTTTTTTCCTTCGTAAGAACCTTCTCCTGATAATAACAAATACGACAAAAAAAGAATTAGCGAAATTGGTTCAGCCGTTCACGCGTGATGTCGTGACAACGGAAAACGGGTTTCATTTTTATATATATAGATATAGGATTAATTTAAAAGGAGTGCGGATATTCAACGAGGTAATCAGGTGCATAAAACTGAACAACTTTCCCCAAAGCACATAGGTCGAAATCATATTGAAAATCATATTTTCATGCAAACATAAGTCACGTGACCGTTCACTTTGTATGAAAACTTCATTTACCATTTTAAGATTTCGACCTATGTTTCTTGGGGAAAGTTGATCAAGTAATGTACCTGATTACCTCGTTGAATATCCGCACTCCTTTTCAATTAATCCTGTATATATCTACTGCAAAGTTAAAGTTACGTAAAGAGTGTGATCCAAGATTTTCTATACTACGTTAACATTATTGAATTTATCTATAACTAGCTGGTACCTCAGTTTTTAGTAATAAATATGCCTATGTTACTTAGAGTGAATGTAGCTTATGATGAAAGAATTTTTGAAATCGGCACAGTAGTTTTTGAGTTTATTCATTACAAACATACACACACACAAAAATACAAATCTTTCCTCGTTATAAAATAAGTGTAGATCCAAGTATTTAGAATTATATATAAGTATGTTTATCAGTAATCTGGTTGCCATAGTACAGGCTATGCCTAGTTTGGTGTCAGATGGCCGTGTGTGAGGTGTCCCATGATATTATTATCAATTTTGCTCTCAAGGAATTCCTTGACAGAATAACAGCTATATTTAATTAGCCATTCATACAATAGGAGTGTGAACGAAGTTTTTTTTTTCGTCTATAATTTTTCACGTGTTCAAAAAATTACGGAAATAGATTGAGTTGTAATACCACATGACGTCACGTCTTGGTAAAATTTATACCGAGCTATGACGTAGTGAGCCCCCACAACTTTAATAATGCGTTTGAACTAAGTCATTATTTGTTAATTTGATAAAACAAAAAATATGGGTGTAATAATGTTTATTTTTTACTTAACTGACGGACTAAATAGAATTACGTTTTCTTTACCCAGTCCACATTAAGAGCCATTTCACAAAATTAAAGCGCTCGAGTTTAGGTAAAAGACGGCAGCACTGTGTATGTGTGCAAAGCTTATCACACATACACAATACAAGCAGTGTAACGCGAGTGTCGAGACGGACTAAATAATCTTGAGCCGTTGTAATCATAATGCGGAATTTAGAGATTTATGAAAAAAGTTATTTTATTTATCTGTTTCACGTCTAAATTAGTTATATGTAAACCATCCTGACTTGTCAAAATTAAATTCAGTCTAATAAAGGTTTCTAGATAATAAAAAAAAACACAAGTACATGTTATGTAAAGTATGTAATAAAAATTATCAGGAAAACAAATAATAATATAGACTATCACATAAGTTATAATAATATGGCTGCATAATTTTTATTTTTCCTTTTTTTGATACAATGGTACAAAATGGGGCGTAACGGTTGCGTCGTTACGCCCCATTGCTAAACAATTGCCCCATTGTTAATCTACTAAAATAACACTTTATAATAAAATAAACTCTTTCGTCTTGTAAAAAAAAAACCGAAAAAAATCAAAATGTTGTAGTCGTAGTATAATAATGCGTTCACGACATGAGCACGCGCAGATTGAGACGCGGGAAAAAGTGGCATAGGTCCTTCCTCGATGGGCGCTCGCACCGGACTAAACAGTACCGGCTTATGCATCGTACTTTATTCTAATTTAGAGTGATTTTAATATCGATATTATGTCTAATTAAATGAAGGGATTTTAATCAAACTTTAGAATTCGATTTGTTAAAGAACATAGTTTATTTTGTCATTTTTTTTTATGTAATTACGCCTTAGTAAACCCAAAAAATTGCGATATACCTAATTGCGAATAAATCGTAAAAATTGACCCAAGACTTTATTTTTTTACTAATTAATGTTTATAATAATCGATATTCTAGTACATTATGTGTCGACAAAACTATATGCCTGATGCATTGTGTATTTTTTTTCGTCAAAATTATAACTGTTAATGATAGATATAGGAGTCTGAAGTTGACTCTGCGATGATTCTTCAGTAAACTAGTTGTGGGAGATTAATCACTACAAAGTAAAGAAATAAGTTTCTGTAAATGTTTTACATGAAGTATCAATACGAAAGATTGGTCTATTTTTTACATGTATTCACCAATGCCAGAGTATTAACTAAGATGGTAAATTAGGCGACTAAAATCTTAGATATTCGCGCGAAAACGTGAAATGGCTCTTAATATTGTATCTTTGGTGCACTCACATTTGATTTGAAATTATTACTCATCGATGTCATTCGAATATCGCAATCCAACCCCTTTGTCCCTTCAAGGCTACGCTATTACTTAACTCGTGTAATCGCCCCTTAGAATTTGATCACGGAGAACTCAGTTCCTCGGCAAGCAAGTTTTAAAGTTTCTAGTTAAGTCAGGCCTAAATCCAATCAAACTCATACTGGATCAAACTAGCCGTGTGGTCGCAAACACACACTAACAACACATCGTTTATAATCATTTTCTAAATATCGGTACATCGTGATTTCCGTTGCCATGACAACGTAACAGGCTTAGATCAGCGTCCATAACCAAGTGACTTTTTAACCGACTTCGAAAAGGAGAAGGTTATATGTTCGGCGTGTCACTATTTTTTTTTTTATGTATGTTCACCGATTACTCCGTCAATTGTGAACCGATTTTTATAATTCTTTTTGTATTCGAAAGAGTATTCTCCCGGGGTGGTCCCATTGTCACCAAGTCAGGATCTGATGATGGGATCCCAGTTAAATCGAAGAAAACCCTTAAATTTTAAAGAAATGTCGATCGTGTTTCATTATTCTACTGAGCCTATTTAGGTATTTACGTCCAATAGTCATCACCTCAAGGCTTTTGGCAAATACTGAGCTGATGATTGAAGAAACCTTGAGTTTTAGGAGTTAAGGGTTGATTTTTTTTATATAATAAATATGTATTGACCCTCATTTACATTTTTTAACGTTTCTAAGGTGAGCTGTATTGTATTATTATAATAAATATTATGAACACAAAAAATGAAAAAATAAATAAACTTTTGAAAAAAAAATTAAACCGACTTCAAAAACCAAAACAAAACCTAAAAGGCACAAAATAGTGTAAAATAAACTTAGAACTATCTAAAATATTAATACAACTTCAAACAGATCACTTCTAGTTTTGTATTAATATTTTAGATAGTTCTAAGTTTATTTTACACTATTTTGTGCCTTTTAGGTTTTGTTTTGGTTTTTGAAGTCGGTTTAATTTTTTTTTCAAAAGTTTATTTATATACAAGCGTAAACGATGGCAGAAATCGCTTAGAAGACAATTAAACCATGAAGTAATAAGTAAACATGGAGAAAAGACTCCAAACACCTCCGTGAAACCGACTGTGGGTGTGAAAGAAATAATTTGTAACGGTTTGGCTACATTGAAAAATAATGAACATTGCTAAGTATGTGGTTATTTAATTTGTACTTGTCTTACTGTAAGGCGAGGCCATTTTTTTTTCAAGGGAACTGATTCACGTATCTGCTAGATTAATATCAATTAATAATAATAATAACGGCCTATATACGTCCCACTGCTGGGCACAGGCCTCTTCCCATACCTATAGAGAAGGGATGAGCATTGATTAGGTACCACGCTTGCTCATTACGGGTTGGCCATTTCAGATTCCAATACTTTAAATTCCAGGTTTCCTCACGATGTTTTCCTTCACCGTTTGTCAATGATGTCTTAGAATGATTAAGAAAGTACATATTATTATAACGTTGAAAAAGTCACCTTGGTACTTGACTGGGTTCGAACCTGCAACCATGTGCATGCGAATCCGGTCATTGAACCGCTAGGCCACCACGACATTTAAATATCAATTTTACATGGACTTTAATTTGGGGTTGCAATTATTACATGAGTAACCCCCCAGGGTCTCACATCATTATCCGAAGTATTACTTGACTGAAAAGGACCAATCATATAAATTAGCTACTTAAGCATTTTGTCAAGACGTGCTCTTGTTGGTAACATTTAATAAACGTAGGTACTTATTAAACTTCGAGGAAAAACGTTTAAGATTTTAACATGAAAAAAAAGAGAAATAATAAGTTTTTTTTTTATTTAATATATACTCTACTAGTTGTCTTGACAGAAAGACGGAAAGACAACAAAGTGATCCTTTAAGGGTTCCGTGTTTTCTTTCTAAGGTATGTAACATAACCCTAAAAAACAGTCGAATTAAAAATCCCTTTTTTTTGTAGTTGGTTCAAAAAGCTATAAATCCTGGAAAAAAACAATTCCATAACCCATTATTTTCACGAACACTAAACAGTTCTTTTCTTCGCTTAGCCGAAGTTTTTGGCGGAACTTTTAGATGCAATATGTTAATTTAATTTTCGAGTTCCTCCGGACTTGGTTCCGCCATACTTTCGAGCCAAGAGCAGTCAGCCGTAAGTAATTGCTACCGAACTTCACTGTGTGCAGTAAATAGTGCTGTCTCCTCTATTTATATAAAAAAAATCTGAAGCGGAACAGAAAGCATTTTAAGGTATGAAAAAAAAAAGCTTTGAGATATTTTCAGATAGTATGAATGATGGTATTGTAAATTATTTTTTGAGTGCACGGTTATCCAAGTGATCGAAAGTGGCGCGGCAAAATGCTTCATGAAACAAAGTAATATATTTTGTTTGAAGTTTAAGAGTTGTGTATGTATATTTAAATGTGTGCTTGGGAGTTTGTTTCGCTGTTTCTTTGCCCTAGCTAGAGCACGAAGGAAGCGGTGAAGGGTGGATGAATCAGAGTACTGTCTGTCTATACGATGACGTTTAAAAAGTCCTCCGTATTAGTCTAATCTTTTGTTCTCGAAAACATTATATATTCTATGTCACCCGGGGATATCGTGTAGCTTCCCAACAGTGAAAGTATTTTTCAAATCAGTTCAGTAGACTCGGAGCCTATTCAATGCAAACAAAAACTCAAATCGTTCCTTTTTTAATATTGGCATAAAAAACAAAACAATACATCTGGCCCCTTAGACAATGTACATTTCGACAATCGTTAACTATGATAGAAATCGCTAAGATGACATTAAATGTATGGAAATGACATTTCTCTTCGATAAGTCACATGACTTAGACTTGTCACTTTCATACATTTGAGCGATTCGATTAGCGATAACTATTGTCGAAATGTACTTTGTCTAAGGGGGCTGTATAGAAACTTTAAACGAATTGAAAATCCACACGACGTTCACAAAATGAATTCCACCGAACCGCAATTTTACTAATAAAACAACAAAACAAAGTATATTTGTAGACAACAAAATTCCTATTCTATATGAAAGTTCAACCACGGTCGGGCTCATAATTTTCCTCTCTGATTTCATTGAATACCTCGAAGCATTCGAGAGAAAAATTCTCGTATTTTTTTCTGGACATCGACACCGATGAAATGTGTCCGTTAGACATTTTTAATAGAGGTTTTTCTAGCTCAAATACAAGATGAAGTTTTATGTCATTAGATATTATTATGAGGTTAGTTCTTGTTAGTGACGGGCATTGTTTTTTAAAACGTTGTTTATTAAAGTTTCGTTTGTAAGTATAATTTAAAAAACTTGTTTTTTTGTAATAAATCTTTACGCACGATAGATTTTGGGAGTAAGCTGCATAACGAGAGCGTTACGAAAAGTGTGATTGAGCGAGGCGAACGAAACTTGAGAGAGAAGAAAGTGAAGATAGAAAAAGAGACTAAAGTTTTGTATATTACTGTAGGGGCAGGAGAAAGATGCGAGCATTCTTTTTTTCTCACACGGCCAGTTTCATAATTATATCTAAGACAGTGCTGGCTTATGAGCTAAAGAAGTTATACTTTGCACGCTTCCAATTTATTTCTGTTTTAAAATATAATTATTGTCTTCGATCCATTCTATGTAAGTGTATAGGTAGGTACTCTAATATTTCTCATAATGTCTTTCTCAGAAAAATGTTTTTATCAAATCTTCTTAGAAGGGTACCGCAATTTGAGCCATATACGAATTATACAGCACCTTCAATTGTCCTTGGCCGATCGATCGCTCGCTAGTCAGTTGTTTGAGTCGTGCTCCTGTCATACTCAAGCTAAACCCTTGTGTACACTGAGCGCAGAATTAATTAACTGCTATTCATTATTCATTGCTTTCCTTTGTAGCGAAGAATAGGTTTATTGGATTTTTGAACTCTGAAGTATAAGGTTCGTTGTTTATTTTGGGCTCTCGGGATGTTGAAAGATACTGAGTAAATAAGCATGTTTTTATTCCGATACGTTTCACTAGTTACCGATGCTTATTAAAAAAAGACCATGAAACTTTCTTCTAACTTTAAAAACATATTTGACAACTTTCACAATATGCTGCCTTGAGGCAGTTCTCATAATAAACAGAAAAACATTTTTTATACTAACGTTCATTTCTGTTGGGCCCAGCGTATAAACTTTTTTCTGTATTATGAATGCTCAGGTTTTTAATCTATTCGAATATTCCGAAAAATCAGTACATTTCGGTCTAAAACACTTGGTGTATACTAGTCCTAGCAAGCACATGACAGCCTGCTCCCTCGAGGGTAGAGGGACGAGCCTACGTGTTGAATTCCTTTTCGAGTTCATTGGTTCATAAAAAATGAACATAAGACACAGGACGATCTACAGGTTGATGAGATTGGAGGATACAGAAACAATCTCCTTTCTGTAGACTTTATACATAAAAGGATTACAGGGACTTGTATTGGATTGACATTCACAAAAGGCACATTTCAAATTGTTAAGATTTTCTCTAAGTTTTTCTTTAGATCTTCTAATATCTGACTCAATTTTCTTTGTAATTTTTTTGAGTAGGGTATAATTTCGAAGTAGTTCAAATTGGATCGATGTCTTCGTCGGTACAGGGCTTGCTATTCTGCTTTCTATAATCATTCCTATTTGGGGTGATTATTTTTGTTATATACGAGTGTACATCGTGCGCTTCCATTTTCAACCAACTTCGAACCAAGGAGGTTTTTTATTATGTTTTGTTGATATGTTCGTATCTCGTGGTGTTTTATAAAAACGATTTTTGTTATTGGTTTTTATTTGATTCAGTATTAGAATTTATATAGTAGTCAATAGCAATTTATGTCCTTTTTTATGAAAAAAAGCTCAGCTTGAAATTTCAAATCATACATTTCTCCAGTTTTGAATTTGGGTTTTGTATTTACGCGTTTCTTTCCACATGAAATGTATTTTCTATATTTATTAGCACCCTTGAATGCCAATATTTTCTGTTCCCACTTACACAAGTTCAAAGGTGTCAAGATGAGAGGACGTTAAGCAGCTTATCGTCACCACTCCCCCATCTCCAGTTTTACGAGATGAAAATAAAAATTAAATCTTTCTCTGACGGGAAATAATTTTAGAATTCCGTACTGAAACGGTGGAACTAGAAAGCCATTTTAACGTTTTGTCTTTTGCCTGTCAACTTCAAATGCGATCAACCATGATTTTGAACGGGATTTAAAGAGTCAATTTTTATTCACCTGTTTCATTTTTTGAACTGCTACAGTAGTTTTAATAATAACATTGAAAAAAAGAGACAATATATTTTTGTGTTTATATTCTTACTAACTCATTGTGCTAAGCAAAATGCTTTTGACGATAAGGTTACATTGGTAGTCCAATTAAATACATGGGTTGCGAACTAGCAACCATAATAATATATATGCTCGATAATCCGACGCCCTAGCCATTAAGCTACCACCATTTCTATGTCATTACAAATTAAATCAAATTTTCTGAAATAAAGCATTCGTTCTATGTCTAGGTACATGTTCGAGGTCAATTGGCTCCGGCTGCTTCCGTGCGTGTCACAGACGTTAATTCGATTGCCGACGAGGCAAGTACTAATGGAACAAGAAGCGGAATTCCTCGATTGATAGGGCGACCCGTATTTAAATTTCAACCTTATGTATTTCGGAATAAAGGCGCCGTTGATGGCAGCATCAAAATAGATGTGTGGTTGTCTGTATTAGTGCAACCCTAAAATCACTAAACAGTTCCATAGAACACATTTTACTATAATACTAGATGCAGCAAACGTTGTTCTGCCATTATATTAAACAAATCTAAAGAAGGCCACCCCAATCATTTAGGGGGAATGAAAAATAGACGTTGGCCGATTCTCAGACCTACCAGATAATATGCACCCAAATTTCAAACAAATCGACCCAGCCGTTTCGGGGGAGTTTGGTATCAAACATTGCGACACGAGAAGTTTAAATATTAAGATTGAGGTGATACAAGTAAATTTAATAGTAATGGAAAGTATAAAGCTTAAAGTTACACAAGTCTACTGTTTTCTTTGGCTTGGATTATTATAATTCTTTTTCCAATTTCCTGCGATCTTTTAACAAGATTTTGTTTCTATATTAGTGAATAAAATAAATCCTTACAGAGTTTTAAAGCAACGACCAATATTTTTTTTGACGACCTCCGTGGTTGAATAGCTTACACACCGATTTTCAAGTTGTCGCTGGATCTGTGGTCTCGGATTCGATCACAGGACGGGTCAATGTAAAAAAAAAGACTTCTACATTGTTTCGGGTCTGAGTGTTTTTGGTACCTTCGTTGTCTCTGATTCCATACCACCAGTGCTTTAGCTACTAATCCTTAAAAGGTGATGAGTTCGTGTTGATTCCCGTGACGTAATTTTATTTAGTGAAACAGATCGTGTTTGCTGATATTTAAGTCTCATAAACTTGGCGATATAAGTTAGTCTGGAATAAACTGTACCTCATAATTTATTCTGTAGAAATTCTCTTTGAATAGTAGTGTAATGTAATACGCTTTGTGTAAAGGATATCAGGTCCCTGTCGGGGCTAAGTGCCTCTTACTTTATATCTTAAGTCTGAATCAGTTTTAATCTCAACGAATTCTTTCAAATTGTATTACATAAAATGGAATCTGTTATTTGTTACTTGGGTATATTAAACTGCTTGGTTTTAAATCTTGATTATAAATTCCACGCTAACATTATAACGAGGTAAGGATTGATTTTATATCATAACACTATCCGGAGACTGTTCACTGAACAAAAAAAAGATTTGCCGTCCCGCGGTAGTTTCTTTTTGAAACAACGCCCGCACTAAGGAATTTAATCCTTGTGTCGCGGGAGTTTCACAAACATTCAAATCACATGCACAAAGAACAACCAGACTTAGAACAAGCATTTGTGGATCACACAAATGCTTGTTCCAAGTCAAAGACTTATAGAATAAGACCCCTGACTGCGCGCGCTCTCGCCCGCTCTCGTCTCGACGCCAACCCGCTCGCTTTTTGTTTTGCCGACCCCTCGGAGCTGTCAAACTGTATCAAGCAGTCCTTGGGCAGCCGTAGAGGTTTGCCATGCAAACACATCTTAAAGCAGCCGATACCAACTGCTTTGGAACCGTGTACGCTTGGCCTAACAAACATTCTTTCTCACAGACTTTCATATCAATAATAGTAACGCGATCAAAGATGGTAACTAAATATACATACGAGTATAACTACAGAGTGTAACAAAAACCCTGTCTGATCCTTGAGAGTATTATTCGGTATCGTACTGCAAACACATATAGCCATTAAATAGATTGGAGATTATTATTTTTCCACAGTGAAAATATACAAATAAAAATAAAAACTGATCAAAGGCAACAACAACACTGACCGCTCCTCAAAGTTCACGTACTTACTACCTACAGTTTTGTGTCAAAGAAGCCACCTATGCGAGACGGTTCATGAACTGTACCTTGAATACGCCTTTATTGGATCTAACAGGAGTTTTGTTACATGTTGTATACTGTTCTTATTCTATGTACGATACTTCCTCCTTCACGTGTTAAGTTAATTAATTACGTTTACCTTTGTTACAGCCCAACCCCCCCGCAGGCGAATTAGGCTGATCGGCTTTCTAGCTGGAGGTAAGTAACTCTATACATAGACGAATATAAATATCAATCACTCTATTTATTTAAAGATTAGGTATATCTTTAACCATCGTTAATAAAATCTGTAAGATACTTTTCTTACAGATTTTATTAACGATGGTTAAAGATATACCTACCTATTGACACAAAAAACATAGAGAGAAAAGTGGCGCTATTTGGAAATGACGGCTATTATGAAAACATTCAAATCTTTATCTAAGAATTGTTTGTTAAATTATGCAAAAAAAAAGTATAAGAACTCGCACTTATACTTTACAGTAATGCGCGCGCTTCTTACTGGCTGATATTTAAAGAAGAAAATAGTTTTATATCATTGCAAGGAGTTATCACTTTGTTAATTAGTAATTAAACTCTCTGGAGGAGGATAGTAAATTGTATTTCATTTTAATTATATCAAGACAGTAAACATTTACAGTAAAAATTAAATGAATTATGTCACAACGTTTGCTAACATTATGTCCTTTAATTTTTTTTTAAATATAAATAACATATTAAAGAAATATTTTTTCCTAGTTGATGCAAAGAATAACTGTAAAGCTAAAAGCTGCAATTTTTTTACTCATCAATTCAATTTGAAAAATCGAAAAAATATTCGTTCCAAAAGCTCTTAAAGAATAAAAGATGTAGTTATATCTGTTAGCAATTCAATTCGACTGGAAATAAATACTCAATATTTGTTCAACAAGTAAAATAAATTAACTCGAAAGGCAATACCAATACCGAATGTATATTCTTCAATAAAATACATTCGTTCGGTATTTTTGGTACATCGGTTTTATTTACTAACTGGCGCTCTTTGGCTTAATTACTTCCGCGAGCAATATCAAACAAAAGTCTCTACAGTCGAAATAGAAAAGTAATAGTGAAAGGGAACCAATAAATTAATAGAATTAATATTTATCTTTGTTTTGAGTAATGTAAAATAACATTTTTCTTTAGTTATATTATTAATGAATGCTGTTTAATTGGAAATAGATAATATTTATTTATCTACATTAATATTATAAAACTGAAAAGTTTGTTTCGAGTGTTTTGTTTGGTTGGACGCGCTAATCTCAGGAACCAATGGTCCGATTTGAAAAATTATCGAAGTGTTAGCACTAGAAACGACGCTTACGAGAAAAGGTTGTCTGAAATACTGATACGATCTATAAAGTAATATAATCATTAATATTACCTATGTATGTAGGTACGTGACACAAAAACATTCTACACTTATTTACACAAAAATAACGTGGTTTATTTAAAAAAGGAGTGCAGGATGCTAATATATTTTTAAATAAGGCATAAATAATACTAAACATAACTCACACTACCATGTATTTGAGAAATGTATAAATTTCTTTAAGGCTTTCTAGTTTGTCTTTCATGTTATTTAGAAGTAAATATAAGTTTTCAATTTTATTTAGTACTCGGCCGAGTTGGAAATATTAATATTATTATTATTTTATTTTGAGCCTGAACTGTTCCAATGCTGGGCAAAGGCCTCCATTTTCTTCTAGTTTGAAATACATGAATAGAATTTTCAAATAATTACATATAGCATAATAATTGCAATTACGATTTAGAGCTGTTCAGTCGATCTGCTGTGAAAAATGCGTCAAGCAAATAGCAAAAAACAGAGATTTAACTCAGATATTAAGAAATGATGACAAAAAATCCCAATTATACGCTGAGTTTCACCATACATGAAAATTATATATCGGATACACAAACCATCTGTGAAACGTTATCTTGTAACAATGTCAAAAACGAAACAAGATACGGGCACATTGTTCCCACTTGAATATTTTCACGTCAAACCTTATTCGACTTTCATGCAATACTTTAAATGTAATATTAATTTGTTTCAAATTTTGGTATGTAATTTTTTTTTTATATCTTGGTACATCTCACACACGCCATCTGATCCCAAACTAGGCAGAGCCTGTACTATGGTGACCAGACAACTGAAAATAATAGTTATATATTTCTAAATACATACATATTATAGATAAATAACACCCAGACACAGAACAAATGATCGTGCTCATCACACAAAGATTTGTCTTGGGTGGGAATCGAACCTACGACCTCCGGCTTAGCAGTCAGAGTCACTAACTGCTAGACGACAACACGAGCACCAAATCATATTTCACGTATAAATGACGGGCCTGTTGGTCTAGTCATCTAGTGGTTAGTGACCCTGACTGCTAAGCCGGAGGTCGTAAATCGTTCGAGCTCCAAAAGATTTAAAATAGTACCTTTAGTACCCTTGTCACTTACCATAATTAATGGATACCTACTGTAATATAATGAAAAAGTTTATTGTTTATTTAAAAAGATTACTAGCAATGTGGGTCGCACATCACTAGTAATCTCGTTAACCCCTCGTGCTAAGCTAAGATGCTTGTGTTACGAGTGAGTTCACATCGGTATTGTAATGAGTAGGATTCGAACCCGCAACCACATGATCGCAAGTCAGACGCTCTAGCCATTAGGTTACCGCCGCTTTAAACTACCTTTTACCTTTAGAACTGCAAATCAGATATATGACGAATATGGCTGATTCGAATTGAAAAATCATTTGCAAAAAAAATTAATAACCCATGGAACATAAACAAGTGGACGGATTCGCGAGGTACAGCTAGTGTAAAATAATACAAATTGCAGCGGAACAAAAAGGTAAAAAACACCATTCTATAGGTAGAGAGAACTTCTTTGATACGAAAACCTGTAACGAAAAAGCTGGACGTTAACAAGCCTTTATGTTGATATTTTCCTCGTTTTTGAATTTTAATTTTAAACGATACCGTTTTGTTTTAACTTCGTACTGTTCGTTCGTTCGTTGCTCGGAGGTTTCATTTAGTGTTGCAGGGTAAAATTATGGAAATATGGATGTGAAAATAAAGGAGAATTACCTGCAGTGTTTTAATTTTATATGACTCTGACTGTTTTTCCTTTAATAATTATGTTTTCCATTAATTGAAATTAATACGAAATCTGAAAATATAAAAAATACTGGTCTATAATGTCCCACTGCTGGGCATAGGCCTCTTCCCATGTAGAGAAGGAACGAGGGTTAATCACCACGCTTGCTCAATGCTGCAATTCAGGTGTAGGTACCTATACACAGTTTTCCTTCAGCAATTTTCAATTATTTCTTAGAAAAATCTCAAAAGTTGTCAATTGTTCTTGAAATATATTACTTTAAATCAAATCTCTTTTAAAAATAGTTTTTTTATTCGAGAGCTATATGCCGCAGACATCAGAGCGAACATAACTGATACAAAGAGAATAACAACGTTCTTGTCGCGGGTTTTAAAACGATTGAAAGAAAAGTAGTGATTTGAAAAATGTCCTATAAAATATTGAAGCACTTTTGAATTGAAACGCGAACGTTTTGCTGGCATCTCTGAAGTCCCGATAGTGAGCAGTTTTCTTAAGATTGTTTCCTTTTCAGTTCTTAGAGATATTCATCTATTTTAAAATCTTTTCATTCTTCTCGACCGTGGCAGATACTTACTTATAAAACTACATATTTTTCAACGAGTTCAGGTATTTTATTGCTTTCTGTTAATGAAAACGACATAAACATCGTTAAAAAAATTAGAAATTTATAAACAAGTGCCATGTCCCTGAAGTATTTTGCCATTACAGAAAAAAAATGCAACTAAACCATGTCGGAACTCGGAAGCAAACCCAAATCAATTAAAAAAATTGTTCGAAACTGTTTCGTCATTCCGCGATAAAAATAACAAAAGACGGTGCGCTTCAAAAGCGTCACCTAACATGAAAAAGTAATTTAAAACACAGGGAATCGAGTTGAAAATCCATTGACCGGCTTGACACGTAGGATTAATATCAGGTATGAGCTCAAAGGAGTTTGTAGGTGGAATGTATCAGAATTTATTTTTTAAACACTGGCTGAAACTTCAAAGCGTTTTTTTCAATAATTTACGAGCTGCTTGAAGTTTTAAATTGAGTTTTAAACGAATTCAATATTCGAGTACAAAAATAATTAATAATCTGTATATATAAAACAAAGTCGGGTTTGTTACAACACTTATAACTCGAGAACGGGTGGACCGATTTTCATGATTTTTTATTTATTGGATTTGTTTCTGTCCCGAATAGCAGAATAAACGTTAATAACCATGGAAAATTTACTGTATAATTCACGGGAACGGGGAAAACTTACGTGGGTGAAACCGCGGGACACAGCTAGATGTAAATAAAGCATTAGGCTGAAACAATTATCAGACCCGGCTGTTGGACACGACTGAACGTCGCGACTATATAATGCATGCTATGGTTGTAATCTCTTAATTTAATACCCAATGTGTATCGCTGTTAATATAACAAAGATTTGCTCAAAAGATTTATGTATCATGTTTAATTTAAATTAAAGTTTCGTTCGGGTTGTTTTCTATTTTCTCATTTTCTCACCCGCGACTAATGGTTGAACGCACCAGCCGTTAACATTTTTCTTCTCTATTCGTAATAATTGCAAATCCTACTAATATTATAAATGTGAAAGTGTGGATGTTTGGATGTTTGTTACTCAATCACGCAAGAACGGCTAAATGGATTTGGATGAAATTTGGCATGCATGTAGTCTTTGACATGGAAAAGAACATAGGCTACCTTTTATCTCGATTCCTTAAGTAAATTCCGAGGGGAAAATTGAAAATTGTTTACGAGCTAAGCCGTGGGCAGACAGCTTTGAAATTTTGTATTTTTCTCTATTACAGCGCAAGCTATAACACGGGTGAAAATTTTATTCAATTTTTCATTACTTTCATATTTTTCATTTCTCTGGACCCAATTCTGAAGTCCACGCAGACGAAGTCGCGGGCAAAAGCTAGTTCTCTATAATTCAGTTTTATAATCGTAACATAATATATAAATTGTAGTCCTAGCTCACTATCAACGTAATTAGAATTTACGGCCCAATATAACAGTATGCCCTGGACCTTGACCTGTACTTTATAATACAATATCGCTGGAAAACAGAATTTTTGCTCATACCAGACTGCCTTACATTTCATTTTAATAAAACTTTGTTTGATAGTAATTTATAAAGGTTTATTGAAACACTATATACATAATAAAATGTAGTTCCTAATTAAAATGCTATAAAATAAATTTAAGGCGATTATCTAGGTAAAATTTATTTATTGAGCTTAAAAAACGTAAAAATTAAAAATAAATATAACTTGTTTGATAGTAAATTAAAACATTATTTTTTGTAGTTATATTATACAAACAACAACACACAGAACACGCAGACAGAAGGCGCAGCAGGTTGTTTGTAAATATAATAATAAATAAATAGATAATAGGAAGGTACCACAAACACGCAGACCCGAGACATGTAGAAAAGTGTTTTCTACCTTGACCCGTCCGGGGATCGAACCCGGGACCTCGAGAGTTGGCGACACCTTGAAAACCGGTGTACCTATACTACTCGACCTCGGAGGTCGTCGAAGCTAGTATTAGATATTTAAAAAACATTTAAGGATTGGGCTATGGAGACATCGTTAAGGGATCTGAGAATAATGATAATGGTCCGTACCAGCCGCCACGTGGGCGGGCGTTATTATCAACGCGACGCTTCGAATTGAAAAGCCTTTGTCCCAAAATGAGGCTATACCATCAGCGGTGATCTATTATATATTAGCCTTAATATGGATTATTCTATTAGTTGACTGCACGGATAGCCGAGTGGTACAGGTCACCACGCTAATTACCACTGTACGCGACGTGCTGCGGATTCGATCCCCGCATGCGACAAGCATTTGTGTGATCCACAGATACTTGTTCCAAGTCAGGGTGTTCTTGGTGCATGTGATTTTAATGTTTGTGAAACCCTCGCGACACAAGCATTAAATTCCTTAGTGCGGGTGTCGTTTTAAAAAAACAAAAAATAGTTCTTGTTCATCAGAATATACAAATGTTTTGGCTTTGAGCCAACAATGGCGTTAGGTTTTGATAAAATAAGAATGTTGTATAGGGCTTATTAAACTACGCGATATTCAGTCTCGATTACAAGTTATTGCCGTGGATGTGATTTGTGAGTAGAAAGTTGTTTTTCAACAATAATTGACAAGTAAAAATGCGTTTTTCAAATTAACACAATTTTTCTCATATTTCTTCAAGCCTAAAGCTTGCTAGTAATATGGAGCGCACATTACTTATCTAGATAATAATTACGAATAACGAAAAAATTATAACTTCGAAAAAAAATATCACCGAATTAGTCGAAACGTCGGGAACTAAAATTAAAATAAACCGCTATAGAATCCGTTTGTTTAAAAGTAGTTTTATTTCAATTATCACCGAATTGATAAATATGTAGCTTAGGAACAATTATTATACGGTTGAACAATTTTATCTATATATACCTACTCGATTATGTCAACCTGTCAAATAGGTAGTGTTCTAAACCAATTTGAAAGCTACGATACCACAAGTTTTATTTTGGTTAAATTTAAGAGACCATCCCATTTTCGTCCCCATCTTTTGCGGGCCATTGTATTTTTGCGTTATACAGATCTTATGAAATACATAAAATTATTTAAATTAAATTTTGTTGCGAATATAAGTCGAATAAGGAAACGAATACACTGTGGGACTGATGAATAGCAATTTGTAAACATGCATATCACAATACGCATATTATGTTGACAATATTAGCGTGGGCCTATAGACGCTTGACGGAAAATACCTACACGTTTCCTTTTCCACTGATTATTATAAAAATCCGTAGGTGTAGTCAGCTATCAGCTTCCGCGCAGAAAACGAAAAATCTAGAATACGCGGACGGAGTCTTGGGGCCCAGCTAGTATTTCGACTAAAAGCAGGTCTTTTTCCCGGCTCTTTAAAATTACCGTAAGTACTTAGATTTCTACTTCTATTTGTACTCTATCGCAGGCAGCTAATTTGAAAACTTTCTAGTTGGACTCGATCTAAGAAATTAGCTTTTCTCATTTCAAACCTCCGTCTGACATTTTCTAGCTGCAAACATTTATATAATTGCCTTGTTAGAAAGACGTCATTTTTATGTAGATTTGTTGCTTCGGCTCAATATCTTTTTAATGGATAACTAATCTAATTATGGTTGGGAAGTTATTTTAGGTATACAAGGATAAGATGTAGTCGTAACTTTTTTATCCATGGAGGTTTTTCAGTTCAGATACTCTCTTCACTTGTTTTGGATGGATGTACCCTTTCAATTACACTCTCTATAGAAGTTATTAGACCCGAATTTTATTAGAAACTAACTGTTCCCCGCAGCTCCACCCGTGTTGACTAATTATTTTTTTTGAAAACCTTAAATAGCCTTTGTTACCGGCGATAGTGTAGCTTGCTAACGGTAAAAGAATTTTTCAAATCGGTTCAGTAGTTTCGGAGCCTATTCAATGCAAACAAACAAGCAAATCTTTCCTCTTATAATATTAGTATAGCCAACACGCTATTCATATTAGAAACAACATGTTATTGAAAAGGCATGAAAATGATATACATAACATGGAATCTCCTCCTTTTTGGCAGTCGGTTAACAACGGCAACGATCAACATCTGGATTTCTAAATAATAAAAGAAAATTTTATCAACGGATGTTTCAACCAATTTCATACAAGGCAGTGGATACTGAAACAAAAGCGAATCGTACCACAATAAAATCGAAGTGCCTTTAGTTCCTTTACGGAGAGCACCGCATGCTTTCCTTATAAATTCAGATTAAGAAATAGAATAAGTGTAAGAAAATATAATAATACAATCTTGTGCGAGGCGGATTTTTATGCCAAAGGTTCCGTACAAAATATAGCACTATCTATATAATATTAAACTACTTTTAAAAATTATTTAAAGCTATATATTATAGCTATATATTATTTATAGGCCTCCTATTGAGTCTGAAACTAGTCGGGCGATCCCGAGAATGCGTGAGTAAGCCTATGAATCTTTAATCTTTAATTATGAATTCGTCTCACGGAAGATATTATAAAAATACTTAAAAAAAAAAAAACATATTAATTGTATTTGCCTATGTCCATGTGTCACTGCTGGGTGCCAACTGAAAACCAGCGTTTGGTATTCCACACTCAACATATTATTATGCTGAGTTGGCGGTCTTTTTTCTATTGCATGTCGGACAGAATTAATGTAAGATATTATATATTTTCTTTTTCTTTTTGTCTATGCTGTTGTATTTATTTTTCATACTGCTGTTCTTTATTCTGTGCTAAATAAATTAATTTCTATATTATATTCTAAAGAAGCGCTTACATAAAAAAAATTACCGTCTTTATTTACCTTCATTTCTAAATTAGAATATTTTATTTCGAGTAGACCTCTTCAGATAACAAAACGTAATATAACTCTAGGTGCGCGGTGCCATAGTGTCATTCCTATGGATAAGAACCGATAAGAAACTCCATCCATTTAAGATTTTTTTTTATCAGCTCAAATACACAAACGTACAGCGGACGCTTAATAATAGAGTCCCGATGGCACAAAATTACGACACGGA
Source organism: Plusia festucae (assembly GCA_950381575.1). Classification (NCBI taxonomy): domain Eukaryota; kingdom Metazoa; phylum Arthropoda; class Insecta; order Lepidoptera; family Noctuidae; genus Plusia; species Plusia festucae. The sequence continues at coordinate 1,414,588 of OX494430.1, read as the reverse complement.
ACCCTAAAATTGGCCGAATATAAACACAGTCTGTGAATATAAAATAATATTGAAACAACAGCTGAGCTGGCTTTTAGCGTTTAATATTTGTTATTTGGATTGTAACTCGGTACTTTGAGTGCCCGAGTGGAGTGCTTAGCCGATGGGGACTCGGCCTCTCTATTTACACTTATCCAAGAATTTAAGTAAATTCGCCTTTGAAACAAGTTAATGTAATGTAAGGTAACGTTTTGTATTTTTTTAAGGACTTCAAACGAAGAGAAAAAATAATATAATAAATTCAGTATAATCGAGAAGCGATTATAATCAATGTATTTTATTATTATTTTTCGTTTGATAAGCCATATAACAGGCGATTTCATATCGATTTAAAAATATATATTTGTCATATTATATGTAAGGTATCTCAGAAGTGATCCCAAATAATTACACTAAAAAAGATTCAGTAGTTTGATTTTTAAATGAAAACAAGATAATATGACTAAGAATATTCATTGAAACTGTTCCTGATGTCCGTTGAAAAGTAGTTTCATTTCAATGTCTTACATTTGCGTAAACCTTAGAGACACTATGAGTGTTGAAACAAAATGGCTTCTTTATATTTTCGCGTAATTATTATTGAAGTGGGGTTCCTTTTACATTTACGATTGTAAAGTTACTTAAAATTTATTGTAAAACTAGCTTCTGCCCGCGACTTCGTACGCGGATCCTGTTGCTTATGCCAGCGACAACAGGGTCGTCAAAATAAAAGATCTGAAACGTCTGATGTCAAATTCTAAGAGCCCGGGGACGGGAAAACAACGTGATGCGCGAGACGATTCGAGACCCTCCAGATCTTTCATTTTTGTAAGATAGCAGGAAATGCCCATCAGAACTTTTGCTCACGATCAGCGGTCAGTCGCGCATCATATTCTTCACTGGTCTCTAGAGACCTGGATGTAGATACGTAAATACGATGATACGCAGGCGTGCTTCGCGATCCGAAGAGGTTTCCACGGAGCGAGTTGCAGCCTGATCTTCTCGAACAGCATCAAGTCTCTCTTGACGCTCTTTGGTAGATTCTTGGGATCTTATGATCCTCAATCCTTTTTATTATTTAGCCTATTTAGCTCCTTTGGAACATTGGGAAAGATTTGACATCTTTCATCATGGTTATAGTTTTATTGATTTGTGAAGATACCTGATCAATTAAAATCTAAGTGACTTCAAAGTAAATTAAACGCTCAAATAACATAAGCCCGAAGGCATATAATATATTCGATAAAAAAAAAATAAAAAAAAATTGGGAGTTTTGGCCAGTAGAGTCGAATTATAATAAATATACCATCGTCATCCAAAATCAGTCCGAAAGGTTATGTTATTTTATAATTATACAGTGAAATTAGTGATAGCTTTGATTTCCAAGTCAGATGTTTCAAATCTTCAATTTTTATACGTCAACAGAGAGTGCTCATCAGGCTGAACAACTCTGCTGAGACTTCATTCCTATATGTGTTATGGTGTAGCCGGGCTCTTGGACTTCCACAACAGGTGTTCCAGATCTTCAATTTTTATACGTCAACAGTGAGTGCTCATCAGCCTGAACAACTCTTGCTAAGACGTCATTCCTATATGTGTTATGGTGTACCCGGGCTCTTGGAGTTCCACATCAGGTGTTCCAGATCTTAAAATTTATTCTCTCAGCAGAAAATGCTCATCACGTGGAACAATTTTTGCTATGGTACCATTTTTGTATCTCTTATAGTTTAGCTGGTCTGTTGCGGTTCTGCATCAGGTGTTCAAATTTCCAAGATAAATTATGCCTATATGTTGCCCAGACTTAATACCTATACAACAAAAAAAAAATCATTCAAATCCGTCCAGTAGTTCCGAAGATTAGCGTGTACAAACAAACAGACATACAGACAAACAGACAAACAGACAGATTTTTTTTTTTGGATTCGTGCTCTATAACTGTTTGTGAACCCCCCTCAATTTTTTTTTTTTTTAATATAATATTCAATGTACAGACACGGTTTTTTTACTGTTTTATTATATGTATAGATAAAACTTTTAAATCCCAACAGAAGGTACCTGTAATATTTTAATTTATTGATTTGAATTTATCTACTATATAAAAATAAGTCGGTTTTTCCTTCCTGACGCTATAACTCCAGAACGCACGAACCGATTTCCACGGTTTTGCATTCGTTGGAAAGGTCTCGGGCTCCGTGAGGTTTATAGTAAAGAAAATTCAGTAAATTCAATAAATTAAACGAGAAAAGCAGGAAAGGAAAATATCGCGATTATTGACATTAAAAACGAATAAACAATGCGGTAACCTTGGTAACCGCGGTAAAATTGGTAAGTAGGTAGTTGCCATGACGACCAAATTTCGTTATTTTTAGTACGATTTACTATCCTTCAGATCCTCCTCCATAGAGGTTATCAATTAAATAAACAAGGTTGTCATAACTCCTTGCAATGATATTAAAACTGTTTTCTTTTTTAAATATCAGGCTCGCAGACTTTTATGTTTTTTTTTTGTCTATTTGGTAAGTCTGAGAGTCGGTCGTAGGCATGTCGTAGGTTATAATTATGATAAACAGGATGGATTTTTTATTGCCACCAGAAAGAAAGAGAGAAAGAACTAAAGAGAAAAAGAAAAGTTATAGCGTCAGGAAGGAAAAACCGACTTATTTTTATATAGTAGATAAATTCAAATCAATAAATTAAAATATTACAGGTACCTTCTGTTGGGATTTAAAAGTTTTATCTATACATATAATAAAACAGTAAAAAAAACTGTGTCTATAAATTGAAAATATAAAAAAAAAATGAGAGGGGTTTACAAACAGTTATAGAGCACGAATCCAAAAAAAAATTCTGTCTGTTTGTCTGTATTTCTGTTTGTTTGTACACGCTAATCTTCGTAACTACTGGACGGATTTGAATGATTTTTTTTTTGTTGTATAGGTATTAAGTCTGGGTAACATATAGGCTATAATTTATCTTGGAAATTTGAACACCTCATGCAGAACCGCAACAGACCAGCTAAACTATAAGAGATTCAAAAATGGTACCATAGCAATAATTGTTCCACGTGATGAGCATTTTCTGCTGAGAGAATAAATTTGAAGATCTGGAATAACTGATGTGGAACTCCAAGAGCCCAGCTACAGTATAACACATATAGGAATGGCGTCTTAGCAAGAGTTGTTCAGCCTGATGAGCACTCTCTGTTGACGTATAAAAATTGAAGATCTGGAACACCTGTTGTCGAACTCCAAGAGCCCGGTTACAGCATAACACATATATAGGAATGACGTCTTAGCAAAAGTTGTACGGTCTGATGGGCATTCCCTGTTGACTTATAAAAATCAAAGATTTGAAATATCTGACTTGGAAATCAAAGCTATCACTAATTTCACTGTATATATAATTATAAAATAACATAACCTTTAGGACTGATTTTCGATGACGATGGTACCTATATCATTTATAATTCGACTCTACTGGCCAAAACTCCAAATTTTTTTTTATCAAATATATATGCTTTCGGGCTTATGTTATTTGAGCGTTTAATTTACTTTGCAGTCACTTAGATTTTAATTGATCAGGTATCTTCACAATAAAACTATAACCATGATGAAAGAGGTCAAATCTTTCCCAATGTTCCAAAGGAGCTAAAAGATTGAGGATCATAAGATCCCAATAATCTACCGAAGAGCGTCAGCTTCGGATCGCGAAGCACGCCTGCATTTTCATCGTATTTACGCATCTACATCCACGTCTCTAGAAACCAGTGAAGAATATGATGCGCGACTGACCGCTGATCGTGAGGAAAAGTTCTGATGGGCATTTCCTGCTTACAAAAGTGAAAGATTTGGAGGGTCCCAAATCGTCTTGCGCATCACGTTGTTTTCCCGCTCCCGGGCTCTTAGAATTTGACATCAGACGTTTCAGATCTTTTATTTTGACGACCCTGTTGTCGCTGGCATAAGCAACAGGATCCGCGTACGAAGTCGCGGGCAGAAGCTAGTCCACTTATAAACGTCTTAGCTGCGAACTGTTCTTTACTGTAATTTAAAGGAGAACATTTTATATGAAAACATGAAAAAATACAATGGAATAATTAGATGTTATTACATGTATATTCAATATTGTCGTCTTACTTGATCATACATTGATGGATCAAAATATAGAATAGCGTTCTAGGAATCCTACCAAGAATCGTCGAATATTTGCCAATAATATGTCCCGTCGCGTTCTATTTACCGACTGATTTCTAATGTGTCCTGAATCCACATTTCGCCAGACAAATAGAGGTGAGCCTATTGATCGACCTCATTCCGAATTAGTTAGTGTCGTCTTTGTATAGATGTGAAAGAATGTGTGGGATTCAATGATTCAACATAAATATTTAACCTTTAAGCGCCTACTTATAATTATATATTTACGCTATTAACCCGGCCAGCGACGTGATAATAATAACGCGGTTATGACACCAGCATTTTTCAAAATAATGTTTACTAATAAAAGCTTATTTTAATTATTTTTGTATTAGTTTATTTTATTGTAAAAATAATAATATAACATTTATTAAACTACTAAAACTTAAAAAACGTCATTATAATACCGGCCTATAAATGTCCCATAGCTAAGCACAGGCCCCTCACACATAGAGAAGGAGGTAAGCATTGATCGATAGCGTCATTGGTGCCGAGTTAAATAAACACGATTAATTCAAGTAATTTATGTTAGAATAATTATGCTCAATTTATTTTAACTACCGGCAAATAATCAAATATCAAAAACCTCCCAAAACTTTCGCATTTAAAACGAAGTTAGCATGAAAATAGTCCTAACTCTTTGTCCGCAACCTCGTTAATCCAATCCCATTAAATCAGGCGAGTTAATTAGTTGGCAACACAGCCATTTACCGGTGGCTAGCAACACCGGCTCAATCCTTCCGCGTTTAATAAATGAGAGAAGTTTCTGTTTGTCCTACTTCCTACAGCAAATAGGTTTGAAAGTAACTTGGATAAGACGGAGACAAAGAGAGGTATTGCGAGGGATATTGACACGTTACATTTGAAATTTCAATCACTGTACTTCGGAACGTATAAGTTAGAAACATCGCACAATTGTTAGGGTCGGTACTTTAAGGGATTTGCTAAAAGAGAATAATTTTAAACTAGTGGTACGATGGTATGGTTTCAGTTAGAAATGTTAAAAAGAGTAGAAATTAAGAATTTGACAGGCACTATAGATAGATAGATTTTATTGACACTCGTGTCGTGGTGGCCTAGTGGTTCAATGACCGGTTGTCACATGCACATGCACAAATTAACATTGGTACTTGGGTTGGCCTGGGTTGGATTTTTCCAAATTATACATTCTTTCTTAATCATTCTAAGACGTGAAGGAAAACATCGTGGGGAAACCAGGATTCCAAATTTGGAATCTGAAATCGCCAACCCGCGATGAGCAAGTGTGTTGATCAATGCTCATCCCTTCTCTATATGGGAAGAGGCCTGTGCCCAGCAGTAAGACGTTTATAGGCCGGTTTTATTAATAGACACTCAACTCGGGCTATTGCGATCTACTGTTGGACATAGGCGTCTCCCACTTTGCGCCACTACACCCGGTCCTCCATTTGTGACTGTATGTTGTGTCGCACTTTTATAAAAGCGTTTGCCCTAGACACCACGCTGGACAAGCGGGTTGTAGACCGCAATTTACATTTAGTTCCTTAGGAGAACGCTGCTTCCCATTCTCCTTGTTTCTATATCCCTTAGTCGCCTCTTACGACACCCACGGGGAGAGAGGGGTTCTATTCTATGCCGAAACTCCACTGCAGTCACTGATATAAATGACTTGAAAAAAAGTACATTGTTTTAAATATGCTAAACTAACAAAGTTCACAGTTGTTTGTTATAAACGAAATTAAATTCATAGAAAACTCAGCTAAATGAAACCTTGCTTCAAATACATAATAAATAAATAAATAATAAATATCTTGGGACAGCTCACACACGGCCATCTGATCCCAAACTAGGCAGAGCCTGTACTATGGTAACCAGACAACTGATAAACATACTTATATATTTCTAAATACATACATATTATAGATAAATAACACCCAGACACAGAACAAATAATCGTGCTCGTCACACAAAGATTTGTCCTGGGTGGGAATCGAACCCATGACCTACGGCTTAGCGGTCAGGGTCACTAACCACTAGACCAACAGGCCCGTCATAATGTCATAATGTTTTACGACTATGAAAAAAGTTCACCCAGCTGCAAACAAAGCAATATAATTATCATAATACTCTATAATATGTACACTATAATATCTATAACACTAATACACGATCTTCTAAAGACCTCCATAATATCCTCTTAACCCGAAACTACGCATAGAATAGGTAATTATAACAGTTCCGAAACTCCATTCAATTATAACCCCCTAACGGTTATCGTTATTGATATTACCAATATATCACAAACAAAACCCGATACCGCACGACATTAGCAAAAGATATGGTAATGTTACCTTTACCTGTTATCTTTTTGGTAGTGTGTTTGATTGTCCCTTCATTTTGTAGGTATATTTGGGTTCAGGGGGTTTATGGAGTTGCGAAAACTAATAATAAATAGAAAAGGCTATGGTAGGAAAACTATAGACAAAGTATTTACCTAACAACGTCACAAATTGTACGTATAATAGAATTCAATTTAATGTAAGTAAACGATACCTGAAAAATTATGATGACGCCATAAAGGAATTTTTGCCACAAAATAAACACAAACTAAATTCGAATACAAAAAGAATTATAAAAATCGGTTTGTCAATTGACGAAGTAATCGGTGAACATACATAAAAAAAATAGTGACACGTCGAACATAACCTCCTCCTTTTTGAAGTCGGTTAAAAATGAATCCTAAACAAGAATTATTTTCGATGTAATTTTTAGTGTAAGCTACATTTTCTAGAATGACCCAGGGTAATTACTAGTCGACCATAAAATACGGTCAGTATGTCCAAGCATAAAATAAAAACGATAAAGTTTAATACCATCCAGATGGGTATGTCCTCCGCATTTCCACTTAGGTAAGCACAAAGCGACACTCGACCCTGTAATTCACGGGAATCAGCAATTCCAAACGGTATCGAAACATTAATTTATAGGAATATCGGTTTGGTAATATATCGGAGGGGAACAATGATGGTACAAATCTTAGCTTGGATATTCCCAAATAGTTTCAATTTCGAGTAATAACACTAAATCTCGTTGAATTTAGGGTCAGCTTAATGGAAGGTTTCTTAGTTCTCGGAACTAGTAGCTCTTTAGTTTAGAGTATTTTATGTTGCGGTAGTTTTTCGAGGGTCTGTATGTTTTTAAAACGAGTGGGTGTGAATTTATTTGTAAAGGCAGATTACAAACTATGTTTTTTTAACAGATCTAGTTTTTTTGTTGTCTCATGTATTATCAATGAGGTACCTACTTCAACAATATACGTAGGTGCGTGTACTAATATTATATGAGCGCGTGAGAAGTTAAACTTTATGTTGTTATTACTGTCTTAAAAAGCATCAGTCAGAAAAAAAAAAATCTCGACTGTCATCTTTGGAAACTTGCGATTCTGTGTCAACTAGTCAAATTGATTGTGGACGTCACATAGATAGCCCCAACATATCTTTGGAACACGCTACACAGAAATAATACCTAATAACAAACCACCACAATTATTTTAGATTTCTTTACAGGGATTGCAAACACGGACTTGTATACAAATATAAACTTAAATAACACAGATGAAAAGACGACGTTTCGTTCAACAAAACTGTAGGTTCCTAGTCTACTAACGATTCAATCAACTAAACATTCGGTATTCGCGGGTCACAAACAATTGACAGGCGAATCAATGTGCGAGTCACGCGCTAATTAAGCCATTACAGTTAGTGTTCACCGTGGCGACAATCCTCGCTTGATTTGGTGTTTGATGAATAAGTGACCTGACCCTTCTGCTACAGCTGACTTCAATTGTATACATAGCTAGGTACGATAATAGTTCCTATCGATCAGTAAGTTAATAATTGGGTACTTGACTCCTATAGAAATATTGATTTATGATCATGTAATAATACCGGCATTAATGTCCCACTGCTGGGTTTCACGAGCATTGATCACCACGCTGGCTCATTACAAGTTGGTGATTTTAGAATCCAGGATCTCTAAGAATAATATAAAAATACATAATTACATAACTTTGAAAACGTTACATTGGTACCTACTTGCCTGTTGCGGGTTCGAACCCTGCAACCTTGTCTACGAAAATCCGTTTATTGAACCACTAGGACACCACGACATAACCGCAATGACAATATTTCTAATAGAGATCGTAAAGTCAAGCAACCAGTATTGTAGGTATGTATACACGATTATAAAAGTTATAAGGTTTTAAAGCTAAGGTTGACGCATGCTCTATCTCTTTTTCGCAAAATGACAACTTGTACGGGGTAGGTGCATATAAGTATGGAGATGTCAAATTTGACATCACATTTTTATATATCACTCTGTCTAATTAGCAATTTAGAATGCTTGCATCTCGCTTAAAATAAAAGTAATTAGGGTACCGTTTTTAGAATTCGATTTATAGCTTGGTATACATAGTTTTTAGAATTCGAAAAATTGACTGCACGGATAGCCGAGTGGTACCTATAGGTCATCACGTTCATTACCAATGTGCGCGACGTGCTGCGGGTTCGATCCCCGCATGTGACAAGCATTTGTGTGATCCACAATTTTTTTTCCAAGTATGGGTGTTCTTTGTGCATGTCATTGTGATTTGAATGTTTGTGAAAACCCCGCGACACAAGGATTAAATTCCTAAGCGCGGGGGTCGTTTTTTAAAACAAATATAAAATACCTATTGTCATTTATATAACGCAGGCGGTAGGAGGGTAAAAGGAGGTTGGGGTAAAGGAGAAGGAAATATTAAAATATCCTGCAAAACGCTGGCTTGCTTTGAACAAACTAGGAAGGTGTTCGTTTGATGTTGTTGTGACGTCATTAGGGGTTTCCAGGTAACACGTGAAGTAGGTGTATTGTTAGGTATTAGTAGGTACCTGGAACCCAGCTCTCTCTCTATTCAGACCTAAAGCTAAGTAGGTTTCATTGTGAGTCTAAGTTCATATATATTTAAATGGGCACGTCAGCCATATTTTTAACCTTTTAAAACCTAAAAGACAATATAACTGAATAGAAATTCTATTCTATGATGAGCCTGTTGGTCTAGTAGTTAGTGACCCTGACTGCTAAGCCGGAGGTCATGGGTTCGATTCCCACCCAGGACAAATCTTTGTGTGATGAGCACGATCATTTGTTCTGTGTCTGGCTGTAATTTATCTATATTAAGTAAAATAAGTGTAAAAATAAAGATAGATATAAGTATGATTATCAGTTGTCTGGTTGCCATAGTACATGCGCTGCCTAGCTGTTTGTGTGTGGAATGTCCTAAAATATTTTAATATATTATATTCCACACACTTTTGTCGGATGCGACAATATCTATTTGGCGTATACAAACGAAACCCATTCAATTGAAAATATTGAAATATAATTGAAATGGAATCAATTAATTGATAGCGGAGTATTTGGGCTGTGATGTTATATCGGCGTTTAATCAGAAATGTTCATAAATTCTCTCCGAGTTGTATCAATGTAAAACGTTTTTGAAGCTTGAATTTCAAAATGAGTCGGTATAATTCAACGCAGCACAATTGCTAATTATGAGGCTTTCAAATGAATCCTATCGTTGTGTTTTTCCATGGAATTGTATGATCGAGTGGCTGTGGTTGGCTGATATGTATAGCTCCATATTATAATGGTTGAAAGCCCTTTCGATGAGCGATAATGCCCGTTTCCTGCCATATAGTGGTGCATAGTGTTGTATACGTTTTCATTCGTAATTCCACTGGTTTTGAAGAGCCTTTAAAAAGGTTGAATGTTTGTAATCCTTTATGCGAAATTCACTAGATTGTTTTTGGTTAAATTTTGTAGTCTACTAGCTGTTTCACGCAGCTCCGCCCTCGGTCTAATTTTTTTTGTATAATTGAGATGCAAGCTATCCTATCTTTTAAGTTGGATCAAACTGCACGCGGTGTGCAAATATGATTTAAATCGGTTAAGTAGTTTCGGAGTTCATTCCGGACAAACATCGTGACACTGTAATTATATATAATAGATTTATTATCGTGTATGTGAGTACGGTTCCGTAAGAAATTTGATTTATTTTTATACACCGTGCGGCGAAAGCCACGGGAAACACTTGGTGACGGGTAAACTTAAAAAAAAAAGCTATCAATGTGGATCGCTAATTACTAGTATTCTTGTTAACCCCTCGTGCTAAGCTAAGATACTATTACGAGTGGGTTCACGTCGGTAGTGCAATGTGTGGGATTCGAACCCGCGACCATATGATCGCAAGTCCAATGCCTAGCCATTAGGCTACCGTCGCCGTCGCTGTCATATCTGCAACTATTTATGAAAGCAGTTGAAAGATACAAAAGGTAATATTGCTAGTTTTTATTTTAAAGTAAAAAATAACGTGCTTACAAGAATAGCTTCATAAAAAAATGTACCTAATAATGTTCAACCTAGCTGGCAATAAAAACAGACCCAACGCTAGGTCCTAATGAACGCGATTTGCGATCGTGTACAGTGAGAAACAGAAGTCAATTACTAAGATTCCAAGTGGCTACAAATGTTCAGTGACATTTAGAGCACGTAAACATTTTAGTCGGAACAACATTGTTTGTTCAGAACTACTAACTATTGATTGTAACGATCTTATGTCGTGATAACTTATAAAAAAGCGCATTGTTTCTCCGGGAAAATCGAGACTAAGCTCGTAGTTTTAGTAAGTTTTCATGATTATATATGTAAAGAAATTATAATTTCTTTAAGAAGTTTTTATGTTTCCTCTGTCGGAAAAAGTATTATTTGTACATAGGTAATATAGTATATTATCTATGATAGGTAAGCTCTCTGGATGTTGACGGCTGTCTGGTGAATGGATACATAATGACATAATTAAAATAATATAGAAAGGAATTTTTATTTAATTAAAATACTTTAAGTGTCGTTTCTTTGTTTACAGGTGAGATGTTTATTTAAGTTATTATATTTAAGTTAATCTTGTTTGTGAATATAAGCTATAAAATAAATCTTTGTTTACAGAGCAACGCAATGTTTTAATTGAATTTTAATTCTAAAAGGAAAATTAAAATATTATCTTAAAGAAACGACACTTAAAGTATTTTAATTAAATAAAAATTCCTTTCTATATTATTTTAATTATGTCATTATGTATCCATTCACCAGACAGCCGTCAACATCCAGAGAGCTTACCTATCATAGATAATATACTATATTACCTATGTACAAATAATACTTTTTCCGACAGAGGAAACATATAAAAACTTCTTAAAGAAATTATAATTTCTTTACATATATTTCGTATCATAATAATTATATGATTTGTATAAATAAAAATACGTTAAGTTTAATATTTACTGGTGTTACTTACCCATAGTTTATCATATATTTTTTTCCCAAGGATCCCAAGGATAAAGCCTATGTAGATGCCAGCTACCGCCATACCAAATATCATCAAAATTGGCCCAGCCCTTTAAAAGAGAAGAGATCACAAATATACACACGCAAACATTTAAAGTGTGAAATTATAGGTACAAGTGTGATCCCAACATAGTTTAGTCAAAAGCTATGATAATATTTTAGATTTATTCATGAGCTTTTCTTGCCGACTGTATCCTAGCTCGCTTCGGAGAACATTACATAGACACTGGTATCGAAGGTGTAGGCTCATTAGCACACGTGAATGTTCGCTGGAAGGGATAGCTTCACGTTTCTCAAGGATTTCGAAGCGTTGCCTTAATTAATATTATTACTACTAACAAATTAATATTGGTTTAGTAATTTATATTCTGTACGTAGCCATGTAATGAGAGAATGAATTCTGCAATCCCTAATGTTAGTGTAATTTTGTAACATTTATACACAGCAAAATAAACAACAACTACTACTTTGTGTCATGGTGGCCTAGCGGTTCAATGAACGGATTCGCATGCACATAATAATAATAATAATAATAATAATTCTTTATTGGACACAAACATATGTTACAGATAAAAAGATTTCCCTGACTCCTGCACTAGTAAGGACTGTGTTGCAGAAGCCAGTGTCCTCCCCCAAAATATTGACAATAAACTTAGTTATGCCCATGGAAATTTGTTATTTCTTATACATTATAAAACAAAAGAATAAAACAAGGAAAATGAAAAATTGAAAATTTATACACTATTAATACGTAATCTGATGATGTAGGCTTACATGGTTGCAGGTTCGAACCCAGGCCATACCAATGTGACTTTTTCAAAGTTTTAAGTACTTAATTATTCTAAGACACTATTGACAAACGGTGAAGGAAAACATCGTGAGGAAACCTGGATTCCAAAAATTGGAATCTGAAATCGCCAACCCGCAATGAGCAAGCGTGGTGATCTCTATATGGGAAGGGGCCTGTGCCCAGCTGTGGGTCGTTTATAGGCTGGTTTTATAATAATAATTATTATTATTATTTTACTACTTTGTGGTATTTCGCTTGCCTATGTGCGTCATGTCATGTATGCGCCGAAACAGGTACACATCACTCCCCAAGTCACTTTTCGTAACGCTTTCGTTCTCGTCGCTTTTTGTAACGCTCTCGTCAAGCATTCACCACCTTACTCCGCTAGTCAAGCGTGCTTAATGAAGTTATACTTCAAAAAGTGTCCTCTTGTGCGCGGCACCTCTTACTATTAAAACAATTCCTAGGAAACCAGTATTTTGCTAACTACATATTATATTTTACGACGTTGTTAACATAAATATACCGAACAAAGGAAGCCTTTCTAAAAAATAGTACACGTAACATGTAAATTATCACTGGTCCGTACGGTACGTGAAACAACTTTCCAACTGGAGTTACGATTCGGACCGGCCTACCGCAGTCGGCGGTTGTCCGAAGTTCAAGGGTGGGGGCGAGATGATTCGACGAAATTCTAAACTGTATCTATGCGTGCTTAAAGGACAATTTTCATTCAATGTGTAACCGATATTCTAAACAAGCTTTGCCTCGCGGTTTTGCGCACGTAGTTACCGTTTTTGTAGAATTAACGAGGTAATTAGTATCCAATGTTATTGTCTTAAGATTTCTGTGTGCGAAATTTTGTCCAAAACCCGTTAACTATAGTTTTTGAGTTATAGTGATCAACATCAATCAAAATCTAAATATTGTGGAGGGCAAACGGCTCAGTGAACGAATTTGAAAACAGTTTACCTTTACAGACAATATTATTATGTTAAGTGTCGTGCACATAGTTGCAGGTTCGAACCCAGGCAAGTACCAATGTGACTTTTTCAAAGTTATATGTACATTCTTAATCATTTTAAGACATCATTCACAAACGGTGAAGGAAAACATCATGAGGAAACCTGGATTCCAAAATATTGGAATCTGAAATCGCCAACCCGCAATGAGCAAGCGTGGTGATCAAAGCTCATCCCTTCTCTATATGGGAAGAGGCCTGTGCCCAGTAGTGGGACGTTTATAGGCCGGTATTATTATTATGATTTCTTAAAGTTACGAGATATTAATAGTATATAATATGTCGTAACACGTACTTTTTTATTATGCTAACCTCCGAATTGTTTCCTGTTTGTTTGTCACTACTTCACACCTTGAAGCGACAGAGACATGTTTCAGTTTCAGTATATGGCCAGAAAGCGTAAAATATGAGGTTTGAAAGATGTTTGACATTTTTTCGTATTGATTGGCCTTTAATAGCATAGAACCTCAATCTATTTATTAATCAAATAACTTTAGATATTTCGTGACTTTATTGACAATCAGTTTACATAGGCATCGTGAAAAAAAACTTAATTCCAAAAATATGATTTTGATACCGCCAACCTGCAATTAGCAAGCGTGGTGATGAATGCTCAATGCTCATGCCTTCTCTACAACATGTAACAAAACCCCTGTCAGATCCAATAAAAGCGTATAGTGGTACAGTTCATGAACCGTCTCGCATACGGCATCTTTGACACAAAGCTGTAGGTAGTGAGTACGTGAACTTTGAGGAGCGGTCAGTGTTGCTGTTGCCTTGGATGAGATAATATTTTGATCTAATTATTTTCACTGGGGAAAAATAATCATCTCCAATCCATTTAATGGCTACGTATATGTGTTCGCAGTACGATACCGAATAATACTCTCAGGACTTGGTTTTTGTTACATATTGTATATGACAACCAGGTTTGTGCCCAGCATTGGGACCTCTATAGTCTATTTTTATAATCATCAATTCATAGACAAAGAAATATAATTACGATGACTCAAAATGTGCTTTAACATTTACTGAAGGAGTAATTCAGTTCTCCTGGTTTTCATACGGTACATGGAAAATCTTGTCGTCAGTTGATTTAGTGGCTTTCAAGCCTGTATTGTTTGTTACTGGCCAAATATTTTTCAGACCGTAACAGGCTTTCATTCAGCGGGTTTAATTACCAACCTCTTTTGTGTTTGCCGTTGTGACTCTTTCGTCATGATTTTTGTAATATTTACCTAATGTGTTTTTGACTTGTAACAATATTTTTCTGTGGTTTAGTTCACCAAAGTCCTTATTCAATAATTATTATTTGTAGGTTACGAGAATTTTACACGTAACGATTTCTAATTTGGGTTTCCCGACGTTTTAACATCTTTTCGGGCACGCTTTGCAAAGGGCGGGTTTCGTAAAAGGCGGAAAACGTAAAAAAACGAACTAAGGAACAAAAATGGTGTCTGAAAATATTTGTTTTTGAATGTGACAAAAAGTCAACATTTGTTCGAAGTATCTACACTATTATATAGAGCAAAGATTTGTATTTTTGTAATGAAGCAACTACTGTGCTGATTCCGAAAATTCTTTCACCATTGAAAGCTACATTCACCATTCATTTTTTACTAAAAAATAGTTACCGGGTGGAGTCGCAGGGAAGAGCTAGTTAAGTCATAAACAGGGAATAAATGTATGATAAAGTCTACACTTAGATATCGGAATACAAGAATAAATCAATTATAAACTCAATTAATAGAACAACAGATATTTTTTTGCGTAAAAATCGTCGAACAATGGCGTCGAACATATTATTTAGTAAAAGTAAGGTATTGAGAGAAGTATTCTGCCTAGCCTTTAAATCTATGTTCAGTATCGCCGAATTCATGAATGGACCTATTTTACAGAGCGCTTGACTTTCCAACCTCCGTTATCCAGTTTGAACTTTATTCCGAAACTGTTCAAAATTCTCCTTGTCATTATGATGACCGGTTAAAACGACAAAACAAAATGACGTAATTTTCTCCCATCCCATTAGGCTGTATAGACGATTGTATCAAGTATTTACTTTTCAATCCTTAGGTTAATTATTAAATACAAATTAATTTGTTATTTATTAACAAACACTTTCTCTGTTATTCGTGGAATTAAATTCGGCGAAATCTTTGTTATTCGGGATGGAAACAGTTTAGTCAATAACATCTTGGTATTTCAAGTAAAATCCTATTGGTATAAAACGCAGAATATAATTACCTATATTAAACAAAAGATAAACATTTTAAATTGTGTTTATCGTTTTGTTATTTAGATTTAAGTTTTATGAAGTTTGTATAGGTACTATAAAATTCGCGCTCAGAAAACTTATACATTACATTATCTACAGTGTTATAGTTTTAAAACATGGACTTTTTTTTCAGATCGTTCTTTAAATACTCAATTTAATCAAAGGTATCCCACGATGTAGTAGTTAATAAGTAACTAAATGAAGACATCAAACTCATTCCTTCGTGCAGTCCAAGCCATTATTTTTTATTTTACACTACTAAAATATGCGAGCTTAATAGAATTGTCGATACCTCGGATAGCTATCAGGCTAATAGGATTAGCCAATCGCCTTGAAAGAGACTTGCTGATTGCCCAAAGTGCGGCCGTAACTGCCAGCACACTAGGTCATTCGAACCGCGTGTCTTGCAAAAGCAACAGCAATTGACAGCGATATCTGTTCAATTATTGCTGTAATTTTTGAAGTGATAGCGGCGCTGCGCGTTTTTTGGGATGGGTAAAAATTTTTAACTCGCGTCAGGGGCACGTGACTGATCCTAAGACGAGGAGCAAGGCGCTTGCACGAGTCTTGTATAATGGGTGTCAGTAACATTCTTTGAAGTTCATATGCCACTTTTTAAGCGGCGTTGTTCAAAAATATAATTATGTAAAATTCGTGTATTTAAAGTGTTTAAAATATGGAAATTTAACAAAGTGCATCTATTCACGCTATTTTTATTTACTAATTATTTTAGTTCTGTCGGCACTCCCGGAGAGCAACCCGTTGGTTTTTGAAACTAGTTTTATCGTAATATACTGTCCTATACAGTAAAATGAGTTGTTGAGGTCAGATATTATTATACAGTCGCTTCATGTGAAATACATTATTTTACTTTGAAGAGGTGTTACGTTTTCCAGGAACTATTATTGAATTTTGTCAGGAATATTATGTTGCTTTGAATTTTGGTGAAATAAGCGCTTTTCATGTATGGGCAAGTTATGAAGAGGGATGAAACATAACAAGTTATGAGTATGACTGTAGGTATACAAGCAGAGGCAGACCGAAATAGTTGGAAAATCCAAAAGTGCACGCCTCATAATCTCATTCATTACAATAAAATTGAGATTATTTGTAAATAATAATTAAACTACATCGAATTATACCGTGAAAAGTAATACGCTTCTATTCCTCAAAATACTGAAGCCTATAAAAAAAAACAACTCGATAAGTGAAGTATTTCGCTCGTTATCGTGACCACAAGATACGGGATCCGTAATTTAGTTTAAATAATAAAAAGAGATTTAAAAATATCATGATTGTAAAAAATAGTGTTTTTTCTCAACATTTGTCTAATTACATTCACTTATAAAAGCAATAAAGAATAAAAAAGTGACATTTTAAGTTTGAGAATCACTCGGTGTGCGTAAACTGACAGTAATACCTACCTCAACGCTTCGCTTATTTGGCGTGCAAAAGAGTGTGGATTGTGTGACAAGAAAGATGATACTTATGAGAAAGAAAGGAGTTGATGCAGCGATGACAAGTAATAGAGATGAATGGAAGGTTAATACGCATTGCGCCGACCGATGTGAATAGGATAAAGGAAAGTAGATGATGATTATGTAGTTTAGAATTTAGCTATGGTCAGAAAGAAAAACGAAATTCAGTGTTAAATTAATGTTCTTAATTCTGCGAATACAAACATCTAAATAATTATAGTTTATTCAAAGTTTAAAATTTTTCATTTCTTTCTGGATCCAATTCTGAAGTCCACGCAGACGAAGTCACGGGCAGAAGCTAGAAGACTATTAAGGTAATTTTATTAGTTGAAAAACAGGATAAGAATTGTTAAGTCCAAACCTATTCTATAGAGACACAAACTTAATGATAAATCAATGTTAGGTGGCTAAGTTACCGAACGTCTTGGCAGTGGACCAGACACGAGACGTCGTGTTACATGTAGCATGCGCTCAGAGATCGACCTTACAATTTAGTTATAATGTTCACATTCAAAGATCTTGACACCCTGTATTATTATTTTCCATCTATTACGATATACAAACAAATTGTAAGAATGTATCGTAGATTATTAAAGGATTCAATCGTAGATTATTAAAAAGCCGCGCCAGCTCATGATTAAGGACTCCTATTGAGTCTGAAACTAGTCGGGCGTTCCCGAGAATGCGCGTGAGTAAACCGTTGAATCCTTTAATAATTATGAATTCGTCTCACGGAAGTTATCATAATAATGTATCGTAGATATAGAAAAACCAAAGATGAAAAAAATAAAAGATTTTTTTATGTGACCTCGCAAAGGTAAACACTTAAATAAAAAAGTTATACAGAAAAAAAATATGAAAAATAAGACCAAAAAGGATTATATCTCAGCACAATTAAATACAATGACAGCGTATCTTAGGTTTGGTCAAAGCCATCCTCAAAAAATTACCAAACAAATATCGTAGTTTCTAATTCTTTTTACGGTGTTTTGTAGTAGCTCCCTACCACAAATCAAATCTTTTCGCATCAAAAACCGCTTAGGTACGCATAATTAAACATTGTTTTAGCGGTAAATTTTGTTCATAATCGTGTAGATTTTTTTAAACCAATCAAATTGATTTTAAAGCTGGCTACTCTCTTCAGCAAATGGATTTGAATAAACTTTTTAAAAAGATTGTTAATAAATGAAAAGTACATTAAAATGTACGTATAAAGTGGATAAATTAAATGCATTGTACAGCATTCAAAATACACACTGCTTGCAATGTTAGCTTTGACGATTCCTCAGTTCAGTTCGAAGACTGATTTCCTTACGCTCTTAATATTTTTTCTTTTTAAAGTTTTGTACAGATTAAAAAAAAAAACTTTTTTTAAATTCAAACTGGCACTATTCAAACTACAATAATACAATGAAAAACATGATTCCGTCACCCTGATTCACTCACCTCTCTGTGCACGGCTATGGACAAGAATTGCGCAAAAAAACTCCCCAGCAGCACGCTGCCTTTCCGTTTCGTTGGTTAGTGGTGTCTTGGAAACCTTAAATAACTTTAAAAAAGTCATGGTACCTGTACTTGTCTCATTTCAAAATCTCAGTCCTTCCTCTGCCTTGTAGATTCATATTTATGTTTATTTATTTATTTTTATGGATCACCAACAAAGAATACACCTTACATGCTATACAAAAAAAAGTTACAGGGTACTTGTGCTTCCTTAATTACAGGTAACCACATCATGCAAATAAGCCTTGTGGGCTTTAAAAAAAACGTGGTAACACATACAAAAGATAAAAATTAAAATTAAATGATTAAATTAAAAAATTAAATTAAAATTAAAAAATGTTGAAACCATATTCACTTCCGATGCCAAGAAATGGACGTTTTAAGATCTTCATACCGTTTGATCTCAAGTTTATGCCAAGTATAATCATCAGGGTTGAATAATTTGCTCAGTCTTATTAGTAGATCGATCTGATTAATTTCGGTATTTAATTTTAAGTAGATTTAAGCCGTTTGATCGGTGTCTAAATTATTATTGTGACATTTTCAAATTATCTGTCGAAGTGGTTATTTAAACGTTTCTATAATATTTAGCTAATTTTTTTTTCATTCCCCGGGTATGTCCATATCCGACCCCAAACTAGGCAGAGCTTGCGCCCCGTGAACTGATAAACATACTTATCCTAAATATATTTTAAATGTGAAAGTGTGGATGTTTAGATGTTTGGATGTTAGTTACTCAATCACGCAAAAACGGCTGAACGGATTTCGATGAAATTTGGCATGCATATAGCCTTTGACATGGAAAAGAACATAGGCTACCTTTTATTCCGATTCCTTAAGTAGTTCTTGGGAGAAAATTTAAATTTTTTTACGAGCTAAGCCGTGGGCAGAAAGACAGCTTATAAATTTGGTATTTTTCTCTATTACATCGCAAGCTTTAATCCCAAAAAAAAAAAATTTTGTTCCATTTTTCATTACTTTCAAATTTTTCATTTCGTTTTGGATCAATTCTGAAGTCCGCGCAGACGAAGTCGTGGGCAGAAGCTAGTATATCTATAAATACAATATTAAATTATAGAAAAATTACACCCAGACAAAAAACAAAGGATCATGCTCATTACACAAAGATATTGGAGGGTAGGAATCGAACCCTAACTCACTAACCACTAGACCAACAGGTCAGCTAAAAAATAAATGAACATTATTAAAAAAATGATTGAAAAAAGTATATTATAATAACAGGCAGTTATTTTCTAAACGTATACCTAAAGCATGTGGAATTTCTTTGATGGTAAAATATGACTGAAACGCTTATGTGGTTTTATGTCGTATGGCCCTGTCATGAATTGAAGGGGAAAATTCCAAGGAGGCTCAACTCAATGTTTATTGCATCTAGCAATATACGTCTAAGAGTTACGTACAGCACTCTCCAATCTTTATGGCCGCTCTGAATGTACCCGACGGTACGAACTCGCGCATGGTACACTCATACTACTACATACTCTCATACACTCTACTCATTCACACGCACTAACGCGCGGGAGGCGAGGACGCTTGCAGGTGGAAGTAAGCGAGCGCGGGCGTGCCCTGCCTCCCCGCCCCACGTACGTACCGCTGATACCTGATTTTGTGTTCTGCACAGCGTAATGCGGCTAGGTTCGGAGCGGCCATAAACTTTGGCGAGAGCTGTAAGTGTTATAATTATAGTGAACTCAAAAATTACTTTCATATTGCCTCTGTATATTTATTGTGCGATATATCTTGTATATTGGGTTTCTAGGGAAAGGTATATATTATAAAATATTAAGATAAAATATATGTAAGAGTGGTACATTATGTGTTATCTTATCTTAAGTAAATAATATAAGACTTCAATTCAGTCAATTTTTTTTCCTGTAAATTATTGCCAGACTTAAAATAAAATGAACTAATTACAAATCGTGGTTGTATAATGAAGTATTAATGAAACTGAGTCGCAATTCGTCACACCTCACTGCGCTCAGCTCTGAGCGTAGCTCAAAAGTGCTATTAACGCCGTCAGAATAAATCGTTAACGATAGGGCGACGCTCACACCGTAGCGTAACAGAGATTTTTATGTAGGAATCAGTGTTTTGTTTTAAGTGAATAAAGTATTGAGCTGCAAAGGTGTTGAAATGTCGGGAACTAAAATCAACATAAATCGCGATGGAATCGATTTAAAAAGTAGTCTTATTTCAACGTAAGAATCTCTTGATCCCATCCAGTCTATGGAAAAGGGTAGTGCGTACTTACTTATCTACATTTAAAATATCGTACAACGAGCATTACACTGTAAATAATAAGTTGACAAACAAAAAATAGGAAGTTTTAAGTTTTTAAATTTAGATGTCACATAAAATGACGTCACACAGTTTGTCGTGTGTTGTCATCCAAACTAAACGTGAATACAAAATTTCAGCTCACTCGGTTAAAGATATTTACTTCAGAATTGAGTAGCAAGATTCCACTCTAAAAAAACTTACATTGTAAGTTAAATAAAAGCCATCTTTGCAATTAATTAAATCTTTGCAAAAATTAAATAACATTTGAATTCCATAAATCAAACAACTCAAATACCGGCCCACTTTAAACATTGAAACCAAATTCGTTGTTAAAAATACAAAATGAAATTCTCATTTCGGCTTACAAAGGTATTTTAAAACTTTCGACGAAGCAAACTATTTCGAAATAAATTCGTACGCAGCTACATGTTATTTAAAAAGTTAATCAGACAAATACGAGCGAGCATTCGGTCCGTCACTGGCTAGAGTTTAAACTCCATGTAACTTTTTCAACTATGAAAGGTATTCGAACAATGAACGGCTTTGAAAGAGTTCAAAATCATTAGGATACATACACACGGTGGGTAAGGATAAAGTAAACTGCACGTCCCTATTATTATAAAGTCTGTAATCGAAAGGGTACATCTATCCGATAAGACCATCTCGTTTAGAATCGATGTACAAATTTTAATCTCAAAAGGAATTATTTAAAAAGAACGTGTGGGTCTCGGGACGCTCGACAGAAGTGATAACTTAAACTAATCTAAAGAACTATACGGCAGCAGAAGGCAGGTGAGGAGGAGTCTGCTTACAGCTGCCGTATGAGTAAGAGAAAGGGAAGTCAGACAGAGTTTTGCAGTAATGTATAACGTCAAAAAAAAAATCAGGCCCATTTGTCGACATCAAGAGTCATAACCAAAGCGCTAAGCCATTGCTTTGAGATATATCTATCTCAACGTGTACCGCATGCAATAATAAAATATCAGCCCCCGTAATGAAGTCAGTTATGATTTTTTGTATCAAATTTTTCATGTGAGAAATTGGATTTCGCTTTTTTTATTAACTCGTTTTGCCTTGAATTTTTGTGAACCAAATCCGTACCAAATGTGCTCCGCAGCCTTTTTGGATGGTGCTATAGAAATACCCGGTCATATAATTATGAAAAACTGGTTCACTCTATAGCTATGGTAAACTTTCTTCAAGAAATTAGTAATATATTCCAAAACAAAATTTGGACCTTGGTAGGTAATAAATACAAATTTTTTCCATGTGATTTTGATTATGATTCCTTGAAGAAAAAATGACATTTCCATTCGCCAAAACTATACTTAAATGACTGGAAATACACCCTGCAAATGTTCAGATCATTTTCGTGAGTACGGCAAGCTTTGACAAGATTTGATCGGGTTAACGAGTCCGTTGTCCAAGTATGTGTCCACAAAACATGTCTATTCAACATATTATTTATGGACTTCCGAAGCCTTCAGATAAAGGTTTCACGTTTGCCTTGTTCAGAAATATATCCTTTAGTAGTCTCCAAATTCAATGGGGATTGGGCTATTTGTATTTTGATCCATGTTGCCGTTATTAGCAGTTTACCTTTATTTTTGATGGGAGTAATAATTGTTTTTTTGTCCCAAGGCGTTACTAAAGCCATAATTATGAGGGTTGCTGAATACCATGTAACAAAATTTCATAAAATTTTGTTTTACAGTCAGTGATGGCACTTCCAGCTACATTTCAGGTCACCTCATTTTTTTCCATTGAGGTGTTTAGAATTATTTATGGTATCAATAATAACATCGAGTTGTATCTTACTAATATTGATCTGAAAAATAAAAATTCACCTTTTTTAATTCGATTATTAGAAAAACGGTCTGAAAAACTACTTTTAAAGAAGTGCTTAGTTGCTTTTGTAACGCTAAAACTGCAGAAGATAAGTTTTAATATCATTCCTGATAATGATACTTGTGATTTTGCATGTATTTTAAGACTTCTCCATTTCAGTTTGCGTTCCACTAGTAATAAAAACTATCGAACTTTTTCCCACTACACTAGGACGTCGAGTTTTCGATCGACAAAACTTTGTACAATAAAATTGATTCCAAAGTATTATACGAATGTTGTTATACGAATGTTGTCGTGTGTAGCGCGTTCTCCGAGAGTTGTAAGTTATCCGTCTGTCAAGTAAGCTTAGGTTGGGTTTTTTGCATACTGAATAAGAATCTTAGCTGAGATTTCGATCCTTGCTTGATTTTCGCAAACTTCTTGCGTACTTATGTAACAAGTCTATTGAAATCAGTCTGATCTAAGGAAAAGTAATTTATCCTTATGATTTATGGAAGAAGTACTGTATCTTATCTAGTAAGGATTCCTTTTTGTTAGATATCTTTCTCCAGGAAACTGTCTATGGGATGGGTAAATTTTACTAAACTTTTATTCTCCGTTTGAGGCTTATGATATCGTTCAAACTAGGTATATTTAATGTTTGACATGTTTACAAAGACTGTCAATTGAAAATGATCTGACTTTGGTTAAATCAGGCGTAAATCAAATAGTTTGAGAGGACTACAGTAGTAAAATTGTGTGATAGACTAGTGCAAAATCACAAGCTTTAGTTTGTGTAAATATTTCCATTTAGTAGCTTTGTGCTTTGTGATATACTGAAATTTGAAACACCGTGTTTTGTCAAAGCAAACAAGAGTTGAACACTGCCATTTCAGCTTACAGTAGCTGCACATAGGCCCAACGAAAAAGGAAGATGAAACTACATGGTCGCAGAATGAAACGGAAAAAAGGCTACAAAAAGATTAACACGAGCGGATAGCATGCTATAATTTACATAAGGGTTTTGAAATCAATATCATTATTCGTCAGTATTATATCTAGAAATATACAAGTGTATTCAGTATTCATTTTCTTCAACATAAAGTTTTCTCGTAAACCACTACATACAATATACATTCGTACGTGAAAATACAAAACTCGTATGAACTATTCAAATAACTACATGAATATAAAAAAAATTGACTAAGTGCGAGTCGGACTCGCCCATGAAGGGTTCCGTAGCTACGAGTAACATAATGAAAGGTAAATAATAATTGTGGTTAACGATTTTAGACGTATTAAAAAAAAACTACTTAGTAGATCTCGATCAAACTAGTTTTCAGTGGAAGTTTACATGATAATGTACATCACATTTTTTTTTTGTTTCGTTATTCTCCTATTTTAATAGTTACGGGGGGAGGGGCGGGACTTACGTTTTATCACTTTGGAAGTCTCTCGCGCAAACTATTCAGCTTAGAAAAAAAAAATAGAAACCTCAGTAACATTTTTGAAGACCTATCAATAGATTCCCCACGCGTGGGTTTGATGAAAAAAAAATCGAGTTTAAGTTGTAAGTATGAGAAATAGCAACATTATATTGTTTTTTTTCTATTTTTGAGTGAAATTCTTAATGCGGTTCATAGAATACATCTACTTACCAAGTTTCAACAGCATAGTTCTTATAGTTTCGGAAAAAAGTGGCTGTGACATACGAATGGATAGACAGACAGACATACGTGACGCATCTATAAGTGTTCCGTTTTTTGCCATTTGGCTACGGAACCCTAAAAACTTGTTCGACACTTCGGTTAGATAAAACTTATATACTTGGATGTTACTCATAGTTTGAAATATCGCATCGAGAACTCGCAAAGATTTTGAATTTGATTCGAGTCAAGTTCGCAGTAGTATTAAACTTTGATTTTCTTATTAGATGTTTGTGTAACTGTGCTCCTTTAAGGAATAATAGTATTTGACCTGACATTAATAAAAAAAGTTTTAAAAGAAAATAAATATGTTTTTGTTTAATATTTATTTATTTATATTATTTACAATGCAGCTATAGCTGAATATTATTGGTAGGTATTAAAAAAAATCTATCGTTTTGGGGTGTGAAAAATTAATGATAGCCGATTTGCAGACCTACCGATATGCGTACAAAATTTCATACAAATCGGTCCAGCTGTTCGGAAGAGTTTGGGAACAAACATGAAACACGGGAATTTAACAAAAACGATAGTTCTGACGACAAAAAAAAACAAAAGAAAAACTATCGCGATCTAATATTGTTTTCTTCACTGACACTATTTTTTACGCTTCGGTGTGACAGGTAGCTAACGTGGAGCCTTTAATGTATTACTCGAGAAATTGAACAAAAGTATCGCAATTTGTTATAGGTATGGCACTATGGCCATGGTGCGGCACTATCAGGCTACCGTTATATATTTTAACAAAATCGATACTTAGTTGAAGTATTTTGAAACGTGGCGGCAGCTCCAACTTTTAACCGACTTCAAAATGGGAGGAAGTTCTCAATTCGGTTTTGTTTACTAGCGGACCCAAGTTTATTCATTATTACTCATTTTTTTTAAACGAATCTCGCACTAAGGAATTTAATCTTTGTGTCGCGGGGGTTTCACAAACATTAAACAAAAGAACACCCAGACTTGAAACTAGCATTTGTAGATCACAAAAATGCTTGTCCCATGCGGGGATTGAACCCGCAGCACTTCGCGTACAGTGGTAATTAGCGTGGTGACCTATACCACTCGGCTATCCGTGCAGTCCTTTATTTTATTTAAATGTTATGGTTTCTATTTGTATTTAATCTTACTTAAAGTCGATCTTGAATATGTTAAGCAATGTGTCATCAACTTTTATTGCTGACAGTACGGGATTTTAAATAACAAAAAATTATATACAGTACGTAAAAACGTTTTTTTTTTCATAAGTTTGGCAGTAACATCATATTATTTCAATATAATTTTCCTCGTTTGAGGTATAAGTATTCTTACCTAAAGCCGCCTTAAAATATAATAATACCTCGTTGCGAAATCATGAGAATGCTCAAGCGCTCGTGAATACTGTGTGTAAGTGGCTTCCCCCATCCACACTGGTACAGTCAACAGCAAAAGTATGATCAAAATCAGAAATTCAATACTAATGAACGGAGTTCGCGTCAGAACTGTGTGGCGTCGAAGTGATTCAAAAGTATGCGATTGTAAATTAGACCAAACATTTACTACTAGAACAGCGGCCGTACCATGACGTTTAAAGTAAGATTGTTCCATTCTTATTTCAGTGTGGGAAAGAGACAGAGTTATAAAGGTTATCTAGCGCCATCTCTTTCCCAAACTGGAATAAGAATGAAACAATCTTACTTTATACTCCAAAAGTTATAAACTCAATTCATCATCTACTTTTGCTGTTGACTGTACGTATAATATTTACAATGTTGATTCTATTTTGTTTTCCGAGACACTTCAAAAAGCTTATGTTCTTCGTTTTCAATAACAAGAAATATAATAAAGCAAGGCATTCTTAGATAACCGAGTACCTACTTCTCTCTTTTCTTCTCGTAAGTTGACAGGCTTGTGGGACTAGTGGTTAGTTACCCTGACTACTAAACCTGAGGTCGTGGGTCCGATTCCCACAAAGGACAAATCTTTGTGTGATGAGTTCGACCATTCTGTGTCTGGATGTTATTTATCTATAACATGTATATATTTAGAAATATATAAATATGTTTATCAGTATACTTCTCACATCAGATGGCCGTGTTCGAGATGACCCAAATAAAAAAACAACGTCCCGTTCTGTAAAACAGGTGATCTATCACTGTCTTCTGTCTCATTCTCTCGCTAACTTAGCATAATTATATTTAAAAAAACAATGTACGACTTTAGACGATTCGAGATATTATAATATATCATCTCAATATAATTTGTGAAAACGTTTCAACATTGCCGTTGATAAACAAAACAAGCATTAGAAAAGTAAACAATTGAATTAAGAGCTCATTTTTGAATTGGTTCAAAATGTTCACGTAAGTAAACAATAAAAAACAAAAAGTTGAAATAATTCTAAAAATATAGTACAATAATAAACAACTTTTTACCAAAAAAGCTCACTGAATTTAAACACCCTACCTATGGCTACTTGGTATATCCATTATTGTTGTAAATTAATTAAAACTTTCTCCAAAAAGTAAGGATTTTTTCTGAAAACCGCATCTAAATCGGTTCAGCGAAACGTGAGATAATCGCGGACAAACATACATACATACAAACATACAGGTCGAACTGAGAACTTTTTCTTTTTAAGTCGGCTGAAAATACACGAAATTTCTTAACTACAAAGCCATTAGAGATTACAGTGAGTTCGTACTAGATCATTACGTAATCCTAAGAAGCACTCAATTTAAACAAAAATACACCCAAAAGCATTTTAATTACTTTTAAAGCTCCCTTGTTAGACCTTTATTATATATTCTGAACCAGACAAGGATTACCTGGGCCCCCCCTATAATGTTTTTTGTCCCGCTCTTGCTAAACATTAATTATATCCGTCGTCTCCTTTTCTCTGACCTGTTTTTGACATGTGGGATCCATGAGAGTGGCGACCTGTTGGTGTTTTGTACTGTGTCATTAGTTCAGGGAAAATGACTAGTCTTACAGGTTTGGCCTTGGACAGACTTAAGACAATTTTAGGTGGTATTTAATATTACCTTGAATTTAGGGTTGAAAGCACATTTTGATTAATTTGTTTTCGGTGTACCTACTGAGATTAATTTCTTAGGTGAAACGAACCTTATATTTAAATTCGTTCCATAATTTGGTATTTTCGTGAATTGGTTAAGTGGAACTTTAGATCTCACAAAATCATCTAAACAGATTTGTTTAGAGGTATATTATTATTATAACTTTTGCCACAGATTGAACGTATAAGAATATTTTATTTTGTATAACAATGAGTTTAAAGAAACGTAAATTTATCATCATGGTAATTCGATGAGAATAATAATTTAAAATTAAAAAAATCCCAACTGCGTAAAAAGTCAACCAAACTACGTACATAATAAAAAAGCCGCCAAGTGCTATTCGGACTTGCCCATGAGGGGTTGCGTAGCAGCAAATAACATAATATAAAAGTTCTTGTAGTTCATTATGTTGATTGAATGAAAGGTAAATTGTGGATAGCCCAAACGTATGGGATTGATGAAAAAAAATTGAGTTTCAGTTCTAAGTATCGGGAACCCCAAAAATGATTTGTTTTTTTTTGTTTTTTTTTTTGTGTGAAAATCTTAATGAGGTTCACAGAATACATCTTTACCAAGTTTTAACAGCATAGTTTTCATAGTTTCGGAAAAAAGTGAAGCAAATCTATAAGGGTTCCGTTTTTTGCCATTTGGCTACGGAACCCTAAAAACAGTTTCTTGATATTTTTTTAATATTTTATTTTTATTTAATAATTTTTTGTCATTATATTGTACGTACCTATACTCCATTTAAAATAGCATTAGACAGAAGTTAAAAAAGGTTATTTATAATGCACACTTTGTTGCAAAAGTACAATAAACTTGTTACAGTTACGATTGACGCCTTTAAATTAAAATCTATTTACATACCAGCTGGCACACTTATTTGTAATCATGTTAACCATTTTTCATAACAAATTATGTGGCTTTCATTTATTTATAATATTTCATTCCAATCTAAAATGACAGTGTCAATGCTAAAAAGCTAAAAGAAGCAGTGATGAACAATACTGGAACGTTTTTCGTTTTACTATTATCCTACCATTATTTATTTATTAATTATATATTTATTATTTTATTATGACTAAATCCTATGATGAAGACAAAGAAGTTTCACTATAGTGTGTTGTAAGTTGTTATTTAAATTAAAATATTGTTCTAAAAATTACTTTTCTTTTAATCTTAATTAAATCTAAGTCATCATGACATGATTGGTTGTCTCATTCATTGTTTTGGTTTGTAATGTGTGATGAAGATATTGTTATAAATAAAGCGTAATAAAAAAAGTTTTATTTCGTTTATTTAAGTACTTAAAATAATTTCTTTGAAATAAAATGTTTTCAATTCCTGCTTCTGCGAGCCTCTTTTTTCTAATGCTATAATAAATGGAGTATAGATAGTTTCAAATAAAAATTTGACTACATTTTTTCTTCTAATTAAAATTAGGTACGCACTACGGGCAGTTTTGAAACACCTTGTATAATAAAACACAACTGCTCACCCCTTCTAAGTTATTAAGCAGGATACCTGAGCATTTCAAACGCCGCGGAATATTACCATTCTCTAGACAAAAATTGAAATGAGAATTCTAGGCATTCTAACCGACTTAACTATGCAATCTCAAAAACTCAATCTTCGTTAATAAAAACAGCACAGAAATGTTATAAGAATTTATTTCGTAGCTTGTAAATTATATTACACTTTTTGTTGTCAAATTCGGGCAATTTATGTACTTACTTAGCTGTCTGGTTATATAGTTCTTGCAAATCATCTTACAAAACGAGTGTCGATTTGGAATCCATTTAAAACTAAGATTAAGGTAATATTTTGTACATAAAGAATAGATATATTGGGCTGACAACCCGAAGCGGGAATTCCTCAATTTTACTCAATACTAAATCTTACATAACAAATGTTACATCACAGGTGATACAATTACTTATAGTATAGACACAATATGGACCCATTCCTAAATGAAAACATTCAAAGATAACATATTTTGCTCCGCTCCTGCACTCTGACTGATCTCCGTTTAATTCAAACTTATATCCAATGTTTTCTCATCGATCATATATACCATCAAGATCGAATTCAAAAATTATAATTGTCATAACCTGCAACATTATTTCAAGTGTCAAGCTCAATTCAATAACACGATGTAACGAAACCATAGCGCGATTCAGAAAATCCGTACAGCGCCATCTAGTTACGTTTCGGGAACTAAATTATTGCAACGCGTGGACAGTGAGTGGTTCTGCGTAGCCTTTTTCCAAGTTGGGGTTGGTATTTAGTTAGCCCGGAGTCGTATGAAATGTACATGACAAGAAGCGACTGTTTTTCTACCACTTCCAATTTTTTTTTTTAAGTTAAGCAGTTAACACTTATTTCGTCTTCAATTTGTTGACCTTAAAAATTGTTACTTCATTGCCAATCTTGAATATAAATATTTTGATTTTAACTGTATTAAAAATAATTATGCTCAGAGCAGATTCACGTTGATAATGCAATGGGTGGGATGCAAACCAGCAACCACATGATCGCAAGTCCGTCGTCAGTCTATTGTAGCCATTAGTCTACATCCGCTTATAAATTTGTATTTTATTTATAAAGGTAAAAAAACGTAATGACATAACAATAATCTTCGTATAAACGTCTTAACCTTTAGATAAGGTCAATCCGTACCGCTTTTACTCTCTAACTCCTAAAAGATTTTTTATTTAACTTGAACCATATACCATTGTAATAAGAGCGATTTTTAATTCCGTTCAATATTTCCTGTTCACTCATAAGTTTCGGGATTATGTTGGAGTTTACAAAGAATGGGGAGTGTGTTACTTTTGTTCGTTGATTCTTAGTGAAAAGTTTTTATCTTTATTGAGAAGGATTTCTTTTGATGTGGCTGTAAGGTCCTTATACTTTGATCGTTTGTTTACATGTGTGTATTATAAGAAAATAAGGTAATCATATTACAAAGAGAAAAGATTTGTCTTTATGATTTATTTTTATACTTTTAACGAATAAAATGTGAAAAAAAGTGGATTGCTCCATGTATATGATTATCCATGTAAATCCTACTAATATTATAAATGTGAAAGTGTGGTTGTTTGGATGTCTGGATGTTTGTTACTCAATTTTGATTTTGATGAAATTTGGCATGCGTGTAGCATGGAAAAGAACATAGGCTATAGTATTATATTCTTTTATTATTTCTAATCCCGATTTCTTAAGTAGTTCCCGAGGGAAAATCGAAAATTGTTTACGAGCTAAGCCCTGGGCAGACAGCTTTGAAATTTGATATTTTTCTCTGTTACATCGCAAGCTATAACACAGGTGAAAATGTTATGCAATTTTTCATTACTTTCACATTTCTCATTTCTTTTTGGACCCAATTATGAAGTCCACGCAGACGACGGGCAGAAGCTGGTAGGCTATAATTTTTTCTAGAAAAAATAGGTATCACGGACGGAGTCGCGGGCACAGCTAGTGTAACTAGTTGTATTATATTTCTGTTTGGATTCTTAGTTAAGAATTACAAATACTTACACAAATGTCGCTTAAAGTGTTTATTTGATAACTGGCATAAAATTATTTTGAATTTATTAGCGTTGTAGAGTTTAGAATGTTTCAATGTGACGTCATGACGGTGTTCTTATATAATATACACAGGTCAACGAGACCGTCTCTCGTGATGGTTCATAACAAAAAGTTTCTTATTAAATATTTAGGTAGGTACAGACCAAAGTCTTTCTAAAATAACCGTAACTTAATTACCGCGCCCCAAAAGAACTCTGTATAATTAAAAAAGATACATTCAGACGAATATAGAACCTCTTTCTTTTAAGAGTATTTTAGTCATTCTTATTGATAGGTAGTCATTTTCCGTGCCTCGTAATAATTTAATATCGGCTAAATCTGAATCCTAGCTTGGGAAAAACGCAAGGCAGAAGAATACTTAAAAAAAACTTGAGAGGTGTCAAGGGACACCCGGATGGAACGAAGTTCCTTTTTAGTGAAGGAATTGTAATAAAATTAAAGTAATAATTATGTACAAAAAACCTGTATACACTCAACAAAAATAATCGTCGCGACACCTCACTGTTCAATGCAAAATAGAAAGACGAAACGAAAATAATTGACTTGCTTTCTATGCGAGATAGAGCGAGAGAGGGAGAGTGGGAGAAAGAGAGAGAAAGAGAGAGGAAGAGAGAGAAAGAGAGAGAGAGAGCAAAAAGTGTCGTTACAACTTTTCGTGTTAATTTTTTCCGTCTAGCCCCTTTCGCAACGCGCGATAAGGAAGTTGGTTCCAAAAAGTGTCGTGACAACTTTTCTTAAGATTTTTTTCCGTCTAGCCCCCTTTCACAACACGCGATAAGGAACTTCGTTCCAAAAGCGAAATATTATATTTTTTTATTTGCAGCAATTCCAAAAAAAAACATAATTATTGATATTAATAATATATTTTTGTAATACGATTTCGCAGCGTCATTCGTCGACCTTACTCCGTCCACCATTTTGCTGGACTATGAGGTTTCTATTTAATTTAGAAGTAACTTCAACTGATATGGAACTAGTATTACAGTTGCAGTGAAACTGTACGTCAGAAAACTTGTCTTGTTGTATGCGGGCGGAGTCGCGGCAGAAACTAGTTTGTTACATGTCTGTGTTGGGAGATAGCGAGTGGAATTGAACAACTTTATGTCTAGTATATAAATTTGTCTTTCTAGTTTGGTTTGTACCATTTAGGATATTGTTACTGTTGAATAAATTATGCGTCGGAAAGGAATTCCTATCTTCTTCTGCCTAGCCTTTTCCCAAGCTAAGTTGGGGTCGGTTTCCGGTCTTACGGTAATACGGTATCCCATAGTAAGACATGTTGTCAGAATTGTCAAAGATCACCGTATGACAGTCGGAACCAACGGCATAGCGTGTTTTCCGAGACACGGTTTGTTTTCAAATGGTCACCCATGCAAGAATCGACCACGGCGAGCTTGGCTTAACTTTTATCACCGGTCAAACCGCACGGCTTACACTTAGCCACGAGGGCTCGTGGCTAAGTATCGATCCCCGCATGGAACAAGCATTTGTGTGATTCACAAGTCTGGGTGTTCTTTGTGCATGTGACTTGAATGTTTGTAAAAACCCCGCGACATAAGGATTAAATTCTTTAGTGCAGGGGTCGGTATTTGTAAAAAAGAAAAAAAAATAGAATTTTGTTTTGATTTATGTATTGCTATTGTTTTCGACATGGTTGGTTGGTTTTTTTTCAATCTCATCTCGTATGTAATGCGTTTCTTTTTTTGATTTTTGAAGTTCAAGGTTAATATTCCATTTTAAACGAAATGCTGCAGAATTGTACTGAGCTAAAGATATTTATAATTATCTTAACTAGCTGACACAGCAAACGTTGTTCTGTCATACTAAAAAATATGCGAAGGGCCACCCCTATCATTTAGGGGTGTGAAAAATAGATGTTGTCCGATTCGCAGACCTAACTGATTTGCATACAAAATTTCTCGAAAATCGGTCGAGCCGTTTCGTAGGTGTTAGCTACAAACACCGTGACACGAGAATTTTATATATTAGAAAATCCAGTCGAGCCTAAAATCTATTTTAGGTTCACTAAAGTCTATGGTATAATTATTTCTAGTAAACCATTTTACTGTTTCATAATGATCATGAATATGATATGATTAAAATATTTCGTTACACAATTAATTAGGTATAAAATCATTCACTCAACAAAATTTCAGTTTTGTATAAACGAATTTCTACTAAGGTTGTAATAGATAAATGTTTAATTTATAAAATTTGCTAGATAATATATAATTATATTTTTATTATTAACGCAATTTTAGATTTAACTTTGTACTTAACTTTTAATTAATTATTTGTGAAATGTATAATTATGGAATAATGTAATTGATTTTAGGTACATGTAGTATTAGTACGCTTAATTAATTTTGTTCAAAATAAAATCATGTATTATTTTCGCTAGCAATCTTGAAGAATGAAATAAATAAATAAAAATTAACGTGTGACACTCGGGGACTGCAGCGGTAAAGCTATTGCAAATGTGTGGCATTTTATAGATATGATAGATACCTATACACCTATATACTTTCTCATAAACAGCACTTACGTATTCGTCCGATTTAGCAGCTCGTCTCGGTCCGTGCGAGCTTCGTACTGTCGTCGTACCATACAAGTTAAGCGAACGCTCGGCCGAGCTGCATGGTAGGCGCAGTGGGAGTGTTAGGTTTTTTTTCGTTACGGAATTTCTTGATTCGGTCGCCGCGCTCAAAGCCCGCGATAAAAGCTATGTAATAGCTTAATAATAGTTGAAAAAACCACTGAGAGAGGAATAAGTTTCGCAGTATATGTATAAAAGACGGTAAAAGTAGTAGCAATATAGTTTCTTGATGGCAGTTACGTTGACAACTTAAGTTGGACCCTCTTTGTGGGGTCTGCCATCAACAATCCTAAAGTTTTCTCTCCCGGGAGCGGAGAACGTCACTTAAGTCACGTTATGTCGGTATTAATAAACCAAGAAACAAACTTCCAACTCATATACAAGTTTACTTTCGACATAATTAAAAGCAATCGAGGAATCTGAAATTTCGTAATCGATTTAATTAAAATTCGTATAAGTATTAGAATTTGCGATTACTTTATTGATTTTAAGTTATGACCGTCATCTTTTGAATTTGTATAATTATAAAATCGTGAGAGTGACGAAAATGGTAATGAAAGATATACAGGATTAATTTTAAAGGTGTGCGTATACATTGGAAAATGAACTTTTCATACAAAGTGACAGACAGGTGACGTGGCTTATGTTTGTATGAAAAGATGATTTTCAATTTTAAGATTTCGACCTACGTTTTCTGGGGAAAGTTGTTCAGTATTATGCACCTGATTACCTCGTTGAATATACGCATACCTTAAAAAATAATCCTGTATGATTTTTAAACTACATTATTATAATAACTTCCGTGAGACGAATTCATAATTATTTAAGGATTCAACGGTTTACTCACGCGCATTCTCGGGATCACCCGACTAGTTTCAGACTCAATAGGAGTCCTTAATCATGAGCTGACGCGGCGGCGGCGGTGTCGCGAGTACTGAGTAACCGTTGAACCCTTAAATAATTATGATTTTTAAACTGATTAGCCACACAATACATACTTGATAGGAACACAGTTCTCAAACGTTCATGTTTTCTTCGACAGCCAGGATGGTGAACCCGTGCGAGCGTCGTTCCGTGGCGTGCCTACTGCTGGCTATCACGGCCGTGGTGGCTGCAGCGTCTTACGACCGAGAGCGTCTTGAGATAGCCAAGCAGATCCTGGAGGAGGTGCCTCTCATCGATGGGTCAGTATATGTTTTTACTGGCTGTTTAATAAAAAATAATTCTTAAGGTACAAGTTGGTAGCGGGCGACATGAGGCAGCAGCAGACGACGTGTCGCAGCGACACTACTGGCTTCTATGTATTTCTATGAAATTACCTCGCTAGCTTCATGTCGCTAACTACGGAGGTATTTTCATAGAAATACATAGAAACCAGTAGTGTAGCTGTAAATTTTAAGACAGAAGTTGAAAATCGATTTCATTCGAAACCGAAACAATTGATGACACATATGATAATATTTTATAAACTTAAGCGTGAGCGCAATGTTTCGTTTAATTACAGTATTTTATTATCAACTTGAGTGAAACTGGAAAGAAACAGTTCATCGTTGAATCATTTGCGTTAAAGATGGCCGTGATTATTCTATTAGCAGTGAATAATTATATTGTGACAGATTTAATAATAAAAATAAATATAAAAAGGCATTTATTGCTAAAAAACAACGGTAAACAATAACAGCAGTCTTACAAAAAGAGCGTAATTCAGTAGCAAAAGGAGATGGACACTCAGCTACTGTACTGGGTCGGGCACGACCCATC
The DNA here is from genome assembly GCA_950381575.1 of Plusia festucae. Taxonomy (NCBI): domain Eukaryota; kingdom Metazoa; phylum Arthropoda; class Insecta; order Lepidoptera; family Noctuidae; genus Plusia; species Plusia festucae. The sequence goes on along the minus strand of OX494430.1, from coordinate 1,379,056 downwards.
ACAGCGCTGATTTTCAGCCATTCCCTCTTCCTACGTTAAAATGCGGGAGTTGCAGGACAAGACAATTGGCTATACCATTCGCTAGACAACTTCTCAAAAACTATAGTTAAAAATCTTTAAGTTTTATAACACAAAATAAAATTTAGTAAAGTAAACCAAAAACAATTCTTACAGAGCTCTAAATATTTGTATTTGTGTGTGTGTATGCGTGACAGATGCTAAAGAATATACAAAAAAAACCTGTTCTAAGACTTTATTCTGGCTCCGCAATAGCTCAGAAATGGGTACTGACTGCTGGTCACAGTGTCAGTATTGAACCAGCAATGCACATGAAAATATGACATACAAATTTTACAATACTACCTGGACCAGCCAGATAACAAGCAAAAGTTCTGATGAATCCCAGGTATAGGAAAAGCGGGTGGTTAGACTTTTGTCAATTTTGGCTGCTTATATGTGTACTAGCTTCTGCCCGCGACTTCGTCTGCGTGAACTTCAGACTTGGGTTCAAAAAGAAATGAAAAATGTGAAAGTAATGAAAAATGGAATTAAATTTTCACCAGTGTTATAGCTTGCGCTGTAATAGCGAAAAATACCAAATTTCAATTTTCAATTTTCCCTCGGGAACTAATTAAGGAATCAGGATAAAAGGTAGCCTATGTTCTTTTCCATGTCAAAGGCTACATGCCTGCCAATTTCCAAATCTGTTCAGCAGATTTTTGCTTGATTGAGTAACAAAAATCCAAACATCTAAACACACATTTTATAATATTAGTAGGATACCACCTGCTAGTTATTTATTTATTTTATACTTCCTGAACTGTTAGGTCCAAAGGCGGACGTTATTTTTACTTTTTAATAAGTTTTACTGAAAGTCTAAGTTTCAGATTATTCTATACAATTTTTTTTAAATATTAAGTAGTAAGCAATAGCGATTGTCAATAACGTAGATAGTTCAGAAGGTATTTGCATCTGTGTCTGTAAAAGCAAAAAGCAGGTGTATCATACTGCATTCTTAATCTTCTTAATCCTATGGGACGACCAAACGATACGAGAGATCTCAGTAATGTTGTAAATTGGATAACGTGGCTAGGAAACTTGATTGTCTCGACAGGACGCAATCCAATTGTGGTGAAGTGGAATTTGACGCGGCTCGTATGCATCGCTGGAGCGATTTCCATGTGGCCATCTAAGATCTTCACTCTAAATTATTTGGATGATATCACTTGTCGGTCGAGTTTTCACAGCTAAAAGTAACCTATATCACTTCTTAGATTCCAAGCAGTGAAAAACAACCGACGAACATTATGAACTACTGAGAGTCCAAGGTCAGCAAAACGACCAGTCGCCGCCAGCAGCACCCATTCACGAGTCTGACGCAAGGGTCAACTATCACCTCCCTTGCCATATTAGAGGGAAGGAGGTGAACCGACCCCTTACGCTACTACTTAAAGTATATACAGTTAACAAGTTTATCAGCTTTTCGTATTTGAATATATAAAACGTTTTTTAACAGCTTTTAGTCTGTATTTCAGCCTGTGTGATTTGTTTTATCATTCTCTTATTTTAGAAGTTATGGGGGGGGGGGAGACATGAAAAATATGATATTAGAAACTTTAATATAATTTTTTAAGACTACTAACTATGGATAGGCCATAGTTATAGATATATATTCTTTGTTTTTCTATTTTTGTGTAAAAATAAAACGTTCACAGAATACACCTACTAACCAAGTGTCAACAGCATAGTTCTTATAGTTTCGGAAAAGTGTGGCTGTGACATACTGTCAGACAGACAGACAGACAGACACAACGAAACTATAAGTATATCCTAAAAATATTATCATTAGTCTGATTGTCATAATACTGGTACTGCCTGGTTTTTGTGTGAGCTATATAGTACCTCCAGAAAATAGATCAAGCACTCGAATAAACGTCTTATTGATATATTCACACTACCACTACTACGGTGGCTGTCATGCGAGTAAGCTGCCGTGTCGCTTCAACGGACCGAGACGTGGGGTGTTATCGCTTGCGGGGATCAAATATCGATGGCTTCTGTATTAGTGTGTATTGATTGAATATTTAAATATTCATTTATAATACCGGCCTATAAACGTCCCATTGTTGGGCACAGGCCTCTTCCCATATAGAGAAGGAATGAGCATTGATCACCACGCTTGCTCATTGCGGGTTGGCGATTTCAGATTCCAATATTTTGTAATCCAGGTTTCCTCACGATGTTTTCCTTCACCGTTTGTCAATGATGTCTTAGAATGATAAAAAAAGTACATATAACTTGGAAAAAGTCACATTGGTACTTGCCTGGGTTCGAACCTACAAGCATGTGCATGCGAATCCGGTCATTGAACCGCTAGGCCACCACGACATTAAATATTAATTTATATCCATTTAATTCTGATAACTATATTTTTTGTATACCTTTTGGTAGAATTGGTGTTGTTCATTTAAGAATGTTCTTTGTTTCGTATAAATAAGTACTTAGCTTAGCTCTCAGCGTCTGTTTGTCTTTGTGCTAAAATCTAGATAAAGCTTTAAAAGTCGTGGAGCAAAAACCTGTACTTTTAAAATTGGAGCCAACTTAAATTTTACGGCAGTATTCTTTACTTTCTTTGTTAAGTATTTTAAAAACTTATTATAGAAAAACCCACTTCAATGACACATCAACATAAAGTAATAAATAAACTTAAATAAAAAATTACCTGATGATGGTGACTCCCAGATGCTATTAATAAGCCTCAGAAAAACTTGAAACACTCACTAAAGGACTCTAAAATTTGATGGTTGCCCTCAAATTCTTTGAGTTTCCATGGCCAGATCCTGTCATGGTGAGCATGGAACCTTACCGGGAGTACCATTTCGAATTAAAAATGAAACCCGTGTTCCGTTGTCACGACATAGCATGAAAACGGCTTGACCGATTTGGCTGATTTTGATCTTGAAATGTTTGTGGAAGTCCAGGGAAGGTTTAAAAGGTGTAAAACATAAATAATAAGTAAAAAAAAAACTGTTCCTAAACTCGGGAATTACCTTAATTAATTTACTTTTGACAGAACGAAGTCTGTCCGGGCAGCTAGTAAAAAAATAATTTTGCAAAACCGTCTATAAATGACAGAGTTATGCCTGAATATGTTCATCTGTCTCTATGCATACATAACAACAAAAATATACAGACATCCGAATTGGTAACATCCAGTTCAAAAACCTCGGTAAAAAAAGATAAGCATTAAGCATTTAATATTACGTTCATTCTGAAAGATAACGTTTCTCTCTTTGTCATAAATAGCATGCCAAAATCGTTACCGTTCCTCCTTGGCTTTGCAGAAGTCGGTTAAAAAGGATTTAGCCGAAAACAGGGTGGATGTGTCTATTTGTGTCAATGGCTTCTTTAAGAGCTGAGTTTTTTCATATTCATATTCATAATATTTTATTTGCTTTCCACAATGTTTTAGCAGGTGTTATAATGGCTTATAGCTATAGGACAATCATGGACCCTGTTAGAGCATAGCAATATCAGGCATTTTAGTTGGTGCAAGAGACCTCTACTTTTTTATGAAATTTATATGTATTTGTATTCCTCTTTTCTTTAGGCACAACGACCTACCGTGGAACATCAGGAAGTTTCTGCGCAACCAGATCAATGAATTCGAGCTGAACACTGACCTGACCGTGGTAGAGCCGTGGTCCATCTCTAAGTACTCGCACACCGACCTGCCGCGACTGAAACAAGGAATGGTTGGAGCTCAGGTAAGTGGCAGATACTCTTAAGTTGAGGCTGGTATGTTTATTCTCAATAAAGAACATATCGTCCCCGTAGTTGGAAAACTAAATAACTCAGATTTTGCGGTTCTGAGATAAACGCGATTAAGTGTTTTTTTTTCAGTTAATGTACATTTGTTAAGAAACGTGAGACAATTTTACTGTAGGTACTTTTAAATTTTATGGACCTGATTACCTTTTATATTAATCTTCAAAAAACTGAACTCCATCTTTAAGTATAATAAAAAAACAAATAAAAAATCAAGTTATTTAATTTTGCTACAACTGATATTACAACGTTACTACAATTAGCTTCTTATTTCGGCTACTTATTTAGTTTTCCTACAAGCTAAATACATTTGGTAGTGTAAAATTTTGTGAAATAAATGCAGTTATTGAATTTATCTAAGTCGTAATATTTTTAAATGTTAAATTTAGTTGGTTTATATTATACGTTATTATTACTTTGATTTTTTTGTAACTATTATTGTCTCATATAAAATAAAAGCTTTATTATGTTACTAGCTTTTGCCCGCGACTTCGTCTGCGTGGACTCCAGAATTGGGTCCAAAAGGAAATAAAAGTGTGAAAGTAATGAAAAATGGAATAAAATTTTCACCCGTGTTATAGTTTGCGCTGTAATAGAGAAAAATACCAAATTCCTAAGCTGTCAGCCCACGGCTTAGCTCGTAAACAATTTTCAATTTTCCCTCGGGAACTACTTAAGGAATCGGGACAAAAGGTAGCCTATGTTCCTTTCCATGTCAAAGGCTACGTGCATGCCAAATTTCATCCAAATCCGTTCAGCCGTTTTTGCGTGATTGAGCAACAAACATCCAAACATCCAAACATCTAAACATCTAAACATCCAAACATCCAATATTATAAGTAGGATTTATAAAGTTATATTAAGGAAGATATAAAAAAAACAATGAAATTTAGAAAAAGTGTATTGTAATCAGATACTTGTTCTACCACAAACTTAAAGAAAAACAAAATAACACCAGTTATAACAAGTTAACAAAACAAATTAACTTAGTGTTATTTCAAATCAAAACAGACACATACCTAATTATAAAAGACGTACTTATGTAGTAAGCAAAACAATGAAAAACTTAAAATAGGTATCATTTAGAAATAAAAAATATAAGTTTGTATCAAACCAAAATATAATCAAAACGCAAAAAAAAAACAGATTGTTTGCACCTAAGCCGTAGGTCATTACTCAACTAAAAATGAACTGTAAAACAAAGGTACACAATCATTATAAAACTTTAAAAAAGGACTCAATTCAACTAAATATATTTCGTTATTAGGTAAGTAAAACAGAACTTAAATAAAACTCACAATTCAATCAAATTTTTGGTACAAGGCAAAACAGAAACATTTGCACCAGTGTCTATTAGAAAACGCATACCCGTGTTGATGTCCTTGATGCATAGTCGGTGGTTTGACATATCGATGCAGTGGTCCACCGTAGACTGCACCGTTGCTAGTTTCCCGCCTCTCGTTTTCCTGAAGTCGCCGTGTCACTATTCCAGCTACATGGTTGAACACATTTCGACGCGTATTTACCGAATCGAAAACGGTAGAAGCACACCCAATCTGCTGCTCTCTTCCTGTCCCGCTGTTGCGACGAACTGTATTTACGTCTCTCTGGTGACGGTGAACGAGATCGCGTGTTGTAGGGTTTCTTCCACTTCTGTTTATCTCTATGCATATCGTCAATCCTCTTGCTGAGTTTAGATACTTCCGCTATTAATAAGTCGGTGCTCGAAATTGAGGTGCTGGGAGTGACTTCTGAGATCGCGTCGCTCGTCTCTGCTGTTTCCATGATCTTGTCCGCTTGCTCTGCTAACTTTTATAGGTCGGTAACTTCGCTGATTGTCAACACGCGACGGTTTCTGATCTTCTATATCGATTTCCTTTAATAGTTTCCGTATACTCTGTGTGTCCGACTCTTCGTAAACACTAATTAGCCGTTGTTTCAGTGCTGTATACGGTACTAAGTCAGACACCTGTAGTATATTGTCTTTGCTCAGCTTTGCGACCACTAAGTTAAATAGCTTTTTCTCACCTCCTTTCTGGTCTGCAACTATGACCTCGAATTGTCCGAACCATAGTCGCGGCTGGTCTGTCCAGAATTCCGGAATCTGTGTCTTGATGGTAATCTGAGCTAAATCACTGTCTTTGTCTTCTGTTTTCACTGTAGGTTGCGATGACACGTGTGGTTGCATCATCATTGCAGGAAACGAGTTTGCGTTGCACTATTACCGTTACACGTGTATAACTTAAGTTCGGGGTCACCACTTTAGGGAATTAAAGTACGTTGTTTGAGAACGTATAAGTAATCCCTATTTTGAGTAAGTGCTTTCTTCTGGTAGGCGGTTCAGGGTAATGAAACGATATAATTTCGTATACCGGATATATTTCGCGTTAACTCAGAGAGAACCGTTCACTCGGACCACGTGTTGTGCTCGTTCGTCATATGGGGACGCACCCTTAGGTATCTACGTTGTAGGTAATAATGTCAGCCATACAACAAGAGTTAGGTACGTGATGCGGGACTACCCCTAAGAACTATCTGACCACCTAGTTAGCAAAACTGCCTTGTAGGTAAACAAAACAAAACATAATTATTAATTAATTGTTAACTAAAATCCATTTTTTTACTATAGGTACTAATGTTTTTCTGCTGCAAATTATTATCTATTTGATTATCTACTTTCACTTATAAAAAATGTATTAAAAAAAACACCGATCTAAAACCATTTGTATGACAAGCTAAAAGTAACCTTAATACTTGAACTTAAGAGTCAAAATTCAAATGAAAGCAGAAGAGTTATCAACTTCTCCCACAACTCAAAATTATTGATATTCAAACAAGCATATGGTAGGAAAAAATATATAAAATAAATATCAGTACATAGAATTCAATAAATAGAGTTATTTAGTTTTCCTAGAACATAGTTAGTTGTGTGAAAGAATTTATAAGTTGAGGAAAAAATCAACAACTCATGTTATTTAATTTATTTTATTTTTAACTTATCATTGACCACAGTTATTGATTTATTTACAGAGTTATTTATTTTTCCTTGAAAAAAATAGTGTTTGTTTGAAGATATTTATTATTCCATCTGTTCGACAAAAATGGCTACCATTTTGAAACGGAATAAGATACGAAAATGTCTGTTAGGCTCAAATATGCGGCATGTTTTAGGTGTTTTGAAAATAGGGAAATGTCAAAATCGCCAAAATCGGAGTTATTTAGTTTTCCAACTACGGGGACGATATGCAGGTTTATAAAAGGGATTATAGCATTTTTTAGGATAAGATAAGATAAGATATTTTATTTGCATAAAACATGGTATACAAGAGGTTCTTAAAAAAAAGGAGGATGCACGAAATCGTCCCCACCCACCAACAGATTTTAAATGTATCTCAGTTTACACGTCTTGGCAGCCAGATTATTTTTTACTATGACGACATTTGCCGTAGGTATGGGGTATTCATTCTAATTGAATTTGAAATCATTTTATTTTTTAATTTATTTTTTTCAATTTACTCTAAAAAGCAAATTATTTTTACAATTAATGGAAGTATTATCTGCAGAAACACAATCTAAAATAAGTAACATTACATTTTCTGCCACTTAATATACAAAATAAGTGTATTCTTTGATAGTTTAGTGAGAAAAACAATAACTAAAAGAATATAATAAAGAGTGCCTACTAAAAAACATTGTAAAACAACAGAAGTTTCGGCGCATACGCAGAATTTCAGGTAAGAAGCCGTTATCGCCGTCCCTGCGCTCGCGCACCTCAGTCTTGACTAGTTCATTTCGCTGTGTTTACGTTGTTCACCTGTCTTTGTGTTTGTTACGATTATGTTTTGACCCCTGCTTGTTTATTGGACCATCTGATTGCTTTTCGTTAGACCCTGGCACGTTTACTGGACATTTTCTTTCTTGTTTTTTGACTTAAACATTTATATGATGACTTATATGTTTTTTTTTGTTTGTATAACGAGTAGGTACAAATCTGCTTTTATGATCATACAGCATAAAACACTGTAAGTATAAACAACATGAACTTTCTATACCTTTGTTCGTTGAACTGAAATGGAACACTGGATCGTTTGAAAAGTAACAAACTGTAACTCGTTCTAATAGTTTGATCTAGATAGTAATTGCTGGGCCGAAGTTTGTTACCACGGACTTTACATCAGGAGTTCGGATAATTCGATCTAAATTTTTGAACTCGAAGAATTTTATTAAATACAGGCCTATATAATATGTCCCACTGCTGGGCAGAGGCGTCTTCACACATAGAGAAGGAATAAGCATTGATCATCGCGCTTGCTCATTGCGGGTTGGCGATTTCAAATTCCAATTTTGGACCCAGGTTTCCTAACGATGTTTTCCTATACTGTTTAAATAGTCAAA